>OY997267.1:599982620-601301257 GCA_963921465.1 Triticum timopheevii
CACACACACACACACACACTACACACACACACACTACACACACACACACATACACTATCTAGTGAATGCTTAGTTGAATTAATAGAAGTAGTTGAATTAATTGAATTAGTAAGTGTTTAGTTGAACTAGTTGAATTAATATATAGAACTAGTTTATTTTTAGTAAATGCTTACTTTGAACTAGTTGAATTAATATAACTAGTTTATTTTTAGTAAATGTTTAGTTGAACTAGTTGAATTAATATATAGAACTAGTTTATTTTAGTAAATGCTTAATTTGAACTAGTTGAATTAATATAACTAGTTTATTTTTAGTAAATGTTTAGTTGAACTAGTTGAATTAATATATAGAACTAGTTTATTTTTAGTAAATGCTTAGTTGAACTAATTGAATTAATATAACTAGTTTATTTTTAGTAAATGCTTAGTTGAACTAGTTGAATTAATATATATAACTAGTTTATTTTTAGTATATGCTTAGTTGAACTAGTTGAATTAATATAATAACTAGTTTATTTTTAGTAAATGCTTAGTTGAATTAATAGAAGTAGTTGAATTAATTGAATTAGTAAGTGTTTAGCTGAACTAGTTGAATTAATATATAGAAGTAGTTTATTTTTAGTAAATGCTTACTTTGAACTAGTTGAATTAATATAACTAGTTTATTTTTAGTAAATGTTTAGTTGAACTAGTTCAATTAGTATATAGAACTAGTTTATTTTTAGTAAATGCTTATTTTGAACTAGTTTAATTAATATAACTAGTTTATTTTCAGTAAATGTTTAGTTGAACTAGTTGAATTAATATATAGAACTAGTTTATTTTTAGTAAATGCTTAGTTGAACTAATTGAATTAATATAACTAGTTTGTTTTTAGTAAATGTTTAGTTGAACTAGTTGAATTAATATATAGAACTAGTTTATTTTTAGTAAATGCTTAGTTGAACTAATTGAATTAATATAACTAGTTTATTTTTAGTAAATGCTTAGTTGAATTAATAGAAGTAGTTGAATTAATTGAATTAGTAAGTGTTTAATGTTTCGCCTAATATGAACATAGGAAATGTCGTCTGACGACGGAAAAAAATTTCATTATGTGCGAATACTGTGAAGACCAGCGCGGCCAATGCGACAGAAATTTCCTTGTTGATGGTAGGCGATTCAGCATCAAGCTGGATGAGACTTTCGAATTCGATACAGTAAGTCACAACGACAAGTCTGTTTTCGTAATTAAGCATGACTTATATATGCTTCATTTGCCTGACTTATAATTTTTAATTTTCACTATTCTACTAGCGCATCCCCTGCCATGCAAGAATTTTTGTCTTGGATAAGATAGGTTTCAAAGATATGGAAACTATGGAGGTAAAGAGAGCTTACCTGAAAACTGAGCATGATGGTTATACTTTCAACGTCAAAGTATACAATGCACACACGTACACCTATTTTGAATGCAAAACTTGGCAAGCACTATGCAAGGCTTATGCATTTGAGCCTGGTATGGTTATCGCCTTTGATATTCGTCCGGAAGATGATATTGAAGGTAATAGAGACATATGGGTCGATGTGCAGACGCCTCCAGTTCTACCATTATGTGAGTTCTTCTCAACTATATTTTTGTCTTTGATATTGCTTATTCAAAAATAACTGACGACTAATTTCTATTGACAGCTTATCTCCATTCAACCAAGCATGTCCGGCGCTTGGTAGACAGGACCTACTACTGTCCCGGCGCTGAACTAAACTGCGAGGAGATAAGTCATTATGTTTCATGGCTTGAGGATCTTCATACTGTCAAGACAAATTTTCTTCCTGCACTTAGAAATGTTAGTACTCAAAACGTGCGACCAATAGTGATGGTATTGAACTACGGTCACATCTATTTAGGAATGATGGTAAGATATTTACTATTTGTCCTTAGTGCATATTTTGCATACATATTTTTCGCTAAACTTTTCATTGCTAAGTATATTAATTAAGTACTATACGACGTTCTTCAACAGGGACTTCCGGTGACAGTTGTGCCTCAGGGGATCGAGACTAAAGGTCAGATGTCAATTGTTAGCTTACGGCCAAGATCTCCTGCATTGCACATGAATGCATTCAAGATTTCTAAAAGCGATGAATGCTTAATAGTGAAAGATTGGAGGAAAATTGTTAATGATCGCTGAGAAGTACTAGGGGGCAGCAATGAGAAGCACAGCCCATGATTAGGAGACAGGTTCATTGGCATGCTCCAGTATGATCAATCAGGAGAGCTATACATGTTCTATGCTATTTTACCAGGGAGAGAGTAGCTAGCAGGAGTGATTTAGCTAGTTCTTCATGCTGCTCTTAATTAGTACTTGTCCTTTCATGTTTGTGTTCTTCGTTCTGAACTTAAGTGATTTGCTTTTGTGGTTTTATATATGAATGCTTATAATATCATGACAATCATGTTGAACTCGATGATTGGTTCTACTAGAAATTATATATATATATATATATATATATATATATATATATAACGTGTACAATGTGTAGTATCGTAGAATACCAGCAAACGAAAAAGAATTAAAATGGAAACACAAAATTAAATGAAAAAGAATTCATAAAACTAAAAATCCCCCAAACCTTATAGTACCGGTTGGTCTTACCAACCGGTACTAAAGGGCTCCAGGCCCCCGGAGCTGGCTCATGCCACGTGGTTGCCCTTTAGCACCGGTTCGTGCTGAACCGGTACTAAAGGAGGGGCCTTTAGTGACCACAATTTAGTGTCGGTTATGTAACCGGCACTAAAGGGCCTTAAGAACCGGTGCTATTGCCCGGTTCTGCACTAGTGTCTTTACAGTTCCTAGATTGTTTCTTTGCTTCTTCAACCAACTCAACATATGTTGGGCATATATCCCACTTTGCTACCCCTGTCTTAGTGCTATTTCCATTAAACCTACCATCAACTTAGTCCTTATTCCATCTACCACGGTCTTTATTGGTTTACCCCTCATATCTAATATCATCTTGTTAAAAACCTCACTAATATTGTTGACCACTAAGCTAGTTTTGCAATTGAAGTACATGGCATATCTAGCCCAAGCATGTCTAGGAACTTTGTTAAGCCAAGCCCAAGCAGCCTTGCACTCTTGCTTAAGAGCATCCATTGCAGCTACATGCCCATGTTCAGTATAAGAGTAACTAGCCTTATCCATGTACTTCTTTAACTCTGACCCCCTAAAACAAGTAGTCTAAAAGTTTTGATAGATGTGTCTAAGGCACAATCTATGTGGGCAATTGGGGAATACATGATGTACAACATTTAGAAGGCCCTGTTTGAAAAAATGACCAACATCACAACTACATCCAAGTAAATAATATGAGTAAGAAACAACTATGCAATGGATAAGAGCAACAACTAAGCAATACATATGAACAATAATTATGAACAACATCTAAGCTATCAGTTTGAAATTACCTTCTGTCTATCAGAGATTATGGTGTAATAATCAAATCTCCCTGATTATCCACCAATTGGTATCTATAGTTTTGTCAGAAACCAAGTCCAACTCTTTGTGTCTTCTTCGTCCACCACTGCAAAAGCAATGAGGTATATGTTATTATTCTCATCCCTTCCTGTGGCAGCTAAGATTTGTTGGCCAGTAGATAGCTTGATGAAGCATCCATCCACACCTACAATGGCAGACAACACAAGTTATAAACAAAGCATCTATGAACACATGCCAGGTATAAGAAAGTTCACTAATGACCTATGAATGGTCTGCATCCATTCAAAAATCCTTCCTTGCAAGCATTCAAATAGATGAACAACCCATGGAACCTTGGATTCTTGCTTGGATGATCTTTTGAGAACTAGTGACAATGCACCTACTACTTGGATTTGTGTCTAGCACAACCTGCAAGTAATCCCCGATCCTAGTATATTGCCCCCTCTGATCTCCTTGCACTATCTTAATAGCTTTGTTCTTAGCCCTATAGGCCACATGAGTGTTGATCTCAACTACATACTTGCTCCTCATATTTTGCATTATTGTACTAATTGAGGTGTTCAGGTCTGTTCTTATTGCTTCTAGAACCTGATGTGTAACCCACTTTGTAGTCACCTTGGTGGTCTCTACTACAGCTGGACATGTGTGCACCAGATTTGTATCCGTAATGCAGAAAGTTCTCTCATTTGATAGCACAGAAGCTGCAATGAAGAAAGGGCAGTCTTCATGGGTGCAAACTGCTACAATTCCTATGAAATTGATAGTTTCGGTTCTGTTCTATGTGAAATGTGAGAAGTGCCCTTCTAAATTGGTACACATTATCAAAACAGAGCTTCTTAACAAACTGCAGCTCAGGGCTCTCTCTATCCTCAGAATACCATATCCTTGTTTTTTGTTTTTTGGCCCTAGTCCTACTGCCAAGCAAAAATGGTAGGGCTACAGCCCCATCATCTTCCTCTTCCTTAAAATCACCAGGATTTGGATCCTCATCAGATGATGGTACCCAAACATCCTCAGACTATTGCTCTATACTTGAATGTGATCCTGTGGTTGGCCCCTTTCTTATTCTCAAGTTCTTCCTCTTTTGCCCCTGTGGTACCATCTCATCTTCAAATTCCTCATCCTCTCCATGTTGCTCTTGCTATGCATGTTCCTCTTGCACTACCTCTTCCTCTAGCTCATAAGGTTCTTCAACATCGGTGTTACCTTTAAAGTGTAAAAGTGGGTCCTCTCTCTGCCTCCTCATCTCAACCATCCTAGCCATGAAATCCTCATCTGCCTCCAAGTCAGAGTCATCTTCAGTTAGTAGAACATGTAGCTTTCTTTTAAGTGCTTGCACCCTCTCAGCACTCTTCGTGTGCTTCTTAAACCTTTCAATTTTATTCCTCCTCTGAAGCTCCATACTTCTTTCTAGCTCCTCTTGCTCCAAATCAACATCTCCTGCATTGCCTTCATCGATATCGACATCTCCTGCATTGTGCATAGTCAGATATGTGCTCTGTTGTGTGGAGTAAAACTGAATTGGTTATGCCTCTTGCTCATCTACTACTTGTGCAACTTTCTTTGATGGTGACTTGTACATAACGCCTTTATCACTGACCTCATAAACAGTCCTATCTCCAACAATGCCTACAGGAACCTGCTGCTCATAGACATAACCTATGTTTAAATCTCCAGGTCTGGGCTCACTACCCCTAACTACAGTCAGGTTAACTATGGTTTGATCTCTATTGGCAATGTGGTCTAACATCTCATCAACCTGGTCATCATCAGAAATCTCTTGCAAACCTGCTATGCCCAACCGAGGATCCGTGACAAAGTACATGTAATCATTCTCTCCATACCCTGTTGTCTCCATGAGTGCTATAAGATTCATAAATGTAATGTCTGAAACACACATGGTCCTTTCCAAATTATCTCTGTCATGAAAGTGGAGTCTAATTTCCCAAATATCATCACACAAACTACAAAACAAAGAAAGAATGCATTGGTTAACTGATCAGATTCAAATAACTAAAGAATTGGTACAGGAGAGCTAAGTCAACTATTGTTTTAGTGCACAAGACAAAGGAATCAACATCTGATCATAATTACTACACAATTATTCTAAATGATCTAATTTATGCACAAGATAAAGTAGTCATTATCTGTTCATCCAAATTTATGCACATACATCAAGGGATAGGCTAGACTGCAGATTAATCATACTAATTCACAGACCTAATTTAACTATCTAATTTATATGATCCTTTCCAATCTCAAATGAGACATCTGGCATAAAAATCCCAGTTTGTTTAAGAACCCTAAATTCGAAAGGAAACGAGGGAGAAATCTTACTCAACACCCCGAAATGCTGAAGCCCATTGATGGCTACCAGCCGGAGGCCTGGATAGCACAGGCGAGAGCGCCGGCGGCGCGGTACCCCAATGACGGCGAAGGCGCTCGCCCATGTGGGGCCTGGGTAGGGTTTGAGCTGCCGCACACTTCCTCCGCTGGGTTAGGATCGCCGCCGCCAAGGAACCCTCTGCCGGCGCCATCCACTCCGCCGCCGTCCGCATCCACTGCGCCGCCATCGTCAGTAGCCATGGAGGACGCAGAGTGAGAGAGACAGAGGAGAGCGGGGAAAGGGGGTGGGGTATGAACAAGTCAGATCTACCGAGCCGGTTTTTACCCACACCGCGTGTTCGATGTCCCTGTAGCGCCGTTAGACGGCGTCAGCTGGCGGCCGTGACGCCACGTCGACTGAACAGGGTCCCACCTGTCATAATAGTGCTTAAAATGCCCGAACAGAAGATTTGGTGTTTTCTGCAAATGATTTGGCGTGAAATCAGTGTTTTCTACAACAAAATCGTAGACGAGTCTTTTCTGCAACTCTAGGCTTCAATGTGGTGGTTTTTTGCAATTCACTCTTGCGAATGAAATCCTTGACAAGTTCCCTCTTGTTGATATGAAGAAATAAACGTTGGGCATCACACAACTTATTCAAAGTTTTAAAAAGGTGAAGATAATCGTAAGGTGAATGTGGAGGCGCATGAATTAGCTAATTTAGTATTGATAACTGTTGAGAGATGGGGAGACACGAGACATGCAGTTTACCTAGGTTCAGGCCCTCCGATAGAAGGTAAGATAACGAATGATTGAAACAACATTTGGCGTCCATCTCAAGCCCGGATCTTCAATTACCGTGCAATGAAGGCTCTGTGCTGTAGATGGGCACAACAACCATGCGGTCACCATAATCATGCGCCATATTTGTTCATGGTCAAACGAACGAAATATATGCTTCTCTACAACTGAAAATTTGGAAAATTAAAGAATTAATATTTGAGAGAAACTTCAAATTAGTTATCCATCTGCGACGGGTGCTTATCAACATTTTATTCGCTTTGTAACAGCTGCCAAACAGCAACGACGTGAACTATCCAAATCCATCCAGTCCTAGCTCGCCGCCAAATAATCAGCCCTGCCGTGACAGCGCTGCTGCTAGCTATCAAATTCAGACATGTGTTTGCCTTGGCCTCCAACCTCATCTACACACCGGCTAAACAAGGCGTAGCCTACTAGCTTTTCATGTCAGATGGCCGGCAAGTTCATCCTGCTACTGTTCTAAGAAAATCATTCGTAGATACTATAATTCACGTCGCATGCTTCAAAGTAGACAGTTGATGTTCCATCATCGAATGATGTCCCCTACAGTATGAACCATCACCCATGTCCCTGTGTCAAGACTTGTTCAAGGCGTTGATGGAGAAACGGCGGACAGATGACCGGCAACGGATTCGGGTAGTGCATCTTCTGTCAAGGAGGGCCCATGATGCCAACACAGAGCCGGCAACTCAAGCAGGACTCCCAGCCTGCCAAATGCCACGGCTGCGTCCGGTGGAAGGGCATCACGATTCTGCTGTGGCTTGCTCACTCTTCCTCCTTCTCATAACTCTGTTTTTGCGTTCCTTCTCTCGGCGAGACACTGAGCTTGTATCCAAGTTACTAGAAAATTCAGTGAATGCAGTACTGGTGTTTTTTTTCGTGAATATGTAAAAGACTTGCGTATCATACTATCATTGCATTGATAGAAGGAATAGATTGTAGCAAAAAAAGCGTGAGCTCGCAAGCACGAACGCGACAGCCTGGTGAGCGAGACACACAAGCGTACACAAGCAAAGGGGTGCGCAGCCCTACGGAGCTGTCCTAAATCTCGCCAATGAGGTGGCCAAGTCCCCTGGCCCCGGCGCAAGCCCATGCTCTAGCGTCTTCCTTGATCTGCTCGACAAGCCGTGTAAGTGAAAGCCGGTCGCCATTGAACATGCATCCGTTGCGGTGTTTTCAGAAACTGCTGTGAGGATGAAGATGGTTGTGAGGCCGCGCCGTAAGGCTGTCGGGGTGTCTTGAAAGGATGTGGCGAACCAATCGCGGAATTCCAAGTCCGGAGATGGCAGGTTGGTGGTGGAGCGGCACCACAGCAGGATCTCATGCCAAACTTGCCGGGTGAAGGAACAACCAGCGAGCAAGTTGCATGGTCTCCGGTTCTTGGTCGTGACACCCTACATATTACGAACTCCTGGTGCCTCACAATCCTAAGCTGATCTCCTTTCTGCAGGAAAAACTGAGCCGCCTCAGTTTTTGTTGGATTTCGACATGACCCTTCTTTCAAAAGCATGTCGACATGTACATCTTTCCCTCTTTCTAATGAAAGAGAGGCAGGGCTCCAGCCCAGTTCCTAAAAGAATGGCCTTCTCTCTATAGAGAAATTCCTCAAGGGTTGTTGTGGCTGCTTCACTCGACTGTACATCTTGAAGTGTGGAGTAAACACGGAGTGTGTGGTTCTCTTATAAGCATGCCTTTCTGTACGGCTGAAAACTATGTTAGTCTGTTGGACTTGATCGGGCATATGCTTTGTGCAAAATCTGATTCACAAGAAAACAATTACTTGTACGAACCTCAAAATGCACTGACATATACTCCCTCCATTCCTAAATATTTGTCTTTTTAAAGATTTCAAATGGACTATCACATACGGATGTATATAGTGTTGAGTATCGTGATTATTAGGAAAGCTAGGATAGCGTACGATATTATTCTACATTGCCTTGTACTCCAAGATGATCATGTACTCCTATATATATGCTCATGAGGCTCAAGCAATACATCAACGACAATTCCACCAATGCCTAGAGAGTCTTTTTTTCGATCCTTTGATCCGGATTTTTTTTCTCTCTCGCCGGTCGTATTGATCGGCGATATTTTTTTTTATTTTCCAATCTAAGATCGGTTTGCGTCGCCTGCCGCCGTCCGTCGACCATTGTGCGCTTGTACTTTGACATCCAAATCGGTTCCTGCACAGTGACGCTCCATCGCGCGCCCCAGCTTCACGTAGCGGCGTCTCGTCGCGCGCTGCACACTGCTGGCCGGCGCCGGTCGTCCCGCGCTGCATGGCCTGCGGGCATTGACGCTCCCCGCGTGGGCGTGTTGTGCCTACGCGCATGTGTTGGTGTGGCCAGCCGCTACGCTGGCTCACCGTGCCACGATGATCCATGCAATGCTTTTGTGCATGCGCATGTGGCAATCTGCACGTCACAGGCTTATCCGATCTGCATAGTCGTCGCATATTGGAATTTTCTCAAGTTTGTCAAGTACGCGTATCTCTCCGATCGAGCAACAAGCTGTCGCTGTGTCGCCCCGTCAGGCTGCAGCGCCGCCGCCCCGTGGTTCTTTCCGTGGCTGCGCCGATCTGCGTCGCCGCTGCGTCGCCCCTTCGGGTCGTAGTGCCGCGGCACGTGATCCCCACCGCCGCCCTGAGGCCGTTCTCGTGGTTGCACCACCTCGCGCGCTGCCGCTGCGTCGACCCTTCGGGCCGTAGTGTCGCGGCCCGCGGTCAACCGCCGCACCGAGGCCGTCCGCTCCAGGCCGTCCCCGAGGCTGCACCGACCCTCGCGCTGCCGCTGTGTCGCCCCGTCGGGCCGTAGCGAGCGTGGCACGCGATCCCTGCAACCGCCCTCAGGTCTTCCCCGCCGTTGACCCGACCTGCCCGCCGCCGTTGGGTCGACCCTTTGGGACGTAACGCTGCGGCCCACGGTCCAATGCCATCCACGTGCGTTGACTTCCACGTGATATGCGCCGCGTCGCCTCCCTTGGTGCGGGAACGTCACCGTCCGCGCCGGTCTTCGTCACGCTATCGGGTTCATTATCGCCTACTTCGAGCACCGCCACCGTGCTCCTTCTCTAGCCGCCGCCGCCGCCTCCTTAGGTCGCCGCCGCCGCCTCCTTAGGTCGCCGCCGCCGCTGCTCTTCTTTCGCGGCTCCATGGCGACTACCTCGACACCGGCGAACCCCGACTCAACACCGACCACGCCGTTCTTCGCACGGCTACCTCGACTACGGCTACATCACCTACGCTCTCGGCTACATCGACAAACAGCACAAAGGGCTACCGCTTTGCTTGAGCAACCTCGTCGAATTTCACTCCAGCCACAACTCCGCGATGCGTCGACCGTTACGACTGTGGGGGGGGGGGCTGTCCGTTAGCCTACCTTCGGATTATTCTCCAGTCTCACCATCTGCGTCGTTACCGTTGTGACTGCGGGGGATGTTGAGTATCGTGATTATTAGGAAAGCTAGGATAGCGTAGGATATTATTCTACCTTGCCTTGTACTCCAAGATGATCATGTACTCCTATATATATGCCCATGAGGCTCAAGCAATACATCAATGACAATTCCACCAATCCTCTCGTTCCCTTCCAACATATAGACATATTTTAGAGTGTAGATTCACTCATTTTGCTCCATATATAGTCACTTGTTGAAATCTCTAAAAAGACAAGTATTTAGGAACGGAAGGAGTATGTAAGATGAGATGGTGCTCGTATAGATGATGGGGCCTATTTGCATTGCATAATAGAGGCAAATCCATGTACGAAACGTCATTACACGATCAGATCCATCTCCAAGCCCAAATCCTCAGTCAGCAATGAATGATTTATGCTCTGGATGTTCCTAAACTCATCCATACAATTGTAAAGCTATCCGTGTTTGCATAGAGCACCAAAGGACAAAGTATGCAAATAAACATAAGTGCTCACTCTTAGACCCGTATTACTATAGTACTACTGGCATTTACTAGCTACGGCAGCCTTCCCGTTGCACTTCTATGCTCCATAATTTTGGGAGGTTGCACGGGGAGGATTAAAGAAAAAATGTTGGTTGTTGGGAGTGCCTATATCACTCCACCATGCAAGTTGAGTAGGTGATGGAAAATTGGAGAAATCATTTAAGGGCATGACCCATGAGTTCTAGTGTTACTGTTATTAACAACTAAGGTTACCTTTTTAGGCTTTTTACACGGACGGAGGACTAGGACTCGGGGTCCATAATTAATTTTAAAAGGAGAAAAGTTCCCAATTTAATTTTAGACATTGAGGTAACACAACACCTGCATCGAGTTTTTTGGTCCCACATGTACTTAATTAGCATAGGATCAGCTACACCTTCCTGAAATGAGAACCCTAGAAGTTCAAATTACAAACATCTATAGTATAGTACAAAGATTGTAGAACAATTTATTCGACATCCAAACCTCCATGGTATCAACATTCAAAGACTGCATCACATACACTTCTTTTTTTTAAACTTCATCAATCGTCTTGTTTGAAGCGTCCATCTTTGTCTACCATTGAATGCCTCGCACACGTCCTTTGAAAAAGGTTTTCTCCCAGAAGAGACACAATGTTCTCTCCAGGCATGTCTTACTCATTATAGTCTGTGTTCGCGATTTAAAGCTTCAATTAGTTGTTCCTTTAATGAAATTTGTGATCTTTGTGCCTTGGGTTCAACAATGCCTGCCCATATCGGAGGAATTTTAATGTGGATACACTCTAGTTTGTTCATCAAGAAAGAAACAAAGAAGAAGATTAATTTTGCAATACTTCCTCTATATAGATTGCAACCTTTTGATATCTCTCTTTCTCCCGCAAAGCAAAATATGTGTTGACCCAACAGTCGGAGAAATGATATATCTAGCGGAACCGGTTCTTACTGGACAAGAATCGAACGCTCAATATCATTAAGATTTGTGCTTACCCCATACATGCGCCAGTATTTATTGTGTAATCCATGTATCTCCATTTCATTTTTCTACCTGGGACCCACCAATGTGGTTGTGCTCAGGGCAACAAACTCAAATAGACACACATGCACAGGCAACCCAACCATGGTTTTTAGTTTGTTTCCTTTCTATCTTTTGTATCAAATGTCTGATTTATGATCCATTTGGACATCCAAATTCATGGTATTTAAATCTTCCAAAAAAGATCAGTCTTGAACATGTTTTTAAAAACGAATTGTGCACCTATAATGAAATTAATTTTTCAAGTTTGACCATTTTTCATACGGAATTCATTTATGTCTCATAATATCTTAACAAATCTACATATGATTTGGTTTAATAATCTTTCACAATTTGGCTGCAGTTTCAAAAGAATTGTTTACATATTTTCATTACAGGTTCATGTGTGTCTCATCACACATTTACATGTGCTTGTTATTCTTTGCTATTACATGTTTTAGATGGTATCAATATTACTTCTGTTTGGTTTCATTTATGTTATAATTTTTTTAACCTAAATTTACTTATGGTTATTATTTTTTTAGAATTTAACTTCCATTTTTTGCTCAAATCTTCTGTGACATTAGGTGTCGATTTGATTTTGTGTCAACTCAAGTCAAAGATCAATACATGTCATACATAAAACCACTCCTGATCATATGGTAGATCAAAGTTGTTGGCAAGAAGAGATAAGAGATCAAGTTGTGTAATTTCCGGGAACTCGCGAGCAACATGACAAAAAATGTGTTGTGTCTCAAAATTGCAATTGTAAATTTCAAAATAGTAGAAAATTATTAACTCAGTTACAATTTTGATGGCGTTGGACACATAACTAAAATGATACATAACACAGACTAGGTACCGATACAGAACACACAAGATATAGAACATCAGTATTGCTCCAACATACATTGAAGCTTGATGATCCACTCCTTCAGAAGAACATATGTTACCCTTCATCAAAGGGTTTACCTCATTCATCATTGTTGAGGTGGCCATTCATTTGCGTCGAGGTGGGCAGCCCTTTGGCATTCTCCGTGTCGAATTTCTTCAACATATTCTGATGTACATTTCCTGCGAGTTGAATATTTGTTCTTCTGTTACCTGATCTGAAGACCTAGGAAGAACTTGATCTCTCCCATGATGGACATTTCATATTCTATGGCCATAATTTTGGCAAATTCATCACTTAAAAAAATTAGTTGAACCAAAGAAAACATTGTCCACATCTATTTGGCAAGCAGACAAATCACCATCCATGCATTAGTGAAGAGAGTTGAATTAGTATTTCCTAGTTTAAAGTTCATTGTCATCAGGAACTTCTTGAGGCAATCGTACAAAGAGTGGGGTGCCTATTTGAGGCAATAGAGTACCTTGTGAAGCTTGTATACATTGGTACAATGCTTAGGGTCTTTGAAACCCAGAGATTGCTTGTCATATATCAATTCCTCAATCTCACCATTGAGGAATGTATTTGTATGTCCATTTGATAGATAAAGATATACTCATAATGACTCACACTGATCTACATAAATGACGGTAATTCCACAGATGTGGGGCCTAACCTGCATTTCCTAATGGATGAAAGTCCATGTACCAAATCAAATGTGATTAATTACAAGATTAGTCATATTTCAACCCCATTTATCACTAAAGAATTCATGCTCTAAATGAGGGGAATAATAACTATGTGGTTGTAGTGACCATCAGCTAACACTTAGTTTATTCATAAAAGATTTCCTTTGATTTAAAATTCATGATGTTTGGATAGGGAACACATGCAAAGCCAAAATACTTATACTCAAAATCATCATGGTCACTCAATTCTATATGAGCATGACTCATAAGTCCTAGAGTTACGGTTATTTTAGAGGTGGGCATCTAAACAAAAAATTTACATGAGTTATAAAACTGTGGGTTATTTTTTCATTTATGAAAAAATAATATTTTTTAGTAAAATATGCATATGAAGACGGAACAATGTGGAGGTAGTATACGAAAAGTGCATTTAGTGCAAAAGATTTCAGGGTCGCGACTTTCTTTCTTGCAATTCTCATATATCCAATTCATTTTACAACTTCATGTGTATGTAAACCATGAAGGCTATCAACATGCAAAATGCTAATAATTTTTTATGGTGCTAGCTCTGCATGAAAGATCTTTAGTTTCTAGTTTGTGTCATAACTAATACATACTGGAACCAGGTAGATGGTGAGGCTCAATGTTCATTCCCTAATGCTTCAATTAGTTGTTCTCTTCATGGAATTGCAATCATTGTGCCTCGAAAATCTTGGACAATCGGAATTATTTACTTTCAACCATGTCTGGCCACACAGAAAGATTTTTACGGTAAACACACTCTAGGTTACCGATCCAGTGAAAAAAAATGCTTATGCATTGATTATCCACACTGACCAATGGTTTCTCTTATTGTAATTTTCCTCTCTCTCTTTATGTTAATATACAAAAAAAAATAAAAACTTCTTCGTAGTGTTTTCCTAAATCAAGGATACTTATGGTTATGAAGTTCCAGACCCTACCACGGCCATCGACGTGCATATTTGCTAGATCGAAAGCAGATGAGGGACGTCCCATAGTTTGCATTGGATAATTTTTCTCGCATGGGATGCGGATATTGGTCGTAATTAGCATCATATGTTTAGGTGTAATGTATTGATCTTTCTACACCAAATAATCAAGGGAACAATATATTGCATCACCCCCAACATATTAAGTGCCCACAATGCGTTACACGCCTACTTTGATCTTCTATTTCTTGCAAATAAATTGAACAACAAAAACTTCTCTTGTCGCAAGATAACTTTTATGAGTGTGGTAGTGCGCATGTGCTCACTCAACTGTACAAAGGTGGGCAAGAGTGGAGTTTTGTTATTTACTTATGGACACGGTGTCTTCTTTATTGAGTGCACTAACGTACACTAGGTAGGCAAAAGTTGCTTCCTGTCCATCTGATTTGATCTAGTAAAAAACTCATGAGGTTAGTAGTTGGTCGCATAATTTCATAGATATTTTTCTTACACCTGAGGACATCAATTGAGTATGCCTAGTGCAAAAACTCACGGAAAAACAAACACATGTAAACAATTAAATTTCTTAAATACAAGGGATCAAATTTGTTCATGAACAACGTTGCTGAAATGTGCTCCCTCTAAAAATTTAAAACTCAAAACTTTCCATGGTATTTTGAGGAAAGAAATAATTAGTTATCAATCTTTAACAACATGTATGGCCACATTATTTCCATTTCGATACCTATCAAAATGCTAACGAACTGAACTGGTATCAAAATCCATCCCATATGTGCCTGAGTTGTCTGTTTCCTATCCACCGGCATCGTAACCTCCCCCTCATGATCCAAACACACACAGGATCCAGACCGACCTAAAACAGGATGTGACTCTAGCACAGAACCTCTATAATATGCTATCGTCGCTCGTGCTCTAGAGCTTCTGCCTCACCATAGTGAGCCCAGCACCCTTTCCCCTTCAACCCTGCAATTTCTCACGGCCATTGTGATATTGCCTTTCCCAGCTGATCCACTTTATTGCGTCCCTACCATCCCCACCTATCTGCATCCTCCACACTAGTTTTTTATGTACGAGCGCTTAGACCTCTCATGTTGGGTAGTATCATGCACATGATACTACCTCCACAATGCATTGTATCATAGTGGTTGTATTTTAGACATCATCATTTATTATTTTTGTAGAATCCAAAAGTAGATGAATGATCAAATTACTGTTTTCTCAAACTAGCAAAGTGGCCCGCTCGATGCGCGGGCTAGAACTTTAGAAAGTTAGATGATGAGAACAAATTATTTGATTCATGTAGAGAAATTTTTGGATCAAATTTGATGCCATTTATAAATATAGTACTGTGCACATAGTCTTGTCTTAGATTTTTTCTTGGTTTTTCATTGACAGAGAAATATATGTTACATTTGCCATGCAATGTTTTTGAATATAATTGGCAAACCAACCGTACTATTCATTGAAAACATAGTGATTTCTTTTGTTGGAGATACTACTAATTTTTATGTGTCAACAGATTAACGTCACTCATTGATATCATTTTGCAGTTCACATAATTTTTCTCATGGGTCTAAACTTTTTTCTCAAAGTGATTCACTCATTTTTATCTTGTTTTGTTTTGCACGACATGAGACAGACCCAACTTCTGACAGGTAGATCGACTAAGTTGTGTGATTGACTCACTGTGCAACAGATTGACATTATGAAAGGTTCATATATATAAACTCTCACTCCCCTCCTCAGACATATTCGTTTTGCGATTCACATGTATTTATCTAGGGCCTAAACTATTTCCTATTTTATTAGGATGCATCCGCGAGAGATCGAACGGCTCATCTGTGATAGTCTTGCAATGGAAAGACTAATCAAAAGTACATGTACCTACACAACGGATCTTACCTTCATAAATAAGTATTTTTTATTTCTTACTCTAGATAAAATTTTAGTTATCATCTGAAGGAGAATAGTAATAGGTTTTTCTATCCAATTTCTTTATTTATATCTTGTGTGTATGCATCTATTATTCTTTAGCTGAGGGCGATCACTCTTAGTGTTTGGTTTCTCTTTGCAATTTGCATATTTTTATGTTGGGTATATACCCCCTCTGGCATCTCAATTCGCGGTGGATCGAGATCAATTAATAAACGAAAAGATGTGAGTGGGTAGGTAGAACGTGAAAAAAAACATTTTTCTTGATAGAGTATTGTATAATATATACATTCTTATTTATCAGCATCTTTGTTGTGTTTCATATAATTTATCACATCTTTAGAATTATGGTACCGATCGTGTATGGCAGAATAAAATTATAATTTCAATTGTAATTCATCTTCTTGTGTCCAACACTGGAATAGAAAGTTGCAACTGCAATGTAAATAAAACTTAAAGGCCGCAAAAGATAAATTTTGCTACCTTTCTTGAGCCGGATCATTGGGGAATTTTTCTGTTCGTATCAGTATAACCCATCCTTTTTCTTTCCATACAAAACCACAATCCAATTTAAGTCAAGTTTGAATAGCTTTTTTCTTTTAATCAATCGGTGGTCGAGAATAATATAGGAAATTAGTATAAAAACCAAACTACCTAGATTTGTAAACATGAAGAATCGAGTGACAATACACACCTCATTGGTAGTTCTCAAGTGTACCCCAACCTCCTCTTGAATAGGAGGGGAGTCAAACATAGGTATAAATCCATTGCAAATCCAACCATTAGTGTTTCACCAAACCTATCATTTTGAAGACCACACATTTATGAGAAATCAAAAGGCATCACATTGCTTCGTAGAAACAATTTGATATCGTCTTAGAAATCAAAGTCCAAGCAATCATAATGTTTCTTCGGGTTTAACAAACATAAAATGCAAGTAGAATAGAATTGTGATGCACCAATGACACCATTCATAGAATTGGCATGACATTTATAGGTGTTCTCCTTTAAAAAAATGAGAAACAAACTGATGCACTTTTTTCTTGTTTTTCCTTATTAAGTAATTAATTAGTACATCACATTCTCATGATTTGTTCAGCCAAGACATGATGAGTATTTCTCTTTTTTTAATTCTTATATCAGCTACTCAAGTCCAATCTCTTATTTTTTGTAAGATCGACATGTATAAAGTAATTATTTAGCGAGACACATCTTCACCCTTTGTCCAGCCGAGGAACAATACCTTTTGCACTGTCCAAGCATACTCTCTATGTATCTCTCTTCTCTTACTATAAAATTATGTGATCCTAAGTGATTCTGGATAGAAATAGACGAACATATCAGAACGTAGTTCAGCGCTAGGACATGATGCATGAGGAAAAGTTTTCTTGTATATATTCTGTGTGTGGAGGATATCCTTCCTCTTTGGTCGTAGATCGTATGTTTCTTACAGACAACAGTAAGAAGTTCATAACTCATATATACCATATTTGCATATATAGTTGCTTCAGTCATCCGAAGGAGCATCAGGTGTGTATAAGTAAACATGTGAGTTTGATCTTCAATTCCTAATTTTTTTGTCTGCGATACAGTAATCAATGGGATTTGCATAACAATGATTATTGCAATCTTAATTTTTGTGAAGATGCTTTAGTTATATATATGCAACATCTGAAAACTTCCTACTTTTCATATAAAATAGAAATAGTAGAATGTATGAAATATTAACAGATAATGAATGATATATGGAGCTTTGCTAAGCACAGACACATATGCTATCTTAATGAATACCTTTGGAAACCGTCCATGAATGAAATAATATTGGGAACCTAGTAGCCATAGGATCATTGAGATGCACCCACACATAGATTTAAAAACTCCAGGATATTGTAACTGGTTTTTGAACATTAATGGGCTAGAGAAATTTTTGATAAATATAAATGATCTAGTAGCATCGTAACTCTTGTCTGGAACGTGAATCTATGAAGCAAAGTGCGGGTAAGTTAAAGATGATAAATGTGTCGCTTGATTAAAAACACAGAATAACTCCTTTTTCATAGTGATGCAGTGATATTTTAAAAATTGTTCTGTAGGTCGTTTGACTGCTGCTAAATCAGAAGCTAATATTCCAACTATTTATTTTGTCGTCGCGGACACAAAAATACAACTACTTTTTCTGTTCAAACAATGCATCGGATAACTGGCAGGTTATGTCTTTTAGTTTTCCAAGAATAGCTGTCAAGCTAAGCCGCATAACTAATATAAGTTACATGTGGTAACCTTAACACCAAAATACCTAATGGTATAGAAATCGATTGGATGCACACATTCTTACGAACATAATACTGAGGCATAATAAAGCAATGAATGTTGTATATAAAATATAGTTTCTGGCCTCCGCAAAAAGAAAAGCTATGGATGTTGACTACAAAATATTTATGGGGTAATTAAAGTAGTTCTTAGTTAGACTTACAAGTAGTTTTTTTTAACATAATACTATGAATTGAGATGTCTATCAGTAATAATGAACAAATACTTGTCTGATTCATATTCTCCTTTGTTGATAGCATGATCAGATAATTAATACGGGCGTCAACGATGATAGCGGCCGCGACGGGTTGGATTTGGTGGCCAGATCGTTTCTTGTGTTCTTTGCATGCGTATCTTTCTGGCCGGCGGCAAAATTCCATTAAAGCAAGCTTCATGTATTTGTATGTCCCGGTCAAGTAAGTCAAACCTCTACCATCTAGCAAGCTTTGTACGTGCATGCAGCCAGGAACCTCATGGCGATGAGGATAAAGCAACATCTGCTTGTCCTCAATGCCTTTGATGCCTAGGTTTTTTCTCATGCACATGGCAAGGAATCCTCACGTCCCACGCTAGCTCCTCTTTTTAATATAATAATGGCAATGATGTATGAAACGTTTTTTTCATTAGTAATGGCAATGGTGGGTAATTATTTCACCTAAATCTTATCTAATGGCTATAAATTTAAGACAATTAAATAGATGGTCGGATGTATCTGATTTTTGCGGTAATTTTTAGGTTATTTCTCTTTTTTCTGGTGAACCCGTAAAATACTTTTTATATATAAATAAATTAGGCACTATTATATGAAATTATGATATGATACCACATTTATCTCTTTCTTCATTTAATGCTAAAATCTGATTCCAGGTGGATTGAACACAAATATCCATTTTTTCAAAGGAATGCCGGGGAAAACTCCTACGACATGAATCCAGATTGTTGGGTTGTACATCCATTCTCCTAACCAACTGAGTTAGGCTCACTTATTGATCGAAGGTGCGTTCATTTTGCCAATATTGTTGCACAACTGAGGAACTCAGAGCAGAGCTAATATCATGTGCTTTAACAAGACTGCTCCATCTCGCACCATATGATCCATCTCGCACCGCAGATCAAACATAGGTGGGTGAGGCATAGAGAGTTCTTTCATATGCTGCCTCACACACCTATGTTGATCTATCGCATTCTGAAAACTAAACAATGGATCTTCTTCTTTCGAGAACTCTTGCGAGTGAGTGTGGTGGTGCATGCGTACTTCACTCACAACTTGAAGTAGCAGAGTAAGTGTAGACATTATGGTTATCTAGTATGGTAGGATCCCTCATTTATCGGAGGACAGCATGCACTATTGGGGAAGCAAATGCATTCTGTGAGTCAAATCTGATCCGCTGCAGAAACACATGTGTTGGTTAATTATTTTCTTCACTTGTGCTGCAGACTTTACGCAGAGAAAAATCTGAATCAAGAAAAACAACTACATATCAACCTAGATATACTACACTATGTGCACTTTTTTGGGCATGGTTACTTGTTCCTTTATACTCAAAAATAAAGTTTGTGTGCTCAGGTTGCTTCCATTCATGCTGGTGTTAAACATATCTGCCTTTTTTCTGATAGTGAATACGTATTTAGCTGGATAAAGTGTGTAAACATACTTGGATTAGCTGGATGATTGCATACAGACCTGGATTAGCTGGACAATAGTATCCAGTTCAAACATAATTTATTGTTCCTAAGAAGGCATACCCCTCCATTTCAATGAATAAGGCGCGCACACATTTTTTTGACCATAAATTAGAAAAACTAAAGATGGGTTATATGTGACAAAAATTATACTGTACCATTTAATTCGTATTCGAAAGAAGTTTTTAATGGTATGATTTTCAAAATCACAAAATATATATTTAATTTATGATCAAAGTGGGATTTTGGAATCTGGGCATGCCTTAGTCATTGGAATGGAGGGAGTAGTTCATTGATTATTTTGCTTTACAGTTCCATTAGAAAGATTAAGACATGTCAGCGAAGAAACCACAAGACCGCTTCACGTCATACAGTAGATAAAGGTTGATTTGAAGAGATAAGACACTGCTGGAATCCGCTGCTTTGCCTGAGTGCTCGAGAAACTCGGCGACCCAACAAACTCTGCAAGGCCTTTGCCGAGTACGGTTCTCGACAAAGGCCATTCGGCATACACCTCTCGAGCAATCTAATCTTTGCCGAGAACTGATCGTTAGGTACCTTTGCCCAGAACTAAAGGAAGGATGAAGGCAAAATAAAGCAACTTCACATACCTGGGACGTAGACGGCGATTGCCATGTGGCACATCTTTGCGGAGAGACTGGTGGAAGAACTCGGCAAACAACAATGATTAGGAGATCGGTCGCCACATGTCCACCACACTCTAGAGATCAAGTTGTAGTGTAGTATTAGAGTATCTCCAGTGGATTGTCCAGAGTAGATCCTCTATATCCCCATACGGCTTATCATCTGAAAAAGTTCTTCCCCTATAACTCATCCATCTCAACCAGATCATCCAAATATCATCCATTGTCTCTCTCCTATATTTTAAAAGTATTTGAGTTGGGAGGTACCCATTCATGCCTTCGGTGATTCATACACTCAACGTCTGCAGAAAACTATCATTTTATACCATCTGGACCAAGCTGACACAAATTAGCTAGTATTATCTAGCAGTAGTAGTAAAGAGATTAAAAACCACCAATAGCAGCGTTCAGCAGTAACAAGAAGCCCATCAAAAACAATTTCTCCCTCTTGCTGCCACCTCCCCCTCTCCTCTCTCCTCTACCATGAAGCTCTGCTTGCCCACGACCAGCTCCGCCCCAGCTCCGCCTCTAAGCCAGGAACGGGAAGAGATCTCCTGGAAGCTCACGGCCTCCCGGAAATTCTCGGTGAAGTCCTTATATTCGAAGCTGTCGGAGGGGAATGTGCTAGACATGGCTAGGGGGCTATGGAAGGCTGGCATTCCCCTCAAGCTTAAAATCTTCCTGTGGCAATTGTGTCGCAATCGCCACCCTACTTCCGATAATGTGGCCAAGAGGAACGGTCCGGCGAACGGGACCTGCGCCATTTGCGCCCAAGGGGAAGATGCTAACCACGTGTTTTTTGGGTGCTGTTTTGCTAGATTTGCGTGGAGCGCTGTTAGGGAGACTTTCAAGCAGACTTGCTAAACTTGCTGAAGGCACATAGGGGTTCCAATGCGAGGTTGCTGTGGTGTAGCGTAGGGGCGCTGTTATGGTCAATTTGGGTGGTCCGGAACAAAATCACAATTGAACACAAGTTCCCTGCTCACCCATATGATATTCTCTTCAAATACCATATTTTCTTACAGGCTTGGGTGCCATTGGGGAAACAGCGTGACGAGGACTGCATGATCGAGATTATGGAGCAGATCAAGCTGTGCATGGTGAAAACGAGACATCAAGGAGAGCAAGCTTGAAGCCTTTTGGTTTAGGTTCTGTTTGGCTGCGTGCCTTAGTGTGTTCTATCTACTAGCTTATTGCAACTTAGCATTATCGGGCATGCACCTGTGGAACTTATGTCATTTGGTTTGTTAGTTTCGAACTTATGTGTGGATGTTGCCTTGTGGCTTTATTAATTTAAAGCCGGACGCTTCGTGCGTCTTTGTTCCAAAAAAAAATCCGTAAAAAAAAGTCTCAGGAGCAAAGTTGTTTAGGATAATAGGACAGAAAATGTGCTCCCTTCCAAAGTTGCATCCATAAATTTTGAAAAGTATATTGACATAATTATCAAATTAGTTATCCCCATCCAATTGCGGTAGACAGATAACTAAAGGGTTATGGCTTGGTACTAGCTCTCAATACTAGACACACAAGACACAGAGTATGATGAAGATATCATCCCCCCCCCCCCACCCCCAATTCCTGTATACATGGGGGCTCCTGACGTCCGTTGCGGAGGATCTGCCATGTCAGGGGAGAGAGAGAGAGAGAGAGAGAGAGAGAGAGAGAGAGAGAGAGACTTTTTTGCGGATAAGAAGTGGGCGGGTGTGGGCGCGAGCGGCTTCGGTGGATAAGGTTTTCCGACCAGCGACGGGCATCAACAAGCACATGCCACAACTAACATCAAGCGGCGGGCTGCCCAAATCACCCGCCACAACTATATAACAAAACGCTCTTTCATAAGAAATAGCGTGCAAACGAGTTCCTAAAGGGTTGGAACATAGCATTGCGTCTTCATCTCACCCATGTAGGGCATGGTAAAAGCGTTATGGAAAAAACTTGGTGCACTTGGTGTTCAAACTGAACACTCTCCCACGGAGTGTCAGGCTTTCAAACTGAAATCGCCGCATACCACACACAACTCCTTTATTTGAAATCTTTTGAACTTCAAACTTTTTCTATGATGACTAAAACACACCGTCCAAAGCCACATGCTCAAATTGGCCACTTTTCGAGTTGGTCTTCTATTGTCGAGGCATTACTTGATTTACTAGGCACTAAAAATGACAAACGCTCTTTCATAAGAAATAGCATGCAAACAAGTTCCTAGAGGGATAAAACTTAGCATGGTGTCTTCATCTTACCTATGTAGGGTGTGGCAAAATTTTGAGAGTGTTACGACAAAATTTTGATGCACCTGGTGTACAAATCGAACAATCTCCCCCAAAGTGTTAGAGTTTCAACTGAAACTGCCACCTGCCACACGCAACTCCCTTTTTTCAAATATTCTGAACTTTAAACTTTTTCTATGACTAAAGCACACCATGCCAAGCCACAGACTCACATTTGGCCACTTTTTGGGTTGGTCTACTATTTTCGAGGCACTAGTTGATATACCGGCCATTAGAAATGATAAAAACACTCCTTGGTCGGAAATAGCGCGTAAATGAGTTATCGAAAGGGATGAAACATTGCATTGTCGTTTCATCTCACCCATGTAGGGTGTTGTGGAAATTTGTGAGAGTTATGGCAAAAAATTGATGCACCTGGTGTACAAACCGAACACTCTCCCCCGAAGTGTCAGGATTTCAAACTGAAACCGTGGCCTGCCCCACACAACTCCTATTTTAAAAAAAAAATTGAACTTCAAACTTTTTCTATGATTAAAACACCCCACCAAAGCCACGTGGTCAAATAGCATCCAAAGGAGGTCCGAAAAGGATTTTCAGACCTACAATATGTGTGGCGGGCGGCCTAGAAAACTAGCCACTGCAAACTCTTGGAAAATTTGTAAAAATTGGGTGCAGGTCCCCAAAGTATAGCTGTGGCGGGCTCATTTTGTTGCCCGCCACTGGTTGGCTAGGCATCATTGGTGGCTACTCTAGTCGTGCCCGCCACTACTATTTTTCGCCCACAAAGAAATTCAGAGGAGTTTAGGAGTGGCGGGTGGTAATTTACGCCACACCGCTGGTGGCGTATAATTTTATCAGCCAATGGATTTTTTCCAAAATAATAGTGATGGGTCTTTGGTCGCGCCCGCCACTGATTTGTGACCACCTATAAGCATTTTCCCAGTAGTGATTATGGTGAAATGCATGCTTTCTGACAAGTCTGGATTGTATGAAATTTCACTTGTGTTTCAAGTGTGGACTTTATTAGGTCATGAAGATACATAAAACAATGAAAACACACTCGACCTCTCCATAGCTAGGATGCACACAACCAATACCATCTCTCTCTCTCTCTCCCCCTCTCCCCCCCTCTCTCTCTCTCTCTCTCACACACACACACACACATGAAAACACGCCGACAACTAGCAAAGTAATATAAGACTAAATTTAT
The DNA here is from genome assembly GCA_963921465.1 of Triticum timopheevii. Classification (NCBI taxonomy): domain Eukaryota; kingdom Viridiplantae; phylum Streptophyta; class Magnoliopsida; order Poales; family Poaceae; genus Triticum; species Triticum timopheevii. The sequence goes on from OY997267.1 coordinate 600,006,756, forward strand.
GCATATGGCAGGAAAAACGAAAAAGAAAGGCCCCTAAGCGATCAAATCTACGATGGACAAACTACATCAATTAATGACCATATCCGTATCAACCATCTCATGACACCACATGAACGACGAGGTTCTTCAACAGCAATGCCTTCAGAAGGAAGCGACATTCGCGCCGTCGTCACCGGATCCAACCTCGAAGGCCAGAATATAAGTTTTCACCCTGAAGAATCAGTTTGAACATATCTGAGCATTGCCCTCAACCAGATAATGAAATAAGAAATACATCGTCATTGCAAGGTATACCACTCGGGTACGACCTACGGTTTCACCCCAGAACTCGAAAGCGGGTGCTCGAGTACCACCACCATCGAAATATCTAGGTTTTGTACAAAACTAGAATGTGTCACGTGCCTTTGTTACCCTAATTTGTTTGATAGTATTTGGGTTTTTTTCGGGTCTATACTTTTCCCTTTTGGTTGAAATTATTGGGCAGTTTGATTCAATTGGGTTATTGATGGGCCTTTGTTATTTTTTTTTATGTGCCCGGGGCATGCATGGTCTGAAGATATGACTCTTTTTGGGAGACGTATTAGGCAGGCTCGCTGGCACAGTATGGTCAACCTAGAACCGGCACATAATGTGGCTACGTAGCTGTAGGTGTATTAGCAAGTGGAGGCGGTTACATCACATGGTCTAATCCCCGAGAATCTGACTAACTGTATAGGAAAACGCATTTCGGTCGGGCTGTGGCACCACCCACAACGTGAACAGCGAACCCCTGGAATGCCACAGATAGGAAAACCAGAAAGTTGGTGCCAACAGAAGCATTTTGCCTCGTGGTGTGAGAAATGTTTCGGATGAACTAGACAGCCAATGCCAACCGAAGCATTCTGTCGTGTAGCTAGTGTGGCCGATTGGTCGTCCTACCTCTGACAGAATGGGCTAACAAAAAGACATCAGCAAAATGCAATGTGAAAGAAATCGGAAACTTTTGCGACATAGCAGAAGCAACATTCCTAAGCCCCATAGAGTATGTAGTTATTTCACTTGTATGAAATGATTCCTCAAACAAGTTCTCGAATTAATTGAACCCATAATTCTAACTTTTAAACGTGGCATTGCAATTCACCCCTGACAGTCATATTACCCACATAAAACAATGGTCATTTTTTTAGGGAAACATAAAAACAATGGCCATTTTTGTAGGGAAACATAAAACAGTGGTCATGTACTCCTACATGTGTGTTTGGACTTTGGACATGGAACTCAATAGAACATATCTCTTAAATTTGCACCATCGTTGACCATTTAACTTTTTACTGGTGGTGTTATTCAATTTGTAATATAGACGGTAGATGTTGTTGCAGAAATCAATAGGCTTTGTAATTTGCTTGTTTTATTGGTTAGCTCATATTTTCAACGTGCATGCCATATGCCAGCTACTTGCCTTATAAGTTATATATACTTATCTAGTTATTTATATCTTTCTTGCCATTGATGGCTTCATTATTTTACCTTTACTTGTATCTCGTAGATTTTGCAACATAAAAGTTACTTTTTTAGGCTACTTGCCTTATAAGTTATATATACTTATCTAGTTATTTATATCTTTCTTGCCATTGATGGCTTCATTATTTTACCTTTACTTGTATCTCGTAGATTTTGCCACATAAAAGTTACTTTTTTAGCAATCTTGTGTTACAAACTTATGCAACAATGTCAATATCCAATGGTTATTTGTTGTGTACTAGCGTCAGGGAGAGGCTCTTGCCCCGGAGGCAAGATAGGAGAACTATTCTTCTTACTCTTACTTGCTTTATTCCTCACAGGGTGTCCTCTTTATATAGAGATCTTACAATCTAAGTAACATTTATCTTTGCCGGAGGCAAGCAATCATTTGAAGAACATTTCATCTTTCTCTAAAACGTTTCTGATCAACTATTGTACTGCAATACTCTGTTTTTCTTCCTCCTGTTTCTCTGTTTCTACCCTTTCATGTTCTTTGAGAAGTGTTGTTTAGAATCTTATCATCATACTCATGTAGTGAATCAGTCATGATTAAAGAACAAATGTTAACTTAGTTAACCTGTTGCAAATGGTTACACCATCGATGTAGGTGACCACGACTCAACCAGTTAGGCTTAGTAGTTGCCAGAAATATCCAATGGTTACGTGTCTTGTGAAGGCAACTAATTGCAGGAGAGGATTGAGATAGCCAGTTTGGCACGCATTAGTATCTTTTGTGGAGGTACTTCCTTGGACTATTTGCTAATATATGAATCGCATGTAAGGCTCGTACACTTATTAGTAGCCCAGTGAAGACTGTATTTCTATCAGACTGTTGTCTGAACAGTTAAATTTACATGTGTGGCATGTTCTTCAGATCTGGATGAGACCGAGAGAATATGGAAACAACAAGATGAGGAGGATATGAAGCATCAACACAAGGGAAAATAAATAAGAAGGTAAGGAAAACAGTGGTTGATTTCATAATCATTGGATACCAAATGGTTTCAGGAAGAGCAGGTTCACGGTTGACACTGGCCCTGAGGTTGCTACCATGATGAGTTTTGGAGGGCTCGGCACCTCGAAGTTGTGAATGATGGTTTCAGGTAGTATCTTTTCGTCAGCATGTGTCTGGTGAAGACATGGTAATGGGCTCGTTGCTATATGCGCCTGGGTCTCAAGATAGCTTCAGACACAACCTCTGTGATGGCCAGCCATCTCAATCGGTGAAGTATGATAATGATTTCATCGATTAAATGGAGCTAGAGCATCTTCAACCATCATGACACTACACTTGAACAGTTGTACTGACCAGTTCTTGATCTTACGCAGAATAGTCTACACGAGAGACCTCTTCCCTCCCCCGGAATATTAAGAACTCCTGATGTCTCTCAGACCTATGCTGATCTTGATCTGTCAGTCTGTCACATACACAAAACATTAAAGGGCAGACGCTGGACTGAAAATTTGCAAGTGCAGTGGTGCTTGTGTGCTTTACTCGACTGTACACCTTGAAGTAGGTGAGCAAGCACTGAGTTTGTGACTCTCTTATAGGCATGTCATTTGTTATGGTTGAAAGGCCATTAAATTTGTTATGTAAGAAAGTACATTAGATCTTTTGGAATCGATCCACTGCAATTAAGGGCGTAGGCCTCGCGCAAAACCATTTTTTCAGAAAGGAGGCTTGACCCCTGGAGTCTACATCATCACGAAGCACACAACTTTATTTATTAAATTATTCAAAGTATGGCTTATAACTCCGTCTATGTTGTCTCAACATAGGCGGTTCTTGGCCTGGGTAAAAGGAGGGTTTTCATAGGTTTGGTGAGCCAATTTCAAAACCCAGCCACTCTTATGGTGATTAAACTCAAATAGAATCACTGGGGCAGTAACCCTCTTAGCGACGTGGCATATCTGAACCCATTTGTGGTGTTAAATGGGCGAGGGCCGGACCGTCAACCTCTTGGTGGCGCGCAATATCTTGATCTAATAAGTGGGCAAGAAATACATGCCTACATACATGGCTGGTATTGTATGTTGTACAATGTGTCACATTTACATGAGTTTTGATTTTCGGCCAAAAAATCCGATTTCTGCTGAATTTTGGTCATCTCGCCTGGACCCTGAATATGTCCCTTTCATTCAACTTTTTGGCCCGATGCGAATGTTTTGGGCCGGCCCAACATCTAGAAGGCTTCCACTATGGTTCGGCTGAGAAAACACGATGAAACTGAACACCCGAACCCTAAACTTCTCGTCTGTCTTTCCGGGTGCGGCGCCGCTGCCCGCCTGCTGCCTTCCCATGCTCGTCGCGAGCTCCTCCAGCGAAGCATCTACACTCCGCCACTGCATCAAGCCGCCTCGTTGACTGGTGCCTCCCCCCCCCCCCCCCCCCCCCCCGCTTGCATCCGTGCGCGTGACGCACAGCCTCCGTCATGGGCCACCTCGCGCCTCCTCCGCCACATCTAGTTTCTTCTTTGTTGCTTCTCTAAGGCCCCGACAAGGTGTTTGATGTCTGCGGCAGTGAAGATTATTTTTATACTCCCTGTAGAGTTAGTACAAAGTTGAGACACTTATTTTAGGATGGGGGAGTATGGGACTGATGCGCAGGTAGCATCAGGGCACTTCCTTCTTTGTTGCTTCTCCTATGCATATTATTGGACTGATTCAATTTTTTTAATCCCTAGAGCTCGATGCTTTTCCTCTGTTGATTTCAAATTTTCTCTCAAATTCGGGCCACACTGCGGTCAAATTTCATTTAAAAATTCAAATTTTGTTTCTGCGATTTCATCCGAGATTTTGCCAAAAAAATTCAAATGACCGAAATTCGGCCATCTCATTCAAGGGCGAAAAAAAAAGCAATCCTAAAATCAAAACGCAGGCTGTATGAATGGTGTCTATTCTTTGCAAACTATACCATGGGTAACTATTTGCCATCTGAAAAGATAGCACGAACTATTAGCGTCTCTTTTCAGCTGCATTTGTCTAGTGCTGTTAATGAAGGTAGCTGGTACTGTATTTCTGTACTACAAATGTGTAATCTTTAGCTGTATAGATGGTGCCTGATCTTGCAAACTGTAATGGGATTAACCACGGAAGATAAATGCTAAGGGATGGAATTGGATGTGGAGGCGAGAAAAGGTCAGATTACAAACATCTAGGGGCTGTTTGGATTGGAGCCTGCAGCTGCCAAGCCAAAAATTTGGTAGTTGACCAAGTGCCGGCGCTCCTTTGAATGGCCACCAAATAATTGGCTCGCCCAGGACGTGGGGGGCTTCTCCAGTTCATTTTCTCGCCAAAATTGGCAGGGGCGTGGGCAGCTGAAAGCTGCGCCAAAATTTTGGCTTGCCCACGAATTGGCAGGGCGTGCTGGGGCGTCAACCAAACAGCCTCCTAGTGTCGTGCAAAGACTGCCGAACAATTTAAACACCATCCCAAGCTAAATGGTAGCTGCATCTTCACCGGTCTCTTTTCAGCAATTCGTCGATCATGGTGGCGAAAAGCCTCCAACATGGACTTTGACAAAAGGTTTGCTCCCAGCCGCAACATTCTTTGCCACTATTTGTTCTACATCTTCACCGGTGTGTAGGATTTAAAGCTTCAGTTGCCGTTCCTTTTATGAAATTTGTGATCCTGTAGGGCGGTGGCTTGACTTTAGCGGGAAACCGTTGGAAAGTTTGGCTTTATCTTGTGAGAAGATTGATGGATGTTCAACTCTCTCAACAGCCAGACCAGTTGCAATGGAATCTAACCAAGAAGGGAGTGTTTTCGGTAAAATCCATGTACTTGGATATTATAAACTCTGGCTCTATCCCGCGATCGATGCATATTTGGAAGGTCAAAGGTGCCCTTAAAAATTAAAGTGTTTTATGTGGTTCATTCATAAACAAGTTATTTTAACTAAGGATAATTTGGTAAAACGCAACTGGACAGGATCTCGAAGATGTAGCTTGTGTGATCATGATGAATCTATCAAACACCTCTTTCTTGATTGCCTAATGGCAAAAAAATTATAGCGGACAGTTTGCATAGCTTTTGACATTACTCCTCCGACTAATATACACACGTTATTTGGGACGTGCTTAATGGAGTAGAGTCGGAAACAGAGAAACATATCCGTGTAGGAGTATGTGCTTTATTATGGGCAGTATGGAATTGCAGAAATGATTTGGTTTTTAACAGAACAACACATATTCATTTCTTGCAGGTTATATTTTGGGCCACTACACAGCTCATATGTGATCGCTACTCACTCCGATGGATACCAGAAAGCGTATGGTTACTGCGTTTATCCGGTGGGAGATGGTAGCACGGGCTATCTTCAACCGGTTTGGATGGCGGTCATGTAATAGGATAGATGTTTAGTTTCCTATATACTTTTATTCTGCCGGTTGTGGCTATCCTGTTTCATGTTTATCTCGCTCTTTGGGAGCCTTTATTTATCTTTTTAGGACCTGGAGATTTTGTCGAACATTTTTCTTATTAATAAGATAGTTGCATGCATGTTTTGATGCAGAGGCCGGGGATAACCTCCTTTTCGGAAAAAAAAGTAGGAATAACTATTTTCAATGGTGTTTGACTATGCGAAAGAAATTTTAAGGTGGTTACACCTTACTCTGGTTTGTTCATAAATAAAATAAACTAAGTTGTTACCATGCAAAATAACAAACGGCGGATCTTCCATCGAGATAAATCTTGTGAGTGAGTGCGGTGGTGTGTGCATACTTCACTCACTCACAACACGAAGTAGGCGAGTGAGCGCACACTTTGTGGTTTTCTTATCAGACTACTTTGTAGTCAAATCCGATCCGCTCCAAGAACACATGGGCGGGTGGATTACTTTTCAACTTGTTTCTTGAAACCGAGGAAATTGATCAACCTTACCTTTAAAACCTAATTCAACGGAAACAACTAATAGTAGATATGAACCGAAACATATTATACCATCTACACTGTTTGGCACGGCAGCTTGTTGCTTTTGTACATAAAAAATGTGTGGGTGCCCATGTGCTGTCGTTCATGCTACTGCTAAGCATACTCGAGCATTTCCCAATAATGAATATTCTCTCCATTCCTAAATACTCCCTCCGTTTCCAAATATTTGTTTTTCTAGAGATTTCAACAAGTGACTACATACGAACCAAAATGAATGAATCTACACTCTAAAATATGTCTACATGCATCCGTATGTTGTAGTCCATTTGAAATGTCTAAAAAGATAAATATTTAAGAACGGAAGGAGTATAAGTCTTTTTAGAGATTCCAATGCGGAGTACACACGGAGCAAAATGAGTAAATCTACAAACTAAAATATGTCTATATACATTTGTATGTAGTCCTTATTGAAATATCTAAAAAGACTTATATTTAGGAATGGAGGGATTACATAGCTAGATTTGTCCGTTGTATACATACCTAGATTTCTCAAAATGAAAGTATGCATACCTACATTAGCTGGACAGTTGTATCTGGTTCAAACAAATTTATTGTTCATAAAGGCACATTGATTATTAACTACTCCCTCCGTCTCAAAATAAGTGTTTCGACTTTGTACTAACTTTAGTACAAAGTTGCACTAGAGTCGAGACACTTATTTTGGGATGGAGGGAGTATTTTTCTGTTTAATTCCGTTCGGAAGATGAAGACATGTCCATCAAAGAAATCGCAAAACCGTTTCAGGTCATATGATAGGCAAATTTTCTTTGTCTCAAATATTTCCTGTTCTTGATAACTTTAATGAGGGCAGATTTTCTTACTCTTGTCGGGAAGATAGCAGAAAATAATTATCTTTTTTCAGCTGTATAGTCTTGCATTTCTCTATGCATCGCTCCATAAATTGCTCTACAATCTGATGGCTCTACTTTATTTACATCTCCTATCACTTGGCTGGATCTTGACCTGGGCCACCTATAACACATTTTGGTCCATGTTTTTGTTGATGGCTGAAACCAAGTTAATATACTCCCTCCATTCCCTTATACAAGGCCGCAAACTCATATTACAGGTACCAAGATAAAATTTAATGATTGTTTTGCAAGTTAACTTTTCTTCTTGTTAACCGGGGTCATTAATACGCCATAAGCATGCAACGAATGAATGGAAAGGAAATAGTTGAGTGTCATTATGACTACATGCATGTAATTATTAAAAAGTTGCTAGTAGGAGGAAACATCATTAATTTTTGCCTCGGTTATTGTTGGTGGCCTTATATTGATGCAAAATGTATTTTTGATAGTGGCCTTGTATAAGGGAATGGAGGGAGTATGATGTGTTAGCAGCTGGATGTGCTTCAGCCTCCCTTTCTTTTGTTTTGTAAATCCTAGCACCACGGTCTTCATCGTAGCTGCAGCCAGCCTGTGAGTATATGGATTCATATTCTTTCTTTTTCACTTGCATTAATCCAAACTATGATCTTGAGGGAGCTGTTTTAACACACTGGGATGGCATATGCCGCTGAGAGGTGAGCTATTGGTGCGAGTTTCATGAAGAGATGACATTGCAATGAGCTTGGTTGGTAATAAGCTCACACGCAACAAAATGTGGTGGCTTGTTCTTCGCTGATTCTTAGAGGACAGTTGGGTACTATGAAACATAAAATTAATTCATGGTAGGTAAAGATTTTTTGATAGGTATCTGGATTTCCTTGCTTTCTTCCATGATATTGTGACGATAATTGGGATATCACTAAGTGGTCTTTGAGTACAGACTAACTCTCACTAACTCAGCCCTAGTTAGTACACCTACTTACAGTATGTCCATGTATATGCTGCATGATACAATTTTTTTAAAACGAAGGCAAAAGACTTGTCTCATTCATTAATGAAGAAGGGGAGACAAAGTTCAAGGTTCAGAATATGGAAGCACCGAACAAAAAATAAACAAAGGCCATTACTCTCCCGACAAATAGTTACTCAAATGCTTCGCCCCTGTGAGAACCCAAAGCTTGGCCTCACACTTGAGATCAGCCATGATGATTGGGGGTGGTATAAATTTCTTCCGGAAAACCCTAGAATTTATATCGTTCCATATGGTCCAGTTGGTGAGCATTGTGAGTGACGCCATCGCCTTGCTACATGTCACCAAGTGAACACACAAACTACCAATAGAATGATGAGTCACCCATTGGGAGGGGTGGATGCCCTTAAGCACCAACAAAGCCTTGATCATCTGCCAAATCCACAAAGTGAAATAAGACTTAAAGAAGAGGTGAGTGGCAGACTCATATGTGTGTTTGCACAAGGGACAAACGCCACAATTTCGCCGACCGCGTTGCTCCAGGCGCTCGGTCGTCGACACCCTATTTTTTTTATAGAAAGCCATGCAAATTACTATACCGAAATGACCTTGTTCGTGGGGTGAGGATAGCGCCCATTAATTGGGCCTTGTGGGCCGACGCCACCAAGTAGTCCCCACTAGTAGAGACCTTCCAAATGATGGAGTCTTGGACATCCTCATGCAAAGTAACCAGAGCAAGTCGGGAACAAAGCTCGATGTATTCAGCAACGTGATTCCAAGATAGACCATTACTCATGTCAATGACTTTAATCTAGGCGTCTTCATTCATGGCCTCTCAGACTTTCCACTTCTTGCGCTTTGAGGTCATGTGGATGAGCGAGTCGATGTCTTTCAGCTTGCGATCGGGCAACCATGGGGCATCCCAAAAAGGGGTCCTATCCTCACTACCAACACCGATGGTGGTGAGAGCATAAAAAAGGTCCATGTCCACTCCGTCACACGGGTTGCCTGAACCGACCCAAATTTTTGCGGGGTCGCGTCATTAGAGCCATAGAAAACACAAATAGAGAGCCCTAGGGAACTTGTTGAGGTTGAGAAGACCGAGATACCCAATATTGGTGGCCTACAAAGGGTCTCCCAATTGACCTTGCACTTCGCAATTGTCACCTTGTCGGTACGCGGCCATAGAATTTTCACATACAATTTTGGAATAGCTGAACAAGATCACCAAAAACTTATCTGTCAAGGAGGGTGGAATAAGATGTATCATATGGTCAAATGGGAGGTGATCTGCAAGCCTAAAGCGAAAGGAGGATTGGGCATGACAATCTGAAACTGTTAAACACAAGTTTGATGTGTTAATAGTGGTGGAAGTTAGAATTTGAATCTGGCTCATGACAATTAATCTATTGTGAAAGCCAAGTACTTAATAAACCAGGATATTGATTCTGTGAGACATAAACAATCGTACTCTTATGTGTGGGCTGGTCTATTTAAAAATAAGAATAACACTCAATGTACGAGAATGTCAGTTAAAAATGGTCATAGCACTTCCTTTTGGCATGGTGTCTGGTATGGTGAACTCTTCTATGAGAACTTACTTTAAAAATGTATAATATGGATAATTCATGTGTTAAAAATGGTAGAAAAAAAGTGTTTAGCCCCTGATTTGTTTGGACCCAGGTTCAGGACCTGCTCAAGGCGACGATGGGGGTGCTCGGCGGCTACGCCAACTCAAACGTTGGTGTGCCACGACACCACTCTCGCCGGTGGGCAGTCTATCACCGTTGAACGGTTTAAGGAGATTAACACCAAGGGCATGGAGGATTTTGTTGAGTGCATAAAACAGTTGATCTATCTCTGCCCGCTCACCGCCTACTACTACTACTACTACTACTACTGCTACTACTACTACTATAAGGAAGAGAAGCTCCTCCTGCACCGACTATGTCCCAACAAGAGCCTCAGTCACCTCCTCGTCAGCGAGGGTGCATGGGGTGAAGAAGGCGATGGTGCACTGGAGGACGCGGCTCAAGATGGTCAAGGGCATTGCCACAATCTGGCATGACTTTTTAGCCCAGGAGTTTTCAGTTTACGGAACCAAGTATTGTCAAAGAGTTTTCTGGAGCCATCCACAAAGTTTCACCTTGGTTGGGACCCTAGAGTCCCAGATGATCTAAAGGAAAAAGCGGCCTAGGTGCTCTTCGTTGTGAAGCTCGACTCATCCAGTAACTTTCATGAGTCTGGTGGCATCCATAGTGGGAAGCCTTGCAACAAAGAACTCAAAGAAGAAAGCTCAGACTCCGGTTCAACATGAGAGGTTATTTTTCTTCTACATAATTCACTTCGCGTGCTTCAAAAAGAGTTATTCTTCTTCTTGCGCGGAATAATCTACATGAGAGAACATCCTGTTAACCTAGCATATTAAGAATTCCTATTGCCTCGCACACCTATGCTGATCTTGATCTGTCACGTACACAAAACATTGAGCAACAGACATTGGACATAAATTTTGCAAATGTGGTGACGCTTTGCGCTTCACTCGATTGTACAGCTTGAATTAGGTAAGCAAGCACAGAGTTTGTGGTTTTCTTATAGACATGCCATCTTTTACGGTTGCCAGGCCATTAAGTTTGTTCTCTCCAAGAAAAAACTTACATGTGAAAACTCTTTTAGTTGGTGGAATGTTTTTCTATCATGTTGTTCCTTCCAACAAAGGACATAGGCCTGGTCAAATATCGAGTTCAACAAAAAACAATTACATGTGAACTTAAACATACACTAGCATATATATCGGTGATCCTACCCCAAATCTTCAGTTAGCATGCCGCGAAGGATTTCTGCTCTACATGGGCACAATAACCATGACGTCACCCTTATCAGGCAACAAATATGTCCATGGGCAAAATAACAAAATATGTGCTTCTCTAAATATTGTACTAAAAAATACAGAAATATTTCTAGAGAAAACTTCAAACTAATTATCCATCAGCGAGGGACACATATTAACAATTTATTTGCTTTTTAATAGCCACAAACAACGATGGAAACTATCCACATCCAGTCCTTGCAGTTCTATCGTGACGGTGGTGTTGCCTGCTATCGAATCATGACATGTGATTGCCTTGCCCTTCAAGCTCATCTACATCGCCCCAACAAGGTGTAGGCTTCCATGTTTAGAAGGTCGGCTAGTTCATCTAGCTAGTCTTCGAAGAAGATCATTCGTGCAGAATTCACATTTGCATAACAGGATAGGAGTCTATGGAGCTTATCGTCTACATTGTCATACCGATTGTGATTTTGAGCATGTACTTTTCCTTTTATTTTTTCGCTCCACTTGCAAGCTGTAATACTTTTATGACTTTGTGCTACTTCGAGACTTTTTAATAAGATGGCTGCATGCATCGTTATGATGCAGAGGCTGGGGCGCGCCTCCATTTCCAAAAGAAAAGAATTCACATTGCGTGCTTATAAGTTACAACTAATGTGCCTCCACCGAGTACTTGAGTAGCATATGTGATATGTCTTAAGAACTCCCGATGCCTCACATACCTATGTTGATCTTCTTTCTCGAGGAAAATTTGAACCACAAAGGTGTGTCTTCTCTGGAGAGTAATTTTCCAGGGGTTGTTGTGTGCCAGCTGCTTCACTTGACTGTACATCTTGAAGTGCGGAGTAAACATTGGATATGTGGTTCTCTTATAGGTATGCCTTTCTGTATGTATGCAAACTAAGCTAGTCCGTTGGACTTGGTATATTGCGACAATACATTTGGTTGGTGGCATATTTTTTCGAACATGTAGTTTCTTCCAACCAAGGACATATGCTTAGTGCGAAATCTAATTCGCCAAAAAAAGAAGTTACTCGTATGGACCTAAGCACGCACTGACATATATGTTTTGTATGATGGTGATATTATAGATGCTGGGACCTATTCGCATTCCATAATAGAAGCAGATCCATGTACGAAATGTAATAACATGATCAGATCCTTCTCCAATCCCAAATCCTCAGTTAGCAGTGAAGGATTTGTGCTCTGAATGGGCCTAAACTCATCCATACAACTGTACAAAAGTTTTTTTGCTTTAAAGTTGTCGGTTTTTGCATAGAGCATCCAAGGACAAAATATGCAAGTAAATCTCAGTGTCACTTAGAGCCGTTTCACTATAGTACTATTGGCATTTACTAGCTATACAACAGCCTCCCCGGTGCACTTTTATGCTCCCTGATTATGGGAGATTGCATGGAGGATTAGAGAAGAAATGTTGACTATTGTGGGTTCCTATATCACTCTCCAACATACAAGTGGAAAATTGGAGAATCACGCATAACACACAAGTTCTAGTATTGTTATTATTTACACTTAGGCATTACCTTTTAGGCCTTTTACACATGCACAAGATTCAAACTTGATTATTTTTCAGAACAAGGAGCAAAGCTCCCAATTTCATTTTGGAACAAGGAGCAAACTTGATTATTTTTCAGAACAAGAACGAGCATTTGTTTTCTCTTGAGAGAATTTGAGTTATGAGTGCAGCGGTGTGTGTGCGTGCTTTACTATAAATTGTGCAACTTGAAGTAGGTGAGAGAGTGCGGAGTTTGTGGTTCTCTTATAGGCACACATTCTGTATGAAAGCTTACCAACCAAAAGAAGCACACTTGGTGGGCAACAAGTGCATTCAATATATCAGATTTCATCCAGTACAATAACAAATGTGTTGGTGGCTTTTCTAACCTATTGTTCTTCCTTCCGATCACATCGACTGATTTACCTAGTGCAAAATTTGATTAAAAAAACTATGTATGAACATAGACATACTATACTAATACTAGTGCTAAACACATTTGTCTACCTTGTGATAATAAATATATACTTGGACAATTATATAAGTTGATCAGTTGGACAATTTACCTTCTTCAAAACATAATTTATTGATTTTTATTTATTACGTGAGGTTTGGTTCTAGTTAGTTTTGCATCAGCTCAAGTCGAAGAACAATACATGTCATCCAAAAACCCCTTCGTGTTAATATGATAGATCAATGTTGATGGATTGAAGAGATAAGAGGTCAAGTTGTGTACTATTAAGTCTCAGGGAACAAAGTTGCATAGAGCAACAGGGCAAAATATTGCTTCAACTCAAAATTACACCCATAAATTTTTGAAAACCATATTGACATAATTTACAAAGTTATCCATCCGGTGGCGGTGGACTGATAACTAAAGGGATATGTGTTGGTACTATATCACTAAGCTCCCTGGGATTGGAGACCTCTCATGCAATTGAGATCATCAATTTGGGTCATCGTTTTTAACCAGGTAAACAATTTCTCGCTCAATTCTCTTAATTCACTATGTTATCTAAGTTTGGAGCTCTCTCATTCCATTGAGAAATTCAATATTGATTTTAGTTCATGATTTTCACTGGTTAACAGTTTTTCAAATTAATAGGAAGCAACTGGCCTATAAAAACATATCAATCCGATGCACCCTTTCATCACTAGGATAAAAGAAGCGTTAACATCTGACATTGTAGCACCAATATAGTAAATGTAGTCGTCGGTGCACAAAATTTCCCCACATAAGTATGAATGGATTAGCAGAAAACACAAAATCACATCGTGAAAGGACCATCAAAACAGGGCATTATATGAATAAAAAAGGAAACACACTCCATCATCCTTCCCACTAACCGAACCAAAGGAAATGTATCTTGTGCATCAGGACAATTGGTGCTACCGGTGCACCGGAACCCCTTGCACACTAAAACATATTTGAAAAAAATTTGAAAAACATTACTGCATTGACACAACATTGAAGGAAATATGCCCTAGAGGCAATAATAAAGTTATTATTTATTTCCTTATTTCATGATAAATGTTTTTTATTCATGCTAGAATTGTATTAACCGGAAACTTAGTACATGTGTGAATACATAGACAAAACATATTGTCCCTGGTACGCCTCTACTAGACTAGCTCATTAATCAAAGATGGTTATGTTTTCTAACCATAGACATGTGTTGTCATTTGATGAACGGGATCACATCATTAGGAGAATGATGTGATGGACATGACCCATCCGTTAGCTTAGCATTATGATCGTTATAGTTTCATTGCTACTGCTTTCTTCATGACTTATACATGTTCCTCAGACTATGAGATTATGCAACTCCCGAATACCGGAAGAACACTTTGTGTGCTGCCAAACGTCACAATGTAAAAGGGTGATTATAAAGGTTCTCTACAGGTGTCTCCAAAGGTGTTTGTTGAGTTGGCATAGATCAAGATTAGGATTTGTCACTCCGTGTTTCGGAGAGGTATCTCTGGGCCCTCTCGGTAATGCTTATCACTATAAGCCTTGCAAGTATTGTGATTAATGAGTTAGTTGCGGGATGAAGTATTATGGAACGAGTAAAGAGACTTGCCGGTAACGATATTGAACTAGGTATGATGATATCGACGATCGAATCTCGGACAAGTATCATACCGATGACAAAGGAAACAACGTATGTTGTTATGCGGTTTGACCGATAAAGATCTTCGTAGAATATGTAGGAGCCAATATGAGCATCCAGGTTCCACTATTGGTTATTGACCGGTGATGTGTCTTGGTCATGTCTACATAGTTCTCGAACCCGTAGGGTCCGCACGCTTAACGTTCGATGACGATTTGTATTATGAGTTATGTGATTTAATGATCGAAGTTTGTTCGCAGTCCCGGATGAGATCATGGACATGACGAGGATTCTCGAAATGGTCGAGACATAAGGATTGATATATTTGACGGCTATATTCGGACACCGGAAGTGTTCCGGAGAAGTTTTGGATAAAACCGGAGTGCCGGAGGGTTCCCGGAACCCCTTCCCCCCCCCCCCGGGGGAACTAATGGGCCACATGGGCCTTGGTGGAGATAGAGTGGGGCAGCCAGGGCAGGCCGCGCCCCCCTCCCCCTTGGGTCCGAATTGGACTAGAGGGGGCGACCACTACAAGAAATATGTCAACTTATGACCACCACTATTGGTCACTGAAAGGTCACAAATTTCCATTTATGACCTTTTTGTGACCAAAAACAGAAGGTCAAAAGCTGGCCGTCGTAAACTGACTATAGCGACCTTTCTTCTGGAATGGTCAAAGACGTTTACGACCAAAATATTCCTACTGTGGCGTTTTGGTCACTAGCAACCTCCCCAGGCCACGTAGGCATCTAGCGTGGCAAGCTGATGTGGCACAAGATTCAACCCAGTCCGATTCGGTTTTCTACATGGTCCTAGCCCATTAATTCAGCCTTTTAATATTATTTTTTCTGTAAGTTACACGGGCCAAGCCCATTTTAGCCTTTTATTTATTTCTGGGCCGGGTCTTTTAACATTGTTTGGGCCATTATATTTTGGAGCTGGTCCCACTTGTCATCTTCTCACACACTGGGCCCACTTGACAGAAAATTCAAAACTGCTTAGATTATTTTCATAAGTGAATCCCACAAGTTAGGTTTCCATTCCACACGTTTTCAAATCACGTACATAATCAATATTTCAAACAGAACAATACAAATGTAGTTCATCAAATAAAACTAACTAAGTCTACTACAATCTGTACATAGTTATTACAACCCAGATATGCCTACTATTACAATATTACAATATTTACATTCTATTACAATCAAATAGAAGAGACGACTCTTTGCTGAGTAGAGCTATATGGTTTCGAACTTCATTTTGTAGACCTGGAGCTCCTGAACACAAAGACAAACATCATTAGAGATTAGAGTGTACACATGCTAGGTCTAGCATTGGTTAAAAATAACTAATAATCACATGACGGATCCATGCTATGCAGCATATAAAAAGAACCTACCAGGGAGGCCTTGATATAAACAGGGGTACGTGTAAATATATGTGTTCACAGGCTTGAATACATCGCCGGGAACTGTAAGTACAGAACATGTAACATGGTGGCTACATAAACAGAACGAGATGTGGCATGCTTAAAAGTCCGAGCCCATGCTATGCCTATATATAATCAGGTGCAACTTAAATATACGTGGGCACATACTGAAAGGAACAAGATAGCATGATGATATCCGATCAACTAGATTTGGGAGAAACCTGATCGAGCCAACACAAAAAAGAAATAGAGCAAGATTTGAGATGTACCTGCAGTGTGTTACTTATGGTGGAACTGGAAGGAGACTTGCTCGGATTTAGTCAACACGAATTGTAAGTGTAAAGCAGATCATCTTGGCTGTTACACACGAAAAGAAAAGACAGTGTGTTTTTTAGACTGCACAGTCAACAACAACAACAAATGTACATAATGTTTAGGTACACAAGCATGTGTAGCAAGCATTAGAAGTTCAATCTGTTTGGTAGAAGGAAAACTAGAGTTGAACTACCCAGCCTCATACATACATACATACAGGAGCAGAATTTGATTACACAAGAAGGTAGCTGGAGTGGTGGTGGACGAAATGAAAATCAACGGCCACGGCTCAGCGAGGAGAGGAGCTCAACATTGAAGTTTCACAAAACAGGAATTTCATTAATTTGAGAGTGGGTTTTAGTAGCTCAAGCTTAGTTAAGTTAAGCACTTAGTACTAAACAGCAGCAACACTTGAACCATAACATGTCCAGAAAGGAAACAAAACATGAGACAAGTATTGATAGCAAGTCCACGAAGGACATCCGATGGTTTCAGCCACATCCTAATAAACCTGCAGCATTCTTTAGCACCTAATTATCAACAACAAATCAATGGCCAGATGAGCACCACCACAACAAATCGACACTAACACTTCGCCCAAGCAAGGAATCAGCTCACACACGCAAGATGATGATTGCGTACATACAAATCATGTGCTGGCAGAAAAAATCCAAGCAGGAGCTCATCTTCTCTCTCTGTTTGGTAACTAACAACCTAAATAAAATAAAATAAAAACATGACTTGTTCATACAGATCCCTCTAAAATTCCTTGGCACAAGTGCATCACATATTCATCAACTTAGCAGCAGAAGTAGTGAGCACATGAAGAGGGGGAGGGAGATGGAGGAGCTACCTGCTGCGGTCGCAATGGAAGCAGAGGAGCAGACCCCTCTTCCCCCCCCCCCCTCAAGCAGGACAGGGCTGCCGGCTGGGTGCGCCCCTACTCCTCGAGCAGGAGACCCCCTTCCCCGGATGCTTCTTGGCGTGCCGCATCACTAGTCACCCTGCACACAGCAAGTTTCAGATGTTCAGAACAGATCAACATGTTGAGCAGTTACGAAATCATGAGAAAGAAGTGGGAGGGTGGATCACGATGGTCTCACCTCGTTACCGTCGTCCTCATCCAACCCCGGCGACCAAGTACACATCCAAGCCAGTTCACAAATCCATGGGTGCTAGCTTGCCTACCAGCTCCAGCATTGTGCCCCTGGATGCCACAAAAACAACCTGACTTATAGGCATAGATAGAGAAGACCAAAAGCGAAACAACACACTAATGCTACAGTGCCTCGGGGTATAATTTTAATATAGCCAGCAATACTTAAAAGAAATAATATCTATAGATGATTCCATACAAAGTAAAATAGTTGTACTTGGCAATGCACACTAGCTAACAGAATGTCCACAATAAATATTTTGGCTAAACTACTTTCCTTGAGAGCTTTATAGATTACAACAATGATTCATCTCACTATTTCTAGAGGTTGCAAGGAATCTACCCAACCCCTGTTGCGTGGAACTAAACCCCGAGCTCCTTCCTTATTTAACAACCTGAAGTATGCATGCTGCAGATTTGTACAATTTCTAGATTAAACAAACTCCTTGTGTACCTTAACGGATTAATTAACAGTCCATTCATGTGCTCAAATTCCAGGAAACTTAATCCATATTTCCATGCTAGTAATGCGTAGGTGTTCCACATCAGAAACCTACAGAAGTGCATGAGTTCTACAGATGTATCCACTACAGGAACAGTCACCATCGATCACTAGTCATGCACAGAGCACAGTTCTATAGATGTGGACATGCTTTCACATCAGAATTCAGAAACATCAAAGGAGCAGAGCACAGATCACGTTGCATCAGAATTCAGCCACCTTGCCTTCCACCTTTGTTGTCTAATTCAAAAAAAATCACAGAGTAATCAAGAAGCACAAGATTCAGGCTATACCTTGTCCTTGCCGGAGCTGATTATCTTTCTCAAGATCATCTTCTTGGCCTTCGGCAATCCAGCCTACTCGACAGAAACCAAGAAACGCTTAGTCGAACTCGAATAACTCGAAAGGGAACACATCAGGTCGTGACATCTCAAGCGCAAGAGACGCGCCATTACCTGCTCCCCGGCGCGCGCAGCAGCCGAGCTCGATCCCCCGGCTTCGAAGATTTGGCTCCCGGTCTGCACATCGACGGGTGGAGCAGAGGAAGGCGGTGGCGAGGAGATCGATTCGCCGGCTTTGCGGCTTCCGCCCCCGGCCTGGTCATCGTCGGGCGGAGGAGAGTGAGGTGGTGACGACGAGACACTGGAGCCCGCCTGCGCTGCCCCAAAGCTGGGCGCCCCAGTGGGGGAGGTGGCGCTGGCGTTGTCGCGTTGCCCGTGCACACCGCGGCGTTGGGGACGCTGTTGGGGACGGCGACGCCGAGGGCTGAGAGGTCGAGGGTGTCCTTGTCGTCGCTCATGGCCACTGGAGCCTCGGGCTCCTTCCTCCTACGCGGGCAATGGGGTAGGGGTTAGGCCTGAGTAGGGGCGGCGAGGTTGGTCGAGGACGAGGGAGACGAGGGGAGAGTGAGGGCGGCGGCAGAGGTGGGTGGCGGCGAGGTTCTGAGGGGGACGAGGGGTGGGTGACGGCGACGAGGGGGACGAGGGGGATCTACATCGGGGGAGAGGGGAGAGGATCTGAGGGGGGAGGGAGAGAAAGAAAGAAAGAATGGAGGCGGGGGATGGGTGGAAAATGTCCATGAGGACAGACCTAGGGTTTTGGCTCGGGTGGGTTTGGGCCGTTGGATCCGGAAGCATCCGAAGGTGGTTGATGCGTGATCCACGTGATATGCTCATGGTCCAATCAGAACGCAGCAAACCATTTGATGACCTTATGACCATATAAATTGGTCGTGATCGATTCAAGATAAAAAAAATTATTCCATTTTTCAGTGCTCAAAATGAGTGTTTTTGTGAAAGTCCTATCAAATATTTGTTCAAATGATATCATATTTTGCACAAGTTTACATCATGGATTTGCAAACAATATTAACAAAGGGAGTTTTTATTTCCTTTGCACGAAAAATCAAATTTCCATTTTTCGAGTGCCCAAAATAAGTTTTTTTGTGAAGGTCCTATAATATATTTGCTGCAAAAATGTACCAAATCAATTTTATAAAATACTAGGCCATATATAATGCACAATTGACAAAATGGTTTGGTGAAAAAAGTTTTGATCCACCTCTGGTGAAAAAGACAAATTGTCGTCGATTCAGCTGGAAACGGGTCAAATTTGAACTGCAGCTGCCTCATATTTTGCTCTTTATTTTTTCCAAAAATAATTTCTAGGTAAATAAGTATCTATTTAATCAGAGAAACACCAAAAAAATTCCAAGATTCAACCACTAGATAGGAACGGTCAAGCCCGCCGTTTTGACCGCATTTTGAAACGGGCATAAAAAATTCAAAAAAAAAATCAAAAAATTGGAAAACCTTCGCATTGTGTCATTATATGTGACCAAGTTTCCAGGAAAAATAATAAACTTGTAATACGGTAATTATTTTAAAAAAAGTGTTCTCATAAATGAGCTATCATGCGTGAAGATTCATGGCTTTCAAGCCAAATGATCAATCTTATGGCCACATTCATGACATAGTTTGTTCAAATGATCTCATATTGTGCACAAGGGTAAATCTTGGAATTCCAAACAATGTTGCCTAAGGAAGTTTTCACTTTCTTTGCACGGAAAATTCATTTTTCATTTTCCGAGTGCCCAAAAGGAGGTTTTTTTGTGAAGGAACTACCAAATAATTGTTGCAAAAATGAACCAAATCAATTTTATAAAATACTAGGCCATATATAATGCACAATTGACAAAATGGTTTGGTGAAAAAAGTTTTGATCCACCTCTGGTGAAAAAGACAAATTGCCGTCGATTCAGTTGGAAACGGGTCAAATTTGAACTGCATCTGCCTCATATTTTGCTCTTTATTTTTTCCAAAAATCATTTCTAAGTAAATAAGTATCTATTTAATCAGAGAAACACCAAAAAAAATTCCAAGATTCAACCACTAGATAGGAACGGTCAAGCCCGCCGTTTTGACCGCATTTTGAAACGGGCATAAAAAATTCAAAAAAAATCAAAAAATTGGAAAACCTTCGCATTGTGTCATTATATGTGACCAAGTTTCCAGGAAAAATAATAAAATTATAATACGGTAATTATTTTAAAAAAGTGTTCTCATAAATGAGTTATCATGCGTGAAGATTCATGGCTTTCAAGCCAAATGATCAATCTCATGGCCACATTCATGGCATAGTTTGTTAAAATGATCTCATATTGTGCACAAGGGTAAATCTTGGAATTCCAAACAATGTTGCCTAAGGAAGTTTTCATTTTCTTTGCACGGAAAATTCATTTTCCATTTTTCGAGTGCCCAAAAGGAGGGTTTTTTGTGAAGGAACTACCAAATAATTGTTGCAAAATTGGACCTAATAAATTTTATAAAATACTAGGCCATATATAATGCACAATTGAAAAAATGGTTGGGTGTCAAAAATTTTGATCCACCTCTGGTGAAAAAGACAAATTCCCGTCGATTCAGTTGGAAGCGGGTCAAATTTGAACTGCAGCTGCCTCATAGTTTGCTCTTTATTTTTTCCAAAAATCATTTCTAGGTAAATAAGTATCTATTTAATCAGAAATACATGGTTTGATTGCGAGACATCGAGGTTTGGACGGTGGCCGAGGGCCCCAACTCTAGAGCGCGTAAGCTCGCATGCCCGCCGCGTGGTCACCGTGTGACCGTGGCGTTGCCATGTGTTCTGGGCGGCGTAGGCATGTCTAGTGGGTTGGGCACTCCCCAGGTAGGTGCTAGGAAGAAAATCACACATAAGATTCTCACGAGGAGACCGATCGATGCTCAAACATGAATAAGCAGCCAAGTGTTTGATTTGCGGTACGGGAAATGCACATGGCTAATGGGCGTGAGTTTTGGCTGAGGATGATCAGTTACTAAGAAGACCGTCTTCACAAATTTTCACCTCAAAAGGAGGAGCCTAGGTGGTACTTGCTTTACAAACCACCACACTGGACATAAATACGAATGTTGAAGCTCGGCTCAAAATAATGAATGGATTGAGCTGGCATTTGGTGGAGGATGGTTATTTGGGCATAGGAAAGTACTGTAGAAAATGGATACTATTTGGACATGCCAAAGTGGTACTTCCTTCACAAACTGTTACTCTGAAAAGAATAGGAAAATGAATATTTTTGAATTATTTTTGAACTAGGCAAGGAAGGTTTTTACATATTTGACGAAGATATGACCCAAAGAATTTATGAGATTTTTTTGGGAATTTTGGGAATGACAGAAATATAGGTTGCTTCACAACCTAGGGCAAAAACTACCACATGGACATGACACATAGGCAAAACTGATGAGGTGGCGCCTAGTCATAGCAACCCACCACAATTTACAAGGCTATGACCATCTATATTGGTCGTTGACAACTAGAAATAAGGCAGCAGACTAACGCTGTTAGCTTTATGACCATTTCATGTAAGGAAATTATGACCTTTCTGACCAAAATGGTCGCAATGGTTTAGGGTTTGGAGCCCCTCGAACAGCTTTTGACCAATTGGTCTCAAATGGTCATAAATCTATGACCAATTCTTCCAGGGTCACTGACAGAAGGTCATAAGTTGACATATTTCTTGTAGTGAACGCCCCCCTTTCCTTCCCCCTCTCCCTCTCCTTCGTTCCCCCCTCTCCCTCTTGGTGGAATCCTACTAGGACTGGTAGTCCTAGTAGGACTCGCCTTGTGGGGCACGCCCTAGGAGGGCCGGCCGGCCTCCCCCTTGCTCCTTTATATATACGGGGGCTGGGGGCACCCTAGAACACACAAGTTTCTCTTAACCATGTGCGGTGCCCCCCTCCACAGATACACACCTCGATCATACCATCGTAGTGCTTAGGTGAAGCCCTACGCCGGTAGCATCATCATCACCGTAGCCACTCCGTCGTGCTAACAGAACTCACCCTCGTCCTCAACTGGATCAAGAGCATGAGGGATGTCATCGAGCTGAACGTGTGCTGAACGCAGAGTTGACGTACGTTCGGTACTTGGATCGGTTGGATCGCGAAGACGTTCGACTACATCAACCGCGTTATTGAAACGCTCCCGCTTTTGGTCTATAAGGGTATGTGGAGACACTCTCCCCTCTCGTTTTTATGTATCACCTAGATAGATATTGCGTGATCGTAGGAAGTTTTTTGAAATTACCGTGTTCCCCAACAGTGGCATCCGAGCCAGGTCTATGCGTAGATGTTATTTGCATGAGTAGAAAACAAAGAGTTGTGGGCGATAATAGTCATACTGCTTACCACCAATGTCTTACTTTGATTCGGCGGTATTGTTGGATGAAGGGGCCCGGACTGACATTACATAACCGCGTTCATGAGACTGGTTCTACCGACGTGTTTTTGCACAAAGGTGGTTGGCGGGTGTCTGCTTCTCCTACTTTAGTTGAATCGAGTTTGACTACGTCCAGTCCTTGTTGAAGGTTAAAACAGCACACTTGACGAAAAATCATTGTCGTTTTGATGCGTAGGTAAGAACGGTTCTTCCTAGAAGCCCGTAGCAGCCATATAAAACTTGTAACAACAAAGTAGAGGACGTCTAACTTATTTTTGCAGGGCTTCTTATGATGTGATATGGTCAAGGCATGATGTGATATAAATTGTTGTATGAGATGATCATGTTTTGTAACAAAGTTATCGGCAACAAGCAAGAGCCGTATGGTTGTTGCTTTATTGTATGCAATGCAATTGCCTTGTAATTGTTTTACTTTATCACTAAGCGGTAGCGATAGTCGTAGTAACAATAGTTGGCGAGATGACAACGATGCTACGATGGAGATCAAGGTGTCGCGCCAGTGATGATGGAGATCATCACAATGCTTCGGTGATGGAGATCATGAGCACAAGATTATGATGGTTATATCATGTCACATATATTTTGATTGCATGTGATGTTTATCTTTTATGCATCTTATTTTTCTTAGTATGGCGGTAGCATTATAAGATGATCCCTTACTAAATTTCAAGGTACAAGTGTTCTCCCTGAGTATGCACCGTTGCTACAGTTTGTCGTGCCGAGACACCACATGATGATCGGGTGTGATAAGCTCTACGTTCACATACAACGGGTGCAAGCCAGTTTTTGCACACGCGGAGTACTCGGGTTAAACTTGACGAACCTAGCATATGTAGACATGGCCTCGGAGCACTGAGACCGAAAGGTCGAACGTGAATCATATAGTAGATATGATCAACATAGTGATGTTCACCATTTAAAACTACTCCATCTCACGTGATGATCGGACATGGTTTAGTTGATTTGGATCACGTGATCATTTAGATGACTAGAGGGATGTCTATCTAAGTGGGTGTTCTTAAGTAATATGATTAATTGAACTTTAATTTATCATGAACCTAGTCATGATAGTTATTCTGCATGTCTATGTTATTGTAGATCAATGGCCCGTGCTACCGTTCCTTTGAATTTTAATGCGTTCCTAGAGAAAGCTAAGTTGAAAGATGAAGCAACTGCACGGACTGGGTCCGTAACTTGAGGATTATCCTCATTGCTGCACAGAAGAATTATGGCCTAGAAGCACCGCTGGGTGCGAGGCATACTGCAGATGCTACTGATGATGTTAAGAACGTCTGGCAGAGCAATGCTGATGAGTACTCGACAGTTCAGTGTGCCATGCTTTACGGCTTAGAATCGGGACTTCAAAGACATTTCGAACGTCATAGAGCATATGAGATGTTCCAAGAGTTGAAGTTAATATTTCAAGAAAATGCCCGAGTTGAGAGATATGAAGTCTCCAACAAGTTCTATAGCTGCAAAATGGAGGAGAATAGTTCTGTTAGTGAACACATACTCAGAATGTCTAGGTATCATAACCACTTAACTCAGCTGGGAGTTAATCTTCCTGATGATAGTGTCATTGACAGAGTTATTCAATCACTGCCGCCAAGCTATAAAGGCTTCGTTATGAACTATAATATGCAAGGGATGAACAAGACTATTCCCGAGCTCTTCGCGATGCTAAAGGCTGCGGAGGTAGAAATCAAAAAGGAGCATCAAGTGTTGATGGTCAATAAGACCACTAGTTTCAAGAAAAAGTGCAAAGGGAAGAAGGGGAACTTCAAGAAGAACGACAAGAAAGTTGCTGCTCAAGAGAAGAAAACCAAGTATGGACCTAAGCCTGAAACTGTGTGCTTCTACTGCAAAGGGACTGGTCACTGGAAGCGGAACTGCCCCAAGTATTTGGCGGATAAGAAGGATGGCAAAGTGAAAGGTATATTTGATATACATGTTATTGATGTGTACCTTACTAATGCTTGTAGTAGCGCCTGGATATTTGATACTAGTTCTGTTGCTCATATTTGCAACTCGAAACAGGGGCTACGGATTAAATGAAGATTGGCTAAAGATGAGGTGACGATGCGCGTGGGAAATGGTTCCAAGGTCGATGTGATCGCCGTCAGCACGCTACCTCTACATCTACCTTCGGGATCAGTTTTAGACCTGAATAATTGTTATGTGGTGCCAGCGTTCAGCATGAACATTATATCTGGATCTTGTTTGATGCGAGACGGTTATTCATTTAAATCAGAGAATAATGGTTGTTCTATTTATATGAGTAATATCTTTTATGGTCATGCACCCTTGATGAGTGGTCTTTTTTTGTTGGATCATGATGATACACATATTCATAATATTGAAGCCAAAAGATGCAAAGTTGATAATTATAGTGCAACTTATTTGTGGCACTGCCGTTTGGGTCATACCGGTATAAAGCGCATGAAGAAACTCCATGCTGATGGACTTTTGGAATCACTTGATTATGAATCACTTGCTGCTTGTGAACCGTGCCTTATGGGCAAGATGGCTAAAACTCCGTTCTCCGGAACAATGGAACGAGCTACTAACTTATTGGAAATAATACATACTGATGCATGCGGTCCAATGAGTGTTGAGGCTCATGGCAGGTATCGTTATTTTCTTACCTTCACAGATGATTTGAGCAAATATGGTTATATCTACTTAATGAAGCATAAGTCTGAAACATTTGAAAAGTTCAAAGAATTTCAGAGTCAAGTGGAAAATCATCATAACAATAAAATAAAGTTTCTACGATCTGATTGTGGAGGAGAATATTTGAGTTATGAGTTTGGCCTTCATTTGAAACAACCTTGGATAGTTTCACAACTAGCGAAATGGTGTGTCCAAACATCGTAACCGTACTTTATTAGATATGTGCTACCTCTTGAGCATGTGTTGGTTTTTCCCTTGAAGAGGAAAGGGTGATGCAGCAAAGTAGCGTAAGTATTTCCTACAGTTTTTGAGCACCAAGGTATCAATCCAGTAGGAGGCTCCACGCAAGTCCCTCGCACCTACACAAACAAACAAGAACCTCGCAACCAACGCGTTGAAGGGGTTGTCAATCCCTTCACGGCCACTTGCGAAAGTGAGATCTGATAGAGATAATATGATAAGATAAATATTTTTGGTATTTTAATGATATAGATTGAAAAGTAAAGATTGCAAAATAAAGTAGATTGGAAACTTATATGATAGAGAATAGACCCGGGGGGCATAGGTTTCACTAGTGGCTTCCCTCAAGATAGCATAAGTATTACGGTGGGTGAACAAATTACTGTCGAGCAATTGATAGAAAAGTGCATAGTTATGAGAATATCTAGGCATGGTCATGTATATAGGCATCATGTCTGCGACAAGTAGACCGACTCCTACCTGCATCTACTACTATTACTCCACACATCGACCACTATCCAGCATGCATCTAGAGTATTAAGTTCATAAGAACAAAGTAACGCATTAAGCGACATGATTTAGAGGGATAAACTCAAGCAATATGATATAAACCCCATCTTTTTATCCTCAATGGCAACAATACAATACGTGCCTTGCTGCCCCTGCTGTCACTGGGAAAGGACACCGCAAGGTTGAACACAAAGCTAAGCACTTCTCCCATTGCAAGAATGATCAATATAGTAGGCCAAACCAACCTGATAATTAGAAGAGACTTGCAAAGATAACCAATCATACATAAAAGAATTCAGAGGAGATTCAAATATTTCTGAAAGATAAACTTGATCATAAACCCACAATTCATCGGATCTTGACAAACACATAGCAAAAGGAGTTACATCGAATAGATCTCCAAGAAGATCGAGGAGAACTTTGTATTGAGATTCAAAGAGAGAGAAGAAGCTATCTGGCTAATAACTATGGACCTAAAGGTCTGTGGTAAACTACTCACAACTCATTGGAGAGTCCTTGGCGATGATGTAGAAGCCCTCCGTGATCGATTCCCCCTCTGGCGGAGCGCCGGAAAAGGCTCCAAGATGAGATCTCACAGGTACAGAAGGTTGCAGTGGTGGAAATAGTTTTTCGTGGTGCCCCTGGATGTTTTCGGGGTACGTACATATATATAGGCGAAAGAAGTCTGTCAGGGGAGCCACGAGGGGCCCATGAGGCAGGGGGTGCCCCCCTAGGGCGCGCCTTGCACCCTCGTGGCCGCCTCGGCTGCTTTTTGACGTCCACTCCAAGTCTCCTGGATTGCGTTTGTTCCAAAAAGATTGCTCCCGAAGGTTTCATTCCGTTTGGACTCTGTTTGATATTCCTTTTCTATGAAACATTGAAATAGGCAAAAAAACAGCAATTCGGGCTGGGCCTCCGGTTAGTAGCTTAGTCCCAAAAATGATATAAAAGTGTATAGTAAAGCCCATAATCCAAAACGGGTAATATAATAGCATGGAACAATAAAAAATTATAGATACGTTGGATACGTATCAAGCATCCCCAAGCTTAATTCATGCTCGTCCTCGAGTCGGTAAATGACAGAAACAGAATTTTTGATGTCGAATGCTACCTAGCATATTTCTCAATATAATTTTCTTTATTGGCATGAATGTTCAGATCCAAATGATTCAAAATAAAAGTTCATATTGACATAAGAATAGTAATACTTCGTGCATACTAACAAGTAATCATGTCTTCTCAAAATAACATGGCTAAATAAAGTTTATCCCTACAAAATCATATAGTTAGGCCATGTTTCATTTTCGTCACACAAAATACTCCCATCATGCACAACCCCGGTATCAGCAAGCAATTTGTTCATACTTTTTAACGCGCTTCAGTTTTTTTTCAACTCTCACGCAATACATGAGCGTAAGCCATGGATATAGCACTATGGGTGGAATGGAATATAATGATGGAGGTTGTGTGGAGACGACAAAAAAGGAGAAAGTCTCGTATTGACGAGGCTAATTAACGAGCTATGGAGATGCCCATCAATTGATGTCAACATAAGGAGTAGGGATTGCCATGCAACGGATGCACTAGAGCTATAAATGTATGAAAGCTCAACAAAAGAAACTAAGTGGGTGTGCATCCAACTTGATTGCTCATGAAGACCTAGGGCATTTTGAGGAAGCCCATCGTTGGAATATACAAGCCAAGTTCTATAATGAAAGACTCCCACTTAGTATATGAAAGTGACAACATAGGAGACTCTTTATCATGAAGACCATGGTGCTACTTTGAAGCACAAGTGTGGAAAAGGATAGTAACATTGTACCCCTTTTTTGGGTCTTTTTTTTATTTGGCCTTTCTCTTTTTTTTCATTTGGCCTTTTTGTTATTTGGCCTTTTTTATAAGGGATAATGCTCTAAAAATGATGATCATCACACTTCTATTTACTTACAACTCAATACTAGAACAAAATATGACTTTATATGAATGCCTGATGTCTACTACACAACCTTCATCTTGTAGATGTTGTTGGGCCTCCAAGTGCAGAGGTTTGTAGGACAGTAGCAAATTTCCCTCAAGTGGATGACCTAAGGTTTATCAATCCGTGGGAGGCGTAGGATGAAGATGGTCTCTCTCAAACAACCTTGCAACCAAATAACAAAGAGTCTCTTGTGTCCCCAACACACCCAGTACAATGGTAAATTGTATAGGTGCACTAGTTTGGCGAAGAGATGGTGATACAAGTGCAATATGGATGGTAGATATAGGTTTTTGTAATCTGAAATTATAAAAATAGCAAGGTAACTAATGATAAAAGTGAGCACAAACGGTATTGGAATGCTAGGAAACAAGGCCCAAGGTTCATACTTTCACTAGTGCAAGTTCTCTCAACAATAATAACATAACTGGATCATATAACTATCCCTCAACATGCAACAAAGAATCACTCCAAAGTCACTAATAGCAAGGTAACTAATGATAAAAGTGAGCACAAACGATATAGGTTTTTTGTTTACATTGAAAGTTACTTGCCCCCTTGCATGTTTTGGTTTTGTTCCTTGCATGTGTTTGTATATGTTGTGCTTCCAACTTGCTTATCTTGAGCAATCAGGTATGTGTGTGTTGGTTCACACATCATGTACGTGTGTGTCGTGCGTTGAGCCTTTATGATACTTGTTTGTATCCTAGTTGGCTCGTGTGAGATATTAATGGAACATCCCATTTTGGGGGAGTGATGTGCTTTGAGCACCTCACAATCCTATAAATGTGTGTACAAGAGGAATACCATCTAGTATTGATATACAAGATTATCTAGTCGCTAGGTGGTATATCTCTCATGACAAATGCAAATTCTAAAAAGTCCATCGATTATCTCTCGTTGGATCCTCTTATTGCCTCTTATTAAGTTTTCTTTGGTATCAATACTAGATGATGAGCCAAAGAAAGCTTATCCCTACAAAATCATATAGTCTGGCTATGCTCCATCTTCATCACATAAAGCATTCAAATCATGCACAACCCCTATGACGAGCCGAGCAATTGGTTCATACTTTTTAACGCGCTTCAGCTTTTTCAACTCTTACGCAATACATGAGCGCAAGCCATGGACATAGCACTATGGTGGTATATGGTGGTGGTTGTGAGGACAAAAAGGGAGAAGATAGTCTCACATCAACTAGGCGTATCAACGGACTATGGAGATTCCATCAATAGATATCGATGTGAGTGAGTAGGGATTGCCATGCAATGGATGCACTAGAGCTATAAATGTATGAAAGCTTAGCAAAAGAAACTAAGTGGGTGTGCATCCAACTCGTTTGCTCACGAAGACCTAGGGCATTTTGAGGAAGCCCATCATTGGAATATACAAGCCAAGTTCTATAATGAAAATTCCCACTAGTATATGAAAGTGAAAGCATAGGAGACTCTCTCGATGAAGAACATGGCGCTACTTTGAAGCACAAGTGTGGTAAAAGGATAGTAACATTGCCCCTTCTCTCTTTTTCTCTCATTTTTTATTTTTTTTATTTTTTTGGTGGGCTTCTTTGGCCTCTTCTTTTTTATTTGGGATTCTTTGGCCTCTTTTAATTTTCATAAAGTCCGGAGTCTCATCTCGACTTGTGGGGGAATCATAGTCTCCTTCATCCTTTCCTCACTGGGGCAATGCTCTAATAATGATGATCATCACACTTTTATTTACTTACAACTCAATATTACAACAAAGATATGACTCTATATGAATGCCTCCGGCGGTGTACCGGGATGTGCAATGATCTAGCATAGCAATGACATCAAAAAAATGGACAAGCCATGAAAACATCATGCTAGCTATCTTACGATC
This sequence comes from Triticum timopheevii, assembly GCA_963921465.1. Lineage (NCBI taxonomy): Eukaryota > Viridiplantae > Streptophyta > Magnoliopsida > Poales > Poaceae > Triticum > Triticum timopheevii. The sequence continues at coordinate 600,036,866 of OY997267.1, forward strand.
ATGCAAAGCAATATGACAATGATGGAGCATGTCATAATAAACGGAACGGTGGAAAGTTGCATGGCAATATATCTCGGAATGGCTATGGAAATGCCATAATAGGTAGGTATGGTGGCTGTTTTGAGGAAGGTAAATAATGGGTGCATGGTACCGGCGAAGGTTGCGCGGCATAATAAAGGCTAGCAAAGTGGAAGGGTGAGTGTGCGTATATCCATGGACTCACATTAGTCATCAAGAACTCATATACTTATTGCAAAAGTCTACTTAGCCCTCGAAGCAAAGTACTACTACGCATGCCCCTAGAGGGATAGATTGGTAGGAAAAGACCATCGCTCGTCCCCGACTGCCACTCATAAGGAAGACAATCAAAAAACACCTCATGCTCCAACTTCATTACATAACGGTTCACCATACGTGCATGCAACGGGACTTGCAAACCTCAACACCAGTATTTCTCAATTTCACAGTTACTCAACTAGCATGACTCTAATATCACCACCTTTATATCGCAAAACTATTGCAAGGAATCAAACATACCATATTCAGTGATCTACAAGTTTTATGTAGGATTTTATGACTAACCATGTAAATGACCAATTCTTGTCATCTCTCTAAATAGATATAAGTGAAGCAAGAGAGTTTAATTCTTTCTACAAAAGATATGCCCACGCTCTAACAAATATAAGTGAAGCAAAAGAGCATTCTACAAATGGCGGTTTTTTATGTGAAGAGAAACAGGCAATCCAAACTTCAAATGATATAAGTGAAGCACATGAAGTATTCTATAAATCAACCAAGGACTACCTCATACCAGCATGGTGCATAAAGGAAAAATGAAAACTAAATGCAAAAGACGCTCCAAGACTTGCACATAATGCATGAACGAAACGAATCCGAAAACATACCGATACTTGTTGAAGAAAGAGGGGATGCCTTCCGGGGCATCCCCAAGCTTAGATGCTTGAGTATCCTTGAATATTTACTTGGGGTGCCTCGGGCATCCCCAAGCTTGAGCTCTTGCCTCTCTTCCTTTTCCTCATATCGAGACCTCCTCGATTAGACACTTCGTCCACACAAAACTTCAACAAAAAACTCGGTAAGATCCGTTAGTACAATAAAGCAAATCACCACTCTAAGTACTGTAGCAAACCAATTCATATTTTGTTTTTGCATTTTGTCTACTGTAATATAACTTTTTCATGGCTTAATCCACTAATATAAATTGATAGATTCATCAAAACAAGCAAACTATGCATCAAAAATAGAATCTGTCAAAAACATAACAGTCTGTAGCAATCTGAACATTCACCACACTTCTGATACCCCAACAATTCTACCAAAATAGGAAAAATAAAAAAATTGTACAGAAAGACAGTGCAAAAAGAATCAGAACCGTTTGGCGTTCCAGCAAAAAATATAAAATCGAGCACTACAGCCAAAGTTTCTGTCCTGCACCGTACAAACCAACAAGCATTGTAAACATCCTAAAGGAAAACCGTGGAACATTATTTTTATAATACCATGGAATTGTACAAGGGGGTAATTATTTTTGATGAAAAGTTTCTGTAATTAAGATTCACAAAGTTTCCATGAGCATGAACAAAGTTCAAGGAGCTCTCCCACTTCAACAATGCTTGTCTCTCTCACTTTCTCTTTCCTTTTTGAAAAGTTTTTAGGTTCCCCTCTTTATTTATTTTTTGTTTCTAAACTATATGAAAGAACTCAACAGAAATAAATGACTCTCTAAAACTTCCGGGTTGTCTCCCTGGCAGCGCTTTCTTTAAAGCCATTAAGCTAGGCATATAGTGCTCAAGTAATGAATCCACCCGGATCCCAAGGTATATCAAAGCCAATTTTAATTAACAATGATTTGTAATTTAGTAGTGAGCACAAAGTAACATATAACATGCAACAACGAAGTCTAACTCTCTTCCTATGCATCGGCATGTCATAAAAGAACAATCCATGCACACATAGTAAAGGCCAATGCATAGTATAAACAGTTTCTTGCAATTTTATAATATTGAAAACATAGAGAGGTGGAGATATGGTTCCTCTCTCATAATAATTGCAAGTAGGAGCAGCAAGCACATGCATATTATATCTATCAAAATCATCATGTGCAACGGTAAACGGCAACCCATCAATATAATCCTTACTAAGCGCAAACTTCTCCGACATAGTGTAGTCGGGAGAATTCAAAAAGATAATAGGACTATCATGTGTGGGTGCAATAGCAACAATTTCATGTTTAACATAAGGAACTAAAGCAAGTTCATCTCCATAAGCATAATTCATATTGGCATCTTGGCCACAAGCATAGCAAGCATCATCAAAAAGGGATACTTCAAAAAAATCAAGGGATCATAACAATCATCATAGCAATCATCCTTCGGTAAGCACAAAGGGTAATTAAACAATGTATGAGTTGAAGAGTTACTCTCATTAGAAGGTGGGCACGGGTGATCAATCCGCTCTTCCTCCTTTTGTTCTTTGCTCTCCTCATCATCTTTTTCATCCAATGAGCTCACAATTTCATCAATTTCTTCTTCCATAGCTTCCTGCAAAATATTAGTCTCTTCTTGGACAATGGAGACTTTCTCAATCAATGCATTAATATAGTAATTGTATTCATAATTTTCATAGCAATATCTAAGTATAGCAAGATTTTCAGGCCTATAAACATCATCATCTAAAGCTTCATACTTTTCAAACAGAGATTCAATTTCATAAGAAGCCTTAAAAGCAACAAATTCCTCAATCTGTTCAACATCATAGTAATCATATATACCATTAGCATAAGAAGGTAAGGTTTCATTATCATTAAATTTGCATGAAAAGGGAAGGTGTGGAGCCTTCATCCTAGAGCAACAAGTAATATCATATCTCAAGCATAGATCCCGAGCATACCAACGCAACATAATAAATTGATCCCATAATAGTTTCCCTTTTTGTGTCAAGCGATAATCCCTAAAGTATTCACGTTGATCCAACATGTCTCCCATTATATAGTTGAATGGGGTTTTCTCAGGATTATCAAAGTAGTACATAATATCTTTCACAAAGTGAGAATCGAGGGTTTTAGGAGTTACCCCATCTCTATGAGTAGCAAGTACACCTAATTTTTTTGGTATTTCGTGTTCCATATCCATAACTAAAGATAGAGAACAACTTAGAACAACAAATAAAAATTACTTAGTGATAAAGCAAACAAGCACACACGAGAATATTCACCCCATGCTATGACTCCCTGGCAACGGAGCCAGAAAAAGGTCTTGATAACCCACAAGTGTAGGGGATCGCAACAGTTTTCGGTAAGTAAGAGTGTCGAACCCAACAAGGAGCTAAAGGTAGAATAAATATTCCTTCAAGTTCTATCGACCACCAATACAACTCTACGCACGCTTGACATCCGCTTTACCTAGAACAAGTATGAAACTAGAAGAACTTTGTAGGTGTTGTTTGATGGGTTTGCAAGATAATAAAGAGCATATAAATAAAAGCTAGGGGCTGTTTAGATAAAGAAGTAATAAAGTAAATATAGCGAGTGTGGAAAAGAGGTGGTAGGAGTTGTGGAATTGTCCCTAAGCAATTGACTATGTTACTAGACCGGTAATCACTACTGCAATTCTATTTGAGGGAGAGGCATAAGCTAACATACTTTATGTACTTGGATCATATGCACTTATGATTGGAACTCTAGCAAGAATCTGCAACTACTAAAGATTCATTAAGGTAAAACCCAACCATAGCATTAAAGCATCAAGTCCCCTTTTATCCCATACGTAAACAACCTACTTACTCGGGTCTGTGCTTCTGTCACTCACGCCACCCACCATAAGCAAATCATAAACATATTGCAAACCCTACAGCGGGGATCCCTCACGCTTGCGCGACACGGAGGGCACAATAGGACAACACCAATAATAAAACATGCAACTCAAACCAGTCATAGCAATTCATCAATCACCGATAGGACAATAGAAATCTACTCAAACGTCATAGGATGGCAACACATCATTGGATAATAATATGAAGCATAAAGCACCATGTTCAAGTAGAGGGTACAGCGGGATGTGGGAGAGTGGACCACTGAATATAGAAGGGGGAAGCTGATGGAGATGTTGGTGAAGATGGCGGTGGTGTTGGTGAAGATCGTGGGGATGATGATGGCCCCCGGCAGCGCTCCGGCGCCACCGGAAGCAAGGAGGAGAGAGCCCCCCTTCTTCTTCTTCCTTGACCTCCTCCCTAGATGGGAGAAGGGTTTCCCCTCTGGTCCTTGGCTCCTATGGCATGGGAGGGGCGAGAGCCCCTCCGAGATTGGATCTATCTCTCTGTTTCTGCGTTCTCAGATTCTACCCCTTCACCGTTTCTTTAATATCCGGAGATCCGTAACTCCGATTGGGGTGAATCTTTCGCCCAGATTTGTCTCATAAAATTAGCTTTATTGCGGCAACAGAAGGGCACCAACCGCCTTACGGGTGGCCCACGAGAGTGCCAGGCGCACCCAGGGGGTGTGGGCGCGCCTCCCTGTCTCGTGGCCACCTCGGACACCGTTTCGCGGTTGATTCTTCCTCCGGAAAATCCCAAGTATTCCAAAATCATTCTCCGCCCGTTTTTATCTCGTTTGGACTCCGTTTGATATATTGGTTTTCTTCGAAACATAAAACATGCAACAAACAAGAACTGGCACTGGGCACTGGATCAATATGTTAGTCCTAAAAATAGTGTAAAAAGTTGCCAAAAGTATATGAAAGTTGAAGAATATTGGCAAGGAACAATCAAAAATTATAGATACGATGGAGACGTATCATGCTCGTTGTAGCCAATTACAAAACTAAATTGTGCACAAATCATGGGGAGCTTCTCTAGTTTGTCTAGAACACTCCTTTGCCCATATCTTAATTTATTTCATTCTTGTGGCACGTAGGATCTTTGGTCTAGTTGGCTCAATTGATATCCATTGACTGCTTGCTTCAATTGGTATCTCTTGATTGCTTGATTGCTTGTTTCTCTCTTTGTTATGTCTTTGTGGCATATCATTCTTTTGTAATCTTTGGGCCTCAATATAGTTTGTCTTCCTCCAAGTATTTACCGTTGGACATGTGTATTGCATTCCACTCTCTTGTTGATATATACAAAATTTATGGAGGAACATTTTTTATATTGGCCTTCTAAGCTTTTCACCCATTTTGGCAATCGATGCCAATGGGGGAGGAGTTTCATAGAGTTTTGTTCCTAAGCATTTTCATACCATTCTCATGCATCATTGGTTGTTGCATTGCATGGTGATGCATAATTCCTTATATAAACTCTCTTGAAAGTTATTGTCATCAATTACCAAAATGGGGGAGATTGAAAGAACATGCGGTGCCCCCATGTTTGGTTTTGGTAATTGATGACAATCTCTATGGACTAATGGTTGTATTGAGTTATATTTGAAGGATTTGTCGATAGGCTTTTCTTGAAGTCCATGTGTTGGTTTCAAGGAGTTTATGAGTTGACCAAGGTGCTATTAAGGAATTATCCAAAGATTGGTCATGTGAGTGTTGAACTTATTGCAAGCATGTCTTGAAGAAGAAGATTGTGTGATCATTCTTGTTTACCTTCAAGACATCATCCAAATGAAGAGAGTTGGAAATATTCAAGGTTGATCAAGACTAAGTCAAGAGTGAATCAAGTTGATCAAGACTAAGTCAAGAGTGAATCAAGTTGATCAACTCACAAAGCGTAGAAGATGTACCGAGAGGGATCAAGTGATCCCATGGTATGGTAAGCATTGTCCATTGCACTTTGTGTACTAACCCATGGTCTATGTGAGAGTTCTATGTGGGTTTAGGTACGTGTCCATGGGCTTGCATCAAGATGAAGATATCATACAACCCATGGAAAGGATGACATCAAGTGGTGATCGTCATCAAGATTGCCGTGTGCAAGTTCAAGTGGAGCATCACGAAGAGATCAAATGCTTGAATCTTGCCATCCATTATGGTTTCATTGGACTTGTGAAGATGTGCCAAAGAGTGGCTCACCCATAGTGGACTATGGAGGAGCAATCATCCAGTCTTCATCGAGCTAACGCAATCAAGAAAGGTGGTCCAACTTGAGGGAGTCAAGATCGTCATCATCTAGCTCAAGTGGACCATGTGCAAGGCAAAGGTTTTCCCTTGATAGGTTTTCTATTTTACCGGTCTCGTGGTGGTAGTTGGGAGACCGGGTTATAGGATCGTTTGTCGTACTATCAAGGGGGGCTCTCAAGTTGGTAGCTTGATCGTATCATTAGTAGAGAGCTCAAAGCATTGCATACTTGCATCATGTTTCTTGGTTCTTGTTTGGTTCTCTTTGTGAGTCGTAGATTTTATGGTCATCTTGATGACAAGCTTGAGTTCATCGAAAACGGAGTTCGCATGCGTCTTCTATGATGTTTTCGGTGTTGGAGGTTTTACCGGTCTTCTCCGTGGAAGGGTTCTCACCTTTTTCTTATGGGCCTTTTCTATTTTTCTACTTATTGATATTTCTTTCAAGATTGTGTTAGCCCTTGTCGCTAGCTTTCCAACAAACTTGGTTTCATCGAATTCGGAGTCCGTTTGCAAAAGTTGTGGCAGTTTTGGTGTTCTGAAGAGGCTGCAGCGGTACTACCGCGAATTGGAGCGGATGTAATTTTTTACTACTGCTCCAGAGCGGTACTACCGCGGCTCCTACAGCGCTAGTACCGCTCCGAACCAAAAAACTCGTCCCAAGTCCTGCGGGGGTAGGCACGGAAGTATTTTTTTTGTACCGCTCGCAAGGAGTAGTACCGCTGCCATTTGCGGTAGTACCGTGAGGTCGAGCGGTAGTACCGTGAGGACGAGTGGTAGTACTGCTCCGGTAGTTCTACTGGCCTTTTGCCTCCTCGCTGTTGTTTTTCCAAGGAGTACTACCGCCCTAGCAGTAGTACCGCTCTGTGTGGGCTGTGAGCATAACGGTTGGATTTTTCCCCACCTATAAAAGGGGGTCTTCTTCCCCATTGAACCTTATCTCTTGAGCTCGTGTTCTTCCCCCATTGTTGACCTTCTTCGAGCTTGCTAACTCTCAATCCCTCCAATGATTCTTGCTAGTTCTTGAGGGAAAATAGAGAGGAGATCTAAATCCACGTTTCCACCAATCACTTTCTCCTCTAAGTGAGGGGAACCCCTTGTATCTAGATCTTGGAGTTCTTCGTGTTCTTCTTTTGTTCTTCCTCTCATTTTCCTCCCTAGCATTAGTTGCTTTGGTAGGATTTGGGAGAGAAGGACTTGGGCACTCTGTGTGCCCTTGCCATTGCATTTGGTCTATCGGTTTGAGTTCTCCACGTGATACGTGGAAGTTACAAGTTGAGAAGCTTATTACTGTTGTGTGCTTGGTACCCTTGAGCTTGTAACTCTTGGGTGTTTGGACACCCTAGAGCTTGTTCCTCTTGGGTTGTGACGCCCCCGATTCAATCGTACACTAATCATGCACGCAAATGTGTACGATCAAGATCAGGGACTCACGGGAAGATATCACAACACAACTCTAAAAATAAAATAAGTCATACAAGCATCATATTACAAGCCAGGGGCCTCGAGGGCTCGAATACAAGTGCTTGAACACAAACGAGTCAGCGGAAGCAACAATATCTGAGTACAGACATAAGTTAAACAAGTTGCCATAAGATGGCTAGCACAAAATGGGATACAGATCGAAAGAGGCGCAGGCCTCCTGCCTGGGATCCTCCTAAACTACTCCTGGTTGTCGTCAGCGGCCTGCACATAGTAGTAGGCACCTCCAATGTAGTAGGAGTCGTCATCGACGGTGGCGTCTGGCTCCTGGGCTCTGGCATCTAGTTGCGACAACCAGGTAGAAGGGAAAGGGGGAAAAGAGGGATAAAAGCAACCGTGAGTACTCATCCAAAGTACTCGCAAGCAAGGATCTACACTACATATGCATGGGTATATGTGTAAAGAGGCAATATCGGTGGACTGAACTGCAGAATGCCAGAATAAGAGGGAGATAGCTAATCATGTCAAAGACTACGCTTCTGGCCACCTCCATCTTGCAGCATGTAGAAGAGAGTAGATTGAAGTCCTCCAAGTAGCATCGCATAGCATAATCCTACCTGGCATTCCTCCCCTCGTCGCCCTGTGGAAAAGTGATCACCGGGTTGTTTGTGGAAATTTTCTGGGTGTGTTTTATTAAGTATCCGGTTCTAGTTGTCATAAGATCAAGGTACAACTCCAAGTCGTCCTGTTACCGAAGATCACGACTATTCGAATAGATTAACTTCTCTATAGGGGTGCAACACATAACCCAACACGCTCGATCCCATTTGGCCAGACACACTTTCCTGTGTCATGCCCGGCCTCGGAAGATCAACACGTCGCAACCCCACTTAGGCACAACAGAGAAGTCAGCACGTCGGTCTAAATCCTATGGGCGCAGGGGTGTGGGCCCATCGCCCATTGCACACCTGCACGTTGCGAACGTGGCCGGAAGCAGACCTAGCCCCCTTAATACAAGTGCAGGCTTACAGTCCAATCCGGCTCGCGCCGCTCAGTCGTTGATGTCAAGAACGCTTCGGATGATACCACGACGTCGAGTGCCCATATCTTTCCCGCGTAGTTGGTTAGTGTGTATAGGCCAGTGGCCAGACTCAGATCAAATACCACGATCTCGTTAAGCGTGTTATTATGAAGCAACCGCGAACGCCGACTAGGGCCAGGCCCACCTCTCTCCTAGGTGGTCTCAACCTCCCCTGTCACTCCGCCACAAAGTAACAGTCGGGGGCCGTCGGGAACCCAGGCCCACCTCTACCGGGATGGAGCCACCTGTCCTTTCAGCCCCCACATCAGAATCACTTGCGGGTACTCAACGAGCCAACCCGACTTTAGTCACCATCTGTATAGTATGTATATATGTATAGTATATACCCGTGATCACCTCCCGAGTGATCACGGCCCGATAGTATAGCAAGGCAGACTGACAAGAATGTAGGGCCACAGATGACAAACTAGCATCCTATACTAAGTATTTAGGATTGCAGGTAAGGTATCAACAGATGTAGCAACAATGACAGTCTATGCATCAGAATAGGATTAACGGAAAGCAGTAACATGCTACACTACACTAATGCAAGCAGTATAGAGGAGAATAGGCGATATCTGGTGATCAGGGGGGGTGCTTGCCTGGTTGCTCTGGCAAGAAGGAGAGGTCGTCAACTCCGTAGTCGAACTGGCAGCAGCTGTCGGATTGCGGGTTCCGGCAGACCCTTGAGGTTCGAACTCAGGGGTGCGCACGAAGATCTCTCCTCTACCAACTCGCATCTCGCCGCCTCACAAAGGATCTAGACTACACGATGAACAACACAAGAGACACAAGGTTTATACTAGTTCAGGCCACCGTTGTGGTGTAATACCCTACTCTAGTTTGTGCTGTGGTGGGTTGCTTCTGGGGCTGATGATGAATAGTACAAAGGAAGAACAGCCTCGCGAGGGGTGTTCTTGTGGTGGTGTTGTCCCTTTGGAGGGGTCGATTCTAGATGCCTCTATACTATGGTGGCTAGCCCTATATATAGAGTAAGAGGCCCGGGTCCTCTTCCCAAATATTAAGTGTGAAGGGCGCCAACAATTGGCCATTTTAAAGGGGAACATCTAGTACACTGATCCTAACTAAAGTTGGTCCTCGCCTGTCAAAGACTTTGACGATGATGCCGTCCTGGGCTCCATGGTGACCTCCTTCCTGCCATTCTGCCGGTCTTGGTCTTGTTGCATCGAAATGGTAGCCTTTGCCTGATGCCTTGGCCTGTGCTTGCTCCCTTTGCACCAAAGGGGAAACAAGGACACTACGCAGGCCGACGCCTGCCTGGCGCCCGCCTGGCCTCGATCGTCATGGTTTGCATCACGGGCACCTCACGAGGTACCCCTGCCCTTATCTCTCCGCCTCCTTGCAAGCCAGCCTAACGAGGCTACTTCTGAGGAAGCTTCCTGTCGTCCGCCCCGCGAGGCTTGGCCCCTCGCGAGGGTCTCGAGCTTGAGTTGATGAAGATAGGCCGCACTGGGCCATTGCTTGAGCCGTGCCACAGGCCGCAGGTAGGCAAGTCCGGGGACCCCCGTTCCCAGAACGCTGATAGTAGTCCCCGGGCCCAAGGCGCGCCCGGACTTGGCTTAGTAGAGACGCGAAGGGGCAAGTGCGAAGCGTCGCGGGCCCCAACAGCCTGCGGCCTTGGGAGCCGCGTGGCGGTTGATTGGACGTGGGCGTCTCCACTTCCACACAACGCCTCGGTAACTGTTTCGACAAGACAAGTCCCTGCATGCGAAAACGGGTCATGATTACCTGTGATCGTGGAGGCCGACGGTTGGCCTCCTTCAGCTATAAGTACGGAATGGCGCGAGCCCTTCCATTCCATCCTTCCTTGGTACGCATCTCGTTCTTCACTCCTCCTTCAACTCGGTTCGTCACGTCCCATGGCGCCCACGAAGAGGTTTTCGACCGCGGAGAAGGGGAAGGCCCGCCGGGAGGGGCCTGACTCTACTCCAGCCAAGTGCGACCGGGGCCGCCCTCGCAAGCACTCCGCGATCCCCGCGAAGGCTACCCAGGGCCTCGGCGGGAGCCACTTGATCGGCGAGGGAGGATGCGTCGTGGCCACGTGGCCTCCGTGCCCTTGATTCCACTCTGCGGAGGTGCTGCCGGAGTTCGTCGTCTGGTCGGAGGATCCGACCGGTACTTGACTTCAGCTTCCTCGCTTCTTTGCCGGCGAACTGCCGGCTAGCACCACGAGCGGGCTATAGCTCCAGGCGGACGGCTGCTGCAGCAGGGCTTCTTGGGTGGCGGTGGAAGTTTCCGCTGCCGGGAACGTGGCATTGACTCGCGGCTGGCAGACGTTTGCCCGCGCGCGTGGCCTCGGCCAGCGATGCACTCTCCACTTCAAGTTCGACAGCAACGCCACCCTCTTCGTGAGGGTGTTCGGGGGAGACGGCCTCCGTGTTCGGTGCTGCCCCGAAGGTGACGACGATGGCCGTCTGCTCATCCTTGGCGACGGCAGCGGCGAGGACGAGGTCAGGCACGCGCCCGGCGGTGCCCGTAGCTCCCTAAGCTTCAGCGGCTCCCCTTCCGATGGCAGCTCTTCCAGCGGCGGCCATGACCAGCCACCGCACCGCCGTGCTCGCTTCGAGGGGGGAGGTGGGTCGTCTCGCCACCGCGCCCAAGTGAAGCGTGAAGAGGAGACCTCCTGAGCCCCGAAGGGCGAGGCTGATCTTCTTCTTCGGGTTGTCGCCGGTCGAGCCGCGCCTATTTTGTTTATCTGCACAGAAAGAGATGTAGGAGGCCCGCGGGGCGTGCTAGACTATTACATTTAATTACCATGTTGTTCCTGTTCTCCCCGTGCTGTGTGATATTGCTGCGTGTTCATGCGTAGGAATAACTTAGCTCGGTAGGAGAGCTTGTGGCGACGTTAGCCTCGGGAGGATCCGGTCATAGGCCATGCCATGGATCTTGGGTCCTGCAAAAGAAACTTGCTGGGGGATTAAGTTTCAGTCTTCGGCCGCTGGGGCGACCAGCTCGGGCCTAGTGCTTGTGTTGCAATGTTCGTGGGACATTGACGGGGAGGGGTGCTCCCGCAGCGAACTTAGGCCGATGGACCTCACGAAATTAAACCAAGCGACGCTCGCGAAGGTGCCTGCGCAGCCTCCCTCACGAGGGTCGCGAACGGAAAGCAGGCTCAAGCGTAGGGCAGAGACAGGAAACACGGGCTGGGTGCCGCACAAAGCCGAAAGCAACTCCAATTAAAGCCTCAAACAAAGAAGAACTAACCAACTGCAGAAAGCAAATGAAAAGTCGCGTCTAGCACCTAATCTAGTCTTCGACGTCTTCTCACTAGCGCGGAGCTAAGTAATGCCACTGGGCGTGGGCGGGAGCCCCCGAGGCCCAAGGGCGGCACTCCGAAGACTCCGGGGCGTATACAGCCCCACTCATTATTATGTGAGAGTGTCACGGGCGGCGAGCTTCACAGGCATTCGCCTTCTTCACAGGCACCGGGCCTTTTCCAAAACGGCAAACTTCACAAGCATTGGCCTTCTTCACAGGCACAGGGCATTTTCCAAAACGGTAAACTTCACAGGCATTGGCCTTCTTCACAGGCACCGGGCCTTTTCCAAAATGGTAAACTTCACAGGCATTGGCCTTCTTCACAGGCACCAGGCCTTTTCCAAAATGGTAAACTTCACAGGCATTGGCCTTCTTCACAGGCACCTAGCCTTTTCCAAAACGGTAAACTTCACAGGCATTGGCCTTGTTCACAGGCACCAGGCCTTTTCCAAAACGGTAAACTTCACAAGCATTGGCCTTCTTCACATGCACCGGGCCTTGCTCATGGGTAGAACCTCCGGAGGTGTTGAATGTTCGAGGCATTCGGGATGGGCACCCCCTCCTAGGTTCCCAACGCGCGGAGCCGGGCCTGGAAACATGAACAACCTTGAACGGGCCCTCCCACATGGGAGAGAGCTTGTGCAGCCCTTCCCTAGAGAGGACCCGCCAGAGCACGAGGTCCCCTACCTCAAGGGTCCTGGGGCGGATGTTGCGGCAGTTGTACCGTCGCAACGCCTGTTGATATCTCGCGGCTCGCAGCGCGGCCTCCCAACGGCGTTCCTCCCCCAGCACGAGATCCTTCCCCCGCATGGCGTCCTATTGCGATTCGTCGAACGCCAGGACCCGCGCAGAGCGATGCTTCACCTCGTGAGGGAGCATGGCTTCAGCTCTGTAGACGAGGAAGAATGGAGTTTCTCCAGTTGACTTGGTCGTGGTCGTGCGGATAGACCATAGCACAGACTGGAGCTCGTCATACCAGCCCCTGCCGCAGGCCTCCAGCTTTTTCTTGAATGTCCTGGTCTTGAGGCCCTTTAGTACCTCTGTGTTGGCTCGCTCAGCCTGGCCGTTGCTTCGAGGATGCGCCACTGAAGCGTAGCATATATGTGTTCCAAGATTAGCACAGTATGTTTTAAAGAGATTGCTGGTGAACTGCGAACCATTGTCGGTGATGATGCGGTTAGGCACCCCGAATCGGCTCACAAGGCCCTTGATGAACTTGACTACGGAGCCTGCTGGGATGGTGCGGACAACTTCCACTTCATCCCACTTGGTGAATTTGTCGATGGCGACGTAGAGGTAGCGATAGCCCCCTGGCGCCCGCGGAAACGGGCCCAGAATGTCCAGCCCCCAAACCGCGAATGGACATGAGAGGGGTATGGTCTGCAGGCCCTAAGCCGGCTGATGGATTTGCTTGGCGTGGAGTTGGCAAGCTTCACAGGCCTTTACCAGCTCGGCGGTGTCGTTGAGTGTTGTGGGCCATTAAAACCCGTTGCGGAACACCTTGCCAACAAGGGTTCGTGATGATGAGTGGTGCCCACAGTCTCCACCGTGTATGTCTGCTAACAGCTCCTTCCCTTGTTCCCTGGAAATGCAACGTAGGGACACGTCGTTCGGCATCTTTTGGTAAAGCTCTCCATCTTGGATGCAGTACGCCGTGGCCTGCCGCGCCACGCGCTCTACATCTTCCTCCTTCTCTGGAAGGGTCCCTTCCGTCAAGTATCTCTTGAGCTCCACGGTCCAACATCCCTCCTGAGGCTCCAGCGCCAGGAGCAAGCATGCTCCCAAGGTCGGTCCACAGGCCGGGGCTCCTGAGGTAGGCGGCTGGGGGAGCTCCGCTTGAGGTTGCGCTCCGCCCGACGGTGGTGGCATCGCTGAGGGCTTGAACAGCCTCTCTTCGAAGACTCCGGGCTCCTGTGAGCGCGACGCTACCATCACAGGAGGGTTGGTCAAGTACCTCTTGAGGTCTTGGAACCCTTCGTCGGCCTCCGGAGTCCATTCAAACGGGCCCTTCATCTTCATCAGCTTGAAGAAGGGTAGAGCGCGTTCCCCTAGCTTGGAGATGAAACGCCCTAGCGCAGTTACCCGCCCGGCAAGCTTCTGCATTTCCCTGAGAGTTTTAGGCGGGCTCATGTCTTCAATTGCCTTGACCTTCTCTGGGTTAGCCTTGATCCCTCTGTGTGACATGAGGAAACCCAAGAGCTTGCCAGAGGGTACACCGAACATGCACTTCTCCAGGATGAGCCGCAAGTCCACTTCACGCAGGATCGCGAAGGTTTCTTCCAGGTTCTGTATCAGGGTCTTCACCTCCCGAGACTTTACCACTATGTCATCGACATACGCCTCAGCGTTTCCCGAGCTGCCGGCCTAACGCGATGTGCATTAGCCGCTGGAAGGTTGCGCCCGCGTTGCGCAATCTGAACGGCATGCAGGTGTAGCAATACACCCCGCACAGGGTTAGAAAAGTCGTCTTCTCCACGTCTTGGACCGCCATCTTGATTTGATGATATCCTGAGAAGGCATCCAAGAAGCACAACAGGTCACACTCAGCAGTAGAGTCGACGATCTGGTCGATGCGGGGGAGTGGGAACGGATCCTGCGGGCAGGCTTTGTTGAGGTTGGTAAAATCGACGCACATGCGCTCCTTCCCTCCTTTCTTTGGCACAACGACAGGGTTCGCCAGCCACTCCGGGTATCGACCCTCACGAATGACTCCCGCAGCCTCCAACTTGCGGGTTTCCTGGACGATGAAAGCTTGCTTCTCGGTGGACTGCTGTCTTGCCTTTTGCTTCACTGGGCATACGTTAGGACATACGTTCAGGTGGTGCTCAATCACCTGCCTGGGAACCCCCGCTAGTTGCTTGGGCTCCCACGTGAACAGCTCCTTGTTTGCGCGTAGGAACCTCACCAGGGTCTCCTCTTGCTTGGTATCCAGATTGGCGCCTATGGTGAAGGTGGCACCTAAGGACCCGTCCTCGTCGACTGGTATTTGCTTGGTCTCGGCCTTGTCCTGGGTGAACAGCTGCTTCTTCTTGGTGGGTGCAGCCCCCTTAGCCTTGAGGGGGTCGGCACTGGCGGGCTGTGCCGCTGCGGCAGTCTTGAAGGCGAGCCTGAGTGCATGCAGAGCATCCTTTGTGTCTCCAGCTATGGTGAGGACACCACTGCTCCCAGGCATTTTCATCAGATTGTAAGCCGGGTGGGTTGCCGCCATGAACTGGGCCAAAGCCGGGTAGCCGAGGATGGCGTTGTATGGGAGGCCGATGCGGGCGACGTCGAAGTCGACCAGCTCCGTGCGGAAGTTGGCTTGGGTGTCGAACGTCACCACGAGGCGGATCTGCCCCAGGGAGCCGGCGGGGCTGCCCCCGACGCCCGAAAAGGGCTGGCTGGGCCGGAGTCGCTCCAGCGGCACGTGGAGGAGGCTAAAGGCCTCGATCGAGAGCACATTGAGGCCTTCCCCGCCGGTGATGAGGGTCCTGGTGATGGCCACCTGGTAGATGGTAGGTGTACACAGCATTGGGAGTGCGCTTGAGAAAGCGGTGTTGGCGGGGTGATCATCCAAGCCGAAGGTCAAGTCGGCCTTGGGTGACGCCCATCCTGGAGGAGTTGGGCGGCGATTTTGGGCAGCGCCAACCTGGCGAACGAATGGCTCGATGTGGCAGCGCGTGGGTGGTGCTTGCGAGCCCCCTAGGAGCTCTGCGACGACTGGGGTCGCTGGGGCCGCGTGTGGGGCGAGGAAGAGGCCGCGCAGTTCCTCCCAGGAGCCCACTGAAGACGCCGGCAGATGGAGCAACCACATGCGTGGGACGCCGGCGAGTGCCAGGGGCAGCCAGTTGGCCATGACCTAGCCATCGCCTTCGGCCTTGAGGACGGCCTCCTCATATGCCAGTAAGAAGGCTAGCGGATCTCTCGTGCCGTCATAGCGTGGCGGCACCTCCGGCTTGAACTTGTTTGGCCACTACACCCGTTGCAAGGCGGGGGTCAGAGCCCGGAGCCCCCGGGGCCCCGGGCCGGCCTCCGCGGCCAGAGCGGACGTCGCGTCGCCGACCATGAGGGCGAAGCGTGAGGTTGATGGAGAACGGTTGCTGACGAGGAGAGCTCCGGCGCACCCCTACCTGGCACGCCAAATGTCGGATTGCGGGTTCCAGCAGACCCTTGAGGTTCGAACTCTGGGGTGCGCGCGAAGATCTCTCCTGTACCAACTCGCGTCTCGCCGCCTCGCAAAGGATCTAGGCTACACGATGAACAACACAAGAGATGCAAGGTTTATACTAGTTCGGGCCACCGTTGTGGTGTAATACCCTACTCTAGTTTGTGGTGTGGTGGATTGCTTCTGGGGCTGATGATGAACAGTACAAAGGAAGAACAGCCTCGCGAGGGGTGTTCTTGTGGCGGTGTTGTCCCTTTGGAGGGGTCGATTCCAGATGCCTCTATACTATGGTGGCTAGCCCTATATATAGAGTAAGAGGCCCTGGTCCTCTTCCCAAATATTGAGCGGGAAGGGCGCCAACAATTGGCCATTTTGAAGGGGAACATCTAGTACACTTATCCTGACTACAGTTGGTCCTTGTCTGTCAAAGACTCTGACGATGACGCCGTCCTGGGCTCCACGGTGACCTCCTTCCTGCCGTTCCGCCGGTCTTGGTCTGGTTGCACCGAAATGGTAGCCTTTGCCTGATGTCTGGGCATGTGCTTCCTCCCTTTGCACCAAAGGGGAAACAAGGACACTGCACAGGCCGGTGCCCGCCTGGCCTCGATCATCATGGCTTGCGTCACGGGCACCTCACGAGGTACCCCTGCCTTGATCTCTCCGCCTCCTCGCGAGCCAGCCGGATGAGGCTACTTCTGAGGAAGCTTCCTGTCATCCGCCCCGCGACGCTTGGCCCCTCACGAGGGTCTCGAGCTTGAGTTGATGAAGATGGGCCGCACTGGGCCATTGCTTGAGCCACGCCGCAGGCTGCAGGCAGGCAAGTCTGGGGACCCCCGTTCCCAGAACGCCGACAGCAGCAGCGTCGGTCTCGTAGTCTACCGGAGTGAAGAGGGGGAAGAAACAATAAATATAATGCAAACATAAGCATGACGATGCGTGACATGACAATGAGCGGTGCTAGGTGTGCCCTAACGCGGTAGTAGGTGGTACCGGCGAAGGGGAGAAACATCCGGGAAAGTATTCCCGGTGTTTCGCGTTTTCGGACAAATGACCCGAAGGTGAAATGTTACAGGTTCATTATGCTAGCGATGTGTGGCGGATGAATGGGCTACGTATCCGGATTTGTCTCGTTGTTCTGAGCAATTTTCATGTACAAAGTATTTTCATCCGAGCTACGGTTTATTTTATATTAATTTTGAAAGTTTTAATCCATTTATAAATGATTAGTATTAATTTAATTTGAAAATGTTTATTGCGTCAGCATGACGTCAGCAGTCAGCGTTGACCGTTGACTGGTCAAACTAACAGAAGGGCCCCACATGTCATAGACTAAGACTAACTAATCTAGTTTAGTTAGTCTAACTAAAATGATTAGGTTTATTAATTACAATTAGGTTAATTAATTTACTTAATTAAGTAATTCATTAATTTAACTATTAAATACTTAATTTTATTTATTGTTGTTTTTTTAATAAAAAGTTCCTGGAGGTGGGGCCCCGTTGTCAATGGCCCAAAGGGGTGCCTTAGCGGGGCATGGTTGTAACGGGCGCAGGGGCGAGGCTGCCCGTCAGGGCGAACCCGTGCGACGCCCAGCGTGCGCGGATGGGCGCCGGCGGGGCGGGTCCGTGGCGAAGCGGGCGGTCGCCAGAGGAGGACGCCGGGGCCGTCGGGGGGTGCGACCGAACCACCGCGGGGCGGGTCGGCGAGCAGCGGCAGAGGTGGCTGCGGCTGAGTGGTAGGGCGCTGGAGTCCGGGCGACGGGGAGCAGCCACAAGGGCGGGGTGAGCAAGGGCGTACGCAGGCGGCGACGGTCAGAGGCAGAGACCGCGGCGGAGTGCGAGCTCGGGCGCGGGACAGGCGATGTGCAATAGAGAGGGGGGGCAGGGGAGGCGCTCACAGACGGTGTAGGGGAATTGCAGCGGGCTTGGGGAGGATCCTGGGACGGGCGGCGGTGCCGATCCGACGAGGGGGATGAGACAGAGGAGCTCCGGTGAATGGCGCAGGATGGGGACGGCGATGGGCGGCTCCGGCAAAGCATTGGCGGGACGAGGCAGCGACGGTGTGCGGCGGCGGCGGAGGCGCCCGGGGCGCGGCCCAAATCCAGTCGGGGAGGTCGAGGGATGGGGCGTCGAGTGATGCCGATGACGACAAGGGGCGACGGTGTGCCGCGGTGGCGTCGAAGGCGGCGATCGGCATCGAGGGCGACGCCCTGGATCCAGAAGGGATCGGGCAGAGGAGGGGTGAGGAGATCGGGGGGTGGGGTGGTTATGCGGTCATGGGTTAGGGTTACGGAGTAGTGGGGGGGTTAGTAGTGGGTTAGGTGGACCGGGGTGGGCCGGTCGGCCGGTCGGCCACCTGGCCAACTGGGCCAAGGCCCAACCTGGGGAGTGTTTTATTATTATTATTTTAGTAATCTTTTCTATATTGTTCTATCTTTATTCCCATTAGTTTTTGTTTTACAAAATACATACAAGAGCACCTAAATTAGTGTGACTAGTTTTACCACTGCCACAAAAGGTTTCACACCAAATTAAAATAGTTTAGTATTTTATAAATTATAAAAGGCATTTAATTTATTGTTTAAGCCACTGTTTTATTCACCAAAGGGCATATAAACTCTTTACCAAATGTGGTTTTCAACATGAAAAATATCTAGGGATTATTTTCCAGGCTTTGAACATTTTAGTTTTTATGTTTGAAAACTTTTATTGTTTTACTTGATTTTGAATTTTAAATTCGAATAGGATTGAATCATCGCGAGATTAACAACAATAATCGTGGTGACGTGGCATTGTTAGCAGAGATTACTATAGCTTAATTATTCGGGCGTCACAATTCTCCTCCACTACAAGAAATCTCGTCCCGAGATTTAAGAGGGGGACTAAGGGGGAAAAGTCTGGTTATGAAATTCTAACGAATCTTCTCGGTCTTGGCCACTCTTCTTGAAGAAGTTGATGCATTACATTGATGTCTTCATTCCTCTTCTTCGAGGAATCATGACGAAGTTGTCATTCTTCCTTTAGGATCTCCATCATACTCACGAAAAGGACAATGGGTAATTTCATAAGAACGGTCCTCTACAAGGTGCTTATCTGGTAGATAACATCAGGGAAGGTGGGGAAAAGTAGCTCTCGAATTGAGATTTAAGAAAATAATGAGAGCACAGTAAGGAGGTATCATGGGAAGTTTCGAGCGGGCAGGCAATCGTTTGATGCCTGAAACAGGGCGTGAAAGGGGTTCAAAGCAACGGGAATAAGTATTCTATCTGATACCAGAATTGATGATCTCTCGACAGGTGGCTCGTGAATTACATACAAGGCCACGCGCGAGGAAAAACCTTGGAAACCGGGGGTTGTACAAGAGAGTCAGGTTTCGATCCTGGGACTTGTGGGTTATGGGGCCACCATGTGGGTAAAAAAAGTAGGAAGGGCGTTGTCATCTTGCACAATCAAGATCGCAAGACATGTCAGAGAATAGACTGTCAGTTATGTTGGCAACAAGTTGGTACCAAGGGCGAGGGACGAAGAGAACCATTTTCCTGCTCGTTGAACGAGGCGGACGAATAGGCAAAGTTCTCATCCATCGGTGGTTACCGGAATGTCATCAACATTAGTAACAGGGTCTTACTGACAGAATTGTACACCGAGGAGTGTACCTAAGTAGGAGTATATTACTGCTTATGTCATACAGATCACAAGAAAGGTTAAACGAAACAATGGAAAGGAAAATGTATTATCAGATTAATCAGTACAATGGAAAGGAAAATGTGTTACAACTCATATTTCAGGGGTATATCCTTCCTAAGGACAAGTAGAGCATGATCTCCATGACAGGATAGAAAGTAGTAAACCGTTTAGGTAATGAGAGAGGAATTTCATGACATTACCCATACAATGATGTTTCGATAATTGAAAAGAAACATTAAGCATTGGGCTTCAAGATGTTGTATTGAAAATCGGAGTACCACAGACATGCTTCGAGATACTATTGACATGGTCTTCAAGCAAAGGTCGGACTTTGGATACTCAAAGGATCCATCAGGAACAACTCATAGAATAAGTATTACAGTTTCCTCATGGAAGAATGGCTAACCTAGCTAAAATGGAAAATATAACAATAGGTCCTCCGGCCAGGGGTGTTGGGCATGCAATCACCTTATCGGGTCATAAAAGACCAGTGTTATAACTCTTGGAATTATGTCCCAACCATCATATCCAACCGAGATTCAGATCTGCTTGGGGTCAGGATACCTCAGACTCAGGATGCCTGAGAAGAAAATGGTGCAACACAAATCAACGAGAGGACATCATAAGATTCTCGGGAAATGAACTATGGAAGCAAGTTCCGAAACAAGAGTTCATCAGTAAACCAAGGAGAGGGTGAGGAGGCGGCTGATGGACTTAGTGACAATTCCTCAAGAATTCAAAAAGATGGATTTCCACAATTATGTGAACAAGGAGATAACATTTGTCCGGTCGAATGATATAATGATGTATGCTCAAGGAAAGCATACACAGTTAATCATTGATTGAAAAGTGCACCCGAAATATGGGTTTATGTAGCATGATCAATGTTAGGATGGTGATTCATTAACCAATAGTTAAAGAATGAACTACCGACCATTGACTTCATGGAAATAGGGTTGCTAGAAGTATAGAATCCAAGTAGCACCATTCACTTGTTGGTATCCCGGTTAGAATCAACATGGGGACCAAGAAAGAATGGTGATGGCGAGAAGTGTTACTATATCAAGAACTCTTAAGAGGTGGAGCAATTCTCACAACATTCTTGACATAAAAGACAGTAATACTTTAAGGCAGAACACAACACTAGCTGGAGAGCAAGTTGTATTCATAATTTGGACAAGTTCACGATGAAAGGAAGTCAAGGGTGTTGTCGATGATAATAAAAATCATCGAGGGCAAGGAGGGTATTTCTCATCATGAACACAGTTCACATCTCGGAAGAAGTCAAAGTGTTGAAGGTGATCCGACACATTTGCCGGGAGGTTTCAAGAGGATGCAATCAAACAACAACGGCAAAAGGCAAGGAAATAACAAAGTGGCAAGTTATAGGATCAATATATAAGATGCAAGCTCGGAACCAAAGCTGCCTTTCAAGACAAGCAACATGATGTTGAAAGCTCGACGTAAGTCGTGCTCACACACTGAAGAATTCGTGCACCAGAGAAGTACGAGGTAGCACTGTTAAAGATAGCAAGACCAGGATGCAGTCGATAGTCTAGGAATGACCAGATTGGGTTCAGAATTTCCCAGTAAAAATATTAGGGGTATTTGATTTGTAGTGGGGAATAATTTCACTAGTCGGTGTCCTCGGTTGACAACAACCCAGAACCCGTAGAGTGATTATAGAAAAAAACATTACTTCAACAAAGTTAGGAAGATGTGGTGCAATGGCAAGACATCTTCGAGATACCAGGGGGTAATACTCGAAGGTAGAACATGATAGAAGTAGAACCCGGTCATTGCTATGATAGTAGATACTTCAACCTTGCCAAAAATAGACGAGGCACTGCAATGAATTCCCATCAGATATATCAGATCAGGACAGCATGGCCGGAGCCATAACTGTAAGGAATCAATTTCAAGAATACCGAAGGAATCATACAGCTGGATAATCATTTTGCAAGAAGCTTCCGAGATGGTCTACATCATTTTCATGGGCATGAACACAAAGTTCAAGGTCGACTCCCACTTCTTTAATGCATATCATTTCATTCACCTCTCGCTTTGATATAACCATAGTGTTGGAATTTTATCTGGTAGAACACTGGAAGAGTATGACTTGTGAAAACTTTCGGGTTCTCATGGATTAGTTGAAGGCATAGGTTCAACCCATCGGGCATCTTAGTAACATATACCACAAGTTTCAAAAGTAAATACACAAGCTTGAAAGCAGAGCATGGTTGGCCAAGCAGAGGATACAATTTACCAAAGGCATTATGTATCAGGGGAAGAACTCACAAGGTGATTGAATATGAAGGACACTGTCAGACAAAAATCCAACAATGGATCGGACAATCCACAACGGAGCTGCTGTGAGTATCGGTACTCACCTAGAGGAAGAAAGAATGCAGAGGCATCAGATTCAAGAATCACCTGATTAGTCTGATGCTTAAATAGAAAGAAATTATGGTCTCCAAAACGAAGGATCAGAAGCAGACGCTCTGATCAAGGATGGATAAGTTGAAAACACTTAGTTGGACAATCAATAAAGGTTTGAACTACCGAGAACCAACTCATGTCAGGAATGACGTCTGAGTCGGAAAGATAACTTTAAAAAGGATAACCTGATGACTGCGTGCGTACGCACACATTAAATCAATAGGCTCAAAATGACTAAGACAAGGGATGTTATCAAGGACTACTAGTCATATGGAATTAACCATAATGCAAGTAGGCAAGAATTTCAAGATTAACAGGCTGCAGAGGATTTTTGAAAGATCGAAAAGTATTCCAAAGAATTATGTGAGACACGTGAACAATTGAGAAGAACAGCTCCTCGATAAATGTGAGGAAAAAACCGTAAGGGTTTTTATGCGAAACAAAACTGCAAGACAGTAAACTCAAAGGATTCTCGGGACAATCGGAGGATATCTCGAGGCATCTTGTAACAACAAGAGCGATGATGAATGATCAAGAGAATGAAAAGTGCATGCAGATATCCATAGGGATATATTGGTGACACTGAATTGCAAAGGTGATGTGCACAAGGGTTTTGGGAAAATATCGAGGGATATCCTCAGAATCTTCCAACGAAGTAGGTGATCTTCCAGAATGAGGGCCCTCCGAGAGAAATAGTTATGAGAACTTAGAGTTAGATTTAGTAAATTCGTTTAACCCAAGTAGGAGAGAGTTCAGAGCCCCAGAGTAAAGGTCGAGGAGTAAAAGATCCTAATACCACCCAATGGCGACGTGGGCCCGTAAGACTCACAGCCAGGTTAGTAAAAGTTTTGTAATGACTAGACTCGACTTCGGCCAAGGAGTGGGGAAGGGGGATTCCTACAGGCAGTCGGCTCTGATACCAACTTGTGACATCCCCGATTCAATTGTACACTAATCATGCCTGCAAATGTGTATGATCAAGATCAGGGACTCATGGGAAGATATCACAACACAACTCTAAAAATAAAATAAGTCATACAAGCATCATATTACAAGCCAGGGGCCTCGAGGGCTCGAATGCAAGTGCTTGAACACAGACGAGTTAGCGGAAGCAACAATATCTGAGTACAGACATAAGTTAAACAAGTTGCCATAAGATGGCTAACACAAACTGGGATATAGATCGAAAGAGGCGCAGGCCTCCTGCTTGGGTCCTCCTAAACTACTCCTCGTCATCATCAGCGGCCTGCACATAGTAGTAGGCACCTCCAGTGTAGTAGGAGTCATCATCGACGGTGGCGTCTGGCTCCTGGGCTCTGGCATCTGGTTGTGACAACCAGGTAGAAGGGAAAGGGGGAAAAGAGGGAGAAAAGCAACCGTGAGTACTCATCCAAAGTACTCGCAAGCAAGGATCTACACTACATATGCATGGGTATATGTGTAAAGAGGAAATATTGGTGGACTAAACTGCAGAATGCCAGAATAAGAGGGGGATAGCTAATCCTGCCGAAGACTACGCTTCTAGCCACCTCCATCTTATAGCATGTAGAAGAGAGTAGATTGAAGTCCTCCAAGTAACATCGCATAGCATAATCCTACCCGGCGATCGTCCCCTCGTCTCCCTGTGGAAAAGCGATCACCGGGTTGTCTGTGGAACTTGTCTTGGTGTGTTTTATTAAGTATCCGGTTCTAGTTGTCATAAGGTCAAGGTACAACTCCAACTCGTCCTGTTACTGAAGATCACGGCTATTCGAATAGATTAACTTCCCTGTAGGGGTGCACCACATAACCCAACACGCTCGATCCCATTTGGCCAGACACACTTTCCTGGGTCATGCCCGGCCTCGGAAGATCAACACGTCGCAACCCCACCTAGGCACAACAGAGAGGTAAGCACGACGGTCTAAATCCTATGCATACAGGTGTATGGGCCCATTGCCCATTGCACACCTGCACGTTGCGAACACGGCCGGAAGCAAACCTAGCCCCCTTAATACAAGTGCAGGCTTACGGTCCAATCCGGCACGCGTCGCTCAGTCGCTAACGTCAAGAAGGCTTCGGCTGATACCACGACGTCGAGTGCCCATATCTTTACCGCGTAGTTGGTTAGTGCGTATAGGCCAGTGGCCAGACTCGGATCAAATACCAAGATCTCGTTAAGCGTGTTATTATGAAGCAACCGCGAACGCCGACCAGGGCCAGGCGCACCTCTCTCCTAGGTGGTCTCAACCTGCCCTGTCGCTCCACCACAAAGTAATAGTCGGGGGCCATCGGGAACCCAGGCTCACCTCTACCGGGATGGAGCCACCTGTCCTTTCAGCCCCCACATTAGAATCACTTGCGGGTACTCAACGAGCCAACCCGACTTTAGTCACCATCTGTATAGTATGTATATATGTATAGTATATACCCGTGATCACCTCCCGAGTGATCACGGCCCGATAGTATAGCAAGGCAGACTGACAAGAATGTAGGGCCACAGATGACAAACTAGCATCCTATACTAAGTATTTAGGATTGCAGGTAAGGTATCAACAGATGTAGCAACAATGACAGGCTATTCATCAGAATAGGATTAACAAAAAGCAGTAACATGCTACACTACTCTAATGCAAGTAGTGTAGAGGAGAATAGGCGATATCCGGTGATCAAGGGGGGGCTTGCCTGGTTGCTCTGGCAAGAAGGAAGGGTCGTCAACTCCGTAGTCGAACTGGGCAGCAGCAGCGTCGGTCTCGTAGTCTACCAGAGAAGAGGGGGAAGAAACAATAAATGTAATGCAAACAAAAGCATGACGATGCATGACATGACAATGAGCGGTGCTAGGTGTGCCCTAACGCGGTAGTAGGTGGTACCGACGAAGGGGAGAAACATCCAGGAAAGTATCCCCGGTGTTTCGCGTTTTCGGACAAATGAACCGGAGGTGAAATGTTGCAGGTTCATTATGCTAGCGATGTGTGGCGGACGAATGGGCTACGTATCTGGATTCGTCTCGTCGTTCTAAGCAACTTTCATGTACAAAGTATTTTCATCCGAGCTACGGTTTATTTTATATTAATTTTGAAAGTTTTAATCAATTTATAAATGATTAGTATTAATTTAATACAAAAA
This sequence comes from Triticum timopheevii, assembly GCA_963921465.1. Classification (NCBI taxonomy): domain Eukaryota; kingdom Viridiplantae; phylum Streptophyta; class Magnoliopsida; order Poales; family Poaceae; genus Triticum; species Triticum timopheevii. Next base: position 600,062,102 of record OY997267.1, read on the forward strand.
TGTTTATTGTGTCATCATGACATCAGCATGACATGAGCAGTCAGCGTTGACCGTTGACTAGTCAAATAACAGAAGGGCCCCACATGTCATAGACTAAGACTAACTAATCTGGTTTAGTTAGTCTAACTAAAATGATTAGGTTTATTAATTACAATTAATTAGGTTAATTAGTTTACTTAATTAAGTAATTAACTAATTTAATTATTAATTACTTAATTTTATTTATTGTTTTTTTATAAAAAGTTCCTGGGGGTGGGGCCCCGTTGTCAATGGCCCAAAGGGGTGCCTTAGCAGGGCGTGGGCGTAACGGGCGCAGGGGCGAGGCTGCCCGTCAGGGTGAACCCGGGCGACGCCCAGCGTGTGCGGATGGGCGCCGACGCGGCGCCGACGAGGCCACAGCGGGGTGGGTCCGTGGCGAAGCGGGCGGCCGCCACAAGGGGACGCCGGGGCCGTCGGGGGGTGCGACCGAACCACCGCGGGGCGGGTCGGCGAGCAGCAGCTGAGGTGGTTGCGGCTGAGTGGTAGGGCGCTGGAGCCCGGGCGATGGGGAGCAGCCACAAGGGTGGGGTGAGCACGGGCATACGCAGGCGGCGACGCTTAGAGGCAGAGGCCGCGACGGAGTGCGAGCTCGGGCGCGGGACAGGCGACGTGCAATAGAGAGGGGGAGAAGGGGAGGCGCTCACGGACGGTGTAGGGGAATGACAGCGAGCTTGGGGAGGATCCGGGGATGGGCGGCGGCGCAGATCCGACGAGGGGATGAGGCAGAGGAGCTCCGGTGAATGGCGCTCGGGGAGGATGATGACGGCGGCGATGGGCGGCTCCGGCGAAGCATTGGCGTGACGAGGCAGCGACGGTGTGCGGCGGCGGCGGAGGCGCCCGGGGCGCGGCCCAGATCCAGTCGGGGAGGTCGAGGGACGGGGCGTCGAGTGACGGCGGCGACGGCAAGGGGCGACGGAGCGCCGCGGTGGCGCCGAAGGCGACGATCGGTATCGAGGGCGAGGCCCTGGATCCAGAAGTGATCAGGCAGAGGAGGGGCGAGGGGATCGGGGGGTGGGGGGGTTGTGCGGTCGTGGGTTAGGGTTATGGAGTAGTGGGGGGTTAGTAGTGGGTTAGGTGGACCGGGGTGGGCCGGCCGGCTGGTCGACCACCTGGCCAACTGGGCCAAGGCCCTGTCGAGGGGGTGTTTTATTATTATTATTTTAGTAATCTTTTCTATATTGTTCTATCTTTATTCCCATTAGTTTTTGTTTTACAAAATACATACAAGAGCACCTAAATTAGTTTGACTAGTTTTACCACTGCCAGAAAAGGTTTCACACCAAATTAAAATAGTTTAGTATTTTATAATTATAAAAGACATTTAATTTATTGCTTAAGCCACTGTTTTATTCACCAAAGGGCATATAAACTCTTTACCAAATGTGGTTTTCAACATGACAAATATCTAGGGATTATTTGCCACACTTTGAACATTTTAGTTTTTATGTTTGAAAACTTTTATGGTTTTACTTGATTTTGAATTTTAAATTTGAATGGGATTGAATCATCGCGAGATTAACAACAATAATCATGGTGACGTGGCATTATTAGCAGAGATTACTGTAGCTTAATTATCCGGGCATCACATGGGTGCCTTGGCGCCCTAGATGGTTGGAGTTGTTCAGAGCTCAATCATTGTGGTGTAAAGCTCCGGGCAAGCGTCGGGGTCTCCAATTTGGTTGTGGAGATCGCCCCGATCAATTTGATGGGTACGGGTGACCGCCCCAAAGGATTGCCAAAGTGTACAGGTTTGGTGACCGTCCTCAAGGGTCCCTTATTGTAATCATGGCATCTTGCATTGTGCGAAGGCGTGAGGAGATTACGGTGGCCCTAGTGGCTTCTTGGGGAGCATTGTGCCTCCACACCGCTCCAAATGGAGATTAGCATCCGTGAGGGTGTGAACTTCGATATACATCGTCGTCTCCGCATGCCTCAGTTATCTCTTACCCGAGCCCTTTACTTTTGCACTTTACTTTGTGATAGACATATTGTTCTTTGTCATATATCTTGCTATCACATAGTTACTTATCTTGCTTAGCTTAAGTTGTTGGTGCACATAGGTGAGCCTAGTTGTTGTAGGTTTTGTGGTTGAGAAATTGACCGCTAGGTTTATTCTGCATTTGTTCAAGCCTAAACCGTAATTATTTTAAAGCGCCTATTCACCCCACCCCCTCTCTAGGCGACATCCACGATCTTTTAATTGGTATCAGAGCCTCGTATCTCCTTGTTAGGCTTAAGCGCCTAGAGAGTAAAGATGTCGACTAGGGGATTAGGATTCTCTGACACTCTTAGTTTTGATGGCACAAATTTTTATGTTTGGGTAATTCGCATGCTTAATCTCTTTAGGGTCATGGACCCAAATTTAGAGCGAATTGTAGATATGGGTTTTTCTCCTCCAAAGGATCCCCAAATATTATCTTTAGAGGATGAGAAAAACTCTTATCTCAATGCTCAAGCTTCTAATGTGCTTTTCGATGCTTTGAGCAATGTAGTTATATTTCAACTCATGTCGTTCCGGGATGCTCATGAGTTGTGGACGAAGCTTCAAGATAAATATGTTGTGTCCAAGATTTGTGGGGATGATGGTTCTCCCTCCACCTCCGGCCGTGTTGCCTTCTCAACTTCTTCTACTTCACCTACATGTGGTTTGCCACAAGGTAATGATATGGTGAGTAGTGTTGGTCATTGCAATGATGATAGTATGCTTATTGTGGATGATCCTTCATCTCTATATTATTGCAATGCTCCTTCTTTGGGCTTTAACACTTCAAGCTCTCCAAATGTTTCACATGCTTGTGTTGGTAGTCCTAGCATATCATGTAGGAATTGCTTGAATAAATCTCATGATGATATGCTTGCTATGTCTTGTTGCCATAATAAAAATGCATCTATTTCCTCGAATTGTAGTACTAACAATGTACAAGAAACCGAACACTCCATGTAACAAGATGTGGTGTTTAATGGTGCGTCAAGGGATCCTACATCATCATCTATTGCTTTTTGCCTTATGGCTAAGGCGTCAAAGGTACCTCCTTCTTTGTACCCCAATATGTCTCTTGATGATGATGTTGATGCTAATGGTGATGAGGATAATGATGAAGAGAATGATAATGTTGCCTCCTTAAAAACTAAGGGGGAAATGATTTTTAAAGCTCTTCATAAAAATAAAATTGCTTGTTCCAACTTCATGGAAATAATGTCCATTGCCATTCATGGCAAGAAATACATTGAGGAGTTGGAATCTCATCTAGAGGAGCATGAGGTCACCATTGAGAAAATGGAAGCTCATGAGCGTGATTACGCAAATGAGATCGCGGACCTATCTCAAGCTCTTGAACATGAATAAACCACCTCCGAATCTCTTGAGGAGACTTTTGCCCTAGAATTATCTAGAGTGAGGGAATCTCATGATAGAGCTCTTGAGGTGGCCAATGATTTCAAAACTAAAAATGCTAAGCTTGAAGTTTCTCATGCTAGACTCCTTGAGGATTTTGAGCACCTCAAAAATGGCTCATGGGTCATCAAGGGTGAGCTCATCAAACTCACCGAGTCTCATGTCCAACTTGAAGCTTCTTATTTAAAAGAGCTTGCCAAGTTGTCCTCTCCTATTGTTGTAAATGATGATGCTTGTGCTACTAACTCTATTACTTTTGAAGCATCCATTTTGAAAGAGAATGTTGAGCTACAGGCTCAACTTGAGGTCCTATCTAGCAATTATGGGAAATTGGAAGAAAGTCATGAAAAGCTATCAAGCTCTCATGATGATCTTCTAGTATCCGATAATGTGCTAAAGATAGCTCATGAGGCCATGATTGCTAAGGTAATATCTAGTGAGCCTCATGTGGATACTAGCACTACTTCTAGTCAAAGTAGTATATTGCCATGTGCTAGTCCTTGTAATTCATCTACTCACAATGTTGGTACATTTTGTGATGATTTGCTTTCCTTGCCTTGTTGCTCTAACGATGAATCTTATACTTACTCTAGTACTTGTGTTGAGACTAACCTTTTTTTAGAATCTTGTGTTGGGACTAACCATGTAGAGGAAATCAAAGAGCTCAAGGCCCAAGTCACTTCTTTGAAGAAAGACTTGGAAAAGAGTCATGAAGGGAATCCACACTCAACAATATCTTGAGTGTGCAAAAATCCCCCAATCACAAAGGTGGACTTGGATTCAACTCCAATAAGAAGAAGAAGTCCAAGAGAATCAAGAAGAAGGGCCAAGAACAAGTCAAGAAGTCGGCCAAGATTATTTGCTTCAAGTGCAAAATTGAAGGGCATCATGTTAGATCTTGCCCATTCACTACAGGAATCAGCTACTTTGCCATCAGCCACGACGGACGGCAAAGACACGGATGGCAAACAGCAAAGGTCTTTGCCGTCCGCCGCGGACGGCAAAAGTGGACGGCAACGTACGGGATGGCAAAGAGCTACATTGCCGTCCGCTTCGGGCGGCTGACGGCAAAGGGTCCTTTGCCATCAGCTGCCGACGGCAAAGAATACTGACGGCAATAATTGCGTTGTTACTGCGTTAGGTGGTTAACGGCAAGCCTTTGCCATCGGCCGCTGATGGCAAACATCGGAAGGACTTTGCCGTCCGCCGCTGTAGGCAAAGTTTTTTTTCTCTTTGCCGTCAGCCACTGTTGGCAAACTGACCAAATAGGTCAGCCTCCCAGGAAGCACAGTTTCCTGCCATGTGGCCTCTTTGCCATCCGCTGCTGATGGCAAAGAGACCTTTGCCGTCGGTGGCTGACGGCAAAGAGCCTGCATATTGGCTCTTTTTCTGTTTTTTTTAATCCAACAATTTTCACAGCAAATATATATGACATATATAGATATATTTCACAGAGCTATTTAACAGCACATAAGTTTCATCGTACATACATATATAGTTCCATCCACTCATACATAGCAAGTTCCTTCAAGATAGCAAAGTTGCACATACATATTACAATGCAAAGTTTCATCAAGATAGCAAGTCCATCGTAGCAAGCTAGAAGAATACTAGAAAAGAATGAAATTAAAAACAAGCACTCCATCATAGCAAGCTAGCTTTCGAGAAGTGAATGAAATCTGCAAAATGGCAAATAAGAAAGTTAGGAAAAGGTGACTAGAAGAAGAAGACTAGAAGAAGAAGCACGCCATCGTTTGTGAGGTAACTTGGGTGAAATGGATCGTTTATGAGCTAACTTAGGTAAAATGCATCATTTTAGAGCTAATGTAGGTAAAATGGATCGTTTATGAGCTAACTAAGCTAATTATGCCGTTTTTTACATAAGTAAGGTAAGTACATGTCATTATTGAGCAAACCTAGTTAACTAAGCATATTATAACTAACTTAGGTCATTTTGGAGGAAACAAAGCTAAGTATAGATCGTTTTAGAGCTAACTTAGGTAAAATGGCTGGTTTTGGAGGTCAGTAAGCTTATTAAGTCATTTTGTAGGAAAATAAGCTACGTCTAGGTCATTAAGGTAAGCATATTGGATGAAATAAAGCTAAGTCTAGGTCTTTATGCATTTGTTAAGCAAAAAACTAGAGAAACTTACCTTGATCATGGAGGTGTGGGAGCGGGCTGGCTCAGGCCAGTAGCTGGAGAAGGATCGTGTGATGCTTGTGTGGAGTAACGCTGCACCAAAGATCATTTCCAATGTTTCGTTAGCATGATGACACTCAAATGTTAAGACTAGCAAGTAACGTCCATTCAAATTAAACTCACCGTGGTCTCAGGAGCAATCTCTGGATCAATGGCTATGGAGCTACGGGACCTCCCGCCACTAGATATCATCACCTGCTCTGGATTGTAGGGGATCTGGCTCGGGTTAAACTCCTCCCCTTTCCTCGCCTTCCCCTTGACTTGCTTGTAAGAGGCAGTGTGGGCCATGGCATACAGGTCGTACCCCTCTGGCACCTTATCCGTCTTATTGTAGCATGCCTGAAAGAGAGAAACAAAGTAAATTAGTAATTAAAGGGCTCAAGCTAGCATGATGAATGAATTGCATTAATAATGAAGCAAACCACATTACCCAATTCCGCCCGAACTGATATAAGCTGGAGCTACCTTGATGGTGTGGCACACCTTCAATTTGGGCACGTTTGTCCTTGGCCTCAGTCGGCTCCCCTTCCATCTTTCAACACCTGCCATGACAAAGAGTAAACGAAATTAGTACAACATAAAAAAATACCGACATGAATAATAATATGTATATCACTTAAGTGTATCATCATCAAGTACAACATAAAAAATTGAATACCTGACACTACTAATAATCTCGATCAGTATCATCAATAAATGCATAATCATCATCATCACTATAATCAATGACGGGCTCATAGGGTTCAGTGGCATCAACATGTGGAAGGCCACCTTTACGTAATCGGTCAAGCATTGAGAGGTCGTCCGCAGCAGTAACCTCTTCTTGTTCCGGCTCTTCTTGTTCCTCCTCTGGGGTAATGTGGGATTCACTGTCGCTGTCTACTTCAATGTTTTGGGGTGAAGTATACCGGTTCTTGAAACGCTTTTTGGAAAGACGTGTCTCTTGGAAGAATTCTCCTTCATATGTGTCTGGGTTAATGTGAGGTTCATAATCCTCTTCCTTTGGGGGAGATAGTCTAGCACGTGGCGGCACTTCATAAACGACATCCCAACCTTTCAGATTTGGATTAGTTTGGCAGGCCCAGGGTAGATAGAATACTTGGGTCGCCTGTTGAGCCATAATATAGACATCAGGAACATCTAAATGGGTGCTTTGGTTGATTTCAACTAGCCCTATATGTTCATGAGTCCTTCTAGTCTCCTTCGGTTGAAACTAATAACATTTGAAGACTACAACATTCGGTGGGTTTTCACCATAGAATAGAAGTTCATAAATTGCTTCAACTCTCCCATAATACTAGGTACCTCCTTCGCCGATAGCAGATACACAACAATTTGTAGACTTTCGGTCGGCCATAGATAGCTCTTTGCCATAGGTACGAAAACGATACCCGTTGATGTCGTATTTGTCAAATGAACGGACCTTATAGTCAAAACCATTAGCGACTTGTCTCAATTCGGCGTCCATAGACTCTGAATTAGCCTACAAGTTTAATATGAAAGGATTGTTGCATTACGCACAAATTTGCGAATGAAATGAAATTGTCTAATAGAATTTACCGTTTGTTTGAAACCGGGATAGCCGCCTCCTTGCTTTGCGAGAAGCTCATACTCTTCGACGGAATCCTTTTGGATCACCGCTCCATACGAGAATAGGGCGACGTATCGACTGTATGAAATATCCAGGAATAAGAGCAGTTCAAAGGAAATAGAAGTTGTGAAACAATGTACCGAGAACTTACTCGATGTACAGCCGCACTTCTATCAGGTTGTTGAAGACATACAACGAAATGGTCCGCCATTCTTCGTTATCCAAAGATACTGGATTTGAAACACTGGCTGGTGCGAGATTGCCTTTGAATAGGCTGAGGTTGGGTCCACCCTTTTTAGGTTCGTCAGCATTGTACCGAGGCTTCGGATTATGCAAATGACGATTTTTGGTTTCGTAGTGTGCTGTCATGAAGTTTGCCGCCTCCTCAGTGATGAATGCCTCAGCCATAGACGCTTCAATTCTACATTTATTTTTACATTTTTCTCAAAGCGTCTTCTGCATCCTCTCAGTTGGGTAGCACCAACAATTTTGCACGGGCCCCCCCAATCTTGCCTCAGTCGGGAGATGCAAAATCAAATGCTGCATTGGATTAAAGAAGCCCGGTGGAAAGATCTTCTCTAACTTGTAGATCAACTCTGGCGCCAACTCTTCCATTTCTTCTAGCACGCCAGGCGATAGTTCTTTCGCACAAAGAACACGGAAGAAATAGCTGAGTTCTACCAGTATTAGCCATTCATCCTCAGGGATGAAGCCACGCAACATCACCGGCATTACCCGCTCAATCCATATGTGCCAATCATGACTCTTGAGACCAAATATCTTCAATTTATCAAGACTCGCTCCCCTCTTTAGATTTGCTGCATACCCATCGGGGAACATCAACTGCATTTTCACCCACAAGATAATTTCCCTCATAGCTGGCCTTCCAAGATTGAACCATGCCTTTGGCTTCGTCCAGTTCTGCTTTCCTTTCGGTTCTTTCATGTTTTGTAACAGCCTATCACATAGTGCCTCCAGATCGACTCTAGCCTTAGTATTATCCTTTGACTTCCCATCTATGCCGAACAATGTACCAAAAAGTGCCTCGGCGATATTCTTCTCAGTGTGCATCATGTCGATGTTGTGTGGGCAAAGGAGGTCTTTGAAGTAAGGCAGATCCCATAAGCATGTTTTGTGAGTCCAGGCATGCTCAGAATTATACCCCTTGAAGTACCCTGGGCGCTCTGGATCTGGCTCGAGAGCATTTAACTGATCCAGGGTCTGTTGGCCTGTCAAGCAGGTGGTGCAGAGTTTTTTACAACTCTACCTCTGATGAAGTTCTTCTTGTCTTTCCTGAACTTATGGCGAGGATCCACGAACTGTCTATGCATGTCGAAGCAAGAAAACTTGCGACCAGCCTCAAGCCAACGAAACTCAAGAGCTCCCTTGCATGTGGGGCACGGGAACCTTCCATGCACACACCAGCCAACGAATAGCACATACGCCGGCAAGTCATGCGTCGAGTACATGTACCAGACACGCATTATGAAGTTTCGTTTGCTATAGGCGTCGTATGTCTTTAACCCATTATCCCAGGCTTCTTGCAATTCGTCCTTAAGCGACTGCATGTACACATTCATATTTTTCCCCGGATAGTTGGGCCCTGGAATTATCAACGTTAGGAGAATATTCTTTCTTTGCATAATCTGTCCGGGGGGGAGATTGAGTGGAAATACAAATATGGGCCAACAACTGTATTGGGCTGCCGTCATACCAAACACACTGAACCCATCGGTGTTGATGCCGACTCGAGGATGCCTCGGATCTGCCGCTTTGTCAGCATGTAATTCATCAAAAAATTTCCATGCAACACCATCCGATGTGTGTACCATCATCAGATTACCATCTGCATCTAGTTCGGTTCTTTTGCCTGATTTGTGCCATGTCATCTGTCTGGCCGTCTCTTCGACCATGAAAAGACGTTGAAGTCTTGGTACGATTGGCATATACCGAAGAACACTAACAGGGATTTTGGTTTGTGTCTTCTCACCCATACCGTTGTCTACCACACTATACCTGGAACACTTGCAAATGGGACAATAGTTCAAGTCCGCATAGTCAAGCCTAAATAAGGCACATCCTTTCTCACACGCATGTATCTTCTCATAGGGCATCTTTAGTGCACGGAGGATTTTGTCCGACTGGTGCAGGTTTGCAGGCATTACATGGCCTTTGGGTAGAAAGCGTCCAAATACTGTCATAATTGCGTCATAGCATTCTCTGCCCAAGTTGAACTGAGCCTTCAAAGCCATTACTTGTGAGATGGCATCCAACTGACAAAGCTCAGTGTGCTCGTGGAGCGGACGTTTTGAAGACTCCAACATTTCATTGAAGGCCTTTGCAGATTCCTCCATCTCCTCGTCCGAATCCCGAGCATCATCATAGTCTTGCACCATGTTTTCCATCCCGGTACCATGCTCGTCGGTACAATGATGATCCACCTCAGCTCGGTCACGTTGGTCAAACTCACCATGAAATGTCCACACCGTATAATCGGGCGTAAAACCATTCTTCTGCAGGTGTTTACCCATTTCAGCCTCTGTCCTCTTTTCCCAATTGCCGCATCGGAAACAGGGGCACCAAGTTTTCCTCTGGCCATTTGCAAATGCGGCTTGCACAAACCCCTTGGTTTTTGTGAACCATTCAGCGCTCCATTTGTTCTGACCAGTGTGACCGGTATACATGCACACACGATCACTTATCTTGACTTTCAGAGCTACTGGACACACAACAATTATATATATAATTCACCATGTATATATTCATCAGTTGGTCTACTTTGTCAATTTTATTACGTCCATGCAACCTACACTCTAATAGGTAATGATAGGTCCTAATCCCACCCGAGTATGTGTAGATTGGGTTCATTTTCCCAAGCTATGCTCCGGATCCGACGCAAAATTTCGGCAGCACCTCCCCGTTGTTCTCCTGATACACGTCTCTGCAATAAACAGAGAGGATGTGTATCCGGAGACCAACAGGGGAGGCACTGACGAAATTTATGCGTCGGATCCGGAGCAAAGCATATGGGAAAACAAACCCAATCTACACATACTCGGGCTGTCCATGGATAGCGTTGGACAATTCAAAAGAATCAAGGTTATAAATATGCAAATGCATGCATATTTATAACTATGACGCTTTCGAACGGGAGACACATATTGGTTACGCATACTGATGATTCAAGACACATATATAGCTAGCTACCAAATTTCATGTCATTTGTCCAAATAATTAATGGGGGAGAAGGACATGTCATTTGTGCTCACCCACGAATGAAGGGGCAGAGCTCGTCAAACGCATGGCGAGGTCGTCGAACACCAAACCTCGCAGCGATGAAACAACTGCACATTTAAATCTACCCGATCAACACAATTATATATGATGTTTTTCATAACAAAATCGAAAAATATATGACCTAACTAATAATTCACAAAGATATAACCCCGTCGGCCTCTGGAAGTCCAAAGAGCACCTTTTCGGGAGGTTTAGGGGGTCGGGGTGTCATGTCGGTGTCGGGGTGCTGTTTCGGGGTTAGGGTGTCGTGTCGGGGTCAGTGTGTCGGGGTGTGGTGTCGGGGTCGGGGTGTCGGGGTCAGGGTGTCGGGGTCAGGTGTCGGGGTGTGGTGTCGGGGTCGGGGTGTCGGGGTGTTTCCTTCTATCCTTCTTCTTCTTTCCTTCTCTTCTTCTTCTTCTTTCTTCTTCTTTCCTTTCTTCTTCTTCTTCTATCCTTCTTCTTCTTTCCTTTCTTCTTCTTCTTCTTCTTTCCTTTCTTCTTCTTTCCTTTCTTCTTCTTCTTCTTCTTTCCTTTCTTCTTCTTTCCTTTCTTCTTCTTCTTCTTCTTTCCTTTCTTCTTCTTTCCTTTCTTCTTCTTCTTCTTCTTTTTTCATCTTTTTTCTACTTCTTTTACTTCTTTTCTTTTCTTCTATTCTTCTTCTTCTACTTCTTCTACTTCTTTTCTTCTTCTTCTTTTTCATCCTTTTCTACTTCTTTTCTTTTCTTCTTTTTCATCTTTTTTCCACTTCTTCTTCTTTTCTTCTACATATTCCTTTTTCTAACACTAACACTAATTTTTCTTCTTTTCTAACACTAAATCTAACACTAACACTAACACTAACAATTAAACAAGAATTAAATTGCAAAAAAAAAGAAAAACAAAAAAAAAACTCACCGGAGCAGGGAGGTGACACTGGCGCCGGGGTGGTGGGTGGGTGGGGGCGGCGGGGCTCCGGGGCAGTGGGATGGCCAGGCGGCAGGGGCGGGAGCGGCGCTGGGCGGGAGGGGTGGGGGCGGGGGCGGCGCCGAGCGGGAGGGGCGGGGGCGGGGGGCGGGAGGGGCGGGGGCAGCGTCGGGCGGCGAGACGGTGGGGGCGGTGGCGGGTGGGGGAGGGGGTTGGGGCGGCGGCGGCGCCGGGCGGCGGGGGGTGGGGGCGGCGAGGGCGGGGGGCGGCGCCGGGCGGCGGGGGCGGCGGGGGCGGGGGCGGAGGAGGTCGAGGAAGAGAGATGAGTAACGGGCGGGGGAGGGGGCTCGGCCGTTAGTTAGGTTAGTTAGGGTAGCCTTTGTCGTCCGCCCTCCTTTGCCGTCCGCTTTTGTTCATATTTGCCGTCTGCGGTGGACGGCAAAGCGGGGGGACATTAAGTATTTTTTAACCAGCTCCTCAGTGGGGCCCCCCTCCCTCTTTGCCGTCTGCTAGCGGACGGCAAAGATTCCTTGCCGTCAGCTAGCGGACGGCAAAGAACAGGCTGATGGCAAAGGCTTTCTTTGCCATCGGCCAGTTCTTTGTCGTCTGCTTTCGGGTAGCTGATGGAAAAGAGCTTCTTTGCCGTCTGCTAGCTGACGGCAAAGAGCTGGCAGATGGCAAAGTAGCTGATTCCAGTAGTTATTGAAGAAGGCGGCCATTAGTGTCAAGCAACAAGGGAAGAGGCCACAAGTTCAATCTCATGCTCAACCTCAAGTTGAAGAAAGGCCACTTCCCAAGAAGACTCAAGTTAATGCTTCTCTTGTTGAGAAATCAAGTGAGAAGAAAGTGAAGAGTAGACGTTGCTACTTATGTCATGAAAAAGGTCATGTCGCTTCTTCATGCACTAGTGGTAACCTATCCAACCCAATTATTATTGATGATATCTATTCTCTTGGGAAGGATAAGGTTGGCCATGTGTTTGCCAAGTTTGTTGGTACTTAAAGTGGTGTCAAGAAAAGAACCATTTGGGTAGCCAAGCCTATTGTGACTAACCTCTTAGGACCTAACTTGGTTGGGGACCACCAAGCTCAAACTTGATCAATAGGTGTTGTTGGAGGGCATTGGAGACTTGGCTACATTATGAAGAATTAAGGGGACTTCATCATTCTTATTGTCTCAAGCCAAGTCAATTGGATTATCAAGTTTCTATCTTATATCCAATGTGCCTCCTTGCGATAACTTGTACTTAAATTGTTTACATTGAAAGTTACTTGCCCCCTTGCATGTTTTGGTTTTATTCCTTGCATGTGTTTGTATATGTTGTGCTTCCAACTTGCTTATCTTGAGTAATCAAGTATGTGTGTGTTGGTTTGCACATCATGTACGTGTGTGTCGTGCGTTGAGCCTTTATGCTACTTGTGTGTATCCTAGATTGACTCATGTGAGATATTAATGGAACATCCCATTTTGGGGAAGTGATGTGCTTTGTGCACCTCACTATCCTATAAATGTGTGTACATGAGCAATACCATCTAGTATTGATATTACAAGATTATCTAGTCGCTAGGTGGTATATCTCTCATGAGAAATTCAAATTCTAAAAAGTCCGTTGATTATCTCTCGTTGGATCCTCTTATTGCCTCTTGTTAAGTTTTCTTTGGTATCACATTATGGGGGAGTAATATGCTATGTGCATATTACAAGCCTAGAAAATGTGTACATTTGAGATATTGTCACTTAGAGTTGATATGATTAATTATCTTCTTCCTAAGTGACATGTTAGCTCTACAAGTTGCAATTTGCTTGTGTTTGTTGTGAAGATGATGTTGGATGTCCTTGTTATCTACCACCGGGAACTATTTTCAAATACTTCTTGTCTTTGACAATTGGTAGTCACTTATGTGTGGTAGAATTTGTTGATCATCTTTACTTTGGCTTCTGTTTTTATTTGCCTTTTCTCTTGCCAAGGTTCGTGTCAACTGTTGTCTTCCCTACCACTTGTGGATCTTGTTTATTTATTGTTCTTTTCTACTGTTTTCTAGATATAGTGAAAGTGGTGATCCCACCTTGTGCATTTTGTATTCAAATGCATATCCTATATAATGCACAACTAGTGGAGAAGCTATCCTATTTTCTTTAGAACACTCTTCTTGTGATCCTTATCAAGTGTGTTTTGGTGGAAGGCAAGCCAATTTGTTTTGGTACTTTGTGCCATCATGAAACTTTGTTGAGAGCTTGATTTGTTTGGAACCATCCTCTCTTTGGGAGTTTGACATCTTTAGTTTAGTGTGTATCAATGGATATCTGATTCCTTGATGTATCTTAATTTAATGATATCTTCCAAGTGATGATTTCTCCATTTGGTATATTTTTTCACTTGTTTAAACTTTTTCATTTGGTATCGGTTCTTGAAAGTCTTGAGCATGCATATTTACTTCATGTATTTTATCTAGCATGTTCTCTTTCTTTGACCCAATATATAGGGGAAACTCCACCTAGTCTCAATTTGGATGAGATGTGCATGAAATTCATTTTCATATCTATATGCACATATTTATGTGGAGTTTGTCCTATGTATTGGTGCTTATAACTATTTGGTCCCAATGAGTTTGGGTACCATTTTGTTTGTGTTGTTGTTCTAGGAACAATTGGAGATGCATTGGATACTCGGCTCATTCAATAGGAAGGTGTTGTCACCATGTGCTTATTGGAGTCAAGCTAGGATTATCAATGAACTACTTTCTACCTTCAATTGGTTTCTACTACATCCTTCCAATGCTATCTCGGTAACAAGTATCATCATCTACTACATGCACACATTTTTGCATCAACCGTGTGTAGGTTGTATCAAGGCATGTTATTCATTCTTTCTTGTGATATTTGTTTCCTTTCTCAAAGCATCCCAACAATGATCTCTTATTGCTAGTTGTGATGTCTTTGATGGTTGTGTGGTAGGAATTCATTTATATACAATAAGACCATATCTAGCCATGTGCTATGCTTCCAAGCAAATATTTTATTGGTATATCTATGACTTCCTTTTGGATATCTTGTTCCTTCGTGTTGTAACTATTCCGGGTGTACATCCTTCTTTGTAGATATATATCATCATGATTTCCTCTACCTAGAATCTTATACACTTGAGAGAAGTTGCATATCTAGATGATATCCTTTCTTTCACGTCCACCTTGTCTTTCTTTTGTTTTTTTTCTTTGGTGACTCCATGAAAGCTTTTGCCTTGAGTGTGTGTCTTATCTCGTTGCATCTTGATGCACTCTTGTGTGGTGAAGATTATTTTCCTCATGCTTATCTCTATGAGGCTTTTGCCGTCTTGGTATCCCTCATCTTGATGAGGCTTTCATCTTCTATCTTCACCATGGGTTGTCATAAGTGTTGGTTATTCTTTTTACATTTTTAGTGTGCTTGTGAACCCTTTTGCTTGGTGTGTGTGGGGAGGATATGTCATGCACCGCGTACCTCATTTACCCAAGACTATGTTGATGCTTTATCCTCATCCTTATATTAGTCTTATTAAGTGCTTTGTCATGACTCACACACATAATTTTGGTTGAGCCTATTCTTAAGTTGCCTCTTTTACATGTTGCTCAACCATTTGTTTGTTGCAAGTGCTAGGCTTTGTTTCCTACATGCTCACTTGCACTTGTTGTGAGTTTCTATTGATTTTCGGGGAGTGATGATCCTATTTTGTGCACTTGGTATCCTAATGCAAATATTGGAAGGAGTGCACAAAGCATGGAGAGCTTCACTAGTGTCTTTAGAACACTCTGTTGCTCTCTTGCACTTGTCATGAGGTTCTATTGATCTTGGGGGAGTGACGATCCTATTTTCTGCTTGTTGTAGCCAATTACAAAACTAAATTGTGCACAAATCATGGGGAGCTTCTCTAGTTTCTCTAGAACACTCCTTTGCTCATATCATAATTTATTTCATTCTTGTGGCACGTAGGATCATTGGTCTAGTTGGCTCAATTGATATCCATTGATTGCTTGCTTCAATTGGTATCTCTTGATTGTTTGATTGCTTGTTTCTCTCTTTGTTATGTCTTTGTGGCATATCATTATTTTGCAATCTTTGGGCCTCAATATAGTTTGTCTTCCTCCAAGTATTTACCGTTGGACATGTGTATTCCATTCCACTCTCTTGTTGAGAAATACACAATTTATCGAGGAACACTTTTTATATTGGCCTTCTAAGCTTTTCACCCATTTTGGCAATTGATGCCAATGGGGGAGGAGTTTCGGAGAGTTTTGTTCCTAAGCATTTGCATCACATTCTCATGCATCATTGGTTGTTGCATTGCATGGTGATGCATAATTCCTTATATAAACTCTCTTGAAAGTGATTGTCATCAATTACCAAAATGGGGGAGATTGAAAGAACATGTGGTGCCCCCATGTTTGGTTTTGGTAATTGATGACAATCTCTATGTACTAATGGTTGTCTTGAGTTATATTTGAAGGATTTGTCCATAGGCTTTTCTTGAAGTCCATGTGTTGGTTTCAAGGAGTTTATTAAGGAATTATCCAAGGTGCTATTAAGGAATTATCCAAAGATTGGTCATGTGAGTGTTGATCTTATTGCAAGCATGTCTTGAAGAAGAAGATTGTGTGATCATTCATGTTTACCTTCAAAACATCATCAAAATGAAGAGAGTTGGAAAGATTCAAGGTTGATCAAGACTAAGTCAAGAGTGAATCAAGTTGATCAAGACTAAGTCAAGAGTGAATCAAGTTGATCAACTCACAAAGCGTAGAAGATGTATCGAGAGGGATCAAGTGATCCCATGGTATGGTAAGCATTGTCCATTGCACTTTGTATACTAACCCATGGTCTATGTGAGAGTTCTATGTGGGGTTAGGTACGTGTCCATGGGCTTGCATCAAGAGGAAGATATCATACAACCCATGGAAAGGATGACATCAAGTGGTGATCGTCATCAAGATTGCCGTGCACAAGTTCAAGTGGTGCATCACGAAGAGATCAAGTGCTTGAATCTTGCCATCCATTATGGTGTCATTGGACTTGTGAAGATGTGCCGAAGAGTGGCTCACCCATAGTGGACTATGGGGGAGCAATCATCTAGTCTTCATCGAGCCAACGCAATCAAGAAAGGTGGTCCAACTTGAGGAGTCAAGATCGTCATCAGCTAGCTCAAGTCGACCATGTGCAAGGCAAAGGTTTGCCCTTGATAGGTTTTCTATTTTACCGGTCTCGTGGTGGTAGTTGGGAGACCGGGTTATAGGATCGTTTGCCGTACTATCAAGGGGGGCTCTCAAGTTGGTAGCTTGATCGTATCGTTGGTAGAGAGCTCAAGCCATTGCATCTTTGCATCATGTTTCTTGGTTCTTGTTTGGTTATCTTTGTGAGTCTTAGAGCTTATGGTCATCTTGATGACAAGCTTGAGTTCATCGAAAACAGAGTTCGCATGCGTCTTCTATGATGTTTTCAGTGTTCGAGGTTTTACCGGTCTTATCCAAGGAAGGGTTCTCACCTTTTTCTTATGGGCCTTTTCTATTTTGCTTCTTATTGATATTTCTTTCAATATTGTGTTATCCCTTGTCGCTAGCTTTCCAACAAACTCGGTTTCATCGAATTTGGAGTCTGTTTGCAAAAGTTGTGGCAGTTTTGGTGTTGTGAAGAGGCTGTAGCGGTACTACTGCGAATTGGAGCGGATGTAATTTTTTACTACCACTCCGGTACTACCGTGGCTCCTACAGCGGTAGTACCACTCCGAACCAAAAAACTCGTCCCAAGTCCTGCGGGGGTAGGCACGGAAGTATTTTTTTTTGTACCGCTCGCAAGAAGTAGTACCGCTACCATTTGCGGTAGTACCGTGAGGTCGAGCGGTAGTACCGTGAGGACGAGCGGTAGTACCGCTCCGGCGGTTCTACTGGCCTTTTGCCTCCTCACTGTTGTTTTTCAACGGGGTACTACTGCCCTAGCGGTAGTACCGCTCCTTGGAGCGGTAGTACCGCTCTGTGCGGGCTGTGAGCATAACGGTTGGATTTTCCCCCATCTATAAAAGGGGGTCTTCTTCCCCATTGAACCTTATATCTTGAGCTCGTGTTCTTCCCTCATTGTTGACCTTCTTTGAGCTTGCTAGCTCTCAATCCCTCCAATGATTCTTGCTATTTCTTGAGGGAAAAGAGAGAGGAGATCTAGATCCACGTTTCCACCAATCACTTTCTCCTCTAAGTGAGGGGAACCCCTTGGATCTAGATCTTGGAGTTCTTCGTGTTCTTCTTTCGTTCTTCCTCTCATTTTCCTCCCTAGAATTAGTTTCTTTGGTGGGATTTGGGAGAGAAGGACTTGGGCACTCCGTGTGCCCTTGCCATTGCATTTGGTGCATCAGTTTGAGTTCTCCACGTGATACGTGGAAGTTACAAGTTGAGAAGCTTATCATTGTTGGGTGCTTGGTGTCGGTGTCAAATCCGGCGGATCTCGGGTAGGGGGTCCGGATCTGTGAGTCTTAGGCTGATGGTAACAGGAAGCGGGGGACAAAATGTTTACCCAGGTTCGGGCCCTCTCGATGGAGGTAAAACCCTACTTCCTACTTGATTAATATTGAAGATATGAGTAGTACAAGAGTAGATCTACCACGAGATCGTAGAGGCTAAACCCTAAGAGCTAGCCTATGATGGTATGATTGTAATCGTGATCGGCCTTCTAAGGACCAACCTCTCTGGTTTATATAGACATCGGAGAGGGCTAGGGTTTACACGGAGTCAGTTACAAGGAAGGAAACACAATATCCGGATCGCCAAGCTTGCCCTCCACGCCAAGGAGAGTCCCATCCGGACACGGGACGGAGTCTTGAGTCATGTATCTTCACGCTTCAATAGTCCGGACGATGTATATAGTCTGGCAGCCCGGATACCCCCTAATCCAGGACTCCCTCACTTGGTACCCTTGAGCTTGTTACTCTTGGGTGTTTGGACACCCTAGATCTTGTTCCTCTTGGGTGCCTTGGTGCCCTAGACGGTTGGAGTTGTTCAGAGCTCAATCATTGTGGTGTAAAGCTCCGGGCAAGCGTCGGGGTCTCCAATTAGGTTGTGGAGATCGCCCCAAGCAATTTGACGGGTACCGGTGACCGCCCCCACGGGTTGCCAAAGTGTACGGGTTTGGTGACCGCCCTCAAGGGTCCCTTAGTGGAATCATGGCATCTCGCATTGTGCGAGGGCGTGAGGAGATTACCGTGGCCCTAGTGGCTGCTTGGGGAGCATTGTGCCTCCACACCGCTCCAAGCGGAGATTAGCATCCGCGAGGGTGTGAACTTCGGGATACATCGCCGTCTCCGCATGCCTTGGTTATCTCTTACCCGAGCCCTTTACTTATGCACTTTACTTTGTGATAGCCATATTGTTCTTTGTCATATATCTTGCTATCACATAGTTACTTATCTTGCTTAGCATAAGTTGTTGGTGCACATAGGTAAGCCTAGTTGTTGTAGGTTTTGTGCTTGACAAATTAACTGCTAGGTTTATTCCTTATTTTCTCAAGCCTAAACCATAATTATTTTAAAGCACCTATTCACCCCCCCCCCCTCTAGGCGACATCCACGATCTTTTAGTAGTAAAACAACACAAAGCTATTCTTTTCGTTCGATCTATCATAGAGTTCTTACTAGAATAACACCTTAAGAAACAAATCAACCAAAATGTCACCTAGATACTCCAATGTCACCTCAAGTATCCGTGGGCATGATTATATGATATGCATCACACAATCTCAGACTCATCTATTCAACCAACACAAAGTACTTCAAAGAGTGCCCCAAAGTTTCTACCGGAGAGTCAAGACGAAAACGTGTGTCAACCCCTATGCATAAGTTCATTGAACCCGCAAGTTGATCACCAAAACATACATCAAGTAGATCACGTGAATATCCCATTGTCACCATAGATAAGCACGGCAAGACATACATCAAGTGTTCTCAATTCCTTAAAGACTCAATCCGATAAGATAACTTCAAAGGGAAAACTCAATCCATTACAAGAGAGTAGAGGGGGAGAACATCATAAGATCCAACTATAATAGCAAAGCTCGCGATACATCAAGATCGTATCACGTCAAGAACACGAGAGAGAGAGAGAGAGAGAGAGATCAAACACATAGCTACTGGTACAGACCCTCAGCCCCGAGGGTGAACTACTCCCTCCTCGTCATGGAGAGCGCCGGGATGATGAAGATGGCCACCAGTGATGGATTACCCCTCCGACAGGGTACCGGAACGGGCTCCCGATAGGTTTTTCGTGGCTACAGAGGCTTGCGGCGGCGGAACTCCCGATATATTGTGCTCCTGGATGTTTTCGGGCTATATGTACATATATAAGCGAAAGAAGTCGGTCAGGGGAGCCACGAGGGGCCCACGAGGGTGGGGGCGTGCCCAGGGGGTAGGGCGCGCCCCTGACCCTTTTGGCCACCTCGAAGCTTCCCTGACGTCTACTCCAAGTCTCCTGGATTTCTTCCGTTCCAAAAATAACTCTCCCGAAGGTTTCATTCCGTTTGATATTCCTTTTCTGCGGAACACTGAAATAGGCAAAAACAACAACTTGCACTAGGCCTCCGGTTAATAGGTTAGTCCCAAAAATAATATAAAAGTGTATAATAAATCCCATTAAACATGTGACACAGGTAATATAATAGCATTAATACTTCATAAATTATAGATACGTTGGAGATGTATCAGCATCCCCAAGCTTAATTCCTACTCATCCTCGAGTAGATAAATGATAAAAGAAATAATTTATGAAGTGTGAATGCTAGGAGGTGCATAAGTTTGATAAATGATAATTTCAGTCACCTTTTCTAGAATCATTATATGTCATAACAGTAGCTCATCTCATAAAACTTCTCATGATCAAGTAACAACCTATTCACATGTTAAAGCATAGACCATAAACTTTCTTGAAAACTAGCAAACTTCATTCTCAGTCATCAAACAATTGCAATTCATCTTACTTTCAGGAAGGGTCTATGTCAGAGCTTTGATTTAGCAAACTCCACATACTCAACTATCATTTAATCTTTCACAATTGCTAACACTCACCTGATATTTATGGGTTCAAAGTTTTAATCGGACACAGGGAAAGATAGGGGCTTATAGTTTCGCCTCCCAACCTTTTACTTCAAGGGTAATGTCAACAATAATAATTTATGAACGCTTACATCCAAGTGGATATATATATATCCATATCACCCCAACACAAATTGCTTGCCAAAGGGAAAAATGTAAAAAGGAAAGGTGGTGATCACCATGACTCTTGCATAAGGGTAGAAGATAAAAGTAAAAGATAGGCCCTTCGCAGAGGGAAGCAGAGGTTGTCATGCGCTTTTATGGTTCGATGCACAAAATCTTAATGCAAAAGAACATCACTTTATATTGCCGCTTGTGATAAAGACCTTTATTATGCAGTATGTCGCTTTTATTTCTTCCCTATCACAAGTTTGTATAAAGCTTATTTTCTTCGCACTAATAGATCATACATATTTAGAGAGCAATTTTTATTGCATGCACCGATGACAATTTACTTGAAGGATCTTACTCAATCCATAGGTAGGTATGGTGGAATCTCATGGAAAAACTGGTTTGAAGGATGTTGGAAGCACAAGAAGTATTTCTACTTGGTGCAAAGAATTTGGCTAGCATGAGAGGGAAAGGCAAGCTGAACATGTTGGATGATCCAAGACAATATAACTTTTCAGATATAGGAAAACATAACCCATTACGTTGTCTTCCTTGTCCAACATCAACCTTTTAGCATGTCATATTTTAATGAGTGCTCACAATTACAAAAGATGTCCAAGATAGTCTATTTATATGTGAAATCTCTATTCCTTCAATATTCTTTCATGAATTGTTCAAGTGATCAATACAAAGTTTGCTAACATTCAATAAATTTACCACCTCTACTTCCTATATGTGAAGTCATTACTCCCCATGGGATAAGCATATGAAACATATATAATTTCAGATTTATGACATTCAAATCATTCAACCATTTACTCATAGGATATAGGTGAAGCACTCGAGTAAATGACAAACTACTCCAAAAAGATATAAGTGAAGATCAATGAGTAGTTAAATAATTATGTAACTATGTGAAGACTCTCTCTCATTTAAGAATTTCATATCTAATGTATTTTATTCAAGCATCAAGAAAAACAAAATAAAATGTCATTTCAAGGATAGCACACATCATGTGAAGAGGCAAAAACTTAGGTTCAAGCGATACTAACCGATAATTGTTGAAGAAGAAAGGTGGGATGCCTACCGGGGCATCCCCAAGCTTGGATGCTTGAGAATTCTTGAAATATTATCTTTGGGTGCCTTGGGCATCCCCAAGCTTGAGCTTTTGTGTCTCCTTAATTCCTTTTATATCTCGGTTTCCTAAATCTCGAAAGCTTCATCCACACCAAACTCAACAAGGACTCGTGAGATAAGTTAGTATAAACCAATGCAATAACCTTATAATTCTCTACTGTAACAAATCACTAAAATTATTATTCAACATTTCATACTAAATGTCCCTGCATATTCGATACTCATATCCTCAAATAGAATCATTAAACAAGCAAACATATGCAAACATAACAGCAGTCTGCCAAAACAGTATAGTCTGTAAAGAATGCAAGATTCATCATACTTACCTAACTCCAATAATTATGAGAAAAATACTGAAATGTAGAAGATTTATCAGAGCTCAATATGCAAAAAGTTTCAATGTTATATCATTCTCTTACTTTTCTAGGGAATTTTTGCAACAGCAGTAAACTTTCTGTTTTGAAACAGCAACATGTATACTTGCAAATAAGCATGGTAAAGGCTATCATTGAAAATTTTATTGAAAATATAGATGCAAAACATTGTTCTAAATAACAGAAATCAAATACTAACAAAAGAAAAAATGACGCTCCAAGCAAAACACATATCATGTGGTGAATAAGAATATAGCTCCAAGTAAAGTTACCGATGAACGAAGACGAAAGAGGGGATGCCTTCCGGGCCATCCCCAAGCTTGGGCTCTTGGTTGTCCTTGAATATTACCTTGGGGTTCCTTTGGCATCCCCAATCTTAAGCTCTTGCCACTCCTTATTCCATAGTCCATCGAATCTTTACCCAAAACTTGATAACTTCACAACACAAAACTCAACACAAAACTCGTAACCTCCGTTAGTATAAGAAAAATAAATCACCACTTAGGTACTGTTGTGAACTCATTATAAATTCATATTGGTGTAATATCTACTGTATTCCAACTTCTCTATGGTTCATACCCTCCGATACTACTCATAGATTCATCAAAATAAGCAAACAACACATAGAAAACAGAATCTGTCAAAAACAGAACAGTATGTAGTAATCTGTATAATTCGAATACTTCTGTAACTCAAATAATTCTGAAATAAATTGGTGGACCTGAGGAATTTGTCTATTAATCATCTGAAAAACGAATCAACCTAAAATCACACTCCAGTAAAAAAATGGCAGCTAATCTCGTGAGCGCTAAAGTTTCTGTTTTTTACAGCAAGATCATAAAGACTTCACCCAAGTCTTCCCACGGGTTCTACTTGGCACAAACACTAATTAAAACATAAAACCATATCTAACCAGAGTCTAGATGAATTATTTATTACTAAACAGGAGCGAAAAGCAAAGAACAAAAATAAAATTGGGTTGCCTCCCAACAAGCGCTATCATTTAACGCCCCTAGCTTGGCATGATGATCAATGATGCTCACATAAAAGATAAGAATTGAGACATAAGGAAAGCATCATGAAGAATATGACCAGCACATTTAAGTCTAACCCACTTCCTATGCATATGGATTTTGTGAACAAACAACTTATGGGAACAATAATCAACTAGCATAGGAAGGTAAAACAAGCAAATCTTCAAGATTTTCAACACATAGAGAGGAAACTTGATAGTATTGCAATATGTAGAAGCATATGATCCTCTCTCATAATAATTTTCCATAGCATCATGAATGGATTCAACCATATAACCAGCAACTAAAGCATTCTTTTCATGATCTACTTGCATAGAAATTTTACTACTCTCCACATAATCAAATTTATTCTCATCAATAGTAGTGGGAGCAAACTCAACAAAATAAATATCATGCGAATCATAATCCAATGGAAAATTAAAATCATGATGACAAGTTTCATGTTTATTCTTTATGGCATACGTATCATCACAATAATCATCATAAAGAGGAGGCATGCTTTCATCATAATAAATTTGCTCATCAAAACTTGAGGGACAAAATATATCATATTCATCAAACATAGCATCCCCAAGCTTGTGGCTTTGCATATCATTAGAATCATGGGTATTCAAAGAATTCATACTAACAACATTGCAATCATTCTCATCATTCACATATTTTATGCCAAGCATTCTATGTAATTCTTCTTCTAGTACTTGAGCACAATTTTCCTTCCCATCATTTTCACGAAAGACATTAAAAAGATGAAGCATATGAGGCACCCTTAATTCCATTTTTTTAGTTTTCTTTTATAGACTAAACTAGTGATAAAACAAGAAACTAAAAGATTCGATTGCAAGATCTAAATATATACCTTAGCGCACTCACCTCCCCGGCAACGGCGCCAGAAAAGAGCTTGATGTCTACTACACAACCTTCTTCTTGTAGACATTGTTGGGCCTCCAAGTGCAGAGGTTTGTAGGACAGTAACAAATTTCCCTCAAGTGGATGACCTAAGGTTTATCAATCTGTGGGAGACGTAGGATGAAGATGGTCTCTCTCAAACAACCCTGCAACCAAATAACAAAGAGTCTCTTGTGTCCCCAACACACCCAATACAATGGTAAATTGTATAGGTGCACTAGTTCGGCGAAGAGATAGTGATACAAGTGCAATATGGATGGTCGATATAGGTTTCTGTAATCTGAAATTATAAAAACAGCAAGGTAACTAATGATAAAAGTGAGCACAAACGGTATTGCAATGCTAGGAAACAAGGCCTAAGGTTCATACTTTCACTAGTGCAAGTTCTCTCAACAATAATAACATAACTGGATCATATAACTATCCCTCAACATGCAACAAAGAGTCACTCCAAAGTCACTAATAGCGGAGAACAAGCGAAGAGATTACTGTAGGATACGAAACCACCTCAAAGTTATCCTTTCTGATCGATCTATTCAAGAGTCCGTAGTAAAATAACACAAAGCTATTCTTTCCGTTCGATCTATCATAGAGTTCGTACTACAATAACACCTTAAGACACAAATCAAGCAAAACCCTAATGTCACCTAGATACTCCAATGTCACCTCAAGTATCCGTGGGCATGATTATACGATATGCATCACACAATCTCAGATTCATCTATTCAACCAACACAAAGTACTTCAAAGAGTGCCCCAAAGTTTGTACCGAAGAGTCAAGACGAAAACGTGTGCTAACCCCTATGCATAAGTTCATTGAACCCGCAAGTTGATCACCAAAACATACATCAAGTAGATCACGTGAATATCCCATTGTCACCACAGATAAGCACGGCAAGACATACATCAAGTGTTCTCAATTCCTTAAAGACTCAACCCAATAAGATAACTTCAAAGGGAAAACTCAATCCATTACAAGAGAGTAGAGGGGGAGAAACATCATAAGATCCAACTATAATAGCAAAGCTCGCGATACATCAAGATCGTATCACCTCAAGAACACGAGAGAGAGAGAGAGAGAGAGAGAGAGAGAGAGATCAAACACATAGCTACTCGTACATACCCTCAGCCCCGACGATGAACTACTCCCTCCTCGTCATGGAGAGCGTCGGGATGATGAAGATGGCCATCGTAGATGGATTGCCCCTCCGGCAGGGTGCCGGAATGGGCTCCCGAGAGGTTCTTGGTGGCTACAGAGGCTTGCGGCGGTGGAACTCCCGATCTATTGTGCTCCTAGATGTTTTCGGGGTATATGGACATATATAGGCGAAAGAAGTCGGTCAGGGGAGCCACGAGGGGCCCACGAGGGTGGGGGCGCGCGCCCAGTGGGGTAGGGCGCGCCCCTGACCCTCGTGGCCACCTCGAAGCTTCCCTGACGTCTATTCCAATTCTCTTGGATTGCTTCCGTTCTGAAAATAACTCTCCCAAAGGTTTCATTCCGTTTGATATTCCTTTTCTGTGAAACACTCAAATAGGCAAAAACAGCAACTTGGATTGGGCCTCCGGTTAATAGGTTAGTCCCAAAAATAATATAAAAGTGTATAATAAAGCCCATTAAACATCCAAAACAGGTAATATAATAGCATGATTACTTCATAAATTATAGATACGTTGGAGATGTATCAATGCCTCCGGCGGAGTACCGGGATATGCAATGACTCAAGAGCGACATGTATGAAAAATTGAACATGGTGGCTTTGCCACAAATACGATGTCAACTACATGATCATGCAAAAGCAATATGACAATGATGAAGCGTGTCATAATAAATAGAATGATGGAAAGTTGCATGGCAATATATCTCGGACTGGCTATGGAAATGCCATAATAGGTAGTATGGTGGCTGTTTTGAGGAAGATATAAGGAGATTTATGTGTGATAGAGTGTATCGTATCACGGGGTTTGGATGCACCTGCAAACTTTGCACCAACTCTCAAGGTGAGAAAGGGCAATGCACGGCACCGTAGAAGCTAGCAGTGATGGAAGGATAAGAGTGTGTATAATCCATGGACTCACATTAGTCATAAAGAACTCGTATACTTATTGCAAAAGTTTTATTAGCCCTCGAAGCAAAGTACTACTACGCATGCTCCTAGGGGAAGGGTTGGTAGGAGTTAACCATCGCACGATCCCGACCTCCACACATAAGGAAGGCAATCAAAAGAGCACCCTATGCAACAAATTTGTTACACAACTTTTACCATACGTGCATGCTACGGGATGATAACCCACAAGTGTAGGGGATCACAACAGTTTTCGATAAGTAAGAGTGTCAAACCCAACGAGGAGCTAAAGGTAGAATAAATATTCCCTCAAGTTCTATCGACCACCGATACAATTCTATGCACGCTTGACGTTCGCTTTACCTAGAACAAGTATGAAACTAGAAGTACTTTGTAGGAGTGATAGGAAAGGTTTGCAAGCTAATAAAGAACACGTAAACATAAAGTAGGGGCTGTTTAGATAAAGATGCAATAAAGTAAATATAGAGAGTGTGGAAAAGTGGTGGTAGGAGTTGTGAAATTGTCCCTAAGCAATTGACTATGTTACTAGACCGGTAATCACTATTGCAATTCTATTTGAGGGAGAGGCATAAGCTAACATACTTTCTCTTCTTGGATCATATGCACTTATGATTGGAACTCTATCAAGCATCCGCAACTACTAAAGATCATTAAGGTAAAACCCAACAATAGCATTAAAGTATCAAGTCCCCTTTATCCCATATGCAACAATCTACTTACTCGGGTTTGTGTTTTAGTCACTCACGCAACCCACTATAAGCGAATCATGAACACATTGCATCACCCTACAGATGGAATCCCTCACGCTTGCGCGACACGGAGGGCACCATAGGACAGCACAAATAATAAAATATGCAACTCAAACCAATCATAGCAATTCATCAATCACTTATAGGACAACAAAAATCTACTCAGACATCATAGGATGGCAACACATCATTGGAAAATAATATGAAGCATAAAGCATCATGTTCAAGTAGAGGGTACAGCGGGTTGCGGGAGAGTGGACCGCTGAAGGGAAGGTGATGGAGATGTTGGTGAAGATGACGGCGGTGTTGGTGAAGATCGCGGTGATGATGATGGCTCCCGGCAGCGCTCCGGCGCCACCGGAACCAAGGGGGAGATAGGGCCCCTTCTTCTTCTTCTTCTTCTTCCTTGACCTCCTCCCTAGATGGGAGAAGGGTTTCCCCTCTGTTCCTTGGCTCCCATGGCTTGGGAGGGGCGAGATCCCCTCCGAGATTGGATCTATCTCTCTGTTTCTGCGTTCTCTGGTTCTACCCCTTCACTGTTTCTTAAATATCCGGAGATCCGTCACTCCGATTGGGGTGAATCTTTCGCCCAGATTTTTCTCATAAAATTAGCTTTCTTGCGGCAAAAGAAGGGCATCAACCGCCTTACGGGTGGCCCATGAGAGTCCAGTGCGCGCCCAGGGGGGGCGTCCCCCTGTCTCGTGGCCACCCCGGACACCGTTTCGCGTTGATTCTTCCTCCGAAAAATCCCAAATATTCCAAAATAATTCTCCGTCCATTTTTATCCCGTTTGGATTCCGTTTGATATTGGTTTTCTGCGAAACATAAAACATGCAACAGACAGGAACTGGCACTGGGCACTGGATCAATCTGTTAGTCCCAAAAATAGTATCAAAAGTTGCCAAAAGTATATGAAAGTTGAATAATATTGGCATGGAACAATCAAAAATTATAGATACGACGGAGACGTAACACGGGACTTGCCAAC
Source organism: Triticum timopheevii (assembly GCA_963921465.1). Classification (NCBI taxonomy): domain Eukaryota; kingdom Viridiplantae; phylum Streptophyta; class Magnoliopsida; order Poales; family Poaceae; genus Triticum; species Triticum timopheevii. The sequence goes on from OY997267.1 coordinate 600,089,985, forward strand.
TTAAACACAAGTATTTCTCAATTGCATAATTACCCAACTAGCATGAGTCTAACATTACCACATTTATATCTCAAAACAATTATCAAGCATCAAGTTGATCATAGTATTCAATTCACTTCCTATGATAGTTTTTATTATACCCAACATGGATGCCCATCATTCTAGGACCAATTTTATAACCATAGCAACTACCATGCAGTTCTAAAAGACTCTCAAAATAATACAAGTGAAGCATGAGAGATCAATCATTTCTACAAAATAAAACCACCGCCGTTCTCTAAAAAGATATAAGTGAAGCACTAGAGCAAAATTGTCTAGCTCAAAAGATATAAGTGAAGCACATAGAGTATTCTAATAAATTCTGAATCATGTGTGTCTCTCCCAAAAGGTGTGTACAGAAAGGATGATTGTGGTAAACTAAAAACCAAAGACTCATATTATACAAGACGCTCCAAGCAAAACACATATCATGTGGTGAATAAAAATATAGCTCCAAGTAAAGTTACCGATAGACGAAGACGAAACAGGGGATGCCTTCCGAGGCATCCCCAAACTTAGGCTTTTGGTTGTCCTTGAATTATTTTGGGATGCCATGGGAATCCCCGAGCTTAGGCTCTTGCCACTCCTTATTCCATAGTCCATCAAATCTTTACCCAAAACTTGAAAACTTCACAACACAAAACTCAACAGGAAATCTCATGAGCTCCGTTAGTGCAAGAAAGAAAAAACCACCACTTAAGCTACTGTAATGAACTCATTCTTTATTTATACTGGTGTTAAACCTACTGTATTCTAACTTCTCTATCATTCATACCCCCCGATACTAGCCATAAATTCATCAAAATAAGCAAACAACACATGAAAAACAGAATCTGTCAAAAACAGAACAGCCTGTAGCAACATGTAACTTTCAAATACTTCTGCACCTCTAAAAATACTACCAAAATAGGAAGTCCTAGGAATCTTTTCTATTGATCTACTACAAAAAGAATCAACCCAAAATCACGTTTCTGTGATTCATTAGAATTTTTCTCGTGTGCGCAAAAGTTTCTGTTTTTCAGCAAGATCAAATTAACTTTCACCCAAGATGATCCCATAGGTTCTACTTGGTACAAACACTAATTAAAACATAAAACCACATCTAAACAGGGGCTAGAAGAATTATTTATTACTAAACAGGAGCAAAAAATAAGGAACAAAAATAAAATTGGGTTGCCTCCCAACAAGCGCTATCGTTTAACGACCCTAGCTAGGCATAAAAGCGAGAATAGATCTAAGTATTGCCATTTTTGGTATTCAATTCATAAGTGGCTCTCATAATAGATTCATAAGGTAATTTGATTTTCTTTCTAGGAAAGTGTTCCATGCCTTTCCTTAATGGAAATTGGAATCTAATATTTCCTTCCTTCATATCTATAATTGCACCAATCGTTCTAAGGAAAGGTATACCAAGAATAATAGGACATGAAAGATTGCAATCTATATCAAGAACGATAAAATCTACGGGCACATAATTCCTATTTGCAACAAGAAGAACATCATTAATCCTTCCCATAGGTTTCTTAATGGTGGAATCCGCAAGGTGCAAGTTTAAAGAGCAATCATCAAATTCACGGAAACCTAGCACATCACATAAAGATTTTGGAATCGTGGAAACACCAGCACCCAAATCACACAAAGCATAGCATTCATGATCTTTTATTTTAATTTTAATTGTAGGTTACCACTCTTCATAAAGTTTTCTAGGGATAGAAACTTCTAATTCAAGTTTTTCTTCATAAGATTGCATCAAAGCATCAACGACATGTTTAGTAAAAGCTTTATTTTGGCTATAAGCATGAGGCGAATTCAACACAGATTGCAACAAGGAAATACAATCTATTAAAGAACCATTATCATAATTAAATTCCTTGAAATCCAAAGTAGTGGGTTCATTGTTGCGTAAAGTTTTGACCTCTTCAATCCCACTTTTACCAATTTTAGCATCAAGATCAAAAAACTCCAGATCATTTGGACGCCTTTTAACTAAAGTTGACTCATATCCAGTCCCATCATTATTAAGATTCATATTGCAAAACAAGGATTTAATATGAGACACATCAATAACTTTTAGATCTTCATCATTATTATAATGAAAATTAGAAGAACACACTCTTATAAAGCAATCTTTCTTAGCATGCATCCTAGCGGTTCTTTCTTTTCACTCATCAATGGAAATTATCATGGCTTTGAGAGACTCATTGATATCATGCTTAGGTGGAATAGATCTAAGTTTCAAAGAATCAACATCAAGAGAAATTATATCCACGTTCCTAGCCAATTCATCAACTTTAAGTAATTTTTCTTCAAGCAAAGCATTGAAATTCTTTTGAGAATTCATAAATTCTTTAACACTAATCTCAAAATTAGAGGGAATCTTATTAAAATTTCCATAAGAGTTGTTGTAGGAATTACCATAATTATTAGAGAAATTACTAGGAAACGGCCTAGGGTTAAAGTTTCCTCTATACGCGTTGTTACCAAAATTATTCCTACCAACAAAATTCACATCCATAGATTCATTATTATTCTCAATCAAAGTAGAAGAAGGCATATCATAAGTTCATCCATCTTTCCACTCAAAACATTAATTTTTTCTATTGCATGAACCTTTTTACTAGTAGATCTTTCGGTGTGCCATTGAGAATAATTAACCATAATATTATCTAGGAGTTTAGTAGCTTCTCCTAAAGTGATTTCCATAAAAGTGCCTCCCGCGGCCGAATCTAAAAGATTTCTAGAAGAAAATTTCAATCTGGCATAAATTTTTTGTATGATCATCCATAAATTCAAACCATGTGTAGGGCAATTACGTATCATTAATTTCATCCTTTCCCAAGATTGTGCAACATGCTTAAGATCAAGTTGCTTAAAATTCATAATATCATTTCAAACAGAGATGATCTTAGCGGGTGGAAAATACTTAGAGATAAAAGCATCTTCGCACTTATTCCATGAATCAATACTATTTTTAGGCAAAGATGAAAACCAAGTTTTAGCACGATCTCTAAGCAAAAACGGAAATAGCTTCAATTTAACAATATCATTATCCATGTCTTTCTTGTTTTGCATATCACACAAATCAACAAAGTTGTTTAGATGAGTAGCGGCATCGTCACTAGGAAGGCCGGAGAATAGATCTTTCATAACAAGATTCAACAAAGCAGCATTGATTTCACAAGATTCAACATCATTAAAGGAGCGACCGGAGTGCTAAGGAAATCATTATTATTGGTATTGGAAAAGTCACACAATTTAGTATTATCTTGAGCCATTGTGACAAGCAATCCAACACAAAAGCACACAAGAGGCAAGCGAAAAAGAGGCGAACGAAAAAGAGAGGGCGAATAAAACGGCAAGGGTGAAGTGGGGGAGAGGAAAACAAGAGGCAAATGGCAAATAATGTAATGCGAGGGAGATGAGTTTGTGATGGGTACTTGGTATGTCTTGACTTGAGCGAAGGCCTCCCTGGCAACAGCGCCAGAAATCCTTCTTGCTACCTCTTGAGCATGCGTTGGTTTTTCCCTTGAAGAGGAAAGGGTGATGCAGAAAAGTAGCATAAGTGTTTCCCTCAGTTTTTGAGAACCAAGGTATCAATCCAGTAGGAGGCTGCACGCAAGTCCCTCGCACCTACACAAACAAACAAGAACCTCGCAACCAACACGATAAAGGGCTTGTCAATCCCTTCACGGCCACTTGCGAAAGTGAGATCTGATAGAGATAATATGATAAGATAAATATTTTTGGTATTTTTATGATATAGATTGAAAAGTAAAGATTGCAAAATAAAGTAGATTGGAAACTTATATGATAGAGAATAGACTCGGGGGCCACAGGTTTCACTAGTGGCTTCTCTCAAGATAGCATAAGTATTATGGTGGGTGAACAAATTACTGTCGAGCAATTGATAGAAAAATGCATAGTTATTAGAATATCTAGGCATGATCACGTATATAGGCATCACGTCCGCGACAAGTAAACCGACTCCTGCCTGCATCTACTACTATTACTCCACACATCGACCGCTATCCAGCATGCATCTAGAGTATTAAGTTCATAAGAACAAAGTAACGCATTAAGCAAGATGACATGATGTAGAGGGATAAACTCAAGCAATATGATATAAACCCCATCTTTTTATCCTCGATGGCAATAATACAATACGTGCCTTGCTGCCCCTACTGTCACTGGGAAAGGACACCGCAAGATTGAACCCAAAGCTAAGCACTTCTCCCATTGCAATAATGATCAATCTAGTAGGCCAAACCAAACTGATAATTCGAAGAGACTTGCAAAGATAACCAAGCATACATAAAAGAATTCAAAGGAGATCCAAATATTTCTCAAAGATAAACTTGATCATAAACCCACAATTCATTGGATCTCGACAAACACACCGCAAAAAGAGTTACATCGAATAGATCTCCAAGAAGATCGAGGAGAACTTTGCATTGAGATTCAAAGAGAGAGAAGAAGCCACCTAGCTAATAACTATGGACCCGAAGGTCTATGGTAAACTACTCACAACTCATCAGAGAGGCCTTGGCGATGATGTAGAAGCCCTCCATGATCGATTCCCCCTCCGGCGGAGCGCCGAAAAAGGCTCCAAGATGGGATCTCATGGGTACAGAAGGTTGCGGCAATGGAAATAGTTTTTCGTGGTGCCCCTGGAGGTTTTCGGGGTACGTAGATATATATAGGAGAAAGAAGTCGGTTAGGGGAGCCACGAGGGGCCCACGAGGCAGGGGGCGCCCCCCTAGGGCGCTCCTTGCACCCTCGTCGCCGCCTTGGCTGCTTCTTGATGTCCACTCCAAGTCTCCTGGATTGCGTTTGTTCCAAAAAGATCGCTCCCGAAGGTTTCATTCCGTTTGGAATCCGTTCGATATTCCTTTTCTGTGAAACACTGAAATAGGCAAAAAAAACAGCAATTCGGGCTGGGCCTCCGGTTAGTAGGTTAGTCCCAAAAATGATATAAAAGTGTGTAGTAAAGCCCATAAACATCGAAAACGGGTAATATAATAGCATGGAACAATCAAAAAATATTGATACGTTGGAGACGTATCAATATGGTGTGATTTATGATGTCTCTTACTGATTTACCGCTATCGTTTTGGGGTTATGCTTTAGAGACGGCTGCATTCTCTTTAAATAGGACACCATCAAAATCTGTTGATACAATGCCTTATGAACTGTGGTTTCGCAAGAAACCAAAGTTGTCGTTTCTCAAAGTTTGGGGTTGCGATGCTTATATGAAAAAACTTCAACCTGATAAGCTCGAACCCAAATCGCAGAAGTGCATCTTCATAGGATACCCGAAGGAAACTGTTGGGTACACCTTCTATCATAGATCCGAAGGCAAGATCTTTGTTGCTAAAAATGGATCCTTTCTAGAGAAGGAATTTCTCTCGAAAGAAGTGAGTGGGAGGAAAGTAGAACTTGATGAGGTAATTGTACCTTCTCCCTTATTAGAAAGTAGTTCATCACAGAAATCAGTTCCAGTGATTCCTACACCAATTAGTGAGGAGGCGAATGATGATGATCATGAAACTTTGGATCAAGTTACTACCAAACCTCGTAGGTCTTCCAGAGTAAGATCTGCACCAGAGTGGTATGGTAATCCTGTTCTGGAAGTCATGTTACTAGACCATGGTGAACCTACGAACTATGAGGAAGAGATGATGAGCCCATATTCCGCGAAATGGTTTGAGGCCACGAAATCTGAGATGGGATCCATGTATGAGAACAAAGTGTGGACTTTGGTGGACTTGCCCGATGATCGGCAAGCCATAGAAAATAAATGGATCTTCAAGAAGAAGACCGACGCTGACGGTAATGTTACTGTCTACAAAGCTCGACTTGTTGTGAAAGGTTTTCGACAAGTTCAAGGAGTTGACTACGATGAGACTTTCTCACCCGTAGCGATGCTTAAGTCTATCAAAATCATGTTAGCAATTGCCGCATTATATGATTATGAAATTTGGCAAATGGATGTCAAAACCGCATTCCTGAATGGATTTCTAGAAGAAGAGTTGTATATGATGCAACCAAAAGGTTTTATCAATCTAAAAGGTGCTAACAAAGTGTACAAGCTCCAGCGATCAATTTATGGACTAGTGCAAGCCTCTCGGAGTTGGAATAAACGCTTTGATAGTGTGATCAAAGCATATGGTTTTATACAGACTTTTGGAGAAGCATGTATTTACAAGAAAGTGAGTGGGAGCTCTGTAGCATTTCTAATATTATATGTGAATGACATATTGTTGATTGGAAATGATCTAAAATTTCTGTATAGCATAAAGGAATACATGAATAGGAGTTTTTCCATGAAAGACCTCGGTGAAGCTGCTTATATATTGGGCATCAAGATCTTTAGAGATACATCAAGACGCTTAATTGGACTTTCACAAAGCACATACCTTGATAAAGTTTTGAAGAAGTTCAAAATGGATCAGTCAAAGAAAGGGTTCTTGCCTGTGTTACAAGGTGTGAAATTGAGTCAGACTCAATGCCCGACCACTGGAGAAGATAGAGAGAAAATGAAATACATTCCCTATGGTTCAGCCATAGGTTCTATTATATATGCAATGTTGTGTACCACACCTGATGTGTGCGTTGCTATAAGCATAGCAGGGAGGTACCAAAGTAATCCTGGAGTGGAGCACTGGACAACGGTCAAGAAAATCCTGAAATACCTGAAAAGGAATAACGATATGGTTCTCGTTTATGGAGGTGAAAAAGAGCTCGTCGTAAATGGTTACATTGATGCAAGCGTTGACACTGATCTGGATGACTCTAAGTCACAAACCAGATACGTGTTTTTATTGAATGGAGGAGCTATCAGTTGGTGCAATTCCAAGCAGAGCGTCATGGCGGGATCTATGTGTGAAGCGAAGTACATTGCTGCTTCGGAAGCAACAAATGAAGGAGTTTGGATGAAGGAGTTCATATCTGATCTAGGTGTCATACCTAGTGCATTGGGTCCAATGAAAATCTTTTGTGACTATACTGGTGCAATTGCCTTGGCAAAGGGATCCAGATTTCACAAGAGAACCAAGCACATCAAGAGGCGCTTCAATTCCATCCGTCATCAAGTGTCGAAAGGGGACACCGAAATTTGCAAGATACATATGACTCTGAATGTGGCAGACCTGTTGACTAAGCCTCTTCCACGAGCAAAACATGATCAGCACCAAAGCTCCATGGGTGTAAGAATCATTACTATGTAATCTAGATTAATGACTCTAGTGCAGGTGCGAGACTGAAGGAAATATGCCCTAGAGGCAATAATAAAGTTATTATTTATTTCCTTATTTCATGAAAAATGTTTATTATTCATGCTAGAATTGAATTAACCGGAAACTTAGTACATGTGTGAATACATAGACAAAACATATTGTCCCTAGTATGCCTCTACTAGACTAGCTCGTTAATCAAAGATGGTTATGTTTCCTAACCATAGACATGTGTTGTCATTTGATGAGCGGGATCACATCATTAGGAGAATGATGTGATGGACATGACCCATCTGTTAGCTTAGCATTATGATCGTTACAGTTTCATTGCTACTGCTTTCTTCATGACTTATACATGTTCCTCACACTATGAGATTATGCAACTCCCGAATACCGGAAGAACACTTTGTGTGATACCAAACGTCACAACGTAAAAGGGTGATTAGAAAGGTGCTCTACAGGTGTCTCCGAAGGTGTTTGTTGAGTTGGCATAGATCAAGGTTAGGATTTGTCACTCCGTGTTTCGGAGAGGTATCTCTGGGCCCTCTCGGTAATGCTCATCACTATAAGCCTTGAAAGCATTGTGACTAATGATTTAGTTGAGGGATGAAGTATTATGGAACAAGTAAAGATACTTGCCGGTAACGAGATTGAACTAGGTATTATGATACCGACGATTGAATCTCGGGCAAGTAACATACCGATGACAAAGGGAACAACGTATGTGGTTTGGCCGATAAAGATCTTCGTAGAATATGTAGGAGCCAACATGATCATCCAGGTTCCGCTATTGGTTATTGACTGGAGATGTGTCTCGGTCATGTCTACATAGTTCTTGAACCCATAGGGTCCGCACGCTTAACGTTCGATGACGATTTTTATTATGAGTTATGTGATTTGATGACCGAAGTTTGTTCAGAGTCCCAGATGAGATCACGTACATGACGAGGAGTCTCGAAATGGTCGAGACATAAAGATTGATATATTTGACAGCTATATTCGGACACCGGAAGTGTTCCGGAGAAGTTTCGGATAAAACCGAAGTGCCGGAGGGTTACCGGAACCCCCCCTCCCCCGGGGGGGGGACTAATCGGCCACTTGGGCCTTGGTGGAGAGAGAGAGAGAGAGAGGGCGGCCAGGGCAGGCCGCGCGCCCCTCCCCCTTGGGTCCGAATTGGACTAGGATAGGGGGTGGCGCCCCCTTTCCTTCTCCCTCTCCCTGTCCTTCCTTCCCCTTTCCCTGTTGTTGGAATCCTACTAGGACTCCCCTTGTGGGGCGCGCCCTAGGAGGGCTGGCCGGCCTCCCCCTTGCTCCTTTATATACGGGGGCAGGGGGGCACCCTAGAACACACAAGTTTCTCTTAACCGTGTGCGATGCCCCCCTCCACAATTACACACCATGATCATACCATCGTAGTGCTTAGGCGAAGCCCTGCGCCGGTAGCATCATCATCACTGTCGCCACGCCGTCGTGCTGACGGAACTCAACCTTGTCCTCAACTGGATCAAGAGCACGAGAGGCGTCATCGAGCTGAACGTGTGCTGAACGCGGAAGTGCTGTATGTTCGGTACTTGGATCGGTTGGATCGCGAAGACGTTCGACTACATCAACCGCGTTATTGAAACGCTTCCGCTTTCGGTCTATGAGGGTACGTGGACACACTCTCCCCTCTCGTTGCTATGCATCACCTAGATAGATCTTGCGTGATCGTATGAAAGTTTTTGAAATTACCACGCTCCCCAACAAACATCAATGTATGTTGTCACCAAAATTCAAAACATTGCTCAAGATACAAAAATGACAAATTTGACATCAATGTGCTAATGGGCCAAAACTGAAAATCAACTTGTGTTATGCACTATTTGGTGTCAAATTTATCATTTTTGTATCTCGAGCAGTGTTTTGAAAATTTGCGACAACATACATTGATGTTGTGTCAATGCACTAAAAAATTTCTGAATTTTTTCTAACTTTTTTGAATGTGCAACGGGCCACCGGTGCATCGATAGCGCCAATCGCCTCGGTGCACCAGATACATTCCCCCGAACCAAATACTCCGTCTGTTCCAAAATATAAGGTGTAACAGTTTATTGAAAAGTCAAATTTATTGACATCCACGATACTAAATAAAATATGAAAATTCATTTCATGATGAATCTAAAAATCCAATTTGATATTATGGATATTGATATATTTCTACACAAAGTGGTTAAACTTAAAGAGGGTTGACTTTTCTAAAAACTAATACACTTTATATTTTATAATAGATGGAGTAAAAAAATTATGAAAATCCAACAACATCAACGGCGCAACAAAGCGTGCCCAGCCCTTCTAGTTTTTAGGTAGTAAATACATACTTGGATCTGCTGGACTATTATGTTTGTTTCAAACATAATTTCTTGTTCCTAAAAGAACACAATTTGTTGACAAATTTGCTATTCAGTTCCTTCGGGAAGATCAAGACATGCCATCAAAGAAACCGTAATATCACCTCAGGTTGTCTGATGGATAAAAGTTGTTGATTTAAAGAGATAAGATGGCATATTGTACAGCACCTCGAATGGATATTCCAATATGATCGTTCACATTTCATCATCCATATTATCCCTCCTATATTTTAATAATATAATATATAACTATCATTTGAGTTGGATGGTATCCCTGTAATAATATTCTTTTCTGTACATGGGCTAAATAAAGGCGTGACCTTCCTAATTTGCACAGAAGGATCATTTTGCACAACCAAGAACAGCTAGCAGAATTAATATTTCGTGCTTTAGCATGATTACTCCTTCATCTTGCACCATATCCAAGGAAGATGTACTTCCTCAACATATGAAGAACTCCTGACGCCTCACACACCTGTGTTCATCTATCTTGTACAATTTTTTTTTTGAAAAGGGGGTTTGCCCCGGCCTCTGCATCAAAACGATGCATACAGCCATGTCTCGTACAAAAATTTAAAACATAGATTGTGAAAAATCTTGTAAGCAAATGCAGCGGTGTGTACTTCACCCACTCACAATTTGAAGTAGGTGAGGGAACATGGACCTTGCGGTTCCCTGTAAGAACACCTTTATGGGAGGCCAGAGCGCAGTAGCGGGGAAGTAAGTGTTTCCAGTTATTTTTTATTTTTATTTTTATTTTGCGGATGAAGTGTTTCCAGTTTGTCAGATCCGATCCACTAAAGAACACACTCGCTGGTGGATTGATTTTCTATTTTTTTTCCCTTCAAACCAAAGATATTGATTAAGCTTAACGTATGCAAAATCTAATTCAAATAGAAACAAACTATGTATGAACGTAAACATACTATACTATATACACCTTTGGGAATGGTTACTGGTTCTTATTGGTACTTAGGCTGGTCATAGTGGGGAGTAACATATATTAGTATCATGCATATGATACTAGTATATGATACTACATCCATAGTGCATATAGTATCATAAAGTAGTGTCATAGGTGGTCTCATTTATTGTCACGCATGACACATAGTAGCATAACATTTATTATGTTACGGTATCTACCTATGTTACTATGACCCTCTCTTTCTTCTTTAATTTCCTGTCACGTAAGCATGTTTGCGAGTCCCAAGTATATGATACTAGTTATGTTACCCCCACTATGGCCAGCCTTAGGGAAAAGTTTTGTGTGCTGGAGTGCTTCCACACATGCCAGACCTTTTATATATGTAATGAATAGACATTTGGATTGGCTGGACAATATTAGGCGTCTCCGGCAGATCGACAAAAATCAATCCTATCTCCATATGACTTATTGTTTGGATAGATTCTTCCTCCATATTTTCACAAAAAAAGATGAAGATTCTTCCTCCATAACTCTTCCATCTCCATTGGATCATCTGTATTCTCTCTCCCATATTTTTATATTTTCATATAATTATCACTTTGTTTTCAAAATACATAATTTCTTTTCTAAGAGATGTTTTTTTCAAACACATGAGCATTGTTTTAAACATGAGATAAGATTTTATTTTACTATTTGATTTTCTTTCAGCAATGCATATGCTTGAAACTTTTTTAGGGAATAAAAATATATTTAATAAATTAAAAATATATTTTAGGAAAGACATTTTGTGAAATAAAAAATGAATATATTTGGCCCATATTTTTCTTTGGGAAATATTAACGCGCACGCGTGTGGGCTGTGACTACTTCGCCCAAACGCTCTCTCTGCCGTTAGATGGGCTGCATCAATCTTAGAGCAAGGCGCACTGCCACGTCAGCCGCAGCGGTCGTGTGGGTTGTTTGGGTCCTCGCCCGAACGCTATTCTCTCCTCGCTGGCTCACTTCCCCCCTTTCATTATCTTCTCGTTGACCCGATGGAGAGAGTGCGAGCACTGAGAGAGAGAGAGAGAGAGAGAGAGAGAGAGAGAGAGAGAGAGAGAGAGAGAGAGAGAGAGAGAGAGATCCCGACGATGGGAGAAGGGGCAGCAGCGTAGGTGCGGCAGCTCGCCAACGGCGGCCTCGGCGGCTCCATGTACGGGGGCGAGCTGATTGCGGGGCGTGGCGTGAGGATGAGGGCGTTGTTCGAGAGCTCCTCTCCCAGTAGGAGCTCGGGTCTGGAGGCCGGTGATGCGATGTCATCCGAATCGACGTGTCACGACCATATCCGCTTCGGGGGCGGTGGGAGCAGTAGTTGCACTGTCGGCCAGGGGAGGTGGTCGCTGGGAGAAGCTGCTACTTTGTCGGCCGCGGATCCACGTCGTCGGCTGTGGTGGCGGCGGCGGAGAAGATGCGGTGGTCCTGATGGTGACCTTCGGTTAGGGATGTCGTGGGTAGCGGTGGCGGCGCCGTGGATGGCGGAGCATTCCACCCTTCTGAGGCGTATCAGAGCAGAGTAGCTTAGCAGCCGGCGGTTGCAGTAGGGGGCTGCCGGTCGTGCATGCGGCGAATCTGACCGGAATCAGGCTGAAGGTCAACAACGCGATGGGAGAAGATGTGGCGTGCAGGAGAGAGATGGAGGCTCGCCCGCCAAGCCCGGCGTCAGCACGAGCACGCTCGTCGGGGATTCATCCATGGCCTTCTGCATTGTGAGGCTGCTAATCTCGTGCCCCTTTTTTTCCGCATCTGCTTCATCAGCAACTAGCAGTAGCAGCTCATCAGGTTCACCCATGGATGATTTCTCCCTTTTTTTCTGCACTTTTTTGTGATGTGATGCTGAATGTAATGAAACTTATACATTTTTATATTTTTCTCACTGCAAATTATTCAATATGATGCTAAGATAACCCAACTTTGATGCATTAGTACACATAGCTCATGGCAAACTAGTTCAGAACTAGTCCAGTGTGTTCTGGTCATGGTAAACGAGTCGAAAAACTCTTTTGATTTCATTTTAACTTTTTAGTTAGCTAATTATGTTTGGGTGTGCTAATTAGCTTTCTTGACATGGACATTTTAATTTCGCAGCCCATGGTAAATTTAATTTGTACTCCATGGCAAATTAACTATACAGCCCCATGACAATATCTGAACTAGTTTACCATGACCAAAAACGCAATTGTTTCCCCTAGAGCATGACAGTTCTTTATTTAATGAAGCATGACAAATTTTTAGTTAAATGGAATAGATTTTCCATACTACATGGCAATTTTTTTCCCTTGGACAATGGAAATTTTGTTTTCAAAAACCATGGCAAATTTCAGTTAAACGGAATAGATTTTTTGGATGCTACATGGCAATTCTTCCCCCTAGAGCATGGCAATTCGCTTTTTTACGAAGCATGGCAAATTTCAGTTAAATGGAATAGATTGGTCGTACTACATGGCAATTTTTTTCCTTGGGCAATGGAAATCTTGTTTTCAAAAACCAAGATTTTAGTTAAATGGAATAGATTTGCCATGCTACATGGCAATTCTTTCCCCTAGAGCATGGCGATTCTTTTTTTTATGAAGCATGGCAAATTTCAGTTCAATGGAATAGATTTCCATACTACATGGCAATTTTTTCCCCTGGAGCATAGCAACACTTTCTTTTTTATGAAGCATGGAAATTTAATTACACGCAAAATATGGCAAGTTTGGTAAAAATACCATGTCAAATTTGATCATGCTTTTGCCATGCAATTATTACTCATTTTTGTATTATTTCACATTCTTGGCAATTTTTTATATTAGTATGGAAAATTTGATAAAAAAGACCATGGCAAATTATGATACGCATTTTGCCATGGCAATTTTCTTTTTCTTTTTCGTGTTGTTTCACATACATGGCAATTTAATAACAGAAAAGGTCAAGTTTTGATAAAGTACCATGGAAAACTTGAAAATAGTTTTGCCATGGCAATTTTTGATCACTTTTTTTGTGTTACTTCACAATCATGGCAAAAAATATATATAAGCATGGCAATTTTGACAAAAATTCCACGGCAAATTTTTATATGCATTAGCCATGACATTTTAAATTTCTTTTGTGTTGTTTGACATTCATGGAAATTTAATTACTCAAAAATTTAGAATTATTTATAAAAATAACATGGTAAATTTGAATATGCATTTTGCCATGGCAATTTTTTGATCATTTTCTTTGTATTATTTTTGTCAACGGTAGACCTTTTCTAATTCTCCCATGATCTTCTTTTATATTATTTCACAATCATGGCAAACTTTTTCCAATTCTCCCATGGCAAATTGTTCAAACTCTTATGTCATGGCAAATCTGACATTTGTTTCCCTGACCAATACTTCAGTTAGCTCATGGCAAGTATGTTATTTTTTGCCATGGCAAATTGTTCAAAAAATTTCCATGACAAAATCTTTAACTCTTTTTCTCATTGCTTCTATGCATTATTACATCGTAATTATAGATATTGAGATACGTGTATGATCGTTGCCATGTTCTTATAGCAAATGCATTCTGTTTTGGATTGGACCATGGCAAAAGAATTGTATCCACCATTAAAACATGGCATTTTCAATTGAAATGCCATGGCAAATACCTGATATGAATCTGCCATGGCAATTTGTCCACACTTTTTTGTGATCCAATTGTTCATTATACAAATGAACACGGCAACTAGCATCATATGTACTTATGTTAAGTTTTATAGATGTTTTGTCGTGGCCAACTAAAGCATGTGTTGCCATGATGGCAACTTATGTTTTTCGTGCTTTTTGTCATATGATTACAAGGGCTTTATTGCCATGGTTAATCTAGATGTTCTTTCGTCATGACATCTTTTGGACGTAGTTTTCATCGATCTTGACAAATCATACTCTAGATGTTTGTTTTACCTACAACACCCTGGCAACATCTTTTACCTATGTTTTTTGCTACAAAAAATTTTCTTTTCATTTTTTCATGGCAATTTTTAATTTACTTTTCATTGACAAAATACCATATTTTCCATGGCAATTTCTAACCTTTATATTCATGCCAATATAATCACTAATGGCAATTTTAATAAACATTTTTTTCGTCATGAAATTGCCATGACTTTTTTTCCTTTTTGGTTATCGCGAAAAAGTGTTTACAGAGGGCAATTTCCCGCTTTATAAAGTTGATTGCATTTTTTTTCGTAGCACAGCAAAAAACTGGGCTTTTTGTCAACGCCAAAAAATCTGGGCTTTTTCTTTTGTTTTCTTACTGGGCTTTTTCATTTTACAGGGAAACGGGACCTGGAGGCCGCTTGGTCGTGGGGGCTTCTCCTACGAGAACATTAGTTCTGGCGATCCCTCCTACCGCACAAATCGTTCGGGCCATGGGGTTCTCCTGCCACACGTGTGGGCAGTTTTAATGTGTGCCCATACAGTGTTGTTGTTGGAAATATGCCCTAGACGCAATAATAAAAGGATTACTATTATATTTCCTTGTTCATGATAATTGTATTTTATTCATGCTATAATTGTATTGTCCGGAAATCGTAATACACGTGTGAATACATAGACCACAATACGTCCCTAGTAAGCCTCTAGTTGACTAGCTCGTTGATCAACAGATAGTCATGGTTTCCTGACTATGGACATTTGGATGTCGTTGATAATGGGATCACATCATTAGGAGAATGATGTGATGGACAAGACCCAATCCTAAGCATAGCACAAGATCGTGTAGTTCGTTTTGCTAGAGCTTTTCCAATGTCAAGTATCTCTTCCTTAGACCATGAGATCGTGTAACTCCCGGATACCGTAGGAGTGCTTTGGGTGTACCAAACGTCACAACGTAACTGGGTGACTATAAAGGTGCACTACAGGTATCTCCGAAAGTGTCTCTTGGGTTGACACGGATCGAGACTGGGATTTGTCACTCTGTATAACGGAGAGGTATCACTGGGCCCACTCGGTAGTGCATCATCATAATGAGCTCAGAGTGACCAAGTGTCTGGTCACGGGATCATGCATTACGGTACGAGTAAAGTGACTTGCCGGTAACGAGACTGAACGAGGTATTGGGATACCGACGATCGAGTCTCGGGCAAGTAACATACCGACTGACAAAGGGAATAGTATACAGGGTTGCTTGAATCCTCGACATCGTGGTTCATCCGATGACATCATCGAGGAGCATGTGGGAGCCAACATGGGAATCCAGATCCCGCTGTTGGTTATTGACCGGAGAGCCGTCTCGGTCATGTCTGCGTGTCTCCCGAACCCGTAGGGTCTACACACTTAAGGTTCGGTGACGCTAGGGTTATTAGGAAGACTTGTATGTGATTACCGAATGTTGTTCGGAGTCCCGGATGAGATCCCGGACATCACGAGGAGTTCCGGAATGGTCCGGAGGTGAAGATTTATATATGGGAAGTTGTCATACGGACACCGGAAAGTTTCGGGGGCATATCGGTATTGTACCGGGGCCACCGGAGGGGTTCCGGGGGTCCACCGGGAGGGGCCACCCCTCTTGGTGGGCCACATGGGCCGTGTGGGGGCAGGGAACCAGCACCTGGAGGGCTGGGCTCCCCCCCCTTGGGCCCATGCGCCTAAGGTTGGGAGGGAACCCTAGTGGGGGCGCACCCCCCTTGCTTGGGGGGCAACCCCCCTCCCTGGCCGCCGCCCCCCCTCTAGATCTCATATAGAGGGGGCCGGCCCCCTTCCCCCTTCCCCTATAAATAGAGGGGCGAGGGGAGGGCTGAACACCTGATCCAAGGCGCAGCCCCTCCCCTCCCCAACACCTCTCCTCCTCCGTTGAGCGCTTGGCGAAGCCCTATCGGAGTACTGCCTCTCCACCATCATCACGCTGTCGTGCTGCTGCTGGAGCCTTATTCCTCAACCTCTCCTTCCCTCTTGCTACATATAAAGGAGGAGACGTCGTCCGTACCGTACGTGTGTTGAACGCGGAGGTGCTGTCCGTTCAGCACTTGGTCATCGGTGATCTGAATCACGGTGAGTACGACTTCATCATCACCGTTCCCTCGAATGCTTCTGTACGCGATCTACAAAGTGGTATGTAGATGCAATCTCTCTCCGATGACTCGTTGCTTAGATGAACTCATAGATGGATCTTGGTGAAACCGTAGGAAAATTTTTAATTTTCTGCAACGTTCCCCAACAGTGGCATCATGAGCCAGGTCTATGCGTAGTTCTCTATTGCACGAGTAGAACACAATTTTGTTGTGGGCGTAGATCTTGTCAACTTTCTTGCTGCTACTAGTATTTTCTTGCTTCAGCGGTATTGTGGGATGAAGCGGCCCGGACCGACCTTACACGTATGCTTACGTGAGACAGGTTCCACCGACTGACATGCACTAGTTGCATAAGGTGGCTAGCGGGTGTCTGTCTCTCCTACTTTAGTTGGAGCGGATTAGATGAAAAGGATCCTTATGAAGGGTAAATAGAAGTTGACAAAATCACGTTGTGGTTATTCGTCGGTAAGAAAAGGTTCTTGCTAGAAACAAATTGCAGCCACATAAAAGATGCAACAACAATTAGAGGATGTCTAACTTGTTTTTGCAGCAATTGTCATGTGATGTGATATGGCCAGAAGTTGTGATGAATGATATATTGTGATGTATGAGATCATGTTCTTGTAATAGGAATCACGACTTGCATGTCGATGAGTATGACAACCGGCAGGAGCCATAGGAGTTGTCTTTATTTTTGTATGACCTGCGTGTCATTGAAGAACGCCATGTAAATTACTTTACTTTATTGCTAAACGCGTTAGCCATAGAAGTAGAAGTAGTCATTGGCGTGACAACTTCATGAAGACACAATGATGGAGATCATGATGATGGAGATCATGGTGTCATGCCGGTGACGAAGATGATCATTGAGCCCCGAAGATGGAGATCGAAGGAGCTATATGATATTGGCCATATCATGTCACTACTATATAATTGCATGTGATGTTTATTATGTTTTATGCATCTTGTTTACTTAGAACGACGGTAGTAAATAAGATGATCCCTTATAATAATTTCAAGAAAGTGTTCCCCCTAACTGTGCACCGTTGCTAAAGTTCGTCGTTTCGAAGCACCACGTGATGATCGGGTGTGATAGATCCTTACGTTCACATACAACGGGTGTAAGACAGATTTACACATGCAGAACACTTAGGGTTAACTTAACGAGCCTAGCATGTACAGACATGGCCTCGGAACACAGAGACCGAAAGGTCGAACATGAGTCGTGTGGAAGATACGATCAACATGGAGATGTTCACCGATGATGACTAGTCCGTCTCACGTGATGATCGGACACGGCCTAGTCGACTCGGATCGTGTAGCACTTAGATGACTAGAGGGATGTCTAATCTGAGTGGGGGTTCATTAAATAATTTGATTAGATGAACTTAATTATCATGAACTTAGTCTAAAACTTTTGCAAAATATGTCTTGTAGATCAAATGGCCAACGCTCATGTCAACATGAACTTCAACGCGTTCCTAGAGAAAACCAAGCTGAAACATGATGGCAGCAACTATTCGGACTGGGTCCGGACCTGAGGATCATCCTCATAGTAGCCAAGAAAGACTATGTCCTAGATGCACCGCTAGGTGAAGCACCCATCCCGGAGAACCAAGACGTTATGAACACTTGGCAATCACGTGCTGATGATTACTCCCTCGTTCAGTGCGGCATGCTTTACAGCTTAGAACCGGAGCTCCAAAAGCATTTTGAGAAGCACGGAGCATATGAGATGTTCGAGGAGCTGAAAATGGTTTTCCAAGCTCATGCCCAGGTCGAGAGATATGAAGTCTCCGACAAGTTCTATAGTTGTAAGATGGAGGAAAACAGTTCTGTCAGTGAGCACATACTCAAAATGTCTGGTTGCACAACCGCCTGTCCCAGTTGGAGATCAACCTCTCGGAAGAGGCGGTCATTGACAGAATCCTTCAGTCGCTCCCACCGAACTACAAGAGCTTTGTGTTGAACTACAATATGCAGGGGATGGTGAAGACCATTCCTGAAGTATTCTCAATGCTGAAGTCAGCAGAGGTTGAAATCAAGAAAGAACATCAAGTGTTGATGGTCAATAAGACCACTAAGTTTAAGAAGGGCAAGGGTAAGAAGAACTTCAAGAAGGACGGCAAAGATGTTGCCGCGCCCGGTAAGCCAGTTGCCGGGAAGAAGTCAAAGAATGGACCCAAGCCTGAGACTGAGTGCTTTTATTGCAAGGGGAAGGGTCGCTGGAAGCGGAACTGCCCCAAATACTTAGCGGACAAGAAGGCCGGCAACACTAAAGGTATATTTGATATACATGTAATTGATGTGTACCTTACCAGTACTCGTAGTAACTCCTGGGTATTTGATACCGGTGTTGTTGCTCACATTTGTAACTCACAGCAGGAGCTGCGGAATAAGCGGAGACTGGCGAAGGACGAGGTGACGATGCGCGTCGGGAATGGTTCCAAGGTCGATGTGATCGCCGTTGGCACGCTACCTCTACATTTACCCACGGGATTAGTTATGAACCTCAATAATTGTTATTTAGTGCCAAGTTTGAGCATGAACATTGTATCTGGATCTCGTTTGATACGAGATGGCTACTCATTTAAATCCGAGAATAATGGTTGTTCTATTTATATGAGAGATATGTTTTATGGTCATGCCCCGATGGTCAATGGTTTATTCTTAATGAATCTCGGACGTAATGTTACACATATTCATAGTGTGAATACCAAAAGATGTAAAGTTGATAACGATAGTCCCACATACTTGTGGCACTGCCGCCTTGGTCACATTGGTGTCAAGCGCATGAAGAAGCTCCATGCTGATGGACTTTTAGAGTCTCTAGATTATGAATCATTTGACACATGCGAACCATGCCTCATGGGCAAAATGATCAAGACCCCGTTCTCCGGAACAATGGAGCGAGCAACCAACTTATTGGAAATCATACATACTGATGTGTGTGGTCCAATGAGCGTTGAGGCTCGCGGAGGATATCGTTATGTTCTCACTCTCACTGATGGCTTGAGTAGATATGGGTATGTCTACTTGATGAAACACAAGTCTGAGACCTTTGAAAAGTTCAAGGAATTTCAGAATGAAGTAGAGAATCAACGTGACCGAAAGATAAAGTTCTTACGATCGGATCGTGGAGGAGAATATTTAAGTCACGAATTTGGTACACACTTAAGAAAATGTGGAATCGTTTCACAACTCACGCCGCCTGGAACACCTCAGCGTAACGGTGTGTCCGAACGTCGTAATTGCACTCTATTGGATATGGTGCGATCTATGATGTCTCTTACCGATTTACCGCTATCATTTTGGGGATACGCTCTAGAGACAGCTACATTCACTTTAAATAGGGCACCGTCTAAATCCGTTGAGACGACACCGTATGAATTATGGTTTGGGAAGAAACCTAAGCTATTGTTTCTAAAAGTTTGGGGATGCGATGCTTATGTCAAGAAACTTCAACCTGAAAAGCTCGAACCCAAGTCGGAAAAATGCGTCTTCATAGGATACCCTAAGGAAACCATTGGGTATACCTTCTACTTAAGATCCAGGGGCAAGATCTTTGTTGCCAAGAACGGATCCTTTCTGAAAAAAGAGTTTCTCTCAAAAGGAGTAAGTGGGAGGAAAGTAGAACTCGATGAAGTACTACCTCTTGAACCGGAAAGTAGTGCAGCTCAGGAAAACGTTCCTGTGGTGCCTACACCGACTGGAGAGGAAATTAATGATGATGATCAAGGTACTTCTGATCAAGTTGCTACTGAACTTCGTAGGTCCACAAGGACACGTTCCACACCAGAGTGGTATGGCAACCCTGTCCTGGAAACCATGTTGTTAGACAACGGTGAACCTTCGAACTATGAAGAAGCGATGGCGGGCCCAGATTCCAACAAATGGCTAGAAGCCATGCAATCCGAGATAGAATCCATGTATGAAAACAAAGTATGGACTTTGACAGACTTGCCCGATGATCGGCGAGCGATAGAAAACAAATGGATCTTTAAGAAGAAGACGGACGCGGATGGTAATGTCACCATCTATAAAGCTCGACTTGTCGCTAAGGGTTATCGGCAAGTTCAAGGGATTGACTACGATGAGACTTTCTGTCCAGTAGCGAAGCTTAAGTCCATCTGAATCATGTTAGCAATTGCCGCATACTATGATTATGAGATATGGCAGATGGACGTCAAAACGGCATTCCTTAACGGTTATCTTAAGGAAGAGCTGTATATGATGCAGCCGGAAGGTTTTGTCGATCCTAAGAATGCTAACAAAGTGTGCAAGCTCCAGCGATCCATTTATGGGCTGGTGCAAGCATCTCGGAGTTGGAACATTCGCTTTGATGAGATGATCAAAGCGTTTGGGTTTATGCAGACTTATGGAAAAGCCTGCGTTTACAAGAAAGTGAGTGGGAGCTCTGTAGCATTTCTCATATTATATGTAGATGACATACTTTTGATGGGAAATGATATAGAATTCTTGGACAGCATTAAGGCCTACTTGAATAAGTGCTTTTCAATGAAGGACCTTGGAGAAGCTGCTTACATATTAGGCATCAAGATCTATAGGGATAGATCGAGACGCCTCATAGGTCTTTCACAAAGCACATACCTTGATAAGATTTTGAAGAAGTCCAAGAAAGGCTTCTTGCCTGTATTGCAAGGTGTGAGATTGAGCTCGGCTCAATGCCCGACCACGGCAAAAGATAAAGAAGAGATGAGTGTCATCCCCTATGCCTCAGCCATAGGATCTATTATGTATGCCATGTTGTGTACCAGACCTGATGTAAACCTTGTCGTTAGTTTGGTAGGAAGGTACCAAAGTAATCCCGGCAAGGAACACTGGACAGTGGTCAAGAATATCCTGAAGTACCTGAAAAGGACAAAGGACATGTTTCTCGTTTATGGAGGTGACGAAGAGCTCGTCGTAAAGGGTTACGTCGACGCTAGCTTCCACACAGATCTGGATGACTCTAAGTCACAAACCGGATACGTGTATATGTTGAATGGTGGAGCAGTAAGCTGGTGCAGCTGCAAGCAGAGCGTCGTGGCGGGATCTACATGTGAAGCGGAGTACATGGCAGCCTCGGAGGCAGCGCATGAAGCTATTTGGGTGAAGGAGTTCATCACCGACCTAGGAGTCATACCCAATGCGTCGGGGCCGATCAAACTCTTCTGTGACAACATTGGAGCTATTGCCCTTGCCAAGGAGCCCAGGTTTCACAAGAAGACCAGGCACATCAAGCGTCGTTTCAACTCCATCCGTGAAAATGTTCAAGATGGAGACATAGATATTTGCAAAGTACATACAGATCTGAATGTCGCAGATCCGTTGACTAAACCTCTTTCGCGAGCAAAACATGATCAACACCGGAATTCTATGGGTGTTCGATTCATCACAATGTAACTAGATTATTGACTCTAGTGCAAGTGGGAGACTGTTGGAAATATGCCCTAGAGGCAATAATAAAAGGATTATTATTATATTTCCTTGTTCATGATAATTGTCTTTTATTCATGCTATAATTGTATTATCGGGAAATCGTAATACACGTGTGAATACATAGACCACAATACGTCCCTAGTAAGCCTCTAGTTGACTAGCTCGTTGATCAACAGATAGTCATGGTTTCCTGACTATGGACGTTTGGATGTCGTTGATAACGGGATCACATCATTAGGAGAATGATGTGATGGACAACACCCAATCCTAAGCATAGCACAAGATCGTGTAGTTCGTTTTGCTAGAGCTTTTCCAATGTCAAGTATCTCTTCCTTAGACCATGAGATAGTGTAACTCCCGGATACCGTAGGAGTGCTTTGGGTGTACCAAACATCACAACGTAACTGGGTGACTATAAAGGTGCACTACATGTATCTCCGAAAGTGTCTGTTGGGTTGACACTGATCGAGACTGGGATTTGTCACTCCGTATAACGGAGAGGTATCACTGGGCCCACTCGGTAGTGCATCATCATAATGAGCTCAGAGTGACCAAGTGTCTGGTCACGGGATCATGCATTACGGTACGAGTAAAGTGACTTGCCGGTAACGAGACTGAACGAGGTATTGGGATACCGACGATCGAGTCTCGGGCAAGTAACATACCGACTGACAAAGGGAATATTATACGGGGTTGCTTGAATCCTCGACATCGTGGTTCATCCGATGACATCATCGAGGAGCATGTGGGAGCCAACATGTGTATCCAGATCCTGCTGTTGGTTATTGACCAGAGAGCCGTCTCGGTCATGTCTGCGTGTCTCCCGAACCCGTAGGGTCTACACACTTAAGGTTCGGTGACGCTAGGGTTATTAGGAAGACTTGTATGTGGTTACCGAATGTTGTTCGGAGTCCCGGATGAGATCCCGGACGTCACGAGGAGTTCCGGAATGGTCCGGAGGTGAAGATTTATATATGGTAAATTGTCATACGGACACCGGAAAGTTTCGGGGGCATATCGGTATTGTACCGGGGCCACCAGAGGGGTTCCGGGGGTCCACCGGGAGGGGCCACCCCTCTTGGTGGGCCACATGGGCCGCATGGGGGCAGGGAACCAGCCCCTGGAGGGCTGGGCGCCCCCACCCTTGGGCCCATGCGCCTTGGGTTGGGGGGGGGGGGGGAACCCTAGTGGGGGTGCACCCCCCTTGCTTGGGGGGCAAGCCCCCTCCCTGGCCGCCGCCCCCCTCTAGATCTCATCTAGAGGGGGCCGGCCCCCTTCCCCCTTCCCCTATAAATAGAGGGGCAAGGGGAGGGCTGAACACCTGATCCAAGGCGCAGCCCCTCCCCTCCCCAACACCTCTCCTCCTCCGTTGAGCGCTTGGCGAAGCCCTGTCGGAGTACTGCCTCTCCACCATCATCACGCCGTCGTGCTGCTACTGGAGCCTTCTTCCTCAACCTCTCCTTCCCCCTTGCTGGATCAAGAAGGAGGAGACGTCGTCCGTACCGTACGTGTGTTGAACGCGGAGGTGATGTCCGTTCAGCACTTGGTCATCGGTGATCTGAATCACGGCGAGTACGACTCCATCATCACCGTTCCCTCGAACGCTTCCGTACGCGATCTACAAAGTGGTATGTAGATGCAATCTCTCTCCCATGACTCGTTGCTTAGATGAACTCATAGATGGATCTTGGTGAAACCGTAGGAAAATTTTTAATTTTCTGCAACGTTCCCCAACAGTTGTGTCGGCTGTCTCCTAGTACGACCACACGATTCGTGTGGACGGATGTTCATTATGCCACACGTGTGGCAGTTATCGACGTCTTTTTCTTTATCCCCGTATAATTAAGTTATCTGTGCTTCGGGGCGGGCTTGAAAGAAAGAGTCTCCTTGCCTATCCAGCCCAGAGCGTCTGCCCATCCCAGCCCACTCCCTCGGCCGACCATCCCCCCCCCCCCCCCCCCCCCCCGCGCGCAAACACACCCACCACCATGGCAGCAGCGCCGCCGCCGCCGCCGGCGCTCCCGGACGATCTCGTCCAAGAGATCCTCGCCGGCCTCCCGCCCGACGACCCAGCCTGCCTCCTCCGCGCCTTCCTCGTCTGCAAGGCCTGGGGTTGCGCCGTCTCCCTCCCCAGCTTCCGGCGCCGCCTCCACGACCTCCACCGACCACCCCCCTTGCTTGGGTTCCTTCCCAACTGGGCTAGCGAGAGCACTCCCAGCTTCTTCCCCACCACCGCCTCATCCTTCTCCCTCGACGCGCCGGACTGCCTCAGGTGGCGGGCCCTCAACTGCCGCCACGGCCGCGCCCTCTTCTTCTCCGTGAACCAGGAGCTAGGACACTCCTAGTGTGGGAGCCAATCACGGGCGCCCGGAAGCGCTTTCCGGTGCCCGCAGCGTTCGAAATCACATACGCTGCTGAGTACCCGAGCAACCGCCCGATTGCGGCTGTGTTGTGCGTGGCGGACGGGGGCGACCACCGCAACTGCTTCGGGGGTCCTTTCCGTGTGGTTTTCCTCTTCGAGGATGACACCGAGGAGGAGGAGCAGAATTGTGTCATCTGGGCGTGCGAATACTCGTCTGAGACTGGTGCCTGGGGTGAACTGACCTCGTTGCACACCAAGTTCTGCAAGGAAGTCACAGAAAATTCCAGCGTGCTCCTTGGCAGATCTCTCTACTTTGTGGCCACTAAGTCTATTCTCGAGTATGATTTGGAAGGGCACGCCATGACTCTGTTCAGCCCACCAGACAACTGCGACTGCCTACATCTTAATCTCATGCTGACGGAGGACGGTGGACTGGGAGCTATTGTACAGGATTTTGGTACGTGTCTCAAGCTGTGGACAAGAGAGGTGAGTGACAGCACTGATGCACGATGGGTGCTGAGCCGGGTCATGGACCTGCGCAATTTGCTCCCAACTAGTACTCGCTTGAATCAAGGTTTTACAGTGCGCGTCATGGGCTTCATTGAGGGAGCAAACATCATTTTTGTTAACTCAGAGGTTGCTGGCATCTTTACAATTGAGCTGCGATCAGAGCAGGTGAGGAAGGCGTGTGATGATTGTGGCTTTGGTGGTTTGGTTCCAGTTGTCACCTTCTACGCTCCTGTGCCTCAAGGCTACCACCAAAATCTGCTGGTGTCCAAGCCTAGTGAGGAGGCAGGTGGTGAGGAGGGGGGAGAGGGGAAGAAGACAATAGATCAGGCACAACAGCTGTTCGACAAAGGGTCCAATTCTATCAATGCTGGGGACTTGGTCAACACCTTCGAATCCATCAGCCTTGACCATGGTATCAGGTGAGGGCTCTATTTCCAAATTCCTCCCCTATTCCGAGCTACGCAGAAACATTTGTATAGATGTTATTGTGGAACTAAACTTTCCCTTACTTCAGTAGTACCCTTTATGATTAGCACACTATGCCCTTTGCTGCTTTGTGCTTTGACTCGTTTTGTTTGGAAGATGAGTTAGGAGCAGTTTTAGATGTTCTAGGACGATGTCGCGGTTTATCTTGTGATTGGCGACGCTGCGTTTGAGGGGTTCAGTGAGTCAAATTAACCTTACTACTTTTTTTCCGATGGCAGAGTTAGGACCTGGCATCTTTTGTCATGATATGTGTATTGCGATGAACATTAAATGAAAGCGCATTTATTGGAAGGATAGGTTGTTATCTTATTCAACAAGAGTTATATACCCCTGGTGCTGGCTAGTCTATTGTTATAAACAGCAGAGAACAGAACATTGTCAGATCTCGTGTAATCAAAATGGTTGATGGAATAAATGTGGCTGTGTTGTTCTACCTCAGATTGCAGTCACTTTCATGGGCTTGTGTTATCTATAACTTAGTAATAATAGACTGAAAATTTACACCTTTGTTTTCACCTAGGGTTCCAAGCTATGGGGAAGTTGCTCCGGCCTGTGCTAGCATATTTGACAAATATGGATGTGCATACAAAGCTCAAAAGGTGAATGATTCTTTGTATTCTGTCCCCAAGAGTGCACAAAATGAAGAATTGGTGAAGGGCACACACAACCAGTGAAGATGATGCTGCGGACTCAATGACCTCTGGTAGCAAGTGTTGAAGATGCTGCTCCATCTTTGGAGAAAGGTAGTTCTCAAGAAGGTATTGTATATCACTGTTCCTTTCTTTGGACCAGTGGTGGTGCCAGGGCTGCACAACTGTGTGGTGAAATGCTTTATTTTCTCTGAAGTTTACATTGCTCACTAGGTTTTTGTATGAAATTTCACTTCTATGGAATGGCAACTTTTGGGATCAACTGGCTCCACAGTTTAAACATAAAAAATGGCTATGTGATCCTGCATATGCAAACTAGCAGTAGTCTTGTTTGGAATTTGGAAGGAGTTGTTTGCTGTCTGGACTTGTCTTGTGAATTCTGATCATCATTCCATAGAAGACCATTAACTCAATGTTGTTTTGCTAAAAATTCCTATATAATAATATAGAGAGTAGATGATGTAGCTCATAGCAGAAAATGCTTTCATATCTCAAAAAAAACTTGTTCCATGGGTTGACCATATCTTGAACTTGTGTCTGGTGCCATATTTCAGCCGTTCAACAACAACAACAACAACAACAAAGCCTTTAGTCCCAAACAAGTTGGGGTAGGCTAGAGGTGAAACCCATAAGATCTCGCAACCAACTCATGGCTCTGGCACATGGATAGCAAGCTTCCACGCACCCCTGTCCATAGCTAGCTCTTTGGTAATACCCCAATCCTTCAGGTCTCTCTTAACGGACTCCTCCCATGTCAAATTCGGTCTACCCCGCCCTCTCTTGACATTCTCCGCTCGCTTTAGCCGTCCGCTATGCACTGGAGCTTCTGGAGGCCTGCGCTGAATATGCCCAAACCATCTCAGACGATGTTGGACAAGCTTCTCTTCAATTGGTGCTACCCCAACTCTATCTTGTATATCATCATTCCGGACTCGATCCTTCCTTGTGTGGCCACACATCCATCTCAACATACGCATCTCCGCCACACCTAATTGTTGAACATGCCGCCTTTTAGTTGGCCAACACTCAGCGCCATACAACATTGCGGGTCGAACCGCCGTCCTGTAGAACTTGCCTTTTAGCTTTTGTGGCACTCTCTTGTCACAGAGAATGCTAGAAGCTTGGCGCCACTTCATCCACCCGGCTTTGATTCGATGGTTCACATCTTCATCAATAACCCCATCCTCCTGCAGCATTGACCCCAAGTACCGAAAGGTGTCCTTCTGAGGTACCACCTGGCCATCAAGGCTAACCTCCTCCTCCTCACACCTAGTAGTATTGAAACCGCACATCATGTACTCGTTTTTAGTTCTACTAAGCCTAAACCCTTTCGATTCCAAGGTTTGTCTCCATAACTCTAACTTCCTATTTACCCCCATCCGACTATCGTCAACTAGCACCACATCATCCGCAAAGAGCATACACCATGGGATATCTCCTTGTATATCCCTTGTGACCTCATCCATCACCAATGCAAAAGGATAAGGGCTCAAAGCTGACCCCTGATGCAGTCCTATCTTAATCGGGAAGTCATCAGTGTCGACATCACTTGTTCGAACACTTGTCACAACATTATCGTACATGTCCTTGATGAGGGTAATGTACTTTGCTGGGACTTTGTGTTTCTCCAAGGCCCACCACATGACATTCCGCGGTATCTTATCATAGGCCTTCTCCAAGTCAATGAACACCATATGCAAGTCCTTCTTTTGCTCCCTATATCTCTCCATAAGTTGTCATACCAAGAAAATGGCTTCCATGGTCGACCTCCGAGGCATGAAACCAAACTGATTTTTGGTCACGCTTGTCATTCTTCTTAAGCGGTGCTCAATGACTCTCTCCCATAGCTTCATTGTATGGCTCATCAGCTTAATTCCATGGTAATTAGTACAACTCTAAACATCCCCCTTGTTCTTGAAGATTGGTACTAATATACTCCGTCTCCATTCTTCTGGCATCTTGTTTGCCCCAAAAATGAGGTTGAAAAGCTTGGTTAGCCAACTATCGCTATGTCCCCAAGACCTTTCCACACCTCAATGGGGATACAATCAGGGCCCATCGCCTTGCTTCCTTTCATCCTTTTTAAAGCCTCCTTGACCTCAGACTCCTGGATTCGCCGCACAAAACGCATGTTGGTCTCATCAAAGGAGTCGTCCAGCTCAATGGTAGAACTCTCATTCTCCCCATTGAACAGCTTGTCGAAGTACTCCCGCCATCTATGCTTAATCTCCTCGTCCTTCACCAAGAGTTGGCCTGCTTCGTCCTTGATGCATTTGACTTGGCCAATATCCCTCGTCTTCCTCTCTCGGATCTTGGCCATCTTATAGATGTCCCTTTCGCCTTCCTTCGTGCCTAACCGTTGGTAGAGGTCCTCATATGCCCGACCCCTTGCTTCACCAACAGCTCGCTTTGCGGCCTTCTTTGCCATCTTGTACTTCTCTATGTTGTCTGCACTCCTATCCAGGTATAGGCGTCTGAAGCAATCTTTCTTCTCTTTAATCGCCTTTTGGACATCATCATTCCACCACCAGGTATCCTTATCTTCGCTTCTCCTTCCCCTGGACACTCCAAACTCCTCCGAGGCCACCTTACGAATGCAAGTCGCCATCTTCATCCACACATTGTCTGCATCCCCTCCTTCCTCCCAAGGGCCCTCCTTAATGACCCTCTCCTTGAATGCCTGAGCTGCCTCCCCCTTGAGCTTCCACCACTTCGTTCTAGCGACTTTGGCGCGCTTATCCCGCTGGACACGAATCCGAAAGCAGAAGTCAGCAACCACCAGCTTATGCTGGGGTACAACACTCTCTCCAGGTATTACCTTACAGTCTAGGCATGCACGCCTATCTTCTCTTCTCGAGAGGATGAAATCAATCTGGCTAGAGTGTTGGCCACTACTAAAAGTCATCAGATGTGATTCTCTCTTTCTAAAGAGGGTGTTAGCTACAATCATGTTGTAGGCTAGAGCAAAGCTTAAGACATCTTCTCCTTCTTGATTCCTGATGCCATAGCCAAAGCCCCCATGCACACCTTCAAAACCTGTGTTAGATGTACCCACGTGGCCATTGAGGTCTCCTCCTATGAAGAGCCTCTCACCAATCGGTACACTCCTAACCATGTCTTTCAGGCCTTCCCAGAACTCCCTTTTGGTGTTCTCATTGTGGCCTACTTGCGGGGCATACGCGCTGATAACATTGAGAACCAAGTCCTCAACTACCAGCTTGACCAGGATAATCCGGTCCCCACGTCTCTTGACGTCTACCACTCCATACTTGAGGCTCTTGTTGATCAAGATGCCTACGCCATTTCTGTTTGCAGACGTCCCCGTGTACCACAGCTTGAAGCCGGTATCCTCCACCTCCTTCGCCTTCTGTCCTCTCCATTTGGTTTCTTGGACGCAAAGGATATCAACACCTCTCCTCACCGCTGCATCAACTAGCTCCTGAAGCTTCTCTGTCAGAGATCCTACATATTTCAGCCGTTCGCATCCTAAATTTAAATATGTATAATTTTATCCTTCTTACATATAGGAATAGCAATGCCAGTTTGAACAAAATATGGATCTATCCATATCATAATGTCAGGTCTCTGCCGGACATTCTCCAAAAGCGACTAGCAGCATACTATTCACCATCTGAAATGTGATTCAGCTAGATATAGAATTCTGAAAATTGCCATGATATGCCTGAGACATGGTATTAGCTGTTTCTGCTGCATGTTCATGTTGCCTCAATGGTCAATGCCCAATTGCCCATCTGTTTGATTTGTATACGAGTACCTAGATGGAGGAAGCTGCTGCCATTCATTATTTGATGTGTTGATTCTTTTTTCTTATGGCATTGCAACGTTTGCCATATTCAGTATCCAATTGCAATGTATGCCATGCTCCATTGTTTGCTCTTTGCTGTAATGAGAGTGTCTTTGCATTAGTCTAGGAGGGTCATATAAACCATTTTGCCTGTTCTCGTGCATGTATAATCTGTTGCCTTTTGAGGAAAAGTCGCATGTATTACTCTAAGTCATTCAGCATTACATGTCTTTTGATGGAGTTTAACTTTCCATATATCTGATGTTGTACTAACATCTCAATTTGTTGTTATGTGCTGCTAGTGCTACGCTGATGGTCAGGCCGGGTTTCATCGGTCAAGTCATTCAGCGCTTTCAGTAGGATATCTTTCTTCTCTGCACCTGGGAAGTATGATCATTTTTCATGGTATTGTAGTTTAGGGTCCAGACTACATGTAGGTACCAGAAGTGGCACCTGAAAGAACCTAGTAAGTGAATCCTGCTGAAGACTTGCTACTGGCCGTGGGGATTAAATTATTTGTAGGTCCTACTTGTACCTGATAGTTTATGTGCAGTGATGCCGATTCAGGCCCTGTTTGCTGACATGATCCTATTGCATCTTCAAGAAATTGTTTAACCAATGTCGACATGTTTCATCAGTTGCGAGAAAACAATACTGTGTTCTCCCTCTGTTTCTTTGTGAGGATTCCTCGTGTTCCCCGACTTCTGCTGGAGGTTCTCTGTTTTAATCATGTGTGTAAAAGTTTCATCGTAACGAAATACTAGCAAGTAGTACGGAAATGAATTTTCGTTTACATGCTGGCCAGAATGGAGCAGAGGACATTGACCCTGATGTTGCTGCTATGATGAGATTGGTTCGGCACCTCAAAGATGTGAATGCTGCTCAGCTGCTATCTTGTCAGGGTGTTGAGACATGGTCGTCGGTTTTGGTTCAAAAAAAAAAAGACATGGTCGTCTGTTTGCTGCTATATGCACCTGGGTCTCGAGATAGCGTCAGTCAGGCACAACTCTATGATGCAAAGCTGCAGAGTGGCGATTTTGAAAGGAAAAACAAAATGATGTATGCTGTGCTACCTGAGAATGCCGGTGCAAAGAAGAGAGCGATCATATCTGAGAAATATTTCATCTTCCAGAAATATGCTATGTAAGTACTCCCTCCGTGCCATAATATAAGAACGTTTTTGGCACTAGTTCTTATATTATGGGACAGAGGGAGTATGTACGAAGGTTCAACTACTCTGTTTTCCCTCTCACTGTTTCTCAGTGCTTTTTTTTCTACTTTTGCTGGTTCTCTGCCTGAAAACTAAAAAAAATGTATGTTTGAGAGTAGTTTATTTCGTACTAGTAACTAAAATCGCATATGCATCGTAGCTCGTTCTGAGATGCAGGCCATTCTGTGAAGACAGGTGCCTATTTTTCCAAATCAGCACTTATAATCAATGCATCTGTTGTGCAAGATAATGTTAGTCCGTGATGCAACGAAGGCGGGGCGCCGGCCGCAATCAGCATGTATTCTCCGCAGCCATGCCGTAAGGGCAACTCCAGCGCGTGGCCCATCTGGTCCGGTTTTATCCGTATCGGGCAAAATCTGGCCCAACGGGCATACCCGAACGGACAAGCATGTCCATTGGCGTCCATTTTTGTCCGGCCCAATTCCAAAACCAGACCAAACTTGCGTCAGAAATGCTCCCGAGCGGACAGAAACGGACGCTCTCCTCATCCCTCTCGTCCGTTCCCGTCCGCCCCTGCCTTCTTTCTGGCCCACAAATCAGCGAGACTGACAGTCCGCTGCTGCAGCGTGCCTTCTCTCCCGCCCATGCCCACCGCCGTCGCTGGAGGCCACTGCGCCCGCCGCCGTCGTCGGATTCGCTGTGCCCGCGCCCGCACCCGTCCGCTGCGCCCGCGCCCACCGCCCGCCGGTCGGGCTCGTGCTAGACGTGGGGCAAGGCAGAGCGGACGGGGCGGGGCGGCGCAGGGCGTGCCGGCGGCGAGGCGGAGCGGGGCGGGCGGAGCGGGACGGGGCGGAACTGGGCGGGGCGGAGCGGGACGGGGCGGAACTGGGCGGGGCGGAGCGGGGCAGGGCGACGCAGGGCGGAGCGAGACGGGGCGGGGCGGCGCAGGGCGAGCTCGGGGCGAGTGGGACGGGGCGGGACGGCGAGTAGCAAGGGCGGGCGCGGGCGTGTCGGGGCTGCAGCGGGCGCGCGCGACACTGCGAGCTCGGGCGCGGCGCGCGGGCGGCAGCGGGCGACCTCGAGGCGGAGGCGGACGAGTTCTGCGTGTTGACGGCGGCGAGGCATTCTCTGCGAGGCGTTGCGACGACCGGGGCGAGCCGTTTGGGGTCCCGAGGCCTTCTGCGCGTCGAGCGCAGATGGTCCATACGCATGTCCGCCCCGGACGTCCACCCCAATCTCCCTAAATGGACAAAAATGGACGTCCGGATGGGTTCTAGCGCTGGAGTTGGCCTAACCCCCCACGCAGTACCATCTCCGTGCACCCTAGCTACGCTCACGGACGCCCGGCCGCAGCCTCTCCTTGGCCGCCTATCACAGTGTTGCAGCCTCCATCATGCCCTGCCTTGCTCTCGCGTAGTCGCCGCCGCTGCTATGAGCTAGAGGATTGTGCAGTCGCCGCTGCCGCTATGAGCTAGAATTGCACCGCCGCCGCTTGGTAGGGTTTGGGGGAATCAGACGGGGGGAGAGACGAGTCAGGCTGGGAGAGAGAGCTGGTTTGGCCTTTCTTTTTTTTGCGTGTGGTATAGATTGGGGTAATTCCGTCCACCTAAAAAAATTGACTGCCTAAATAAATCCTGAAAGACTGGCACGAATTAAACGGTAGAGGATAACGGAAGTGATGTAAGTGTCAAAAAAGGCATAAAATTTGGACTTAGTGTTGGATAAGGAAGAAAAAAGATCAGAGTAAAATAGGGAAGAAAAATTAAGATGGTGTTAAATAAGGAATTATCTCTTCTCAATTCCACTCCACCCCTCCGCTCCATACTCCACACCTACACCCTGATCTAGCACGCCATGGCAGCAGCGCCGCAGCCGCTCCCGGATGATCTCGTCCAAGAGATCCTCCTTCGCTTCCCGGCCGACGACCCAACCTGCCTCCTCCGGTCCTCCCTCGTTTGCAAGGCCTGGAGCGGCGTTATTTCCCGCCACGGCTTTCGCCACCACCTCCACGAGCTCCACCGGGCACCCCCTTTGCTCAGCTTCCTCCGCAGCAAGACCAGTGAGGGCACCCCCTGCTTCATCCCCACCACTGCATCGTCCTTCTCCTCGCCGCCCTGAACCACTACTCGTGGCTGGCCCTCGACTGCTGCCACGGACGCGCCCTCTTCCTCTCCAGATTTCAGAATGTTGAGGAACTCCTTGTCTGGGAGCCAAGCATGGGTACCCAAGAGCGTGTACCGGTGCCCGTAGCGTTTGAATTCCGCTACTCGGCCGCGGTTGTGTTCTACATAGTGGATGGGTGTGTGACCATTGCGATTGCCTTGGAGGTACTTTCTGCGTGCTTTACGTCTTCTCCTCCAAGGACGGCGCCGATGAGAGTGTCACGTCGGCATGCATATACTCGTCGGAGACTGGTTCCTGGGGCGGGCTGACCACGATGCACGGCGAGTTCATAGGATTTACAGAATATTCCACCGTGCTCGTTGGCAACTCTCTGTTCTACTTCATTGTCTACGACTATAAGGACAGTGAGATGATCCTGGAGTATGACTTGTCTAAGGCACTTCCTGACTATATTTAGTGTACCAGACACCCACTGTAACTGCATATACACTCTCATGGTGATGGAGGGCGGTGGGCTGAGAGTAATCCAAGACTTGCATCGACATGTCAAGTTGTGGACAAGAGAGGTGAGTGATTGCGCTGATGCACAATGGTTGCTGAGCCGGGTCATCTACCTGAACAATTTTCTCCCAGCTAGTGCTCGAGGTTATAGAGTGCGGGTGATGGGCTTTGCTGAGGGAGCAAATGCCATTTTTGTTAGTACGGTTGTCGGCCTGTTTGCAATTGATCTACAATCTGAGCAGGCAAGGAAGGTGTCTGATCATTGTGGCTTTTGTTTCCATAAATTGGTTTCAATTGTCACCTTCTACACTCCTGCGCCCCGAGGCGACCACCAAAATTTGCTGGTGTCGAAGCCTAGTGAGGAGGCAGGTGGTGAGGAGGTGGGAGAGGGGGAGAAAACAATACATAAGGCATAACAGCTATTCGACAAGGGGTCCAATGCTATCAATGAGGGGGAATATGTCAACACATTCAAGTGCATCAGCCACGGTAATAATGGCAGGTGAGGGCTCCATTCCCGAACACCTCCCCTGTTCCGAGCTATGCTGAAACATTTGTATGGATGCGATTATGGAATAAAACTTCCCGTTAGTTCGGCACTCTGGGAATAGCACAATGTGCCCTTAGTTGCTTTGGACTTTTAAGTCGTTATGTTCAACAAATGAGTTCAGAATAGTTTTAGATGTTTTAGCCTTCTAGGATGATGTAGTTTCCAAGTTGTCTATCCTTTGTTCTGTGGCGAGCCATTGCATTTGAGGAGTTTAGTGAGCCGAATTAACCTTAATGTTTTTCGATGGTGGTACTTGAGAGTTAGGGCCTAGCATCTTTTGTCATGATATGTGTGTTGTCATGAGCACTAAATCAAAGTGCAGTTATTGAATGGATAGGTGCTATCCTATTCTAGAAGAGTTGTATACCTCTGGTGTTGTTTGGTCTGTTGTTAGAGATAACAGTCAACAGAACATAGTTAGCACCTAATGCCAAAATGGCTGATAGAATAATTGTGGTTGTGCTGTTCTATCTCAGAATTTGAGTAACTTTTGCGGTCTTGTGTTATCTACAAACTTAACCATTATAGGCGGAAAAAATTACACCTTTGTTTTCACCTAGAGTTCCGCATCATGGGGAAGTTGCTCTGGGACGTGCTGGCACGTTCAAAAAAATGCACATACAATGCGCAAGAGATGGATGACTCTTTGGATGATGTTCCTAAGAGTGCGTCAAGTGAAGAATCGTTGAAGGGCACAGCCAGCAAAGATGATACTGAGGACTCAAATACATCTGGAAGCAATGTTGAGGTAGCTGTTCCATCTTTCGAGAAAGGTATTTTTCAAGAAGGCACTGTATAGCATTGTCCCTTTCTTTGCCCCAGTGGTGATGCTGTAAAATACTTTTTCCATTGGAATTTGCATTGTTCTCTAGTTTTCTGTATGAAATTTCAGTTCTATGTAATAGTTTTGCAAAGAAAAAAACCTTTTGGATCAACCAGCCCCACGGTTTTAACGACCCACTGCCACTGCCACCGGATAGCCATATACACACAGAAAAAATGGCCATTTAATCCTGCACTGACAAAAAAAAAGTCTTGTTTGGGACTTGAAAGGAACTGTTTGTTGTTTGGACATTTCTCGTGAGTTCTCCTCACCATTCAATAGAATACCATTTAATATATGCTGTTCTGGGAACAATTCATTTTTAATAATATAGATAGTAGATGATGTTGTTGAAAGAAGAAAATGCTTTCATTTCTGGAAGAAATGTTCCATAGGTGGACCCTATCTTGAACTTGTATCTGGTGCCGTATGTCAGCCATTTGCCTTCTAAATTTGTATACATATATTTTTATCTCTCCTACATATACACTTAAAATAGCAATGCCATTTTGACATATATGGACGTACCTAAATAATGTACTTGCACAACTTAGTTTTTACTACATAGCTCCCGTTTTCAGCAATCGTCTTACATATATAAGTTATGAAATAATGTAAATAGTTGGTGTTAAATGAACAGGTCTATTACTATCATGATCATGCTATGATGATTAAGTTGTGACATTTAAGCATTTGTATGCATCTCTTTCAGTTGATATTTGTTTATGGCAACAACAGAAGCCCAAGAAGCATTGTAAATAACCTTGGGGTTGTAAGCAGAGGCTTCAAATGTGGTGATGTGGCTTCAAATGTGGTAATGTTCAGGTCCCTGCCGAACCTTCTCCAAAAGAGACTTGTTCACCATCTGAAACGTTCAATACCCAATTCCAATGTCTGTCATCAGTCATGCCTATCATGCTCTGGATAGACCATCAATGTTTGGTCTTTACTGCGATGAGAATGTGCTCTTTTGTATAAACCATTTTGCATGTTGTCGTACACGTATAATCTATTGCTTTTTAAGGAAAACTCATATTCATTTTATTTTTCCTTACTCAGGCCATTCAATATTACATGCCTTTCGAATGATGTACTAACATCTCAATGTTGCTATGTGCAGCTACTGCTATGCTGATGGTCAGGCAGGACGTCTCATGAGTCAAGTCATCGGCGCCGTTAGTGTGATTCCTTTCTTTGCAGTTTGGAATCATGAGTTATACCTCCCATTTTTCATAGTAAATTGTAGTTCAGGTCCAGACTAAATGAAGGCAGCAAAAGCGTCACCTGAAAACAAGTGAATGCTGCTGAAGACTTTGCTACTCGGACTTGAAAAACTATTTGTTATTCCTGCCTGTAACCTGATAGTTTTTGTGGGCTGGTTTCGATTCGGACCGTGTTTGTTGGACATGCTATCCTATTTCATCTCCACAAAATCAGATATATTAGCGTATTTCTCTTGTATACTCATTTTCCTAAATTCATATAATATCGATACCAAGGTAAAAAAAAACTTTGAAGAGAAACATGTTATCATAATTCTATAATTTTCGTTACAAACAAAATTTTCTCAAGGGCCATTCCAGGTAGTCGCTAGACCAATCTGAATCGCGCCAGTTACAAATGTTGAGACCAACGATGTTGGATGTCTTCAGCGACATTCACTTCTTTGAGATCACTAAATGACATTGAGGATCTTGTTAGTTGTGTTCCTTCTCGTGTTGATTAACTTGACATACTTTTTTTTTATTATAACAACTGAGATGTACAAATTAATAGTTGTGTGAATCCGTGTCAACGGTCGGGCTGGCGTCTTGAAGGGAACTAGTGACCTGATCTGTGATCGTCTGCGGATGGAAACAACCTACGCACAAGATGAGGCCGCCGACAACAAGCCCACAAACAAACTAACACCATCCTGCATGCGAGGAGCTCCATCCTCGCCGGATCATGCCCCGGTGTGAGGACTGGCAAAAGCCGCCGAGGAATGCGCCGTCGTGGTTTCTGAAAATCAGCCCAACACCTCCAATGTCACCCCCTTTCGACATGGCACCGTCAACATTGGCTTTTACCCAGCCATCCTGTGGAGGTCTCCATCTTTCCTTCACCACAGTTGTTTTTGGCTTGGATCTTCGCCCGTGAATCGCTTGCCACTCGCCCATAAGGTGAAACACCCTTGTCGCTATCGTCTCCGCCTCCTCGATCCGCTTCCCATCGCATGCGCTATTCCTGGCGAGCCACAGTGCATAGGCCCCTTGTACCATGATCGCCCGCTCGTCGTCCGTTGCATCAGCGAACCACGACATCAGCCAGCTGGACAACGCATTCTGGGAGCATGCTGTCTCCGGCGGGATCGCCACCGGTACCCCCAATTCCGACTGCATTATCCTCCAAAACTTGGCCGAGTGATAGCAACCCCAAAATCTATGATAGTTCGTTTCTTCCCTCCCGCAAGCAACGCAAAACACTCCCTGTTTGATCCTTCTCCGTAACAGTTCCGCTCCTACAGCCAGCCCATTCCTAATCAGGCGCCACATATGGATTTTAACTTTGCCCGGTGCAATTGTGTCCCACAGGCTCAGCCATGCTTTGTGGTCCGCCACTGATGATGAGGATTCCAGCCGTCCGGTTCTCATCCGCTTCTGGTTCATACGTAGATGATACGCCGAGCGAACCGAAAAGATACCATTCTTGGTATAATTCCAAGCTTGGTAATCCTGCATCCCCGGTCCCCCAAGCGGGATTTGGCAAATCTCTTGGGCTTTGTCCGGAGCAAACATGTCCTGTACCTTGCTAGTATCCCATGAGGTCCCATCGGCAGTAAGCAGATCACGTACATGAGTTATACCCTCGATATAGCTTTGGCCCAGTGGCCTCAAGCTACCACTCCTCGGAATCCAATTTTCATGGTGGATCCGGACCCTCGATCCGTCCCCGATGCGCCAGATCAGACCATCATTGAGTAGGTCGCGGCCATGCAGGATGCTACGAAAGGTATAAGATCCCCCCGAAGGGCATGTAGCATTCAGTATCGACCTATCTGGGTAGTAGCGCGCTTTCAACACCCGTCCACAAAGCGAGTCTGGTACCTGAAACAGGCGCCACGCTGCTTTGGCAAGCATCGCCTGGTTGAAAGCCTCCGGGGTCCCTAAACCCCAGGCCTCCTTCATGCTTGCGCACACACATTTTCTCCCAAGCAATCCAATGCACCTTCTTATGACCATCAGCTTCACCCCACCAGAAGTTTGACGAAATTGTTGACAGGTTCCCGCACATTTTCTTAGTGAGTCGGAAGCAACTCATGGTAAAAGTTGGTGTGGATTGTAATCCGGACTTAACCAAGACCTCTCTGGCCATTTTTGATAATCCTTGCCCCTTCCACCCAGATACTTTCCCTCTTGCACTGTCCTTTACGTATTTAAAAGTTCCATCCTTAGCCCTCCCCACAACCGTAGGAAGACCCAGATATCTTTCACTTAGCGCCTCCTCCGTTATTTCAAGCACTTGTTTGAGTTCATTCTTCTCATCAGCCGGTGTGTCTTTGCCAAAAAATATAGCTGACTTCTGGAGATTTACTTTTTGGCCTGACGCAGCTTCATAGTCGTGCAAGATGGACCTGAGAGACTCAAAGTTTGCCCTTGAACCCTCCACAAAAACTACACTGTCATCAGCGAACAAAAGATGGGTTACAGTTGGTCCACCCCCTCCAAACGACACTCCCTTTATGTTGCCCACCCTCTGTGCCTCCTTTAGTAACGCAGAGAAGCCCTCCACACAGAACAAAAAAAGATACGGGGACAGTGGATCCCCTTGACGAAGCCCCCTGGTGGGATCAAACCTATCTGAGAGACCTCCATTGAGTTTAACCGAAAATCTGGCTGATTTCACACACCTCATGATCATCTCCGTCCAGTGACGAGAGAAGCCAAATTTCAGCAACATCTGTTCCAGGAAATCCCACTCGACTCTGTCGTACGCCTTCATCATATCAAGCTTGACTGCACAGATAGGTTTCCTCCTCTTTCTCTTCCTTATAGCATGCACACACTCATAGGCCACCAATACGTTGTCCGTTATAAGCCTGCGGGGCACAAACACACTCTGCTCCTCAGAGATCATAAAAGGGAGTACAATCTTCAAACGGTTGGCCAGTGCCTTTGCCGCGATCTTGTACAACACATTACATAAGCTAATTGGGCAAAATTGCGAGAGGAGTTCTGGTGACTTAACTTTAGGAATCATAACAAGAATCGTGTCATTAAATCCGTTTGGAGCCGCCGTTCCTTCCAGAAACTCTCGTACCACAGTGCAAACATCGTTCTTGACCAGCGCCCAGTGGCGTTGGTAGAACATGGCCGGTAGCCCGTCCGGTCCCGGCGCATTGGTCGGCCCCATCTGAAAAAGGGCAGCCTCGATCTCCTCATCCGTGAAAGGGACATCAAGTTGTGCACTCATCTCCCTAGAGACAGCTGGTTCAATATGTTGGAGTACTTTCTCCCCCTCACGCGAGCCCTCGGAGGCGAATAGATGCATATAGAACTGGGCGGCCATCCTCCTCATCCCCTCATCATCCGTACATTTTGATCCATCCTCCCGACGTAGCGCCTTTACTGTATTCTTGCGTTTTCGGTGGGACGCGCGATTTTGAAAGTACTTGGTGTTTTGATCTCCCTCTTGCAACCAGTCCACACGCGATCTTTGCTTGTAGAACACCTCCTCCTGTTCATAAAGTTCATGGAGTTGATTCTCAATATCTTTGATCTCTTGCCTGTACCCCGATCTAGCTGCTCGCATCTTAGCGTCCACAAGCTGTGATTTAAGGTGGCCAATCTGCTTCTTGATGGAACGAAAAACCCTTCGGCTCCACTCGTGCATGGAATTTGTGGCTGCCCGAAGCTTGCTGCATGTTGCCGCTAGGCTCCTGTCAACCTGATTGGCTGCATGCGCATCCGCCCATGCAATGGCCACCATGGTCTCGTACTGCTCATGTCTCCCCCATGCAGCTTCATAAATAAAGGGCCGCTGTCCCCGGTTGGTCCTGTCTCCCGCCACCATCATTGCCTTAATAATCAGTGCTTGATGATCTGACTCTTCCGTCATTACATGCATCACTTCTGTAGCCGGAAAGAGCTGGGCAAAGTCTCCGTTGCAAGTCGCCCTGTCCAGTCGAACTTGAATATTATCAGCCCCGTCTCTCTTGTTGTCCCAGCTAAAGGGGTACCCTGAAAAGTCTAGATCTGCCAATCCGCAGTCGGAGAGACATCCCTCAAAAGATTCCATCTGTCTCCTCCCTTGTTGCTCCTCCTGTCGCAGTGCCTCGTTGAAGTCACCAGCGCATAGCCATGGTAGGTTATCTTGGGCACGCAGATATCTCATGGCCTCACATGTCTTTGATCGTTTTTCCACACATGGTTCTCCATAGATTCCAGTGAACCTAAAGGATGCACCGTCACCCACAATCACCGCATCGATATAATATTGACACCACGGCCGGACTGTCACTTCAATATGATCCCTCCACCATAGGGCTAAGCATCCACTTTTACCCTTGCAGTCCACCGCGACCCCCTTGGTAAAGCCCAAGCTCCACTTGAGTCTGTCCATCGCACCCGATCTCTTCTTTGTTTCTGATAAGAACACCACCTCTGGGTTGTATGACCTAATCAGGTCCCGAAGTTCGCCCACTGCCGAGTCCAACCCCAAGCCTCGGCAGTTCCAGGCCAAGATAATCATTGCTCCCGGCGGCCCCGCCCAGTGGCAGGGTCCGCCGTTACATTGTCATTCTCTTCAATCCTGTCAAACACAGAAGATATTTTCTGTTTGGTGTCACGAACAAATGATTCATACCCTTCATGCCTGTCCCCCTCCCCTTTTGGTACCCACACTAGTAGA
Organism: Triticum timopheevii; assembly: GCA_963921465.1. NCBI lineage: Eukaryota > Viridiplantae > Streptophyta > Magnoliopsida > Poales > Poaceae > Triticum > Triticum timopheevii. Next base: position 600,130,935 of record OY997267.1, read on the forward strand.
AAACAGAGCTTTAAAACCGGTTTGTAAGGGCCTTTAGTGCCGGTTATGGCACTAAAGGCCCCCCCCCCCTTTAGTACCGGTTCGGCACGAACCGGCGCTAAAGTGCCACCACGTGGCGTGAGCTCGCGCCCTAGTATGGGGGACCTTTAGTACCGGTTGGTGTTACCAACCGGTACTAAAGGTTTTTTTTTTTTGAAAATTTTGGAAAAAAAATTTGATTTTTTTTCGATTTTTAATTTTTTTGAATTATTTGATGATTTAGTCTCTAATCACCTCTCTTAACTGCTCAAGTGTGGATCACTCATTCCAAATCATCTAACTTCCCGACCGGTCACCCATCCCTCTCACTACTCTAGCCCGAGCACGCTTAACTTTCAGGTTTTATTCTCCTTCGTTTCCTAGTCTGCACTTGTTGTTTTCCTGACAATAGTAAGATGTCAATCCTATTAACCCTGAGGAGTTTAGCTTGAGCATGAAGTCACACATTTCACCGTTTGAGTTTGGAACTATTATTCTAAAAAAATAGTAATTATTTAGTAACGCTAATATTGCTTGAATAAGTTTGACCATAGTTTGACCAAAATTCAAAAAATTGAAATAATTATTTAGTAACACTAATATTCTTGAATAATTATGTAGTAACATTAATACTTCTTGAATAAGTAGCTTGACCAAATTTAACCAATTTTTTTTTAAAAAACTGAAATTTGACCATATCTTTTTTACCTTTTCGAATTTGAGGATTCTAAAAAATTCCAAACAGGCCGTAGGCGGTCTCCATCGGATGCGGATTTTCGTGCTGAATTTTTTGATATATTATACGTTTTTTTCCGACATCGTATGCAAAAGTTATAGCCGTTTTACATTTTTTCCTACACTTTTTGCAAAACATGTCGAAATTTAAGTTTTCAAATTTTCCTAACTAGTAGATATAGTAATATAACTACCTCTCGAAGGATTTTATTTTTTGAAGTTTTTATCATTTTCTTTTGATTTTTTCAAAACTGAAATGGCGATACAGGGGGGGGGGGGTAGAGTTTGAAAATTGGCCCCTTTAGTACCGGTTCGTGGCACGAACCGATACTAAAGGCTTGTCCCCTTTAGTACCGGTTCGTGGCACAGACCGGTACTAAAGGTTAGACCTTTAGTACCGGTTGGTAACACAAACTGGTACTAAAGGGGCTCGTGGGGACCCGGCCTGACGCCAGCCTGCCACTACCCCTTTAGTACCGGTTCGTGGCACGAACCGGTACTATTGATCGCAGCCATGAACCGGCACTATTGATCACATTAGTGCCGTTTTTTTTACAAACCGGCACTAATGTGCTTCACATTTGACCCTTTTTCTACTAGTGCCACATCTGTTTCGGCCTTCTCTTCCTCGAGTTCGGTGTACCATGTGGACTATCTCTCCTTCTCCTTCTCTCCTCATAGTCTTGCCGGGGTTTACGAACATAGTACCCCTTCTTTCTCTCCTGATTAAAATGAGGTTGGTAACCGTACTGGGACTCCCCCCTTCTGCTCGTTGAGCCTCGCTCCCATTGGCTTCTCCCCTCCATCTTCCTGCGGTCATACTCCTGCTGCCACTGTTGCGCCTTAAGCTGTTCCCTAAGATCCCTCTCTTTCTTCCTCTCTATTTCATGCTGCAGGTCTCTCTCTTCTGGCCACCCTCCCTGCCCTTTCTCCTTGTTTGGGGAGATAACAATCCCTGTCTCTCTCTCCCGCCGGTTATGCCCACCAGTGTTGGCATCCCCGGGCTTGTCAAAATCCACATTTAGGTTACGTTTGACAGGAACCTCCCTTGTACGTGCATGCCTCTCCTTTTCCTTATTGTTTCCATCTAACTGTGAGCTCATAAAACTGCTGGCGCTGGCATTATTGTCCTCCGCTCCCTTCACCTCATTCTTGGAGCCAGTGCTCCGTCCTGGCGATGCTCGAAGCCAGCCCCCCCCATTGAGCACCTTTATCTACTGGAGGTTCACAACGTCCATATTCATGCACCAGCCTCCCACATTCAAAGCAAAAATGTGGGATCTTTTCATAGTGGAAATCATACCAAGTGCCCACCTTGTCCTCCTGAGAGCTCTTGAGAAAAAAATCCCCTAACTAGGGGTTCAAAGAGCGGTATCCTTGCTCTCACACGCAGCTGATTCCCTCTTGCCATGCCGTCTTTGTCCACATCCACTTTAACAACTTCTCCTAGCCAGTTTCCCAAAGCTTTCCCAAAAGCATCTGTTCTCTTACCAGGTGGGAGATCTGCAATCTTGACCCACACATCAATCTTGTCGAATACCATCTCTGATGGCCTGACGTTGCTCTCGTATTCCTTCAGAGACAGCACTTTGAAATCGTACTGCCAAGGCCCATTATTCATTGCATGCCGCCAATCCCCTTCGCTCCCGAAGTGAACAACGAAGACGTTGTCGCCCATGTCTTGGGACCGTGCTTCGTGGTGAAGGCCCCAAGCCCTCTGCATCGTTTTCTCGAGCACCGTCCGGTTTAGCGGTCGCGGCGAGAACACCTTCCCCACCGCCGACCACTTCATGTTTTTGGGCAGGATCTGGTCTGCCTCCTCGAAGACGAAGCCCTCCGCCTCCTTGTCCAACAACACCATCCCTCCCATCCTTGCTGAGAGGCTCGCGGTGGGATCCGGCGTTTTGCACGTGATCAGTGATCTTGACGACCCCCTACTCGTTGCTTTCCCCGGGGTCGCTGTGGCCGCCGAGGTTGCCTTCGTCGCCTGGAACCCCGCAGAGTTTGACGTCGCCTTCTCCGCCATGGCCCCTCCCTTGGAGGAGATAGGCTACACCAGTCCGTGTCGAGGGAGACGCAGTCGCCGCCCTAGACACCACCGTAGACACACCACCCCCGCAGTCAAAACCCTAACCCTAGCGCCGCCAGGAGATCGCCTAGCAATCGCCTGCCCGTCGCCTCTTAGGGTTTCTTACGTGGTGGACCCTGCGTCTTTGAAGTTGAAACTTTGTACATATAGAGTAACCACATGGTACGATAACCCGGCCATATATCTGCTAAAAAAGGTATATACACGGATTAAGTTTTTCTTTGTAAAATCTTCACTGATTTTGTGAAACAAATGGGAGAAAATTGCAAAATGGGAAGTGATAATAACTGATGAGTCGTGCGCTGCAGTAGGACGGAGACGTTTGTGCGGCAGACTCGGGCTGGAACCGGTTGGGCCGGCAAACAAACCCATACCTAGCCGCCACCATGGCAGCACCGCCGCCGCCGCCGGCGGCGCTCCCGGAGGAACTCGTCCAAGAGATCCTCGCCCGCCTCCCGCCTGAGGACCCAGCCTCCCTCCTCCGCGCGTCCCTCGTCTGCAAGGCCTGGGGCCTCGCCGTCTCCCACCCCGGATTCCGCCGCCGCCTCCACGAGCTCCACCGAGCACCCCCCTTGCTTGGGTTTCTCCCCACCAGGGCCTGCCACAGCACCCCCCACTTCATCCCCACCACCGCCGCGTCCTTCTCCCTCCACGCTCCGGACTGGCACTCGTGCCGGGCCGTCGACTGCCGCCACGGCCGCGCCCTCTTCCTCTCCGTGAACCAGCACGCCGAGACACTCCTCGTGTGGGAGCCCATCACCGGCGCCCAGAACCGCCTACCTGTGCCCGCGGCGTACGACAGCGCCAAGCCATATCCAAACGCGTTGATGTACTCTAACGCGGCGGTGTTCTGCGCAGCGGACCGGTGCGACCACCGCGGCTGCCTCGGGGGTCCTTTCCGCGTGGTCTTCGTCTTCGAGGAGCACACCAAAGAGGAGCAAAATGTCACGTCGGCCTGCGTATACTCGCCGGAGACTGGTGCGTGGGGCGAACTGACCACGTTGCACACCGAGCTCTCCATAGAAATCACAGACAATTCCAGCGTGCTCGTTGGCAGCTCTCTGCTCTACTTCCGGGCCAGCGCGTCCATCCTGGAGTACGACTTGGCAAGGCATGCCCTGACTCTGTTCGTCCCACCAGACAATGACGAGAACGTACCTTTTAATCTCATTTTGACGGAGGACGGTCGACTAGGACTTATTGAAGATTGGTGTCCGCATCTCAAATTATGGACACTAGAGAATGCGAGTGATGACACTGATGCACGATGGGTGCTGAGCCGTGTCATCAACCTGCGCAATTTTTTCTCCCAGCTAGTGCTCGCTTGAATGAAGGTTATGGAGTGCGGGTGATGGGCTTCGCCGAGGGAGCTAATGTCATTTTCGTTAACTCAGTTGCTGGCGTCTTCACGATTGAGCTACAATCAGAGGAGGTGAGGAAGGTGTTTGTTCATAGTAGCTTTGCTAATTGGTTCCGGTTGTCACCTTCTACACTCCTAAGCTCCGAGGGTATCAACAGTATCTTCTGGTGTCAAAGTCTAGTGTGGATGCAGGTGGTGAAGAGGGGGGAGAGGGAAAGAAAACAGTAGAACAGGCACAACAGCTGTTCGACAAGGGGTCCAATGCTATCAATGAGGGAGACTTCGTGAACACCTTCGAATGCGTCAGCCACGACCACAATATCAGGTGAGGGTTCCATTCCCAAACACCTTCCTTATTCCGTGCTATGCTGAAACATTTGTATGGATGTGATTGTGGAATAAAACTTTCCCTTTGTTCAGTAGTGCTCTTTATTATTAGCACAATGTGCCCTTCACTGCTTTGGGCTTTAAGTCGTTTTGTTCGGAAGATGAGTTAAGAGCATTTCGAGATGTTCTATAGGACGATGTGGTTGCCAAGCAGTTTATCTTGTGATTGGCGACGAGCCCAGCTGCGTTTGAGGAATTCAGTGAGTCGAATTAACCTTAGTACTTTTTTCAGATGGCGGAGAATTAGGACCTGGCATCTTTTGTCATGATATGTGTATTGCGATGAACATTAAATTATAGCGCGTTTATTGGAAGGATAGGTTGTTATCTTATTCAACAAGAATTATATACCCCATGGTGCTGGCTATTCTGTTGTTATAAACAGCAGAGAACAGAACATTGTTAGATCTCGTGCCATCAAAAATGGTTGATGGAATAATTGTAGCAGTTTTGTTCTATCTCAGACTGCAGTAACTTCCATGGCCGTGTGTTATCTATAACTTAACAATTATAGACTGAAAATTTACACCTTTGTTTTCACCTAGGTCTCCATCATTCATTTGATGAAACTGACGGGTTTAGTTCTGGCATCCATACAACTATATGGACATCTTAGTTGTAATAATAAAAAGAAGTATGTCAAGTCAATCTACGCGATAACCTGGGGTTGTAGGCAGATGCTTCAAATGTGGTAACGTCGGGTCTCTGCTGAACCTTCTCCAAAAGAGACTAGCAACAGATTGTTCACTGCCTGTGAAATGTGATTCAGCTAGACTAACCATTATTTGACTTGTTAGTTTTTTTTTCCTTATGATATTTCAATGTTTGCCATGTTCCATATCCAATTGCAATGTTGTCATCAGTCGTGACTGTCATGCTTCTAAAAGATTGTCATTGTTTGCTCTTTGCTATGATGAGAGTGTGTTTGCTTTAGTCTGGCAGGTTCGTAAAAACCATTTTGCTTGTTCTCGTGCACGTATAATCTGTTGCTTTTTGAGGAAAACTCGCATTTATTTTATTTCTCCTCACTCGAGTCATTCAGTATTACATGCCTTTTGAAGGATTTTAGCTTTCCATATATAGCTGATGTACTAACATCTCAATCTGATGCTTTGTGCTGCTACTGGTACGCTGATGGTCAGGCCGGACGTCTCATGAGTCGAGTCATCAGCGCCGTCAGCAAGATCTCTTTCTTATTTGCAGATGGGAATCATGAGTGTTACCTCCCATTTATCATGGTAAATTGTAGTTCAGGGTCCAGACTAAACGGAGCAAGCAAAAGTGGCACCCGAAAGCAAGTGAATGCTGCTGAAGACTTTGCTACTTGGACTTAAAAAACTATTTGTAGCTCCTACCTGTAACCTGATTGTTTCTGTGGAGTGATGTCGATTCAGACCCTATTTGTTTGTCATGTTATCCTATTTCATCTTCAAGAAATAGGATAACCATCGTCGACATGTTTCATCGGTTGTGAGAAAATAGTAATGTGATTTTCCCCCCTACTGTTGCTGGATGTTCTCTGTGTTTAATCACGTGTGTAAAAGTTTCATCATAACGAAATACTAGCAAGTACTAGTACTGAAATGAATTTTCATCTATACACAGTAGAGTAAAACTACAGGGATTGGTTGAAGGTACAGCCTACACGCACGCACAACGACGGTGGTAGGGATGAAACTATTTGTAACAATAAAAGGTACTGGTTAAGTTCTGGCATCCATACAACTATTTGTACATCTTAGTTGTAACAATAAAAGGTACTATGGAACACAACTAATTAAACAGGTCTTCAATGTCATTTCCTGATCTTGAAGAAGTGAATGCTGCTCAAGACATCATCGTGGATCTCGATGGGTTTTTCTTTTTCTGGGAAGATCTCTACGTTTGATGACAACTACCCTAGATCTCCATATTTCTCTTGTATACTTGCTTTCCTTATTGATATTAGCGTAAAAAAAACTTTAAAGACAGCCCATGTTATCATAATTCTATCATTTTCATTACAAACAAAATTTCTCTCAAGGGCTGTTCCAGGTAGTCATTAGACCAATCTGAATCGTGTCAGTTAATATCTTGAGAAAACTTTTTTTTTTGCCGGAAAACTTAGAAGTACATTTAATCCCCTAATGAAATTCTTTTGCTGGAATCCGTCGCCGCTCATTTCGTTGTTGTCGCATCGCCGCAAGAGAGTAGATATCCCACATAGACCTGTAGAGGAATGTTCCTCGTTGATGTTGCCGCAATAGCCACCCGCTGTGTACGACGGGGTCTAGGGGAATAAACCGATCTGTGTCGAGGATCGGGCTAGCATCACTGGAGGAAACTGGTGACCTGATCCGACCGCAATTGCAATGCTTGCCATGTTCAGTAACCAATTATGCTCTGAAAAGACTGCCATTATGTGCTCTTCATTGTGATGAGAGTGTCTTTGCATTAGTCTGGGAGGGTCATATAATGAGAAGTGCACGGATGAACCAGGGTACATATGAACCCACTTTGAAAAACACATTTCTAAACGCTAAAAAATTCTAAAAAAAAGTTACACGGGTACGTTTCCATGTTCTATGTGCGTGCATAAAGTTTCACGAAAAAATAACCTTTGTTGTGGCATGTGCAAAAAAGACAAAAAATTATGTTGTGGAACACTATTTAGAAGCACTGAAATTTGTCTTTTTTGCGGAGACAAAACAAAAAGACATTTTTTTTCACAAAACGTTGTGCTGCGTACACACATTTGCAAACTGATATTTTATTTTGATTTTTTTGACATTTTAAAACGTGCTTAAAATGCATTTTTTGATAAGTGGGTGCATATGCCCATGGATTCAGGGGGTGCCCTCTTGTCGTATAATCTGTTACTTTCCGAGGAAAACTTGTATGTATTTTATTTCTCCTTACTCAAGACATTCAATGTTACATGCCTTTTGAAGGAGTTTAGCTTTGCATATATATCTGATGTACTAACATCTCGATCTATTTCCCCGGAAAAAAAAATCTCAATCTATTGCTATGTGCAGCTAGTGCTACGCTGATGGTCTGGCCGGACATCTCATGAATCAAGTCATCAGCACCTGAAAAAGTAAGATGCTGCTCAAGACTTGCTACTGGGTGTGGGGATTAATTCCCTGGCTAGGAGTTGAAAATCTATTTGTAGCTCATACGTGTGTACCTAATAGTATCTTCCGTGGGGTGGTGCCGATCCACACTCTGTTTCTTGACATGTTTCATCTTCAAGAAGTAGGATAATCATCGTTGACCTGTTTCATCAGTTGCGAGAAAACAACATGTACTGGGTTTCCCCCTGTTTCCTCGCGAGAATCCCTCTTTTCCTCCTACTCTTGCTGGAGGTTCTCTGTTTTAATCATGTGCGTAAAAAATTCTTGCTAACAAACTACTAGCATGCGAATATATTAGAGGCAAGTAGCTCCAAGTAGTTTGGGTTATCGATAAAATTGGCGGATTAAAGTACGTACAACTATTTACCCATGTCACAAACTAATTCATTAATTAGAAGACCACATGGTGTATGTGGTAAGCAACCTCAAAACAAACAATGTCAACAGAAAAAGTAATTCACCAGAAGAGATTCAAAAACTGGTGAACGTGTGTCGTCGGGTCCATTGGCTCGGCAGACAGACCAAAGTAATCCCAAATCTCAGCCGCCCTAGGACATTGGAAGAAAGCATTCAGTGCATCGTCACAATGAACTTTTCAAGTCGGACATAAGCTGCTGTTGTGGATATGGCGATCGGATAGAACATGGGACGGTGTTGTGCAAAAAGGCTGGGCGAAAGAGTAAGTTACAAGTACATATGTATAAAAAAAATTTGTTGCTTTTGGTAGTGAAATTGCACTGGGAGGGCACAGCACGTAGACGTAGGCCTCTAAGTACAGCAATTGTTTAGGTTGAAATATATATATTAGGAGGTTCAGTCATTCCAGGTTCCTCTGCACACCCATCCCCAGATCTAGCGAGTAGCCACCGCCATGGGATTGGGAGCACCGCCGCCGGTGATCCCGGACGAGCTCGTCGAGGAGATCCTCATCCGCCTCCCGCCCGACGACCCCGCATGCCTCCTCCGCGCATCCCTCGTCTGCAAGGACTGGGGCGGCATCGTCTCCCGCCCGGCCTTCCGCCGCCGCCTCCACGAGCTCCACCCGACACCACCCCTCCTCGGCTTCCTCCCTGGACCGGGCTACGTACCCCAGCACAGCTTCATCCACACCACCGCATCGTCCTTCTCCCTCGCCGCTCCAGACTCTCGCTCCTGGCGGGCCCTTGACTGCCGCCATGGCCGCGCCCTCTTCGTCTCCAAGGGCCAGGACGCCGAGGAGCTCCTTGTGTGGGAGCCAATCACGGGCGCCCAGCAGCGCGTAATGTGGCCCGTGGCGTTTGAGTGGAGCTACAGCTACTTGACTGCGGCCGTGTTGTGCGCAGCGGACGGGTGTGACCACCGCGACTGCCTCGGAGGTCCTTTCCGCGTGCTCTTCGTCTTGTCCGTCGGCGACCAACAAGTCTTCTCCGACGATGACGATGCGTTTCGCACGTTGGCATCCGTGTACTGGTCGGAGACTGGCACCTGGGGCGAGCTCACCTGGATTTACCGCGACTGGTCAATATTCGAATTTACATACTCCAGAGTGCTCGTTGGGAGCTCTGTGCTCTACTTCATGTTCTACAACACCTATGACTTCGACTATGGCCGTGTGTCCATCCTGGAGTATGACTTGTCAAGGCACGCCCCGAATGTGTTTACTTTTAAGCCACCAGACAGCTGCATATATAACCTTGTGCTGGCGGAGGACGACGGTGGACTGGGCATAATCCAAGGCTTGGATCCGCAGCTCAAATTGTGGACAAGAGAGGCGAGTGATGGCACTGATGCGCAATGGGTGCTGAATCGGGTCATCGACCTGGGCAATTTGCTGCCAACTAGTGCTCGATTGAATGAAGATTATAGAGTGCATGTAATGGGCTTCGCTGAGGGGGCAAATGCCATTTTCGTCAACACAGTTGATGGTGTCTTCACAATTGAGCTACAGTCGGAGCATGTGAAGAAGGTGTGCAGTGATCATGGCTTCGTTAATTTGATCCCGGTTGTCAGCTTCTACACTCCTGTACCCCGAGGCCAGCAGCAGAACCTGCTGGCGTCGAAGCCTAGCGAGGAGGGGGGAGAGGAGGATAAAACAGTAGATCGCGCACAGCAGCTGTTGAGCAAGGGGTCCAATGCTATGAAGGAACGGGACTTTGTCAACACCTTCGAATGCGTCAGCAACGACCACAATATCAGGTGAGTCCCAAACGCTTCCCCTATTCCATGCCACACATCATTCGCATGGATGACATTCTCAAAAGGAACTTCTCAATGGTTCGCTACTCTTTAGGGCCAGCCTTTGGTTTCCCTGTCTCCTTAGTTGCTTTAGGCCTTTGAGTTTTGTAGTTTAGGAGATGAGTTTAGAGCGGTATTAGATGTTCTACGACAAGGAGGTTGCCAAGCGGTATTTATCTTTTTTTTCTTCTTGTTCGGCTGCGAGCACGAAAGTGTGTTGGTGTTTCAGGGGTTCAATGAGCTGAATTAGTGTTAGTGTGGCATCTTTTGTGATGGTTAGTGTCATGTGATGAGCATTTAATCAAAGTGCAATTACTGGAGTGATAGATGTTATCATATTTGAGAAGAGTTCTATACCTCTGGTGCTGGCTAGTTGTAAATATCTCATCGATATACCATTTATTGGTATGGTACTTAGATGGTAATTGTACTTCATAATATTTGCAAACACTAGCTAGTTGTTAGAAACCGAACTCAACAGAACATAGTTAGCACCTAGCGTCATTAAAACCGACGATGGAATAATTGTAGCAGTGCTACACAACTTTAATGGTCTCATGTTGTTTATAACCATAACAGTTATAGACTGAAAATTTACCCCTTTGTTTCATCTAGGGTTCCTTGTTATGGAGAAGGTGCTCTGGAGAGTGCTAACATGCTCAACAAACAAGGATATGCCTTGCTACCGAAAGATTCTTCGGGTGATATTCCCAAGAGTGCACCAAATGAAGAATCGGTGAAGGGTACAACGAGCAAAGATGATGGCGGGAGCTCGACGACCTCTGATAGCAATGTTGAGGGTGCTCCAGCTTCAGAGAAAGGCAAGTCTGAATAATGTACTGTTTCTCATTGTTCCTTCCTGAGACCATTGTCTGTGCTAGGGCTGCACTATTGTGTGGCGAAATGCCTGCTTGATTTCCGCTGAGGTTTGCATTGTTCTCTAGGTTTTATATGGAATATGGAATGATTGCTCAAAGAAGTTGCCGAATTAATTGAACCCACAATTTTAATGTGGCATTGTGATTCCCCCTATACAGTCATATAACCCACATGAAACAATGGTCATGTACTCCTGCATGTGCAAAGTAATAGTCTTGTTTGGGATTTGCAACTGAATATAAATTATCTCTCGAATTTACACCATCGTTCTGTAAGGGATCATTTAACTTCTGATGGTTGTTACTCAGTTCTGGAGTATAGATAGTAGACGGCATTGTAGAAAGCAATATGCTTTTATAGTATGCTTGGTTTATGGGTTAGATCATAATTTCAAGCGTGTATGCCATATAACAGCCAGTTGCCTTATAAGTTTATATATACTTATTTAATTATTTTATCATTGAATTATAGATATGGATATATGAAGCATCAGCTTGGGGGCTTAATTTTCTTTCTTTCTTGCAGTTAACTGTCTAAATCATGTGTAGGTTTTGCTGCATAAAAGTAGCATTTTTTTAGCAGCCATGTACTACAAATTTACGCAGTAAAGTGAATATCCAGTGGTTATCAGTGTTAAAGGTAACTTGTTTAATCCATCGTAATAGTGAGATGATACAGACTGCCAATCATTGTGACGGGCATGCATGAGTATCATCTGTGGAGATACTTCCTTTGATTGTGTTCTCATATATATATATCTAGCAAATGATGAGGAATAGATCCCAAATGCCCATTGAAGACCGAACTGTCTATCAGAATGCTGTGCGCAAGTTAAAAATGCCTCCTTCACTTTTTCTTCAGAGAGGATATTGAAACAACAGCAAGAGGATGAGGAGAGGAAGCTTCAACACAGAGCAAAGAAGGATGCAAAGAAGGTAAAGTGCAACCATTTGTGTATACCGTTGCCTGCTTTTTACAATTAGTTTTCCATTCAACATGAGATTTACTGCCAAAACAGTCCAGTGGGCTGTTGAAAATCGGTAGAATTCAGAATGAGTGGATATAAACTTGCTGGAATTTTGTCTATTTTGGGCCTAGCCCAATAGTAGTTTCAGAAATTCCTAATAAATCCTAGAGGCCCACGCAGCCCATTCGTGCAAGGCAAGAGGTGGAGTTAAAGTTTAGTCCCACATTGCTAGTTTAGAGGGAGTTGGACCTCTTTATGAGGGAGGTTCTTTCCCCACATTGAGAAACAGTAAAACGGAGCCACCTACGGCCTCTCTCAGCAGTTTGAGCCTGTCCGTCGTCAGATCCTTCTACTGAGCGCTCCAGATCTCTTGATCGTTTAACCACTCGCGTGCAACGTGTTTTTTCACAACGTCACCGTGCAACCAGCGTGGCCCACTGTAACTGGGCTGCTGCTCCGCAGACCAACTGGGGCGATTTGCTCCTTAATCCGGCCAACTGGGAAAAACGTAAATAGGCCCAGAAAAGTGGATAAACGAGGTCGCCCATGTTTTCCGTCTTCCTCACGAGACGCTGCTGGATGCATTCATCCTTACGGCGGCGGGGGCGACGACGGCGGCGGTGGAGGCAGCTCGTACGCCCTTTGAGTGGAGATGCGTGATATATGTCCTAGGGTTCTGTTTCCTTGTTCCTTAGGTTGGCTGTCCTTTGTTGCAGATATCCTGTTCTTTTTTCTTTGTTCCCTCACAGCCTGGATGGGGAGCTTCATCCCTGCTGTAGTTGTAATTCGGCTATTGATATACACTGTTTGTAAATTGCTTCAGGCAAAACTGGATCGGTGGGCTCCGGGTGGTGATGGTGGTGGTGTTCTTTCTTGCTCTACATGTTGATAGGTTTTTGCTCCGTTTTTAGTGATGAAAAAGTGAGTTCATTTTTAAATCTTGTGTGAGAGAAGGCCAAGAACATGTACTTTTTTTTACGGGAACAAGAACATGTACTTAAATTATGAATATGCATAGTTATGTTATATTGGAATTCATGCTGAATTCATAGAAATAGTATGTGATTTTTGATATTTTCTATCTCCTGTTTGCATGAAATTCTCCAAGTGACCATGAATTCGGTCAGGCCTAATTTGGACCAGCTTGGATTTGAATTTTGCGCTGATCAAGTGTTGCTGATGTTTTACATCCTTTATTATTGGAATCTCATAGATGTGAACCAATGTTTGTTTCCTTCACAATTTTTTCCGAAGTTTCTATGTATTTTTTATACACACAATTTATTCTTGCAAGTGCTGTGTCCCTTTCTTGAGAGTATATATGTGCACAATTAATTCCTGAAAGTAGGTGTTCATGTTACTGAGCCATGTATTCCTAAAACTATTATATTACGTGGAGTACATGTTGAGTTCCCATGTCTTACCAATATTCTCCTTTGTTTGATCTAAGATAGCTTGACTGAAGTGGAGATTGTTTGATCTATCGTTTTTAAGCTTTTGAAGGTAACTCGTTTTCTACAAGTAGTGTAGGACACTGGTGAAGTTGAAGCCGTTTGTTATCTCAGAAGCATGTCCCCATATATTTTGACAAGTCCAAGTTGTCCAATTTTTCTCATATGATTGTACCCCACTGGGTTTATTTCCATGTAGTTATATTATTTGTTGTCAATATGGACGGGCGCGGCATAGCGCGCTTTCACGCTGTAGTGTATGAGGATGAGAACAAGAGGGACATCCACGCGCGCTCCTCCTCCGCCGCCCGCCTCGTCATGCCACGCCACGCCTCGTCACGACGTGGGTTGCGGGAATGAGCGCTCCTCTCAGAGAGACGCACCAGAACTCATTCTTTCTCTCTCCACCGGTTCCTGAACACTGTGTTGCTGCTACGATCTTCTTCATCCCGGCTTGTGGCGTGCACCACAGGTCGGGACAGTAGGCCTCCGGAACCGCCCCGGACTCCGATGATTACTTCCCCGACGTCGACAACCTCCTCGACGACATGGCTACCGAGGACACCGACCCCAAGTCCCGTACGTGTTCTTGTTTTTCCTGTTAAATGTTCTGCCACAGTTCCTTGTTCTAGTCTTTGCCCTAGACATGATAGGTTCTACTTCATATATGCATATTGGTCTACTTTCTGCTCTAGAGATGTTCGGTTCTAGTTTATATTTGCAGATGTTATTTACCTTCTCTCTGTCAGATCGCATGACTTGCTTTATCTCTGCTATTTTAGTCATGCTTTATCTAGTATTTCCGTTAATAAAATCATATGGTAAATTGCTCATATTTCCAACAATCCAAAAACCTTATTATAGGCAATTTACCCCAAGTGGTTTTTCTTCTTCCATGAGACCTCCTATGTTTGAGGGTATCCACTATAAGAGGTGGCGCGTGAGAGCAGTCTTATGGTTTAAACCATGAGTTGCTATGACGCCACTCTTGGCAAACCTGAAGATGAGCAAGATGCTCAACAGGCACAAGCTTTTCAGAAAATGAATACCTTGTTTAAGGCTGCTCTCTAGAGTGTTCTTGGTGAGAACATAGTTGATGCTTATGTGTCAATTGATAATGGAAAAGATATGTGGGATGCACTCAAGGCCAAGTTTGGGGTCTCAGATGCTGGCACTGAGATGTACATCATGGAGCAATTCTATGACTACAGGATGACTGAAGAACGCTCCGTGGTTGAGCAAGCTCATGAGATACAGTCATTTGCTAGAGAACTTGAGCACTTCAATTGTATCCTACCGGACAAGTTTATTGCTAGAGGTATCATCACTAAGCTTCCTCCCACGTGGAGGAACTTTGCTACCTTACTGAAGCATAAGAGGCAGGAGTTTTCCGTTCCGGATCTCATTGGTACTCTTGATGTGGAAGAAAAGGCGAGAGCAAAGGACAACCATGCTCGAGGTATTGAGGGAGGTTCTAGTGACAATCTGGTACAGAAGAACTTCCAGCCCCACAAGTTCAAGAACAAGGACAAGTTTGATGGTAAAGCAAAGTTTGATGGGAAGAACAAGGCTGTGCAGCACACGAACTTCAAGAAGAAGAATGACAAGAAGAAAGGTGTTTGTCATGTGTGGGGGGATCCTGATCATTAGGCTCCTAGTCGCCCTAATCGCTATGACAAGCGTCATCCTGGGAAATGCGGCAAGACCGCTAATGTTGTCATTGGAGACACTGACATGAAGGATTAGGTATGGTATATTTCCCACTATTCTTTTAGTATGTCATTCTCCTGATTGGTTGATTGACACGGGTGCTAATGTGCATGTATGCGGTGATATTTCCATGTTTTCGTCTTATCAGATCGCAGGGACTTCCATCATGCTGATGGGCAACGGTTCAAGTGGTTCTGTTCGTGGTGTTGGCACGGTCGATCTGAAGTGTACTTTGGGGAAGATCGTGCGGCTGAAGAACATGCATTATGTCTCCTCCGTCAATAAAAATCTTGTTAGTGGATCTCTTCTGTGTAGAGATGGCTACAAGCTTGTCTTTAAGTCGAATAAATTTGTAATATCCAAGTATGGAACCTTTGTTGGTAAAGGCTATGAGTCAGGAGGCTTGTTTCGTTTATCCTTATCAAACGTTTGCAATAAAGTTGTTAATCATGTTTGCAACAATAGTGAATCAAATGTGAGGCATTCACGTCTTTGTCATGTTAACTTTGGTTGCATGTGGTGACTAGCGAAGTTAAACTTAATCCCTAGTTTCACCACTGTCAAGGGATCTAAGTGTCAAGTGTGTGTGCAAGCTAAGCAACCTCGTAAGTCTCATGTGACTGTGGAAACGAGAAATCTTGCACCATTAGAACTCATACATTCAGATCTATGTGAAACAAATGGTGTTTTGACAAAAGGTGGAAAGAAGTATTTTATGACGTTAATTGATGACTCCACTAGATACTATCATGTGTATCTTCTGAAATCTAAGGATGAGGCTTTGAACTATTTTAAGATCTATAAAGCCGAAGCGGAAAACCAACTTGATCGAAAGATCAAGAGGCTTAGGTCTGATCATGGTGGAGAGTATTTCTCAAATGAATTTGATTCCTTTTGTGCGAAACATGGTATAATCCATGAGAGGACGCCTCCCTATTCACTTCAGTCAAATGGGGTAGCCGAAAGAAAGAACCGTACTCTAACTGAATTGGTTAACGCCATGTTAGACACATCAGGTCTCTCCAAGGCATGGTGGGTGGAGGCGATATTGACAACATATCATGTCCTAAACCGAGTTCCCACAAAGAACAAAGAGATAACTCCATTCGAGGAATGGAAGAAGAAAATGTTAAAACTCTCTTATCTACGAACCTGGGGTTGTTTGGCGAAAGTCAATGTGCCAATTCCAAAGAAGCGGAAGCGGGGACCAAAAACTATGGATTGTGTTTTCCTAGGATATGCTTTTCATAGCATTGGTTATAGATTTTTGGTTGTAAAATCTGAGGTACCTAACATGCATGTCGGTACGATCATGGAGTCAAATTATGCGACTTTCTTTGAAGATATCTTTCCCATGAAGGATATGGCTACCTCATCTAATCAGGAGATGCCTAGTTCATCGACTCAGGAACCAGTTACAACTACTGAACCTGCCATTTCGATGGAACACTTTGAAAGTCCCGCGGAGGAGAACAATGAAGTTCCTACTAGGAGCAAGAGACAGAGGACTGCAAAGTCCTTTGGTGATGATTTTCTTGTGTATCTCATAGATGACACTCCCAGTTCTATTTCAGAGGCCTATGCATCTGAAGATGCTGACTACTGGAAGGAAGCGGTCCGTAGTGAGATGGATTCCATCTTGGCAAATGAAACTTGGGAGATAACTGATCATCCTTATGGGTGCAAACCTATAGGGTGCAAATGGGTATTCAAGAAGAATCTTAGGCCTGCTGGTACTATCGGAAAGTATAAGGCACGGCTTGTGGCTAAGGGATATACTCAAAAGGAAGGTGAAGACTTCTTTTATATTTACTCACCTGTGGCGCGACTTACCACTATTCGAGTACTACTTTCACTAGCTGCCTCACATGGTCTTCTCGTTCATCAAATGGATGTTAAGACTATTTTCCTAAATGGAGAGTTGGAAGAGGAAATTTATATGGAACAACCAGATGGGTTTGTAGTAGATGGTCAGGAAGGAAAAGTGTGCAAGTTGCTGAAGTCTTTGTATGGACTTAAGCAAGCACCCAAGCAGTGGCATGAGAAGTTTGAAAGAACTTTAACAACCGCAGACTTTGTTGTAAACGAAGCTGATAAATGTGTGTACTATCACCATGGTGGGGGCGAGGGAGTTATCCTTTGCTTGTACATTGATGACATACTGATTTTTGGAACAAATCTGAAGGTTATTAAGGAGGTCAAGGATTTCCTATCTCGTTGCTTTGAGATGAGGGATTTAGGAGTGGCTGATGTCATTCTGAACATCAAGTTATTGAGAGACGATGATGGTGGGATTACATTGCTTCAATCTCACTATGTGGAAAAGATCTTGAGTCGCTTTGGCTACAGTGACTGCAAGCCCTCTCCAACACCATATGATGCTAGTGTCTTGCTTCGAAAGAATCGAAGAATTGCTAGAGACCAATTGAAATATTCTCAGATTATTGGCTCGCTTATGTACTTAACCAGTGCTACAAGACCTGACATCTCTTTTGCTGTTAGCAAACTGAGCCGGTTTGTCTCAAAACCAGGAGATGTGCATTGAAAAGCTCTAGAGAGAGTTTTGCGTTATTTGAAAGGTACTGTGAATTATGGAATTCACTACATTGGGCACCCAAAGGTGCTTGAAGGGTATAGTGACTCAAACTGGATCTCAGATGCTGATGAGATAAAGGCCACGAGCGGATATGTATTCACTCATGGAGGTGGCATTGTTTCTTGGAAGTCTTGCAAGCAGACCATCTTAACGAGGTCAACCATGGAAGCAGAACTCACAACACTAGATACAGCTACGGTCGAAGCAGATTGGCTTCGCCGGCTCGTGAGTGACTTGCCGGTTGTTGAGAAACCTGTACCGGAAATCCTTATGAACTGCGAAATCAAACTGTGATCACGAAAGTGAGCAGCTCAAAGGATACCATGAAGTCATCAAGACACGTTCAGAGAAGGTTAATGTCTGTCAGGAAAATGAGAAACTCCAGAGTTATTGCATTGGATTATATCCAAACGTCTAAAAATCTGGCAGATCCTTTTACTAAGGGTTTATCACGTAATGTGATAGATAATGCATCAAGGGAGATGAGTATGAGACCCACAATATGAGTTGTTCACAGTGGTAACCTATTCTTTATGATCGGAGATCCCATGAATTAGATGTGGAAGACAAACTGTTGGTTAACTTAGAGGAGAGTATCCTCACTATTAACAATACCACTCCATGAAGATGCAATACTCTTCTAATCTGCATGGCAGGTTGATGTATATCTTAATGTGTTCTAAGTGGCTCATTGAAGCAGAGATGTTGTCCTGCAGAACATCTTTTGAAGAACGCACCTATATGAGTCTGATTGTTAAATGTCGCAATCTATGAGAGTAGGGTTCTCTCTAGTAAACTGATGAAAGGTCTCGAAGTATGACGCATAAGCTCCACCCATGGGGAAGACCCACGGTAGCCATGTATCGGTCAAGGCTTTGTGTGAAGCTAGATTCATAGAAAACTTGCAGTTCAAGGCCCAGTCCACTGTTCAAGTTGCTTAGTAGTGTAGCATAGAGTTCTAGGTGGAAGTTCAACTTAACAATCTTCACTGCAGTACCGGTATATAAAACAGTGTTTTGCAACCAAAGGAAAATCTGGGATCTGGTGGGGGATCGCTGGAATTTTGTCTATTTTGGGCCTAGCCCAATAGTAGTTTCAGAAATTCCTAATAAATCCTAGAGGCCCACGCAGCCCATTCGTGCAAGGCAAGAGGTGGAGCTAAAGTTTAGTCCCACGTTGCTAGTTTAGAGGGAGTTGGACCTCTTTATAAGGGAGGTTCTTTCCCACATGTATGAGGATGAGAACAAGAGGGACATCCACGCGCGCTCCTCCTCCGCCGCCCGCCTCGCCACGCCACGCCGCGCCGCGTGTTGCGGGAATGAGCCGAGACGATGTCTAAATTTTTGCCACGCACGACGAAAGGTCACACGAAAGCTGAAAAGTTTTTGCGATAGTGGAGTTTGAATGCGAACGGTGCAACCCTTCGGCCGCTAGCTGTTCGCTTCATCTTCGTCTCTTTGTTTCACCTTCCGTCGCTGCCCTCTCGCCTCCTCTTGCGCCTATGAAAGGGAGGTCGCTCCTCTCAGAGAGACGCACCAGAACTCATTCTTCCTCTCTCCACCGGTTCCTGAACACTACGCTGCTGCTACGATCTTCCTCATCCCGGCTTGCGGCATGCACCACAGGTCGGGACAGTAGGCCTCCGGAACCACACCTCTTTGAGTCTTGTATGGGAGAAGGGTGATAAGGTTTTTGGGGAGCGCTCTGCGCGACTACTGACTTCTTCGTCACGGACGCCCCGGACTCCGATGACTACTTCCCTGACATCGACAACCTCCTCGACGACATGGCTACCGAGGACACCGACCCCAAGTCCAGTGCTACTATTGCTGCTGCTGTCCCGTACGTGTTCTTGTTTTTCCTGTTAAAGGTTCTGCCATAGTTTCTTGTTCTAGTCTTTGCCCTAGACACGATAGGTTCTACTTCATATATGCATCTTGGTCTACTTTCTGCTCTAGAGATGTTCGGTTCTAGTTTATATTTGCAGATGTTATTTACCTTTTCTCTGTCAAATCGCATGACTTGCTTTATCTCTGCTATTTTAGTCACGCGTTATCTAGTATTTCTGTTAATAAAATCATATGGTAAATTGCTCATATTTCCAACAAAACTATTTCCAGAAGGGGCAGGCTGGCCAGGCTGTGGGCATTGGCCCATGATGTTGTTGCTGTCATGGATTTTGGAGTGGACGTGAATGATGCTTCAGGTGATATCTTTTGGTCAGCTTGTGGCTCCTGAGGACATGGTTGTGGGCTTGTGGGCTTGTGGGCTCGTTGCTATATACAGGTTGATCTGAAGATAGCTAGCGCCCGACACAACTCTATGATGCAAAGCTGCGGAGGTGCGGATTTTGAGAAGAAAATATTTGTGATGCAAGGGAGCTTAACATTTTAGTGAACGGGTTACCTTGTTGTAAACTGGCGATCATCTGAGAAGCATTCCATCTTTGAGAAATACTGTGTGATAACTATGTGCAATAAGACAATTGGTGACTATATTTCTCAAGGCTCGGTTCTTCTACTCTTTCTGGTTAAAGAAATATGATAACCGACTGAATTGTTTCGTAGAAAGGACTTCATTTAAGAGCAAGTAAATACTAGCATATGCATTGTATCTAATTGGAGGCAGGTAGTGCATTCTTATTCCCAAATCAACATTTGTTCCTAGAGCATAACAGCTAATTAGTTTTGCCGAAGGGATTTTCCCTTACACAGCACTGCTGCTGTGCAACAGTTGAACAATATGTAGGTAAAATTGTACTAGAGTTGCGTTAATTTGGATCGGAGGGAGTAGAATCATTTTAATTTGTTTGACAGGCATAGCTGGTATGTCGGTTTGTTGGGTGTCATCATCAGCAAGGAGCTCCGCCATGGCACTCTCATCTTCAAGCTCACTTTCCGGCTTCAGCTCCACATGGGGTACCGCCTGCAGCGCCTCGTCGGCGTGGTGCTTCTGCTTCGGCGTGCGCTGTCTGCCCCTCTTAGTGCCGCTGACATTGGTGGCTGCAAAACCGAACCAGGGAAATAAACCACCAGCATAGCAAGCCCGGTCGGCGTGGAGGCATGGGCCCAAGCTGTCAGACTGGGGAAACAATTAAAATGAATAATTTGTGGCACAAGTTTACTCAAATTAGGTAAAAATGTAAGAAACCTACTAAGCATCTCCAACACGGATCCGCAAACCCCCCGCATCTGTTCGGACCGCGCTGTCCAGACTACAGGCTTGTATCGGTCCGCGAGGCGGTCCGGCCGCGTTTTTCTTTTGCAAATTGGCGACAAAGTGGAGGAAGGTTTGCGGGAATCCGGACACCCGAAACATAGGACTCTGACACCCTCGGTCCACCCAATCCCGCCCCCTCCAGGGAGTCCAGACACCTGAAACGTAGGACTCCGACACCCCCGGCCCACCCAATCCCCTCTCCAGGTCACATTTCCTTCCACTCCGCCCCTTCGCCCCTTGCTTTGCATCCGCATCCCTCCACCTCCGCCCCCGTTGCCGGATGTCTTTGGCCACCACAGAGGAATTGCCAAACATACGCAACTAGCAATGACGCGCCCACTCGACGAACCTATCCACCCTAGAGCCGTTTGTACCCAGGTACACTCCGGCCCCTGTCGACAACCTCCATGGAGAATACCACGCCCGGCAAGTGTTCGGTCAAATGCCATTGAGCTTAGAGTAATACCATTGCCCACCAAAAAACCCGACCCATGCTCGCACGCGTTCCTAGGTTAGCGCCCCTCCACAACTTCAGTGCCGTATTCATGTCGGCTCAGAGCGACGCGATCTCTCATGATGCTCAGGTATTGAAATGGCGCGTCGGCCGAGAGTGGTGCCCTCACCACTTTCCCAGTGCATGTGGCTGCCTCGTGTTCAAACAAAAGCCCGTGCGTCTGCCTGCCTACATAAACATGCGTGCTGTAAGTGCATCTATTGCCAGCCCTAGTTGGTTTTGGAGTACTGACGACAAACGTGGTTGAGGGACTAATGTGTTTATGAGAATTGTAGACAAACGTGGTTGCCACCCCTCATTGATTCAGTTTACCTACCAGAGATGACCCCTAAAAATGTATGAAGACATTGAAGACAATGGTGGTTCATGAAGAGATTCACGTTGAAGATAATGACGATGAAGACATTCACTTGAAGGCTATGGAGTGCGAAGACATAGTTTCTTTCATAGGTTCCTTTTCTTCTTTTTTGAGTCATAGGAACCACCGTACTGTTAAGTGGGGTCCAAGTGAACAAAGTCAGATGACTGAAGTGATGCTCAACCAAAATCCTATGTCTTTGAGTGAAGACAATGAGAGCAAATCTTATCCAGAGTTGGATGAGTCAGCTTTCCATTTAGCCCAAGCCAAGCTGCCGCATGTGTTTGAAATCCGACTGTTGGACACGTGTCGGTTCCTTAGTGACCCAGGGTCATTTCAGACATATCAGGTCGGGTTGCCTCTTGGCTATAAATAGCCCACCCCCTACACCATAATTCGGTGGCTGCTTAGAGTTAGTGCACGGCTTTTATCGTTTGAGAGCAACTCACCTCCGAAGCCTTTGAGAGAGAGATCATTGCGAGGACAAAGCCCAAAACACCCAGAGCCAAAGAGTGTTAGGCATCACTGAAATCTTTCTATCTGCGTGACCTGAAGACTTGTTACACTTGAGGATTGTGCATCCTCCAGCCGGTTAGGCGTCAAGTTCTGAGGGTCCAAGAGTCATTGTGGATCACCCATGAACGGAGTATGTGAAGGTTTAGAAGTCTACCTTGAAGACTTACCAGAGTGATAGGGCGAGGACTGGGTGTCCTTAGCTCTAGGGGAATAAGGCGAAGACACAGTCTTCTGAGTTCAATCTCAGCCTCCCTAACCAGACGTACAGTTGTCACAACAACTGGAATTGGTCTACCAAACCCCTGTCTTCACCAAGCAACTGGTTCTATCCCCTACCTTCCCTACTTTTTAATTTGTCTTCGTGAAGTCATTGCTTGCTTGCCTGATC
The DNA here is from genome assembly GCA_963921465.1 of Triticum timopheevii. Taxonomy (NCBI): domain Eukaryota; kingdom Viridiplantae; phylum Streptophyta; class Magnoliopsida; order Poales; family Poaceae; genus Triticum; species Triticum timopheevii. Next base: position 600,153,452 of record OY997267.1, read on the forward strand.
TATTTGACTTCACCATGTGAAGACTTGTAACTATTTGGCTTCGCACCGTCTTCCATTCTCATCGTTTCTACCTAGCCGATGTTAGTCTTCGAGCATTCACTGCATTGCTTGCTTGACTATTGCTTGTCTAGTGTAGTTTATCTTCCGCTGCATATTATATAGGTTCAGATTTACAGCTTGTCTTCAAAGACCTCGCGTTTTGAAGACTTCCATAAAAATTGCCTATTCACCACCCCTCTAGTCGATAACTAGCACTTTCAATTGGTACCAGAGCAAGGTGCTCCCTTGTTATGTGTGATTCGGTTTAACCACGTGGAGTTTTAGCTATGTCGACTGTAGGGATAATCAAGGTCTCCGCTGCGTGCCCAGTCTTCGATGGCACTGATTACCCCTGCTGGAAGAATAAGATGCGCATGCATCTTGAAGCCATTGACATTGACCTCTGGTAGGTCTTCAAGACAGACGTTCCCAAGGTCGGTGAAGGCGTCACCATTGCTGATGTCAAGAGGTTCGCGCAACTGGACTCAACTGCCAAGAACATCATATGTGGTCATCTGACCAAAGGGTGGTATGGCCGTGTGAGTGCACTGGAAACTGTGAAGCTAGTCTAGGACTGGCTGTCCAAGGTCAACGAAAGCGTCTCAACTTAGAAAGACTCAAGGATTGATGGTCTTTGCAATCTCTTCAACCGCTTCAAGAGGAATGACAATGAGAATGTCCAGGTCATGTTCGATCGCCTCACTGATATCACAAATGAGCTTCGTGCTCTTGGCGCCCATGAGATCACCAAGCATGAAATAGTGAAGAAGCTTCTGAGATCACTTGACAACTCCTTCGACACCTTGGCCTTGATGATACAAGAATGTCCTGATTTCAAAGACCTCGATCCGTCTGACATACTTGAGAGGCTGAACACACATGAGTTTGAGCTATCTGAGAAAAGAGATATCTATGGTCCCAACTATGGCCGGTCCCGTGCTTTGAAGGCCAAGGCTGTTTCCTCATCTGAAGAAGAATCTGACTATAGTTCTGGTGATCCCGAAGACATTGGCAAAGAGCTTGCAATGCTTGTGAGAAAGTTCCAGAAGTTCTTCAAGAAGAATCGCTTCAGAAAGTTTTCAAGATCCATCTCAAGAAATGACGAGGCTTCATCTCGTGACTACAAGAAGAGAACATGACACAAATGCAAGAAGCCAGGCCACTACATATCTGAGTGTCCTCAATGGGACAAGGAATCAAAGAATAAGAAGAAGATCAAGCAATATGATTCAGATGACAAGAAGAATAAGAAATCTTCAAAGTCTTCTTCAAAGTCTTCTTCAAAGTCTTCATCTCACAAGAAGAGCTCATCTGGCAAGGCTCATGCATTAATTGGCAAGGAGATGGATTTAGAGGAGGAGTATGCTTCTGAGGAGGTGGAGTCTTAGGAGGAGTTTGATTCAGGTGTGGCAGGCCTGGCTCTAGCTTCGGCATTCATCGCCAAGTCCATCTTCAACACTAAAGACATTGGTCACTCCGTCGAAGCTGAAGCCAATGATGAGGATGACTCTGCTCCAACCTACTGCTTCATAGCACGAGGTGCCAAGGTAAACTCACGCGATTCTTACTTTCAAACCTCCAGTGAAGATGACTCTAAATGTGAATCCAAACCTAGCTATAAGATAGTTGCTAAAATTGCAACTGAACAACAAACTGCTATGGACCATATTCAAAAGTTGCTAGACAAAAGCGATGACCCGTTGGACGCAGAAATGAATCGAGCTCAGTCCTTAATCAAAGACATTAAAAATCTTCGTGTTAAGTACGAGGAACTTGAAAGTTGTCAGGAAACTCTCTCAGCCTCTCATGAGAAGCTTTCCTACAATTATGTTCAAAGGGAGCAAGATCTTGAGAAACTGAGAGCGTATCATGAAGATCTTCAGAAGGAGAACGATTCACTACTTGCTCAATAGATCAGTTCCGCTCAGGAATAATTTGTTCCACCATGTTTAAAATGTCTTGAGCGTGATAATATTGTCTTTTTTGCTGAATGTTCTACTACCTCTAATGTTGCAATATCTTCAGCTGTTGATGTGGTAACTAGTCCCTCTACTGAGGATGCCACTACTATTGCTGATGAGAATGCTAGGTTGAAGACATTTCTTGAAACAGACATGTACAAAAGCCTTAAGGGGCATCCGACTCTGTGCGATGTCCTCAAGAAACAAATTCTGAACTGAAACCCTAGGAAAGGGGGTGTTGGGTTTGAGAGGAAAATGAATGTTGATGGTTCTTACTAGAAGCCTGAGCAGTACCCCAAAACCACATGGGTTGCTGCTAAGCATCCTTCGGTGGACCCATCCACCTTATCTCGCTTCACTTGTGTTGACCCCATTATCATTGATGAATCCTTTGACGCCAATTATAAGCTGTTTAAGAATCAGAATGGTGAAGTGTTTGCCAGGTTTATTGGTACTCCCTCCGTCCTGGATTACTTGTCGCTCAAGTGGATGTATCTAAAACTATTTTAGTGCTAGATACATCCATTTGAGCGACAAGTAATTTGGGACGGAGGGAGTACTAACTGCAGGAATGGGCCACCTTTGAAGAGGATCTGGTTACCCAAAAGTTGTCTTGAGAAGCTTCTCGTGAATGTCGTCATGACACCACCTGGGAAGAAGATAAACCCAGACGAAAGGCATCATATGGCCTAAAGGCTTCATACAGACAGAGGACCACACATGGTCACCCTAAGGCCAATGTTTTGCAGGGAAAACATCATCAGACTCATGAATATGAGCATCTTTCTTCTAACCGCTATGTTCACAAAACTAAGAACTTTTCTTCATATTCTTATGAGTATTATTCACCTCCTGCAAAATTATTTGCTAGGGCTCCAAAGCCAAAGTTCTCAGATGCTGCACTTAGACTTATTGCTTCTAAGCCACCACTGAAGATGTGGGTGGTTAAGAAGAATTAACTTCTCTTGTAGGGAAAGGTCTCCAGCCGGAAATCAAAGACGTTTGACGCGAATGCTGGGGACCTAAAACATCTTGTGGGATGCAAGATAAAGTGCCAGAATGTTCTTACCATGTATTTCATCCCAAGGTTTCTTGACGAGTATCCTATCTTACCTAACCAGAATCTTAACTTTGATAATATGCTTGTTCGCTACATGTTTCTGCTTCACAATACTCTTGGTGAAGCCTATCCCGCTAACCGCACTGTAGGGTACGAATCCAAAAGCCACTGAATGGATCATGGACAGCGGCTGCACTAACCACATGACTGGCGATCAAAGTCTTCTCATGGATTCAACCCTACATCCATATACTAGAATCCACATCACATTCGTTGACACTGGTAAAAGCAAGGTATTGGGTCTAGGTAGAGTTGCTATCTCTAAGGATCAACACATGGACAAATTGATGCTTGTTGAATCCCTTGGATACAACTTAATGTCTGACTCTATGCTTTGTGATCTGAACATGATTGTGATTTTTGGAAAGTATCGTTGTCTTGTGCTGATGGGAACTGACAAACCTTTAGTCTTCGAAGGCTATCAAAGAGGTGATTTGTATATGATAGATTTATCAACACGACCACAGCTTGCCGTATGTCTTTTAGCAAAAGCTTCAGAGTGCTGGCTCTGGCATCAAAGGCTAGGACATGCGGGCATGGGGAACTTACACACTCTCGTGAAGAAGAAGCACATCATTGGCATCGAGGGTGTCAAGTTCAAGAAAGATCATTTGTGTGGTGCTTGTAAGCTGGGAAGATGACTAGAGCTAAGCATCCCTTGAAGACAATCATGGCCACATCACACCCCTTCGAGCTGCTTCACATGGACTTATTTGGCCCTACTCACTACTCTAGCCTTACTACTACTCCACATCTCTATGGCTTCGTTTATTGTTGATGATTATTCGAGATATACTTGGGTGCACATAATTCTCTATAATACTGGAGTGCAGGATGTCTTCAGACGCTTTTCCAATCGTGCCATGACTAATTATGGCATCAAGATCAAGCACATCAGAAGTGACAATGGCACTGAGTTCAAGAACACCGACCTTGACACTTATCTTGATGCATTGGGCATCACACATGAGTTCTCTGCTCCATACACATCTTAGCAGAACGGCATCATGGAGTGTAAGAACAGAACACTCATTGAGATGGCATGCACGATGCTTGATGAATACAAGACTCCAAGGAAGTTTTGGCCTGAAGCCATTGATACTGCATGCCACATCATCAACAGAGTTTATCTTCACAAGTTCTTCAAGAAGACGTCTTATGAACTTCTAACTGGTAAGAAGCCAAATGTTAGTTACTTCAAAGTCTTTGGTGCTAGGTGCTAGATCAAGGATCCACATCACACTTCAAAATTCGCACCGAAAGCACATGAAGGTTTTATGCTTGGTTACGGAAAGGATTCGCACAGCTACAGAGTCTTCAACCTCTTTCACTATAAAGTGGTTGAAACTGTAGATGTGTGGTTTGATGAGACTAACGGCTCACAAAGAGAGCACCTTCCAAATGTGCTAGATGAAGCTACACCAAGTGAAGCTATAAGGCTAATGGGAACTAGAGAAATCATACCCACCGAGGAACATGCTGAAGACGAAATCATCATTTCAGCACCTAATCAACATGAAGACAATGCTCAGCCTGAATCCACTTCTGAAGATGAAACCAACGATCAGCAAGAGCAAAATCTTCGTCCAGCTCATCCTCGGGTTGCAAATGAAGTCCAAATTGAGAAGATAATTGATAGCATTAATGCACCTGGTCCCCTTACTCTATCAAGAGCTACACAACTAGCTAACTTCTACAGACACTTTGCTTTTGTCTCCATATCTGAACCCAAGAAAGTTGATGAAGCCTTCATGGAACCTGAATGGGTTTAAGCTATGCAAGAAGAGCTTCAACAGTTCAAGCTGAATAATGTCTGGGAGCTTGTCAAACGTCCTGATCCTCGCAAGCACAATATCATTGGCACCAAATGGATCTATCACAACAAGCAAGATGAACATGGACAAGTTGTCAGAAACAAAGCTCGCCTTGTTGCCCAAGGTTACACACAAGTGGAAGGAATTGACTTCGATGAAACCTTTGCTCCTGTGACTAGGCTTGAAGCCATTTGTATACTGCTAGCCTATGCTAACCACAACAACATTCTTCTGTACCAAATGGATGTGAAGAGTGCCTTCCTAAATGGCAAAATCGAAGAAGAAGTGTATGTTGCTCAACCTCCTGGTTTTGAAGATACAAAGCATCCTGACATGGTATACAAGCTCAACAAGGCACTGTATGGCCTCAAACAAGCACCTCGCACTTGGTATGACACACTCAAAGACTTCCTTCAGAGCAAAGGATTCAAACCTGGTCTCTAGATCCCACTCTCTTCACGAAGACATATGATGGTGAACTGTTTGTGTGCCAAATCTATGTGGATGACATTATCTTCGGCTGCACTGATAAGAGATACAGTGATGAGTTCGGGCATATGATGCAAGAGCAATATCATATGTCTATGATGGGAGAGCTGAAATTCTTTCTTGGTCTTCAAATCCATCAACAGAGAAATGACATCTTCATATCACAAGTGAAATGCCTCAAAGACTACCTGAAGAAGTTTGGAATGCAAGACTGCAAAGGGTTCACGATGCCAATGCCAACCAAAAGCCATTTGGGTCCCAACGACAATGGTAAAGAGTTTGATCAAAAGGTATACCGCTCCATGATTGGTTCTTCATTGTACTTATGTGCATCTAGGCCAGATATTATGCTTAGCATTTGCATGTGTGCCCAATTCCAAGCGGCACCAAAGGAATCGCATCACCTCACGGTGAAGCGAATTCTGCGATATTTGGCTCAAACCCCAACACTAGGATTATGGTATCCAAAGGGCTTAGTGTTTGATCTAGTTGGATTCTCAGATGCTGATTATGCTAGTGACAAGGTTGATCTCAAGTCCACATCAGGCACATGTCACTTTCTTAGACGGTCTCTTGTCCGTTGGTCTTCAAAGAAGCAGAACCGTGTATAACTCTCCACTGCTGAATCTAAATACATTACTGCTGGATCTTGTTGTGCTCAGCTTCTCTGGATGAAGCAAACTCTCAATGACTATGGCATCAACTTGAAGCATGTGCCACTCTACTAGGACAATTGAAGCGCCATCAAGATTGCTAACAATCCAGTTCAGCACTCGAAGACAAAGCACATTGAGATTCGTCATCACTTTCTCAGAGATCATGTCATGAAGGAATACATTGATATCATTCACGTCAACACTGAAGAGCAATTGGCAGATATATTCACAAAGCCCTTGGATGAGAAAAGATTTTGCAAGCTGCAGTTTGAGCTAAATGTATTAGAATCCTCGAATGTCCTATGAATGGACACACATCCTAACGCTTATGCATGTTGATGACTTAGATGTACAACACACTAAGTAACGTATATCTTCAATTAATGAAGACTTACCCTCTGAGTGTGAATACATTAATGTGGAATTTGACTTCGGAGCGCCACGATAATTGTGCGTCGTGTCTGGGTCTAATATTTCCTATACGGTGGGTAACGCCACCACAACACTTTTCTTGAAGGTTTTTGATTTGGCATCATGACTGCATTATCTTCATATTTGGTTTTTCTTCAACATTGGTTTATCATCAAGGTTTATCTTTGCAATTTGTCTTGGTCTTTTCTGATATATGTTCTGTCCTCTACAACATTCGCTTATAGCTATGTCATCAATTTGCTATTTTCTGAACTAAGTGAGTGTGATCGGACCCTAACCCCTTCTGTGCTTATCCCTCTAATTCTCTTTGTCTCTTCATATGCATTCTTTTGACACGTGTCGAATGTCTTCACTGTGTCCTTGTCAGCTGAAGATACAGAGACACACATTCATAATTGTTTTTAATGCTCTTATCTCTTTTACCTGAAAACCGGAGAAGTCGGAACGACCACCCGACAAACCAGGTGCGCGCGGGAACATGGCTCAACTCTCAATAAGTTGCATGCTTGCCACGTGTCATCCAAATGTCAACTGCCATGGGTACCTGCGTAATTACACCACGCCACCCTCCTCATAAATACATGTCCCCTCGCGGTCATTATCTCCTCTTCCACCTCGCCATCTCGCTCAAACCCTAGCACCACCGCTAGCTTCCATCGCTGCCAGAGTCGAAGCGCTTAGCTGTCGCGACTTCTCCGGTGTCGTCTTCACATCGGCCGCGGGCATCATCTTCTCTTCCGCCGCCGTAGGTGTCTTCCACCGGCAAGTTAGGGCGCGGGAGATTGGATGTTCTGCATCCTCTTCGCCTCGTCTAGTAGTTCTTCATGCGGTAAATAAAACTCACTTCTTACCGCGTGTTTGATCCATTCGATCTGTCAACTTCTTCCAGAAGTGGTTTCTACACTTCCAGATCTACTTCTTTCTATTTCTGCAGCTCATAACCTGCAAGAATATTCACTTATGCCTCACAACTAGTTAGATTCCTCACTTGTACTTATTCATGGATTCGTACAAATCTGGAACCGACTCACTTCAAATAAGTGAATGTCTTCGCACTATGAGGTCAATGTCTTCAAATTGATTTATCTTCAAAATCTTCTAAAAATGCATATGACCTCTTCCCCTCCCCTCGTATCACTAATGCTGTCACAGGTACATGTCCGTGGGAGAATCCCTTGGTTCTCATAGTCTGCATTCATTTGCAGAATTCTTACAACATCATATTGAATCTCCTGAAGCTAGTTCCTATCTGACCAGTGGTCTGAAGCCAATCACATTTGTGAAGCCATTCAACCTTAATTCAATGGCATATGATAAATATGGCAAGAAAGGTGGCATGCAACGCCATGGAAACACTCCTTTGGATCTGCCCCTAGATCTATATGAGATATACAAATCTGATCCAGATGAATCCTATGGTCAGCGCAAGTCTAGAAACCAATGGATTCGAAGATATTGTGAAGAACAATGGTTCAAGTATTGCTTCATCCACTACAAAAAATACACTTTTGTGATGATACATGTTTGTCACAGTAGGTCGCATTTTCTGTCATGCATGTACATCCATGACGATTTTATGACAGAATCAAGATAGTCATACCTGTGTTGTCTTAGAAGTGTTCCATGACATTACCAAAAATCATCACAGAAGTGTCCACTTCCATGACGATAAATTGCGCGTCACAGAAGTGCTTTCGTCAAGGGTGACCGACACGTGGCATCCACCGTAACTAAACACCGTTAAGCTACTGGGTCCGGTTTTGGATCCGATAACCCGTTAACAGCCCCGACCAATGGGGATTTTCCACGTGTAAAAACATCATTGGCTGGAGGAAACACGTGTCGGCTCACCGTTGGGACACATGTCATCCACTCATTGGACCGAACGCGCCTATGATACGTCAACACGTGGCATGACCCAATAGAGGCCCATTCCTGTGAAAAGGCCGGCAAGTTTGACTTGGTCAAAATATGGCGGGCCGGCCCACGGAAAGCTTGTTAACGGCCTTTTTGCATATAGCCCTTTTGTAGCCCGCTAACCCAGGGCCCGTTATGACCTATCTGAATTAGGCCCAGTAGCGTCATCTGGGCCATCCAATATGATTCCAGCCCATTTTAACTTTCGGCCCATGTATGGCCCATGACGTCTTTCGGCCCATATGAGGCCCTTTGTAACTCTTGGCCCTTTAATGGCCCGTGGTGAAACTGGCCTGTAATGAATAGTGTATCACTTTATACCCATTAACGGCCCGTGGTGAAACTGGCCCGTAATGAACAGTGTATCACTTTATACCCATTAACGGCCCATTATTCCATTGGGCCGTTTCCAGTCCATATTATCTTTTGGCCTTCTCAGGGCCATTTATTCTTGGGCTCCTTTCCAGCATTCGGTTACTTACGGCCCGTTACTACCATTTTCTGCTTGTGGGCCAAATTCAGCCCGTGGTTACAGACGACCCATTTGTGCCCGTTAATACGTTGGGCCATTTTCATTGCGTCATCAAATACAACCTATTAACGACGGCCCATTATGGTTGGCCCAGGAATGGACGATTCCAACTCTAGCTCGTTTACGGCCATAATGCGGCCCGTTATTGGCCCATGTTTGGCCAATCGATCATACGGCTCGTATAAGGCCCATTGATGATACGTCTCGTAGAAGGCCCATTGTGTCTACGGCCCATAGAAGGCCCATTGTATCTACGGACTGTAGAAGGCCCATTGTTTCTACGGCCCGTAGGAGGCCCAGTGTCACAACAGTAAATATGTAGCCCATGGTTATTGTGGCCTAGTTTTAAAAAATAGGTTATTGCGGCCACTAGCAAACCGCGGAAAAAGAACTGCACTGACTACAAGCAAACAAATAAACAAGACAACAAGGAAATAAATAAGCAAGCAACTTACGCTTGGCTATCACGGCTATTACACATATTACATCCACTGGGCATCAAAGTTCGCCACCAGTGCAAATATAGGGAACAAAGCAGCATATCATATACATTGGTTGTCAAAGTTGGCAATTAGTGCAAATAAACGCTGCAACAAAACAAGTCCGGAACTGAAACCACTTCAGAAGAGCTCAAGAAACAATATCCTGGGTACCCATAATGCTGGAAACATGCTTAGCAAGCTTATTAACTTTCTCTTGTTTGGCGCTTAAATCCTCCACCGCTTACTGTTGCATAAGAAAGTATGCATCTGAATTATGCAGGGACTTCCTCAGTCCTTTGGCTTCTTGCCGCAACAGAGCTGACTGATGCCTTTCAGCTTGTAGCTGAGACAGAAGAAGCCGAAGTGATTCATGCAACAAGTTCGAAGAGCTTGTGCCAGCGGTACTGGCCAGTAACTCGAACACTACACCAATGCAGGACTGTGGGGTTTTCTCACTATCTACAAGATCGTTTCATCATCTTTCTTGGAGACCAACAGGGTTGTCTCACTATCTTGAACCGCATCTGCATTACTTTCTCTACCATTGCGTAGTGGGGTGCTCTTCTCCAATATTTTGTTCGCATACTACAAGAGAAACAAGCAGACACATCACAGGTTTAGCATGTAGTATACGAAACTCATTTTGGTAAATCGGTTCAGTAGTAAGGTGGATAGGATAACAGCATGAAACAAACATATATCTATGTACTATGGTCACTATATTGTCCATATCATTCTAGTTTATGTTGCCTAATCAAGATAGAGACACAGTTCAACTCATATATTTTTAAGACACAACAACACAGACAGAATATAAGTGTGAGAAACTACACAGCATTGGCAACACTTGTAATAGGATTCACATGAGAAGATAAATGTTTATACAACTGAAACTGAAATCAAAATAGAGCAAGAAGTTAGAACAGCAATCTAGTTAAAGAAATAGGTTTAAAACATACCTGTTGCGCCATTGGAGTTTCAATTGGATCCTTCAAATTCAAAAGTAGTTGGTATGAGTAAAAACAGTGATGCAACATCAAAGGAGTATGGACCATAGCTACGGAATCTGACCTGAGAACAGTTGCTCTTCTGCTTTAAACGTGGAGTTTGGGTTAGTTGTGGTGGTCTTCGTGCTTTGGGCAATGCAGTTTCTTTACAAACTGCTCGTGTGGGGGTACTCTATGGTGGACATGGTGCTTTGTCAACTAGAAGTGGGTTACTATCCGCTGGGGTTGCGGTTAGATGGGTTGTAGCTGGTTCTCTGCCCAATGGTGTAAGTGTGTAATTTGGAAGAGTCTTGATTATGTGTGGTGGGGAAAGTTTGTGGGCCAGCACAACTATGGTTCTATCTGCATCAACGGGTGGCACCGTCTGTAAGTGCATCTAGTGCCCCTTAGTGATTTTGGTGTATTGAAGACTTATAGGTTAAGGATCTAATGTGTTTATGAGTTTACACAGGTCTATAAGTCTATGAGAAGTTTGATATTTACAGAGAAATTTGACCCCTAAAAATGAACTTCGACTGAAGATTTTGGTATTCCCGAAGACTTTCATGAAGACTTTGAAAGTGAAGAAATTGGTGTGTCCGTGAAGACTTGATATTCATGCGAGGAATATGAAGCTTGAAGACTTTCGTTTTCATAGTTTTGTTTTTCTCTTTCTTGAGTCATATGAAACACCGTACTGTTAAAGGGGGTCGAGGAAATACCAAGGAAAAATTTCCATGTGATGCTCAACTCAAAATCCTACACCTACCAATCCCTTCGAGTGAAGCCATTGGAAATCTCATACAGTTCAGTAAATTTCTTCAGTGACAGAGACGAAGTTCTTCTGGTCGCTGAGGAATTTGTTCTGACTGAGGAGTTAGGAATTCACAAGTGCGGATTGCCTACACAGTGAGGAACATGATAGCCCTGAGGAATTTGAGAGTCAAATTTCCGACCGTTGCTGTGCTACGCGCCAGCTATCCCAAAATATCTTATCCACATAACGGTCATATCATTGAAGGGCATTTATGTCTTATCATGTCGGGCTGCTCCCTAGGCTATAAATAGCCGCCCCCTACAACCACTAGCTGGTTGGCTGCTCCGAGAGAAACTGACACTTGTCATTTGAGAGCAACCCATCCTCCGAGGACATTGAGAGAAAATCATCGAGTGAGGAAAATCCCAAACCCCAAACACCTACAAACCCAAGTGATTGAGCATCACTGAGGAGATTGATCCTGCGTGGATCCGACGCTTGTTACCTTTGAAGACTGTGCTTCTTCCAGATGGTTAGGTGTCATGGTCTAGAGCATCCAAGAGGAATTGTGGATCGCCGAGTGACCGAACCCATATTTTCTTCCAGACGATTAGGCGTCAGTCTGTTTGTCTTCATCTTGTGTTGTCCTATGTTTACGCTTTCTGTACTCTGTGTTTGTCTTCATTTCATCATGATGACCATGTGTGTATTCTGGCATGCTTACTTATGAGTACTTATTCTGCTGCAAGTAGTTCTTCACTAAGGAATTTCCTCACCGGCAAATCCCTCAGTGAAGAATTCATAAAAATCGCCTATTCACCCCCCCTCTAGTCGATATAACGCACTTTCAATTGGTATCAGAGCGAGGTACTCCCTTGTTCTGTGTGATTTTGGTTTAACCACCTGGAGTTCTAGTTATGTCGACCGCAGGTATGATCAAGGTCTCTGCTGGGTGTCCTACCTTTGATGGCACGGACTACCCCTACTGGAAGAATAAGATGCGAATGCATCTTGAAGCAATTGACAACGATCTCTGGTACGTTGTGGAAAATGGTGTTCCCTCAGTCACACCTTCCCTGAATGCTGCTGATGTGAAGAGATTCAAGCATCTCGATTCTCAAGCGAAGAATATCATATGTGGTCATCTAAGTAAAGGGCAGTATGGTAGAGTGAGTGCTTTGGAAACTGCTAAGCTTATCTGGGATAGACTCTCCAAAGTAAACTAAGGAGTCTCAACTCAACGTGACTCTCGTGTTGACGTTCTTCGCAATCTCTTCAACCGCTTCAAAAGACTCGGCAATGAAAATGTTCAGCAAACCTTTGATCGCCTCACTGATATCTCAAATGAGCTTCAAGCGCTCGGTGCCACTAACATCATCGATCATGAGGTGGTGAAGAAATTGCTGAGATCACTCGATTCATCATTTGACACTCTGGCATTGATGATTCAAGAGCGTGCTGATTACAAGTCACTAGATCCCGCTGATATCCTCGAGAGGCTAAATATTCATGAGTTCCAGCTTGCTGAAAAGAGAGATCTCTATGGTTCAAGCTATGGCAAACCACGTGCCCTAAAGGCCAAGGCAGTGTCTGAATCAGAATGTGAAGATTCTGGTAGTATCCTTGGTGACCCTGAAGAATTGAGCCAGGAGCTAGCGCTGCTCATGAAGAAATTCCAGAAATTCTCAAGACGTGGTCGCTTTGGAAAATATTCAAGGAGCAGTGATTCCTCATCAAGTGACTATAAGAGAAGGCTATGCCACAAATGCAAGAAGCCTGGTCACTACATTCAAGATTGTCCTCAGTGGGACAAGGAACTAAAGAAGAAGAAATACAAGGATTACAGTTCTGATGATGCCAAGAAGAAGAAGAAATCTTCAAAGTCTTCATCATCAAAATCCTCAAAGTATTCATCTCACAAGAAGAGCAGCTCCAAGAAGGCTCGGGCATTCATTGGCAAGGAAATGGATTCTGAGGCTGAATCTGAGGATAATGAGGAAGAGGAGGCATCCGAGGAGTCTGAGTCAGGTGTGGCAAGTCTAGCTCTTGCTACCGCATTTGTCAGCAAGTCTATCTTCAACTCTGAAGAAAATGGCAACACCAACAACACCGATGAAGGCAATGACGACTACGCTCCCACCTATTGCTTCATGGCAAAGGCTGCCAAGGTAACTAAATACCCCTCCTCTGAATCAAGTGAGGATGAATCTGATGAAAATCGTAAGCCTAGCTACTCCGAACTTGCTAAGATTGCCGTGAATCAACAAAAGGATATTGAAAAACTTCAAAACATGCTAGACAAAAGTGATGATATGTTGGGTGATGAAATGGATTGCACTAAAGACTTAACTGAAAATCTTCAGAGACTTCAGTCTAAGTTTGACAACCTTCAAAGTTATCATAAAACCCTCTTAACTGATCACGAGAAGCTTTCTTATGAATTTCTTCAAAGAAAGCAAGATCTTGAGAAGCTAAGAGTGAGTTATGAAGATCTTCAGAAGGAACGCGATTCATTACTTGCTCAACAAATCAACGCTACTCAGGAAGAATTTGATCCTCCATGCTTAAAGTGCATTGAACGTGAATCTGCTAATTCTTCACCTGAATGTTCAAATGCTTCAAATGTTACAAATTCTTCACCTGCCTCTGCTATCACTAATTCCTCATCTGAGGACATTGCTAGTATCACTGATGATGCAGGGCTGAAGGAATTGTATATGACAGGCATGTACAAAAGTCTCAAAGGGCATCAGACTCTTTGTGATGTGCTCAAAAAGCAGATCCTCAACAGAAACCCTAGGAAAGAGGGTATTGCCTTTGAGAGAAAACTCAATGCTGATGGAACATATTGGAAGCCTGAGCAGTACCCCAAAACCTCATGGGTTGCTACAAAGGGACCTCCAGTTGATCCATCTAACTTATCTGGCTTTACGTGTGAATCTCCTCATTCTTCTGATGAGTCATTTGACTCCAACTATAAACTGTTCAAAAAACAGAATGGTGAAGTATTTGCTAGATATGTTGGCACTAACTGCAGGAACGGTTCCCCTATGAAGAAAATCTGGGTTCCCAAAAGTTATGTTGAAAGTCTTCAGGTGAATGTCCTCATGACACCACCAGTGAAGAATAGGAACCCCAGATCAAACTCTTCATATGGACCAAATTCTTCATATGGATCCAAGTCCTCATACGGACCAAATTCCTCACATGGATCAAATTCCTCAAAAAGATCAAAATCCTCATATGAACATCATCGTGCTAACAACTCTGTTTCGCAGGGTAGAGCTAAGGGCTATGAACATGCGCATTATTCTTCAAATCATTATGTTCATAAGTCCTCGAAGAATTTCACTGCTTATTCATATGCTTACCCTAACCCCTCTTATGTGAAACGAAATGGTTTGGCATCTTTGCCACCTTTCTCATATGGTGCTCGCAGAGTGACGAACTCTTTGCCACCCCTCTAGATGTGGGTGGTGAAGAAAAAGAACTAATCTCTTATGCAGGGTCAGGTCTCCAGTCGTGCTCAAAACGACTGAAGAATTTACTGGAGACCTGAACAGTGCCTGAAAGGACACAGGTGAATCATGATGAAATGAACTTTCATTTCACACGTCCTCATACTGATTATCTGATAAAATTACTTGATGAAATTGAACTGATGATACTGATGTCATATTCTTCACTGATGAAGTATATGAGTTTGTAAGCTGCACTAATTCATCTGCAGGATGATCAACCCAAAGAAAACGAGTGGGTCCTCGATAGTGGTTGTACAAATCACATGACTGGTGACAAGAATCTATTGATGGATGCTCCATTAACTCCGTCACATCTGAAGCATATCATCTTCGCTGACAAAGGCAAAAGTCAGGTATTGGGTCTAGGTAAGGTTGCGATCTCTAAGGATCGACACATGGACAAAGTCATGCTTGTCGAGTCCTTAGGATACAACCTCATGTCTGTCTCAATGCTTTGTGATCTTGATATGGTTGTTGTCTTTGGCAAGTATCGTTGTGTTGTGATCATGGAAGCTGACAATTCCAAAGTCTTCGAAGGCTTTAGGAGAGGAGACTTGTACATTGTTGATTTCTCTACAGGACCACAACCTGCTGTGTGCTTACTTGCAAAAGCTTCAGAAGGATGGCTATGGCATCAACGACTTGGTCACGCAGGCATGAGGAATCTGCACACGCTCGCGAAGAAGAAGCATGTCATTGGCATTGAGAATGTCAAATTCCTCAAGGATCACTTGTGTGGTGCCTGTGAAGCTGGGAAGATGACTAAGGCCAAGCATCCAGCAAAGACTATCATGACCACCACTCGACCATATGAATTGCTTCACATGGATCTCTTTGGTCCTAATCATTATTCTGCTATGACTAATGATGCATCTCTATATGGCTTTGTTATTGTTGATGATTACTCTCATTACACATGGGTACACATTGTTACTTACAAATATGAAGTGCAGGAAGTCTTCAAACGATTTTCCTCGAGGGCTTCAACCAACTTTGGTGTGAAGATCAAGCACATCAGGAGTGAAAATGGAACTGAGTTCAAGAATTCCGGTCTTAATGACTATCTTGATGAACTTGGTATTACTCATGAGTTATCTGCTCCTTATACTCCTCAGCAAAATGGCGTCGTGGAGCGCAAGAACAGAACTCTTGTTGAGATGGCTCGCACTATGCTTGATGAATACAAAACACCTCATTGGTTTTGGATTGATGCAATTGATACCGCGTGCCACATCATCAACAGAGTATATCTTGACAAATTCTTCAAGAAGACTGCCTATGAACCCAATGTGAGTTATTTCAAAGTCTTCGGTGCTAAATGTTGGATTAGAGATCCTCATCACAATGCTAAATTTGCACCGAAAGCACATGAAGGTTTTATGCTTGGTTACGGAAAGGACTCGCACACCTACAGAGTCTTCAACATCACTCTTCACAAGATTGTTGAAACTGTAGATGTGTGGTTCGATGAAACTAATGGCTCACAAAGAGAGCACCTACCTTCTGTGATAGATGAACCGGCACCTGAGGATTCTATCAAGTTCAAGGCTACTGAGGATATCATCCCTACCGAAGAATCTATTGAAGAATTCATTCTAGAACACGAAGATCGTCGAGCTGATGTACCTGAGGAAAATGCTGAAGAAAATGGTGCTGAAGAAAATGCTGATCAAATTCCTTGACGTCAACCAGCTCATCCTCGCGTTGCAAAAGAAGTGCAAGTTGAAAAGATCATTGATGACATTGAAGCACCAGGTCCTCTCACACGCTCAAAAGCTTCACATTTATCTAACTTTTGTGGGCACTATGCTTTTGTCTCTATCACAGAGCCCACCAAGGTAGATGAAGCATTTCTGGAGCCTGAGTGGATTTAGGCCATGCAAGAAGAACTACATCAGTTCGAGCTTAATAATGTTTGGGAACTGGTCAAACATCCAGATCCTTGCAAGCATAATATCATCGACACAAAGTGGATCTACCGCAACAAGCAAGATGAAAATGGCCTTGTGGTGAGGAATAAGGCACGACTTGTAGCTCAAGGCTACACACAGGTTGAAGGAATTGATTTCGATGAAACTTTTGCACCTCTTGCTAGACTTGAGGCTATTCGCATATTACTTGCTTATGCTAACCATCATAATATTATCTTACAACAAATGGATGTGAAAAGTGCATTCCTCAATGGTAAGCTTGAGGAAGAAGTATATGTTGCTCAACCCCCAGGTTTTGAAGATCCAAAGAATCCTGACAAAGTCTTCAGATTAAACAAGGCCCTCTATGGCCGCAAGCAGGCTCCTCGGGCGTGGTATGATACTTTGAAGGAATTCTTCGTGAAGAATGGCTTCACACCCGGTTCACTCGACCCAACTCTCTTTACTAAATCTTATGATGGTGAACTGTTTGTGTGCCAAATATACGTTGATGATATTATCTTTGGCTGTACTGACCAACGTTATAGTGATGAATTTGCCTATATGATGAGTGAAGAATATCAAATGTCTATGATGGGAGAGTTGAAATCCTTTTTAGGTCTTCAAATTCGTCAACAGCACAATGGCATATTCATATCTCAGGAGAAATACCTCAAGGAAGTTCTGAGGAAATTCGGCATGCAAGATTGCAAAGGAGTCAAAATTCCTATGCCCACAAATGGCCATCTATGCACTGATGAAAATGGTATTGACTTCGATCATAAGGTATACCGCTCCATGATTGGTTCTTTATTGTACTTATGTGCATCTAGGCCAGATATAATGCTTAGTGTTTGCAAGTGTGCCGAATTTCAAGCTACACCGAAGGAATCACACCATAAGGCTGTGAAACATATTCTTCGATATATAGCTCACACACCAACACTATTATTATGGTACCCCAAGGGCTCTACTTTTGATCTCATTGGATATTCTAACTCTGACTATGCTGGTGATCATGTGGACCGCAAGTCAACATCTGGTACTTGTCATTTCCTCGGATGATCTTTGGTCTGTTGGTCCTCGAAGAAACAGAACTGCGTATCACTGTCTACTGCTGAAGCTGAGTACATTGCTGCTGGTTCTTGCTGTGCTCAATTGCTGTGGATGAAGCAAACTCTCAAGGACTACGGCATCAACATGAAGGATGTGCCTCTCTACTATGACAATGAGAGTGCCATCAAGATTGCTCAAAACCCAGTTCAACACTCGAAGACAAAGCACATTCAGGTCCGTCATCATTTTCTTCGTGATCATGTGTTGAAGGGCGACATTTCTATTGAGCATGTGAAGACTGAAGAACAGCTAGCCGATATCTTCACAAAGCCCTTGGATGAGAAGAGATTTAGCAAGTTGCGGTGTGAGCTAAATATCTTAGAGTCTTCGAATGTTCTTTGAAAAGGACACACATCCTAACACTTATGCAAAATTGATGACTTAGATGTGCAACACATGAAGAAACATTTTTCTTCAATTAATGAAGAATAACCCTCTAAGTGTGAAGAAATTAATGAAGAATTTGATTCTCAGAACCCTACGACAATTGTACACGGTGTCTGAAATCATCATTCTTATACGGTGGGTCATGCCACCACAAAAGTTGAAAATCTTCTATTTGAGTTTTTCCTCAGTTTTGAAATTCCTCAGTTTTTCAAATTCTTCAACTTTACAAAATCTTCACTGTTTTCGTCGGTTTTCTTCATTGGCTATATATATATGTGGGTTTATGTCCTCTACAACATTCACTTATGGCTATTTCTTCAAGTTTCATTTTCTACTAAGTGAATGTGATCGGACCCTTCCCCCTCTATGCTATACTCAACCCAATCTATTCACAAATTCTTCATGTGCGTTCTATTTGAAACTCATTCAAAATCTTCACAGTGTCCTGTCAGCTGAAGAAATTGCGAACGGAACTTTAAAACTAACTTATCCAAATTTTTGGTTTTGCCGCTCAAACCGTCCCGTATCCCAGGACAGACTTATCTATTCACCCATGATCTAACACGATCTCCACCTTCAGTACATGGGTGACACATGTCAAGCGAATGAGAAGGGCCAGAGGCACGTTCGTCCTAAATCTTCGGGCGAACAGTTTTTCACTGTGACTATAAATACCCCCTCACCCTTCCTCACTTCCTTTACTCCGCTCGACCGCTCTCTCTCTCGCTCGAGCTTCTCAAACCCTAGCGCCGCCGCTACTCCATCATCGCCGGTGAGGAAGAGCTTCACTGCCTCGACCTCTTCGCCGTCGTACTCGCGCCGGCTGAAGAAATCTTCACTCCGCTGCCGCCGTAGCTGTCTTCCTCCGCCAAGTTAGGGCGTGGAAGATCTAAACTGACGAGCTTCAAATCTACACTTCTCAGTTCATCGTGTTCGTCATCAAGGGTAATTAAAAGTTACTTTTACTGCCCTCCTTGATTCAATTTTTTCTCTACAAAATCTTCAAAGGTGTTTTATTCTTCAAATCCTCACACACAAAACACCTCACTAGTCATATGTTCTTGATTCGTTTCCCTAAGCATCATTTTCTTCAAGATTCCTCAATTGTGTAGATTGTCTATCTATACAACTCTAGAACCTAAGACAAAGTACGCTTGGTGAAATTCTTCAAGACTCATCTGGTCAAATTCCTCAAACTTGTTCATTTTGAAAATCTTCTGAGAATGCATATGACCTCTTCAAATTCCTCGCAACTATACTATGTACATAGGTACTCATGTCCGCTACTAAATCACTAGGTTCTCATCAACTTAACTCATTTGCAGCGTTCCTTGAAGAAAAGTTGCATACTTCTTCAGAGTGTTCAATTGTTCAAATTCCTCATCTGAAGAATATGGCTGAAGGTAAGAAACCACAGAAAGGAGGAAAGAAGCCTGAGGTCATGACTGCATTTGAAATTCCCGAGGACATCTATGCTGACTATTGCACACCTGATGAGGCAAAGTTCGGAAAGGAGAACAAAAATCAGCGCAAGGTGCGCATACAGAGGATTGAAAGGAGATGGGCAAGAGAATGGAGGGACTACAGATATGTAACTCCAAAATATATGAAGAAATTCGCTCTAAATCCTCCATGCCCAAGAGCTCCATTGGCACATGGTCAAAAAGCTGATCCCACCAGCCTCAAGCGTGGTGAGGATTTTCCTGAAGAATGGGCCAAGCGCCAAGCCAAGTTGGCTAGACAAGCCAAAGAAGCAGTGAGGAAATTTAATGAAGACTCTGCTGCTGCTGCTGCCACAAAGGCCTCTGACAAGCCTAGAAAATCAATGGCAAAGAAGCCTGCTCATAAGCCAAGTGCTTCATCAACTATGCCCTCATGGCCAAGTTCCTCAGCAATGCCCTCACGGCCAGAATCTTCAAAGCCCTCATGACCAATGCCTCACACTGCTCCTTCTCCTCCAAAGTCCTCAATTGCTCCGAGAAAGTCCTCAACACCTGTTCACCTGGCCACATGACAAAGGACTACATGCATCTCCATTGCCTCTGGTGTCTCAGCAAGTTCCTCAGCTGCACCAAATTCTTCATCAGGCCCCACTCTGCTGAAGACAAAGGCCACTGCTGGACGAGGTCCTCGGCCTAGTCCGAAGAAGAAACAAGTTGCCTTCCAAGTGCCATCTGATGATGATGCTGCTGATGATAAACTTATAGAAATCATCAGAGATAGGCAAGAAAGGGCCGCGAGCACCAAAGGGACAACTGTGCCACTACTTTTGGATCCAAAGGCGATCCTCGACTACATTGATCTCTGGCACAAGGACCCAAACACTCCTATGCCTGATTTTCATCTAACACCTGGCCAAAGTCACATGCTTACCCATTTCATCTCTGAAGAGAAATGGAAATTTTAGAAGGCCAGGCAAATCAAAAAGGCTCAGTTCAGGAAAGAGAAGTTCCCGATGAACAATGTTTTCAAAATGACACCTGATGAACTCCTCAAGATCCAGTCTGAGATCAAAACCCTCAGCGATAATTTCAATTCCTTTTATGCTGATTGGCAAGGAGCCAAAGTCAGGTTTGTTAAACTGACTGAGAAGTTCACCAATGTTGCAGCCCCATCGCAACAAGAAAGTCCTCATGCTGAAGCCTCTGCTCAGCATACTGAAGAACATGCCAGCAGCACTGATGATTTTCAGACTGCTGAAGAAAATGCTAGTTCCAGGGCTGATGACTTCATTCCAGCCGCTGAAGAAACTTCTAGGGCATCCACTAGTGGTGCGCCTGAAGAAAATGAAGAAGTCAGGGTAACTGCATCAGTTGCGCCCGAGGAAATTCAACCAGATTCCTCAGCTCCTCCCACACCTACACCAACTCCTACCCTTCCATCTGCATCAGATGTGAGGAAGAAAAAGGCTGCAGAGAAAGCTGTAGTGAAGAAAAGGAAAGCATCATCTGCTTCAGATTCTTCAGCTCCGAAGAAGATGAAGACTAGGACCAGCTCTTTTGAGAACCCTATTGATGTTGTTCCGATTTCCACCATGTCATCAAAGGAGCTTGTTCCTTATGGTGAAGAATATGTGATCCCTAGCGGATCTGATGAAGAACATCATTCTGCTGCTTCGTCAGAGCAGATTGATGAAGAAATTGAAGTGGATGCGATCCCTTCAACTCCTGCTGCTTCTCGCCCATGCCTCAGTTCATAGCTGAAGAGGCCAGCATTGAAGAACTTGAAGATGAAGACGTGGATATTGGATGCACAACACCTGTGATGAATGATGACTTTTGGGAGAGTCAGCATCCCAATTCTCCACACTTCACCCCACTACAGCATATACCTCAGTCCCCCACAACAACAGTTCAAATGGGCTCTGAAGAAACTCACCCCACCTCATCTATGCATGAAGAAATTCCAGCCACTAGTGCTGAAGAAACTGCGACTGCTGATACGTTGAACATGCAGACTGCCACTAAAGAGGAACCAGAAATTCCTCAGCCTGAAGAACCTGAGATTGTGATTCCTGAGGTTGTGATGCAACTCACTAACACTCCTATGCCCAAGCCAAAGGATCCATTCTCAAAGAAGCAAAAGTTCAAGGCTGTTGACTTCTTCAACGAGCATGTGTTCTTCTCTGACTATAATCCATATGATTTTGCTTGCATAAGGAAGAGGCGTTTCTGGACTGCTAGTCAATCAAACTTTTATTCCTCTGTGTTATTCGCCAAAGACAAAGTCTTCGATCATGCACACATTCCTCACGTAGACATGGAATCTCTGCCGTGCTTCCAGCCAGTCCACAGTGTTCTTCACGATGCTGGATTACTAAATTTCTGCATTGACATCTGTGATTGGAATGAAGAACTCATTCTTCAATTCTATGCGATGCTGCACATCACAGGAAATTCTGAAGATGCGAACTCATGGGTGCTGGACTGGATGTCTGAAAATACTCACTACAAGGCACCAACAACTAAATTGCTTCGTGTCCTCCCACTCAGTCCTCCCCTTGATGGTGCACATTGCATTTACAATGAATCTGAGCTTACAAATCATTACATGCAAGTGCTGATGAAGCCTTTGAAGCCAGGGCAGGCCCCACGAACCAAATTCCTCGTCAAGGAATTAATGTATGTGCCACGGGCTGTCTATCGCATTCTGGCGAAGACAATGAGTCCTATCAAAGGCCACGACTCAAATGATGACGAAGTCGTTGGCATCATGAAGAATATGCTTTTCAACATCATTCATGGCGTTCCCGTCAACTTCCATGATTTCTTCATGAGGACTCTGGCAAATATTGCTATGTCACCATTTGAGCTGAAGCCTTATGCGCCATGGATTATGAAATTCATCAGGACAAGGTCTTCACTCAACTACAAGGCTGATACTCTGAACCATGGCAGTTTCTTGCCTCCAATTGAAGTCCTCAAGTGGACATTTTCCTCAGCTGATGACAAAGGCAAGGCAACTGCTGTGATAGATGAAGGCATTTGTCCATTGGATGGTCAATTTCGCAAGGCTGCATCCTACTCCGCCAATGATGACTCTGCCACACATGACTCTGCCGCCAAGACCTCTGCCAAGCAAATTCCTCAAGCCACAACACCCAGGGTGATGACTGATCGTGAGTTACTCCTCAGTCTTCATCAGAAAGTTGATCGCAATCATAAATGGGTCAAGCATCAGTTTGGTTCCATTCTTTACAACATGACCTCAACCCACAATGCTGTGAAGAAAAACCAATACTACCTCCATGAAACCTTCAACCGTACCTGGGCTGTTCTATCTCATATCTACAACACCGAAGATCTGAGGAACATGGGTCCCAAGGAAGAATTTGACTAGTCTGCACCTCCACCGAAGATATTCAAGAAGGTCAAGGTTCCTTCCTTGGTGACCAGCTCCTATTCTTCATCGCGCGACACTGATGAAAATGAAGACTTGGACGACACTGCGGCAAGCCCTACTACGACAACCGACCACGGCAACGCTGGCGCTCCTCCATCAACTTGATATTCTTCAGGGGCGTTAGTCCTCAGTTTTGATCCTTTTGGTCATTCGATGACAAAGGGGGAGAAATCTGAGTTAGTCTTCAAGCGAGTCTATTATATGGGCATTTTTTTTGCTAAGTTACAACTCTCGTTCTTCATAAACTTTTATTGGATCGAGTTGTAATCTTAAACCCGATGGTGCTCTGATACTTTTGATGCACTGTGCTATGATTCTGCATGCTTGTTCCTCGTTAATATTATTTCACGCATGCTGAATCTCCTCAGGCACCATATTTCATCTTGCATTTCAAATTCTTCATATTATATGTCAAATGCATGTATGAATTTCAAGATATAGGGGGAGATCTCCATGATTCAACTCTTCAAGTGTGCATTGCTTCAAAAGCAAATTCCTCACTATGCACATCTTCAGGGGGAGTTCTTCTATATCTTGCAATCAAATTCCTGAATATCAGTACTTACACTTCATATGTTTATCCCCGTTGAAAACTTAACCTATATTGTCATCAATCACCAGAAAGGGGGAGATTGTAAGTGCATCTAGTGCCCCTTTGTGATTTTGGTGTATTGAAGACTTATAGGTTAAGGATCTAATGTGTTTATGAGTGTACACAGGTCTATAAGTCTATGAGGAGTTTGATATTTACAGAGAAAGTCGACCCCTAAAAATGAATATCTTCGACTGAAGATTTTGGTTATCCTGAAGACTTTCATGAAGACTTTGAAAGTGAAGAAATTGGTGTGTCCGTGAAGACTTGATATTCATGCGAGGAATATGAAGCTTGAAGACTTTCGTTTTCATAGTTTTGTTTTTCTCTTTCTTGAGTCATAGGAAACACCGTACTGTTAAAGGGGGTCGAGGAAATACTAAGGAAAAATTTCCATGTGATGCTCAACTCAAAATCCTACACCTACCAATCCCTTCGAGTGAAGCCATTGGAAATCTCATATAGTTCAGTCAATTTCTTTAGTGACAGAGACGAAGTTCTTCTGGTCGCTGAGGAATTTGTTCTGACTAAGGAGTTAGGAATTCGCCAGTGCGGATTGCCTACACAGTGAGGAACATGATAGCCCTGAGGAATTTGAGAGTCAAATTTCCGACCGTTGCTGTGCTACGCGCCAGCTATCCCAAAATATCTTATCCACATAACGGTCATATCATTGAAGGGCATTTATGTCTTATCATGTTGGGCTACTCCCTAGGCTATAAATAGCCACCCCCTACAACCACTAGCTGGTTGGCTGCTCCGAGAGAAACTGACACTTGTCATTTGAGAGCAACCCATCCTCCGAGGACATTGAGAGAAAATCATCGAGTGAGGAAAATCCCGAACTCCAAACACCTACAAACCCAAAGTGATTGAGCATCACTAAAGAGATTGATCCTGCGTGGATCCGACGCTTGTTACCTTTGAAGACTATGCTTCTTCCAGACGGTTAGGCGTCATGGTCTAGAGCATCCAAGAGGAATTGTGGATCGCCGAGTGACCGAAGTCTGTGAAGGTTTGGAAGTTGCCTGAAGACTTACCACGAGTGATTGGGCGAGGTCTATGTGACCTTAGTTCAAGGAGAATATGGTGAGGACTTGGTGTCCTGAGCTGTGTGCTCAGTGACTGGGTGTCCGGGACTGTGTGTCCTCGAGTTTAAATACTCAGCCGCTCCAACCAGATGTACAACTGAGACGGCAGTTGCAACTGGTCTACCAAATCATTGTCTTCACCAACCTTACTGGTTCTATTTCCTCAACTCTTTCATTTCCTCATTACTGTGTTGAGTGTTTGTTCATATTTGTGTTTGAAGACTTTGACTGAAGACTTTCTCAATTTCTTCAGTTCAATTTCTTCAGTCTGTTTGTCTTCATCTTGTGTTATCCTATGGTTACGCTTTCTGTACTCTGTGTTTGTCTTCATTTCATCATGATGACCATGTGTGTATTCTGGCATGCTTACTTCTGAGTACTTATTCTGCTGCAAGTAGTTCTTCGCTAAGGAATTTCCTCACCGACAAATTCCTCAATGAAGAATTCATAAAAATTGCCTATTCACCCCCCTCTAGTCGATATAACGCACTTTCACTGTCTTTTGTGAAGAACGGGTTTTTGCTCCCTTAGATGCTGTCATCACCCCCTCCAATTCAAATGGCTGATAAACAAGAAAAGAAATTGAACGTACAGACATTGTTTGGTAGACAGATGTGGTAATTCACATATATGTTGTCTAACCAAACAGGACAACATGACACAATTTCACATATATGATGACTAACTAAACAGGATATCGTGACACAGTTTCAGATATATGATGGATAACTTAACATGATATAATGGCATAATTGAACATATGATGAGTATCTAAACAGGATGACATGACAAAACTATATGATGTCTTTCTAACATAGGTTGGGATGAAATAATTCACATACATGTTGTCTAAGTATACATGATGGCATGATATACTTGACATAATTGATTCATATACTAAGCAGCTGGCACTCGCATGTATGATCTCTAAACTAAGTAGATGGAATTCAATATTGTGCATATGATGTCTAAACAAAGCAATGCAAGACACCATATGCATGATATGAGAAATATAAACATTGCAACTTAGAGCATACACCTCAGGTGGGATATAGGACTGGTCATTTGTCTCTGAATCCTCCTCTAAGGAGCTCCCTGTAACCATCGAGATATATGCTTCAACAGGTACCATTGCCTGCTCTGAAGACCTTGTTTTCACTCCAGATTTTCCCATAACCGGCTCAAATGGATGATACACATGAAGACTAGTTCAATATACACAGATTGTCGACAAATGGAATACGTAATGAAAAAAAGATGGCATGAGATAATTCACATATATGATGCCTGGCTACATGGCGATGCATAATTCACATATATGATAACTGGCTGAAAAACATGGCATTGCATAATTCACATATCTGATATAGAAAGCAAACATGAGGCATTCACACAAAGCATGTCTAATCTAAGCAGATGACATGGCAATGCAAGACACTATATGCATGATATGAGCAATATAACCATGACAAGTGAGCATGCACCTTGGGGGGGATACGACTGGTCATCTGTCTCTGAATCCTCCTCTGAGGAGCTATCTGTATCCAGCAAGAAATCTGCATCGACACGTAGCACTGACTGCTCAGAAGACCTTGTTTTCACTCCAGATTTTCCCATGACCGACTCAAATGTCTGATGCACAGTAATAGTAGATGAATGTATAAACATTGTTGACAAATGGAATACATTATGAGAAAAAAATATGGCATGATACAATTCACATATACAATGACTGGCTAAACAGGATGGTATTGCATGATTCACTTATATGATGCCTGGCTAAAGAAGATGGCATTGCATAATTCCCATATACTCCCTCCATTCCAAAATATTTGTCTTTTTAGAGATTTCAAACGGACTACTGTCGGTGTCAAAACCGGCAGATCTTGGGTAGGGGGTCCCGAACTGTGCGTCTAGGCGGATGGTAACATGAGACAAGGGACACGATGTTTTTACCCAGGTTCGGGCCCTCTCGATGGAGGTAAAAACCTACTCCTGCTTGATTAATATTGATGATATGGGTAGTACAAGAGTAGATCTACCACGAGATCAGAGAGGCTAAACCCTAGAAGCTAGCCTATGGTATGATTGTTGTTCGTCCTACGGACTAAAACCCTCCGGTTTATATAGGCACCGAAGAGGGTTAGGGTTACACAGAGTCGGTTACAATGGTAGGGGATCTACATATCCGTGTCCCCAAGCTTGCCTTTCACGCCAAGGAAAGTCCCATCCGGACACGGGACGAAGTCTTCAATCTTGTATCTTCATAGTCCAGGAGTCCGGCCAAAGGTGATAGTTCGGCTATCCGGACACCCCCTAATCCAGGATTCCCTCAGTAGCCCCTGAACCAGGCTTCAATGACAACGAGTCCGGCGCACATATTGTCTTCGGCATTGCAAGGCGGGTTCCTCCTCCGAATACTTCATAGAAGATTTTGAACACAAGGATAGTCACTACAGGAAACAGGTAATTTGCCATCTGTGGATTACAGACGGCAAAGACATAAATCCAGACGGCAAAGAGTTTGCCGTCAGGAAGTAGACGGCAAAGTCAGATGGCAAAGATTAATCGGCAAAGAATACTTTGCCGTCTGCTATTTTTTCTAGATGACGGCAAAGATTTTGCCGTCAGTCTATACTGTTTGTTGTCAACTAGACTGTCCAGACGGCAAAGAAAAGCAACCTAACAGACTAACGACTTTGATGGACGGTGTTAGTGTTTTGCCATGAGCCAGACTACTTCTTTGTCGTTAGGCAGAAACATCACAGACGGCAAAGCGTTCTTTTTTATTAAAAAAATTTGATCAAGAGTTTCGTCATCGCACGTCCACATCATCTCGTCCAAAGCTCACCGGAGCAGAGATTCTTGCCGCCCGCACGAGCCCAACAGCCAAGCTACTCGCCATGCCGAACTCACCGGAGAAAAGCGCTACTGCCGGAGGGAGGCCACGCTGGATGGAGGCCACACCGGAGTGAGGAGGCGCCGGAAGGAGGAGGTCGCACTGCTTGCTGGAGTGAGGAGGCACCGGAGGGAGGAGCCCGTGCCGCACGGCCCGCGCTGCTCGCCGGAGTGAGGAGGCCGCGCCGCCCGCGCTGCTCGTCCGTGTCAGGAGGCGATGGAGGTAAGAACCCATGCCAGTCGCGCTGCTTGCCGGAGTGAGACAGCCACGCTGCTCGCCGGAGTGAGGAAGGCGCCATGCCGGCTGCGCTGTTCACGCCGTCTGCGCCATGCTGCTCGCCGGAGAGAGGAGGCGCTGGAGAGAGGAGGCGCCATAGGGAGGAGGCCGCGCTGCCTGGAGTGAGGAGGTGCTGAAGGGAAGGGCCCGTGCTGCTCGCCGGCCTGTGCTGGGGAGCGGGCGGCGGGGTGGGGCGCTGGGGAACGGGCGGCGCTGCAAGGCAGGAGGACGGCGCCGGTTTCCATGGCGACGAGGGACGGGACCGGCTCGACGGGGATGGGGGACGGGGCCGTCTCGAGGGAGGAGAGAGGACGGGGCAGTTGGAGGGGAGCGTGGCTCGGTGCCAGGGTGGCCGGAGGCGACCAGGACGGAGCTGCTAGGGAGTTACGGGAGAGAGAGAGAGATGTGTACGAGACAGAGAACGTGGGGATAAGGGAGAGAGAATGTGGTGGGGTCGGCTGAGGGGTGAGAGAACGTGGGGGAGAGAGAGAGAACGTGTTGGGGGCGTGGGAGAGAGATATAGCGTGAGGTGTGGATCGTGCCACCTCATCGATCCGCGAGGTTGATCCGCGAGGTGTGTTTCTTTTTTGCCGTCTGCCGTTTATATTACAGATGGCAAAGTTATTTGCCGTATGCGGTTTCTACTACAGACGGCAAAGAGAACTCTTTGCCGTCTGTAGTAAAAACCGCATACGACAAAGTTTTCTTTGCCGTTTGTAATATAAATCATAGACGGCGAACTTTTCTTTGCCATTTGAAATAAAAATAGCAGACGACAAAGTTTTCTTTACCGTCAGTCATTCTTTGCCAACAGCAGCTGATGGCAAAAGTGCTCTTTGCCGTCTACCCCGATGAAAAGCTGACG
This sequence comes from Triticum timopheevii, assembly GCA_963921465.1. Lineage (NCBI taxonomy): Eukaryota > Viridiplantae > Streptophyta > Magnoliopsida > Poales > Poaceae > Triticum > Triticum timopheevii. The sequence goes on from OY997267.1 coordinate 600,182,196, forward strand.
GCAAAGATGCTCACTAACGGCAAACTAGCTGTTTCCTGTAGTGAGTGTCCGGCTCTGCAAAATAAGTTCCACATACCACCGTAGAGAGAATAATATTTACACAAATTCAATCTGCTGACGTATTCCGTGGCGTGACATCACACCATGGCCAAGCCTTTATTCGAATCGTTTTTACTGTCCCACCTCAGCGCGTTTAGCGAGGCGGTTTCCTTGGCACGTCTTGTCAAAGCAGAGATCGTGTTCCCTTATTCCGGGATTCTCATCAATACGGGCGTGGGTAACCCAACTGCGCCATTGATTACGACGCTTGGGAGATAAGCGAGTTTTACTAGGCTGGTGGGGACGCATAGCTTCGTCCGCCCATATAAGGGGATAAGGATCCACTCTTTCCATTTACGCCTTCTTCCTCCTTTGCTTATCCATCTCCGCGCACTCAAGCTCCAACGCCCAAGCCCGCACTTCCCACCTCAACCTTCTCCAGCCATGTCCGGAGCGGGAGGCAGGTGGATGGCCTCCTCCGTCACAGAGGGGCACATCAAAAAGTTGAGGAAGTCCGGATACTTGTCCAGCGACATCGCGCACCGGCTCCCAGATGAGGGGCAGCTCATCCCCACCCCTAGGCCCCACGAGAGGGTGGTGTTCCTCACCCACTTCCTCCGCGGACTAGGTTTTCCACTTCACCCATTTGTCCGGGGGATCATGTTCTACTACGGCCTGGATTTCGACGATCTGGCCCCGAATTTCATCCTCAACATTTTGGCGTTCATCATTGTGTGCGAGGCCTTCCTCCGCATCCAGCCCCACTTCGGCTTATGGCTGAAGACCTTCAATGTCAAGCCGAAGGTAGTGGGCGGCCGCCAAGCGGAGTGCGGAGGCGCCATGGTGGGCAAAATGCCCAATGTCACATGGCTCGAGGGCTCCTTTGTGGAAACCATCAAGGGGTGGCAATCGGGGTGGTTCTACATCACCGAGCCGCGCGACCCTGATGGGCAGCGGCCCCCGAATTCCGATCTGGCATCCCCACATGGCTCACCTCTTGGAAAGAGACGGGCCTGTTGTGGGGTAATTCGGAAGAGGTGAACGGACTCCAAACCTGCGTCCAAAACCTGATGGACAAGAAGGTTAAACTCGTCACCATAGTCCAGGTCATGCTCTTCCGCCGCATCCTCCCGTGTTAACGACGGGCCTTTAAGCTGTGTGAATTCGACCCGGCCCAACACCAAACTTTGTCCAGGCTTTCCGACACAATGCACGAAGATGCCTGGAAGGTGCTATTCAAGGGCTCCGAGGTTCACCCTCCCACTACCGAGGATCGCAGATTCTGCGCGAGGCGCCAAGCCAGTGCGGTAAGTTCATTCTGCCCATCACAGGATATTTGTTTTTCATAGTTTGACTATATGCGGGATCTAAGCTCCCGTTCCTTTGACAGGACTGGCAGAAGAAGTCCGGACAGATCGACTGTCCGGCTCCTTTGCCAGAAGGCCTAGCGGACGCCCGATTGACGGGATGCTGGTTCCGGCACCTCACGTGGTGCCGGATAAGAAGGCCAAGAAGAAGATCACGGGAACTCGAAAGAGTTCCCGACGCCAGGTGTTATCAGACTCATCGTCCGATGACTCTGAGGCGGGCACCTCCCGTGAAGACGAGGAGGAGAAAAAAGAGGCCTATCCCCTAGCGGGGGGAGAGAAGAAACGGAAGGCTGCCCCAACTGGGGAGGCCGGAGGGTCCAAGAAGGGAAGGACCCTTCCTCCGGACTTTTCCACCAGCGCCGACAACGGTGAAGAGGAGTAGCCATCGAGGGATAAGCCCCCGCCGACGTCATAAGTGTCTGGATACCAGAATAACTCATGGCATTTCGTTTGTCATATAGGGTCTCCTAACGCCGAATACAACCCTGCAGCCCGCCCAAGGACGGGCTCGACACTTCAACGAGTGGCTCCCTGGCTCCGTCGGACGTGAATAGTACTTCACTTCCGGCCGCCTCCTCTCCTCGCGCTGCGGACGGCGCCAAGGTGGGGTCCCAAAATGGGCCCAGCCAGGAGGAAGGGGTCCCAGAGGCGCCGCAAGGCAACCTCCCGGACTCCGGGCAGAAGGGGGATCAAACCCCAAAGGGCTCTAAGTCGGGTCCTGGGCCGGACTCCACACCGAAACCTTCAGTGGTTCCGGAGTCCGGCAGGTGACCTCTTCATAAGAAGGGCGAGACTGTGACACCGGTGACCTCCGTCCAACCGGAGGCACCGGATAATTTGCTCGAGGCGCTTAACGGTGCCTCCATGGACGAGGAGCACCGCACTGTTATGAGTATGGTGATCCAGAAAGTTCAGTCCGCGAAGAGCGGGCTGACTGAAGCCTGTGCCAGCCTTCTAACAGGCTTTGAGGTATGTATTTAAGATATGCAAAAATATTACCGTATAGACAGTAGCCCCTCATGCTCAGTTTGGTGTTCAGAAAGAAAAGCCGAACTGAGGATCTAAAAAGATGTACGCAGGAGTCTAACATAAGTATGTCAATATGGGGAATGCAGGTTGCGTTGCTGACCTCTGCTGCACTAACTGCGGAGGTCGATGCATTGAAGCAGAGCCTCGAGCGTTCCGAGAACGAGCTCGGCCTTGCCAAAAAGCAGCTCGAGGACAAGGAAGGTAAGTAATACCTTATGGAAGTATATAAAAGATGTGGTTGCAAAAAATAGCAGGAATAATGTGAGAATTGCAGGGGCCACGAACGAGGTGGTGACCCTGAAGGATGCGGTGTCCAAGGCCGAAAGCAATGCGGCCGCGGAGTGCACCGAGCGAGAGAAGTAGGAGGCGCGGGTGGCGGAGGTGCGGCAAGAGCTCCAGGCTCTCGTGGAAAAACACGAGAGTTTTGAGCGTGACTCAAAGACTCGAGAGTCCGAGCTTGCCTCGGCTCTTGAGAGCGCCAAAGCCGCTAAGGCCGAAGCCCAGAAAGCCCTCCAAGAGATTGAGGCAATGAAGAAGATAGCGGCGGGTAAGGCATTCTTCATGCAAAGCAAGCACGTGAAAGTGAATTACTTGTTACTTACCCGAATCTGAAGCTCTCTAGGAGCATTCGTAGATCTGCCCTGCAGTGTGTCCGATGCTGCCGCATTCTACCGGGCCGAGGAGGGGAGCTCGGCGGAGAAGGTGTTCTGGTCTCAGTATGCTGAGGCCGGACACCCGGTGCCCTTGAGCGACCAGCTGAAGCAGCTGGTCGAGCTCCATAAGGTGGCTGAACAGGCCATGAAGGGCCTCATAGTTCGGCTGTGGCCTGAGGAGGCCATGCCTGGGAGATACTTCGGGCTGGTGAGGAGGCTGGTGGACGCCTGCCCATGGTTTGAAGTCGTCAAGCACTCCGCCTGTATCGAAGGTGCCCGTAGGGCCCTTGCCCGTGCTAAAGTGCACTGGGGTAAGATGGACACTGAGAAGCTTGTTACGGACGCTCCACCGCCGGGTAGGGAGTATCGCAAGCCCAATATGTATTATGCGGGCGTCCTGAAGGGTGCCCGCCTTATAGCGGGTGAATGCTCCAAAGATGTAATTTTTGAGTAAACTCACATTTATTATCTTGTGCGCTTGAAAACTTGTAAATCTGCGCTAAGCAACGCTTGTAGATTTAAAATATTACCTTCTGTGCCGCCGTTTATTAAATTTGAGAGATGGCGAGTCATCGGCTTCTGCCCCCATGCCGCAAGTGCTGTGGTGTTCGGGATAAACTTGAGCGCTCTTGTTCCCATTCTTGGGTCCTTCAAGGGAGGCGCTCAACGCAACGAACAAGGCAACCAGACTATAATGCTTGAACACTCTCACTTAGCCATAGAATTCTATAATTTTAAATTTCGGCGAAGCCCCTACTATTCGGAAGACCGATTTCGGGGCGCTATCCACGCCTGGGCCGGACAAAGCCGGCTCCTCGCTCTAAGCGACATAAGTCTTAAGGGACTCGAAAAACCTCTCGAACAGCGACCGGCTCTCGCCCTATCATGACAGTCAGTTTTAGCTTTCTCCACTGAGGTGCTCAACCCAGCTCAACCGGGGCACAATCGCAGTGGTTCTCCCAGCGCTACCTTAGCCGATATAACGGAACGTAAGGTACCAAAACATGGGAGCCGGGAAAACCCAACTATTGACCCAAGACATGATTCGGAGCCGATGCATATAATGCTAGAAGTTCGGGGTGCCGCACTTGTGAAAGTGTTCGGACTTATCACACCATATTTTGGGGTACTTAAGCCTTTGGTGTATTTGGCCATACCAAAGCGTACAGATGCAATATGTCATAAGTGAACATATATAGATAAGAAAAAGGCATGCAATAATAGGCAAAAGCTATGCATTGTTCATTAAAAAAGCTGCAGTAAAAGCAGAACGATACAAATAGTGCGATAAGCAAAGGACGGGACTATTTGACATGTCCCCCTCCGGGAGCGAGCTGCGGGAAGATATGTAAAACAAGTATACTGCTCGTTATAGAGACCACCTGGATATTCGACATAGCTTTCTGCTTCCCTGGCTGTTGCATCGTGTGTTCGGCGATTCTACTGCCGGGCAGGGCTTCTTGATAAAGGAGTCCTGAAAGTAAGAAAAAGAATTACACAATCGGGAGCCCCTGGTGCGGTTGAGCCACATTCTGGGCCTGCCATGGTCGTGCCCCTCCCCCTATACCCATGGTATTTCCAGAGCGTAATTATGTACGCGTAGTACTGGTTTCGCAATGTCGCGAGGGCTGGGGTTGGGGCCGCATTGCTACGCATGCTCGGAACGTGCCGGGCGGTCCTGTTGTTGGTTACTCTAGGCGCACTTGGCGGTGTCCGGACGTTTAATAGCCGGACTTGAGAATTGCCTTAAGAGGCTACTTTGTACTTCCGCCGCGAGAGCCACCGTGTGCTCCTCCGTTCGAAGATAGCGTTCGGTGTTTCCGTTGACCGTAATGACTCCTCGGGGGCCTGGCATCTTGAGCTTGAGATATGCGTAGTGCGGCACCGCATTGAACTTTGCAAATGCGGTTCGTCCGAGCAGTGCGTGATAGCCGCTACAGAACGGGACTATGTCGAAGATTAACTCCTCGCTTTGGAAGTTATCCGGGGATCCGAACACCACTTCAAGTGTAACTGAGGCTGTACAATTGGCCTCTACACCTGGTATGACGCCTTTAAAGGTTGTCTTTGTGGGTTTAATCCTTGAGGGGTCTATGCCCATTTTGCACATTGTATCCTGATAAAGCAGGTTCAGGCTGCTGCCGCCGTCCATCAGGACTCGAGTGAGGTGAAATCAGTCAACGATTGGGTTTAGAACCAATGCGGCGAATCCTCCGTGGCGGATGCTAGTGGGGTGGTCTCTTCGATCGAAAGTGATCGGGCAGGAGGACCACGGATTGAAAGTTGGGGCAACTGGCTCCATCGCATATACATCCCTTAGTGCACGCTTCCGCTCCCTTTGGGGTATATGGGTTGCGTATATCATGTTCACCGTTCGCACTTGTAGGGGGAAGCCCTTCTGTCCTCTATTGTTCGGCGGCCGGGGCTCCTCCTCGTCGTCGCTATGAAGCCCCTTGTCATTGTTTTCGGCATTTAACTTTCCTACCTGCTTGAACACCCAACAATCCCTGTTTGTGTGGTTGGCTGGTTTTTCGGGGGTGTCATGTATCTGGCACGAGCGATCGAGTATTCGGTCCAAATTGGACGGGCCCGGAGTATTTCTTTTGAATGGCTTTTTCCGCTGACCAGGTTTAGAGCCTCTGAATCCGGCATTGACTGTCGTATCTTCAGCATTATCGCCGTTAATGCGGCACTTGTGCTTGTTGCGATGCGACCTGCCATTGTTGTCCTTGGTATCCGAATTACCGGGGCTCTTGGTCATGTTGTTACTACGAGCTAGCCAGCTGTCTTCTCCCGCACAAAAGTGGGTCATCAGTGTTGTGAGGGCTGCCATGGATTTCGGCTTTTCTTGTCCTAGGTGTCGGGCGAGCCACTTGTCGCGGATGTTATGTTTGAAGGCTGCAAGGGCCTCTGCATCCGGATAGTCGACGATTTGATTTTTCTTGGTTAAGAACCGTGTCCAGAATTGGCTGGCCGATTCCTCTGGCTGTTGAATTATGTGGCTTAGGTCATCGGCGTCTAGTGGTCGCACATAGGTGCCCTGGAAATTGTTGAGGAATGCGGCTTCCAGGTCTTCCCAACAACCAATTGACTCTGCTGGCAAGCTGTTAAGCCAATGTCGAGCTGGTCCTTTAAGCTTGAGTGGGAGGTATTTGATGGCGTGTAGATCATCACCGCAGGCCATGTGGATATGAAGGAGATAGTCCTTGATCCAGACCGCAGGATCTGTTGTACCATCGTATGATTCAATGTTTACGGGTTTGAAACCCTCAGGGATTTGATGATCCATCACTTCTTCTATGAAGCATAGTGGGTGTGCGGCGCCTCTGTATTGGGCTATATCACGACGTAGCTCGAATGGGCTTTGTCTGCTGTGTTCGGCCCGGCCGGATTTGCTGTATCCGGCATGACGGTTGTCATCACGTGTATTGAGGCATCCACGCGATCCGTAGATCGATCTTGTTTGCCTTGCCTTGTCTTCCAATATGTCTCTCAGGTCTGGCGCACTTCCCCGTGCCTTGGTATTTTTTGAGCGGCGCCGGGGTGCGGTTTGAGTGGAGGGCCGAGAGGCCTCTCTGTCGCGGCCACGAGGTGGCTGGTCTGCCGCATCCTGTGCTGGTGATGTAGGTTTGAGTGCTTCCTCCTCTAATTGGGGTAGCAGCCTGCGTTTTGGGTAGCTCTTGGACGGGCGTTCGAGTTCGTACTCTTCGGCCGCAAGGACTTCAGTCCATCTGTCAGCTAGCAAATCTTGATCAGCTCTAAGCTGTTGCTGCTTTTTCTTGAGGCTGCTTGCGGTGGCCATAAGCCTGCGTTTGAAACGCTCCTGTTCGACGGGATCCTCAGGCACGACAAATTCGTCGTCGTCGAGGCTTGCCTCGTCTTCGGAGGGAGGCATGTAATTATCGTCCTCTACCTCTCTGTCTGCCGCTCTCTCATGAGGGCTGGCTTCTCCATCCTCCTGTGTTGAATCTTGCTGGAGGGGGCTGTCTCCCGTGCCGGAATCACCATATTTGCTGTGGCGGGATTTAGAGCGGCGCCGCTGACGCCGACGCTTAGGTTGTTTCTTGGAGGGGTCATCCTCCGTTGTTCCATCGCCATTCCCATCTTTTGGGATGTCCACCATGTAAATGTCGTATGACGAGGTGGCCTTCCAGTGCCCTGCAGGCGCTGGTTCTTGGTCGTCTCCTGCATCGTCGTCAATACCGTCGATGTCTTCGGAGTCGAAGTCGAGCATGTCGGTTTAATCATCGATAGTGGCTACGAAGTGGGTGGTGGGTGGGCTTTGAATTTCTCCGTCGTCTGCATCCCAACCTTCCTGACCATAGTCCGGCCAGGGCTCCCTTGATAAAAAGAGAGACTTTAGTGAATTCAGGATGTCGCCAAAGGGCGAGTGCTGAAAAATGTCCGTGGCGGTGAACTCCATGACCGGCACCCAATCGGATTCGATTGGCAGGGGCACGGAAGGTCCGGAGTCCGGAGAGGAGTCCGGTACCTTGGAGTTATGAGCCTTGCAAAGGACAGGGATAGTATTCGGCTCCATCGCCGTAGAGATAGCAGCCCCCGAGGCGGTGTCCAGCCACCCGTCCTCGGTCGGAGCAGTCGGCTCCGAGCTAAGGGTCGGAGCGGACACTTGTGCAGCCTCCAGGGCACTGTCCGGTGGCAGAGCTAGATCGTGCCCATCGTGACAGTACGGCGTTCTCGGCTGTGGCTCGAACCCGTCAAAGATCAAGTCTCCGCGGACGTCAGCCGTATAGTTCAAACTTCCAAATCTGACCTGATGGCCAGGGGCGCAGCTTTCAATCTGCTCCAGATGGCCAAGCGAATTGGCCCGCAGTGCAAAGCCGGCGAATATGAATATCTGTCCAGGGAGAAAAGTCTCACCCTGGACCGCATCATTGTTGATGATCGGAGGAGCCATCGAGCCTAAAGATGAAGACACAGAGGAAATCTCAATGAAAGCACCAATGTCGGTGTCAAAACCGACGGATCTCGGGTAGGGGGTCCCGAACTGTGCGTCTAGGCGGATGGTAACATGAGACAAGGGACACGATGTTTTTACCCAGGTTCGGGCCCTCTCGATGGAGGTAAAAACCTACTCCTGCTTGATTAATATTGATGATATGGGTAGTACAAGAGTAGATCTACCACGAGATCAGAGAGGCTAAACCCTAGAAGCTAGCCTATGGTATGATTGTTGTTCATCCTACGGACTAAAACCCTCCGGTTTATATAGGCACCGAAGAGGGTTAGGGTTACACAGAGTCGGTTACAATGGTAGGGGATCTACATATCCGTGTCCCCAAGCTTGCCTTTCACGCCAAGGAAAGTCCCATCCGGACACGGGACGAAGTCTTCAATCTTGTATCTTCATAGTCCAGGAGTCCGGCCAAAGGTGATAGTTCGGCTATCCGGACACCCCCTAATCCAGGACTCCCTCAACTACCTCATATGGATGTATATAGACATATTTTAGAGTGTAGATTCACTCATTTTTCTCTGTATGTAGTCACTTGTTGAAATCTCTAAAAAGAAAAATATTTAGGGACGGTGGGAGTATGATATAGAAACCAAACAGGTGGCATTCACACAAAGCAAATCTAAACTAAGCTAATGACATATAAGATGTATAATATAAGCAATGCGAGGCGCCATATGCATGATATGACCAACATTAGCATGCCAGGTTAGAGCAAACACCTCAGGTGGTAAATAGGAGTGGTCGGCTCCCTCTGAATCCCCATCTGAACTGTTATCTTCCTCTGGGAATACAATCTGGAATGGCGGGAGGGGCGCCCATTTCGCACACCATGGAGAGGCGTCTGCATGAGATTATATTTCCACACAACAGTCTTCTCTTTTTCTCTACATGTTCAGTACGATTGAGTACAATAAGTGACATGCATAATAAAAAATAGTTAGATTTTGTAAGGCCTAAGGGGTGCATGCAGAAATCAAGACTGATGGTAGAGAACGAGTGGATAGATCCAAAACTAATGATAGCAGGTAGATTATAGCTTCATTTTAAAAATATAGACAATGGATCATCTACTGTTTGTTGCCCACCCAACATGAACCGCATAAAAGACCCCAGATGAACCAGATAGTAGACAAATACTATTCATTGCTGCCTCGATATGAGACCCACGGGCATTTGAAGACTCAGGTTTGAACGATAAAGTAGCAGGAAATAATAACCGATGTATAACGTAAGCAAACACGAAAGACTGCGACCTCTCTTCCGGAACTGTGTAGTACTCAGGTTCATCTGCTCGGTCGATGATGGTAATGCAGTTGGCGTGGCTGCCGACAACGGGGAAGATGATCTGAGGCGGCGAAAGAAAGTCTGCAGGGGGAATCTCTACTGATGTGAATGCTTCTATCGATGGTACACAGAGTTTTCTTTGACGCCTATCTGAAAATGAAGTAAATCTGTAAGGGCTCCTTAGAATTGGAGGATTCTATAAACGCATGGACAGGAAAAACACAGGAATCAAATAGGAATGCATGTGCAAAACAGACCATTTGGAAACATAGGATTTCTGTCAACCTGGGTGTTTGGTTCACATGAATTGGAAGAACACAGGAATGGAGAAACATGGTCAAATTAAAGTCAAACCACGTGAAAATGAAAAAAAAAATAAGAATCTTATTATGCTAGTAATGCAATTAGTTCTGCTCTTCATGCATATTAATTTGAAAAGGACGTCCAAGTGAATATTAAAATTCCTATGTTTTTTCTTTGAAAGAGACACCAAAGGAAAAAATCCTCCTATTTTTCTTTGTTCCACTCCTTCTAACCAAATGCATGAATAATAGTTCCATAGTAGTTCCATAGCAAAGGATCCCTGAGGGATCGACATGAATGCAGAGTAACAAAGTGATGCGACGAGTGTACAACCTCTTTGGCATAGCCTTGTGGACCTCAGCATCATTGGGTTGTATGTGGAGGATGGTGATGCTGATGTGACTGTTGGAGGCAGGGAAGAAGATCCGAGGCCTCTAGAAACGGCGCCGAGGGTACTACTCCACTGTGATGGATGGTTCCGTTGTTGGAGCAGCTCCGATGAGGTGTACGGCAGCGAGGCTGAAGCAGGACAAGATAGACAATGCTAATCTAAAGTGGGACTCTAATATCATCTGCAATAGATGATGTAAAATACATCACCGAAAAGTGTTAGATGTAAAACGCATCAGCCGCGCCACGGCTGCTCCGATAGATGCTGTAAGTACTGTTCACTCTAAACTTAATTGAAGAAACTAAACTTTACAGTTGAAACTGAATTTTACTGTTGAAACTATTTGAACTAGTAGCAGAGCATTGCAATAGATGTTTAGGGCGGCTGAGCACTAGTAGCAGAGAAGTAGTGATCTAAATCAGCAGACACTCGAGCAGGGAACGCACCAGCAGAGAGAAAATCGTGTAGTAGCATCGCGAGCGAGTGATAAAGCAGCAACTCCTGTAGCCGTCGAAGGTCGTGCAGCAGTAGCAGTGGCGCGAGCTAGAGCAAGAGCAGAGAAGCAACACAAACGAGAGCAAGAGCGGAGTAGCAGCATGATAGACAACAATAGCAGAGTAGAGCAGCAGCACGAGCGAGAGCCGAAGCAGCTGCAGCTAGTGCCGGCGTGGAGCCGCAGCGCGAGCGAGAGCCGAAGCAGCAGCACGACCGACAGCAAGAACAGAGCCACAATGCGAGCGAGAGCCGAAGTAGCAGCGCGACCGAGCGAAAGCCGGAGCAGCTGCAGCTAGTCCCGATGTGGAAGTCACCGCTGAGGAAGCAACGACATGGGGGAGAGATGTCATGGATGAAGTGGCCGGAGATGGCGCCGTCGATGGAGACCCGCCATGGCTGCTCTGTATCGAGCACCGGCAGCCCCGTGAGATCGAATAAAAGATAAAATGCAGCGGTGAGTGCAGAACCTCCTTGGTGGCGTCGAGTTGGCCTCGGCTTCATCGGAGGAATTGGTGAGGGTGATGCTGTTCCGGTGGGGCATGTCAAGACGGCGCTGTGGGGATGGAGGTGGCACGATAGACGAGGAAAACATCGGGGCAGCTCCTTGGAGGTGGACGACGGGGTGGCTGATCCACGGGACGACGGATCCTCATCCGGTGCGGTGGATGAGGGACGACGAGCTGTTGAGGTGGACGACATCGTCGGGGAAGAGTCTCCGGCTGGGCGGCGGCGAGGAGGCCAACGGAGGAGCGTGGGGTTTCGCGGGTTTTGGCGGCCTCGGTGTACGAATGGGAGAAATGAAGGGGAAGGTAGGGGGAGCCATGGCTTAGGGACGCGTTGTCCAAAATGTAGGGTAAGTTACCAGTGTACCCCTACCGGTTTTGACACCGCGACATCGAGCCGACATTTCCGGCTGAGGGGTAGAAGGGGGATTTCGCGTGTCTAGGGTGCGGGACCAATTTCGTATGAGGAGGGAGTTTTCGCGCGCGTCGAAATTTCAGGATAACAAAGCGCAGCGCGGGTTGAAGAGGTGGGAGTTTCAAAGCAGGTGAGACAAAAGATACTCGAGCTTGAAAATTTCGGGATAACAAGGTGCGGATTCCTTTTTCGGAAGAACAAACTTAACATGTAGAAAAAAATTCATACAAGACACAAGAGAGTCATGTCCCCTTTTACTATATTGCTATAAATGCCATTGAAAAAACTAAAAGAAAAATGTAAAAAAATCGGGAGAACAAGATTACCATGTACAGTGCCAAATCGATTCGCACTTCCGTCAACAACAACAAAAAACAAATCAATTCCCACCAAAAGTAAGAGTAATGTCTCTTTTTATATGATTACAAATGCCAGGATCTCGAATTTCAATTTTTTAATCCATGTTATGTTGAATTCGAATATATCATTAGGTGACCTTGCGGTTTATAATTGATGTAGTCGTCCATTTTGATCTTCCATCATATGTGAACATTTTACTCCACCCTATGAACATTGTCTAGGGTGCGGAACATGTCACCTTTGTGTGCAAAATGATATACGCCGCCTCCCCCTGATTTTCTTTACAGAGGCAACATAGAACTACATGAGTGCCCTGTTAAATTTTGGAATTATTCTAGGTTCGTTTGGCCTTTTTATACATTCATTGAGTTTTTGGACATTTAATGTGCATTATTCACATGTGTGTCCTTGGTTGATTTCTAAGTCCCATGCAAGAAATGAGAATGAAATTCAAACATCTGGGCGTTGTGACTCGGCCAAGAACATCGAGAAACTTGGATTCTAAATTCATGTAAATCCAAAACTCGCCTGGAAATCATGAAACTTGGCATGGTGTCATGTCATGGGACTAACATGTTGTGGTAAAAAATTGGGCCGATTTGGAACAAGTTTTGGTATAAGCTTCTTGCAAACCGAAGCTTCTCTCAAGAAGGCTCGTGGTTCTGAGAGGGAACGTGCCAACTTTTAGTGCGAAGTGATATACGCTGCTCCCCTTGAGTTTCTTTACAAAGGCAACATAGAACTACATGAGTACCCTGTTAAATTTTGGAATTATTCCAGGTTTGTTTAGCCTTTTTTATACATTAATTGAGTTTCTGGTCATTTAATGCGCATAATTCAAATTTGATCTACAAGCACATGGTCCCGTGCACCAGAGTTGGTTGAAAAATCACATGTGTGTCCTCGGGTGAATTTCTAGGTCCCATGAAAGAAATGGGAATGAAATTCAAACATCTGAGCATCGTGGCTCGGCCGAGAACATTGTGAAACTTGGTTTTAAAATTCTTGTAAATCCAAAACACGCCTGAAAATCATGAAACTTGGCATGGTGTGATGTCATGCTACTACCATGCTGTGGCAAAAAAATTGGCCGAATAGGAACAAATTTTGGTATAAGCTTCTTGCAAAGCGGAGCTTTTCTCAAGAAGGCTCGTGGTTCTGAGAGGGAACGTGTCACCTTTGTGTGCATAATCCAAATTTGAACTGCAAGCACATGCTCCGCTGCACCAAAGTTGCTTGAATAATCACATGTGTGTCCTTGGTTGAATTTCTAGGTCCCATGCAAGAAATGAGAATGAAATTTAAACATCTGGGCGTCGTGACTCGGCCGAGAACATCGAGAAACTTGGATTTTAAATTCATGTAAATCCAAAACTCGCTTGGAAATCATGAAACTTGACATGGTGTCATGTCATGGCACTAACATGTTGTGGTAAAAAATTGGGCCGTTTTGGAACAAGTTTCGGTATAAGCTTCTTGCAAACCGAAGCTTCTTTCAAGAAGGCTTGTGATTCTGAGAGGGAACATGCCACCTTTGAGTGCAAAACAATATACGATGCCCCCCACTTGAATTTCTTTATAGAGGTAACATAGAACTACATGAGTGCCCTGTTAAATTTTGGAATTATTCTAGGTTCATTTGGGCTTTTTTATACATTAATTGAGTTTCTGGTCATTTAATGTGCATAATTCAAATTTGAATTACAAGCACATGCTCCCATGCACCAAAGTTGGTTGAAAAATCACATGTGTGTCCTCGGGTGAATTTCTAGGTCCCATGCAAGAAATGGGAATGAAATTCAAACATCTGGCCATCGTGACTCGGCCGAGAACATTGAGAAACTTGGTTTTAAAATTCTTGTAAATCCAACACATGCCTAAACATCATGAAACTTGGCATGGTGTCATGTTATGGTACTACCATGCTGTTGTAAAAAAATTGGCCGAATAGGAACAAATTTTGGTATAAGATTCTTGCAAACCAGAGCTTCTCTCAAGAAGGCTCGTGGTTCTGAGAGGGAACGTGTCAGCTTTGTGTGCATAATTCAAATTTGAAATACAAGCACATGCTCCAGTGCACCAAAGTTGGTTGAAAAATCACATGTGTGTCCTCTGGTAAATTTCTAGGTCCCATGCAAGAAATGGGAATGAAATTCAAAATTCTGGGCGTCGTGGCTGGGCTAGATTGAGAAACTTGGTTTTTTAATTCTTGTAAATCTAAAACACGCATGAAAATCATGAAACTTGGCTTGGAGCCATGACATGGCACCAACATGTTGTCGTAATTTTGCTGTCCGATTTGCGAAGGCGCACACATTAACAATCAACAAAGTCATTTTGGAACAAGTGATGTCATGTTACAATCGTAAACACAAGTATTCTTGAAACCGTGGGCATTATATTTACCATTTACGTGTCGCCACACGTCCCCTTCTTTTATTAGCTAGGAGGCGCCATGCAGGGTAGCTATTTGAGTACGAGAGGCGTGCGATCAGACCCATGCGCATGCTTATCGGGAGGACAGCCCTTTGACCTCCATCTGCCGTCCACGTCTCTCCCAAGGTCTCCATTAATGGCGCCCGAGCATCTGTTTAATGGCGTGGCTATGTCTCACTCGACTGAGATTTACTACCTCCGTCCTAGTTTATTGGTCTCCTTTGTAATTTGTGTCAAATTTTGACCAAATATTTAACTAATAAAATGTTGATGCATGTCAACAAAAAATATATCATTGGATTCGTATTTGCACCTAGTTTTCAATGATGTAATTTCTTGTGACATGCATGAACATTTTATTAGTTAAATTTATGGTCAAAATTTTGCACAACATACAATAAGGACCAATAAACCAGGACGGAGGTAGTAAGAGAGAAAAAGAAAAAATCTGAAAAGAAAATTTTGCACGGATCTTGATGTAAGATCCGACGGACCTATATAGCATCTATTGCGACTTATAGCAAGACTGATGAATATATAAGGACGACGATAGTGGATAATAATTGTCTTACATAATTAGGAAGATAATTAAAAAAGCAACATGCGGCTACGCCCGAAATACACAAGGGCAAAAGAAGAAGGAAGACAATGATGGCTCGCTAATCTCTACTTTCTTGATGTGTTGCTGCAGGCCGCGGGAACTAGTCTCTGCAGCGAGCGGTGATGATCTCTTTCGTGTCCTCAAGATGCTGCTTGGGAGCATCCACTGATTCCTCCACCAGCCTTTGGCGCTCGAGGCAGAGCATGTCATTCTCGTCCATAAGTTTCTTGTCGATGACGCCGGTCCTCTTCAACAAGGCACTGGTCTCCTCCCGCTAGTCTGCACTTCAGACGATCTTCGCCGTCAACAGGTCGAGGTCGGCCCAGAGCCTCTCATTTCCCTCCCTTAGTTGTCGGATGATGCCAGTAGCCTGTTCAAGTGAGGCTTTCATGTCGTCCTACAACCTCGCCCAGCCAGAGATCTGATCCATCTGGCTATGGACGATCACATGCATGCGCCTATAAGAGTCACCGCGGCGCGGCGGGACATCTCTGTTGCTTCCACGATCCAGCCGGACTAGTCTTCTGCATCGACAGCATGGCGGGGGCTCCGTGCTGCTTCGACGGCGTGGCAGGACCTCTGTGCTGCTACTTCTGTGCGGCGGGACATGTCAGCTACTTTCGCGGCAAGGCAGGACATCTCTTGTGCTTCCGCTTCCATGCTCACCTCTCCCTGGTGGTAATCTCTCGACCCAGAACTCACGCTGGCCATGGCAGATGCAAGGGAAGGATGTTGAATGACTTGTTTGTTTTTGTGGATGAGGAGTTGAGGAGGAATGTGCAGTCATCTTGGCATAGTAGTATTTATAACCGAGAACTAATACGCTCCTAAACGGAGACCGTTTAGGTTGTGATCGATGTGAACAGGTTTGCAATTAAATATAGCGGGGTAGTAGTCTTTTCGAAGTGCGGCACTATTCCCGGATGGAGTAACATGGGCACGTGTTCTCGGCCGTGCTGTAGCATATGCCATGGTAGTTCTTTTTCCGCTGCTGTGTACGTGCAAGAACTGGCACCGTCAGATACATATCTTACGGTTATTGGGGCGTTGGACAGGAATAGCCTGATGGCGAGCTATAGACTGCTCTTTTTTCCAGACGCATTACACCTATCTCTCGGGACTTCTCGCACGCACCATCTGAAGCTCCCAAGGTTGACGCCACCCACATACACTTGTACTCCGTGTTTAGTATGTTATATAGGAAGAGAAGAGGTTGATGTCTACTACGCAACCTTCTTCTTGTAGACATTGTTGGGCCTCCAAGTGCAGAGGTTTGTAGGACAGTAGCAAATTTCCCTCAAGTGCATGACCTAAGGTTTATCAATCCGTGGGAGGTGTAGGATGAAGATGGTCTCTCTCAAACAACCCTGCAACCAAATAACAAAGAGTCTCTTGTGTCCCCAACACACCCAATACAATGGTAAATTGTATAGGTGTACTAGTTCGGCGAAGAGATGGTGATACAAGTGCAATATGGATGGTAGATATGAGTATTTGTAATCTGAAAATATAAAAACAGCAAGGTAGAAAGTGATAAAAGTGAGCGTAAACGGTATTGCAATGGTAGGAAACCAGGCCTAAGGCCTAAGGTTCATACTTTCACTAGTGCAAGTTCTCTCAACAATACTAACATAGTTGGATCATATAGCTATCCCTCAACATGCAACAAAGAGTCACTCCGAAGCCACTAATAGCGGACAACAAATGTAGAGATTATGGTAGGGTACGAAACCACCTCAAAGTTATCCTTTTTGATCCATCTATTCAAGAGTCCATACTGAAATAACATGAAGCTAATCTTTCCATTCGATCTATCATAGAGTTCGCACTAGAATAACACCTTAAGACACAAATCAACCAAAACCCTAATGTCACCTAGATACCCCATTGTCACCTCAAGTATCCGTGGGCATGATTAGATGATATGCATCACACAATGCCAGATTCATCTATTCAACCAACACAAAGTACTTCAAAGATTTCCCCAAAGTTTCTACGGGAGAGTCAAGACGAAAACGTGTGCCAACCCCTATGCATAAGTTCATTGAACCCGCAAGTTGCTCACAAAACATACATCAAGTAGATCACGTGAATATCCCATTGTCACCACAGATAAGCACGGTAATACCTACATCAAGTGTTCTCAAATCCTTAAAGACTCAATCCTATAAGATAACTTCAAAGGGAAAACTCAATCCATTACAAGAGAGTAGACGGGGAGAAACATCATAAGATGCAACTATAATAGCAAAGCTTGCGATACATCAAGATCGTATCACCTCAAGAACATGAGAGAGAGAGAGATCAAACACATAGCTACTGGTACATACCCCCGGCCCCGAGGGTGAACTACTCCCTCCTCATCATGGAGATCGCTGGGATGATGAAGATGGCCACCGGTGATGGATCCCCCCTCCGGCAGGGTGCCAGAACAGGGTCACAATTTGTTTTTGGTGGCTACAGAGGCTTGCGGCGGCGAAACTCCCGATCTAGGTTCTTTTTTGGAGGTTTCAATATTTATAGGATTTTTTGGCATAGGTTTCACGTCAGGGGGGTCTCCGGGCTGTCCACGAGGCAGGGGGCGCGCCCTAGGAGGGTGGGCGCACCCCCACCCTCGTGGGTAACCTGGGACTCTTCTGGCCAAACTCTTGCACTCTCGGGGCTTCTTTTGGTCCATAAAAATTCGTCAAAGATTGGCACGTCAATTGGACTCCGTTTGGTATTCCTTTTCTGCGAAACTCAAAAAAGGAAAAAACAGAAACTGGCACTAGGCTCTAGGTTAATAGGTTAGTCCCAAGAATAGTATAAAAGTGCATAGTAAAGCCCGTTAAACATCTAAAACAGATAATATAATAGCATGAATACTTCATAAATTATAGATGCGTTGGAGACGTATCAGCATCCCCAAGCTTAATTCTTACTCGTCCTCGAGTAGGTAAATGATAAAAGAAAGATTTATGAAGTATGAATGCTAGCAGGTGCACAAGTTTGATCAATGATAACTTCAGTCACCTTTTCTAGCATCATTATATGTCATAATAGTAGTTCATCTCATAAAAGCTTTCATGATCAAGTAACAAGCTATTCACATGTTAATGCATAGACCATAAACTTCATTCTCATTCATCAAATGATTGCAATTAATTTTATTTTCAGGAAGGGTCTATGTCAGAGCTTTGATTTATTAAATCCCACATACTCAACTATCATATAGTCTTCCATGATTGCTACCACTCAAAACCTATTTTTAGAACAAATAGCATCCATCGAACACAGAGAAAGATAGGGGCTTAATGTTTTGCCTCCCAACTTACTTATCATATAGATAATTGTCAACAATAATAATTCATGATCAAATATATTTGAATGGCCATATATACTTAGATCTTTCCCCATCACATGATGCTTGCCAACTAAAGAGTAGATTGGAATGAGAAGGAATACTACTGACTCTTGCATTAAAGTAAAAGATAGGCCCTTCGCAGAGGGAAGCAGGGATTTGCAGAGGTGCCAGAGCTCGATTTTGAAATAGAGCTAAATAATTTTGAGAGTTATGCTTTCATTGTCAACATAACAACCAAGAGTTCCCGATATCTTCCATACTACATACATTATAGGCGGTTCCCAAACAGAATGGTAAAGTTTTTACTCCCCCTCCACCAACAATCATCAATCCATGGCTTGCCTAAAACAACGGGTGCCTCCAACTAACATCAATCCTGGGGGAGTTTTTGTTTGCAATTATATTGATTTGATTTTGATCATGGGACTGGGCATCCCAGTTACCAGCCATTTTTTCTCGTGACTGATGAGCGGAGTCCACTCATCGTGAGAATAACCCACCTAGCATGGAAGATACTAACAACCCCTAGTTGCTACATGAGCGATTCAGGCATACAAAACAGATTATTATTTGAAGGTTTAGAGTTTGGCACATGCAAATTTACTTGGAACGGCAAGTAAATACCGCAAATAAGTGGATATGGTGGACACTCATGGAAGAAACTTGGTTCAAGGAATTTGGGTGCACAAGCAGTATTCCTGCTTAGTACAGATAT
Organism: Triticum timopheevii; assembly: GCA_963921465.1. NCBI lineage: Eukaryota > Viridiplantae > Streptophyta > Magnoliopsida > Poales > Poaceae > Triticum > Triticum timopheevii. The sequence goes on from OY997267.1 coordinate 600,201,111, forward strand.
TTAGGCTATCAAAGGATTCTAAATAGCAAGCACCACATGTTGGAGGATCTATAACAATATAACTTCTATACAAATATACCCAAGCATAACTCATTATGTTGTCTTCCTTGTCCAATTTCAACTAATTTGCTCAGGTTTGGAAATAATTAATGGGGCTCACAATCATAGAAGATGTCTAAGATAGTATATTTATATGTGAAATCTCTCTTCCTTCAATATTCTTTCATGAATTCTTCAAGTACATATACAAGTTCAGATTTACGACATTCAACTCATTCAACCATTTACTCATAGGATATAAGTGAAGCACACGAGTAAAAGACAAACTACTCTAAAAGATATAAGTGAAGATCAATGAGTAGTCAAATAATTATGTAGCTCTGTGAGGACTCTCTCTCTCATTTAAATATTTCAGATCTTGGTATTTTATTCAAACAGCAAGCAAAACAAAACAAAATGACATTTCAAGGATAGCACGACTCATGTGAAGAAGCAAAAACTTAGGTTCAACCGATACTAACCGATAATTGTTGAAGAAGAAAGGTGGGATGCCTACCGGGGCATTCCAAATCTTAGATGCTTGAGACTTCTTGAAATATTATCTTGGGGTTCCTTGGGCATCCCCAAGCTTGAGCTTTTGTGTCTCCTTAATTCCTTTTATATCACGGTTCCCCTAAATCTCAAAAACTTCATCCATACAAAACTCAACAAGAACTCGTGAGATAAGTTAGTATAAAACAATGCAAAAACCTTATCATTTTCTACTGTAACATATTACTAACATTATTATTCAACATTGCATAGTAAATGTCTCTACATATTTAATACTCCTGTCCTCAAATAGAATCATTAAACAAGCAAGCTTATGCAAACATAACAACAATCTGCCAAAACAGTATAGTCTGTAAAGAATGCAAGATTCATCATACCTCCCTAACTCCACAAATTATGAGAAAAATACTGTACTTTAGAAGATTTATCAGAGCTCAATATGCAAAAATATTCAACATTATATCATTCTCTGAATTTTCTTGGGAATTTTTGCAACAGTGGTAAACTTTCTGTTTTGAAACAGCAACATGTATACTTGCAAAATAAGCATGGTAAAGGCTATCCTTGACATTTTTATTGAAAATAGAGATGAAAAACATTATTATAAATAACAGCAAGCAAATACTAACAACATAAAATGACGCTCCAAGCAAAACACATATCATGTGGTAAATAAAAATATAGCTCCAAGTAAAGTTACCGATGAACGAAGACGAAAGAGGGGATGCCTTCCGGGGCATCCCCAAGCTTAGGCTCTTGGTTGTCCTTGGATATTACCTTGGGGTGCCATGGGAATACCCAAGATTAGGCTCTTGCCACTCCTTATTACATAGTCCATCAAATCTTTACCCAAAACTTGAAAACTTCACAACACGAAACTCAACACAAAACTCGTAAGCTCCGTTAGTATAAGAAAATAAAACCACCACTTAGGTACTGTTGTGAACTCATTATTTATTTATATTGGTGTAATACCTACTTTATTTCAACTTCTCTAGGGTTCATACCCTCCGATACTACTCATCGATTCATCAAAAAAAGTAAACAACACAATGAAAACAGAATCTGTCTAAAACAGAACAGCATGTAGTAATCTGTATCAAACGTATACTTCTGGAACTCAAAAAATTCTGAAATAAATCGGTGGACCTGAGGAATTTGTCTATTAATCATCTGCAAAAAGAATCAACTTAAAATCACTCTCCAGTAAAAAATTTACAGCTAATCTCGTGAGTGCAAAGTTTCTGTTTTTTTACAGCAAGATCACATAAACTTTCACCCAAGTCTTCCCAAAGGTTCTACTTGGCACAAACACTAATTAAAACTAAAACCACATCTAACCAGAGGCTAGATGAATTATTTATTACTAAACAGGAGCAAAATCAAAGGACAAAAATAAAATTGGGTTGCCTCCCAACAAGCGCTGTCGTTTAACGCCCCTAGCCAGGCATGATGATTTCAATGATGCTCACAAAAAAGGATAAGAATTGCAACATAAGGAGAGCATCATGAAGAATATGACTAGCACATTTAAGTCTAACCCACTTCCTATGCATTGGGATTTTGTGAGCAAACAATTTATGGGAACAATAATAAACTAGCATAGGAAGGCAAAACAAGCATAACTTTAAAACTTTAAGCACATAGAGAGGAAACTTGATATTATTGATATTCCTACAAGCATATATTCCTCCCTCATAATAATTTTCAGTATAATCATGAATGAATTCAACAATATAACCAGCACCTAAAGCATTATTTTCATGATCTATTTGCATACAAATTTTATTAATCCCCTCATAAGCAAAATTCTTCTCATTCAGAATAGTGGGAGTATCATAAGAGACTCGAATACTATAAATTGTTTCCACATTAAAAGAGTAATGTTCAGGAAAAGGGTAATCATAATCATGACAAGTTTGATAAATATAATCATCACTACTTTTTATAGCATAAGTTTCATCACAATAATCATCATAAGTAGCAAATTTGTTCTCATCATAAACAATTGAAACCTCTTCCAAGATAGTGGAATCATCACTAAATAAAGTCATGACCTCTCCAAATCCACTTTCATAAATATTATAAGATTCAACATCCTCCAAAATAGTGGGATCATTACTTCCTAAAGTTGATACTCTTCCAAACCCACTTTCATCAATATAACCATCATAAATAGGAGGCATGCTATCATAACAATAAAATTGCACATCAAAACTTGGGAGGCTAAAAATATCTTGTTCATTAAACATAGCATCCGCAAGCTTGGGACAAACATTAATTTCAGCAAATATATTCTCAAACATGTCATTCTCATCAAACATAGCATCCCCAAGCTTGGGCCTTTTCATATCATAAGCATAATCACTCTCATCATCAATAGTATGGATATCACCAATAGTATAGCAATTATCATTATCACAATGAGAAATAGGAGCAACATCATTTGGCAGGGATACCTTTCTACCTTCGCTTCTCCGTCTTTTCTTTTTCTTCTTCACATCATGTGTGGGTTTAACCCTCTTCTTTGAGCTCCTTATTAATGAGATTGGTTGAATAGAAAGCTCCTCCTCGTTACCTGATTCATCATAAGAAATAATAGGAGGATATTGGGAAGTCTCTTCCCTTTCATTAGTAATCTCTTCATCTTCTATTTGCTTTCTTTTCTTTATGTAATTGGCAATATAAGGGTTTTCAATGCAATTCACCGCACAATACATATAAATCTCCTCTAGATCAATATCAAGGAATTTCTTATGGGCAAATACTGGAATGTCCTTAATTAAACGTTTCATTTCTTCATAACCCAAAAGCAAACTAAGTTCACTATGGTGTGCAAGGGAAATCAAATCATCACAATTCTTGGACACGATTCGATCATGAAACAATTTGCATCGGAGATGTAAATGACCATGTTCATTGCAAAGTTCACAAGTACGGCAAAGGAATTTTAAATTTTCAGCACTCACATCTAGCCTTTGTTGCAACCATTTACTTTATAAATGTTTACGCCTCTTGCAAAATCTATATTCTCTATTTGGTATGTACTTGCAAACTCTATGCACTCCAACAAAATTGACATGCTTATAAGAGACATTTTCATCATGACTAGTGCAATCATCATTAGTACCATCGGTATTCAAAGAGTTCATACTAACAACATTGCATTCATGCTCATCATTCAAAGATTTAGTGCCAAACATTCTATAGATTTCTTCTTCTAGCACTTGAGCACAATTTTCCTTTCCATCATTCTCACGAAAGATATTAAAAAGATGAAGCGTATGAGACAAACTCAATTACATTTTTTTGTAGTTTTCTTTTATAGACTAAACTAGTGATAAAACAAGAAACAAAAAGATTCGATTGCAAGATCTAAAGATATACCTTCAAGCACTCACCTCGCCGACAACGGCGCCAGAAAAGAGCTTGATGTCTACTATGCAACCTTCTTCTTGTAGACGTTGTTGGGCCTCCAAGTGCACAGGTGTGCAGGACAGTAGCAAATTCCCTCAAGTGGATGACCTAAGGTTTATCAATCCGTGGGAGGCGTAGGATGAAGATGGTCTCTCCCAAACAACCCTGCAACCAAATAACAAAGAGTCTCTTGTGTCCCCAACACGCCCAATACAACGGTAAATTGTATAGGTGCACTAGTTCGGTGAAGAGATGGTGATACAAGTGCAATATGGATGGTAGATATGAGTATTTGTAATATGAAAATATAAAACAGCAAGGTAGCAAGCGATAAAAGTGAGCATAAATGGTATTGCAATGGTAGGAAACAAGGCCTAAGGTTCATACTTTCACTAGTGCTAGTTCTCTCAACAATAATAACATAGTTGGATCATATAGCTATCCCTCAACATGCAACAAAGAGTCACTCCAAAGCCACCAATAGCGGAGAACAAACGAAGAGATTATGGTAGGGTACGAAACCACCTCAAAGTTATCCTGTTTAATCCATCTATTCAAGAGTCCGTAGTGAAATAACATGAAGCTATTCTTTCCGTTCGATCTATCATAGAGTTCGTACTAGAATAACACCTTAAGACACAAATCAACCAAAACCCTAATGTCACCTACATACTCCATTGTCACCTCAAGTATCCATGGGCATGATTATACCATATGCATCATACAATCTCAGATTCATCTATTCAACCAACACAAAGTACTTCAAAGAGTGCCCCAAAGTTTCTACCGGAGAGTCAAGACGAACACGTATGCCAACCCCTATGCATAAGTTCATTGAACCCGCAAGTTGATCACCAAAACATACATCAAGGAGATCACGTGAATATCCCATTGTCACCACAGATAAGCACAGCAAGACATACATCAAGTGTTCTCAAATCCTTAAAGACTCAATCCGATAAGATAACTTCAAAGGGAAAACTCAATCCATTACAAGACAGTAGAGGGGGAGAAACATCATAAGATCCAACTACAATAGCAAAGCTCGCGATACATCAAGATCGTATCACCTCAAGAACACGAGAGAGAGAGAGATCAAACACATATCTACTGGTACATACCCTCAGCCCCGAGGGTGAACTACTCCCTTCTCGTCATGGAGATCGCCAAGATGATGAAGATGGCCACCGGTGATGGATCCCCTCTTCGGCAGGGTGCCGGAACAGGGTCCCGATTGGTTTTTGGTGACTACAGAGGCTTGCGGCGGCGGAACTCCCGATCTGGATTCTTTTCTGGAGGTTTCATTATTTATAGGATTTTTTGGCGTAGGTTTCACGTCAGGAGGGTCTCCGGGCTATCCATGAGGCAGGGGGCGCGCCCTAGCGGGCTGGGCACGCCCCCACCCTCGTGGGCAGCTCGGGACTCTTCTAGCCCAACTCTTGCACTCCCGGGGCTTCTTTTGGTCCATAAAAATTCGTCAAAAATTGGCATGTCAATTGGACTCTGTTTGGTATTCCTTTTCTGTGAAACTCAAAAACAAGGAAAAAACAGAAACTGGCACTGGGCTCTAGGTTAATAGGTTAGTCCCAAAAATAGTATAAAAGTGCATAGTAAAGCCCATTAAACATCTAAAACAGATAATATAATAGCATGAATACTTCATAAATTATAGATACGTTGGAGACGTATCAGAGGTGCACGCACGCACTCGTCCTCTCTCACACACGCATCTGTAGCTACAAATTGTAGTGTTCTCAACCATCCGATTGGCTCTATCATAGGTTTCACGTTGCTCCTTGGCCTTGAGATTTAGAAGTTTAAGAAGCGGAGGCTAAGCTGGAGTCGTGAGGTTTCGGTTAATGTGCGGGCCACACACGGCACCAACACGACACGAGATTCGTCTGCCTGGTGCGCAGTCGGGTGAGTTGTCCAACACAACCAGGCCCTGCTTGGTATCTATGCCTCGACTTATGCGCAGAGAAATTAGGGTCAGAGGGAGTACTACTAGTAGTACTACTACTTTGATGTGTCGCGTCAACTCGCACAAGTATGAAACACTTCGTGAACAAACAAGCATATAAGCTCCCTCCGTCCGAAAATACTTGTCATCAAAATGGATAAAAAGGGGCGTATCTAGAACTAAAATACGTCTAGATACATCTCCTTTTATCCATTTTGATGACAAGTAGTACTTCTTATCCAAAGGAACTTTATATCCAATAGACACAAAATATCTGTTCGACTGTTGGAAATTACTGATCTGATGTCGAAGTAATTGCTGCGTCGCCACCAAAACCCACCATCTCTTAAGCTAAAGTAGACCGAGCTATAATCCCTATATTAGCATATTACTAATATAAATAGAAGGCACTATAGAAACATTTAGGACATGAGCTTGTCAATCTGAATGTGGAGGGACACCATGTTAGCCCCGGCCAGCAGCTTGGGCGGAACTGTGAAGAAGGTCAGCTCCCGCACGGCGACGTCACTGGGATCCTTGCTGCTTGTCACCTCCATTTCCACCTTGATGGTGTCGGTCGTGCCTTTGGGCTCCCCCGGTGGGCCGTTCGCCCACAGCTTGGCCACGTAGTGTGGCAGTGGGGATGCCCCCACTCGGATGCAGATGACCGACACGGTGATAGGCGCGCCGATGTTGAGCACGCCACCGACCAAGAAAAATGTGCGGCCGTCCTCCTCCGTGAATAGCAAGAGTCGTGGCTCTGACAGTGGCACTTGCAGCTGGAGCACCTTGTCGTACTGGATCCTGTGCACGGGCATGGGATGCGCGGTGCTGATGTGGTGGGAGAGCACCGGCGACGGGCCTTCGTAGCCACAGACGGGCATGGGGCATTTGTAGGGCTCGACAGGACACGCGCTCTGGTGATCGGCGGGCTTGTGGTAAGTGAGGTAGAGCCCACAGCCTTTGTGCGGGCACTCCACCCTCACCGATGTGAGGACGGTGTCCACCGCCATGTTCTGCACGTTGAAGCCACCGCCGCGCTTGCACTTCTGGCACTGCCACTGGTTCCCGGGGCGCTCGACGCGGTAGTCCGCGCAGGCCATGTCCCCTCCCTTGCACTGCACAAATCAATCAAGCAACACATCAATCAAGAAAATTGCACCTTGCTCGATCAGCCGAACGGACGAGGTCTATTCGAACCTCATACACTTGAGGCTTCAAGGGGCAGAGGCACAAGGGGCAGTGGAACAAGGTGAGGTCCATCGAGACCATAGAGAGCTCCATTGTCGGGTCTTGTTCCGTCTGCATGATCTCGCCCTCCTCGTGCACAACCATCTCTCGCTTTAGGGCCAGGGCATTACAAAGCTTTACCGTCACATATTCATACTACTTCAAGGTGCAGTAAATCAACACATGCAAGTATCAAAAGGAGAGTCACAACATGCATGCATGCATTGTAATTAATGCATCGGTAAACACAAATTATTGAAATATATGGAGTGTGGTGCTTTGATGTGTCACGTCAACTCGTACAACAACGAGAAGTTTGATTATCCTTTGGCTATATGACAGGTGGGCCACCCACCTGTTGGGCCCACCTGTCATACACGCAATGGCAGGAGCACTAAGTCAATGAAGTTGTATCCCTCCCTCTCCCATGAGCGTGGTGGCTGGCAGGAGTACGAGAAGCTTTCGCTACACGCTCTCCCTCCCGCACGCGCTGGACATGAAGCAGTTCAATCGGTGTCAGATGGCCAAAAGCGTACTGTAGTACTCCTCCACTGCAATAGTACTCCATCATTGTTTGACTTCCCGAAGAGGCGAAGAGCCAAGCACAGCCCGGATGCTCGTGTGGTAGTTTCATGTGTAGAGTAGTCTAGGATAGCGTGTACCATGCCTGTAAGTTTAAAATCGTTGGGGTCGGCTCCATGCTATGTGGCCGTCTCAAAGCTTTTTTTATTAAAAGAATCTTCTGGACCTACCTGTCATCCTGGTGATTGTAGTTTGCATGCTCATCTGGTCAAGACAGAAATATATATTTTAATTTGTGGTGGGTAAATGTTAGAGGTTGCAACAAATATATTGTACACTGCGGGTCTTTCAGCCAAGTTTAGAGGCAAGCATGTGGGGCCAGTGCTATGATGTGTCGCGTCCACTCGTACAACAAGGAGAAGCTTGATTTTACTACTACACGCCTTCTCCCTCGCCCATGCGCACGGTGGCTCGCAGACAAGGACATGCTTTTGCTTATAGTACTACAACAAGCAATCCCTCCTGCTCGCAGTGGATGGACATGCAACAGTGGATTCGATACTATAGAAGCAATAGTAGTAACATCATTGTTCGTCTTCTCGAAGAGGCGAAGAGCCAAGCGCAACCCAAATGTGGCAGTTGCGAACCTTGGAGCACGCATATAGCAAGGCTCTTGCATGAGACCAAATTCCTATGTGATCCCACTACTGTAGTACGTACTTGCTAGTATAGCCATGTAAACCAGAAAGGAGTATTTTCCTTTCTAGATATTTCAACAAGTGACTAGAGTACACCGAGACGGAGTACATATGGAGCACAATGAGTGAATCTGCACCGTAAATAAATACGTAGTTCTCTCATTTTCCTCTTTGCCTTGGTCGCAGTGCACAATATTGACTATACTGACTAGTCTCCTTTTGACACACATTTACATTTTTTTAAACAGTACAGATGCAAGTGCTCATATACACGTGCATACACTCACCACTATGAACACACACACGCACACCATACCCCTATGAGCACCTCCGAAAGGCTGAGCCAGCACTATCATCTTGAAATTTACGAAGTCACCATAGGCACCTCGTCCTCGATGGGAATGTCTTCTGACACGCGATAGACACGAGCGGCAGTCGCCTCCATAGGTGCTTGAATGCCAAGGAGGTAGAGGGTAGCGGTTCCCGAGACGTTGAACAGTCAATGATGCATCCTCAATTACATGCAGAGGGAATTAATTGGAGAAGCAGAATAGAGCCATCATGATGTGAATGCAACATAGTTTGGACTCTCATATAAAGGCGCCCCACCACTCCAATCCATCTACTCCTAGTATCTGCGCAACACTGCTCACTCCAATCCAAGACCAAGTGACCAGAAGCCATGAGCACCTATGGAGGCGATGGACGCGAGCGGCAGTCGGCTGTGCCAAATCATCCAAGACGCCGTCCTGCGGCCCCACACCACGCAGCGTTTCCAAACGGTGCTGGCGACCGCCGGCATCGTAGCCCTCGCCAACGCCGGCTTCGTCTCTAGCATGGACGACATGATGGTCAAGTCCATCTGCAAGTTCACCGCTGTCAAGAAGCGCGCAGACGACCTTGCTGTACTGCTCCAACCCGCGCGCTTAGGCTCCTCATTGTCTGCCACCCTCATCGGCCTCCATGTGCACCTTGAGGCCGCACTCATTGCACAGTGCCTCGCCATGCAAGAAATCGTCGACCTGCACATCCACGTCTACGAGGAAATCGTCTACATAGGCCACTACAAGGCAAGCAAGGACAAAAAGACGTTGGTCTTCTTCCAGCGGTTGGAATCTTCGGATGCCATTGTTCAGAAGCACGTCAACCTAGCCACAAAAGCCGCTGCTACTTAGCTGCCGTTCGGTGGGCCGGCGCCCTGAGTCGAGGAGGTGGACGTCGTCGATGGATGCATCTCTTCTTCTTGCCTCCTGTAACCAGCACTGCAACGCCTCGTGGCCTTAATGTTTTATTAGTATAGTACTCCTTCCATTCCCAAATATAAGCCTTTCTAGAGATTCCAACAAGTGACTACATACGGAGCAAAATGAGTGAATCTACACTCTAAAATATGTCTATGTACATCTGTATGTTGTATTCCATTTGAAATAGTATCTAAAAAGGCTTATATTTAGGAACGGAGGGAGTATATGGCATTTTTATTCCACTCATAACATTTTCACTGTGAGGTGGGGCCGCAGTTGAGCAAACCGACCATCGGCAAATCCCCACCCCGCCCACGGGGCATCGGCCGATTTTGAATTAGAAGATAGAAACGAGGGAGAAGAGCTAGCTATAGCACGGACGCTGTTGTCGGATGGGACTCGTGTTGATAGAATAGGAGTACTGAGCACTCGTACCTCTTTTTTTAGGGAAAAAATAGTCGTATGTCTAGTACCACTAGTTGGGTGCGTGCGACCTATAGCTATCATCACTTTAGGTCTCCTTTTCGAACCGCAGCTACCCTTCACAGTACATATTTTTTCATGCATTTATCCTCCTATATGTACTCCTAGGCTATTTCCACATGCTCCCATTTGCCGACATGTGGGACATAGAGCATCTGGGTCGTAGTGCATGCACCACTTGGAGCATATGCCAGGGTACTTTACATTTCAGACCTCACGAATTACATCCAAACCCCCCGCAGAAGAATAAATAAATGAATGAATTACTACATGAAACCGGATTAATTTCGTAGAAACCGGAGCACATTCATTAAATTTTGGACATAAGACGTTTATAAAAAATGACCAAACTAAACCAGTCTAAGGGCCTCTTTGATTTTCCCACAAAAAAGGGCCTCTTTGATTCGCAGGATACTGAAAACACGGGAATGGGGAAAGTATGATGGCGATGAAACGAGACGAGGAGAACTCTAACTCAGTTAGAGGTTAGAGTTAGATTCTAACACTGAACTAACTCTAAACCAAAGAGGTGTATGGATGGCAGGGTTAGATTGACAAAAAATGCTCTTTCTCAATCATTTTACTATGTTGGACCCTATTTCCTGTCGGATTTGGTGTGGCCGGCTCTTGTGTGGCCTCCTCCCGCTCACAACTGACATAAATGAACCATCTTTACAATTCAAGCATGCAAAACATGATAAATTTTACTTTGTCCATACAAAGGAGATATCCCACTTAAACATACAAGTCGTCCATCAAGCTTCACAAAAAAATACACTCCATGAAACAAAGCATGAGCTAACTCATCATGGAAGTCATTCATGATAGGGAGGGAGCCCGGAGCCCCTCACGCACCCAGGGAGGAGCTCGTCATCGTCGCTCTGGAGGAGGGCTCTATAGAGCCCAAGCCCCGGGAACCCCTTCGACGCCGGTGCTTGCGAGTTGAGGTCGACACCGACATGGGTAGCAGGGCCGCTTGCCGATGACTGTGAACTTAATCTTTGGGCCTCTAGAAATAATGCAAGCCTGAAACTGAAATACCTAGAAAGGTGAACTGAATCTCTGGGCTCTAGAAATAATGCAAGCCTGAAACTGAAATACCTAGAAAGTTGAACTGAATCTTTGGGATTCTAGAAATAATGCAAGCCTGAAACTGAAATACCTAGAAAGGTGAACGGAATCTTTGGGCCTCTAGAAATAATGCAAGCCTGAAACTGAGACATCTAGAAAGGTGAACTGAATCTTTGGGCCTCTAGAAATTATGCAAGCCTGGAACTGAAATACCTATAAAGGTGAACTGAATCTTTTCGCCTCTAGAAAGATTTATTACCTCCTCAAGCACCATCAAACAATTCCATGTGCGCACCACAAATCTATACCAAGTTTGATCAGGATCTACTTTTCCAAATCAGAATTAGCGCTAGAGAAAGCAAGACCAATGATATGGCTATGAGATAGAGAAGGAATGAACAAACTCACCCCACTCGCGACCTCCCTGGTAGATGCGCCGCCGTGGCGCATGATAGAGGGAGAAAAATGACCGGTGAAGGGGGAGTGGGACGACCTTTGAAGGCCGGAGGGAGAGGGCAGTTGGAGGAGGGCGGCGGAGGCCGGAGGGAGAGGGTGGCTGGAGGAGAGAGAGGGCGAGCGGCAGAGCGGTGCTTGGGCGGGCGGCCTAATGGGGAATAGAGAGGATTCGTGCGAGGGGGGTGGAGGGAGCAATCTTGTGCGGGCAGGGGAGATTTTTTTAGTTATCTTTTAGTGTGCCCGAGGATAACTAACCCAATTAGAACCTCTCCATCGGCTAGTTTTTTTAGCTGGGTTAGAGCAAACTAGCTCAAACTAACCCCTCCTGTCTCGATAATTTGAGGCTATTTCAACCCGAACTATCTCTAACTCAGGGATCCAAACAAAGAGGAGTAGTACTGTACATGCTACAGTCTGGACCATAGCACATTGTTTTTTATGGCCATATCACCACATTGTTTTCTATTGCCAGTTCACTGGGCTGCCGTGGTTCGCACTACTAGTTCACTAGGCTGCCGTGGTTCGCACTCCTCTGACGTGAGTAGTAGTAGTAGTAGTAGTATATACCGCATCATTCATTGCTCCTTCTTACTACGTACTTCGCCGACATGTGGGAGAGCCAGCATCCGGGTCGACGTGTCATGCACCAGATTAGAGTGTGGAACGGAAGGGGGGCATCACCCCGGTCGTAGCACTAGTAATTCAGGACTATAGTGAGTAGTCATATCACAAGTCTTTCCAGTAGTAACGCGCCGTCAAATCGCATAGCCTGACCTTTCCAACAGTAAGTTTTAATCCGCCACTCCCTCACCCTCCTCGCCTCTCTGTTAAACCGCCTGCAAGAAAACTGCCGTGCGTACTGCCCGGGAAAAGCCCCGCCCTCAACTTTTAACTATGCAAAAATAGTTCAAGCTTGTTCGTTCTATATAATTACTAGTACTGTATGTTTATTCACCGGTGGGGTTGTTCAATGAATGGAGGGCCGGGGAGCACAAGTCAACAATACTAGTACTACTAGTAGTAAATAGGACTCGTACAATTAGTCACCTTAAATACAGAGTTTCTTTTTGTTTAATGCTACGTGCACAAATTGAAACACTTGTTATGGATAGACAAAGATAATCATCCACTATATATGTACGCAGGGGCCTGAGCGCTTGCTTTACTAGGGTTGCTCTCTTCATTCTCTCATCCTCTCCAGATCTAAACAAGACAGCAGTAGCGACATTTTCTCTCTGCTCACCGCTGGTCAAAGATCCGGCCGGATCCCTTCGGCCAGTGTGTGTAGAGGACTAAAAGGTGCATCATTCACGCGGTCATCGCTGCCGAGGGAGGAAACCCACAGCTGCCGGCAGGGCCCGATCCTTTGCCCGTGCCATTCTCTCCAACACAGTGCCGGCTCGGGAGGTCCTCTGACCCTTCTTCCTCCCTGCCGTATTGTGCGTAGATCGAACATGCCACCGCCGACATCCCGACGAACCTCAGGTACAAGTTCTTCAAAAGCGGCCTTGCTCTACTGCCCCAGCTCCCCACGTGTTTGCATGTGCATCCTTTTCTACTTCCATCAGCTCTTCCAAACCCACCTACATTTTTAGTATTATTAGAGGTAAAGCTACTTCATGCATTCAAATCTAGGACTTGGTTGAAACAATGAAGAAAGGGGGAAAGTCGTAGCATGAATCTAGGACTTGATTCAAAGAGGAAATAACAGGGGGAAAGTAGTAGAGACCGGATACCCAACCGATCTCTTGGTTGAAAAGGGAAATAATGGGAAAACTCAGTACAAACTGGATAAGGAACATATCTATTATTGGTTGAAAAAAGGATAGAAAGGGGCGGCTAGTGGACATGTCAACAGAGTATGTCCAGGATTAGATATGATGCCCTCACATAGTAAAAGGTCTCCAGGATTAGATTTGCTGCCCTCACATAGTAAAAGGTATCCAGGATTAGTTTTGCTACCCTCACATAGTAAAAGTTCTCCAGGATTAGATTTGCTGTCGTCACAGAGCATGAACAAACTCGACATCACCACTTTATGCCTCCTTGTAGGTACATTGTGCTGATGCGTCCACTGTCGCATGTCCTTATACCAACCTTTTGTTGTTGTTAATGTAAGGGCGCATGTAAAATGAAGCGATCACACTGTCACCTTAAGGAAATGTCTAACCAGTGTTATTGTTAATCTAATGCCTCCAGTGATATGATGCAATTAAACTGTGTTAACAAATGGTACCTGCTATTTTCCCCAGTATGATAAGTAAGTTGCTTCTTTGCGCTGCTAAGTGACCTGGTGTCCCCACGGTCCCATGCCCATAAACCAACTCTTTAGCTGTTGTTGATTTACTGTATCTGGTAAACAAGCAATGCCACCATTAAACTAATCCCATATTTGATGAATGTCATAGCTGATCGTAATGCTTCCGGTAACATGAAGCATTGCTCACATTTTAAAATTTCTACTGTCCTTGCGTGATTGCCATGAACAAAATTAAGATGCTTCTTTTCATTTCGTGTATGTTCTGTATATTCTTATTGACTAGCAACTGCTTACTTTCTATCTTTTTGTGCAGATAGGGATATCCATTTCAGCTTGTTGCTATTGTGACCTTTTGGTGAACTGCGTAAAACACTTTTTTGGAATGAGTGTCTTGTGCAGTTCAACTAAAATCTCACGTGGGCAACATCTCTCAGTTTTGGTAGAACTGCACAAAATGGTGACTGGAGTTCCCAAAATCTCTGTCAAATTCTGTTGGTAATCTCGTGCAACATTTTATTAGCCTTTGCAAGATGAGTCATCACTGTCACCACAATGGCACTTTATTTTAGTGGAACTGCACAAAAGGATAAGCAAATTATAGTTGCACCTTACATGACCAGGACAACCAACCTTAATGTTGCTCAATTTTTGTGCAACTACTAAAGAAGAACCTACCAGCTCACGAGAGCAAGTACTTCTTGCTAGCTGAACGATTCAATCTTTACTTCATTTCAGCTGAACTGCAGAAAAAGGCGCGTGAATTGAATCATGGAGCTGTAGGTTGACCTCATCCGAGTGGAGTTGCAGGCTCACCAGATCGAGTCGTGGTGGCATAGGGCCCCTCACACCGGTCAGTACTGTATTTTGTCAACATGATTGTGCTTTGTCATACTATGCCAATGTTGTATTTTTTAAATAAAGCTATTCTATCGCAATCTTTTCTCGTTTTGGAAATAAAGTTTGCTTCAGCTAGTGCCACTATTATGGTAATTTCAAGGGATGCGTCAAAGATTGACGCATCAGGAACATAGATAGAATTGGTGGCCAAAAGAAAGGCCAATGTTTGTACAACCATCTCTACGACTGCTAGAGTCCTAAATCCATGCTCTTTCTTATCTGGATAAATAGGAATACTCTACTACAGATGTTGTGATGGTCAAGAGCATTCGCCAAGTTGTTGGGTTGTATGACACGGCTAGCCAAGATGGATTTAATCACGATATTCACTTTATCAAAAGGCTCTAATGGGTTGGTTCTGAATCTTGCAAGCTGGGAATCAATGAGATGTGTAGGCATCCTTCTTGTACTTATTATTTGAATCTTATTTGTTGGTTCTGAATCTTGGAAGCTGGGAATCAATGAGATGTGTAGGCATCTTTGTTGTACTTATTATTTGAATCTTATTTGTTTGGTTCTGAATCTTGCAAGATGGGAAACACGGCATGATGATGCAGAGGACAGCAACCATAACAAACTGTTCAAACTTTTTAGTATTGTCTGTGTGAAAGTGCGGCAAATGTGCTGATCATGTGCGTCCTGAGAATAATAATTCTAATTGTTGTGCATGTTGATCATGTGGCACTGATAGAACGAGCCAATGCATTGCTTGTTTTAATAATACATTTTAATTAAAGCTAATTAAATTTAAATAAAGTGACCACTGACACTTGTTATTACAGTACCAATACAGACCTGCTCGTGAACCGACATGTGTGTCCGGAATAGGTTTCTTAATGGACGCGTTTGAATGCGCCGAGGGTGCATATTCTGCCGGGTGTGCAGTGGGTGATGGGGGGTAGTAACTGTTGTCGCCTATACACACTCAGTTTACTATTGAATCCAGTTCCCCAAGAGCTGAAAAATGAACTATTGTTGCCGCCTACTCACTCGTTCACTTGAAGAAACACAGATGGCGATCCAAGGGGTGAGCCTGCTGGATATGGACTTCAGCAAGGAGTTCACCTTTGAGTTCTCCGTTCAGTCCCATGGCGGCACCAAGTTGAATGTGATGTACACCAATGATCCAGACTCGGTGAAGCTCTGCCTCGCCGAGTTCAAGCAGTACCTACAAGGTCGCAGGACTAGACCTTGTGCCCATCCATTCATCTCCAGACAGGGACCAGCGGATCGTGGTCGCCCAGGTATGCGTGTGGGACGAGGTTCTCGTCTACCACTATTGTAGGGTCATCAGAGGTTCTGGAGCATTTGCTCGTTTCATCGGCAGCACCGACTGCACCTTCGCTATTGTGGAGAGAAAGAAGAACGCGACAATTCGTCCATCTGGTGCAACAAGCTTGTCGACATCCAGAAGCAATACAAGATCATCAGCAACGGCAATAGAAGAACTCTGTGGTTGACCTCGCCGAGACCATCATCAACCCCTGCTACACCAACAAGAAAGAAGACAATGATACCAAGGACCTGAACACGTGGGAGGTACCTCTGAATCTAGCCTACATGGCCAAGGACACATACGCATGCTACGACATGTACAGGCGGATCTTGGACATGAGAGCACGTCTGCTTCCCATAACCGACGAGTACACGGACAGTCGCATCATCATGATCAAGTGTGCCAGGAAGGTCTAGATGTTTTACTTTATCTGTTTAAGAACCTTTATCATCTAAGTGTTTCATGCATTAGCCTATGTTTCATAATTATCTGTTTTGTCCGAAATATTTCTTCTAAGAACCCATTAACTTGTTTGCTTTTTAGTGGATATTTGCTTATGTATGTAACTAGTTCACTCGTCCATTTGAAAAAAACTAGTTCACTTGGCTGCCGTGCTTTGAATCTCCTTCCTCCCAACATATTCCCCTTCTTAGGTGGACCCAACAGGTCTCGTACACAGACATATGGGACCAACCACGTATCCATTTGTATTTCTTTATTTTGTTCAATCTTTCGTCCTCTTCCTATACAGTGGCTGGCCATCATAGCCTATGGCGTTGGCCAGGCCATCCCTCTACTCCCACACATTGTCCGGCGGTGGTAGCTCCATCGGCCCTCCCTGAACCCGAACAAGTCAACCCTTGTACTCCCCTCCACCTGCATCTTCCCCCGCTCCAGTTCGTTTGGTCCGTGGTCTCGATGTCGTCCTCCACCTTGGTGCTCTTGCCACAGCGCTGCCGTATGTCCTTCCAAACATGGTCAGCAAAACAAGAGGAATAGGGAGACAACTATTCGTCGAGAGGCTGTCCCGGGCCCACCAGGTCCATGGCTTAGGTTTTGTTGTTTAACATGGGCAGCCTGAGGGAGTCCTAGATTAAGGGGTCCTCGGAGAGCCGGACTATATACTTTGGCCGGACTGTTGGACTATGAAGATACAAGATAGAAGACTTTGTCCCGTGTCCGGAGGGGACTCTCCTTTGCATGGAAGGAAAGCTTGGCGATTCAGATATGTAGATTTCCTTCTCTGTAACTGACTCCGTGTAACCCTAGCCCCCTCCGGTGTCTATATAAACTGGAGGGTTTAGTCCGTAGGACAAGAACAATCATAATCATAGGCTAGCTTCTAGGGTTAGCCTCCTCGATCTCGTGGTAGATCAACTCTTGTAATACTCATATCATCAAGATCAATCAAGCAGGAGGTAGGGTATTACCTCCATAGAGAGGGCCCGAACCTGGGTAAACATCATGTCCCCCGCCTCCTGTTACCATTCGCCTTAGATGCACAGTTCGAGACCCCCTACCCGAGATCCGCCGGTTTTGACACTAACATTGGTGCTTTCATTGAGAGTTCCACTGTATCGTCATCGTAAGGCTTGATGGCTCCCTCAATCATCTACAAAGATGAAGTCCAGGGCGAGACTTTTCTCCCTGGGCAGATCTTCGTATTTGGCGGCTTCGCACTGCGGGCCAACTCGCTTGGCCATCTGGAGCAGATCGATAGCTAAGCCCCTGGCCATCACGTCAGGTTTGGAAGTTTGAATTACATCGCCGACATCCACGGAGACTTGAACTTCGACGGATTCAAACCCACGACAGCCGCTCCCTGCAGCCACGATGAACATGACTTAAATCTGTCATCGAACTATGCTCAGGAGACAACGCCTGTGAGTGTCGTGGCCCTAGATCCGGAACAGATTGCACCATCTACGGATGGGGGGCTGAACCCCACCACGGAAGCCGCATACTCTCCGGCGGTTGAGCCGAACACAGATTCAACCTCTAGCGAGGCCTGTGCCACTGGACCATCGGACTTGTCTCTGGGTATAGGTTCAGAACCGCGTGTGTCCGCACCCGTCGAATCTGATTGGGCGCCGATCTTGGAGTTTACCTCCATGGACATCTTTCAACACGCACCCTTGGGCGGCATGTTAAATTCATTAAGATCTCTCTCCTTATCAGGAGATTCTTGGCCGAGCTATGTCTGTCTTGAGTGGGAAACGAACGACGAAGAACTTCGCTGCCCACCCACCACCCACTTGATAGCCACTGTCGATGACTTGACTGACATGCTTGACTTTGACTCTGAAGACATCGACGGTATGGATGACGATGCGGGAGAAGAAGAGCAACCACCGCCCATAGGGCGCTGGACAGCCACCTCTTCATACGACATTTACATGGTGGATACCCCCAAATAAGGTAATGGCGAGGACAAAAAGGATACAGGTGAGGACAAGCCTCCCGAGAAGCAGCCGAAGCACCGACGTCAGCGGCGCCGCTCTAAATGACACCGTGGTAAAAACAGCAATACTGGCACAGGAGACAATAGCACTCCGGACGACGCCGAAGATAATGAAGACGACCCCGCCCAGCCAGGATTCGAACAGGCCGGACGGGAGGACGGGCAAGCCAGCCCTAATGAACAGGCCATGAACAAAGACTTGGAGAACGATAATCACATGTCCCTCTCTGAGGACGAGGTGAGCCTCGGCGACGAAGAATTTACCTTACCAGAGGACCCCGTTGAACAGGAGCGCCATAAGCACCAGCTTATAGCCACTGCAAAGAGCCTGAAGAAAAAACAGAAGCAGCTTCAAGCTAATCAGGATTTGCTCACTGATAAATGGACCGAGATCCTGGCAGCCAAGGAATAGGGACTCGAGTGCCTAACCAAAAGCTACCCAAAGCGCAGGTTGTTTACCTCAATTCGAAGGCGAAGCACTGGAGCCTAAACTACCATCGGGGATACAGCTGACCGGCCACCAAGTGGCCGAGACAAATCGCCACATCAGCCTAAACACAAGCCCGCCCTGCATCGCCGAACAAGAACAAACACAAAAGCTCGAGGATATACAAATGACCCACGGCATGACATGGAAAGGAGAACAGGTCAACATAGATCGATCTACGGATCGTGGGGGCACGCCCTAGTGCGCGACAAAGGACGCCACACCAAGTACAATAAAAACCAAACTGTCTGGGCCGAGTACCACAGACCAGCTCCATCCGAACTGCGTCATGACGTAGCCCGACATAGAGGCACCTCTCACCCCCTGTGCTTCACTGATGAAGTAATGCAACATGAGTTCCCAGAAGGGTTTAAACCCGTAAACATTGAATCGTGTGATGGGACAACAGATCCTGTGGTGTGGATTGAAGACTTCCTTCTCCACATTCATATGGCTCGCGGTGATGATCTCCATGCCAACAAGTATCTCCCACTAAAACTCAAGGGACCATCTCGGCACTGGTTGAACAGTCTGCCCGAAAACTCCATTGGCAGTTGGGAGAACCTGGAAGACACATTTCTTGACAACTTCTGGGGCACTTATGTACGACCACCAGACGCTGATGACTTAAGTCACATAATCCAACAGCCTGGATAGTCAGCCAGGAAATTCTGGACTTGGTTCTTAACTAAAAAGAACCAAATCGTTGACTGTTCGGATGCCGAAGCCCTAGAGGCCTTTAAGCATAACATCCATGATGAATGGTTAGCCCGACACCTTGGACAAGAGAAGCTGAAATTCATGGCAGCCCTCACGACGCACATGACCCGCTTTTGTGCGGGAGAGGATAGCTAGCTAGCAAGCAGCAACAGCACCCCAAGTAAGCATGGACATTCCAAATCCATAGAGGACAAAGGCAAGCCCCGGCGCAGCAAGCACAAACGCCGAAACAATGGCGATAGCGTCAAAGACACAACTGTCAATGCCAGATTCAGCGGCTCTATTACCGGCCGGAGGAAGAAACCATTCAAAAGAAACAATCCTGGCACGTCCAATTTGGATTGCATACTCGACCGTTCATGCCAAATTCACGGCACCCCAGGAACACCAGCTAATCATACCAACAGAGAATGCTGGGTCTTCAAATAGGCCGGCAAGTCAAATGCTGACAGCAAGGAGAGGGGGTCGCACATCGATGACGATGATGAGGAGCCCCAGCCACCAAAGATAGGAGGGCAAAAGAAGTTCCCTCCGCAAATTAAAACAGTGAATATGATATATGCCACCCACATTCCCAATCAGGAGCTGAGGCGTGTACTTGGGGACGTTTACACGATGGAGCCAGTCACCCCAAAGTACAGTCCATGGTCGTCCGGCTCAATCACCTTTGATAACAAGGATAATCCAACCAATACCCGTCAAGGCGGCTCAGCCGCACTGGTCCTTGACCCAATAATTGATGGATTTCGCCTCACGCGAGTCCTCATAGATGGAGGCAGTATCCTGAACCTACTTTATCAGGATACAGTGCACAGGATGGGCATAGATCCTTCAAGGATCAAACCCACTAAAACCACCTTTAAAGGTGTAATATCAGGTGTAGAGGCATGTAGTATAGGCTCAACCACACTAGAGGTGGTCTTTGGATCCCCAGATAATTTCAGAAGTGAAGAGTTAATCTTCGACATCGTCCCTTTCCGTAGTGGCTATCACGCACTGCTTGGACGAGCCACACTTGTCCAATTTAATGTGGCACCACACTATGCTTCCCTTAAGCTCAAGATGCCTGGCCAACATGGCGTTATAACAGCCAATGGAAACACCGAACGCTCCCGCCGTAACGAAGAGCACACCGCGACCCTAACGGCATAAGAACGGAGTGGTCTCTTGCTGTCAGACATTAATTTGACAGCCAAGCTCCCGAACACTAACAGAAGAGTCTGAATTATCTCGCGGCACGATGGCTCAACTTCATTAATAATTTCGGCAATGAACGGCGGCGCAGCCAGGTGGTGTCCCACAATACAGATCAATCGCTGGGGGACACACAAACATTTTTTGCATTTTCTTTACAGGTTTCACCTTTTTGGCCTAGGTCATCATTAGGCGACCTGGCGACCGGACCTATGAATGGACGGACACATCACGGTGGGAGACGGCTCGAACGTGCAAGGGAATCCCTAGATACTTCCCTCGATGATTATCATACTATTATCCGGGTCCGCATGCAGCTCCTGCCCTGGCCACAGCAGGTTTCGAGGTCATATTCCCTTTTATCGCACTACTTACGCTTTGATGTATTATTCAATTACAAAACTGCGGCTGCATATGACGTTAACTTGCCTTCTTCTTTTTATTTTTATTGATATTCTCTGTCAATTAGCAGTCGTACACTTTGGTACGCATCAACATGCCAGGGGCTTTACTATACCCATAATACGGCAAACAAGTCTGAACACCTTCGCGGCTGTTCGGCACCCCGAACTTATAGCACTATATGCATCAAATCCGAATCATGTCTTTGGTCAAATGTTGGGTTTGCCCGGCTCCCGTGTTTTGCTACCTTATGTTCTACTATATCGGCTAAGGCGGCATAGGGAGAACTACTGCGACTGTGTCCTGGTTCTTCCAGACGAGCACCTCAGTAGAGAAAGCCAAAAACTGACTGTCATGATGTGGCGAGAGCTGGTTGCTGTTCGAGAGGTCTCAAAATCCATAAAGATTTCTTCCGCATTATGCGATAATTAATGCAGCATGCGATGGATCAGTTTTTCCGATCAGGTGCTGATAGAGCCCCTAGTCCGTTCTTCCGAGCACTAGGGGCTGCGCCTACTTTTATTTCGTCAAACTCCTATGGCTAAGTGAAGGTGATAAAGCCATATAGTCCGATTTCCTAGTTCGTTGCGCCGAACACCTCCTTAAAGGACCCAAAACTGGGGTAAAGAGTGTTTGGATTTATCCCGAACACCCCCGTATTTCCTACGTGGGGGCGGAAGCCGACGACTGGCCAACTCTCAGAATTAATATAACTAACAGCCGCACAGGAGGCAAAATTATTAAAAAAACAAGCACTACATAGTAACCTTGTTTCATATTACAACGTCGAATGACATGAATATTCATGGGTATATAATGTCCTGGGCACAATGCTCCACCACAAGGTGGATCCCTCCAGGACACCTTCATAGTACAATTCAGGCTTGCGGTGCTCCTTCCCTTCGGGTGGTCCTTCGATCATCAGTTTAACAGCGTCCATCTTCGGCCAGTGCACTTTAACATAGGCGAAAGCCATTCAGGCACCTTCAATACAGACCGACCGCTTGATCACGTCAATCCAAGGACAGCCACTAACCAGCCACTTAATGAGCCCGAAGTAGCTGTTGGGAATTGCTTCGGCAGGCCATAGCCAAATTATCAAGTCTTTCATGGCTAGTTCGGCAGCCCTATGCAGCTCGACCAGCTATTTCAGATGATCGATAAAGGGCACAGTATATTCTAGCGCAAGGTATTGCGACCAGAACAGCTTCTCCGTAGAACTCCCTTCTTCGGCTCGATAAAATTGTGTGGCATCAGATATGCTGCGCGGCAAATCCAAAAACGCCCCTTGAGATCCCCGAATTCGGGTTAGCAATAGGAATCTTTCCTTCACATACTTGCTTTGCATAGAAAAAGCCTTACCCGCCGCGATCTTTCTGGCCTCTCGGATTTCCTGGAGGGCGCCTTGGGACTCACCCCGGGCATCGCGTGCAGCTTGTTGAGCCTTGCGGAGTTTGAATTCTTTATCCGACAGGCTTTGCTCCAAGGTCTCGCACCTTTCCACAGCTTCCTGGAGTTCTCGTTGAACCTCAGCAACCCTGGCCTCGTGTTTTTCATGATCGGCCTACTCCTTGGCGGCCCTCTTTTTGGCTGAGGCCACCGCCTTTTTAAGAGCTTCGACTTCAGACGTCGCTCCTGGCGCACACCACGACGTTCTTCATCAAAATAAATCATAGATTGATAATAAATTAAGACAACATTTTACATACCTTGGTTATCTTCCAACTGCTTCTTTACTTGGCCAAGCTCTTCTTCGGCCCGCTCCAAACGCTGCTTCAGCCCGGAGACTTCCGCAGTATGAGAAGCGGCAGTCACCAACAACGCCTGCTTAGACAAAACATGATAATAAATAAGGGTCTGGCATGGTAAGTCCCCTGAGAGCACATATTCTATCGTCTGTCCGGTTTTTTCTTTTCGAACATCGAACAGTGTATCAGGGGCTACTATCTCTACTATGACACTCTTCAAGCCTCATCACTTACCTTGAAACTTATTAAAAGGCTGATGCAAGCTTCAGTCAGCCCACTTTCCGCAGACTAAATCTTCTCAATCACCGCACCCATAAGGGCGCGGTGCTCTTCAACGATGGAAGCGTTATTTAACGTTGTCAACAAAGCATTTGGCACCTCTGGCTGGACAGAGGTCGCCGGCGGAACAGGTGCACCCACTACTAGGAAAAGGGCTATAGATAATTTGTTAGTAGTGGTATATAGTAGTGGCGCACCACATGTGTTTGTACGCCATTAAAATCTAAATACTAATGGCGCACCACATCCACGGTGCGCCACTACTAAATTTTTTTTTTAAAACTAGTAATGGCGCACCAGGGGATAGTGTGCCATTACTAGTTAAACTAGTAATGGTGCACCACACCCTTGGTGCGCCACTACTAACAATATTTTTTTCAAAACTACTAATGGCGCACCACATCCACGGTGCGCCATTACTAACTTTGACCAAAAATTCCCCCGAATGCACCCCCCTGTGGACCGCCTTTTCTGTTTTAAAAAAATAAAAGAAAATTATGGAAATGTCAAAAAAATAAAAGAAAATAAGTTTCCCATGTGATATGTGGTCTAGTTGTTGGGAAAATTTACAAATATGAATTTCAACTTTATTTGCAAAATCGCTTTGGAATTTGTAAAATGGGCATAACTTTTGCATACGAACTTGGATTAAAAAGTTTTTATATGAAAAATCATCTACACGAAAAGTTACATCCAAACTTAACCGGGAGAACCCCGTTAAACATTTTTAAAATCCTCAAAAACCTAACAGAAAAAAGTTACGGGGCTTTTAAGATCTAGAGGGGAAAAATGGAAAAAATTTCAAACTTACTAGTGGCGCACCGTTTGCTAGGTGCGCCACTAGTAACAGAAAAAAAAGAGTTTTGAATTTTTTTGGGGATTTTTTTCAAAATATGATACGTAATATGAACGGAAGTTTGAAATATTTTTTCAAAATTTTATTACACTCATGAACATGAACAAAGTCCTAAACATCAACAAGGTTTAATAGGATTGATATTTTAGGTATATCAACAAGTGCCTGTTAAGTGAGCTGGTGCTGGGGTTGCATAGAACTCTAAAGTTAAGCGTGCTTTGGCTGGAGTAGTGTGAGGATGGATGACCTTTCGGGAAGTTTGACCACGGAGTGCGATTTGACTTGAGATTAATCATATTGACCCGAGATTAAGCCATAGTGACCCGAGATTAAGAAAAAAATGAAAAAAAAAACTGGAAAAAAATTTAAAACTTTTTTTTTGAAAAAAAACTGTTAAGTAACGGCACACTTCTATGTGGTGTGCCATTACTAAGTCAGATAGTAATGGCGCACCTCTAGGCATACTAATGGCGCACTATAGGTGCGCCATTAGTATTTGGTATACTAATGGTACACCACTGGTGCGCCATTAGTAAAAAATTCTAATGGCGTGATGCTAGTGACGCACCTGTAGTGCGCCATTAATGGCCAAAACAGGTGTGCCACTAGCAGGCCTTTTCCTAGTAGTGACCCCCTTTTGTCAAAGAAGGTTTCCTGCCTGATTCTGGAGCCTTGACGGTCTCCGGCACCATCTCCGGATGGGAGTCGAATTCGAGCCGACCCCCGCCGACAGTACCCGCGGCGGTCCCCTCTCTTGTGTGGCTGGCCGCCGGGATTTGGCCCGGTGGCGTCGCTCGAGCGGTCTTCCCGGCCCCTCCTTGGCCTGGGCCCATTAGGGACGACACTTCGGTGTCGTCCGCATGTTTGGGGGAGGTGGCCGTCGGGGGAGTTCCGCTGTCCATCACGTCCGAACCTAGTGAATCCTCCGACGAGGACTGCTCGGCGCGGAACTTGGTCGTGCTACAATATGTGTGGCTCCACACAATCAGCATTGTGCGATAATGAGTTTGGATATGTTAATATATTCGGATTCTGTGTACGCACGATTGAACCAGGGGCTGGACCCTGGGATCCCACTCCAGGCTACTGTCGGTGGCAGTGGTGGAATCGTCTACGGAGGAGGTTTTCCCCCTCTTAGATGATTTGGCCTCCAAGTGTTTGGAGGCCGCCCTTTTCTTTCTCCCCTTCGCTAGGGGGGATTGGCTTTCCTCCTTTTCTTCGTCCTCTTCGGAGGAAGAGCGGGCCTCTGAGTCTTCGGACATTTTGTCCGAGACACCCCTGCGACGAAGGCCGCCCCTGGTCTCTTCGGCTTTCTTCTTAGGCGCCTTGTAAGGTGACGGGACCAACATCTTCATTAAGAGTGGGTAGGCTTGCTCTTCTGGCAGCGGGGCCGGACAGTACATCCACTCTCCTTCTTCGTACAGCCCTGGGAAAATTGTCAGAGAATACGTTAAGCATTTTCTTTAAAATACGCAGCTAAAGTGTACGTTCGGTTAAATATCTGAAAACTTACCGAACTTGCGGGACGGGACAGTTTGTACCCACGGTCCTCGGCCAAGTCCGGCCATGATTTACTGGACTTGAAGAGCACCTTCCAGATATCTTCGTGCGTTGAGCCGAAGAGCTCCGCCAGGGTCTGGTGCTCAGCTGGATCGAATTCCCATAAAAATTGCAAGCCCTGCATTGGCACGGGAGAATCCGGCGAACCAACATCACTTGGACTACGTCCACAAGTTTGATTTTCTTATCTCCCATGCTCTTGACACGCGCCTGGAGCACTGCCAGTTTGCCTGGCGAAGACCATTCTAGGCCCTTCTTGGGCCAGGACGTAAACCACAACGGGGCTCCGGGTCAAAATCCGGGAGCCGCGGCCCATTTGGCGCCGCCTGGCTCGGTGACGCAGAACCATTGCTGCTGCCACCCTTTGACATAATCGTTAAATGTACCTGATGGCCATGTGACGTTGGGCATCTTTCTCACCATGGCTCCTCCACACTCGGCGTGCTCGCTGCCCACCACCTTGGGCTTCACATTGAAAATATTCAGCCATAACCCGAAGTGTGGAGAGATGCGGAGGAAGGCCTCGCACACGATGATGAACATCGAGATGTTGAGGAAAGAATTAGGGGATAAATCATGGAAATCAATCCCATAATAGTACATGATGCCGGGAACGAATGGGTGGATGGGAAACCCCAACCCACGGACAAAGTGAGGGAGGAACATGACCCTCTCGTGGGGTTCCGGGGTACGGACAATCTGTCCAGTCGTCGAAAGACGATGCGTGGTCTTCTTAGCCAGATACCTGGCCTCCTGAAGTTCCTTGACATCCTTCTCCTGGACAATGGAGGCCATTCACTTGCCTCCAGCTCCGGATCCGGACATTTTCTGAACGCTTTAGTGAGCGGAGTAGGCGAATGCTTGGGCGTTGGAGCTCGAGTGGAAGGAAAAGGCGTGGGTGAAAGAGGGGAATCCTTGTCCCTTTATAAAGGCAGATCATGCGCCTCCCCACATTCCCTAAAGCTTGCTTATTTTCCCAAGCGTCGTGCTAATAGCTCGGTTGGGTTACCCACACCCGTATTAATGAGTATCCCGTAACAAGGGGACACGATCCCTACTTCGACAAGACGTGCCAATGAAACCGCCTCGTAAATCGTGTTGTGGCGGGTTGATACACTACAATAAAAAGACACATCCGTGACATTTTGGGCCGAACAAAAAAAATTTGTCATACATATGACACTTCTATGACGATAATTTTGACAAAACCCGGTGTCATCATAGATGTGGTGGACTCCTACTTCTATGACAAAAAATCATGACAGAAAATGGGCTTTTCGTCCTGGGCGGGCCGGAGACGCAGCTGCGCGACATTCTTTGGGCCGTCCATGACGGAAAAAAACCATGGTAGAAGCGAGGGGGAGGAAAATTTCAGGGAGTTGCCGGTTACGTTGGGAGGTCGGGGGCTGAGCGATGCACGTTTCTCTCGTAGGTAGACGCGTGTGTGTGAGGCGTTGGCTCTAACTGAACCCGAGCGAGGCGTTGGGCTGTAATTGAACCCAAGCGATTGCACTGCAGGCTACGCGTTACTGAACTCGAGCGATCGATCGATGCCTGTTAACTGAACCCGATGGAGCGATTCCTTCGCTACTGCTGCTAACTGCCGATCGATTGGATGAACAGTGAGCGTTGTAGGGGGGGTTGGATGAACAGTGAGCGGTGGCGTTGCCTCTGGATGAACATGAATCCGTGGTGTGGAGGGCTAGATGAACAGTAGACGGTGGAGGGGTGGTTGAAGAGGACCCCGTGGTGTGGAGGGCTGGATGAACAGTAGACGGTGGAGGGGTGCCCGTGGAGGGGTGGTTGAACAGTAGCCGGTGGAGTAGCGCGCGGTGGAGGCTGGATGAACAGGAGCCCGTGGAGGCTGGAGGAGGTCGACGGTAGCCCGTGGAGGCTGGAGAAGGTCGACGGTGGAGATGAACAATATCCCATGGAGTCCCGTTTTGCGGTACGCCACACCCCTCCCCCCCCCCCCCCCGTTTCGACTGTAGCGCTCCAACACAAGTCCGTTTCGTCCGTTTTGCGGTACGCCACACCCCTCCCGATGAACAGGACCCCCGTTTCGACCGTAGCGCTCCAACACAAGTCCGTTTCATCCGTTTTGCGGTACGCCACACCCCTCCCGATCAACAGGACCCCCTATTCGACCGTAGGAGGTCCGTTTCCTCCGTTTTGCGGTACGCCAGGCCCCTCCGGATCAACAGGAGCCCGTTTCGAACGTGGCCGGTCGAACACAAGGTCGTTTCCTCCGTTGTGCGGCACGCCAGGCCTCGTTTCCATCGCCTGTTCCGTCCAAGCCCTCCGGATGAACACGACCATGCATTCCATTCCGACCCAGCCGGTCGGCTCCCCATGAACACGACGACGACGTTGTTTCTCTGTTTTGACCCAGCCATGTACGTATGCGTGATAGGCGTTAGAGACCCTTCCCGTATGTACGTACGTGGCCGTACTTTCTTTCTTGCACCCTCGCTGCTATATGCACGTGTACATGCTACGTGCGCGCCTCTACTATGACACGTGCGCGCCTCTACATCCACCAGTATATATGTACGTACATGTTCGCGACCAGAATGACAATGCTACGTACGCTTCGACCAGGTGGGTCCCGACTGTCAGGCACTTCCTTGCGTGCGAAGATGTAGCTGGTGGGTCCCAGCAGTCAGGGGGCGAATCGTTTTTTTTCAGACGCACTTCCTTGCGTGCGAAGATGTAATTGGTGGGTCCCAGCAGATAGGGGGAAACGTTTTTTCGCTAAATACGGTGGCCCGTCCGGTGGGTCCCCGCTATCAGGTGGAGGAATAATTATTTTGTGTGTAATAAGGAGGCACTTCCTTGCTGCGGTCGTGGACCCAGCTGTTAGCCTGTCCACGTACAGTCCATGTCCGATGGAAGCCATTCCTTGACCATGTTGACCATGTCGCGCCGAGAGCACCAGGGCAGTGGACGACGGTGAGGCCTAGGAAGGGGACAACGCGGAGCTGGGGAAGACGCGGCAGTGGATGCCCACACGTAGAGGACTGTGAGGGTTCACTCGTTCGGCTCCGGTGTGAGGCTGTCATCGCCGCAGAATAACAGGGGGTGTGGGTGTGTAGAGGGATGGCCTGGCCAGCGGTGGGAGTAGTAGGGGGTGGTGAGGCCTCCACGGCATCACAGTCGGCCACGGGCGGCAGGAGCAGGCGGCACGACCGGTGCTACTTTGGGCGGCTGGAGCAAGAAGACCAGAGGTTGAAGAAGCACTACGGCCGTTGGATGGACATCGTACGGTCACTAGAGCTAGAATCGTTCATATATTGACTAAAGTTGACAAAGGCCTCCATCCCAGTCAACTTAGTAGGCCCACAAGTCAGCCTCCCACCAAGGTTGGTCCTAGCTAGCAGGGGGGTATTCATTTTTTGTGCGTAATAAGGAGGCACTTCCGGTGGGTCTGAGCTGACAGCGGGGGGGGGGGGGGGACGTTTTTTTCACGAAATACGGTGGCCCGTCCTGTGGGTTCCAGCAGTCAGGGGGAAATGTTTTTTTCGCAAAATACTAGTGACCCGTCTGGTGGGTCCCTGCTGTCAGGTGGAGGAATAATTATTTTCCACATAATAAGGAGGCACTTCCTTGCGGCTGCCGTGGACCCAGCTGCCAGCCTCTCCACGTACAGTAGTGTTCTGATGGAAGTCGGTCGTTGACCACATTGACCACGCCACGCCGAGAGCACCACGGCGGTGGACGACGGCTAGGCCTAGGAAGGGGATGACGGGGAGCCGGGGAAGACACGACAGTGGAAGCCCTTGCGGAGAGGAGTACGAGGGTTCACTGGTTCGGCTGCGGTGTGAGGCTGCCGTCGTCGCAGGGCCTGGCCAGCGGTGGGAATAGTAGGGGGTGGTGAGGCCTCCGCGGCAGCACAGCCGGCCACGGGAGGCAAGGGCATGCGGCATGACCGGCGCTGCTTTGGGCGGCTGGAGCAAGAACGCCAGAGGTTGAAGAAGCACTACCGCCGTTGGATGGCCATCATACGGTCACTTGAGCTAGAATCATTCATATTGACTAAAGTTGAAGGCCCCCGTCCCAGTCAACTTAGTAGGCCCACAAGTCAGCCTCCCACCATGGTGGGTCCTAGCTAGCAGGGGGAGTATTCATTTTTTTGTGCGTAATAAGGAGGCACTTCCGGTGGGTCCGAGCAGACAGCGCGGGGAACGTTTTTTTCACGAAATACGCTGGCCCGTCCGGTGGGTCCCAGCAGTTAAGGGGGAAACGTTTTTTTCGCAAAATAAGGTGGCCCGTCCAGTGGGTCCCTGCTATCAGGTGGAGGAACAATTATTTTGTGTGTAATAAGGAGGCACTTCCTTGCGGCCGCCTGGACCCAGCTGTCAGCCTCTCCACATACAGTACTCTTCCGATGGAAGTCGGTCGTTGACCACGTTGACCACGCTGCGCCGAGAACACTAGGGCGGTGGTATGGACGACGGCAAGGCCTAGGAAGGGGATGACACGGAGCTGGGGAAGACACAGTAGTGGTAGCCCGCGCGGAGAGGAGTACGAGGGTTCACTGGTTCGGCTGCAGTGTGAGGCTGCCGTCGCCGCAGAATAAGAGGGGGTGTGGGTGAGTAGAGGGATGGCCTAGCCAGCAGTGAGAGTAGTATGGGGCGGTGAGGCCTCCGCGGCATCACAGCCGGCCACGGGAGGTAGGAGCACGCGACACGATGGCGCTGCTTTGGGCGGCTGGAGCAAGAAGACCAGAGGTTAAAGAAGCACTACGGACGTTGGATGGACATCGTACGATCACTGCAGCTAGAATCGTTTATATTGACTAAGTTGACAAAGCCCTTGGTACGCGTCAACTTAGTAGGCCCACAGCTCGGATTTGGCAGAGAACATATAGCGCATTTGCGATTTGTAAGAATGTACAGCCCATTTTTCAATTCTAATGGAATTTACTACAGCCCATTTACGGGTTTGTTAAAAGTACAGCCCAACTTCTAGGTAGGACAACGATTAATAATTTCAAACAACAGCTTAAAACAGAATTCAAAAAAAATCCCACATTTTGATGGTTTCCGAAATATTTTTTTCCGAAATTTCTAGTCAGGTTAAATATAATTTCAAAATAAAGTTGTATCACGTTAAAATCCAACGAAATATTGCACGCACAACAAGTAATGAAATTAAAATTTCCAAATTCCAAAAATAATATATTTTTCAAATTAATTACGTGTTTGGTGCATAGTAATTGCCCAGTTATTATAATTACATCCCATTTATTATTTCTTAAAGTCCATTTTCTTGTTAAGCCTAATGCATACCTCCTAGGAAACTTTGCAGCCCAGCGGGGCGGATAACAAGTTGACCCGGATATCGTGTACAACTGTCGGCCCAGTTGCATTGCTGATGTTGAAAACAAGGACTGTATAGTACAGTACAACCTAACATGGTTACTCAGCCCACATTCAGGGACGTCGGAAAGGACCAAACAAGGCTTCTGTACAACTTTTTGAAGTCACTAAGCTCAATTAATAACTTAAGAAAAAAGTTAGATTACAGTGGAACCTAATTAAAAGCTGTCACGAGCAAATAAATAATTCAACGGGTCCCACTTGTGCGTGTGTGCGTGTATGTGCGCGTGTGTGTGTGTGAGAGAGAGAGAGAGAGAGAGAGAGAGAGACCCATCGATCTATGCTCGTAAATACATCTTTCAGCCATATGCATTGCTGATGCACAGTAAAAATTTATATAGTTGACACAATCATATAGAACATCATAGCACACTGAACTTGCATACAAAAATTTCACGCAAGAGGCACAATCAGGATGGAAGCAGTGGATCGCTACGGGAAGGGCTATGTTGAAACCAACGAAGTCGTACATAACGGTTCATCGTCTTTATAAATGATGGGGAAATATCTTGAATGTTGTGGAAAGAAAACAGACAGACAACACAATAAGTTCTGCTAGCACATTAAGTTGACGTACAACCCTTTCTAAAAAAAGTTCAGGTACAAAATTAGAACAGGTCACAATCAAATGTATTGGCATATCAGTGCTTCAGACCCATAGCTCGGATTTAACTAGTACTATCTGACAAGATTCAGTTGTTACCTCAAATTAGAGCACATCCAGGCAGCCAGCCCTGCCTCTTCTCCCAAAGAAGCAATGGCCTCCGCCGCGCGATGGAGTAGGCCCTGTGCCATCCATCATTCCGAGCATCACGGGGAAAGTCTGATGTTGACTCCTGTAATGGACGTCGTCGATGGACCCTAGCACCAGCGTGGGCGGCAGGACTTCGATTGATGGATTGACCACTTCTTCGACATGCACGAGCACTCGATACAGGTACATCCCTAACGTGATCCGCGGCGGCCTTGGTGGCGATGAATAGTACAACCCCGGTTCCTGCACCGGTTTCTCAACACCAATCACCTTTGGTATGGTGGACGGCTTCTTCATCCATGCCATAACCGTCAGAGCCCAGCTGTCTGGAGGAACAAACATACTTACGAGCTCACCTCCAAGGTCGTTGATAAGCTCGTTCATGGACTCTCTGTTGCAAGCACGTCGAGGCATGCCGTGGAAGGTAAGCTTTGTTAAAAACTCAAGCTCAGAGGGCACCGAGCCCCATCCTAGGTGCCACCGATCAAAGCTCACCAGAGCGCCATCGCAGAACAAACGCCGGGAAGATTTGAACACACGACTGCAATCGAAAGTTGCTCGGAACCTGACGAAGAAATCAGCCGGTGGCGGACAGACTTCGACGAGCAAGTCACTTATTTGGATGCCGTGTGCAATGCCAAGAGCTTTGACAAGGTCATCCGGTGATACGGGAGGCCGGTCGCCGTTGATGGTTACCATCAGCACTTTGCCGGCAAACTGGTCATCAAGCGCCTCCATGCCACTGTTGAGCGACAGCACGCAGCGACCGAAGGCAGGACGGACCACGGGATCTCCGGCTCGGAGATCCGCGTTGACTGGTGACATGATAGTGCGCTTGAGTACAGGGAGTACATGAGGGGGATTTGGGGGAACTGGAGTAGGAATCGAGATTCCAGAGGTGGGGGAGGGGCGGGAGACTGGGGATGAAAAGGTAGCATGAATTTTGAGCACGCGCCAATATGCTCTCGGCGTGCAAGCACACGAAAACACCGGTGGCGCCCACATGTCGGCCTAAGAGTCCTTATTCTTTATTTTTTGGAGAGCCCGGCCTTTTTTCAGGATTTTTTGAGAGCCCGGCCCGTGAGTCATAATTGACCTGTTTGGCATTGCGTTACTACTCGGCCCATATTCAACGACACCTCACTGGCCCAAACAAGTGTACATCATTGAAAAGATAGTGAGCTCAAATTATATAACTTGAAAAAACGAGATATACTCTAAACACTGGAGAATGGTGATGCCCTCATTTAGCCCACCAGTAGTTCAAGACAATAAACAGTTCGAAACAACGATATATACAACATTCAAACACTGACTAGTGACTACTACTGACATAAACAGCAAGACATGATAGTTCATAAGAAGTCTTGCTACACCACCAAAACA
Organism: Triticum timopheevii; assembly: GCA_963921465.1. Taxonomy (NCBI): domain Eukaryota; kingdom Viridiplantae; phylum Streptophyta; class Magnoliopsida; order Poales; family Poaceae; genus Triticum; species Triticum timopheevii. Next base: position 600,234,405 of record OY997267.1, read on the forward strand.
TACCCATCTGTAGTGCTCAGACTCTCGTGATCTAGATGATAATGACATTCTAAACAGAAGCAATTATTACATAGAAAGAGTGACATAGACGAGGATGGCCAAATGACAAGGAATGTGCATAACAAAAGAAAGAACTACCCATCCAGAACCAGCAGCAAAGACAACAAAGTCATTCGAAGAGATGATCCAACACCATCATAATTTGCAGCCCTGCTTCAGCGACCAGTGATCCGGAGACACCAGTACTCCACCCTTTCGATGCAACAACCCAATTACCTATCAACCTGAAGGCTTGAACCACATCACTGCCTGTCGTAATTGAGACATCCAAGGATCAAAGTTAATCCGGATGCCTTTGTCATTCTCACCTTCTTTTGGCTGCAGGCTGTATCGTTGACAATAAGGGGAGTATGCTCCCAAACTCCTAGGGCTCGCCATGTAGACACAGTTTTCTATAGCAAACAGAGCCTCTCTGCCATCAAGGTCCTTGCCAACGGTGATCTCCTAGTTAATCGGATAATTGAGTCCGAGAAACAGAGAGTGTGAACCAAGGCTGTTTACTCACCTCCAACTAAAAAATCCTAAAGGCCCCAACAAGCTGGTATCCTGCTCATAGACGTAACAGCCACTGTCCGGATACTCACGTATTACACGGTGCTTGTATACAGTGGGGTTTTTGCAATATAACTTTTCCGTCACATGTGTTTGAATGATCATCAGTCTTTTGCTGTCGTCTGATCGAGCGAGGAACCAGTTGTGCTTCCCTGTTTTTGGCAAAGGTGGTGTAATTACAAAGGGCAGTAACTGTAGGGATACTGCATCATATCAAAAAGGACAGGCATTGTTAATGTAAGATCAGCATTGTTCAGAGTATGAGTAGGATAATGCAAGAAACAGCATTGATATGTCCCTGTTGGAACTCGGAGGAAAATACAGGGAAATGTATACTGGGTTCGAAAATATAGAAGTGCCATGCATGGTTATACTCATGTTATATCGCAATCGATTCTTCACAGGAAACTACCATGTCATGCATGTTATGTAATCATGTTCTGTCCTCACAAACAAATTCTTCAAGGTAACTAACAGACCATGCATTGTTATATACTCGTGTTCTGTGGGCAAAAATTTTGTGAGGATATTATTCTAGTCATTGATTGCTGAAGGGCGAATATAGGTATGTACACATGGTAAGCATTGCAGGATTTCACTACTTCCAAATATAGAGTTCTCCATATGCACATTTACTTCCCTAATGTATGGTTAGATGAAACCAACAGTGTGGTGCATGTTTCTACATCATGAAAATGAGGAAACTAACATGGCCATTGATACACACTCATATTTAGTAGTAGTATATAGATTACTGTAAAATAAGGATAATATCCATATATTCCTAACCGTTTGATTATTCAGGGTACAAATTGGCCATAATGACATGGTCACAATCGCATGAATTAACTCATTCCAAATATAGCTGATTTACAGCGTCTCTAATATATTGCCATAGTTCTACTCAAATTCTGCTCAAACAGGGATATGCCAATCATCAAAAAAAGTTCAAACAGTGTCATGGCGTCATCATTAACATGAGATGGAAACAACTTACACGCACCGTCCCAGCAATACGTGGTGCCATCTGCTTTGTCGATCGTGTAGATGATGCCATTGTGTTCAATAGCATCACAGAAGTGTGTATCAGCTTTGACGATGATCCATTGCAAGCCAAGTTGTCTCCAACTAAAAAAGGCACCAGCGTAAAGATAGGTGAGTCTGCGGTCGAACAAGGCAATTAGCTTGAAGTCTGCATAATTCGCATGTCGTGTGGGTACTTGGAAGATTACAATCTTTTGCAAAACAAGGTCCATCCAAGTGACGTAGTAATCTAGATGACTTGGACCGTGATGGTAGTACTCTATATAATCCAACGGAGGAAGGATAATCTCACGGGAGGTCTGGAAGTTCACGAGCACCAACTTTTTACCATCTTCTCTGAAGGCAGCAATCCAGTGGGAGTTCATGCCGACCCAGTACATACCTGCCAAGAAGTTTCGGGCAATGGTGATCGGATCGATGTCGAGGGAAATGATGTACGGCGACACACTACATACCTGCAAAGAAGTTTCGGCTAATGGAGATCGGATTGAAGTCGAGGGGCATGATGCACGCCTCCGTATCATGGTGAGCCAATCTCGCAAGACCAGATAGCAGCAAGCAGGGTGTCTTGAAAAGCTTAGGCCTCGCTTCGACGATGGCCGTGTGCATGTCCCTCGAGCATGCAGCTAGCCGCAGGGCGGTCAACATATCCATAAATGAACAACAGAGGTCGAGGATGTCACTGGGGAGATTGCTCCAATCGCGGCTCATATGGATGCTTCGCGGTTCGCGTTCGGCCATGGTGGAGTTTGGAAGGGGGCTTGATTTATGGGTGAGAATGATGTCGGTGCTGGAGCGGCTAGCGAGGGAATAGTGGTACTAGGGGAGGCGAGTGAGGCGACGGTACACGGGGGCACAGTGAGATGGAGACGGAGATGGATACGGCGAAGGAGATGGAGATGGAGTGGTGCTATGGGAGCGGAGAGGGAGACAAGGTGAGGCGCCAATGTGCTGTACAGCAGCGGTGACAGACTGCACAGGTCACAGGGTGAGGCTGACTTTGGTAACCCGAACACGCCGCCTCGCCTAGACTAGTGTCAGGCGCAGGGTGTTGTCACTTCACTTTGAGGACCGGATGAATAGTATTTTGACCATCAAGTGTACCACAGTTGTACTACTACTACTACTACTACTACTAGTAGGAACATGAGTACTCCAGTATTGTATAGCGGAAATAGGTCTCCCGTGCTAGCATGCCTGTTCACTTCATCGTTCAGGTATCATCCATATTGCAAGTAGAACCAAATTCTCGTGCATGCCCAATCAACGCCCTCCTGCGATGCATGCAGTGGTCGTTCTGGTGCATCAAGGACGGCATGCAGATCGTTCCACACTTGAGAAGAGGAAAAATGGAAAGGTAGAATGCGGCAGCAGAGGAAGAGAACGCTGGCTAACAAGGCTGGGAGGGGATCGAGCAGGAAGTTAATTCTCCACGCCTAAAGGTTTTGGGAAAACCTGATTTTCATAAGGTGACTTATACTCACCTAAATGGAGGGAGTATTCCTTAACCAGAGAATTTTGTGTCTCCCACTCACGGGCACAAAAAAAAGCTACGACACATTTTTTATTTGTTTGCATAGGTCCCACCTATCAGGAAGGATGGGCACTTACACGAACAGGTACGACTCCTCAGTCTACCCGCATAGCCTTTTCGTTTAGTCTACCTAGCCGTCTAATCAACTGCCTGCACGCCACTTCTCCCATTTACTTCTCCATCGGGAACCGATTCGCCTCGGCTTCTTCACCTCCCCTTTGTCTTCATTTGCATCCAAACCTCACTGCGTTCACATTGTTTTAACCTCTTTAAATAATCATCTACTACTTCGGTTAGACTAGCCATCTAATCCTAATTCTCCAAACCATAGCCCTCCGTTCCAGCGGCTCGAAATGGCGAAAGAGATCGAGATGCAGGTTTTTAGCATCCAACATGTCCTCGTCGAAGGCTCGATGCGCATAGTTGCCACCGTCACCGTCCACCCAAGGGTTGTTCGGCAATGGATCAACAATGTATCCAACTCCCTCAAAAAGGTAGAGTCGAGGGTCATCGGTCTCGATGCAGAGTACACAGAGCATGCCCCTGGGAAGATCCAGCGTGCCGCCGTCCTTCAGCTGTGCCTCGAAGATGATGTTTTGGTGTACCACATCATACACTCGCCCTCCATACCAGGTGAGCTTCACGATTTATTGTCTCGGGAGGACGTATACTTCTGTGGGGCAGCCATCGAAGGGGACAAACAGAAGCTGGAGCCGTACAACCTTGATTTGAAAAGCATCGCTGACCTACGAACCAGAATCAAAATTCCTGTAGAAGATTGTGCTAAACAGACACCATCCCTATTCGACATAGCAAATTTTGTGCTCGGCACAAATCTTCAGAAGGGTGACGAGACGGTGGCATTAAGGTTGTCTAGATGGGAGAATTATCCCTTGACGTACGAGCGGATAAAATATGCTGCCCTCGATGCCCGTGTGAGTTTCGAGATAGCTGCAAGGTCCAAAGAGCTTGTTGCGAAGCCGTCTCCAACAGAGAATGAGAACAAGAAGAAGAATGAGAAGAAAGCGCTGCACCAGCAGGAGGGCATTATGGATGGATGAACTATTTCCTCTCTTGTAAAAAAAATTATTCCCTCTCGGTGTATATTGATATAGATGGACTATTTCGATGGTGTGCATGTCTTTGGAACAGAGTAGTAGCATGGGTCCGCTTGACTATAAGGAACTATTTATCCGCATATATAGCTTTCTCTGCTACTCCTTCCAGTGATCGGTATACAGTGCATGTGTCCGTAGACATGACAGCTTGTCCATGGAAGTTCAACTACGGCGACCATCACGTTTCATCTCGCGATTCCCACGACGCCTCTCCAACCCACGGCACCACGCCCCCCAACATGTGCCTCACCCCTCTCGGCCGCACTGCCCACCTTTGTGTGCATGACATGTGGGCCACCTAAAATGCAGCGAGCATCAAGTTTCTACCACAACCACCCACGATTCCCACGGCGCCGCTCGAACCCATGAAACCACACGTCCCCCGACCTGCGGCTCACCCCTCTTGGCCCCACTGCCCCTCTGCCTTCGGGAGCATTACATGTGGACCAGTCACCTATCGGGTCCACATGTTATTGACTCAAAGGTAGGTGTAGTTAGGCGCTGAAGCTCAGTCCCGACGGACCTGAGAGGGAAACATAACTCCTATGCCAGGGCTTGTGGTGCTCCCGCAGCATGAACTTGTGCCAAACTCGAGATTTGTTTCTTTACTATACATGCACGCAATGATTTAATGGACATTGTAATCTCAACATGTGATGGGGAGCTCTAAATTTGAATTTGAAACTTATAAAACAAAAAGATTCAAAACAAATAAACTGGGAGAGAGGGAGTATATCGTAGGATGTGTCCCATACAAAATAAGTCCCCTGGTTTGTCATCGCGAAGATGCGGTTAGAAAGGAGCACAGCGTCTTCCTACTCGTACGGCAACAAATCGGTCGCAGACAGCATGGTCCGCCTTTGACCGCCATGTGCAAGGTCCGTGCTATCTTTTATTCAATCTCACAGTGGTTCCATCGTACCAATTCATGCGGTGGCTCGTTGCATGGCTGATCCAAATGTTGGACAAAGGTTCTACGCGAACGGTGTCACCATTGTAAATGTTATGCAAATTGATGTTGGTACCCTCCCGTACATATGCAAGCCAATCTCCACTCGCACCGAGCCTAGCCTGTGAAACAGTGGGCAGGGGGAGAATTAGGAAATGGACATGTATGTAGTCTTTAGAATGCATTTACTACGTGATCAAACTCATCTTACCTGCTCATCGGAGGAAATCTGAGTGCCCCTCAACGTTGGCATCTCAAGGGGCATCAACTTGCAACTACGGCCACGCCGCACTGGAGAGACCCCCAAGGAAACATCCTCGTGCGTTCCACGAAACATCAAGATGCATTTGTATGAGTAGTTTATCTTGTGAGAGAAAAGGGTGAACGAGGGAAGGCCTCTAGAGATAGAAATGGACACTACTACTACCAATGTGCTGGCCCGTGCGTTGCAATGGATCCAAACTAGTAGAATAATACTTGTTCACGTGCTTGAAATATAAACACTCTAGTTTTGATATACATGTGTCAGCTGACACGACAGCTTGTCCATGGAAGTTGAACCACGGCGACCATCATGTTTCTTGTTTCTACCACTGCCACACCCACATGTGATTCCCACGATGCCGCTCCAACCCACGGCACAACGTCCCCCGACGTGGACATGGATCCTCTGACGTGGCTATCACTCCCTTGCCTTGCCTTTCCTTCGCCGACAGGTGGGACCCACGCTTATGGGTCCCACATGTCAGTGACAGAATGGTAGGATTGTTCGTGCCCCTCATCCCTCTCGGCCCCACCGCTCCTCTGCCTTTGTGTGCATGACATGCGGGCCAGCTAAACTGCAGCGACCATCAACTTTCTACCATAGACACACCCGATTGGACACGGTTTGCCTGCTTCGCTGCTGTGCTCCGATCCGTACTCCCGCACCATCGAATTTTCATCCAGCGGCTGTGACACATTTCGTCCCGGGCATCAATCCTCAGCTGGAGTACTTATGTACTACAGGTAGAACCCTCCGGTGTGGCCATCTACGTCTCGTAACGCCCCGACGCCCAGTTATGGTACCCTCGCCACGGCCATGCCACCACCGGCCGGTTCATCTTGAACGAGTGAGTCATGAACCATGCCACCACCATGAGAATGACATGTGGGCCAGCCGCATTTAAGGCCCACATGTCATTGACTCATAGGCCGGGCACTAAGCCACTGAAGTTCGGTCTCGTGGGCCCCAAGAGGGAAATGTAACTCCTGCGACAGGCCTTGTGGTGCTCCCGTAGTACGAGCTCGTGCCAAAACTGGAATTTGTTTCTTACTACTACTAGTACTAGTAGTAAGGTACACGTGCATTGCACGCATGAGATTCTGGTGGTTTGTGCATTATGCTTCTACATGTGGAGTTTTCTGGATTCTAACATGTGGCAAAATTTGGTGGAATGTAAGGTTAGGAAAGTTTGATTAACTTAGGTGAGTGTTTGGTTCAAGCCACACCTTACGCAAGCCACACTGGCCCCACATGACATACACACACAAAATGTGGCAAGATTCCCTTAGGCTTGCCAACTTGTGGCTCTCATTTTGAAGAACTTATTAATAACTTTGTCTGAGCTTAGTTGTGGCAAAGTTAGTCATGAATTAAGTTCAACCATGGAGTCTTCTAGATTATACATGTGGCAGAATCTGGTGGATGATATCCAATGGCCAGTAGTGCTCGGATTTGCCATCTTTGTACCGTCGGATTGGCTTCATCCAACGACCAACTTTCAAAGTTTTTCACACACTATATAGGGGGTATAGATATAGATGTGCCAGTCCGTTGCAATGGATCCAAAGTATATCTATTTAGTGGAGTGCACTCTAAACACATTATCTATTTATTTTTCTCTAACCTTCCGTAGCCATGCAACCAAGCCACATAAGCTTCATGGGTGCCCCCCCCCCACATCATATTATTCATACTACGTTGATTGAAAAAAGATAAATCACCCAAAACAAGATCTTCCCGTTTTTTGTTCCTACGATGTTGTGCCGTGCATGTATCTACTAGTTGTATAGTGGTAGTACAAGTAATATAAAAGTATTAGGAGTACAAACTTGGTAGGAGTAGTACTAGTACGGAATGCTCCTACTCTATCAACGAGCCCCATCTGACACAAAATTTCTTGGCTTCCGTGCTACAGCTAGATCTTCCCATTGTTTCTGTTTTCAAACCTGGCGGCGGGCGGGGTGTCGGTTTGCTCAACGGGCTATCCCACATGAAAGTGAAAATGCTAGGCTGTAGGCAACACGCCTTCCCTAAGCTATGTGTCGTGCCGTACGAGCCGTGTTGTACTCCCGATTCCTGGGCGTGTGGGGGTGCCACGCGAACGTGGCAGGCCTTTTCCTTTTACTAGCAATGTGCCCGTGCGTTGCCACGGATCCAAAGTAGTAGAATAGTAGTATTTGTTCACAAACTTGAAAGAAATCACTATTGTTTTGATATACTCCTAATATATTACTCCCTCCGTACCTAAATATTTGTCTTTTTTGATATTTCAAATGGACTATCACATACGGATTATATAGACATATTCTAGTGTTTCTAGCAAGATGCCCGCACGTTGCACGAAGTTGATGGAAAAGGTAAGCACAACTTATAAATTAACGGATGGAGTACTAGTTACAGTGATGCATATAATTAAGCAAAGGGATCGCACATGTCGGTATTGACTGGAACGAGAATGCAACAACACAATAAGAATTAAGGCCATGATGATGCGATCGTAGTGGTGGTTACAGAAGGCAAGAAGAAAGATGGATCCACGAACATACGACCTCCTCCTCCTCAACTTAGTGCGCCGGGCCACCGACCGGGGGCTAAGGAGCGGCAGCTTTTGTGGCGAGGTCGAGGTGCTTCTCAACAAAGGCATCCAGGGCTTCCAGCTGGTTGAGGAAGGCCAACGTCATAGCATCCTCACTGGCCTTCTAGATACGTATGTACACGATTTGCTCGTACGCGTGGATGTGTAGGTCGACGAATTCTTGTAGGGCGAGGCGCCTCGCAGTGTGCGCGACCTCCAGGTGGACATTCTTCATGGCGTCGACGGGCAGTAGCAGGGCCACTAGTGCTTGAAAGAGGTTCCGGCCATGGAGGCCGATTAGGGTGGCAGGCAAGGAGGAGCCAGGGCACGCGGGCTGGAGGAGTACGGCGATGTCATCCACGAGCTTCTTGAGGACGGTGAACTTGTTGCTGGTGGCAACGATCATCTGGTCCAACTGAGAGTCGTAGTTGGCGTCGACAGCGGCCATCCACCAGCCGGTCTCCAACACCGTCTGGAGACGATCGTCGGCGCCATGCCGCAGGCCGGCGTCGTGGACCATCTGGCGCAGCCGCTGGCCGCTCACGCGCATCTCTGCCATGGGTCTGGAGCGAGCTCTTTTGCGCTTAGTGTAGGTGCTTAGGCAAGTGCTTAGGTGCGTACGATGTGGTAGATGCATTGGAATGGAGGAGGGACGCCTTTATATGGGGGCAATCAGGGAAAACTGCGTTGCATTCACATCGTGCAACCTCTTTTCCTGGACCTCCTCCCATTACTTCCCTCATGCATTAATTGAAGGAGGATGCATTGGCCATTCAACATATCGGGAACCGCTACTCCCTCCCTCGTATGCATTAAAGGTGTATCGGGAACTGCGTCGCCCGCTGTCAAATCGAATAGTCCCTCCGTCTAGGTGAGTATTATAAGTCATCTTACAAAAACCAAATACTAGTAAGACTAGCCACCGTGGGAGTAACTTTAGCAGTAACATCGAGTCCAACTCAGCAAATTTGCTTATGTGGCAGTGAGTTAATGAGGAGAGAGGTAGTTATAATAACTTACTAGCTAGTTACTGTAACATCACATGTCCCAATGCAATATGAGTCTATAACCTAATAAATGAAGCTTTGCATATTAACACACTTATGTTACTACTACCTCTGTCCGGGTTTATTGGTCCCCATTATATTTCGTGCCAAATTTTGACCATAGATTAAACTAAGAAAATGTTCACGCATGTCACCAAACATTATATTTTTCAAAACTATGTTCAAATACGAATCCAATGAGATAATTTTTCTTGACATGCATTAACATTTTGTTAGTTAAATCTTTAGTCAAAATTTGGCACAAACTATAAAAGGGACCTATAAACCAGGACGGAGGTAGTACCCACTATGAAGGTAGTAACATAGTCTAGGGATATGTGTATGTTACTAGTGTATGTTACTCACCATTGTGCCTAGTCTAACACATAGGCGTGGTGCATTAACTCTCACGTTGTTTCTTATTTTTTGACATAAATAGAGGAATCAACCAAGAAGAGATGTGGGGCTTGTATGCTTTTAATGACTTGAGACTATCAAACATGACATGCAGTGGTCAGTTTGTTCCACAAGAACAAATACAACCCACGTCAGCACACATGCATCTTATAGCATCACATCCAATGGCTATAGAATGAGACCAAATTATATTTCATCTAGATGAGTTCTAGCAAAGCTGTATTAATAATACTTAGTACTCCTGCGCCATGTATCATATAAGTATCATGTAGTACTTTATTTATTGCCATGTATGACACATAGTTCACGAGCGCTCTCTATATGTACCACCTTTTTTTTAATTTCAAGTTTTGCTCCATGGCGCAATCCATCGATACTACTAATGTACAAAAGTGGAGTATATACATTTTTTAAAAGGCTAGAGGGCGGGGCAGTCTAGCTCGGTCGGTTTCACGAGAGGCGAGAGCCTTTGTGATTTGACGGCTCATTAATGCTGTCAAAGCAAATAGTATTGTGCCGCCCACTGCACGCCCAGCGCCTCCATTAAACCCCTCCGTTAAACCCGCATGCAAACCGAGAATCCTACTCCGGCCACACGTCCGTTCATGAGCGGGCCGGAATTCAACGCAACACCGGCCGAGCTCCTCCTTTCCGCCCTCAGTTTAAACGAGGCCAGACGCCGGCCAAGCTCCTACCGTCCGCCCTCTATTTACACGAGGCCGGACAGACAGCGGGCAAGAATCGCACCCCTCCGCCGTTCCCCATCTCCTCCTTCACCATTTTCTCCGCCCTTCCGATGGCTTATGATGAGCCGTTCTCCGGCATATTACCCGGCTGGGTGGCCCGCCAAGCCCTCCGGATACGGGCGAGGCCGCTCGGTGCTTCACCAACCTCACTTGGCCCGACGGAGCCAGTTGCCGCCCCAAGCAGGCACGTGGTTCAGCAACTCACCGCTCCAGTTCAGCTCGATGAGGAGTGGCGAGTTGCTCCACACCGGCACGGTGGCGAGCACGCTAGTACGAGCGCCGTCGCTGCCGCGTCGTACCATGCCACCAGTGTCTGCGGTGGCCGCGCCTCCCGTGTCTGTGGGCGCACCTCCTGTGCCTGCGGCAGCGCCTTGCAGGCAGAGACAGAAGCCCGGTGCATGGAGAGCGACCAGTCGGTGGCCAGCTCCTCCTTGTCCGCCGCCATCATCGAGGAGAAGTAGAACACGGGAGGCCGCCGCCACTTGGGACCCGTGAAGGCCACCGCCGAGGCGACGACCGCGGATTCAGGTGGTTTCTTTGCTGCTTCGTCTCTTCTGAGGACCTTCGTCGACCCCGCAAGTGTCTGACGGACATGAGGAAGACAAAGGGATCCGCGGGCGGCCATTTAGAACTAAAATAAGTCTAGATATATCCATTTCTAGGACAAGTATTTCCGGACGGAGGGAGTATTAATTATACAAGAGAGCCGGATTGGCACCTCTTAGTTCATGTAAATGTAATGAAATCCATGATGTTTATATGAAGATCCGGCTTTTTTATACGAAATCCTTCATGCTTATATGAAATCAGTCTGTGTTTGCACGAATTTCATCTGGTTGGTTAGAGTTGTAAAAATGTATGCCACTGGTGTTTGATGTCGTCCTCCGCGGAAGGAAGCGGGAGGAAATTTTCCGGCTGCCGTTGGAGATGCTCTTTATGCTGGAAATAATAGAGTGACATCCAATCCATTTGAGTTAATTTCCTGTATGATTGTCCCTCTATAAAAAGTTAATTGCATGTACAGTGTACACGTGACTTGCAGGGTGGTTACAGCTTCGTATGGAAAGTTAAAAAGAAACAAGTCCATCCTTAATATTCTAAGTACTCTGTGGGTTCCACTGTCAGTACAGTAGCGAAGGAAGTATGTATTAAATAAGTAGAGTAATATATAATATACAAATCTAAAATTAAAAGACAGAATTCAAACTCATGTCATAGTGTTGCGAGCATCCGGCGCTAACCAGCCCAGCACATTTTTGTTGTAGACCATGCTGGAGATATATCTCCATGTCTACTCTTATATATACTCCATTCGTTCCTAAATATTTGTGTTTTTCAGATTGCAAATGGACTACCACATACGGATGTGTATGTAGACATGTTTTAGAGTGTAGATTCACTCATTTTGCTACGTATGTCTTTTCAGGAAGGGGTCAGATTTGTCCTGGATTTATTTATGAGATATCCAGATGGCACTGCACCGCCAAGAAAAGAGGGTAACATCAAAATTATGGACTACTTTTTTGAGTATGTTGGTAAGGTCCGGTCATAGTCACTTGTTGAAATCTCTAAAAAGACAAATACTCCCTCCGTCCGGAAATACTTGTCATCAAAATGGATAAAAGGAAATGTATCTAGACGTATTTTAGTTTTAGATACATCTATTTTTATCCATTTTGATGACAAGTATTTTTGGACGGAGGGAGTAGAAAACAGAGTTGGTGATGATGGTGTGCGTGCCATCCTGCAATATAGGCCGTCGGATTTATATCTAACGGATAGGAAAGAAACTATGGCAATTTTGCAAAAATATACCCACACATCTCTCCACGTTCGCAAATAAGGCCTTCCCTTGTTCAGCCTTTTCTCTCACAAGATAAAATACTCATACAAATGCATCTTGATGTTCCGTGCAACCCACGGGCAGCTAGTTAATTTCTTTTAAAGTAGTTGCTGCGATAATTGGGTTGAAGTGATATGTTTTATGTCTGCCCCGAATGATTTCAGATTCACTAGTAGTAACAAAGAAAAGGTTGCCTTGTTAATTAACAGAAAACAGGGTGAAAACTATCACATGAGGCTGGTAAAAACAAGGCACACTGGGTTCAGTGTCATCGTCACAACAGTTGTGCGCGCGCGAGAAGTCTACATATCGAGGGGGCTACCGAGCGAGGCACCGAGACACAATGTTTGAGAGAGAAACCAATTGACAGATTATGATCAGATCGAGTTGTCACCCTTCTGCTATCATTGTTGGGGGGAGGGAGAGAAAGACGTATCGAGAGTGTGCGCGGTAGGCACATAGGCACAACTAGCGAGTGTGTGTGTGTGTGTGTGTGTTTGAAAGAGGAATCGATAGATTATTATCAAGATCGATGTGCCACCCTAATCCTTCAGTGTCGGGTAGTGTGTGTGTGTGTATGTTTGAGAGAGAATCCAGTCGATAGATTAGTATGAAGATCAAGGTGTCACCCTACTCCTTCGGTGCCGGGTAGTGTGTGTGTGTATGTTTGAGAGAGAAGCCAGTCGATAGATGAGTATCAAGATCGAGGTGTCACCCTACTCCTTCGGTTTTGGGAAGTGTGGGTGTGTGGGGGGGGAGGGGGCAGTGACACTCACATATCTCTACTCTTATAAAAAAACAGAGTTGGTGATGATGGTGTTCCTGCCATCCTGCAATATAGGCCATCCGATTTATATCCGACGGACATGAAGGAAAATATGGCAATTTTGCAAAAAGATACCCACACCCCTCTCCGCATTTGCAAATAAGGCATTCCCTCGTTCATCCTTTTCTCCCACAAGATAAACTTCTCATACAAATGCATCTTGATGTTCCGTGCAACGCACATGGGCATCTTGCTAGTAGGGAGAAGGAGTTTGTGTGACACATATCTAGCTATATTAAGGTATAGGTAGATAGCATATGTGTGAGATACATTATTATACTTTGAGACATTAGTGGCTGTGGGTGGGCGGAATTAAAGGGGTGGGCGTGTTAGACATAGAGAGCGTGTGTGTTTCTGTGTGAGAGACTTGTAGGACAGGGTAGAAAGACAGATTTAACCCTGACGGAGGGAGAGAAATACATGAAGTGCGCGTGTGTGATTACGATGCCCACAGGGAAATGAGATATGTATGTGTGTGAGAGAGATTGCACAATTCAGTCACGTATCACTATCTAGCGATCGTGGACGTGCATCGCTTGAACATAAGTCAATATCTACATCGTATCATGGCCAAAGGTACAATATCGATTCAACGCTATAAAGATTGGACACTCACATATCACATTTTTTTTCTATTTAAATAAACCTTTTTCAGTTGTGCATGCCAAAGTTACAGTGATGTTTCTTCAAACAACTAATGTAGCTATCAAGCACATGCACCATTGTTACTCTTGCATTCAAATTCATTAGTCTTGGATGATTTAAGTTTCTATTTTGAAGTAATATATGTAATATTCATATATGAATTCAACGGTTATGCAGTTTATGAAATGGAGGCTATGTAATCATATGAGGTAACACTTTTAAGTAGCTAACTACAATATTCATTTTTTGTGAGCCTCTACACTAACACGTCAATGCATTATGTTTAAAGTAAATAACCAATGGCACTAAATTATCTATTTACACAAGAAATACATAGGCTGAGCGTTTGATCCCTTTTTTGTGAACGCGCCACTACACCCGTACGATTGGTCGCGCCCGTGTGAACGTCCAAGTTATCGGCACATCATCCTGAGTTATTGTCTTTTTTTCTGGGGTGGACTTCACACCAGTTATTAACTGCTGACGCGTGCCCCGTGTACACAGTCTAGCATGACCTTCCCGCTGGCACGGTCCAAAATTAGTTGAAACTAGATACGAACGATCCCGCAGGCGGCAAAATCTCCCGCCTCCTTCTAAAATTTCCGCCACCTTAGTCTTTAGCATGCGAAATCCCCCTTTTGTCATTGGTGCACGGAGACCAACAGTTACAATACCGCCCTCATCTACATGATAGGTCGGGGCTGCTTTTGTAACTTCCGGTTCCCCCCACTACACGGCACCCCCATTTCCTCTCCCCCCTCCCGCAAAAACGACTAACTCCACAGCACCAGAGCATCTTACATCACGCCATCCGTACTTCATCGCCCTTTCTCCCCTCCTCTCTCAAAACCCTAGACTACTCATCCACTGGCGTACCATAGCCCATTCACTGCCAGCGGCGTCCACCTCGCCGGATCTGCTTCTGCGGCCGCATCTACCCCTCCCACCTCCCCTAGAAACATGTAGACTGCTCATCCACCACTATACCACAGCCCATTCAGTGCCGGCCTTGTCCACGGCACTGGATCTGCTTCGCCGGTACTCACGTCAACCGCCACGCATCTGCAACGGCTCATTCGTACTCCCCACTGGAGATGCTTCGTCCACACCCCCTGGAGCCGCCCCGCCGACGCCCCCGTCGACGGCCTTTGATCCTCTTCGCCGACACCTTCCTCAACCCTACCGGAGGCGCTTCGCCGACACCTTCCTAAACCCTACCGGAGCCGCTTCGCCGACACCAGCGTCAACCCTACCGGAGTAGCTTCGCCTATACCATTCTCAACCCTACCAGGGCGGCTTTGCCAACTCACAAGTCCACGGCCTCAGATCCGCTTCCTCGCACCCTCATCTAGCCTACTAGAGCAGCTTCTGACGCCCCGTCCACGGCCGCAGATCCGCATCGTCGACACCACCCTTAACCCAACCACCGGAGCAGCTTCTGATGCCCCGCCCACGGCCGCAGATCCACATCGTTGACACCATCCTTAACCCAACCACCGGAGCAGCTTCTGACGCCCCGTCCACGACCGCAGATCCGCGTCGTCGACACCATCCTTAACCCAACCACCGGAGCAGCTTCACCTATGCCCTCGTCCACGGCCACAGATCCGCTTCGCCCACACCGTAGTCCACCCTACCGGAACCGCTACACAAACACCCTACTCGACAGTTCTAGATCTCCTTACCGGACCCTGACAGCCAGCGCAGCGTCATCACCCTCGATGTTTCTATCCTGATTCCCACTGTCTGGAGAGATGCCAAGCACCCGCCACGGCCTAGGTACTTGTCACCTTTAAACCCGTCCAGCATCACCTGCCCGATGTATTTCAAATATACTAACCGGTCATTGTTACCTGTTATGTAGCTAGCAAAAACTACAAGGACGATGTTTCTTCTGGATCAAACAGCTTGGCCAACCAAGATCCTGGACTAAGGCATTGCTATGATCTTGTAAGTGCGTCTCTCTCTCTTGTATTGTTCTGTGCCTGCCAACGTGCTTTGCTAGGATTTTCGACCAGTAATCCCTTTGTGCAGACAGTGATTTCTACTACTGGTTGCTAAATTAGATATGTAGATTTCATACATGATACTACCTCGTACCTCTGTTCCTAAATATAAGTCTTTCTAGAGATTCCACTATAGGCTACATACGGAGCAAAATGAGTGAATCTACACTCGAAAATGCATCTATATACATTTGTATGTGGTCCATACTGGAATCTCTACAAAGACATATATTTAGGAACAGGGGCAGTACATTACACAAAATCGTAGGTGGCATGTAGGAATTCTAGTGCACTACATTAGGCTCCTTTAGAGTGCCTGCCAGTCCAGCATACAGAGTCATGGCTAGTTTATGGTACGCACACAATCGTTAATTGGTGGTTTAAATATGCGCAAGGGATATGCAATGTAGTATCATGTAGAGATGTCTGAAATTAGCCATGTCAACTTGCAGATAGGGTTACACAATGAAAAAGTACAAGATGTATGTGGCAATTTCATGGAACACCGCAAAAAAAAGGAGAGGCAGTGATGAGCATATACAGTGTGCTATGGTACGTCACGCCTCCATTGCAATCATCGTGACATGTTATTTGTATGCCAATTGTATTAGCCAAGTTTCTTAGGGACAGTTATTACGAGTTATCCTAAGAAAATAAGCACCTGTGAATATAAGCTCCATGTAATACGCCAACCAATTCTTTTCATTGCGTTTTCAGCTTATCTTTGGTATGATCAGTGGAAAGTCTAGATTGCATTGTATATATTTTTCATTTTGCTGCACATATGGAAATTAATTTGACTTGCAAACATCACAAATTGAACCCAGTGCAGTAATTAATATGATAGGAAAACAGACCATCACTATTTGCTCAAAATGCAAATACAAAGAGACCATCTACTTGGCACAATCTACTTTGGTCAATGTTTTCCCTAGAGATCCCATTGCCTAATTTAAACGAAGAACGCATGACCCACATTTAAATGAAGAACAATTATTTGTTGAAATTCGATGGTCCAAGTGGCTGGTTATTATCATATAGCAGCACCACCTGAAAGCATCATATAGCAGCAGCAGCAGCTCATAGCAACTCATCATACAGCAGCAGGAGTCTGCAATTCACCATATACCAGCAGCAGCTCATAGCAATTCATCATATAGCAGCAGCAGGAGCAGCTCATAGCAATTCATCATATAGCAGCAGTAGGAGCAGCTTGTAGCAACTCATCATATAGCAGCAGCAGCAGCTCATAGCAATTCATCATATAGCAGCAGCAGCAGCTCATAGCAACTCATCATACAGCAGCAGCAGCTCATAGCAATTCATCATATAGCAGCAGTAGGAGCAGCTCATAGCAATGCATCATATAGCAGCAGCAAAAGCAGCTCATAGCAATTCATCGTATAGTGGATTATAATGAAAATTTGGCAAAAAATCAGAGGAGATCCTCACCTTGTTGGATGATCTCATCCTTCAACAGCACCTCAAGGCCATGGCCTGGGAGGAAGGGAGGGGGAACAAGGTACCTTCTGCTGCAGTGTGGCATCAGCCGTAGTTGTGTAGCACCTGCTGGAGTAGTGCGTTGGACGAACCACAGTGGAGCAGCTGCTGGAGACCATGAGAATGAGGGGCGGCGCCAGAGGGAGGAGCAGCCATGGAGATTTGCCCCTACCTGCCAGCCATGTAGCCTAGCTGGACATAGCATCGTTGAGGACCAGGCCAGATGGGACTAGTGGCGACGGCTCGCTCGAGGAACCCTAGTGCTGCAGGCAGGGGATCGAGGTAGAGGGAAAGGGGAGAGGAGATGCGAGCAGGCAGGGCAATGAATGCTTGCATGTTTGTTTATACTTGAGGGTCAGGTGTGACACAGGCGTCAGCAGTTGCACTTTGAGTGTAATATAGGCAGACAACAGAGTCATTTCACTATTCACCTTCCCTTCAATTTTTAGTGAGGTTCTACCCAAAACACCCCCCTCCAAAGCGAAATTAGTTAAGCCCAATCCCATAACTCAAAAATGACTTCTTTACATCTTTTATGGCTTATTTTGAAAATATACCCTGAAAAGGCAGAATCGAACTGGCCCTTAACCTGCAATTCAATTGTGCGTGCAATGATGAATCACTCCTGCCTGCTATCTGTACATTTAGGCATCATCATACATGGCATAACCTAATACATGTGCATTCCATTGTAGAATCTGGAATATGCAATGTTTATGTTAGTTCATACGTTGCACATGATGTTTAAATTCCCCTTAAATTTGGTCAGTCAAGTGATGGTCTTTAAGCCTCCTTCTTTGCTTCTTTTCTTGATATGTAAGATTTGCTCACACATCTGTTCAATTGCTTGTTTGCATCAGCCAGCCATACTAGGACTGTTTGCTTTGATTACTTGTTGTTCTTGACCTAACACTCTAATAGAGCTTGTCAATGATTTAAACACTAAGGGCTGCTGTAGTGGGGCCTTGTCTAACTCATAGGTGAATAAAGGTTTGGCTATACACTACAGTAGGCTCTCCAAGAGTACCTGGAGATCCAATTCGAAGGTATGCCTAGTTTTTACATAGTGCAGACATAGTAAATGCTCATTTCATTGTGTGCAAGTGCAAGAGATGCGGCATGTTTCATTATGTGGTGTTGTTTTGTTATAATCTCATCCTTTTGTGTTCACAGACTGGAAAGTATGCATATTTATCTTCCAAGGAGACGAGTAACTAGTTTGTGTCACCTTGCAGAGGGGGTGCAATGAAGATAAGATTGAGGATTTCCAAGTACAAGATGTTAGGAAGGAGCCTTGCAAGAGAAGTAGGAGCTGTGCTGAGCCTCTTCAACCTACTAAGGTATGTCACTATATGCAACTCAACAGTTCAATTCCTTGATTGTTTCAGGTATTGTTAATTTGCTCTTTTCAATTGCTTTATTTGTCCTCACTTAATGAGATGCCCAAATAATTATGCCTGATGTTCGGTACTTGCATCACTATTAGTTGACATAATTAAAGGCCTTACCATTTAATTACTCTGCCGAAGTGTGCCTGAAGCTTTGAAGTCTATTAACCAACTATTATTGCATGAGGCTCACAATCTAGTTTATACTATGCTAATGATTGCATAGTTTTTCCTGCTATAGTATATTTGTATGAAACCCTCTGCTGTTCATTATGCTCCCTAAGACTTTAATTGAGGTACAGAATGGCAGACTGCTTGCTTACTTATACGCAACGTGTTGTCTAAATTTGTAACTTGTCTGTGTTTTCGATTGGGCCCCAACATCATGCTCCTCTGGTGAGCTAAGAGGGATTTCTGTATGCAGGCTGCACAGACTATCTTTTTTATAATTTTTAAAATATCACCTGCTTATGCTTTATGACGTGTAACATTTTTTTGTGAAAGTGACGTGTAACATTAATTTTAGTCCTGTTTTGCCATGTAGTACAAAATAGTGTCTTGTTCGCTTCACTGTTGTAACTATATTTTTGCCCTAGTCATGTGTACTTATAGAAACATTTCAGGATGAAGTGACATCAACACAAAAATCTGCGAGCAGTGCAGCATGGCCGTTACCAAATGATTATGGATTGGAATTGGAATGTGCTGATGTTCTCGAGCATCAACTAGAGGTGGCAAGACAACGTGTACATGATTGTCAACGTATAATCAACAAGTTGAGACTGGACATGCAGGTATTAGATGCAGGAGTCAAAAAATGAAATAAGACACCGAGGTAACCATGAAGGAATTGGAGATTTTGCAGAATGAAATTTGTGCTATCTGAATCCAGCCAATCCTATTTTCTGAAGAGATTATAGTTCAAATGGAGTTAAGTTGATGCGCGTCCATGATGTATGAGCCGTATTTGCCCAGTGTATGTAATTTGTTGTTTGTGTATGCTTTATTATCACCTGTGTCGTACCATAATGCCCAGTGGGTATAATCGGCTGTAATTTCTTTATTGTATAGTGTAGGATTATTCTACCTTTCTATGCCTTGATCTCTTTGTTGTATAGTGTATGCTTTTTAGAGGTGATAGTATTGAGTAGGATAATTCTTTGAATATGCTATACCATTTAAACGGGGGCCAACTTGCCCGACCATGGGCCTTCTACGTCTCGTAGGATCCATGGGACTTCTACATCTCGTAGGATCCACGGGCCTTCTACGTCTCGCAGGATCCATGGGCCTTCTACGTCTCGCAGTGTCCATGGGCCTTCTACGTCTCGCAGGATCCATGGGCCTTCTACGTCACATAGGATCCATGGGCCGCCGACTCATATATGGGTCTTGTACAGGCCTTTAATGGGCAGTAGACGGGCCTATAATGGAAATCGTACGTTTTATTGGCTGACCATAACGGGCCGCTAATAGGCCGTATTTGGTGATGCTATGAAAATGGCCCAACAGACGAACGGACCACAAACGGGCCGACTGTAACGACGGGCTGAATTTGGCCCACAAGCAGAAAATGAAGGTAACGGGCCGTAAGTAACCGAATGCTCCAAATGAGCCCAAGAATAAATGGGCTCTGAGAAGGCCGAAAGATAACATGGGCTGGAAACGGCCCAACTGAATAACGGGCCCTTAATGGGTATAAAGCGATACACTGTTCATTACGGGCCAGTTTTACCACGGGCCGTTAATGGGTCTAAAGTAATACACTGTTCATTGCGGGCCAGTTTCACCACGGGCCGTTAATAAGCCAAGAGTTACATAGGGCCTCATATGGGCCGAAAGACGTCATGGGCCATACATGGGCCAGAAGTGAAAACGGGCTGGAATCATATTGGATGGCCAGATGATGCTACTGGGCCTAATTTGGATAGGGCGTAACGGGCCTTGGGTTAGCGGGCTGTAAATGGGCTATATGCGAATAGGCCGTTAACAGGCTTTCCATGGGCCGGCTCGTCACCTTTTGACCAAGTCAAACGGGTCGGCCTTTTCACAAGAATGGGCCTCTGTTGGGCCATGCCACGTGTCGACGTATCATAGGCGCCTTCTGTCCAATGAGTGGACGACATCTGTCCCAACAATGAGCCGACACGTGTTTCCTCCAGCCAGTGATGATTTTACACGTGGAAAATCCTCATTGGTCGGGGCTGTTAACGGTTTATCAGATCCAAAACCCGACCCGATAGCTTAACGGCGTTCCGTTACGGTGGATGCCACGTGTCAGTCACCCTTGACAAAAGAACTTCTGTGACGCGCAATTTACCATCATGGAAGTGGACACTTCCGTGATGATAATTTTGGTAATGTCATCGAACACTTCTACGACAGCACAGGTATGACTATCTCAATTCTGTCATAATTTGTCATGGATGTACATGCATGACAAAAAACGCGACCTACTGTGACAAACACGTATCATCACGGAAGTGTATTTTTTTGTAATGATAAGACGGTTCTAATAATAACCAGGCCATGGTGTGATGTCGCGTAGAGAATAAACTGTCAGCAGATTAGATTCGTGAAATAATATACTCTCTATGGTGGTACGTGGAATTTGTTTTTGCAGAGTCGAACATGATTCTTGTGTTCAAGATCTACTTTGGAGTATTCAGAGAAGGAACCCGCCTTGCAGTGCCGAAGACAATCTGCGCGCCGAACTCAATCGTCATTGAAGCCTGGTTCAGGGGCTACTGAGGGAGTCCTGGATTAAGGGGTCCTCGGACAGGCAGACTGTTGGACTATGAAGATAAAAGATAGAAGACTTCGTCCCGTGTCCGGTGTAACCCTAGCCCCCTCCGGTGTCTACATAAACCGGAGGGTTTAGTCCGTAGGATAGGAATAATTATAATCATAGGCTAGCTTCTAGGGTTAGCCTCCTCAATCTCGTGGTAGATCAACTCTTGTAATACTCATATCATCAAGATCAATCAAGCAGGAAGTAGGGTATTACCTCCATAGAGAGGGCCTGAACCTGGGTAAACATCGTGTCCCTCGCCTCCTGTTACCATTAGCCTTAGATGACAGTTCGGGACCCCCTACCCGAGATCCACCGGTTTTGACACCGACACAGCCCATGACATGTTTCAACGTTTTTGGATCAAGCAGCCTCTGGGCCTCCCAACCTAGCTTATCTATAACATCAGCAGCCCAAGTTATTTTTGTTTTTTCAAGTTGACGCACAGCTTAGTTCTATTTTTCTATAAGAATGAAAAAATGAACCTATGTTTTGCCTTCTATAATATTCATGCTAAAATAATGAAAATTCAGATATAATAGAAACAACATAAGGTTCCATTAAACCTGACGTTTGTCCAACCATTTTATAGACCTTCACACTTCCTTAATTTTTTGTTTTCATTAATCCTATATCTGAATTTTCTTCCACTTTCTTTTTCGATGTAAACTGAGTTTTCTCCTAGTACTTTTCCCTAGAACCAACTCAACTGTCCCACGTCTAGCCTAAAAAATAATAATACCCCACATCCACTAGTAGAAAAAGGGGCAAATCTGAGACACATTAGTGCCGGTTTGATTTTGAGCCGGCACTAATGTGTCCATTAGTGCCGATTCCAACGGCTAGCCGGCCGCTCTCATTAGTACCGGTTCGTGGCGAACCTTTAGCACCGGTTCGTGCCACGAACCAGTACTAAAGAGAGTGGTGGTAGGATGTTGTTAGTCTGGGGCCCGTCCAGCACCTTTAGTACCGGTTCGTGGCACGAACCGGTACTAAAGGTCAACGTACATAAACCCTTCGTCCACCCGAGCCACTCTGTTCTTCCCCTTTCCCTCACTTCCTTTGTTCTTCCCCTCTCTTCCTCGAGCTCCTCACAAATTTTGCCCAAAATTTGTCAAGATTTGAAGGCCCCATCCATTCAAATGATCACAAAGGTTAGCAACTTTGTCCTTTAAACTCTCATTGCTAGATTAGCTCTTGCAATGCTTTGTATAGTGATTAATTTGGGAGGAATTATATTTGCTAGTATTTGATTTATATGCAATTTGAGGTCAAAAATAACACTTAGTTTGCATATGTAGGTGTGGTTTACTTAGTGCCTTCTAAATCTCTGTCGTAACCACCGTCGTTCGCCCGCACCGTCCCGTCGCCGCCACCACCTTGTGGTGAGGCTCTTGTTCATGAATGTTTTACATTACCAAATTGATGTTTGTGTGATTTGGATATATAGTTACTCATATAATTGTCTTACCCGTACGTTGTTTGTTATACATAGTGCCATGGTTTTGATATCCGTCCCTGTCGGCCCTCGTCCTTGTTATGATTCGGATCTGGTATATTCTCTTTTAAAACAAGTTGTTGCATTTCGTGTTTATGACAAATTATGCCCAACAAGTTGACATAGATATTTTTATCTAGGAGGTATGTGAACCGGAAATTCCAACCGACCCTATTGTCGAGAGGTTAAATTTAGTTGAAAGAGAAAACGAGTATTTGAAAGAAAAATTGAAAAGAATTGAGGGGGAGAAGATGGAATTGGAGTTGCATGTTGCCGATGTCGCCGATGATCACAAGATCAAGATGGAGAAAATAAGGTTGAAGATTAGAAAGATTAGAAAATATGCCATTGATAGTGTGGCTTGCTATCATTATGATGTTGGATCAACTATTACCTTAGTTGCGATCTTGATCGCATTTGTTGTTGCATTTAAATTCTTTAGCTAGAGAGTTATTTGTATGTAGCATTTAATTAAGTGTTGTATATGAACTTTATGTATGAACTTGTATTAATTTGGTCTATTCGGTGTTGTGTATAATGAAGATATGAGCCGACAATGGATGTATGATGATCGATGATCTCCCGGGTTCATTAATGGCGTGCATACTTTTCTGCTTGCCGCTGAGGCAAACAAGCGGGCATATGGTTTTATGCCTTGTCCATGTGCTAGCTGTAAAAATGGTCACAATTCCCCGCAAAAAAATGGTCACAATTACTCTACGTCAAGAACCATTCACGTCCACCTATTTGAGTCCGGTTTCATGCCCCACTATAATGTTTGGACCAAGCATGGAGAAAGAGGGGTTATGATGGAAGACAATGAAGAAGAAGAGGACGACGACATATATCCTGGCCATGGGTTCCCTGAATACGATGATACAACAATGGAGGAAGAAGCTGAGCCGGCAATGCGGGAACAAGCTGAAGAAGAGGCATCAGATGAGCCCGTTGATGATCTAGGTCGGGCCATTGCCAATGCAAAGAGAAACTGCGCAAGTGATTTGGAGAGGAAGAAGTTGCAGTGCATGTTGGAGGATCACAAGAAATTGTTGTACCCGAATTGCAAAGCTGACAAAAAAAAGTTGGGCACCACACTGGAATTGTTGCAATGGAAGGCAGAGAATGGTGTATCTGACAAGGGATTTGGAAAGTTGTTGGTAATGATAAATAATATGCTTCCAAAGGACAACGAATTGCCCGGGAGTACGTATGAAGCAAAGAAGGTTGTCTGCCCTCTAGGGTTAGAGGTGTAGAAGATACATGCATGCCCTAATGACTGCATCCTCTACCGTGGTGCGTACGAGGATTTGAACGCTTTCCCGGTATGTGGTGCATTGCGTTATAAGATCAGTCGCGATGACCCTGCTGATGTCGAGGGCGAACGCCCCAGGAAGAAGATTCCTGCCAAGGTGATGTGGTATGCTCCTATAATACCATGGTTGAAACGTTTGTTCCAAAACAAAGAGCATGCGAAGGCGATGCGGTGGCACAGAGAAGACCGTAAGAAAGACGGATAGTTGAGAGTACCCGCTGACGGTTCGCAGTGGAGAAAAATTGAGAGAAAGTACAGGGAGGAGTTTGCAGGTGACCCAAGGAACGTATGGTTTGGTCTAAGCGCAGATGGCATTAATCCTTTTGGGGAGCAGAGAAGCAACCATAGCACGTGGCCTGTGACTCTATGTTTGTATAACCTTCCTCCTTGGTTGCACATGAAGCGGAAGTTCATTATGATGCCAGTGCTCATCCAAGGCCCTAAGCAACCCGGCAACGACATTGATGTGTACCTAAGGCCATTAGTTGAAGAACTATTACAGCTGTGGAATGGAATAGGTGTACGTGCATGGGATGAGCACGGACAGGAAGAATTTGACCTAAAGGCGTTGCTGCTCATGACCATCAATGATTGGCCTGCTCTCAATAACCTTTTAGGACAGACAAACTAGGGATACTGCGGATGCACGCACTGTTTGGATGATACTGACAGTATATATTTGGAGAGTTGTAGGAAGAATGTGTACCTGGGACATCGTTGATTTCTTCCGAGCAGGCATCCCGTAAGAAAGAAAGGCAAGCATTTCAAAGGTGAGGTGGATCACCGGACGAAGCCTCGCCACCGTACTAGTGCTGATGTACATGATATGGTCAAGGATTTGAAGGTAATCTTTGGAAAGGGTCCTGGCAAACAACCTGTTCTGAAGGACGCTGACGGACGCGTGCCCATGTGGAAGAAGAAATCTATATTTTGGGACCTGCCCTATTGGAAAGACCTAGAGGTCCGCTCTGCAATTGACATGATGCACGTGATGAAGAATCTTTGCGTGACCCTGCTTGGCTTCTTGGGCGTGTATGGGAAGACAAAAGATACACCAGAGGCACGGGAGGACCAGCAACGTATGCACGGAAAAGATGGCATACATCAGGGTCAAACCAGCTACACTCTTACCAAAGAAGAGAAGGAAATCTTCTTTGAATGCCTGCTCGACATGAAGGTACCATCTGGCTTCTCATCAAATATAAAGGGAATAGTAAATATGGCAGAGAAAAAGTTCCAGAACCTGAAGTCTCATGACTGCCACGTGATTATGACGCAACTGCTTCCGGTTGCATTGAGGGGGCTTCTACTGGAAAATGTTCGATTAGCCATTGTGAAGCTATGTGCATTCCTCAATGCCATCTCTCAGAAGGTAATCGATCCAGAAATCATACCAAGGTTACAGAATGATTTGGTGCAATGTCTTGTCAGCTTTGAGTTGGTGTTCCCACCATCCTTCTTCAACATCATGACGCACGTCCTAGTTCACCTTTGCGAAGGGATTAACGTTTTGGGTCCTGTATTTCCACACAATATGTTCCCCTTTGAGAGGTTCATGGGAGTCTTGAAGAAATATGTTCATAACCATGCTAGGCCAGAAGGAATCATCGCGAAGGGCCATGAAAATGAGGAGGTCATTGAGTTTTGTATTGACTTTATTCCTGACCTTAAGCCGATTGGTGTTCCTGAATTGCGGCATAAGGGCAGACTGGATGGAAAAGGCACGCTAGGAGGGGATCAAATAATATGTATGGATGGGCATTCTCTCACTGAAGCACACTACACAGTTCTACAGAATTCCGCCTTGGTGGCCCCGTATATGGAGGAACACAAGAATTTTCTACACTCCAAACACCCGGAGAAGTCTGACGACTGGATTACACGTGAACAAATGAGGACTTTCGCCAGTTGGTTGCAGAAACGTGCCATGCATGATGGCTATATTGAAGATGACCTATACTCGCTGTCCCAGTTACCATCTTCGAATATAGTGACTTTTAAAGGGTACCAGATAAATGGGAATACATTTTACACGGTCGCCCAAGATAAGAAGAGCACCAACATAAACAGTGGTGTCCGCTTTGATGCAACAACCAACACGGGAAAGGAAACATATTATGGTTACATAGAGGACATATGGGAACTTAACTATGCAGGTGTTTTGAAGGTCCCTTTGTTTCGGTGCAAATGGGTCAATATGACAGGAGGCGGGGTAACGGAAAACCCGCAGTATGGAATGACAACAGTGCATCTCAACAATCTTGCGTATGCAGAAGAACCATTCTTCCTAGTCAATGATGTGGCGCAGCTTTTTTATGTGAAAGACATGTCTACCAGGCCGAGAAAAAGAAAAGATAAGGAAGCGAATGGATCATACGACGAGCCAAAGCGCCACATAGTTCTTTCAGGGAAAAGAAACATCATGGGAGTGGATGACAAGACAGACATGTCAGAAGATTATGAAAAGTTTGATGAAATTGCTCCATTCGCAGTGAATATTGACCCAAGCATCCAGTTAAATGATGAAGATTTTCCATGGCTACGGTGCAAAGGGACACACGCGAAGAAAAAGTTTCACACCCAAAGATCCGGGATGTGATCGGCTTCACTATCATCACTTACTTCTGTGTTTCACACCCAGGAGGGAATCTCTGTAATAGTTAGGGTAGTTATGTGTTTTGGCATTTGAAACGCGAAGAAATTTTATGTGCAAACAAATTCTTTTATGCATTTACTATCTCTTTCGAAGTATCAGGGTTACAAAGGCATTTCATTTTTTAAATAACCTAAGCATTACCAAATTGAATATAATGATAAAACACAATAATATTAAACATAAGAAAAAAGAATCACTGAAAAAATCTTTTTTCAAAGTTAAGTTATTCACAAACTAGTGATTCACACAAATTTCAAATAATTCAAAATTTAAACTATTCAAATTTGAAAACTACCGGCACTAACAGAAAGTTTGTAATTTTTTGTACCTAAAGCAAAAATATTCAGAAAGAAACTCTAAATACAGCAAAAAACAACTCAAAAATAAATAAAACAAAATCAATTAAAGCAAAAAAAATTAAGAAAACAAAAAAGCCCGCCTACTAGGCCAAAGCGGCCTGCATACGACTAGAAACACAACCTTCTGTTGGGCCAGGACGCAGGCCCGCAAAGGCCAAGTAGGCCCACAGGGCAGCACTGAATAGGTAGGCCCAGTAGGCCTGCTTAGGAGAGGAGCTCGAGAGAGCTACCGCACTAGGGCTTATAAACCAGTGCGGTAGCCCTTCGACTAGCGAGGTGGGACTAAACTTGCCGCACCGCACTGCGCCAGTGCACCACTTTAGTACCGGGTCGTGGCACCAACCGGTACTAAAGGGGGGGTCTTTAGTACCGGTTGGACCACCACCCGGTACTAAAGGGGGTGCGCTTCCCGCCGCTTGGCCTGGCCAAAACAGACCTTTAGTACCGGTTGGTGGCACCAACCGGTACTAAAGGTTCATCCTCTATATACAACAGTTGAAAAAAAAATCATTTTCCCTCTCTGTTTCTTCCCTCCGTCGTGCCGCCCCTGCCCCGATCGACACCGTCCCCGTCGACGTCGTCGCCCCCGCCCCTCGTCGCTGACCCCGGCCGTCCCCGCCCCTCGTCGCCGCCCCCGTCAACGTCGCCGGCCCGCCCGTCCCCGTCCCCGTCGTCCCCGTCGCTGCGCCACGCCCCGTCGTCGCCGCCCCGTCCCGTCGCGCCATCGTCGCCTCGCCGGTGAGCTCACCCCAGCCGCCATGTTCACGCACACACACACATGTACACACTACACACACACACACACACACATTATAGAATTTTAGTTATAGAATTTTTTTCTGTTTTTTAGTTATAGAAATGTTAGAAATTATTCTGTTTTGTAGTTATAGAAATATTTTTAGAAATGTTATAAATTTTCCTGTTTTTTAGTTATAGAAATATTAGAAATGTTATAATTTTTTCTGTTTTTTAGTTATAGAAATATATATAAAAATGTTAGCAATTTTTCTGTTTTTTAGTTATAGAAATATGAGAAATGTTAGTTATATAATCAGAAATGTTAGAAATTTTAGAATTAGTTTTAGTTAGATGAATTAGATTAATATCAAATTGTTAGAATTTGCATATAGAATGTTAGATTAATGTTACTTTTTGCGGGCATATAGTATTTGTTCTCGACGATATGCCCAGCCCGCATCCTCTTCGTCGACCCGTTCGTGACGACGTCATGCTTCAGAGGACCCATGTCTGGGACTGGACTCCGCCGGGCTGGCACTGGGAGGTGCTACCTGGAGGGGCGCGCCGCTTGGTGAGGAACCCGGCCTTGGGTCCCATCGTCGACCCTGATCTCCTTTGGTGGCGTTCGCGTGGGCCACATTCAGTGCAGAGGCAGCCGGCCCCGCCGGAGGTGGTGCGTCGACGTGTCAGGGAGGAAGACGAGCACGTCCATCGCTACATGGCTGCTATGGACGACGTCAGGTTCTCCACTACTTGGCAGCTTCTTTGGGCAGATGACCGGAGATAAGATCCTGTGATGGTTCCTTCTTTTTGGGTGTCCACCACCCGCGCCCCAGGAACCACGAGTGGCGCCCTAGATTCTTCTGTAGTACTCAATCTTTATTAGGTACCTACCAAGTGACATATTTGATATATAATATTCGAGACGATGTATTCGAGATTATATATATTATTCGAGACGCGGTGATGTATATTCGAGATTATATATTAATCGAGACGATGCATATATATTATGTACTATATGATTCAGTTTTTCCTTATTGATTGCATCCATGCATTGTAATTTGAATACTAAATTGTTCTATATTTCTTCTGTATTAGTTAAGTAAAAGTTATGGCGGACAATACCGGCAGAGACAGAGAAGAGGAATTGTTCGACATCATACGCAGCCCTGGCAGGCTAGATGATCTGAATGAAGCAGATGATGGCTCCCAATATCTGAACAATACCGGAGAGGGTGATGAAAAGATATTCGATCTCGACGACCGAGCTGATGAAGTCATGAACTATGATTCTGATTATGATGACACAAACAATGTTTATGATGACACAAAGAATGCTGATCTTCAAATAACAAAGACTACCGGCGAGGTATATTTATATAAGCAGGCATCTGGTGATCATCACATGTTTTTTTTATTTTAAGATATATGAATGAATCGATCTTCTTCTTTCAGCCCTCCGGATCGAGCAAATCTGCTTCTACAAACAGCAGGACAAAGCGAGGCCCGAGCATATTATTGAAGGACGGTGTAAAGTACAACATCGAATCCGTCAAACCTAGTGGCGAACCCTTGACGCCTAAGAACATTGCAAACAAGTGGACTCGTCAGTGCGAAGTTCTTGTGAAGGACAAACTCCCGATCTCCATTCAATAATGGAAAGAGCCAAAGACTAAACATCCAGGCGTTACTTGGGTCGACGACAGAGCCAAAAAAGACCTTTGGGATTCTCTGATGGAACATTTCACCCTACCAGATTATTTCACTAAAGCAGATGTGGAAAAAGTGAAGGGCGCTGCTCTTAAGAAGATGGCAATTGCATTTAACACCCACAAGAAAACAGTATGGGCCAACTACCTCGCTACAAAAAGGAAGACTCCACAATTCACGGGAACACTGGTGAAGCAAAGAGAACACTGGGACGATTTCGTGAAATTCAAGGAACGGTCGATAAAAAACAAGGCCAATGCCGCAAAAAAGATGCAGTTCCATAGGCTGGGTCCAGGTGGCTACGCGGTGGGAACGCCTAAGAAGGATAAGTCTGAGCAAGAGATGGAGTTGCAGGGGTCACTCCGATTACTAGGAGCTGGCCCCCCAGGTGTAGAACTTGGTTCTATGCGCATGGGGTGCGTTGGACCCGAAGACAGGCCTGGTTTCGAAGAAGGCAAGTCTAAAAGGAGCTGAACAAAAGATACTTGATGCAATAGAAGAAGCTCGAGCAAGGGTGTTCACGCCCAACAGAGAGACCGAGGAGCTTACGCGCTCCCTGGGAAATCCTGAACACCTGGGAAGAACACGAGGCATGGGCGTTATTCCCTGGTATGAGGGCTTTTTGGACTGGAACGACGACTACAGGTCCCGTGCAAGAAAGAAGATGGAGGAGGCGAAGAAGAAGAAGCTGGAGGAGGAGCAGAGGAAGCAGGACGCAGAACGCCTTCAAGGCCTAGAAGCAAGGCACGCGGACTTGGCACTCAAATTCCAGCAGCAACAGCAGATCGACTCACTTAGCCAGGAAAGGGGGTCTCAGCAGCGGCAGCAGCAAGCGGATGACCATCCATCATTGGATAGCACCGTCCCATCCGTGCCGAGAAGCAGCGTTGGTTCTGCCCCGGGCGACACACTGCTGGATATATACCACCCTATGGATGACATCATAGAGAACACTAACTGTGAGCTACACTCCAAAATGAAGAACATATCCATGAAGGTGGCGAACGGTGTTGCTTTCACAATTACCCCTGAAGCAACCTTCCATTGCATCTCGATTCCAGAGGGCTATGCTCGTGTCATGGTTGATGAAGTGGTGGAGCCATATTCAATGCTAGTACTTGACATTGCTGGAGGTGACAGCGAGAGCACACTGGGAGAGGCCGTACATCGTATCATCCTATGGAGAAAGGATTGCATCATCTTTCTAAGTCCACCGACACCGCGTCGTCTGCCGACTCCTCCTCGAAGTCCGCCACCGAGTCAGCAGACTCCCGCTCCTCCAAGTCCACAAATGCGTGAGCCGACTCCTCCTCGAAGTCTGCCACCTCCTCCAAGTCCCCAAATGCTTGAGCAGACTCCTCCTCCTTCATGTCCGGCACAGCGTCAGGCCACTCCTCCTGCTTCAAGTCCAGCACAGCGTCAGCCATGTCAGCCATTTCCGCCGTCTCAGCAATCGCAGAAGAGACACGCCGCAGCTATGGTGCGTGGCGGTATGAGTCGAGGTAGTACAGGAAGTACAGGCGGAGACAAGGGATATAAATATGGTCCAAGCCTCGCTCCTCTTCCTCAGAGGCCTTACAACATGACCGAGGAGCAAAACGCAGCCATAGTGCAGGCCCAAGTGGACGCCCATTTTGGATTGAAACCGGCACCGCCGCCAAAGGAGAAAGTACCTGAGAAAACGATTGACCACTTCATTTGTTTGGCTAGAGCACCAGCTCCCAAGCATGTTGACTCAGACTATGAGCGTCAAATCAGGAAGCTACATCGAGAACGGCTACAGAAGGAAGTGAGCTCAAGCTCGAGCCAACAAGCAGCTGGCAAAAAATGCGGGAAAACCGATCCCTGGCTGGGAGAACAGGCGGCGCAAGCGATCCTCCCGCTTGTTGTGCCAACAACACATGAGAGGAGTACGCGCGCCAAATATTATTATGGGCAAACCATTAGCGTTTCCCAGTAGGGAGATGTGGTAATAACGGAGGAGCATATAATGCAGGCTGAAATGCTCAAGATCTCTGTTGGACAACTCCTCGAAATCAAGTCCATGTCTACGCTTAGAGAATCAGAAATAAAATGGAAATATTTCCGAGGCCAACCTTTGGTCCATCCAGACAAGGTCAAGGACCTCCCAACGAGAATGTATGAATTGCATCAATGGTACATGAACATTACCAAGATTTCCAATCGAGAGTCCCTCATGGTGAATGTCAAGCATGAGCATTATTACCATGAGAAAGCTCTGGCCGTTGAGTATCCAGAACTATTTTAGTTATACAATCAAGACGCACTCGACAAGTCTATCATCAGTTGCTATTGTCTGTAAGTGATTTCTTTCTGTAATTTAAGTCTCAAGCTAGTTATGTAGTGATAATTTTGATCAATCATTACATGTAATTATCCTCACTATATTCTTTTCTGTGGTATTATATGCAGGATGAAGATGTATGAAATGAAAAAATATGGACGCTATGGCATTGGGTTCATTGACCCAAATACCATTAATGAGGACATATGGAAGCTTCCATTTTATCAAGCTGGTGTAGAGGAAAGCATGCTAGAGTTCTTGAAGCGCCTCAATACCAATGAAGATATACTACTTCCTTACAACTTCCCGTGAGTCACACTGTCTTGTACTACAAATTCTGTTTTTGCTTACTAGCTAGCTAGATGTTAATAATTAAGTGTATACGGTTTACGGTAGTTGATTAATTTTATGCACATGCCCGCTTAATTAAGAAATGCAAACGTGTGCGCATGCAGTTGGCACTGGGTCTTGTTAGACATTAAAGTTGAGGAAGGAAAAGTTGAATTACTGGACTCACTAACTAAAGAAGATAAAGACTTCACCATCGTGAAGGGGATAGTCAACAGGTAAATTCAATCATTATTAACTATATCTCGGCCTATTATTAGTTCGTCATTTCCTGATATGAACTATTTAATAACCCTTTATTAATTTTCTTTGCCGGCGGGCAGGACATGGGCAAAGTTCATCAAGGTGACTCCAGGCAACTGGGCAAAAAAGTTGTTTTGGCATCGAACAAAGGTAAGTAATTAAGTAGTACTAGCTAGCTACCATCTCTTTAATTCTTGTTTCAATATCATTAATTAATTATCATGCTTGAGTAATCATTATCTGATTCAATTCCATTCTCGTAAAGGCCCTGAAGCAGGCGCCGGGGAATAATCTGTGTGCATTCTACGTTTGCGAGAACATTCGCATGATGGCGTCTGAAAGGAGCAGATCTGATAGACAGGACTGGGTACGTTTGTCAGAACACTATTCACACCATTATCGATATCTAGTCACACAACTAACACACATGCATATTGATCTCTTTCTTAACAGTTCAGAGAGGTGCGGGATAAGCTCCTACCATCGGACCGCATACTAGCACTTCAAGAGGAAATAGCCGGATTTTTGCTCGACCAGGTCATAGATCCCAAAGGAGAACACTATTACCCGCTACCGCCCCCATGTACCACTTGTCATCATGCTCCGAAGGCACCAAGGCAACATATGTAGGAGAAATTGTATATGTATATACATGTGTATGTGTGAATAATTAATGGTGTTGGTTGTGAGACATTTGATGATATATATATATATATGCGGTTCTACGTACGAGAAAATCTATTTATATATATGCATAACGTGTACAATTTGTAGTATCGTGAAATACCAGCAAACAAAAAAATGAATGGAAAATAAAGCGAACCCCCCCCCCCCCCCAAACATTTAGTACCGGTTGGTGTTACCAACCGGTACTAATGTCCTACGCGCACACGGGTCTGGCTCGTGCCACGTGGTGTCACTTTAGCGCTGGTTTGTGACGAACCGGTACTAAAGGGGTGGGGGGCTTTAGTCCCCACTCTTTAGTGTCGGTTAGCAAACCGGCACTAAAGGCCATTACGAACCGGCACTAAAGGTCGGTTCGGCACTAGTGGTCCTATTAACTCAACAAATTAAAATGATATTTATTTCGTAAATTGAAAGTTCTTACAAAATAATAATAATAT
This sequence comes from Triticum timopheevii, assembly GCA_963921465.1. NCBI lineage: Eukaryota > Viridiplantae > Streptophyta > Magnoliopsida > Poales > Poaceae > Triticum > Triticum timopheevii. Next base: position 600,268,006 of record OY997267.1, read on the forward strand.
TAATTGTTTATATATAACTTGGCAAGTTAACTCCTAGTGATTGCATACATAAGCTTGCAAAGATTTTACTGACCAATGCAGTAATAGACGCGCAATCATGTGTTTATGTTTTTTTAACATTTCTCCGTCCAGCCCAACATGACATTTTCACCCAGCCCAGCAAGTCCGCGGATTACGAGAAAATTGCAAATGGGATTTAAATTCTACCATATATATAAACGGGTGGTTGCATAGATGCTACATCATTGTTTCCCCCAGCCCACCAAATGGACTAAAAAACAAATTCACTAGCTGACATGTGGGCCAGTAGGTCGAAGCCTAAGCAAGGCGTTGGATTTACATCCAATGGTCGGCATTCTTCTTCAATCTCTTGTCTTCTTCTCCCAGCGCTGCTGGGACCGCCTGCTCCAGCCTCCGGTATCCAGCAGTGTTGTTTTGCACGCCTCGCAGCGAAACGCTACCCTGCCGATGGCCAGGCCATCGCTCCACTCCGCACCTCCTGTTATTCTCTACCAAGTGTAGGCCCATCCTGCACCCAAACCAGTCAAGTTTCCCACACCTCTCCGTCTGTGACTCCACTGCCGTGTCTTCCCCATCTCCAGGTTGTTCCAGTCTGGGGCCTCACCGTCGTCCACTACCTCGCTGCGCTCGGCACAGCGTGGTCAACAAACGAGAGTCATCGGAAGAGGACTGTAAGTGAGAGCCTCACGGCTAGGCCCCATGAGGTCCATGGTCGCACGCAAGGAAAGTTCCTCCTTATTAAGTTGTTTCCTCCCCCTCGCAGATTTGGTGGCTGACTTGTGGGCCTACTAAGCAAACATGTACGCAGGACTTTGTCAACTTAATCAACAAATGATTCTAGCAGCTGGACCATTGGATGTTAATCCAACAGCAGTGCTCCTTCTTCAACCTCTGTTCTTGCTCCTATCTCCCATGGGCGGCAGTGCTGCCGCGCACCCGAACCAGTCAAGTTTCCCACTCCTCTCTATCTGTGACTCCACTGCCGCGTCTTCCCCATCTCCAGGTCATTCCAGTCTAGGGCCTCGCCATCGTCCACCGTCCTTGGTGCGCTCGGAACGGTGTGGTCAACGTGGTCAACAAATGAGAGTCATCGGAAGATGACTGTACGGGAGAGGCTGACGGTGGGGATGCACCACGCCCATGGACGCATGCATGCAACTGCATCCTTTTTACCCTGAAAAATAATTTTTGTTCCCCCTGACTGTTGGGACCCACCAGTTACATCTTCGCACGCAAGAAAGTGCGTCCATATTACGGGGGAAAACGATTTGCCCCCTGACTGTTTCGGACCCACCAGCTACATCTTTGCATGCAAGGAAGTGCCTGACAGTCGGGACCCACCTGGTCGAAGCATACATAGCGTTGTCATTCTGGTCGTGAACGTGTACGTACATACTGGTTGATGTAGAGGTACGCACGTGTTGTAATAGAGGCGCGCACGTATCATGTACACGTACGTACATCGGCCAGGGTGCAAGAAAGTAAATACGACCATGTATGTACATACGGGCGGGGTCTCGAACGCCTACTCGCACATACGTACGGCCAGGGCTCGTGTACATGGCTGGGTCGGAACGAAGAAACTGCGTCATCATCGTGTTCATGGGGAGCCAGCCGGCTGGGTCAGAACGGAATGCGTCGTCGTGTTCATCGAAAGGGCTTGGACGGAACGGCCGATGGAAACGAGGCCTGACGTACCGCAGAATGGAGGAAACGGCCTTGTGTTCGACCAGCCACGGTCGAAACGGGATCCTGTTCATCGGGAGGAGTCTGGCGTACCGCAAAACGGAGGAAAAGGACTTATGTTGGACCTCCGACAGTCGAAACAGGGTCTTGTTGATCGGGAGGGGTGTGGCGTACCGCAAAATGGAGGAAACGGACTTGTGTTGGAGCGCTACAGTTGAAATGGGGGTCCTGTTCATCGGGAGGGGTGTGGCATACCGCAAAATGGGACTCCACGGGATGCTGTTCATCTCCACCGTCGACCTCCTCCAGCCTACACGGGCTACTGTTCATCCACCGTCGACCTCCTCCAGCCTCCACCTACGACTATTCATCCACGGGCTCCTATTCATCCAGCCTCCACCGCACGCTCCTCCACTGGCTACTGTTTAACCAGCCCTCTCCACGGGGTCCTGTTCAACCACCCCTCCACAGGCTACTGTTCACCCAGCCCTCCACCGGCTACTGTTCAAACAGCCCTCCACCGGCTACTGTTCAACCTTCCCTTCATGGGGTCCTGTTCGTCCAGCCCTCCATGGGGTCCTGTTCATCCATGCCCAACCCGCTCGATCGATCGGGGTCCTGTTCATCCAGCGGAAACACCACGGGGTCATGTTCATCCAACCCCCACCGGGAACTGTTCATCCAACCCCCCCCCCCCCAGCAACACACACTGTTCTTCCAGAGGAAGCATCGATCGGCTACAGTTAGCAGCAGTAGCAAAGGAATCGCTCGATCGCTCGGGTTCAATAACGCGTCGCCTGCAGTGCAATCGCTCAGGTTCAGTTAGCGACGCCTCGCTTGGGTTCAGTTAGAGCCCAACGCCTCGCACCCACATGCATACGTGTACGACAGAAATGTGTATCGCTTGGCCCCCGATCACCCACCATAACTGGGAACTCCCCAAAATTTTCCTCACCCTCGCTTCTACCATGGTTTTTTTCCGTCATGGACGGCCCAAAGAATGTTGCAGCTATGTCTCCGGCCCACCCAGGACGAAAAGCCCATTTTCTGTCATGATTTTTTGTCATAGAAGTAGGAGCCCACCACATCTATGATGATACCGGGTTTTGTCACAATTATTGTCATAGAAGTGTCATAAGTATTACATAATTTTTTTTGTTCGGCCCAAAATGTCACAGATGTGTCTTTTTTTTGTAGTGATCGCCCCTGAATATGCTGAGAAAAATGCTATAAAGCGTCCTTGGGGTGACATTCTCTACAGGAAGCTACATCCCAAGACCAAGGCTGAAGCCATTGTCGGGAACGTAGCATGCAATTTCAAAAAAAATCCTACACTCACGCAAGATCTATCTAGGAGATGCATAGCAACGAGAGGGGAGAGTGTGTCAATGTACCCTCGTAGACCAAAAGCGGAAGTGTTAACTTAACGCGGTTGATGTAGTCGAACATCTTCTCGAATCAACCGATCAACTATCGAATGTATGGCACCTCAGAGTTCTGTGCACTTCAGCTTGATGACGTCCCTCGAACTCTTGATCCAGTAGAGGTACGAAGGAGTCAACGAGTTCCGTCAGCACGACAGCATGGTGACGGTGTTGGTGATGTGATCAGCGCAGGGCTTCGCCTAAGCACAACGACAGTATGACCAGAGGAGTAAACGATGGAGGGGGCACTGCACATGGCTAAACAACTGATGTGCTTTGGGGTGCCCCTTCCCTCGTATATAAAGGAGGAGACGGGAGAGGGCCGGCCCTATGGCGTGCCCAAGTGGGGGGAGTCCCACTAGGATTCCCAATCCTAGTCGGCCCCTTTCCTTTCCAATGGAGGGGGAAAGGGGAAAGAGGGGGAGAGGGAGAGGGAAAGGGGGGTCGCGCCCCCTCCCCTAGTCCAATTTGCACTCCCTATGGGGGGCACTGTCGGTGTCAAAACCGGCGGATCTCGGGTAGGGGGTCCCAAACTATGCACCTAAGAATCAAAGGTAACAGGAGGCGGGGACACGATGTTTTACCCAGGTTTGGGCCCTCTTAATGGAGGTAATACCCTACTTCCTACTTGATTGACTTTGATGAGTATAAGGGATACAAGAGTTGATCTACCACAAGATCGTAATGGCTAAACCCTTGATGTATAGCCTATATGGTTCTGATTGTGCCTCTACGGAATAAACCCTCCAGTTTATATAGACACCGGAGGGGACTAGGGTTATACAAAGTCGGTTTACAAAGGAAGGAAACTACACATCCGGAGGCCAAGCTTATCATACATGCCAAGGAGAGTCCCATCCGGACACTGGGGAGGGCCTTTGGTCGTGTATCTTCATGGCCCATCCGTCTGGCCCATGTCACATCGGTCGGCTCCCCGAGGACCCCATAATCCAGGACTCCCTCAGCAGTCCCCGAACTTGCCTTCAGTGACGACATTCTATCCGGCTTCGTGTCTTCGGCTTTGCAAGCCGGGTTCTCCATTGTGCTTCATACAGTTCGGTTTTTGCACTTAAATGCCATATCCTTCAGCTTCCGCACCATCGTCGCCTTGGTCTCCATGTGTCAAACGAATACGAAGGGTATAAGCATTTTTAAAATTAACCACTTGACCATGTAGGGAAGGCGCCTATTTAAAGAGATTGAATCTCATATGCCATTCCTCACCAGGCAAAAATCCTTAGAGCTTGTCATAGAAAACCACTCAAACATGGTTGGCGCTGCTGGTTCTTCCTCACACCCCCATGGCCCTCAAACAGGTGATTGGGAGAGCTGTTCGGTATCCCTTGCCCAGCTAACCAAGCTTCAAGTGCAGGGATATCTCCTGCCCTCGGATCTAGTCCCCGTTCGGGCGGGATTAACTTCTTTCAATGGCGAAGCCCTGGCGGAGAATTTTCCTAATCCCGCTAAAGGGGAGCGGGTGTGCTTTGTTTCCTTCCTCCTGAGAGGCATGGGATTTCCAATCCGCCCTTTCCTCAGAGGTCTCTCGGAGTATTCTGTCCTCCAATTGCACAATCTTACGCCGGGCTCTATCCTGCACATCGCATGCTTCATCGCTCTCTGCAAGTTGTTCCTAGGCTGCGAGGCCCATTTCGAATTATGGAGAAAATATTTCTGCCTCGTCCCTCGCTCCCAAAAGGGACCTATATTCGAGGTGGGTGGCGCCAAAGTATGGAACATAGGCGGAACAGGATACTTTTGAAGAAGATCTGGATATTTTTATAGAGTTCAAGGACGACATCTTTTATCAGACGAGTTATGACGGCACAGAAGTGGCCATCATAGCCGATTATCCCGGCGTTGTCCCCTCCTTCCAAGTGAGTACTCAGGAGACATCTCCTCAAAAAGAGTTTGCCCCTTGTGACTCACCCGCCGCACTGTATCATGCTCCCAAGGGGCGTTGCTTATTACATTGCACTACGGCAAAGGCGCCCTCTAAGAAGACGGCCGCCTGCACAACGCGAGCCTTTGAAAAGAAAAGCCAATGATGATACAGGCGGGCCCTCTGATCCATCAAAGAGGTATGAGTTTTATCACGTACTCAGGGGATAGACCAACTAGTGATGTTTCCCGTTGTGCCATTTTGTAGGAAGAGTGTACGCCGGACAGTATCCGGAGACCAGTCCAGTCACGCATAGGCTAATCCGGTCCCGGACCCGACTACAAGGTCTGGGGTCAATACGGGGGACATGCTGGATTGTTGCCTCCACGAGGATTTGGATAATGTAGACGTTACCAACTCCAAAATGGAGAGTGCGATGAATCATCACCTGCGGAGAGCGGCTATGCACAATCCAATCTTTACCGAGGAGGCTTTCAATGCTATCAGCTCGGCGGATGCTTACATCCGAGCTGCTCGTGATGGACTTGCTGGCGCCACTCACCAGCTTTCAAAAGATATGCGGGTAAGAATTTTTATGCAGATTCAATAATCATATACCAGTAGCCCCCGAGTCTTGAAGCAGTTGGTCCAACTGATTTAAGAATTGTTATATCCTCAGGTACTCATGGAGAAAAATAGCACCTTATCCAAGGAGCTAGAAGAATGCGGAACTGCGGCCACCGCCGAACTGGAAGATTTGAAGAAATTCCAGAAGGAACCTCAAGGTTAGCAGAATAGTAGCCCGGAAATAACATTCCATACCAACGGTGTTGTTGCTAAAATATGCATCGCTTTATTGGTAGGGTCGACAGATCAACTGGAGGAGAGGCTAAGAGCTGCTGAAGCGGATAAACAACATGCCGAAGGGCAAGAAGCCGCTGGTCGATGTGTATTAACACGGACAATTAATGAGAAGAACAAGCTACATGATGCAAGCATCAAACAAGCCGAAGAGCTAAAGGACTTAAGGGCCCAATTATCAGACGCTGTGAAGGAAAACAAGAAGCTGAAAGGCGGGATATTCAGTATGCTTTTAACCTTACTTTCACATGGTCTCCCGATTGAAAATTTGACAAGTTTTTTTGCTGTAGGTGTGTTAATCTGACGTCCCGAGGGAGAAGTGTCCGGATTTCAAGGCGACCTGCTACAAGAGCTGTCCAAAGTGCATGAGCAAGCTCGGAAAGCAATGAGGAACATGGCTAAGGCTTTAAGGCCATCCAATCCACCTCCAGGAAGTATGGAGGAGCTTGTGAATTTATTCAAGGGAGCTCGGCGCCGCTTTGGGATATGGAAGATATCAGCATGTCGAGAAGGCGCACGAGAGGCCTGGGCCATGGTGAAAACACGGTACACCTGACTTGATCCGAATCATATTGCCTGGGTCGAACCTCGGGGACCGGATGGAGAAGAAATTCCTGTTAGCTTAGTGTACGACCAAGTGAAGATAGCCACTAAGTATTCTCAACAGGATTGTAAACTAGACAACCTTTTAGAGGGTCTAGAGGAAGAAGTTTTTTAGGCCGAGTAGTAATGTACTTTTAGCGGCAAACTTTCTCTGGCTAAACTGTAAAACATTTGTCATGGCAGACTTTCTGCTTCGACCTCCGAAACCCAAGGTTTGGAGTGTTTCCGAATACTATACTGTGGGTAAATACTAAAGTATGTTTGGAAACAAGGCAGTCCGGTCATAATTTCTTGAACAGACAAGTTGTATTCGGGGAGTTATGTTATATTACATTTGATCATAAGAAACATCTTCCAGAGAATAGTCCCGTTAAGGGTTCCTTTCACTGGTCTAGCATGCGCCTTTTTTGCGCATGCCAAAGCTGTGATGCTAAAAACCACAGCACTTGTTATATTATGGGGGCTTATGATTCATCTTATTTCCGCCGGCCAATCATTCCCTTAAGAACGCTAGCTTTCGGCTTCACCCAGTCTGAGGTACATGTCCGGATGACCCGGCTGTAGCAATCGCAAAGGTACTCCCTTTATGCCCTAGCACAGGAGCTAGGCAGCCCAGCTTGGAAAAAACTTAAGTCATAAAGGTGCATATAATGGCGAAGAAAAATTTCATATATGAGTAGACAACACATATATATGGTGAGCTTAATGCTCAAAAATAATAATAATAAGCTTCTGTAAAAAGAAGCCCCCAGGTATTGTAGGGTATGTACATTTAAGGATGTATGCCCCTCAAGTGTGCCGTTTATCCGGATACGAGCTAGAAAACGTTAAAAATGAGAAAAGGGAAAAGGACGAAAGAGAGAAAAGAAAGAGCGAAAACAAAGGTAAGAGTGCGGACTTAGGCGTAGAATCTTCGGAGCCGGGCAGCGTTCCTTGGGTTTGGCTCCAAGCGATTATCTGAAGCGTTGCGAAGGCGATAGGCTCCTCCAGTGAGAACTTCATCGGTAATGAAGGGACCCTCCCATTTGGGCTTGAGCTTGTCCTTTTTCTTCTCTGGTAGGCGTAGAATGAGTTCACCGACATTGTAAGTCTTTTCCAGTACCTCCCTGCTTTGATATCACTGAGCCTACTATTGGTAGAATGCGGAACGGGCCTTCGCGACATCGTGCTCCTCCTCCAGGCCATCCAGATCGTCCTGCCAATCGAGCTCGGATTCTCTCTCTTCGTACATGCGCACTCGAGGTGAGTCATGAATAATGTCGCAAGCCAATACTTCCTCGGTGCCATACACCATGAAGAAGGGTGTATATCCGGTCGTGCAATTGAGCATAGTCTGCATCCCCTATAGTACGGAATCTAGTTCCTCAATCCAGGGCTTGTTCGATTCTTGCAGAGATCGCACTAATCTGGGTTTGATGCCGCTCATTATCAGGTCGTTAGCCCGCTCGACCTGACCATTTGTTTGAGGGTGATATACAGATGCGTAATCGAGCTTGATGCCCAAATTAGCGCACCAAGTTTTCACCTCATCGTCCGTAAAGTTAGAGCCATTGTCAGTAATAATACTATGTGGGACACCATAACGGTGTACGACACTGGATATAAAGTCTATAATGGGTCCGGCTTCGGGCATTTTGACTGGTTTGGCCTCTATCCACTTGGTGAACTTGTCAACCATAACTAGTAAATATTTCTTCTTATGGATTCCCCCTTTAAGGCATCCGACCATGTCCAGTCCCCAGACTGCAAAAGGTCAAGTAATGGGGATTGTGCACAAGGCAGTGGGTGGAATGTGGCTTTGATTGGCGAAAAGCTGGCATCCAATGCAGCGTTGTACAAAGTCCTGTGCGTCTGCTCGGGCCGTGGGCCAAAAGAAACCCGTGTAGAAGGCCTTACTAACAAGGACCCGAGCTGCGGCGTGATGGCCACCAAGACCGGTGTGTATTTCAGCCAAGAGCTTCCGTCCCTCTTCTTCGGAGATACATCTTTGAAGGACTCCGGTAGTACTTTTCTTGTACAATTCCCCTTCATGAACTTTGTAGGCTTTTGAGCGCCGAACAATACGACAGGCCTCAGTCTGATCCTCAGGGAGTTCATTCCTAGTAATGTAGGTGAGGAAAGGCTCAGTCCAGGGGCAATTATAGCCATAATTTTGTGGGCTGATGGTGTTATTCGGTGCCCGAACCCCCGATTATATCGGAGCTGTGTTCGGAGTATGGGGGTATGGTCAGCTCCGGACAAGTGTTTCTGCTCTCGTCCTGCCACACCACGGATGGCTTGAAGAGCCTTTCCATAAAGGTGTTGGGTGGGACGGGGTCACGTTTAGCACCCATGTGAGCAAGGATGTCCGTAGCTTGATTACTCTCTCGAGCTACATGATGAAACTTGAGCCCCTCGAACCGAGCTGATATTTTGAGTACAACGTTACAGTAAGCTGCCATCTTTGGATCTTTTGCATCGAAGTCTTCATTTATTTGGGATATTGCAAGGTTTGAATCCCCGCGTACTTCGAGGCGTTGTATGCCCATGGAAACGGCAATCCGGAGACCATGCAAAAGGGCCTCGTATTCGGCTGCATTGTTAGAGTCTGTATACAGTATTTGGAGCACATAACAGACTGTGTCTCCTGTGGGGGATGTCCAGATGGCACCAGCCCCGAGTCCGGCTAGCATTTTAGATCTGTCTAAGTGCATCACCCAATTGGAATATACGTATTCTTTAGGGATTTTGGCCTCTATCCATTCGGTGACGAAATCAGCCAACACCTGAGATTTAATAGCTCGGTGTGGCTTGTAAGTTATTTTGAACGATAAGAGCTCAATGGCTCATTTGGCAATCCGGCCAGTGGCGTCCCGGTTGTTTATAATGTCATTGAGTGGTACTTCGGAAGCCACTATGATCGAGCACTCTTGAAAGTAGTGCTGGAGCTTGCGGGATGCCATGAAGACCGCATATGCTATCTTTTGATAGTGCGGGTATCAGGATTTGCATGATGTAAGGACTGTCGATACGTAGTATACTGGTTTTTGGAGTGGGAATTTATATCCTTATTCCTCTAGTTCGACGATGAGCACCGCACTCACCACCTGGTGGGTTGCGGATATGTAGAGCAACATCGGCTCGCCGGTGCCTGGTGCGGCCAGGATTGGATTGCTTGCTAACAAAGCTTTTATCTCCTCCAGTCCGGTAGTGGCAGCGTTCGTGTACATGAAGTTATCGGTGCGTCGGAGTAGTCGGTATAATGGCAATGCCTTTTCTCCTAATCTAGAAATAAAATGGCTCAAAGCTTCCACGCAACCGGCTAGTATTTGGACCTGCTTGACATTTGTTGGTGTTGCCAACTGCGTCAGGACTTGGATTTTGGCCGGGTTTGCTTCGATTCCTCTATTAGAGACAATGAACCCAAGCAGCTTTCAGGTGGGAACACCGAAAACACACTTTTCTGGATTAAGCCGGATATCATATGATCGGACGTTGTCGAATGTAAGGCGTAAATCATCCACCAGTGATTCGACATGTTTAGTTTTGATGACTATGTCATCTACATATGCCTCCATGGTCTTTCCGATTTGCTTCTCCAAGCATGTTTGAATCATGCGTTGGTAGGTTGCGCCGGAGTTCTTGATCCCGAAAAGCATAGTATTGAAGCAGAAGGGCCCATACCGGGTGATGAATGCTGTTGAGGCCTGATCAGATTCTACCATCTTAATTTGATGGTATCCGGAGTATGCATCGAGGAAACACAGTGAATCATGTCCCGTGGTTGCATCAATGATCTGGTCGATGCGAGGTAATGGGAAGGGGTCCTTAGGGAAATCCTTATTAAGGTCTTTGAAATCGACACACATGCGCCATGACTTATCCTTCTTCGGCACCATGACCAGGTTTTCTAGCCAGTTCGGATGTTTGATTTCTCTAATAAACTCGGCTTCAAGTAGCTTTGGCTAGCTCCTCCCCCATAGCTTGTCGTTTGGGTTCGGAGAATTGGCGCAGTGTTTGTTTGACTGGTTTGTATCCTTTCAGTATGTTGAGACTATGCTCGGCCAGTCTTCGTGGGATACCTGGCATATCCGAAGGGTGCTAGGTGAATATGTCCCAATTTTCGCGCAGGAATGCACGTATGCGACATCGATCGTCGGATGCAGTTGTGCCCTAATGGAAGTTGTCTTCTTGGGGTCCGTTGGGTGGACTTGAAATTTGATTATTTCGTCTGTTGGTTTGAAGGAAGTGGATTTGGGTCTCTTATCGAGGATTACATCATCCCTATCCAGTGTGGAACGTAGGGAGGTTAATTCTTCGGCTGCTAGGGCCTCAGATAAGGCTTCGAGGGCTAGAGAAGCGGTTTTATTTTCGGCGGGGAGTGCTATGTCCGGATCACTGGTGATAGTGATGACTCTGTTGGGGCCCGGGCATTTTAAGCTTCATATACCCGTAATGGGTATGGCTTGGAAGCGTGTAAATGTGTCACACCCTAGTAGGGCGTGATACCCACTTTTAAAAGGTGCCACATGGAAGATTAACTCTTCAGACTTGTAGTTCTCCACGTGCTGAATACCACATCGAGTTTAATTTTTCCCGAGCATCTTGCTTCTCGACTAGGGATAATACCTCGAAAGGTTGTGTTACTGTGCTCAATGCGACTTGTGTCCATTTGCATTTTATTGAGCATGTCCTTGTAAATGAGGTTCAGCCCGCTACCACCATCCATTAGCACTTTAGTGAGCCGATAGCCATCCAAAATTGGGTTTAGGACTAAAGCGGCTGGCGCCCAGACTGAGCGGTGTCTCGGTTCGTCATTGGCATTGAAAGTGATTGCCATATCGTTCCAAGGATTTATTGCTACCACTTGGCAGACTTCGGTGAGGTCGCGGAGCACCCTCTTGTGCCGATTGTTGGACGAAAAGGTCTCAAAGACCGTGAATACTTTGAGATTATTGTCCTCCGAAGAGTAGTTCTCTGGGGTTTTGTTGGTGATGATATCCTCGCCGCTCTTGGCTACTTGCCGAAGTATCCAACATGCTCGAAGGATGTGCGTTGGTTCAGTATTTGGCATCACGTGAATTTGACAGGGCTTGTCAAGCCAGTCATCGAGGACAGTTCTATGTCCTATAAAGGGTTTAGTTTTCTTGTCCTCAGGATGATGATCAGGTGCCCCTCTAGGGTGCATCCTTTTTTCCTGTCTGGGCGATGGCCTAAAGGCCTGTGGTTCCCAGTGGGCTGACTTGGTCTTCCAGGCGCTTTCCATTGTGCAGTACTTATGTACTTTGTGTTCCAAGTCTGCAAAGTGCAATACACGATGGCGGTTGAGGGCGTTAAGGATTCCCTCATCCATATAGTTGTTACAAAATACTGAGATCACGTCGTCGTCGCAGCAGTCTTTAATCTTGGTTTTAACAAGGAGGAATCTGGCCCAGAAGTGATAGACTATTTCTTGAGGCTGCTGCCGCACATACATTAAGTCACATATATCCAGAGGACCAGAATTGCTTGGGGAATATTGCTTGTGGTGGGTGGGCGGGATTAAATCCATTCCTTGACCCATTGTGGAGTATGGAGTTTGAAGAGTCTCCAGGGCTACCAGCCCGGGCTCCGGGGTGTTCGGTAAATTTTCAGGTTTAAAGCCCCGATCCGGTGTTCGGAGGGCAGGATATATCTCCCTGAAGTGGGGTGTCCGGCTCTCCGAATTTGGAAACCCGAACATATTTCATTCTTGGCATGGGAGAGGAATTGTTGTCCACTTTTTCCTCCACAACCGCTACCTGATGGGTGATCGGTGGAGATTTGATCTCTCTCAGATCGGGTTTAAGCCCAATCTGATCATAGTCGGTTGCGACCCCCAGGGCGGCGATGCGATCTAGCAGTGTGTTCAAGGACGCTACATCTGCCGGATCCATCTTGTTGGAGTACTCAGGGCCAATGTGGAGATGGTTTTCGGTGGCATGTTGGGTCATCTTCGGCTTAAAGTCCGAAAAAACGCTCATGATGAAGTTGCCAAGCCGGAGGGTTTGCCCTGAAAGCAGTGCTTCTCCAGAGGTGATGCTGTCCTTGATGACAAGGCGGGCCATCGAGCCTTCTAGCGACGGCACAGTGGAACTCTCAATGAAAGCACCAATGCCGGTGTCAAAACCGGCGGATCTCGGGTAGGGGGTCCCGAACTGTGCGTCTAAGGATCAAAGGTAACAGGAGGCGGGGACACAATATTTTACCCAGGTTCGAGCCCTCTTAATGGAGGTAATACCCTACTTCATGCTTGATTGACTTTGATGAGTATAGGGGTTACAAGAGTTGATCTACCACGAGATCGTAATGGCTAGACCCTAGATGTCTAGCATGTATGATTTTGGTTGTGCCTCTACGGACTAAACCCTCCGGTTTATATAGACATCAGAGGGGACTAGGGTTATACAAAGTCGGTTTACACAAGAAGGAAACTACATATCTGGATACCAAGCTTGCCATTCACGCCAAGGAGAGTCCCATCCGGACACGGGAGAGGGCCTTCGGTCTTGTATCTTCATGGTCCATCAGTCCGGTCCATGTCACATAGGATGGCTCCTTGAGGACCCCATAATCCAGGACTCCCGCAGGTGCCACCACCTCGTGGCCTGCATCTCCACTCCCCTATGGCCCAAAAAGGCCCATTAACTTTCCCAGGCGGTTCCGGTAACCTCCCGGTACTCCAAAAAATCCCCAAACCTCTTCAGAACCATTCTGGTGTCCATATATAACCTTACAATATATCAATCTTTACCCGTCGACCATTTCAAGACCCTCATCATGTCCATGATCTCATCCGGGACTCCGAACAATATTCGGTCACCAAAACACATAACTCATATATACATATCGTCATCGAACATTAAGCGTGCAGACCCTATGGGTTGGAGAACTATGTAGACTTGACCAAGACACCTCTCCGGTCAAGCGGAACCTGGATGCTCATATTTGTTCCCAGATATTCTATGAAGCTCTTTATCGGTCGAACCGCAATGTCAACATACATTATTCCCTTTGTCATCGGTTTGTTACTTACCCGAGATTCGATCGTCGGTATCTCCATACCTAGTTCAATCTTGTTACTGACAAGTCTCTTTACTCGTTCCGTAGTGTATCATCCCACAACTAACTCATTAGTCACATTGCTTGCAAGGCTACATATGATGTGCATTACCAAGAGGGCCCAGAGATACCTCTCTGATACTCGGAGCGACAAATCCTAATCTCAATCTATGCCAATCCAACAAACACCTTCGAAGATACCTGTAGAGCATCTTTATAATCACCCAGTTATGTTGTGACGTTTGATAGAACACAAGGCATTCCTCCGATGATCGGGAGTTGCATAATCTCATAGTCGGAGGAATATATATATGACACGAAGAAAGTAGTAGCAATAAAACTGAATAATCATTATGCTAAGCTAACGGATGGGTCTTTTCCATCACATCATTCCACTAATGATGTGATCCCATTTATCAAATGACAACTCATGTCCATGGCTAGGAAACTTAACCATCTTTGATCAACGAGCTAGTCTAGTAGAGGCATACTAGGGACACGTTGTTTTGTCTATTTATTCACACATGTATCAAGTTTCCGGTTAATACAATTCTAGCATGAGTAATAAACATTTATCATGAATAAGGAAATATAAAATAACGACTTTATTATTGCCTCTAGGGAATATTTCCTTCAGCCATAACTCAAGGCTTCTATTCGTGCATGGTCAGAGGACCACAGCCCGCAAATGCCGACCCATCCAATCTTAGGTGGTGTCGAGAAGATGATCTGTTCAAGAGAAACTATGAGTTTGCAAAGGAGTCTGTGGCTAAAAACAAGATGGCTTTTGGACTGAACTTCAACCCAGGTCCTAATACTCGAAGGCCTGATGGCACTCGTTAAGCCAATCCAAATGGCATTGCTCCCTTTAATGACTTCGATGGGCTTCTATCCCATATTACTGCACAAAGGGCCACAGTGGATCAATCTGCTGAAGAAGAGGACTCTGAAGATGCTCCTAAGCCACCGAAGCAAAAGAAGAAGACAAAAGCTTCAAAGCCCTCAACTGCTCCAAAAGCTTCAAGGGTGAAGCCATTGAAATATGCACCTCCTGAATTCAGTGTGCAATCTAAAGATTAATCCCGCATCTCCAAGGAGACCAAGAAGCCCAAGAAGATTTCTGGGCATGATCTTACTCTTGCTAGCATTCTGCGCAATGAGGAGAATATATAGATCTATCAAGTGATGAAGATCTTGCTGGTGATGCTTTGGAAATGCTAATCAAGAGCAAGCAAGAGGCTGAAATATCCAAGGATCTGGCTCTCTTTGATGCGGATATACTGAACAACTTCATTGATGAGTGGTTTGAGAACACCTCGCTCAACAATGATGACTTGCATTTGCCCATTGACATCAGCGTCACATTTCAAGGCTGCATTGTCAAGGAGCTCGACATGGCAATGGGTACCCGCTACTCGCAAACCTGGCAGGTAAAAACCCTGTTAGGGTAAGGGTATGTGAAATAAAAATACCCATGGGTTTCTAAATGGGAAAAAAATTATACCCATCGGGTAAGACGGGTACGGGTACGGGAAGGCAATACCCATACCCGCAAACCCGCATACTACTACACCATGTCAAGTAGGTCCCATGTGTCATTGACTCGACTTATAAAAAATGAAGCTACTAGACCCTAAGTACAACTTGTGAAGTAGATTTGTTGTTGTCTCCCTTCCTTGCGTCTCCAGCCACCTTCAAAAGGTAAAATGCTTAGGTGTTGCAGTGACTACAAGAGGAATGGTCATGGCTGCGACTGCCATATGAAATGTCCGGCTACTCCTATGAGGAACGCATGTGCTCCACCACTGAAAAGGGCGAAGCATGAGAAGCATCCAATTTGGTGAATAATTTTACACTCCAAATTTAACACTTTTTTGGAATCTCTATGATGCATGAATGTGTTGATGATTGGTCTAGTGGCGAATGTGTATGATGTATGAATGGATTATTTGAATTTCTTGATGATTGTTTAGTCAACATTGAACATGCTAAAATACAAATACTGAGATAGGTACTTTTACCCACGGGTATTACCAGTACCCAGGCGGGTATGGCTATGGGAACAATTTGAAACTCGGGTGCGGGTACGGGTACAAGTTTGAGCAAAAAATATTGAGACGGGTGCGGGTTTGGGCACGCATTACCCATACCCATATCCTGCGGGTGCCATGTTGACAAGGAGCTTGCAATCGCTCAAAAGATCGTTGAGCTGGAAACAAGATAGATCATGAGAAGGCCCTATTGAAGAAGCATATGGCCAAGCTCAGTGTAACTGAGGTCCAGAACTTCAAGCAGATGATGATTGACCTCAAAGCTCACTTTTAGAAGAAGCATGAGGAAGCCAAAGGCTCTCGTGATCGGCTAAAATCTTATGCTGAAAAGTGCGTCCAGGCTCATAATGAGGCAGTGGAGCCAAAGGCTCTTGGTCGCCCAGGCATTGGCCCCAGACTTGCTGCCAAGAAGAAGAAGAAACCTGCTGAAGCTGAACCTGAAGCCCCAAGGTAGGAAAGGCCAAGCATTGTCTTCCCTGCTAGTATTACTGGCTCAAAGCCAAAGGTCCCTTCAGCAACTTCTGAACAAAAGAAGACTAAGCTAGCTGAGGCTGAAGCAGAGAAGAGGAGGCACCAAGGCACCTCAGATGATGCTCCCTCCAAGGAGAAGTTGAAGACAAAGTCTTCAAAGTCTTCACGCAAGGAAAGGGATGCTCCTCAAGAACCACTGAATGTTGAATCCATTTCTGTTGCACTATCGGCCTCCACCATTCGCGAGTGCTGTCTCGTTGTGCATGAGCCTGCTCCCACAGAGGCTCCTGAGTCTGAAGAGATTCTAGCTGGCGACTCCACCGCAACTAAAGGCATTGGTCATGAGGACCATGTTGAAGATGATGAAGTCCTTCCTCAGCTCGAGCCCAATCCGGTATCATCACCTGCTCCAATGAGCAATGAATTGATGATAAGTATTGGCGGTCCCACGACGCCAATCACATAAGATGTGTTTTGGGAAGAGCACCACTGTCGGTGTCCGGCGGATCTCGGGTAGGGGGTCCTGAACTGTGCGTCTAGGCGGATGGTAACAGGAGACGAGGGACACGATGTTTTTACCCAGGTTCGGGCCCTCTCGATGGAGGTAAAACCCTATGTCCTGCTTGATTAATATTGATGATATGGGTAGTACAAGAGTAGATCTACCACGAGATCAAGGAGGCTAAACCCTAGAAGCTAGCCTATGGTATGATTGTTGTAATGTATGTTGTCCTACGGACTAAAGCCCTCCGATTTATATAGACACCGGAGAGGGCTAGGGTTACACAGAGTCGGTTACAATGGTAGGAGATCCACATATCCGTATTGCCAAGCTTGCCTTCCACGCCAAGGAAAGTCCCATCCGGACACGGGACGGAGTCTTCAATCTTGTATCTTCATAGTCTTGGAGTCCGGCGGATATTGATAGTCCGGCTGTCCGGACACCCCCTAGTCCAGGACTCCCTCAGTAGCCCCCGAACCAGGCTTCAATGACGATAAGTCCAGTGCGTTTATAGTCTTCGGCGTTGCAAGGTGGGTTCTCCCTTCAAATTCCATGTACCTGTCGAACAGTGTCCGGCTTCATCTTGAATACTATGTTCCTCGGCTTCTACGCCAAATAATGGCCCTCTTCCACGCATCGCACGAATGCGAAAAGCCAGGGTGTCTTTTGCATTTCACCCCCCAATTGTGCGAGTCGCCCGCCTATAAAAGAGGCAAGAATCCAGATCCAAACCACATCGTCTTCCTCCCGCGAATACTCCATCGAAGCGCCTTTGACATAGAAATCCATTCCACCATGGATCGTCAATGCGGCTCTTCTTCACGTGCTCCCAGCCCACCGCCGGGGAATTGGAGGAGGTGCTCTATTTTGCACAACGAGCTTGTGAAGCTCCAAACGGGGGGATTCCTCCCTCCGGCCTTCATGATCCCAGTCCGGGCCGGACTGGTTACTTATCAAGGTGGGAGACAGGCGGAGGACACTCCAAGCCCCAATAAGGGGGAGCGAGTATGTTTTGTCCCTTATCTGACAAGGGGACTCGGATTTCCAATACATCCGTTCCTCCGCGGGCTCCTGAAGTTCTACGGACTCCAGCTCCACCACCTTACGCCCGCCTCTGTCCTGCATATCGCGGGCTACGTAGCTCTTTGCGAGCTATTCCTGGGCATTGAGCCCCATTTCGCATTGTGGAAGAGGCTGTTTTGCCTCGTACCCCGTTCTTACCAGGGGTCCATATATCAAGTGGGCGGCGCCGAAATATGGCGCATCGCCGGGACCGGATACCTATCCGGCACTCCCAAGAAGGCGTCCGAAGACTGGCCCTCGGAGTGGTTTTATATAGGAGACGCTCCGCTGCCAGACCCAGTTCGAATCGGCCTCCCGGAGTTTAGTGCTGCTCCCTTGAAGAAACGCCTCAGCTGGCGCCCACGGAGCCCCCTATTGGAGAAAGACAAGAGCGTCCACTACTTGATGGGCCGGATAAGATTAATGGCTCATTCCGGCCTGACCATGATCGGAGTCATGGCGACATGCATCAAGTGAGGGGTACAGCCACTGCAATACAGAGGCCACCCCATGTGGGATTTCAACGGGGAAGACGATGCTACCCGGCACGGCCGCAAAGGGCCGGATTCGACCGAGGATCTGGTGAAGATCCTGTCCAGCCTGTACAAGGGGGAGAAGGAGGATTTCCTTCGAACGAACCCTCTGGATGGGTTTTCCATGATTAACCCTAGAGGATGGGTAAGTGGACATCTTGAAGGGCCCAACCCATGCTTTCGAAGTTTAAGCTTCTTACATTATGTCTTCGGTGCAGGATCTATGCCGGACTGTGGAGGACATGGTAAGTCCTGCTCCGCAAAACGAGGATCCGGAAGGATCCCTGGATCCGGCCTCCGAAGAGGACCCGGATATCGAGGTGGAGCTGATTGACGGGGTGTATCACCAGCTCAGCATAGACAATGCTTTGGTTGCCATTACGGCGGACTACCCCGGGCTGAGTCTGGCTTCCCAGGTGACCGCGACCGAAGTCCGGACACCATTATCTCATCCCTGCCCATTTCTGACCTTCGCGAACGATGGTATTTTGCAGGAAGCGCCTTTACGGCAGGAAGCCGAGCCCGCGACGGCCGACCAACAAAGGTCAGTCCGAACCAGCAGGCGGAAAAGGAGCGCAGTGTGGACGGAAACGTCGCCGCAAAGGTATAGCTCGTATTTGAATTTTTAGAGCAACGTTCCGAGGAAACGTCTGAGTGCTCATGATCTTTGTAGGAGAAAAAGCGCTCGCCGGACTGCAAGCGCAGGAATTGCCAATCCGACCAACACCGGCCAGGCTCCAGCGCCCGGCCTGGAGGGGGAGGCAAGCGCAAGACGCGAGCCGGATCCTTCTCCAACGGAGGATACCGACAGACTGTACACCACCAAGTCTGAGGTGGAGAGCGCCATGAACCATAGGCGCCGCCGGACAGTATTTCAAGAAGCATGCTTTTCCCCTGAGGCATTGGATGCTTTTAATGCAGGGGACACGCACCTCCGTGCTGCTCAAAATGGTTTTACCAGAGCCACGGAGCAGTATGTGAAAGACATACGGGTAAGGGAATTTTAATGGTTGTATATACCAGTAGCCCCCGAGACTTAAAGTAGTTATGCTAACTGATTTAAGGATCATTGGAAATTTCAGGCACTTAACGAGAAGAACGCCCAGCTGTCTCGGGAGCTGCAAGATTGCAAGGCCCAACTTGAGGCCGCACTTGCTGCCGCAGGAGGAGACGGAAAGACCCCTCCTGGTAACACATTTTTATTAATAAATATAAGCGCTGTGCGGCGTGCGCGCGAGTCTAATAATGACATTTGCAGGTACCGCCGGACAAGATCCGGACAGGCAAGCATTGCTACGCCAGCTAAAGGCCGGCGAGAGTGTGCTGAATAGGGTTCAGCAGGAAAGGAACAAGCTCCAGGATGCCAACGCCAAGCTCGGAGAAGAGCTGAAAGGCGCTCAGGCCGAGCTGTCCGGCTCCGTTAAGGAGAATCAGCGGCTTCGTCGCGGCATTTATAGTGAGTGCTTGAGCGAACTCTTTTGAAAAGAAGAGTTCGGCGAGGAAGTATTTTGACATGATATGTCTTGTAGGTATACTCACGGATCGTCCTGCAGAGGAGATGCCCATATCAATGGGTGATCAACTTCCCGAACTGTTGCAGCTACTCGAATGAGTTCGGCAGGCAATGAGCGGCGTCGTTCAGGCTTTATGGCCAGCCCTCACCCTACCCAAGGGCCTCGGGGAGCTTGCGGAGAAGCTGTAGGGAGTGCGGAAGCGCTTCCGTTTGTGGAAGATTTCGGCTTGCCGTCAAGGTGCCAGGGAGGCTTGGGCCATGGTGAAGACGCGGTACAAGAAGGCGGATCCCAACCACATGGCCGAAGTTGGACCGGTGGGGCCCGATGGGAAGGAGATCCCTATGAGTTTAGTGTATAGCCAAGTAGAGTTGGCTGCTAAATTTTCCCAACAGGACTGTAAACTAGACAGCCTGTTAGACGGGATTGAGGAGGAATACAATCAGTAAATTTGACAATGTATGTTATCCTTTAAAGTGACATGTGAAATGCCTTCTAGCCAGATTGTAGATCGTTTGTCTTTGCCGACCTTTTCGCTTCGACCTCGGGACCCTAGAGTCCGGAGTGTGTCCGAATACCTTTTTGGTTAAGAAACAACCGTGGTATGCATGGAGACCAGGCATAGGGGTCACTAGTGCTTTATCAGACAAGTGCCCAACTAGTTATGTTATATTACATGGTTAGTAAGAAACATCTTCCAGGGAGAATAGTTCCGTTAAGGGTTCCTTTCCCTGGGAGGCATGCCCTAAAGTGCATGTCCGGACTGCAAAGAAAGCAGTAAAACATCTGGGGGCAAATAGATAAATAGGTAAAAAGTCATCTTTTAAGTCACCGACCGAATATTCCCTTAAGAACGCTAGCTTTCGGCTTCACCCAGTCTGAGGTACACATCCGGCTGACCCGGCAGTAACAATCGCAGAGGTGCTCCCTTTACCTCCTAGCCGAACAATCGGGAACGTAGGGGTAAGCACAGGAGCCAGGCAACCCAGCTTGGCCAAAACTTAAGTCATATCGATGCATATAATGGCGAGTAAAAGGTACATGTGGAAGCTTGACACATGTGCTGGGTATAAAACCCGTATAATTGAGCTTCTGTAAAAGAAGCCCCCAGGAATAATGAGTGCGGATGGCACATCATGCGTATGCAAAGAATGCAAAAATAGGCCCGGAAGGGCTTTTAAGTGAAAAGGATAAAAAGAGAAACAAAAGACAGCCAAAGTGTAAAAGTTTGGACGGGGGAAGGGGACGAACTCTTAGTCCGGCGCTAGGCATAGAATCATCGGAGGCGGGCTGCGTTCCATGGGTTCGGCTCGAGTCGGTGATCCGACGCATTTCGTAGACGGTACGCTCCGCCGGTCAGTACTTGATCGATGATGAAGGGGCCCTCCCATTTGGGCTTGAGCTTGTCCTTTTTCTTGTCCGGCAGGCGTAGAACTAGTTCACCAACGTTGTAAGTCTTGGCCCGTACTTCTCTGCTTTGATATCTTCGGGCCTGCTGCTGATAAAATGCGGAACGAGCCTTCGCGACGTCACGTTCTTCCTCCAATGTGTCCAAGTTGTCCTGCCGATCAAGCTCGGCCTCTCTTTCCTCATACATGCGCACTCGAGGTGAGTCATGAATAATGTCACAGGGCAAGACTGCCTCTGCGCCATATACCATAAAAAATGGTGTGAATCCGGTAGTACGGTTAGGCGTTGTCCGCAGCCCCCAGAGTACGGAGTCGAGCTCCTCGACCCATTGTGTGTCGGATTTAGTGAGTGACCTCACTAGTCTGGGTTTAATGCCGCTCATTATTAGACCATTTGCTCTTTCCACTTGACCGTTGGTTTGAGGGTGATAGACTGACGCATAGTCGAGCTTGATGCCCATATTTTTGCACCATGACTTAACCTCGTCAGCTGTGAAGTTCGTGCCGTTGTCGGTGATGATGCTGTGGGGGATTCCGTAACGGTGTACCACCCCTGATATAAAGTCTATCACTGGTCCGGACTCTGCCGTTTTGACCGGTTTGGCCTCTATCCATTTGGTGAACTTATCCACCATGACCAATAGGTACTTTTTCTTGTGGGTTCCCCCTTTAAGGGGTCCAACCATGTCAAGCCCCCAGACCGCGAACGGCCAGGTAATGGGTATGGTTTTGAGGGCGGTGGGTGGCATATGGCTCTGATTAGCAAAGAGCTGACAACCAACGCATCGCTGGACCAAGTCCTGTGCGTCTGCCCGAGCCGTCGGCCAATAAAATCCTGTACGGAATGCCTTTCCTACAAGGGCCCGGGCTGCTGCGTGGTGTCCGCCTAGTCCGGCATGAATTTCAGCCAGGAGGTTTCGCCCTTCTTCTTCGAAGATACACCTTTGAAGGACTCCGGTGGTACTTTTCTTATAAAGTTCTCCCTCATGGACCTTGTAGGCCTTCGATCGCCGGACTATGCAGTGGGCCTCATTTTGGTCTTCGGGAAGTTCCTGCCTAAGTAAGTAGGCTAGGAAAGGTTCTGTCCACGCGGCGATTACTGCCATTATGACGTGGGCGGAGGGTGTTATGTCGTCTGCCGAATCACCGGTTGGTGCGGTTTTCTCCGGTTTGTTGCTACCGGGCTCCTCTTCCCATAGTACGGATGGCTTGAAGAGCCATTCCAGGAAGATATTTGGAGGGACAGCATCACGTTTCGCACCGATGCGTGCCAGGACGTCGGCCGCTTGGTTATTATCTCGGGCTATGTGATGGAATTCTAGTCCTTCAAACCGAGCTGACATTTTTAGGACAGCGTTGCGATATGCTGCCATTTTCGGATCCTTGGCGTCGAAGTCTCTGTTTATTTGGGATATTGCAAGGTTTGAGTCCCCGCGCACCTCTAAGCGTTTAATGCCCATGGAGACCGCCATCCGGAGACCATGTAACAGGGCCTCGTATTCGGCTGCATTGTTGGAGTCCATGTACATTATTTGAAGTACATGCTGGACTGTATCTCCGGTGGGGGACGTCAGTACGACGCCAGCCCCCAGTCCGGCCAACATTTTGGATCCGTCGAAATGCATAGTCCAATTGGAGTATGCGCCGTACTCTTTAGGGAGTTCGGCTTCAGTCCATTCGGCGACGAAGTCAGCCAAAACTTGTGACTTTATAGCTCGTCGAGGTTTGTAAGTGATGTCGAATGGTAAGAGCTCAATGGCCCATTTTGCTATCCTGCCCGTTGCGTCACGGTTATTTATAATGTCATTGAGTGGTACTTCAGAGGCCACTGTTATCGAGCACTCTTGAAAGTAGTGCCGGAGCTTTCGAGACGCCATGAACACCGCATATGCTATCTTCTGATAGTGCGGGTAACGGGATTTGCAGGAGGTTAACACAGTGGATACATAATACACTGGTTTTTGAAGAGGGAGTTTATGCCCTTCTGTCGCTCGTTCGACGACGAGGACTGCGCTTACAACTTGATGTGTTGCTGTGATGTATAACAACATTGGTTCGCCCACAGTGGGCGCAGCCAGGACCGGATTTGTTGCCAGTATGGCCTTTATTTCTTCGAGTCCGGCAGTGGCAGCATCCGTCCACTCGAAGTGTTCGGTGCGCCTGAGGAGGCGATAGAGGGGCAACGCCTTTTCTCCTAAACGGGAGATAAAGCGGCTTAAGGCTGCCACGCATCCTGTTAATTTTTGTATTTGTTTGAGGTCTTTTGGAATATCCAACTGTGACAGAGCTCGGATTTTGGCCGGATTTGCTTCAATTCCTCTATCGGATACGATGAAGCCCAGCAGCTTTCCGGCTGGTACGCCGAAAACGCATTTTTCCGGATTCAGCTTGATGTCATATGCTCTGAGGTTGTCGAATGTGAGCCTCAAATCATCTACTAAAGTTTCGACGTGTTTTGTTTTGACGACTACGTCGTCTACGTATGCCTCGACTGTTTTGCCGATCTGGGTGGCCAGACACGTTTGAATCATGCGCTGATATGTTGCGCCGGCGTTTTTGAGTCCGAAGGGCATCGTGTTGAAGCAGAATGGTCCATATGGAGTGATAAATGCCGTTGCGGCTTGGTCTGCTTCCGCCATCTTGATTTGATGATAGCCAGAGTATGCGTCCAGGAAGCACAACAAATCGTGCCCTGCTGTGGCATCGATAATTTGATCGATGCGGGGGAGGGGGAAGGGATCCTTTGGGCAAGCTTTATTGAGGTCTTTAAAATCGACGCAGAGGCGCCAGGATTTATCCTTCTTTGGTACCATCACCAAATTTGCTAGCCAGTTCGGATGTTTGATATCTCGAATGAATCCGGCTTCCAATAGTTTGGCTAGCTCTTCTCCCATTGCCTGTCTTTTGGGCTCGGAAAATCGTCGAAGAGCCTGTTTGACTGGCTTGAACCCTTTTAGGGTGTTTAGGCTGTGTTCTGCCAACCTGCGAGGGATTCCGGGCATGTCCGAAGGATGCCAGGCGAAGATATCCCAATTTTCCCGAAGGAATTCGCGCAGTGCGGCGTCTACTTCGGGGTTCAACTGTGCCCCAATGGAGGTCGTCTTTGTTGGGTCTGTTGGATGGACCTGGAATTTTATTATCTCGTCTGCTGGTTTGAAGGAGGTGGACTTGGATCTTTTATCGAGTATCACATCATCCCTGTTCACCGTAGAGCGCAGCGCGGTGAGTTCCTCTGCCGCTACGGCTTCGGATAGTGCCTCGAGGGCTAGTGCGGCTGTCTTGTTTTCGACGCGGAGTGCTATGTCCGGATCACTAGCGAGAGTGATTATTCCGCTGGGCCCAGGCATTTTGAGCTTCATGTACCCGTAATGAGGTATTGCTAGAAAAATTGTGAATGCCTCTCGTCCTAATATGGCGTGATACCCACTGCTGAATGAGGCCACCTGGAACGTGACTTCTTCGGATCTGTAATTGTTCGGAGAGCCGAACACCACATCGAGTGTGATTTTTCCAATGCAGCGCGCTTCCCGGCTAGGGATTATTCCTCTAAAGGTTGTGCTGCTTTGCTCAATACGGCTCCAATCGATTTCCATTTTTCGCAGGGTTTCCTCATAAATGAGGTTTAGTCCGCTGCCGCCGTCAATGAGGACTTTTGTCAGTCGAAAGCCGTCCACTATGGGACTAAGTACCAGTGCGGCTGGGGCTCTGGTTGTTCGGAATATGGGCTCGTCGCTGCCGTTGAAGGTAATAGCTGTGTCGCTCCATGGATTTGCTGTTGCTACTTGGTAGACTTCGGCGAGTTCGCGGATTGATCGTTTTCGCATATTATTTGATGCGAAAGTCTCGAAGACTGTTGATACCGTGCTGGTATTGTTGGAGTTGTTTCCCGGAGCTAGAAGCTCTTCGCCACTTATGGTCACCTGCCGTAATATCCAACATGCTCGAAGGCTATATGTTGGGACGGCTCCCTCTGTATTATGAAGCTTACAGGGTCCATTGAGCCATCCCTCCAGTACGGTTCCGTTTCCCTTATTGGGTTTTTGTTTTTTCGTTTTTGCATCTGGGGCCTGAGTGTAAGGCGCCCTTTTACTGCGGACTGGGTTTGGGGCCGGATTATCCCAAAATTGATTTTCGGTTTTCCGGAAACTCTCCATCGCACAGTACTTTCGTACAATGGATGCCAGATCGGTGAAGCGCGTAATTTTGCGACGATCGATGGCGTTTAGTATTCCCTTGTCCGTGCAGTTATTGCGGAAGATTGATATTGCGTTTTCCTCTCGGCAGTCCTTTATCCTGTCCATAACCAGGAGGAATCTGGCCCAGTAGTGATGTACTGTTTCTGTAGGCTCTTGCCGTATTAGAGATAGATCGCATATGTCTGGGCGGGTGGGTGGAATAAAATCCGGATCCCTGCCCATCTTGAGGCTCAAAGGCCAAGGGGTTTTCGAATTCGCAAGTGTGGTTTGCTGGGGACAATCCAGCGAGTCCGGGGCGATGCATGATTTTAAGCTCAATGCTCGATCGAAGTCCGTCCCCCCGCGGGAATCCGGCATGGAGGGTTCGGGAATCCGGACATGAATTGTTTTCAACACTGGCAAAGAGTTGCCATATTGCTCCTCTACCACTGCGACGTGGTGGGTGGCCTGGGGAGAGTTAATCTCTCTCAGATCGGTTTTAAGCCCGATCTGGTTGTAGTCCGTAGCGACTCCCAGGACGGCGATGTGATCCAAGAGCTCGTTAACGGACAAGAGCTCTATTGGATCTAACTGTTCGGCAGCTTTAGGGCTGACGCGAAGATTGCTTTCGACGACTTGAGAAGTCATTGCCGAAGCGGCGGCCGGACAGGCGGTCATGAGAGAACCACCAAGCCGGATAGTTTTGCCGGCGGCCAAGGCCCCTCCGGCGAAAACACCGTCTTTGAAGACGGGTGGAGGCATCCGCTCTATCGGTGACGACACAGGGGAACTCTCAATGAAAGCACCAATGTCGGTGTCAAAACTGGCGGATCTCGGGTAGGGGGTCCCGAACTGTGCGTCTAGGCGGATGGTAACAGGAGACGAGGGACACGATGTTTTTACCCAGGTTCGGGCCCTCTCGATGGAGGTAAAACCCTACGTCCTGCTTGATTAATATTGATGATATGGGTAGTACAAGAGTAGATCTACCACGAGATCAAGGAGGCTAAACCCTAGAAGCTAGCCTATGGTATGATTGTTGTAATGTATGTTGTCCTACGGACTAAAGCCCTCCGGTTTATATAGACACCGGAGAGGGCTAGGGTTACACAGAGTCGGTTACAATGGTAGGAGATCCACATATCCGTATTGCCAAGCTTGCCTTCCACGCCAAGGAAAGTCCCATCCGGACACGGGACGGAGTCTTCAATCTTGTATCTTCGTAGTCTAGGAGTCCGGCGGATATTGATAGTCCGGCTGTCCGGACACCCCCTAGTCCAGGACTCCCTCAACCACCCCAACTCTCCATTGCATGAAGTGATTCCCCGCACTCCAACAGCTCACTACTAGGAAAAGGCCTACTAATGGCGCACCTAATTTGGCCATTAATGGCGCATTAGTGGTGCGCCATTAGTGCCACGCCATTAGTATATTTTACTAATGGCGCACCACTGATGCGCCATTAGTATCTGGTATACTAATGGCGCACCAGCTGGTGCGCCATTAGAATAGCCCATGGTGCGCCATTAGTATAGGCCACTGGTGCGCCATTAGTATAGGCCACGGTGCGCCATTAGTATTTTTGAATTTTGAAGGCAGGAAAATAGTAGTGGCGCAC
The DNA here is from genome assembly GCA_963921465.1 of Triticum timopheevii. Classification (NCBI taxonomy): domain Eukaryota; kingdom Viridiplantae; phylum Streptophyta; class Magnoliopsida; order Poales; family Poaceae; genus Triticum; species Triticum timopheevii. The sequence goes on from OY997267.1 coordinate 600,294,871, forward strand.
CGTCTAACCCCCACCGTGCACCATTGCTATTTTTGAATTTTGAATTTGGATCTGGATCGCGATTTTTTTGCCCATTTTTTGCTCTTTTTTTTGCTCGTTTTTTTGCATGATATTATACCAAATTTTGTTCCCGTTTTTGGATCTTGTACGTTCTTTTGCCGTGTTCTTTTGCCGGAGAGGAGTTCGCCGGAGAGGAGGAGGAGGTGACCGCAGAGGCGCTCGCCTACATCGCCGGAGAGGAGGACGAGGTCGCCAGAGAGGAGTTCACCGGAGCATCGGAGAGGAGGAAGGAGAAACCATGAGGGGATGGGAGGAGAGGAGGGAGGAGGAGCTCACCGGAGAGGAGGCAGGAGGAGCTCACCGGAGAGGAGGGAGGAGGAGCTCACCGGATATGAGGGAGGAGGAGCTCACCGGAGAGGAGGGAGGAGAAACCGTGAGGGGAGGGGAGGGGAGGGGAGGAGAGGTGGAGGAGGTCGTCGGAGAGGAGGAGGAGGAGGTCGCCGGAGAGGAGGGTAGTATGGTGGAAGAGAGAAGGGAAGATGGAGTGGAGGAGTGGAGGAGAGGTGGAGTGGAGGAGAAGAATGAAGAGGTAAGGAGGAGAGGACACGCCCAGCCATATATACGGCATAGTAATGGCGCACCGCGGGCAGGTGCGCCATTAGTAACTTTTTTTATTTTTTTGATTTATTTTGAATTGTGAAGGCGGGAAGATACTAATGGCGCACCATGGGCAGGTGCGCCATTAGGCGCACCATGGGCAGGTGCGCCATTAGTAACTTTTTTTTATTTTTTTTATTTATTTTGAATTTTTAAGGCGGGAAGATACTAATGGCGCACCACGGGCAGGTGCGCCATTAGTAACTTATTTTTTATTTTTATTTTTTTTTTGAATTTTGAAGGCGGGAAGATTGTAATGGCGCACTATGGGCAGGTGCGCCATTAGTAAGTTTGAATTTTTTTGCCTCTAGATCTTGAAAGCCCCGTAACTTTTTGTTAGGTTTTTTTCTGTTAAATTTGGATGTAACTTTTCGAGTAGATGATTTTTCATATAAAAAACTTTTTCATCCGAGTTCGTATGCAAAAGTTATGTCCATTTTACAAATTTCCACAGAGATTTTGCAAACAAAGTCGAAATTCATATTTGTAAATTTTCCCAACAACTAGACCACATATTACATGGGAAACTTATTTTCTTTTATTTTTTTGACATTTCCATCATTTTCTTTTATTTTTTTTTAAAACTGAAAAGGCAATCCACGGGGGGGGGGGGGGGGTGCATTCGGTGTTGGGGCAAGTTAGTAATGGCGCACCGTGGGGTGGTGCGCCATTACTAGTTAAAACTAGTAATGGCGCACCGTGGGGTGGTGTGCCATTACTAGTTAAAACTAGTAATGGCGAACCGAGATATGGTGCGCCATTAGTAACAAATATATTTTTTTACTTTTTTTCTGAAACTACTAATGGCGCACGGGGGATGTGGTGCGCCATTATTATGTCAACTACTAATGGCACACGGCGGACATGGTGCGCCATTAGTAACAAAAAAATATTTATGTTTTTTTCAAAACTACTAATGGCGCACCACACAAGAGGTGCGCCATTAGTAATATATTACTAATGGCGCACCGAGACATGGTGCGCCATTAGAATATAGTAATGGCGCACCACATGTCTAGTGCGCCATTAGTGGCCATTCCATCTATAGCCCTTTTTGTAGTAGTGGCTCAAGTCACCACTCTGGTGCTTGAGACACCTCAAGAAACTCCCGAAGACATGGAGTATACCATCCCTTCACCACAGGCATCGCCCTCTTTTCGAAGGCTTCGCAAAGGCCCTAGGCCCCAGGTCTCCATGTCAAGCATTCCTGAAGAGGATGTGGAACAACAAAGCTCAGTAGCACGTCAAGTGTTCCCTGAAGCCATCCCTTCAGTGTCTGCTCAAGAATCTGAAGCCAAAGTGGCTGAAGATATTTCGGCTGCATCAGACGATGAAGAAAGACAAGAAGATTGTGAAGTTATTCCCCCTACCGATGATCCTGTTGTTCAAGAAGAGGATGTGATTGTGCCAGACCCCCTGCTCATGAAGCTACTGAAGTTGAAGCTAATGCGGCTGCCACCACTATCACTAATGAAGCCAATGACGAGGTCATGGCTGAAGACAATGTGGAGCCTGAAGTCAATGCTGCCACAAAGAAAATGTGCAGCCAACCACTTATGATGTAGCCGTTCCTCCCCTAGTGCCTCATACCATGGAACATGCTTACAATCATGGTGAGCTTGTTACTGTGAGGTAGCCTATTCTGATTCCACCCATTGCTCCAGGTCCACAATATGACTATCATGTGGAGCAAAGGTCTCACACGCAGAAGTCGAAGCCCGACTGCCAAGGCTTCCCAGTGTAGTAACAACTCAAGGATCTTTCAGTGTGCTAAGCTTCAGAGAGAACAATACCTTCTTCGACAGCACCAGGAACCCCTACTCGAAGCCAAAAATCACCTCTAATAGGTTGGAGCCATTAGCAATGCAGCTACTACTCCTGCATACTGCACAATCAAGACAAGATTTTTCCTCGCCAACGTCTTGACTGCGAAGCCATTGCTGGGCTGCCATGCCTTGAAGAGGTTGTTGACTGCTTTCGAGGAGTTGGACTGCTTTCGTTCATCACTAACAAAGAGCATTGGAATGAAGAGCTTCTGCTGTAGTTCTATGCTACACTACACATTAGAGGCTATAATAGGGATCCGAAGACTTGGGTCCTTGAGTGGATGACAGACGATATTCATCATGAAGCCAAAGCTCAACATATCATCGAGCTAACTTCCCTGCCCACTCCTGGTGATCTCTATGAACCAGGTTGTTAGCTTCATGCTAGTGAACTGCAGCATTTTTCAGAAGCCTGAGCCAAATATGAGCCAGATGCTCAGTATGATGAAGCCTTTGCCTATAGATGCTGAATATCCCAAGGAGTTCTATGTCAAAGACCTCGAGTACTTGCCCCGCACCATCTATCATATTATGAGGCTACTCTGTGGCCTATCAAAGGCAACTCTCCTGATGCCAAACTCAAAGGCACCATGAAGACATTGGTCTTCCACATCATCAGTGGCATCAGGTTGAACACTCAAGATTTCCTCATCATACAGTTGGTTGCTTCGGGCATTGATCTTTTTGGCCTCAAGTTTTATGCTCCATGGGTTATGTGGTTGATCAAGCTTCACTCAACTATCAACTATCAACCTTCAGCATGCAATCATGTTATATTCTTGCCTGATGTTGATATGTAATATGAAGGCATCTACCCTAAGCTTGCCAAGAAGCCAGTGCATGAAGACAATGTTGCATTTCAAAGCTTCACACAGCAAGTTGATGGAGTACACATGCCCAATCCCCCTGCTCCTGATGGTCCTCTGGCTGGCCAGCTATGCATGCCATATCTTGCAGATATAGATGCGACTTCCAGCACTATAGCTCAAAGGCCTCAGAAGCGTCTTTGTGTTCTCAACGACTGAGAGCTTCTTGTATCACTTCATCAGAAGCAGGATATGCATCACGATTGGCTGAAGCGCCAGATGCAGAGTCTTCTTATTGATGTCAATCGCATTCGCAATCTGGCTACCAAGAATTCATTCATTGCGCATGAAGCCTGTAGGCGGTCCTGGAAGAACTTCACTCTGCTCTGTTCTGAAGATGATCTTTGCGAAGATGGCTTCACGGAACATTTCAAGTTTGATTCCAGGCCTCACAATCATCAAGCTGGCATCCAACTCCTTCCATTGAAGATTCGAAGTATTCATCTTCGGCCGCAACTGTTGTTGCAAGAGTCATAGATTAAGAGGATGACGCCACTTCTCTAACGGTGGCTTCGCTGCATCACGATTCTGAAAGTGCTAGTTATCAACTAGAGGGGGGGTGAATAGGCGATTTTTATCCAAGTCTTCAAAACATGGAAGTTTCGAAGACAAACAATAGAAATGACCTAATTGATATGCAGCGGAAGATAAACTACAACAAGCAAACCATAGTCAAGTATGCAATAATGTGAAAGTACAAAGACTAATAGCAGCTTGGTAGTAAGGATCGGGATGGAAGATAGTATGAAGCCAACCAATGATAGTAGTCAAGCAATGAAGTCAAACAGGTATGACAAATAGGCAATGACTTCACAAAGACAAACTCAAAGTAAAAGCAGTTAGAGGATAGAACCAGTCACTTGTTGAAGACACAAGATTTGTCGGACCAGTTCCAGTTGCTGTGACAACTATACATCTGGTTATAGAGGCTGAGATTCAACTCAGAAGACCGCGTCTTCACCTTATTCCCCTTGAGCTAAGGACACACAGTCCTCGCCCAATCACTCTGGTAAGTCTTCAAGGTAGACTTCCGAACCTTCACAAACTTCGTTCACCGGCGATCCACAATGACTCTTGGATGCTCAGAACGCAACTCCTAACCGGCTGGAGGATACACAGTCCTCAAGTGTAATAAGTCTTCGGGTCACTCAGACAGAAAGACTTCAGTGATGCCTAACACTTTGGCTCTGGGTGTTTGGGCTTTGTCCTCGCAAGGATTTCTCTCTCTCAAAGGCTTCGAGGTGGGTTGCTCTCAAATGACAAAAGCCGTAAACTAACTCTGAGCAGCCACCAATTTATGGTGTAGGGGGTGGGCTATTTATAGCCACAAGGCAACCCGACCTGATATGTCCGAAATGACCCTGGGTCACTAAGGAACTGACACCTGTTCCAACGGTCAGATTTCAAACACACACGGCAACTTTACTTGGGCTACAAGCAAAGCTTACTCATCCAGCTCTGGATAAGATTTTCTCTCATTGTCTTCGCTCGAAGACATAGGATTTGGGTTGAGCATCACTTCAGTCGTTCTGACTTTGTTCACTTGGACCCCACTTAACAGTACGGTGGTTCCTATGACTCAACAAAGAAGAAAAGAAAACAGCGAAACAACACAGTCTTCGCTCTCCATAGTCTTCACTCAATGTCTTCTCATGTCATAGTCTTCAATATGAATATCTTCACATACCACCATTGTCGTCAATGTCTTCATACATTTTTATGGGTCATCTCCGGTAGGTAAACCGAATCAATGAGGGACACTACCTGCGTTATCCTGCAATTCTCACAAACGCATTAGTCCCTCAACCAACTTTGTCGTCAATACTCCAAAACCAACTAGGCGTGGCACTAGATGCACTTACAATCTCCCCCTTTTTGGTGATTAATGACAAACTGGTTGAAGTTTTCAACAGGGATAAAGTATGTGAAATTGTAAAGGATAGGGTATTGTCTTCATAAGTGGCAAAGGCTCCCCCTGAAGATGTGCATATAATTAATTTGCTTTTGGAATGCAAATGCACATGGCAGGTTGTACTTGTGGAGATCCTCTTCAACTTATGAAGATCATTCATCATGCATGAAATGATATAACTAAGGGAGTAACATGCATAATGAAAAATGGATGTCTGCAGAATGATCTAAGTGCGGAAGTTATCATCGCACATGGAAAAGCAAATAAGTAGCAGACGACCATCGAGTTTAAGTGTTACAACTCAAAGAACGAAATGTATCAAAAGCAAGAGTTGTAATCACTAGGCAAAATATAAAGCAACCGCCCATATGAACCCGCTTGAAGACTATCAAACTCATATGCTTCTCCCCTTTTGTAAGTAATGACCAAAAAGGTTTGAAGACATAGAGCATCTACTCGTCCTCCTGAGGAGTAGGTGAAGCGACAGGGTTGTCGTTGTTGTTTGGCGGCGCAGAGGAACTTGGTGCAGTGTCGATGCGTGCAGAAGTAGGGGGCGGTGAAGTAGCATCGTCTTCATCATCGATCACTTTGGCATTCACAGTTGCCGCGGAGGAAGAATAGTCAGAGTCTTCAAGGGATGGAGTTCGACATAGGACAGCATTCCATGGAGGAGTGGAGTCAAACTTGAATCTTTCAGTGAAGCCATCGTCTTGAAGATCTGCTTCAGCACTGAGCAATGTCAAACTCTTCCATGATCGCCGACAGGTCTCGTGAGTGACAAAGGCATTCTTGGTGGTAAGATTTCGAATGTGATTGACGTCCACCAAGAGGCTTTGCATCTGTCGCTTGAGCCAAAAGTGATGCTTGTATTGTTTCTGATGCAGTGCCACAAGAAGTTCTCGGTCATTTAGGACGCGAGAGCGCTTCTTAGGCCTTTGGGCAATTGTGCTCTCAGTAGCTTCAGTTGGTGCACGATGAGGCAGATGAGTGTTCCCAGCCATTGGATAGACACGAGTTACTGCTTGGACTCCTTCCATGGGCTGAGTGAAGCTTTGGTGTTTAGCATTTTGAAGACAAAGAGGCTTCTTAGCAGGCTCAAGGTATATGGCTTCAACTGACATATCAACCTCTGGTAGAAAGATCAGATTATTGCGAGCAGAGGGTTGATAGTTGATAGCAGAGTGTAGCTTGATGAGGCGCATGACCCATGGAGCATAGAATTTCAGGCCAAAAAGGTCAGATCCAGACGCAGCCAGTTGCTGGAGGAAGAATTCTTGTGCATTGAAGCTGATGCCATTGAGGATATAAAAGACCAATGTCTTCATGGCTCCTTCAAGTTTTGCAGCTGATGAATGCCCTTTGATAGGCCATAGAGTCCGCCTGATGATGTGATATATTGTGCGAGGCAGATACTCAAGGTCATCAACAAAGAACTCCTTTGGGTATTCAGCGTCATGTGGCAAAGGATTCATCATGCTCAACATCTGGCTCATGTTGGGTTCTGGCTTATGGAAGATGCTCTCCAGTGCATTGCGGTGGAGTTGACAATCAGGTTCGTACAGCTCTCCGGGAGTGGATAAGCCTGTAAGCTCAATGATGTCAAGAGCTTTGGCTTCATGATGAACATTTCTTGTCATCCACTCGAGAACCCATGTCTTTGTATCCCTGTTGTAGCCGCGAATGTTGAGGGTAGCATAGAATTGAAGCAAAGGTTCCTCATTCCAATATTCTTTGTCTGTCACAAAGCTGAGCAGACCTGCATCACGAAAGCAGTCAAGTGCTTCTTCTAAGCATGACAGTCCAGCAATGGCTTCAGTGTTGAGGCGGATATGAGGGAAAATGTGCCCTTGATCATACAGAACGCAGGAGTAATAGCTTCGCTGCTGATGGCTCCAGAAATGATCAGATGATATTATTGGCCTTGAGTAGGGGTTCTTTGCGCTGTCAAAGAAGGTGTTGTGGCTTTTGAATCCATTTGCATTGAAGGACCATGTAGAGGTGACAATACCTAGGAACCTTGGCAGTCTTGGCTTTGGTTTCTTGACCTGAGGCCTATGCTCAATATGATAATCAAACTGAGGACCAGAGACATTAGGCGGAGGGACCAGAACGGGCCATCTGACATTGATTAGCTGGCCATGGTTGTATGCTTGCTCAATTGTATGGGGCCTTGGTGGCGGAACAGGAGCAGTGGCAACAACAGTGGCTTCAGGCTGCACAACAGAAGCTTCAGGAGAAGTTGCAGCATTGGCCTCTGGCATATTGGTTGGTGCAGGCTCCACACTTGCTTCAGCCATGACTATGTCATGGGCTTCAGTTGTGTTGGTGGTGGCAGCCTCAAGATTTTCAACCTCCACTTGAGGAGCTGGAGGGTCTGGCACTGGCACGTTTACTTCAGGAACAGCTTCTTCAGTAATGGGGGAGTAGGGACACGTTCTTCTTCATGTTCGTCATCGGCTGATGCAGCCGGATTGTCTTCAGCAGCTTTGGCTTCAGACACGGAGACATTCACAGTTGGAGTGGCTTCTGGAAACACTTGACGTGCAACAGATTGGTGGTGCACTTCTCCTTCTGGAACGCTCGGAAGAGGGACTTGAGGCCTTGGTCCTTTGCGAAGCCTTTGTAATACTGGCAACACCTTTGGAGATGGAGTTGGCTGGGCCTCATCCTCTTCTTCTTGCACAGGTGGTGTGACTTGTTGTTGTTGGGGAGTACTCGGGGAGTCTTGTTGTTGTGGGCGATCAGCCCATGATGCATCCTGAGCAATTGGCGTCAGAGGACGACCAATGCTGATGATTTCGCTGTTCATGAGAACAGGCGATGATACCAAGTTGTGTTCGATCTGAGGAAGAACTTCATCATCTTCAACATTGTCATGGTGACCAATGTCTTCAGCAGTGGTGGGATCATCTGCTGGAATGTCTTCAGCTTCATGAGCCTCTGTGGAAGCAGGCTCATGAACTATCATTCGTCGTTCTTGGTGTTCAGATGCAGGGCGAACCATTGAGATAGGTTCAACAACTAAGGGCTCTGTGGAAGCAGCCCGTTTCTTCTTGGTTTTGCGCTTCTTCTTGGAGGGAGCAGCATCAGAGGCTTCTGAGTTTTTCCTTTTTCTGGCTTCAGCCTCGGCATCCCTCGTCTTCTTCAGTTCTGAAGCGGTTGACATGACCTTTGGCTTCGAGCCAGTCATGCTGCTTGGGAAGACTATTCGAGGTTCATCCTGCCTTGAAGGTGCAGGTTGGACAGTTGATAGCTTCTTCTTCTTTGCAGCCATTCTGGGGTCAATGCCAGGACGACCAAGAGCCTTGCGCTTCTTAGCCTCATTGTAGGCTAGCACATACTTGTCAGCCAGATTCTTCATGCGCTCACGAGAGCCTCTAGCTTCTTCGCGCTTCTTGTGAAAGGCTTCTTTGAGCTCGTGCAGCATGATCTTGAAGTTTTTGACATCTTGCACGCTGAGCTTGGCCACATGCTTCTTGAACTGAGCTTTCTCATAGTCGATCTTGTGCTTTAGTTCAATGATGCGCTGAGCAATAGCTAGGTCAGAAGCAATAGCGCCATTGAAGGAGACGCTGAGGCCAATAGGTAGTTGCAGATCATCAAAGCTGAGATTTGGGGTGTCAAACCACTCATCAATGAAGTTATGGATGATTGCCACATCAAAGAGAGGCAAATTATTGAAGATCTCTGCTTCTTCCTTGCTCTTGATCAGTTGCTCAAGAGCATCATCTGCAAGATCGTCATCGCTGGACAGATCAATGTGCTCTTCACGCAGAATGGCAGCAGGAGTCAATGTCTGATCAGTATTCTTGACGATTTTCTTTTTCTTCTCTGTCTTCTTGCAGATACGTGATAGATCTTCAGACTGCACACTGTCTTCAGGAGGTGCAGTGGCCAGTGGCTTCGCACGTGAAGCTTTTGGAGGTGCAGCTGATTGTGAAGCCTTAGTCTTCTTTAGCTTCTGCGGCTTTGGAGGAGGAGCTAGGGCTTCATCAGTGTCAGCATCATTATCTGAATGATCCACTTTGGCACCTTGGACCAAGATGTAAGTGATGAGGCCATCAAGGTTTGAAAAGGGGCCGATGACATTGGGTTCTGCATCACGTGAGACGTCAGCACGGGGAGCGGAAGGACCAAGGTTGAAGTCTAATCCCAATGACTTCTTGTTTTCCTTGGCTGATGCCTTTGCATGCTAGAAGTTGCGCTTGAAGAGATTATCGTCACGACACCAAAGCAATGATGATGGGTCGGCATTTTCAGGCTGAGGTCCACGGACCATACAAGGATAGAAACCCTGTGCAATAGCTTCAGCTCTGTTCTTGGGTGGAAGGCCTCGATAGAGAATATCACCCCAAGGACTTTTGATAGCATTCTAATCAGTGTATTCCTGGGTCACGAATTTGTATTTGAACCATTGTTCAGCCCAATATCGTCGAATCCATTGGATTCGTGTCTTGCGCTGATTATAATCCTCTTCAGGATCTGTCTTGTAGAGGTCTGCGAGGTCATCAGGCAAATCTTTTGATGTTCCCCCTTGATGTTGTCTGCCACCCTTCCTTACTGATTTCTCTACAGCCATGAACTTCAAACTGAATGGCTTCAATGCGTTCAAAGGCTTCAAAGGCTTTCGCTTGCTGGACAAACATGAACTAGCTTCAGGAGAGTTAATGTGTTGCTGTAAGAATTCTGCAAACGAATGCAGACTATGAGAACCAAGGGATTCTCCCACGGACATGTACCTATGACAGCATTAGAGATGTGAGGGGAGGGGAAGAGGTCATATGCATTCTCAGAAGATTTTGAAGATAAATCAGTTTGAAGACATTGACCTCATGATGCGAAAACATTCACTTATATGTTGAGAGTTGGTTCCAGATTTGTATGACTCAGTGAATAAGTACAAGTGAGGAATCTAACTAGATATGAAGCTTAAGTGAATTTACTAGGCAGTATGAGATGCAGACAGAATAGATCTAATAGTGTATAGGCAGAAACCAATTTTGGTAAATAGGATGAATCATTGAGGATCAAAAAGGTGGTAAAAATAGAGTTGTATTTACCACACGAAGAACTGCTAGATGGGATGAATAGGAGACCGAGCAGTTCAATCCACCGTGCCCTAACTTGGCGACGGAGGACACCTACGGCAGCGGCGGAGAGGACGATGTCCGCAACTGGCGTGAGGACGGCGTCGGAGAAGTCGCGGCAGCTAAGCGCTTCGTCGCCAGCGTCGTCGTGAGCTAGCGGTGGTGCTAGGGTTTTGACGAGGTGGAGAGGTGGAAGAAGGTTTTCTTTACCACAGGGGACATGTATTTATAAGGAAGTATGCGGCATAGCGCAATTACGCTGGTGCCCCTGGACGTTCACATCTGAGAGGCACGTGGCAAGCATGCAACATACTCAGAGTTGTCCCACGTTCCCACGCCCGCCAGGTTTGTCGGATGGTTGTTCTGGCTTCTCTGAATTTCAAACAATAAGGATGAATCATTTAAAAAGACTTAATGTTTGTCTCTGTGTCTTCTGCTGACAAGGATGCAGAGAAGACATTCGACAGTTTCAATAGAATGCATATGATTTGGACAGATAGAGTTTGAGATAGAAAGCATAGAGAGATTAGGGTCCGATCACATTCACTTAGTTCAAAAGTTTTAACAAGGAAGACATAGCTATAAGTGAATGTTGTAGAGGACAGAACACTAGTATATATATCAAAAAGCAATCAAATCAACATAGTGTAGTAAATCATGAAGATAAGTTGAAATTTGAAGACAAACCAAATGCGAAGACATTGCAAAAATAACGCCATGAGTGAAACACTTCAAACCAAGAAATTTGGTGGTGGCGTTACCCACCGTATAGGAAGTATTAGACCCAAACACGGCGCACAATTATCGTGGCGCTCCAAAGTCAAATTCCACGTTAATGTATTCACACTCAGAATGTAAGTCTTCATTGATTGAAGATATACTTTACTTCGTGTGTTGCACATCTAAGTCATCAACATGCGTAAGTGTTAGGATGTGTGCCTGATTACAGGACATTTGAGGATTCCAAGATATTTAGCTCACACCGTAACTTGCAAAACCTTTTCTCATCCAAGGGATTTGTGAAGATATCTTCCAGTTTCTCTTCAGTGTTGACGTGAATGATGTCAATATCTTCCTTCATGACATGATCTCTGAGAAAGTGATGACGAATTTCAATGTGCTTTGTCTTCGAGTGCTGGACTGGATTGTTGGCAATCTTGATGGCGCTTTCGTTGTCGCAGAAGAGAGGTACTTGTTTCAGATTGATGCCATAGCCCTTGAGAGTTTGCTTCATCCACAGAAGTTGAGCGTAGCAAGATCCAGCAGCAATGTATTCAGATTTAGCATTTGAGAGTGATACACAGTTTTGCTTCTTTGAAGACCAACAGACAGTGATCGTCCCAGAAAGTGACATGTGCCTGATGTAGACTTGCGATCCACCTTGTCTCCAGCATAATCAGCATCCGAGAATCCAACCAGATCAAATCTTGAGCCCTTTGGATACCATAATCCGAGTGTTGGGGTGTAAGCCAAATATCGAAGAATTCGCTTCACAGCTAAGTGATGCGATTCCTTTGGTGCCGCTTGGAATCGAGCACACATGAAAACACTAAGCATAATATCTGGCCTAGATGCACATAGGTAAAGTAAGGAACCAATCATGGAGCGGTATACCTTTTGATCGAACTCTTTACCATTGTCGTCGGGACCAAGATGGTGTTTGGCTGGCATTGGCATCGTGTAACCTTTGCAATCTTGCATTCCAAACTTCTTCAGATGGTCTTTGACATATTTTTCTTGAGATATGAAGATGCCATTCCTTTGCTGATGAATTTGAAGACTAAGGAAAAACTTCAGCTCACCCATCATGGACATCTGATATTGCTCTTGCATCATGTATCCAAACTCATCACTATACTTCTGGTTGGTGCAGCCGAAGATAATGTCATCCACATATATTTGGCACACAAATAGTTCACCATCATATGTCTTCGTGAAGAGTGTGGGATCGAGGGATCCAGGTTTGAAGCCTTTGCTCTTCAGGAAGTCTTTGATCGTATCATACCAAGCGCGAGGAGCTTGTTTGAGGCCATACGGTGCTTTGTTTAGCTTGTACACCATACCAGGATGTTTTGGATCTTCGAAGCCAGGTGGTTGAGCAACGTATATTTCTTCTTCAATCTTGCCGTTGAGGAATGCACTCTTCACATCCATTTGATATAGTAAGATGTTGTGGTGGTTAGCATAGGCTAGCAGTATGCGAATAGCTTCAAGCCTAGCCACAGGAGCAAATGTTTCATCGAAGTCAATTCCTTCAACTTGAGTATATCCTTGAGCCACAAGACGTGCTTTGTTTCTGACGACTTGACCATGCTCATCTTGCTTGTTTCGATATATCCATTTTGTGCCAATAATGTTATGCTTGCGAGGGTCAGGACGCTTGACTAGTTCCCAAACATTGTTCAGCTTGAACTGTTGAAGTTCTTCTTGCATAGCTTGAATCCATTCAGGTTCCATAAAGGCTTCAGCAACTTTCTTGGGTTCTGATATTGACACAAACGAAAAGTGCCCACAGAAATTTGCTAACTGTGTTGCTCTTGAGCGAGTGAGTGGACCAGGTGCATTGATGCTATCAATTATCTTCTCAATTTGTACTTCATTTGCAACACGAGGATGAACTAGACAAAGACCTTGCTCTTGCTGATCATTGTCATCATTAGGAGGATTGTCTTCGGTCTGAGCATTGTCTTCAGGTTGGTTTGGTGCAGAAATGATAAGTTCCTCTTCAGGCTGTGCTTCAGAAGGCATGATTTCACCAGTTCCCATCAGCTTGATAGATTCGTTGGGCGGAGCTTCATCTAGTGTACTTGGCAGGAGCTCTCTTTGTGAACCATTGGTTTCATCAAATCGCACGTCCACAGTTTCAACGATTTTGTAGAGATAGAGGTTGAAGACTCTGTAAGAGTGCGAGTCCTTTTCGTAACCGAGCATGAAGCCTTCGTGAGCTTTAGGTGCAAATTTTGACTTGTGATGGGGATCCTTGATCCAGCACCTAGCACCAAATACTCTGAAGTAGCTGACATTTGGCTTCTTACCAGTAAGGAGCTCATAGGATGTTTTGCTTAGAAGCTTATGCATGTAAACACGGTTGATGATGTGACATGATGTATCAATAGCTTCAGGCCAGAACTTTCTTGGTGTCTTGTACTCGTCGAGCATTGTTCGAGCCATCTCAATGAGGGTTCTGTTCTTGCGCTCTATAATGCCATTTTGCTGAGGTGTGTATGGAGCAGAAAACTCATGAGTGATTCCCATTGTATCCAGATAAAGATCAAGCCCGGTGTTCTTGAACTCAGTGCCGTTGTCACTTCTGATATGCTTGATCCTGACGCCATAATTGTTCATGGCTCGATTTGCAAAGCGTCTGAAGACATCTTGCACTTCAGTCTTGTAGAGAATTATGTGCACCCATGTATATCTTGAGTAGTCATCAACAATGACGAAGCCATAGAGACAAGCTGTTGTTGTGAGGGTAGAGTAGTGAGTAGGGCCAAATAAGTCCATGTGTAACAGCTCGAAGGGTTGAGATGTCGTCATGATTGTCTTCGAGGGGTGCTTTGCCCTAGTCATCTTTCCAGCTTCGCAGGCACCACACAAATGATCCTTCTTGAACTTGACACCCTCGATGCCTATGACATGCTTCTTCTTGACGAGTGTGTGTAAGTTCCTCATGCCAGCATGCCCCAGCCTCCGATGCCAGAGCCAGCATTCTGAAGCTTTTGCAAGAAGACATACGGCAAGCTGTGGACCTGCTGAGAAATCTACCATGTATAGATCATCTTTCCGTTACCCTTCAAAGACTAGAGACTAGTCAGATTCCATTAGTACAAGGCAACGATATTTTCCGAATAGCACAATCATGTTCAAGTCACAAAGCATTGAGACAGACATTAAGTTGAACCCAAGGGATTCAACAAGCATCACTTTATCCATGTGTTGATCCTTTGAGATTGCAACTCTACCTAGACCCAATACCTTGCTTTTACCAGTGTCAGCAAATGTGATGTGACTCTTGTCTGATGGACGTAAGGTTGAGTCCATGAGAAGAGTTCGATCACCAATCATATGATTAGTGCATCCGTTGTCCATAATCCATTCTGAAGCATGAGGTGTCATACCCTACAGTGCAGTTAGGAGGATAGGCTTCACAAAGTATGTTGTGAAGCATAAGCATTTGACGCACACAAGGATTATCACAGCTTAGATCAAGGTTAGAACTCATAGTATGACTGGTAAGCGATTCACATGTGAAATTCATAGTAAGACCATTTTATCATGCGTCCCTTAATGTGTTTTAGGTCCCCAGCAATAGTATCAGACGCCTTTGATAGCAGGCTGGAGACCTTATTCTGCAAAAGAAAGTTAATTCTTCTTCACCACCCACATTTTCAGGGGTGGCTTAGAAGCAATGAGTCTAAGTACAGCATCTGAGAACTTCGGCTTTGGAGCCCTAGCAAATAGCTTTGCAGGAGATGAATGATACTCATATGAATAAGCAGAAAAATTCTTAGTTCTATGAACATAGCGGTTTGAGGACACACGGTCATATTCATAAGTCTGAGTATGATTTCCCTGCAAAACATTGGCATTAGGGTGACTCAGGTGAGTCCTGTATCTGTATGAAGCCTTTGGACCATATGATGCCTTAGGTCTGGGGTTTGTCTTCTTCCCTGGTGGTGTCATGATGACATTCACTGGAAGATTCTCAATACATCTTTTGGGAACTCAGATCTTCTTCATAGGTGGTCCATTCCTGCAGTTAGTACCAATATACCTGGCAAACACTTCACCATTCTGATTTTTGAACAGTTTATAGTTTGCATCAAAGGATTCATCAATGATAATAGGATTAGCACAGGTAAAGCCAGATAAGGTGGATGGATCCACTGAAGGTTCCTTTGCAGCAACCCATGTGGTTTTGGGATACTGCTCAGGCTTCCAGTAGGAACCATCAACATTCATTTTCCTCTCGAACCCAACACCCTCTTTCCTAGGGTTTCAGTTTAGAATCTGCTTTTTGAGGACATCGCAAAGTGTCTGATGTCCTTTCAGACTTTTATACATCCCTGTTTCAAGCAATGTCTTCAACCTAGCATTTTCATCAGCAATAGTAGTGGTATCCTCCGTAGAGGGCTTAGTTTCCACATCAGTAGTTGAAGACAAAGCAACAGTAGTAGCAGTGGAACATTCAGCAACAGAGGTAGTGTTATCACGCTCAATGCATTTTAGACATGGTGGTTCAAATCCATCCTGAGCGGAACTGATCTGTTGAGCGCGAAGTGACTCATTCTCCTTTTGAAGATCTTCATGAGCCGCTTTCAATTTCTCAAGCTCTTGCTTCCTTTGAAGATAATCATAGGAGAGCTTTTCATAAGTGGTTGAGAGCATCTCATGAAGACTTTCAAGTTCTTGGTACTTAGCATGAAGATTTTTTATGTCTTCAACTAAGGACTGTGAACGTGTCATTTCCGCATCCAATAGGTCATCGCTTTTGTCTAACAGTTTTTGAGTATGTTCCATAGCCTTTTGTTGTTCAGTTGCAAGTTTAGCAAGTGTTTTGTAGCTAGGTTTGGATTCACAATCAGAGTCATCTTCACTTGACGTTTGAAAGTAAGCATCACGTGATTTTACCTTGGCACCACGTGCCATGAAGCAGTAGGTGGGAGCAGGATCGTCCTTGTCATCAGCTTCAGCGTTGGTGTGGAAGTCATTGTCTTCAGTGTTGAAGATGGACTTGGCAACATAGGTTGTGGCTAGAGCCAGACTTGCAACGCCGGGGTCGGCCTCCTCTTCAGATTCCACCTCCGCCTCCTCAGAAGCAGACTCCTCCTCTGAATCCATTTCCTTGCCAACAAAAGCACGAGCCTTGCCAGATGAGCTCTTCTTATGAGATGTAGACCTTGATGAGGACTTGGAAGAAGACTTTGAAGATTTCTTCTTCTTCTTGTCATCAGAATCATATACCTTGCTCTTCTTCTTCTTCTTCTCATTGTCCCACTGTGGACACTTAGAGATATAGTGTCCAGGTTTCTTGCACTTGTGACATGTTCTCTTCTTGTTGTCATGAGTGGAAGCTTCATCATTTCTTGAGCTAGATCGTGAAGACTTTCTGAAGCCCTTCTTCTTGGTGAACTTCTGGAACTTCTTCACAAGCATAGCAAGTTCCTTTCCAATGTCTTTAGGATCATCAGAACCGCAGTCAGATTCTTCTTCAGATGAGGAAACAACTTTTGCCTTCAAAGCGCGAGTTCGGCCATAGTTGGGACCATAGATATCTCTTTTCTCAGAAAGCTGCAACTCATGTGTGTTGAGCCTCTCAAGTATATTAGACGGATCGAGTGTCTTGAAGTCAGGGCGTTCTTGTATCATGAGGGCAAGGGTGTAAAAGGAGCTGTCAAGTGATCTCAGTAGTGTCTTGACGATTTCATGCTTGGTAATCTCAGTGGCGCCGAGAGACTGAAGCTCATTTGTGATGTCGGTGAGGCGATCAAACGTGAGCTGGACATTTTCATTGTCGTTTCTCTTGAAGCGGTTGAAGAGGTTGCGAAGAACACTGATCTTTTGATCTCTCTGAGTTGAGATGCCTTCGTTGACCTTGGATAGCCAGTCCCAGACTAGCTTTGACGTTTCTAGAGCACTCACACGGCCATATTGTCCTTTGGTCAGATGACCACAGATGATGTTCTTTGCAGTAGAGTCCAGTTGAATGAACTTCTTGACATCAGTAGGGGTGACACCTTCACCAGTTTTGGGAACGCCGTTCTTGACGACATACCAGAGGTCGACATCAATGGCTTCAAGATGCATGCACATCTTATTCTTCCAATAGGGATATTCAGTTCCATCGAACACGGGGCATGCAGCAGAGACTTTGATTATCCCTGCAGTCGACATAGCTAAACTCCAAGTGGTTAAACCAAATCACACAGAACAAGGGAGTACCTTGCTCTGATACCAATTTGCTAGTTACCGACTAGAGGGGGGCGAATAGGCGATTTTTATCCAAGTCTTCAAAACGTGGAAGTTTCGAAGACAAACAATAGAAATGACCTAATTGATATGCAGCGAAAGATAAACTACAACAAGCAAACCATAGTCAAGTATGCAATAATGTGAAAGTACAAAGACTAATAGCAGCTTGGTAGTAAGGATCAGGATGGAAGATAGTATGAAGCCAACCAACGATAGTAGTCAAGCAATGAAGTCAAACAGGTATGACAAATAGGCAATGACTTCACGAAGACAAACTCAAAGTAAAAGGAGTTAGAGGATAGAACCAGTCACGTGTTGAAGACACAGGATTTGTTGGACCAGTTCCAGTTGCTGTGACAACTGTACATCTGGTTAGGGAGGCTGAGATTCAACTCAGAAGACCGCGTCTTCACCTTATTCCCCTTGAGCTAAGGACACACAGTCCTCGCCCAATCACTCTGGTAAGTCTTCAAGGTAGACTTCCGAACCTTCACAGACTTCGTTCACCGGCGATCCACAATGACTCTTGGATGCTCAGAACGCGACGCCTAACCGGCTGGAGGATACACAGTCCTCAAGTGTAATAAGTCTTCAGGTCACTCAGACATAAAGACTTCAGTGATGCCTAACACTCTTTGGCTCTGGGTGTTTGGGCTTTGTCCTCGCAAGGATTTCTCTCTCTCAAAGGCTTCGAGGTGGGTTGCTCTCAAACGACAAAAGCCGTAAACTAACTCTGAGCAGCCACCAATTTATGGTGTAGGGGGTGGGCTATTTATAGCCACAAGGCAACCCGACCTGATATGTCCGAAATGACCCTGGGTCACTAAGGAACTGACACGTGTTCCAATGGTCAAATTTCAAACACAAACGACAACTTTACTTCGGCTACAAGCAAAGCTGACTCATCCAGCTCTGGATAAGATTTGCTCTCATTGTCTTCGCTCGAAGACATAGGATTTGGGTTGAGCATCACTTCAGTCATTCTGACTTTGTTCACTTGGACCCCACTTAACAGTACGGTGGTTCCTATGACTCAACAAAGAAGAAAAGAAAACAGCAAAACAACACAGTCTTCGTGCTCCATAGTCTTCAAATGTCTTCTCATGTCATAGTCTTCAATATGAATATCTTCACATACCACCATTGTCGTCAATGTCTTCATACATTTTTATGGGTCATCTCCGGTAGGTAAACCGAATCAATGAGGGACACTACCTGCGTTATCCTGCAATTCTCACAAATGCATTAGTCCCTCAACCAACTTTGTCGTCAATACTCCAAAACCAACTAGGGGTGGCACTAGATGCACTTACAGATTCTGCACCAGGCCCCTCTGCACCACCCAACTCCAGCATCGACCCTGCTGCACCAACATCTTCTTCTCCTGGGAACAAGTAGATGATCTATGTCTTCAAACATTTTTGGTCCTTACTGACAAAAGGGGGAGAAGCATATGAGTTGATAGTCTTCAAGCGGGTCCATATGGGTCGGTTACTTATTTTTGCTAAGTCTTACAACTCTCATTCTTGAAACTTTTGGCTTTTGAGTTGTAACGCTTAAACTTGATGGTCGTCTGCTACTTTTGATGCTACCTTGTGATGCGATGACAAATTCTGCATGAAGTCATTCTGCATACGTCCATTTCTCATTATGCATATAACTATCTTCATTACTTTCATATATGCATGATGAATTGTCTTCATGGTTGAAGAAGATCTCCAAAAAGCAAAACCTGCCATGTGCATTTGCATTCAAAGGCAAACTACTTATATGCACATCTGCAGGGGGAGCCTCTTTAACCTATGAAGTCAATGCTTATGTACTTAAACTTTCACATACTTTTATCCTTGTTGAAAACGTCAACCAGTTTGTCATCAATCACCAAAAGGGGGGAGATTGTAAGTGCTAGTGCCACCCCTAGTTGGTTTTGGAGTATTGACGATAAACGTGGTTGAGGGACTAATGTGTTTGTGAGAATTGCAGAATAACACAGGTAGTAGTCCCTCATTAATTTGGTTTACCTACCAGAGATGACCCCTAAAAATGTATGAAGACACTGAAGACAATGGTGGTTCATGAAGACATTCATGTTGAAGATAATGACAATGAAGACATTCACTTGAAGACTATGGAGCCCGAAGACATAGTTTCTTTCATAGGTTCTGTCGGTGTCAAAACCGGCGGATCTCGGGTAGGGGGTCCCGAACTGTGCGTCTAGGCGGATGGTAACAGGAGACAAGGGACATGATGTTTTACCCAGGTTCGGGCCCTCTTGATGGAGTTAAAACCCTACGTCCTGCTTGATTGATATTGATATTGTGGATGTTTACAAGAGTGGATCTACCACGAGATCAAGGAGGCTAAACCCTAGAAGCTAGCCTATGGTATGATTGTAATGGTTGTTGTTGTTTGGTCCTACGGACTAGAGCCATCCGGTTTATATAGACACTAGAGAGGGCTAGGGTTACATAGAGTCGGTTAAAATGGTAGGAGATCTACGTATCCGTATCACCAAGCTTGCCTTCCACGCCAAGGAAAGTCCCATCCGGACACGGGACGAAGTCTTCAATCTTGTATCTTCATAGTCTTGGAGTCCGGTCGATGATGATAGTCCGGCTGATGATGGTAGTCCAGCTATCCGGACACCCCCTAATCCAGGACTCCCTCAGTAGCCCCTGAACCAGGCTTCAATGACAATAAGTCCGACGCGTATATTGCTTGGCATTGCAAGGCGGGTTCCTCCTCCGAATGATAGAAGATTGTGAACACCAGGATAGTGTCCGGCTCTGCAAAATAAATTCCACATTCCACCGTAGAGAGAATAATATATACACAAGTTCAATCTGCTGACGTTTTTTGTGGCATGACGTCACGCCACTACCAAGCCATTACTTGAATCGTTTTTTACTCTACCACCTCAGCGCATTTAGCGAAGCGGTTTCCTTGGCACGTCTTGTCGAAGCAGAGATCGTGTTCCCCCTTAATCCGGGATTCTCATCAATACGGACATGGGTAACCCAACCGCGCCATTGATGGTGACGCTTGGGGGATAAGCGAGTTTTACCAGGCCGGTGGGGGACGCGTAGACTTCGCCCGCCCATATAAGGGATAAGGATTCACCTTTTCACCTACGCCTTCTTCCTCCTTTGCTTATCCATCTCCGCGCACTCGAGCTCCAGCGCCCAAGCCCGCACATCTCGTCTCAACCTTCCCCAGTCATGTCTAGAGCGGGAGGCAAGTGGATGACCTCCTCTGTTATGGAGGAGCACATCGAAAGACTGCGCAGCGCCGGCTACCTGTCCGGCGACATCGCGCACCGGCTGCCCGACGAGGGGCAGCTCATCCCCACCCCCAGGCCCCATGAGAGGGTCGTTTTTCTTCCCCACTTCCTCCGCGGACTGGGCTTTCCACTTCACCCCTTTGTCCGGGGGCTCATGTTCTACTACGGCCTGGATTTCCATGATCTGGCGCCGAACTTCATCCTCAACATCTCGGTGTTTATCGTCGCGTGCGAGGCCTTCCTCTGCATCCAGCCCCACTTCGGCCTGTGGCTCAAGACCTTCAATGTCAAGCCGAAGGTAGTGAAGGGCACTCAAGCGGAGTGCGGAGGCGCCATGTTGGGCAAGATGCCCAACGTCCTTTGGTTCGAAGGGGCCTTCGTGGAATCCGTCAAGGGGTGGCAATCGGGGTGGTTCTATATCACCGAGCCGCGCGACCCTACGTGGGCGGCGGCCCCCGAGTTCAGATCTGGTATCCCCACGCAGCTCCCCTCCTGGAAAGAGAAGGGCTTGCTGTGGGGTAGTTCAGAGGAGCTGACGGGACTCCAAGCCTGTATCCAGAAGCTGGTGAAGAAGCTCAGGCTGGTTAACATGGTCCAAGTCATGCTCGTCCGCCGGATTCTCCCATGCCAAGAGCGGGCATTCAATCTGTGGGAGTTCAATCCGGAACAGCACCAGGCGCTGAGCGGGCTCTTCGACACGACGTACGAAGGCGCCTGGAGGGTGCTGTTCAAGGACGCCGAAGCCCCCGCATCCGCGACTGAAGATCGCGGATTTCGCTCGCAGCGCCAAGCCGACGAGGTAAGTGATTCTACCCCTTTACGGGACGCTTGCTTTTCATAGTTTGACTCTATGCGGGTTTTAATTTCCCCTTTTCCTTTGACAGGACTGGATGAGGAAGGTGGAGCAGATTATCTGCCCGGCTCCTATGCCAGAAAACCCAGTAGACGCCCATCTAGCGAGGCTGCTGGTCCCGGCACCGCACGTGGTGCCGGAGAAGAAGGCCAAGAAGGAGGCCACGGGTGCTCGAAAGAGTTCCCGTTTTTAGGTGTCCGACGACTCCGGGGCGGACTCCTCCCCCAAAAACGAGGAGGAGAAAGAGGACTCTCTCCCAGAGGAGGGAGAGAGGAAGAGGAAGGCTTCCCCAACAGGGGAGGCCAAAGGGTCCAAGAGGGGAAGGACTATTCCCCCGGACAGCTCCGCCAACATCAATGTTGGCGAGGAAGAATGGCCTTCAAGGGCTAGGCCTCCGGAGAGATCGTAAGTATCCGGATTCCTGAATGATTTATAATTTCTTTTTCTGCGTCACATAATGTCATTCTGATGCCGCATGCTGCCTGTAGTCTGGCCAATGATGATCTTCCCGCTTCATCGAGCGGGTCGTTGGCTCCGTCGGATGTAGACTCCATCCCGACCGCCTCCACCCCTCGCGACACCAAGGACGCCGAGGTGGGATCCCAAGAAGGGACCCATCAGGGGGAGGCTCCGGAGGCGCCACAAGGCGGCCTCCCGGACTTTGCGCCGGACTCCACATCAGAACCCGCAGTGGTTCCGGAGTCCGGCCGGCGGCCCCTTCGCACGAAGGGCAAGACCGTGACGCCGGCAGCTTCCGTCCAACCGGAGGCGCCGGACAATTTGTTGGAGGCGCTGCAGAGCGCTTCCATCGAGGAAGAACACCGCACTATTATTAGTGCGGTGATTCAGAAGGTACAGCTTGCCAAGAGCGGGCTGACCGAAGCCTGCAGTAGCCTTCTATCAGGCTTTGAGGTAAGAAGTTAAAAATATGCAATGTAATACCGCATAGACAGTAGCCCCTGATGCTCGGTTCGGTGTTCGGAAAGAAAAGCCGGACTGAGGATCTGAAAAAAGAAGAAGATATACGCAGGGTTGCTAAAAAATTATGTCAATATGGGTTGCAGGCTGCGCTGCTGACCTCTGCCGCACTGACTGTGGAGGTCGGTGCTTTGAAGCAGGAGCTCGAGCGGTCCGAGCAAGAGCTCGGCCGCGCCAAGAAGCAGCTCCAGGACAAAGAAGGTGAGTAACACCACTTTGAACTTGTACCTTACAGAAAAAGGATTTATGTTGCAACAAAAAATAACAAGGATAACATGGGTACTGCAGGGGCCACGAACGAGGTGGCGACCCTGAAGGAGGCCGTGTCCACGGCTGAACGCAATGCGGCCGCGGAACGGGCAGAGCAAGAAAAGCAGGAGGCGCGGGTGGCGGTGGTTCGGCAAGAGCTCCAGGCTCTCATGGAAAAGCATGAGAGTTTGGAGCATGACTCAAAGACTCGAGAGTCCGAGCTTGCCTCGGCTCTCGAAAGTGCCAAAACTGCCAAGGTCGATGCCCATAAGTCCCTTCAGGAGATTGAGTTGGTGAGGAAGATAGCGGCGGGTAAGGCATTTTTCATGCAAAGCAAGCATGTGAATGTAAATTGCGTGTAACTTACCCGAATTCGGAGCTCTCCAGGAGCGTTTGCAGATCTGCCTCGCAGCGTGTCTGATGCCGCCGCATTCTACCAAGCCGAGGAGGGGAGCTCAACGGAGAAGGTCTTCTGGTCTCAGTATGCTGAGGCCGGCCATCCGGTGCCCCCTAGCGACCAGCTGAAGTAGCTGGTCGAGCTCCACAAGGTGGCCGAGCAGGCCATGAAGGGCCTCATAGTCCGGCTGTGGCCTGGAGAGGCCATGCCTGGGAGCTATTTCGGCCTCGTGCGACGGTTGGTGGATGCGTGCCCCTGGGTGGAGGTTATCAAGCGCTCCGCCTGTATTGAGGTGCTCGTCGGGCCCTTGCCCGCGCAAAGGTGCATCGGGGCAAGCTGGATGCGGAGAAGCTAATCACTGACGCGCCACCAGCGGGCAAGGAATATCGTACGCCCGAGATGTACTATAAGACTGTCCTGAAGGGTGCCCGCAAGATTGCGGATGAGTTCCCCAGGGATGTAATTATTGAGTAAATTCGCAATGTGTTATCCTGTGCGCTGAAAACTTTGTTCATATGCGCTAAGCAACGCTTGTTAATTTAAAATATTACCTTCTGTGCGGCCGTTTATTAAATCTGAGAGATGGCAAGTCGTCGGCTTCAGCCCCCATGCCACGAGTGCTGGGGTGTTCGGGATAAACCTGAGCACTCTTGTTCCCATTTTTGGGTCCATCTAGGGAGGCGCTCAACACAACGAACAAGGCAACCAGACTTATAGTGCTTGAACACTCTCACTTAGCCATAGAATTCTATAATTTTAAATTTTGGCGAAGCCCCTAGTATTCGGAAGACCGAATTCGGGGCGCTATCCACGCCTTCGTCCGACATTATCCGGTACTTCGCTCGAAGCGGCGTAGGTCTTTAAGGACCCGAAAAGACCTCTCGAACAGCGACCAGTCTCTCGCCTTATCATGACAGTCAGTTTTAGCTTTCTCCACTGAGGCGTTAACCCGGCTCAACCGGGGCGCAATCGCAGTGGTTCTCCCAGTGCTACCTTAGCCGATAGAACGGAACGTAAGGTGCCAAACTTGGGAGCCGGGCAAACCCAACTATTGACCCAAGACATGATTCGGAGCCGATTCATATAATGTTATAAGTTCGGGGTGCCGCACTTGTGAAAGTGTTCGGACTTTATCACACCATAATGCGGGGAACATAAGCCCCTGGTGTATTTGGCCGTACCAAAATGTACGGATGCAACATGTCGTAAATGAACATATATATATAAGGTAATGCAATTATGGACAAAAAGTGCTGCATTTTATTCGAGAAGATATGCTATGAGTGCGGAATGATACAAATAGTGCGGAAAGCAAGGGATTGGACGAATTAAAGGCGTCTCCCTCCAAGGGTAGGCCGCGGAATGGTGTATTTAACAAATTTAATGCTCGTAATGGAGACCACCTGAGTGTTCGTCGCAGCCTTTGTCCCTCCCTGGCTGTTGCATCATGAGTTCGGCAGGTTCGCCGCCGGACAGAGTTCTGTATAAAAAAGAGAGAAATAAAAGATAAAAAGAGCGACACACTTGGGAGCCCCTGGTGTGGTCGAACCGCACTCTGGGTCTGTTGTAGTTGTGCCTCTCCCCCTATGCCCATGGTATCTCCAGGGCGTAATTATGTACGCGGAGAGTTTTTCTTACAATTGTGCAAGGGCTGGGGCTGAGGCCGCATTGCTATGCGTGCTCGGAACGTGCCAGGTGGTCTTGGTTGATGTTGCTCCAGGCGCGTTTGGCCGTGTCCGGTCGTTTAACGGCCGGACTCGAAAATTGCCTTAAAAGGCTGCTCTGTACTTCTGCCGCGAGAGCCGCTGTATGTTCCTCCGTTCGGAGGGAGCGTTCCGTGTTTCCATTGACCGTGATGACTCCACGAGGGCCTGGCATCTTGAGCTTAAGGTACGCATAATGCGGCACCGCGTTGAATTTTGCGAACGTGGTTCGTCCGAGCAGAGCGTGATAGCCACTGTGGAATGGGACTATGTCGAAGATTAACTCCTCGCTTCGAAAATTATCCGGGGATCCGAAGACCAATTCTAGTGTAACTGAGCCTGTACAACTGGCCTCGACACCTGGTATGACGCCTTTGAAGGTTGTCTTTGTAGGTTTAATCCTTGAAGGGTCTATGCCCATCTTGCGCACTGTATCCTGATAAAGCAGGTTCAGGCTACTGCCGCCGTCCATCAGGACTCTCGTGAGGTGAAATCCATCGACGATTGGATCTAAGACCAATGCGGCGAATCCTCCATGGCGGATACTGGTCGGATGGTCTCTTCGATCGAAAGTGATCGGGCAAGAGGACCATGGGTTGAATTTTGGGGCGACTGGCTCCATCGCGTATACGTCCCTTAGTGCATGCTTCCGCTCCCTCTTGGGTATATGCGTTGCGTATATCATGTTTACCGTCCGAACTTGAGGGGGGAATCCCTTTTGTCCTCTGTTGTTCGGCGGCCGGGTCTCTTCCTCGTCATCGCTGTGTAGCCCCTTGTCATTGTTTTCGGCGATTAATTTGCCTGCCTGCTTGAATACCCAACAATCTCTGTTGGTGTGGTTAGCTGGCTTTTCGGGGGTTCCATGTATTTGACAGGAGCAGTCGAGTATTCGGTCCAAATTGGACGGGCCCGGAGTGGTTCTTTTGAATGGCTTCTTCCGTTGACCGGGCTTGGAGCCTCGGAATCCGGCGTTGACTGCCGTATCCTCATTGTTGTCGCCGTTAATGCGGCGTTTGTTTTTGTTTCGACGCGACCTGCCATTGCGATCCTTGGTATCCGGACTGCCAGCGTTTTTGCTGAGGTTGTTGCTGCGAGCTAGCCAGCTATCCTCTCCCGCACAGAAGCGGGTCATGAGTGATGTGAGGGCTGCCATGGATTTCGGCTTTTCCTGTCCTAGGTGCCGGGCCAGCCACTCGTCGCGGATGTTATGTTTGAAGGCAGCGAGGGCCTCTGCATCTGGACAGTCGATGATTTGATTTTTCTTTGTTAAGAACCGTGTCCAGAATTGCCTGGCCGATTCGTCTGGCTGCTGGATTATGTGGCTTAGGTCATCTGCGTCCGGTGGTCGCACATACGTGCCCTGGAAGTTGTCGAGGAATGCGGCTTCCAGGTCTTCCCAACATCCAATTGACTCTGCGGGCAAGCTGTTAAGCCAATGCCGAGCTGGTCCTTTAAGCTTGAGCGGGAGATATTTGATGGCGCGAAGATCGTCGCCGCGGGCCATATGTATATGGAGGAGATAATCCTCAATCCAAACCGCGGGGTCTGTTGTGCCATCGTAGGATTCGATATTAACGGGTTTAAACCCTTCAGGGATTTGATGATCCATTACTTCGTCAGTGAAGCATAGTGGGTGCGCGGCGCCTCTGTATTGAGCAATATCGCGACGTAGCACGAGAGAGCGTTGTCTGCTGTGTTCGGCCCGGCCGAAGTAGTTGTATCCGGCGCGACGGTATTCATCGTGGGTCTTGGGGCGCCCACGTGATCCATAGATAGATCTGGATTGTCTTGCCTTGTCCTCCAATATATCCCGCAAGTCCGGCGCTTTCCCCCGTGGCTTCATGCTTTTTGAGCGATGCCGAGGTACGGTTTTGGTGGAGGGCTTGCACGCCTCTCTGTCGCGGCCATGAGGTGGTCGGTCTGCCGTATTGTGCGCTGGTGATGCAGGTTTGTACGCTTCCTCCTCTAGTCGGGGGAGCAACTTGCGTTTTGGGTAACTTTTGGAGGGGCATTCGAGTTCATACTCTTCGGCCGCGAGGACCTCGGTCCATCTGTCGGCCAGTAGGTCTTGATCAGCTTGAAGCTATTGCTGCTTTTTCTTTAGGCTGTTTGCCGTGGCCATTAGCCTGCATCTGAAATGCTCTTGTTCGACAGGATCCTCAGGCACGACGAATTCGTCATCGTCGAGGCTTGCCTCGTCTCCGGAGGGAGGTAAGTAATTATCATCCTCGATCTCTTCGTCTGCCGCCCTCTCGTGAGGGCTTGCTTCTGCCTCCTCCTGTGCTGGATCGTGCTGGAGGGGGTTGTCTTCGGCACTTTCTGGGGTGTTATTATCTCCTGTGCCGGAATCTCCATTCTTGCTGTGGCGGGATTTAGAGCGGCGCCGCTGACATCGGCGCTTGGGCTGTTTCTTTAAGGAATCGGCCTCCGTTGCTTCTTCGCCGTCCCCATCTTTTGGGGTGTCCACCATGTATATGTCGTATGACGAGGTGGTCTTCCAGTGTCTTGTAGGCACTGGTTCTTGATAGTCTCCGGCATCGTCGTCCATACCGTCGATGTCTTCGGAGTCGTAGTCGAGTACGTCGGTTAGATCATCGACG
The DNA here is from genome assembly GCA_963921465.1 of Triticum timopheevii. Classification (NCBI taxonomy): domain Eukaryota; kingdom Viridiplantae; phylum Streptophyta; class Magnoliopsida; order Poales; family Poaceae; genus Triticum; species Triticum timopheevii. The sequence goes on from OY997267.1 coordinate 600,322,251, forward strand.
GTGGCTACGAAGTGGGTGGTGGGTGGGCTCTGAATTTCTTTGTCGTCCGCGTCCCAACCATCCTGGCCGTAGTTTGTCCAGGGCTCTCCGGATAGCGAGAGATGCTTCAGCGAATTTAAGATATCGCCGAAGGGTGAGTGCTGAAAGATGTCCGCAGCGGTGAATTCCATGATCGGCGCCCAGTCGGATTCGACTGGCAGGGGCGCAGGAGGGTCGGAGTCCGGCAGAGAGTCCGGCACCTCGGAGTCATGAGCTTTATGCGGGACAAGGTAAGTGTTCGGCTCCATCGCCGTAGAAGTTGCAGCTCCCGAGGCGGTGTCCAGAAATCCGTCCTCGATCTGAGCGATCGGCTCCGGACTATGGGTCGGAGCGGATTCGTGTGTGGCCTCCAAGGTGCTGTCCGGCGGCAGAGTTAGGTCGTGCCCATCGTGACAGCGTGGCATGCTCGGCTGTGGCTCGGATCCATCGAAGATCAAGTCCCTGCGGATATCGGCCGTGAAGTATAGGCTTCCAAACCTGACCTGGCGGCCAGGGGCGTAGCTCTCGATCTGCTCCAGATGGCCAAGTGAGTTGGCCCGCAGTGCGAAGCCGCCGAATACGAAGATCTGTTCAGGGAGAAAAGTCTCACCCAGGACTGCGTCGTTGTCGATTGAAGAGGCCATCAAGCCTATCGGTGACGACACAGAGGAACTCTCAATGAAAGCACCAATGTCGGTGTCAAAACCGGCGGATCTCGGGTAGGGGGTCCCTAACTGTGCGTCTAGGCGGATGGTAACAGGAGACAAGGGACACAATGTTTTACCCAGGTTCGGGCCCTCTTGATGGAGGTAAAACCCTACGTCCTGCTTGATTGATATTGATATTGTGGATGTTTACGAGAGTGGATCTACCACGAGATCAAGGAGGCTAAACCCTAGAAGCTAGCCTATGGTATGATTGTAATGGTTGTTGTTGTTTGGTCCTACGGACTAGAGCCATCCGGTTTATATAGACACCGGAGAGGGCTAGGGTTACATAGAGTCGGTTACAATGGTAGGAGATCTACGTATCCGTATCACCAAGATTGCCTTCCACGCCAAGGAAAGTCCCATCCGGACACGGGACGAAGTCTTCAATCTTGTATCTTCATAGTCTTGGAGTCCGGTCGATGATGATAGTCCGGCTGATGATGGTAGTCCGGCTATCCGAACACCCCCTAATCCAGGACTCCCTCAGGTTCCTTTTCTTCTTTCTTGAGTCATAAGAACCACCGTACTATTAAGTGGGGTCCAAGTGAACAAAGTCAGATGACTGAAGTGATGCTCAACCAAAAACCCTGTGTCTTTGAGTGAAAACAATGAGAGCAAATCTTGTCCAGAGTCGGATGAGTCAGCTTTGCTTGTAGCCCAAGCCAAGTTGTCGTGTGTGTTTGAAATCCGTCCATTAGACATGTGTCAGTTCCTTAGTGATCCAGGGTCATTTTCGACACATCAGATCGGGTTGCCTCCTAGCTATAAACAGCCCACCCCCTACACCATAATTTGGTGGCTGCCTAGAGTTAGTGCACGGCTTTTATCGTTTGAGAGCAACCCACCTCTGAAGCCTTTGAGAGAGAGATCCTTGCGAGGACAAAGTCCAAAACACTCAGAGCCAAAGAGTGTTAGGCATTACTGAAGTCTTTCTTGCTGAGTGACCTGAAGACTTGTTACACTTGAGGATTGTGCATCCTCCAGCCGGTTAGGCGTCACGTTCCGAGGGTCCAAGAGTCATTGTGGATCGCCCGTGAATAGAGTCTGTGAAGGTTTGGAAGTCTACCTTGAAGACTTACCAGAGTGATAGGGCGAGGACTGGGTGTCCTTAGCTCTAGGGGAATAAGGTGAAGACACAGTCTTCTGAGTTCAATCTTAGCCTCCCTAACCAGACGTACAGTTGTCATAGCAACTGGAACTGGTCTACCAAATCCCTGTCTTCACCAAGCAACTGGCTCTATCCCCTACCTTCCCTACTTTTTAGTTTGTCTTCGTGAAGTCATTGCTTGCTTGCCTGATCTATTTGACTTCATTGTGTGAAGACTTGTAACTGTTTGGCTTCGCATTGTCTTTCATTCTGATCCTTTCTACCTAGCTGTTGTTAGTCTTCGAGCGTTCACTGCATTACTTGCCTGACTATTGCTTGTCTAGTGTAGTTTATCTTCCTCTACATATCATATAGGTTCATATTTACAGCTTGTCTTCAAAGACGTCGTGTTTTGAAGACTTTCATAAAAATTGCCTATTCACCCCCCTCTAGTCGATAACTAGCACTTTCACGTGCGGTGCCGAGGAATGACGAGTCGGTGCCACCCGACCGTCCGTCTGCTGCACTCCCTTAATCACGTCGCCGATTACCCTACCATCCCCCCGGTTATATAAGCCGTAGCCCCGGCCATAGCCGCATCCATCATCGCCGCTCTCTTCCTCCTCTCTGCACCACACCCGCTATGGCCTCCTTGAGCCCCAAAGCTGTCCAGGACAACCTCTCGTCCACGTAGAAAAAAGAGAACGCCGCCATTGCAGCCGACTAGTAGGACGACAGACAGACAGAGGTCGGCCCTGCGGATGTCCCAATGGAGGAAGCGGCTGAGGATGAGACGATGCCATACTCCTCGCCCATCCACGCCGACATCACCATGGGCAAGGCATGTGCCCACTACACAGACATGGTGCTGTAGGAGTGGGAGGCCATGTTCCGGCAGGAGCAGGCCTGCAACCTCCTCGACGAGAACCGATGCACGGAGGAGCTACTCGCCGCCGGCACGGCCATAGTGCCGGACGTGGGCGTGTCCGAGCAGGAGGCACTGGTGAGCTCCTACTGCATCGTCTGCTAAATTCGCCACAACCGCTAGTGGTACAACCAGTATCAGGAGGATTTACAGGCCACCTACAAGGAGATGGACGAGGTGACGGATGAGGTGTTCGGCAAGAGTGGGGACAAGGAGGACATTGCTAGCTCTGCCACGGTCGCGTCCCGCCACCATGACCACGAAGCCGACAAGTCCATGAGTGTTGCTGGCAACAAGGAAGAGTAGTGCATGGGAGGTCGTCGGTGCTTGCATCCCATGAAGGTTATCGCTTCTTCCCTCCCATTGAAGCCGAGCATGGTGGCGACATGGAGACGAATAGTTTTCTTTCTAGAGCTCATGGCCGCGGAGGAGGCGGATAGCTTCAGTTCCCGGGGCTCATGGTGCACAGGAGGAGGCGGGGCTTCATTTTCCGAGGCTCGTGGCCAGCTGGAGATGGGGAACGAGCGCCAACGATCTTTTTAGTCTAGGTTTAGAGTCCGGTCTAGTTGAAATCTTTCAAGATGAAACCGGACATGTGCAGATAACATTGGATAGCCAGATCCACATGTGTGTCCGTGAACAGATGCGGGACAAAATTTGACGTAAACCAAAGTCGCTCCCTCTGCCCGCTCCCACTCGGCGGTGCCACTCCGGCCCCGCCGCACACCTTCTCCCGCCGGTAGCCGCTCCGGCTCCGGTGTCCACCTCTCCCGTCGGTAGCCGCTCCGGATCCGGCGTCCACCTCTCCCCGCGTGTATGGCGTCGGGCTCGCGCAGTCCCCCTTCTGTCTCTTCGGTGTTTACCCAAGGGCGGCCCGTGGTTTCTGGACTGGGGCTCTCGGCTTCCCTGGGCTCGGCTGGCTCATCGTCAAAGGCATGAGGGCCGGAGAGACGGCCGGTGTTGCCCACTTCGGGGCTCGCTGAGGGCTGGCGCCGCCCGGGGCCTTCACGCAAGGCCATGTGGCATCAGCGACACGCTCTCCGGCGCCAGCAGAAGGCTGGCGCTCCTCGCAGATCTGCGTCGCCTACGTCTTCGGAGCTGCGCCAAATCCCGCAGGATCTCCATGGTCTCTGCTTTCGGTGCTTTGAGGAGGGTCACCGGCGTCAGGATTGCTTGAATCCTCCGCTGTGCATCCACTGTGGTGGTGCTGGCCACGTCTCGTCCCAGTGCTTAGTGCCACACAGCCCCATTTACGTGGAGGAGCTCTGCCGCATTGTCATCGCCAGAGTTGCCAGCAGGGTGCCGGCACCGCGGCAGTCACCAGCGATTCGGAGGAGGTTGACGGAGCCTAGGCAGAGCATGCCGCCGGTGCCGCCCTCGCCAGTTGCGCCCAATCTCCCTCCTTTGGCTTTGGTGGCTGCGCCTACGCCGTCCCCATCTGAGATCTGTGTGCTGCAGAGGTCTGAAGGCATGGATGATCTTGAGTGCCGCTTGCAGCTTGCGGTGGTGATGTACATGGGCAGGGCGAGGCCGCTGATCTCCTATGAGGAGGCGGCGATGGCGATTGCCGAGCAGTTAGGCATCCCTAGGTTCAGATTCTCTGTTCACAAGTTCCACCCCGAGGATTTTCTGGTTGTCTTCGCTGCGCATCAGTTCCGGAACATGGTGCTGGCGGTCCCTTCGATCGAACACCAGGGTTTCAGGCTGTTCATTAAGCCTTGGCTCCGGCAGGCGCAAGCAACATCGAGACTGATGAGAGTGCAGATTGATGTCATGATTGAAGGGGTGCCATCGCATGTGTGGTCACAGAGCACGTCGGCTGAAATTCTGGGCAGCGCCTGTTTGATCGAGAGCTTGGCACCAGAAACTGCAAGTAGGGAGGATCTTTTGCTATTCAAGTTGCGAGCTTGGTGCGTAGACCCTGAGGATGTGCCGGTGTTCCGCATACTCTGGGTGCTGGAGCCGTTGGAGTCGAGGTCGGACCCGGCGGTGAGGATGCCTTCCTTCCGCCAGCTCCTGGAGTACCCAACGCTGGTATACATTGGGAGGATGCGTGACTTCTCTCCGTCAGAGCTCTGGAGAGGGAGGTCCGGCTCCAACGAGGGGAGTGTCCAGAGTGGTTTACCAGACAGCTCACATGGTTCGCAGCTCGGTGGTGATTGGATGGTGCAGCCCTGGACGCGCGGTGTTAGAGATGCCAGAGGTCCAGATCGCGAGCGGCACAGTCCGGCGAGCGGCGGTGCCGGTGGAGGGCCGGGAGGATCATACCGCGCTGTTCTGGAAGGGAGGGTGGGGCCTTCCGAGTGGAGGCTTCCGCACATGGCTGATGAGAAACACAACGGTCATGTGGGCCATCGGGCGAGCTTTACGACCACGACTGAAAAGATCCCAAGGAGTTCAAACACACCGCGATCTCAGCCGGGTACATTGGCCACTGGGAGGGCAACAGCTGGCGGACGGGATTCTTCGGATCCGCTGGCTACGGTTGGCGAGGAGCGGACGGGATTCTTCGGATCCGCTGGCTACGGTTGGCGAGGAGGTCGCTGTCCCAGCTAGCTTGGCTTTTGCAGTGGATCAGAATCGGGCTGCAGGACAGGAGCAAGGCACTTTGGTGCTAGTCCCAGTAGAGACAGCAGGGCTGGTGGTTTCCACCAACCAGGAGGCATCGAGAGAGTGGGGCCACAAGTGGACGTTGCTTCGTTCGAAAAAGAGGCAGTGGGATCCGCGCAGACCGCCCATGCGGTGGTCTTGGAAGAAACGCTGCATGCCAGGAAGGATCTGGTGCGGACCAGTTCACCGGAGGCCCTACTTGTGCTGGCGGGCGACCAGGGGTTGGAGCCATAGAGGATCTCGGGCCTGCAGGTGGTGCAGGAGGGACACGAGCAGCGATCGGCCAATGGCTGGGCCCTAGTCGAGGATTTGATGCAGGCCAATGCGGAGGAGCTGCCAAGGGAGATGGCTGAGGTGGTGCCCACCTCGATTGCGGTGGCCATGCAGATTGAAGGGGGAAGGGACGACACTGTAGATGACATGACCACGTACACTATTGGAACAGAACTGGAGCCGTTCAGAGTGCAAATTAGCGCTGAAACTACTGGTTTGGAGCTACAGCCTGGGGACGCCAATTTGTCCAACAAGGAGCAACTTGCGCTCAGCAACATAAGAGCCTTTTGTGCGGGGTTGCTTAAGAAGCTGCCCTCCCCATTGCTTAAACAATTCGAGGGGCTGAGGGGCGTGAGGCCGGGACAGGATCCGTTCACTCATCGGCGCACTACCAGATCACTGGGGTGGGGGGCCCTCGCAAGACTAAAGCATCGGCGGCAGAGGCAGTGCTGTTGAAGATGCTGGGGTTCGACTGTGAGGATATTGCGGTATCGGAGGATGCACTTGGGTAGCTACGACAAGTGTTCGATTCACCTTTGCACGAGCAGCAGCTTCGGGCGATTACGGCCATCTTTGGCAAGGCGATTCCTTTTAGCCTGGGGGTGACATGGAGAGCACCGAGCTGGCCGTGGCGTAGGGGTGTAGATGCGTACTGACATGGGAGACTCTACCTTCTGATGTCGTACAACGCTCTAGAACTGGTGTGTTGGAACGTAAGGGGTCTCAACAGCCCGGCCAAACGGAAAGCACTTAGGGAGTTTGTAGATTCGATCCATACTGCCATCATATGTATCCATGAAACCAAACTTGAGGTGGTGGACCAATTTGTGATTATGCAATGTATGGGGCCGGCATACGACGGTTTTTTTACCTTCCTGCTTCGGAGACTCGTGGAGGGATTTTTGTTGCTTGGGATTCTACCAAAGTGCAGTTGACAAATTTTGTCAATGACACACATTTTATCACGGGTTATGTCACCCCCTTGGATGGGCCGGCTTGGTGGCTAACAGTGGTTTATGGGCCTCAGGAGGACGTGGAGAAGATCATGTTTCTGGAGGAGCTCACGGCTAGGCGTCAACTATGCCCCGGGCCATGGATCTCCATTGGGGATTTCAACATGATTTTGTATGGGCAAGACAAGAACAACGCCCTTCTAGATCGCAGGATGATGAGCAAATTCAAACGCTTCATGGATGACAATGCGCTTAAGGAGCTTTTTCTTCATGGCCGCAGATTTACCTGGAGTAGCGAACGGGAGGTGCCTACTCTTACCAAAATTGATAGGGCTTTTGTTTCCATCGACTGGGAGCTGGACCATCCGGAGTGCTTATTGCAAGCCCTTTCTACCTCCACTTCAGATCACTGCCCTTTGTACCTGGCCATGGAAGGGCGCATACATTACAAGAGATGATTCTGGTTTGAGAAGTTTTGGGTGAAGCTAGATGGCTTTATGGACGTGGTAAAGGAGGCTTGGGTTTGTGATAGCGATACCATGGACCCCTTTCACAGGCTTGATGTATTGCCGAGGAACACGGCGAGAGCTTTGGATGCTTGGGGACAGAAAAAGGTCGGCAATGTCAAGCTTCAGATTGCAGTGGCAAACCTTGTCATACTTCGGTTTGATTGCGCGCAAGAGAGCCGGCTGTTATCGGAGGAGGAGCGAGCACTAAGGAGCAAGCTTAAGCATGTGGTGTTAGGTCTTGCCTCACTGGAAAGAACGATTGCGCGGCAAAGGTCCAGAATCACGTGGTTGCAGGAAGGAGATGCAAATTCGAAGCTGTTCCACCTGGTGGCTAATGGTAGGAGGCTGAAGAATTTTATACCGGCTATTCATGTGGGAGGACAGGTAATTGCAGATCAGCAAGGCAAAGAGGAGGCTTTCTACACCGCATACAGAGAGCTGCTGGGAAAAGACGATGTGAGAGAGCACACGTTGGACCTTAGAGAGTTAGGCATTCAGGCTGTTGATCTTGCGGAGCAGGATCTCATCTTTTCGGAGGAAGAAGTTTGGGGCGTGGTGAAGGAGATGCCGTCAGACAAGGCCCTGGGGCCTGATGGTTTCATTGGCATATTTTTCCAAAAGGCCTGGGAGATAATCAAAGGAGATCTGCTTGCGGCACTCCACAGTTTTATGCTTGGTAATGGTGTTGGATTCGGGAGGCTCAACCAAACACTTATAACGCTAATTCCCAAGTCTGCTGAAGCTTGCTGCATCAATGATTTCAGACCGATCAGCCTGGTTCATAGCATGCCAAAGCTAGCATCTAAGTTGTTGGCTACAAGACTGAGACCGAGAATGGGGGAGCTAGTGCACATAGATCAATCGGTGTTCATTAAGGGTCGGAACATTCATGACAATTTTCTGCTAGTTCGACAAATGGCCCGAAGACTGCACAAACGTAAGGCCAAAGGGGTGCTTCTAAAGCTTGATATTTCAAGGGCTTTTGACTCGCTGTCCTGGCCTTTTCTTTTCAAGGTTTTGCGCGCTAAAGGTTTTTCTGAGCGTTGGCTATCGAGGATTGCCACATTTCCAAATGGCAGCATAAGCTCTAAACCGGATCCCTCCCATACAGAAGGAGTCTACACGGCTTCTTCGGCTTATAAGATGCTTTGCATGGGAGGGATCCGGTTTAGATCTTATGCTGCCATTTGGAAATGTTGGGCGCCACTCGTCTGCAAGATTTTCATGTGGTTAGCGGTGCAATACAGGTTATGGACGGCGGATAGACGCTTTAGACATGGGTTGCGGGACCAAAGATCGAATTGTTATCTTTGCGAACAGGAGGAGGACACCATGGACCACATTACCATGCAATGTGTGTTTGCGCGGCAGGTGTGGTACCTTTGCTTCTGCAGAATGAGAATCAGCCCGGATCTTTGCCCAACGCAGTTTTCCACAATTGGTGATTGGTGGAATACGACGAGGAATATTATGCCGAAAGGGAGACGGAAGGGTTTTGATTCAGTGGTCACGTCAATATGCCGGAACATATGGAAGCAACGCAATGGCAGGGTTTTTGGGAGGAATGATACGAGAAATGTAAATGAAACTGTGGACTTGATCTGGCAAGAGCTAGATATGTGGTCTAGAGCAGGAGCTTTAGGAGTCTCTACATGGTGTGAGTAGTAGGGTTGAGTTAGGATGAGTGGAGGGTTTGGTGGATGCGCTCCTTGGGGGGTCAACTACCTACCGTGTAATATCTTATACATAACTTTCTCTCCTTCTATAAAGCTATGGTACGCCTTTGGCGTACCCTCGAAAAATAAAAATAAAAAATTTGACGTAATTAGTATAAAAAAGGGCTAGGACGAATTAAGTCTATGAAAGGGGTGGAATCAAAAAAGGAGAATCAATTCTACTACAATCAAAGAAGGAAAATCGAATATTTGGTACCAAACCCAGAGAACATATCCTGTGCAACGACCTGATTGGTGCAACGGATGCACCAAGCGATTCTAGGCCATTGGATGGAGAATGTATGGGCTGGATGTTATCACAATGTGGCCGCTGGTACATTTTACACAATGAACCTTGTAAAGTCATTCAACTGCACCGACAGTCCATCCAAGATCCCATCATCTCCTTCCCTTCGCTCTGTTTCCTTCTGTACGAGGTGACCTGCGAGCTAAGTCAGCAATTTGCTCCGTTCCCTCCCCCCCCCCCCCCCCCCCCCCCCCCCAACTGGACCCCTCCTACCTGGTTCTAGCACCAGTGACCATCCTACTCTGAAACGGCCTCACCCAGCAGCCACCACCATCGCCATCGAGGAGCGTATATGTAGCGCCGCCGAGCTGTAGGTCCGTCCGGGCAACGTCAACGCAGCGATCACAAAGGAGTCGGTCATCTTCTGCAGATTAAAGTATCCAGGGTACTTTGGTTGACCAGTGGCTATTGCTATTTTTCTTCGATTGTTTATGAACTAAGTCTGACCAGGTGGCTGTTGCTATTTTTTTTTCGATTGATGAATATGAACTAAGTCTGATGCTTGCTCCTGCGCTTGCATCCGAGAAATAACACTATTTCTGCAGTTTTGATTTCGTTCTAATAAAATGAAACCAAGGGGTGTGCCCCTTTTATCTAAAACAAATATGATTCTTTGGTTGACCTATAACAATTTCAGTTTAGCTCTACTCCTCTTCTCTAAAACAAATCTGTACCATATCGGCTTGCAGGAATGAAGAGGAAACATTGAGCTTAAGACCTGGTACACAAATATATATATTTGTAATGCTAGCAATTAAGAACATCTTTTTTTAATCAACACTCACCAATGATTTTAGGATTAAGGATCTGGTACACAAATCTGAAGCAGTATCATTGAAATGGTCTTTACCGTAAAGATTTTTCTTCTCCAACCAGATAATTTTGTTGACCTTTCATCTTGGATATATGCATCTAAAAAATAGATGACATTCGTATTATTTCAGGTATTGTCGTATTGTCATGTTCAGCTGCGAGCTCATCTCTAGAGAAAAAAAATTGTTGCGCAAGTTGCATCCACTTTATCTCTTTTGCCGAGCCAAGATATCTCTGTCAGATGATGAGGGGAGCTGCATTATACTGAAGCTATCGCCTAAGCCAGGATATATTGGTATCTATGTGTGGACAAAAAAAAGGCAGAGACAAGAGTTGGACAACATCAAAATAGAGAACAGTGGGCCTTCAGGGAGTTGTGTAGAACAAAGCTATCCTTATGAAATAAGTACATTACATCATATTCCCTCCGTTCCTAAATATTTGTCTTTCTAGATATTTTAACAAGTGACTACATACGGAGTAGAATGAGTGAATCTACCCTCTTAAATATGTCTATATACATCCGTATGTGGTAGTCCATTTGAATCTCTAAAAAGACAAATATTTAGGAACGGAGGGAGTAGTATATATGTTCACAATGTTTGAGTACTGTCTGGTGTATAGAAATTTAAATTTGATTCTGTCAAGTTTTCTGGAGTTTTTACAGCAGTATCCTAAATCGATTAAACTTCGGCGACACAATTGAAGCCTGGTTGGAACTACTGTAGTACATCTTGAAGCCTTAGTGCAACTTCTCCAATGTTTATGACACTTGGTACTGAATTATTAACACTGCCATAAAAGGCATCTCTTACTTTTGTTATATAAATAAGCAGCTTTGGGAAATACCATTCTTTTCCACAGAATAGCCAGATCGCAGATTTGTCGGATCACAATAAGATAAAGCATCTCTTGCAAAAACAAAGAGAAAAAGAAGCAACTACATATTTACACAACTCTTGATCCCTCTTTCTACAGGACGGCCGTGCAGCCATTTGATGGGACAAGAGGCTCGCTGGTGCTTGAACGACACTTGAACAAGGAGACAAGAGGAGAAGGTTGTCTCGTCCAGGATAGGAGAAGAGAGAGGCGACGGAGAAATTTTCAGGGTCGCAGCTCGATGGTGTGGTGCAGAAAAGAGGAGATCCCACGGATTGAAGAACAGGGGAAGGAAAGAGACGACAGGTATGTTCAGGACTATTCACGCATTCCAGTGATTTTGCAAGGTCCAACATGTAAAATGTAAGAGCAGCCCTTCTTGTGATAAATCTGTTCCATCTATTCCGCATCCAATGGCCCATAGTTGCTTGGTGCATCCGGTGCACCAGTTCAACCGGTGCATAGGATACGTTCTCACCAAACCCAACCCTATCTGCCGAACCAGTCCACTTTCTCCCGCACACACACCAGACGGCCGGCCACCATGGAAACACCGCCGCCGCCGGCGCTCCTGGACGAGCTCGTCGAAGAGATCCTCCTCCGCCTCCCGCCCGAAGACCCCGCGTGCCTCCTCCACGCCTCCGTCGTCTGCAAGGCCTGGAGCGGCATCGTCTCCCGTCCCGGATTTCGACGCCGCCTCCACGAGATCCACGGCGTACCCCCCGTGCTCGGCTTCCTCCACAACTGGAAGGACGATTTCATCCCCCGATTCATCTCCACCACTGCATCGTCCTTCTCCCTCGCCGCCCCGGACCGCCGCGCCTGGCGGGCCCTCGACTGCCGCCACGGACGCGCCCTCTTCTTCCCCCAGGGATTTGGTGGTCTGGAGCTGCTCCTGTGGGAGCCAATGACGGGTGCCCAGCAGCGCATACCGGTGCCCGCGGCGTTCAAGTGCGACTACCCGACCGCGGCCGTATTGTGCGCAGCGGACGGGTGCGACCACCGCGACTGCCTCGGGGGTCCTTTCCGCGTCGTCTTCCTCTTCGTCGTCGTGGTAGATGAGGAGACCAACATATGCTCGTCCAGCATATACTCGTCCGAGATTGGCGCTTGGGGGGAGCTGACCTCGGTTCAGTGCACCCTCGACTTCTCCATTGAATTCACAGAAAGCTACAGCGTGCTCGTCGACAGATCTGTGCTCTACTTCATGTCCGACGGCCACGCGAGCTGTGCGTCCGTCGTGGAGTATGACTTGGCAAGCCACAACCTGACTGTGTTCGGCCTACCGGACAGAGAGTCAGAGACTACGGCCATGCATATAGCCTCGTGCTGGTGGAGGACGGTGGAATCGGAGTAATCCAATACTTGGATACGCAGCTCAAATTGTGGACAAGAGAGGCCAGTGCTGAAGCAGGATGGGTGCTGAACCGGGTCATGTGCTTGGAAAATTCCCTCCCAATGAATGCTCTCTTACATGCAGTGCAAGTGCTGGGCTTTGCTGAGGAAGCAAATGTCATTTTTGTTAACACGGTTGTCGTCATCTATACAATAGAGCTACGATCGGGGCATGTGAGGGAGGTGTGCAGTGGTACTGATCGAGGCTTCTGTAGTTTGATCCCAGTTGTTAGCTTCTACACACCTGTACCCCGAGTCAAGCACCAGAATCTGCCGGCGTCGAAGCCTAGTGGGGAAGCAGGTGGCGAGGAGGAAAAAACAGTGGATCGGGCACAACAATTGTTGAACAAGGGGTCCAATGATACCAAGGAAGTTGATTTTATCAACACCTTCGAATACGTCAGCCATGACCTCAAGTTCAGGTTAGGGCTCTACTCTTGAACTCGCCACGCTCAAACATCTGTATGGATGGCATTGTCGAAAGAAACTTCTATCTAGTTTGGTACTCTTTTACGGATCATCTGGTAGTTTCCATGTATCTTTAGTTGCTTTGGGCCTTTGAGTTTTGTAGTTTAGGAGATGTGTGCAGAATGGCATTACATGTTCTACAATGAGGTGGTTGCCAAGCGATGTTTATCTTTCTTTTGGTCGGTGTGAGCCCTACTGTGCTGGAGTTTGTACGGCTAAGTGAGTCGAGTTAGCATTAGTGTTATTCAATAGCAATCCTATAGAGTTAGGACTTGCATCTTTTGTCAGGATATGTGTATTGTGCCATGCATTTAATCAAAGTTCAATTATTGGAGTGATAGATGTTATCCTATTTCTATTTGAGAAGAGTTATATGCCTCTGGTGCTGGCTTATTGTAAATGTCTCATTTATGTGCCGTTTATTTTTATGGTACTTGGTACCTCGTAACTGTACTTGATAATCCTGTGCAAACACTAACCAGTCGTTAGAAATGGAACACAACACTCAACAAAACATACAACAACTTGGGTCATTAAAACAGATGATGGAATAATTGTAGCTGCGCTACAAAACTTTGATGGCCGTTTGTTACTTGTAACCTTAACAATTACAGACTGAAAATTTATACCTTTGTTTTCACTTAGGGTTCCGTGTTATGTAGAAGGTGCTCTGGAGGGTGCTGGCACGCTCAACAAACCTGGATGTGCCGTGCTACCCAAAGATTCTTCAGGTGATGTTCCCAAGAGTGCACCAAGTGTATGCCTTTGTTTTCACCTAGGGCTGCCAGGAGTTTGTGAATGTACAACCAGGAGAGATGATGTTGGGAACTCGACGACCTCTGAAAGCAATGTTGAGGATGCTCCACCTTTGGAGAAAGGTGAGTCTGAATAATGTACTGTATCTCATTGTTCCTTCCTCGGGACCATTGTCGGTGCCAGGGCCGCACCATTGTGTGGTGAAATGCATAATTTCCGCTGAGGTTGCATTTGTTCTCTAGGCTTTGTATGAAAAGATTTCTCAAGGAAGTTGACTCAACACACAATTTTAACGTGGAGTTGCGATTCAGCCGAGAAAGTCATATTACCCACATAAACAATGGTCATATACTCCTGCATGTGTGTTTAGACTTGGAACTCAATAGAACTTATATCTTGAATTTACAACATTATTTTGTAAGGGGTCATTTAATTTTTACTAGAGTTGTTATTCAGTTTTGTAATATAGATAGTCGATGATGTTGGAGAAAACAATAGGCTTAATAATATGCTTCTTTTATTGGTTGGATCATATTTTCAAGGTGTATGCCAGCTATGTAGTTATTTTTATCTTTCTGACCATTGGCGGTTTCATCATTCTTGTTTCTTGCAGTTAACTGTCTAAACTATGTACTTGTATCAGGTAGATTTTGCTGCATAAAAGTTACTTTTATAGCAATCATGTGTTACAAATTTACGTAATAATGTCAATATCCAATGGTTGTCGGTTGTGTGCTAGGCTAAGGAGAGGCTCTCAGGCAAGATAGAAGAGCTATTCTTCTAATTCTTGCTTGCTTTATTGATTTGTTCCTCACAAGGGTTCTCTTTATATAGAAGCCTAACAATCCCATTTAAGTATCAAATCATGGATATTATCACCTTTGGAGATGCTTCTTTGATTGTGTTCTCATATATGCCTAGCAAACGATAAGGAGTATATCCCAAATTCTCATTAAAAACTGAACTGTCTATCAGATTGCATTCTGCAATTTAACATGTCCTCTTTCGCCTTGTTCTTCAGAGCAACAGCAAGAGGAAGAGGAGAGGAAACATCAATACAAAGAAAAGTGAAGAAGGTAAATGCAACTGTTTATGTATATTACTGCCTTGTTTTACCATTAGTTTTCTGTTGCACATGAAAATTACTGTCAACAGTCCATGAGCTGTTGAAAATCATTAGAATTCATAATGACTGGATTTAAATGGTTTCAGAAAGTGCAGGCTGGGCAGAATGACCTGAGAACATTGACCCTGGTGTTGCTATGATGGGTTTCGTAGGGTTCGGCATATTGAAGAAGGGAAAACTTTCAGGTTGTGTGTCTTTTCGTCGAAGAAGACATGGTCGCTGGCTCGTTGCTATATGATTGTGCCAGCCTGAGTCTGATGCAAAGCTTTAATATTGGAACGATGAAACTCTGTAATGAATGGTGACCTTGTGCTGTAAATTGGTGGTCATCTGACTATCTGAGTAACATTTCATCTTTGAGAAACATGGTAACTATGGGCTGCATGTTTCCTCGGTCGCAAGAAAATAATTAGCAGTTTAAGTACCCTGTTATTAATCTAGTATTTCGCAAGACCCGCTTCTTCTACTGTCAGCAGTTCTCTGTTTGAAATTATTTCATTTCATAGTGTATGCATTATCTTATAGCTGCTGTGTGGGGATTGATCTCCTCGGCATTGAAAAACTATATGCATTATCTCACAGTTTGTGTGCAATGATCCTTAATTAGCATTGGAATGGTTAGCTGATCAGTAAATGATATGCTCGCCTGTTGGGATAGTATTCTTCTTTTCCAGATCAACATTTGTAATTTGCATCTCATGTAATTCTGCATCGTAACAACTTACAGGATGTTTCAGTGTCAATATTTTTCCTTTTATATTGTAGAAAATGCTCTTATATTATGAGACGGACGGAGTACATATTACACAGTACAATGTTGCAAACAAGCTAAGTCTCTTAAGATTCACAGACTAAGCAAAAACTAGAATGAACGCAGCTTGTTTTTGCTAGGCAAGACTTAAATTGCTGCCCTGCACATGTCTGCCTATTTGCATCACATGAATTATGGAATGTGAATAAACGAGCACAAAATTAAGGTGGCAACTGCACATTAGACGAACATTGAGATTTTAGCCGAAGCAGAAGAGGTCTAATAGAGGCTGAGCCGGGACCTTCCTGGAGATGGTGACGTTGCTGCAAGTGACTGCGCGAAGCGAGGCCTCAGACGGAGGCAACGAAGCAGAGCAGGTTGACTACTGCGGTTGGACCTATTTTCGGCGCAAATTTGGGTCGGATTTGCGTCCAAAGGGACTCTGAACGGGTGGGTGCTTGTCCTCTTGGTGTCCGCCCTCAGGCCCGTCTGTCGGACGTCCAACCACTTCCCACCGGACCCATTTAATTAATCTGACGCATGGACGGGCCCACTTGACAGCCGCCCTAGCCGAGGTCCTTTTTAATAGCTATCCCCCGTGTGTAGACCGGCCAGTCCACTTCTTAACTTCCGTCGTCTTCCACAATCTTCCTTTGCCCCCCAAGTGCCCAACAAGCCCTAGGCTGCGCCGCCCAAGCGCCTCCCCTCAGCGGCAACCATCGAGATGTGGAAGTGGGTCCCTGAAAAGTCCGAGAAGCACGACCACGAAGCGGGGTCGTCCTCTGGCTCATCGGGACCGAGGAACGCCGCTGGCTTCCGCATCTCTCTGCCGTTCACCGCACTGTGGCACATGCCCTACTTCAAGGTGGAAGTGTGCCAGCGGTACTAGGACATTGCCACCCTGTTGACATGCCTGATGCACGCTTGCCAAACGGGTGGCATCTGAGCACAGATCGAGTGTTCGTTACGTCCATCCCGGCGAGCGGGCACGCCTGTCTCTTGGAGATCAACTGCCGACGAGTGCAGCTGCCTCCAGATCTCCTCTAAGACCCCAGGTTCACCGCCGACTCGTCAATGTGAGACACCTGGTTCCAGGACGAGCATGACATGCGGCGGCAAACCTTTTCTCTGCTCGTGCACCCGCACCACCCTGTGTGCGTACTCCCAGCCCACCCAGTATGTGTGGGCGTGTGCGGTGGGCACGGTCACCCTCTGTCGGGGGTTGGATACGACATATGCCAAAGGATGGCTTATCATGGTGGGAGCGAGTAGAACGTCGCCGGTGCCCGGAAGCGGGATGAGGCGAAGACATGCACGCCGGCGGAACTTACCCAGCTTCAGGGCTCTCCTAAGAGATAACACCCCTACTGCTGCTCTGCGGGGTCTCCGCATGGTCACTAAAGCAAGGTAACTACAATGGTGCTCCTGGAGCTGTTTCTGGAGGTAAGAGAGGGCAAGGCTAGCTCTCTCCTCCCTGCCTATCTGGTCTATCTCAAGGTCCGAACCCTTTGCATGGGTGCCCCGGGGTGTTTATATAGGCCTACCCCCCAGGGGTACAATTGTAATCCGGCTGGGCGCGGGTCCCAGCCGTCTGTCTCTCAGGCCGCCGTCCTTCCTGCCGGCTTCTGGGGCCCGCCGACTGGCGGGTCCCGCGAACAGGCTCGATACTGTAGCGGCACTCCCGATGACGCGGGCTCGGTCATCGGATCGTGGCAACAGTGCCGCCGTCTATCGGTCGATCACTGTCACCATTCCCCATCTTATCTGATTAATGGCTCGTGGGGCCCTGGGAGGAGTCTGCCGACTCCAGGGAGGCCGACTCCCCTAGGTCCGTCTTCGGGTTGCCCAGGCCGCCTTCGGCCTACCCACTGACAGGCGGCCCTGCTGCCTTCGGGTCGTACAGGCCGGTCGTTGTGGGCACAGTGTTCCGCGCACTGTGGCTGAGATCAGGGCAGGCATGGCAACAGTGCCGCATCTCGCCGGAGATCTTCCAGCGATACGGCTCACTGTAGCCACGCCGGCCCTTCATAAGCACGGGGAAACGGCCATGCCGTGACCGTACCCCGTGCCGTACTTCGGGATGACGGAGGAGTCTCGGGCCGACTCTCCATAGTCGGCCTCTCTGGAAGTCGCCAGCTGGGAGTCGGCCTCTCTGGAAGTCGAGCGCCTCCTGGGAGTCGGCATATCTTGGGGTCGCCTCTGGGACTCGGCCTGAGGGGCGCGGCCGGCCCCGATGTCTCGAAACGTCCTGGGCTCGGGTTAGCCTACCCGTGGTCCATTACTCCGGCAGTAGTCCCCGAAGCTGGTGAAGTCCTGCGGTCGCTGCATTGTGGGGCTCCAACAGCTTCAATCTTAAAAGTGCAAACTCTGGGACTCGGCTGCCGTCTTCCCTCGGGCCGACTGTCGAAAGTCGGGGCTTCAGTGAAGAGCTTCAGCTCGAAAGTCGCGGCGGGAAGCCAGGCGGCGTGCCTGATACGCTTTCCCGCGGCCATCAGGGCGGTCCTATCGCGCGGCGCCACGTGGGGAGGACAGTCTGCCCTCCCCACGCGCGCGACGGGACGGGCCGTCAGGCGGGGCCCGCCACTACCGTGCCTCGGCGCACGAACGGATCCGTTGCGGCCGAGGACGGTTGGCGTCCCCGTGTCGTTACTGCACGCAGTAACTTCGTGGGGTAAATCGTGGGGCGGCGTGGGCATTGTGCGCAGTTAATCCCACATCCGCCCCTCGGCTTCTCAGCCCGCAGGGCTATAAGTAGGCGGGGGGAAACGGAGCGGCACAGCTCGCGCGCCTTTCTTCCCCGCTCCCCCGCCTCATCTTGCTCTCTCTTCCTCCTTCCTCCGCCGTCGAGCAGGAGCACACCTACCGCGGCGATGAGCTCTTCCTCCGCCGCGGCTGCTGCCGTGCGCTCCGGCGTATGGGACGGCTCGGAGGTAGAGGAGGAACACATCGAGTTCCTCCGCCAGACCCGCCGTCTCCCCAGCGCGGACCTCGTGCGCGCCCGCGCTGCGCCGGAGGGGGAAATCCGGCCGGCGCCGGAAGAGGGCGAGCGGGTCATCTTCCGCTCGCACCTTATGCGCGGCCTGGGGCTGCCGGCGAGCGGCTTCTTCCGCTCGTTCCTGGAATTCCACAGCCTTCAGCCGCACCACCTCACACCGAATACGGTGGTGCTGCTCTCCGCCTTCGCCACCCTGTGCGAAGGTTTCCTCAGCGTTCTCCCCACCATCGAGCTGTGGGGAGAATTCTTCTCTTCTAAGCTCGGCACGCACATCGCTGGCGTGCCGGCCCAGTGCGGCGCCTTCATCGTGATGCGGCGCTCGACGGCCGACAACCCCTTTCCTCCCATCACGCTGATCAAGTCGGTGAAGATGTGGCAGCGTTCGTATTTCTACATGAAGAACCTCGCTTCCGACGGCGACTGGGTCAACCTGCCACCCTACAACGCCGCTCCCCTGACTGGGCGGCTCCCCAGCTAGTCCCACCGAGTCAAGTCGCTGACTCTCGCCGGAGCCGCCGCCGTGGCGCGACTCTGAGTCTTGACGCAGTCGGAGGGACTCGTCGGGGCCGACTTGCTGGCCGCCTTCGTGGCGTGCCGAGTTCTCCCGCTCCAAGGCCGGCCTCACCTGATATGTCAGATGAGCGGCCTCTGAGATCCAAGTCGGATGAGCACCAAGGAGATGCCCTGCAAGGAGGTGGCGAACATGGTAAATTACATCGCGCACTTCGAGTACCAGGAGGACTGGCAGTTCGGCAAGGAGCCGTACTCGCGCGACAACCCTCCACCAGTGGGAAGTCGCGTCTCCCTGTTGTTTTATCTTTTTCCGTAGCCGACTCCGGCTTCTAACTCTTGCTGGCTTCTTCTGAACTAGAATCCTCTCATGCAGCCTGTCGCCGGCGCCACGAGGCAGCCCCGCGAGTATGTTCCCGACCGCGCGGAGAGCGACGTCGGCGACCCTGACTTGGGGGCGGCGGCGATGGAAACCGACGCCGAAGGCGAAGGAGGGGGGCTGGAAGGAGACTTCAGGCCCTCGGCCACCTTCGCCGACTGGCCTGATGACAATGCCGAAGGCGGAGTTGCTCCGCGCCACCAGCTGAGGGTCGGCCCGTCGGGCGTCGGCTCCTCCGCCGGCCAAGGCGGCGCGAAGAGACGTCATGCCGGGCCAAGTGCGCCCGGCGGCAAATTGAAGAAGCTCAAGGGGGCGGCCGCCGCGACCAGACGAGAGGAGGCGGCCGCGAAGGCCAACCGCTTCCGAAGGGAAGTGAGAAAGCCGCCGGTAGTATCCGCGGAAGTCTTTACGCTCTTTACTTTCTTCGTTGAATCTTGTCCGAGTCTTCATTTACATACTCCCTCCATTCTTCTTCAGGGCCCCTCTCTCCCTTGAGAGAGTCGCCGTCCCCTCCGTCATGGGGTCGGCGGAGACGTCCGCCAATACTCGGCGGCCCGATCCCGCCGCCGACCTCCGGGAGGCGACGGAGCGGAATGCGCGGGAGAAGCGCGAGGAGGAGGAGGCCGACCGCCTGGAGAAGGCGGAGGCCGACAGGGCGGCCGCCTCCGCCCAGAAAAAGCTGGATGATGCCGAAGCCGCCCTTGCGGCGAGATGGCGCGCCGAGGAGGCCGCGCGTCGCCGATCGGCGATGCTCGTCCCCCCACTATCGTCCGCCCCGCCGCCTCCGGAGTTCACGGGGCAGACCGGAGGAGCCGGCACCGAGAACCCCATCGCGGAGAAGGAGAGCGGTGAGGCCTCCATGTCAGATGCCCTCGTGCCGCCGCCGCCTCCACCGTCGTCTGGGAGGCCGCACGGCAAGCAGCCGGTGGATCCGTCGGAGCCGCCGGCTATGGACGAAGCCGAAGCGCGGCTGCTTCTCCAAGTCGCCTCGCCGGTGCGTCGCCGTCTTGAGAGGGCGGCCTCGGCGCCGCGACCTTGGGAAGCCGGCGCTGTTAGCTCGGCAACCCTAGATGCCGAGGCCACAAGCGCCGCGCCCACAGGGTGGGTGCGTGGGGGCGGCACCAGGCCGTTGAACCAACTGCTTCTGGATGTCCAGGCGAAGCTGCGCGCTGAAAGCGACACCCTTCAAGCCTGCACCAGGGCGCATCTGGCCGCGCGAACGTCTGTTCGGGTAAGTTTCTTATCTTTTTGATTCTTGTTTTTCTCTGTGGGGGCGCGCCAGCGCACCCACTGGGTGTAGTCCCCAAGTTCCGGGCCGGCTGCTGAGCAGGCGGTACGGAACTCCCTCTTGCGAGTTCCAAATACTAACTTTGTCTTTAATGACTTATTGCAGGAGTATCACAACCTTCGCACCACCGCCTTCAACCGCAACGTTGAGGAGTTGAACAAGTGGACTGCCGACTTATCGGAAAGCCGGAGTAAGTTTTTTTCCCTCTCTTCCTCGTGGGGGCGCGCTGGCGCACCCGCGGGCTGTAGTCCCCGAGATTCGGGCCGACTGCCGAGCAGTCGGGCCGGATCTTCCTGGCGATCTTTTTGCTGACGACTTCTTCTTTTTCTTGTTCTTCTGTCTTCACGGGGGCGCGCTGGCGCGCCCGCGGGCTGTAGTCCCCAAGATTCGGGCCGACTACTGAGCAGTCGGGCCGGATCTTCCGGCGACCTTCTTGCTGACGACTTATTTTTGTTTCTTTTTGTTCTTCAGGGGCCAACGCCGCTCTTCAGGAGCAGCTGGGCAAGGTCAATACCGCCCGGCGTGCCAAGGAGGAGGAATGTGGCAAACTTGCCGCGGAGCGCGACCTGCTGGCGGCGCAGCTGGCCGAGCAGGAAGAGCTGCTCAAGAAGGCGCAGGACGAGGCCGAGAAGAGGGAGACCGCTCTCCTGGCCGAGTTCGAGAGCGAGCGCTCCTCCTGGACTGACAGGGAGGCAATGCTGACCTCCAGCTTCCACGAGATCGAGGATATTGTAGATGGTACGTTTCTTTTGCTTCTTCGTGCTTCCGACTATGTGTCGGGCCGACTTCTGATTTTTCTTCTTTTGGTCTTGGCAGATTTCTTCCCTGGTCACTCGCAGGCGGTCCCGCTAGCCATCGAGGCTGCTCGGGAGGCGTGAAGGGCAAACGGCGAGGAGATCGCCGCCAATGCCCCCCGAACCATTGATGAACAGCTCCTGAGCATCGAAGCCCGTCTTCGCCCGATCCACCGGAAGATGCGCCGGCTTCAGCGTGCTGGTGCCCAGGCGGTTGCCGCTTTGTGGCCGGATATGCCGGCTCTGCGCACCGCCAGTCGGACCGCCGACTAGATGGAAGTCGCTGCCGGCCATCTTGAGGCCTGGAAGGGCTCCTCGGCCCGGGCGTTCTATCAAGGCGTGGTATCCAGGGCTAGACCTGGACCGCCTGGCCGCGTTCCGGTTGGAAGCTCAGGCCGAATTGGAGGCCGTGGAGGGCGCCCTTATCGAGCGTGCGGCGGCCATCGCCGAGTATACGGACACCAGCGTCTTTGTGCCCGAGCGGGCTGAAGGCGGCGAGGAAGTGCCGGCCGAGTGGTTCGGGATGAACCCGGAGTATGGCGAGGACTCGGTGGAGGTGATCGACTCCAGCACGGAGGAGGAGGACGAGGCGGAGGCCGAAGGCGAAGCGGTGGTGCCAGAAGACGGACCAGGCGGCCAGCCTCAGCTCGACCGCGCCTCCAGCAACGAGCCGCGTCAGGAGAAAGCGACCGCCGCCAGAGGCGACCAAACCGAGGCCGTCCAGCCGACTGCTCCGGCGCCCGACACCGCCGTCTCCTCCGACCCTCCGATCCCAAATGCCGCCTCCTAGGCTGCCTTTCTTACCACTGTTTGTCTGTCTTAGTAATCCTTTGAAAACTTGTTAGATTCGAACAATTCCATCCGCGGGGTGTATCTTGAACTTCTATTCGAAGATTCGGCCGAGGGCCTGTGTAATTATTAATCTGCTTTCCGTCTTTCCGCTTATTGTTCTTTTAGGCTTTTTCCCTTTGCCGCCTTCCTTTAGTCCCTGCCTTGTCAGTCGAACGGCCGCTCTGCGAACTATCGCTGGGTCAAGTGCTTGGCTACTTTGGGAAGGCAAGGACTTGGCCGTTTAGAGTATCTTTAGCAAGTCGGATAGAAAACGACATGCCGACTACCCAAGAGTCGGCTGTCCTTAATAGAGGCTAGTAAAGACTGCGAGCCGGCTACTCGTGAGTCGGCCTTCTGCTTCAAAAGTGCTGGAGGCCGTCTTATGCTATGTTCGTGCTTTAGGTCCCTAGCCATTTTTCGTGTGGGTGCCCGTTCTTCCTTACTCCTGCCCGCCTCACAGTCGCTCTGCGAGCTGCGGCTTTGCCAAGAGGCGGGTTGGGCACCGCACACTACTTGTCTGACCGTGGAAAGCTTCTCATAGCGCAAGGCGGCGAGTCCCCGGGCCGACTAGTCAGGCCCGGTGCCAAGCGGCTTGTAATGAAAGTAATGTACTTGGAGGCATAATTCTTATCATACAGATAACAAAAAGGGCAGTCCCCGAGCTCGTCTCGGGGGGCCCAGAGTCTTAGTACTTTAATACAAAGGGGTAGTGTGATACATACTGCATCAACTGTAAAATCTTCGAAGAAGATTTGCATTCCACGGGCGCTCTGTCTCTTTGCCGGAGTCGTCCCTCTTGCGCGCTCGGGGCTTCCGGGCGTCGATCAAATAATAGGCGTCGTTCCCTAGCACCTTGCTGATGATGAACGGGCCTTCCCAAGGTGCCGACAGCTTGTGCTGGCCGGCTGTTCACTGGATCAGCTGGAGCACAAGGTCGCCTTCTTGGAAAGATCTTGGCCTGACCTTCCTGTTGTAGTATCGACGCAGACTCTGCTGGTAGATGCTGGACCGGCTGAGTGCCAACAGCCGGCCCTCTTCCAGCAGATCGATGCCGTCTTGACGTGCTTCTTCGGCTTCTTCCTCGGTGTACATGGTGACTCGCGGGGAGTCGAACTCTATGTCCGTTGGGATGACAGCTTCGGCACCATAGACGAGGAAGAAGGGTGTGAAGCCGGTTGACTTGTTTGGAGTCGTGCGCAGACTCCAGAGGACGGCTGGCAGCTCCTCAAGCCAACAGCCGGCAGATCGCTCCAGCGGTGCGACGAGTCGAGGCTTGATGCTGGATAAGATGAGACCGTTGGCTCGCTCCACCTGGCCGTTTGACTGCGGATGGGCAACGGACGCTAAGTCCAGTCGGATGCCCTGTGTCGCGCAAAAACGGGCCAAGGCGCCTTTGGCAAAATTCGTGCCATTGTCAGTGATGATGCTATGTGGGATGCCGTACCGAGTTGTGATGTCAGCGATGAAAGTCACTGCAGTCGGACCATTCAATTTCTTGATGGGTTTCACCTCCACCCACTTGGTGAACTTGTCCACTGCGACGAGTAGGTGAGTTAGGCCACCCTGTGCCGTCTTGAATGGTCCCACCATGTCCAAGCCCCAAACTGCAAAGGGCCAGGCGATGGGGATAGTCTTGAGTGCGGAAGCCGGCTGAAGTGGCTTGGAACGAAAAATCTGGCACCCCTTGCACTTTTGGACTAACTCTTTGGCCTCTTCCAGGGCAGTTGGCCAGAAAAGACCGTGCCGGAAGGCTTTGGCGACGAGTGCCCTTGAGGCCGCGTGGTGACCGCATTCGCCTTCGTGAATGTCTCTGAGGATTGCCTGACCTTGTTCTGCTTCGACGCAGCGTTGGAAGACGCCGGTAACGCTGCGCCTGACCAGCTCTCTGTTGATTATGGTGTAGGCTGCTGCTCGGCGTTGCACTTTCCGAGCCAAGATTTCGTCAGTTGGCAGTTCTCTGTTTACTAAGAATCTGAGGATGGGCTGGACCCATGAAGGTGCTGCTATTTCTTCAACTGCCACGAGCGCGACTTGGATAAGGGCGGCCGGGCTGGGAGGCAGCGGGTTGGAGTCCACAGCCGCTTGCTGATTTGACAAAGTCCCGGGGCCGACTGGAGCAGTCCCCGAGCCGAGCTCTGGAGTCTTGGATCTTGCCATCGCAGTCCCCGGGCCGGGTTCCGAAGTCCCCGGGCCGGCTTCGACTGTGTGTGTCTTGGAGTTGGATCCGTCCTCCTCAGGCGGAGCCGGCACATAGATTGAATCCGATTCTGGTGACGGCTTGATAGAAGGCTTGAGGAGGCGCCGGAGGGCGACACCAGATGGTATCGCCTGGCGGGTGGAGCCAATTCGTGCCAAGGCGTCTGCTTGGTCGTTGTTGTTCCTTGGCACGTGGAGGAACTCGCACCCCTCGAAGTATCCACTGAGTTGCTGGACGAGGAAACGGTAGCTCACCATATTTGCGTCCTTGGCGTCCCAATCGCCAGATGATTGTTGGACCACCAAGTCGGAGTCGCCATAACATAGGATCCGGCGAATGCCGAGTTCTTTGGCAAGCCGGAGCCCGTGGATGAGCGCCACGTACTCGGCCATGTTGTTGGAGGCGGCAAAGTGGATCTGTAGCGCATATCTGAGCTTGTCGCCTTTGGGGGAAGTGAGGACGACGCCGGCTCCCAAGCCGGTGCGCATCTTGGAGCCGTCGAAGTGCATCCGCCAATGGGTGGAGTCGGGCGCTGGCGGCAGATACTGGGTCTCCGCCCAGTCGACGAGGAAGTCGGCCAGTGCTTGTGACTTGATGGCGGCGCGGGGCTCGTAGTAGATGGTGTAGGGAGCCAGGTCGATGGCCCATTTGGCCACCCTGCCAGAAGCATCACGGCTTCCAATGATCTCGGCCAGTGGAGCTGTGCAGACCATGGTGATTGCATGCTCCTAGAAGTAAGGCTTCAATTTCTTGGCGGCGAAATGCACGCCGTAGCACATCTTCTGGTAATGGGGGTAGTTCTGCTTGGAGGTCGACAGCACCTCGCTCAAGTAATATACCGGTCTCTAGACGGGTAGCGCCTTGCCTTCCTCCTTGCGCTCGACTACGATGACCGTGCTGACTACTCGGCTGGTGGCGGCAATGTATAGGAGCATGGGCTCTTTGGGAGTCGGAGCCGCCAGCATAGGGGGAGTAGTCAACATCTTCTTTAGTTGGAGAAAAGCCTCGTCCACCTTGGGAGTCCACTCAAAGGAGGTCGTCTTCTTCATGAGCTGATACAAGGGGAGAGCCTTCTCGCCCAGCCGACTGATAAATCGGCTGATGGATGCCAAACAGCCGGTGAACTTTTGCACATCTAACAATCGTCTGGGTGCCTCCATCCTCTCGATGGCCTTGATCTTCACAGGGTTGCACTCTATGCCGCGTTCGGAGACCAGGAAGCCGAGGAGCTGGCCGGCTGGTACTCCGAAAACGCACTTCTCTGGTTTGAGCTTGATCTGGAATCGGCGCAGGTTCTCAAAAGTTTCCTTGAGGTCCTCCAGCAGGGTTCCGCGCTTCTCCGTCTTCACCACTACATCATCCACATAGACGTGGGCATTTCTGCCGAGTTGCTTCAGGAGGCACTTCTGCATGCAACGCTGAAAGGTGGCGCCGGCGTTTCTTAGGCCGAACGTCATGGTCAGGTAGCAGAAGGCTCTAAACGGCGTGATGAAGGCGGTCTTCAGTCTGTCGGCCGGGTTTAGCTTGATCTGGTGATATCCTGAATATGCGTCTAGGAAACTCAACAGCTCGCATCCGGCTGTGGAGTCTATCACCTGATCGATTCTTGGTAGAGCAAATGGGTCCTTGGGGCAAGCTTTGTTGAGGCTTGTGTAATCGATACACATTCGCCATTGCTTGTTCTTCTTCAGCACCAGCACTGGGTTTGCCAGCCACTCTGGAAAAATACTTCCATGATGAAGCCGGCTGCAAGGAGCCGGGCTATTTCTTCTCCAACAACTCTTCTTTTTTCTTCCGACAGGCGGCGCAAGGGCTGCCTGACGGGCTTCACATCAGATCGGACGTGTAATTTGTGCTCGGCGAATTCCGTCGGGACACCAGGCATGT
Organism: Triticum timopheevii; assembly: GCA_963921465.1. Classification (NCBI taxonomy): domain Eukaryota; kingdom Viridiplantae; phylum Streptophyta; class Magnoliopsida; order Poales; family Poaceae; genus Triticum; species Triticum timopheevii. Next base: position 600,348,427 of record OY997267.1, read on the forward strand.
CCTTGGGGGACCATGCGAAGATGTCGCGATTCTCACGGAGGAAATCGACGAGCTCGCCTTCCTATTTGCTGTCAAGGTCTGTGCCCATGACAGCGTACCTCTCCGGGTGCTCCGGGTCCAACGGTATCTTCTTTGTTTCTCTGGCCGGCTTGAATGATCCTTCTGCTTCCGATTCCTTGGGGTCGGGCGATAATTCGGGCTGCTTGCCAGCCATTGCCACAACCCGATCAAGGAGTCGTTTCTCAGCTGCAATCACCAAGGACTCGGCCAGCCGACTGCTTTCGGCTGCGCAAGCGAACGACTTCCTGTAGTCGCCGGACACGGTTAGGATTCCCTTGGAACTCGGCATCTTCATTTTGAGGTAGGCGTAGTGGGGGACCGCCATGAACTTGGCCAAGGCGGGTCGGCCAAGTAGTGCATGATATGGGCTCTCAAGGTCCACCACCTCAAACCAAATTGGCTCTCGGCGGAAATGATCTTTGTCTCCGAAGAGGACATCTATCAGGATCTTGCCGATTGGTGAGCAGGAAAGGCCAGGGACGATTCCGTGGAACACAGTCCGGCTGCTCTGAAGCTGTCTCCGCTTGATTCCTAACTTCTCCATTGTATCCTCATACAGGATGTTGATACTGCTGCCTCCGTCTATCAGTACTCGCGAGAAGCGAGCGGCCCGCCTATCCGTGACGAGCGTGGCGCCTAAGACCAAGGCGTAGGAGCCTAGACTCGGCATTACCTCTGGGTGATCAGCTCTGCTCCAACTGATAGGCCTCTCGGACCAATGCATGAACTCTGGAGTGCTTGATGCAACCGCGTTCACTTCTTGCTGCTGTTGGCGCCTGCTGCGCCGGTCATCTGCTACACTGGTGAACACCACATAGGCTCCGTGCTCATCTGGGAACTCGTCTTGTATCGCTCCGACTGGCCTGACAGCGGGCTGCTGGGGCGGGGGTGGAGGCGGCCCAGCAGGAGCGGGAGGGAGCAGGCCGTCCCCCTTGGCGATTCTGGTCAGCCAGTGGCATTTCCTGGTGGTATGGTTCGATGGCTTAGCGCCGCTGTGAAACTTGCAGGGACCATCTAGAGTCTGCTCGTAGGAGAAAGCCGGCAGCCAGTTGGACTTGCCGCCCTTCTGCCGCTTTGTCGGAGGTGGTCCCTCCAGTTGCTGGTCCTCTGTCGTTGCCACTTGCCGACTGTTGGAAGTCGGCTGCGGGGCTTTGCGCTTCTGGTTGTTCTGCTGTTGCCGCCGACTGGTGTCTCCAGCCGGGGTTCTTGGAGCCTGAGGGGCGACTTTGCCAGTTGTGCTGACCCGAATCTCCGCCTTCATGGAGGAATCGGCCATGGCGTACTTGTCCGCCGTGATCAGTAGCTCGTCGAGGGTCTCCGGCTCGTCGCAGAGGAGCTTGTGCTTGAGGAGGGTGCCTTCTCTGCACCCGGCAGTAAAGTACTCGATGGCCTGCACCTCGTGCACGCCCTCGCAGGAGTTCCGGAGTTCGCCCCACCGCGTGAGGTAGTCGCGAGTAGACTCGTCAGGGCCTTGCACGCACAAGGAGAGCTGGCGTGGCTTGGGAGGTCGCTTGTACGTGCTCGTGAAGTTGCGGACGAAGGCCTCGGTGAAGTCGACCCAGCTGTTGATGCCGCGGGGCTTCAGACTGTTTAACCACGTCCGAGCCGAGCCCTGGAGCATGAGCGGGACGTATCTTACGGCAACACGCTTGTTGCCGTTCGCTATGTTGACGGCCGTGGAGTAGTCGATCAGCCAATCCTCCGGCTTCACGGTGCCGGTATACTTGGGTGTGTCTCGGGGGAGCGTGAACCCTTTGGGAAAGGGCTCGTCCCGGATGCGGGGTCCAAAGCAGGGAGGACCCAACTCGTCTTCTTCTTCCAGTGCCAGGGATCGATGGAGTCGGTCGATCCGGTGGCGGGCATCGTTCTCTCCGACTCCCTCTCGGCGGCCAAGGCGGTCGCCGAGAGTCGGATGTTCCACGGGCGGCGGGGAGACTTGTCTTTCTCGGCGAGGAGGGGGAGGCAAGTAGTCGTCCCGCCGTTCCACCGCTCTAGGGCGGCCGTCTTGGTCGCGCTCGATGGTGATGTGAGTCCGTCTGCGGCTGGCAGCCGGCTCCTTGTCCTTCTTCCCACGGGCCCCGCCAGTCGGCGTTCGAGACGTCACACCTTGGTCTCGGCGAGGTGGTGGGTCGTCATTTTGGCGCTGCGGCGCCTCGGTGCGGCAGCTGGCATTATTCTGCGCGGCAGCCGCATCGAGGAGCTGCTGAACTCGCTCCGTCATTATGCGGCGCTCTTCGCCTTCGAAGTTGTCGAGCTCGTCTGCTGCCGCCTGGGCGGCACGGATATTCTCTGCGGGCGTGGCATACACAGGGCGATCAGCCCCGAAGAGATTGGCGATTGCCGCGCCGCGCTGTCGGACCGCGCCTAGGCGGCTAGGACCGGTTGGAGCCGGCGAGCCGCCTACGGCGTGATCCATCTCTCGCTAGTAAGCCTCTGACAAGCGCCTCATGCTTGCCAGTTTCTTCGCGCCCTCCATGAGCTGAAAGCGGAGCGCCTCCAGCGTCCCGGCATCGGCGTCTTCTGGAATCGGCGCTGCGAGGTCTCGCAGGGCCGCGTCCAACGGGTCATGCGCTCCTTCGCCGGAGCGCTCGCCGTGCTCGAGGACGAGGACCTCTGTGATGGTGCTTCCGCCGCTTCCCGCGTACGAGAGCGGCTCGTCGTAGACCACCACATTGGTGGGGAACGCGTCGAGCGACGCGGTGTCGGGGTCGACCAGCATCGGGTCGGTGGATCCTATGGACTCCAGGTCCGCGGCAGGCTCGCCGGCGACGTGGAGTTGGTCGAGGAGGCCCGTGAGGGGGCTCTCGGGGCCACTCGTGCCTGCTTCCGGCGCAGGCTCGTCGGAGAGGCAGACCTCGCCGATAAGATCGGCGAGGCAGCTGGCTGCACAGGCGATCCCAGCGCCGCACAGCGCGTCGGCACAGACGCCGTCCGGCGTGCCGGGCTGGCTGTGCTCGCCGGGGAGGAACAGGGTTCCCGTCCAGAGCAGATCTTCGGACGATGGTGCACCTCACCCCATGGTGGGCGCCAAATGTCGGGGGTTGGATACGACATATGCCAAAGGATGGCTTATCATGGTGGGAGCGAGTAGAACGTCGCCGGTGCCCGGAAGCGGGATGAGGCGAAGACATGCACGCCGGCGGAACTTACCCAGCTTCAGGGCTCTCCTAGGAGATAACACCCCTACTGCTGCTCTGCGGGGTCTCCGCATGGTCACTAAAGCAAGGTAACTACAATGGTGCTCCTGGAGCTGTTTCTGGAGGTAAGAGAGGGCAAGGCTAGCTCTCTCCTCCCTGCCTATCTGGTCTATCTCAAGGTCCGAACCTTTTGCATGGGTGCCTCGGGGGGTTTATATAGGCCTACCCCTCGGGGGTACAATTGTAATCCGGCTGGGCGCGGGTCCCAGCCGTCTGTCTCTCAGGCCGCCGTCCTTCCTGCCGGCTTCTGGGGCCCGCCGACTGGCAGGTCCCGCGAACAGGCTCGATACTGTAGCGTCACTCCCGATGACGCGGGCTCGGTCATCGGATCGTGGCAACAGTGCCGCCGTCTATCGGTCGATCACTATCACCATTCCCCATCTTATCTGATTAATGGCTCGTGGGGCCCTGGGAGGAGTCTGCCGACTCCAGGGAGGGCGACTCCCCCAGGTCCGTCTTCGGGTCGCCCAGGCCGCCTTCGGCCTACCCACTGACAGGCGGCCCTGCTGCCTTCGGGTCGTACAGGCCGGTCGTCGTGGGCACAGTGTTCCGCGCACTATGGCTGAGATCAGGGCAGGCATGGCAACAGTGCCGCATCTCGCCGGAGATCTTCCAGCGATATGGCTCACTGTAGCCACCCCGACCCTTCGTAAGCACGGGGAAACAGCCATGCCGTGACCGTACCCCGTGTCATACTTCGGGATGACGGAGGAGTCTCGGGCCGACTCTCCATAGTCGGCCTCTCTGGAAGTCGCCAGCTGGGAGTCGGCCTCTCTGGAAGTCGCCAGCTGGGAGTCGGCCTCTTTGGAAGTCGAGCGCCTCCTGGGAGTCGGCATATCTTGGGGTCGCCTCTGGGACTCGGCCTGAGGGGCGCGGCCGGCCCCGATGTCTCGAAACGTCCTGGGGCTCGGGTTAGCCTACCCGTGGCCCATTACTCCGACACCCTCTCTGCCATCACCGCGCGCTAGCCCTCGACGTGAAAGACGAGGAGGACCTCATCCGAAAAGTGGTCGAGGATTCCAAGGGCGAGTACGGACGCAACCAGTGGGAAGGACTGAACATGCAACTCGCCTGGTTGGCTGCAAGCGACGGAGCCGTCTCGGAGCCGGAGGACGGGGTGCTTTTGGAGCCGCCAGCTGTGCCCTGGACCCATGATGGTAGGGCAGACGTGGACGTGGACGTCGACACTGCCATGCACGCCGAAGTTCGTGTTGGCCCCGCCCGTGCCCTGGGATGCGTGGCCATTGTCACCACCATGTGCACCAGTGGTGCAAGCACCACCCACCCACCTGTGGCAGCCACCTCTGTGCGTCGACCTCACCACAAACTGCAGCGACAACGACGGTAGTACTAGATCTAGGTTTTAGTAGTTTTTATACTTCAATGTTTAATGTATGACAGTGAACGTGGACTTTTGGTATGCATGGTTTTATTTGATTTTGCGAAATGCGGCCGTCCTTGTCCGTGTTGGGCGTAGCTACGGGCCGGCTGACGCAAACAGACGCTTGTGTCCGTCTGGCCGGCCCAAACGGACAAAAACCAGATAAAATGATTGTCCTTTTGCATCGGCCGGTTGGAGTTGGCCATAGAGGTATGGCCTTCGCTGACACGAACATGGCGATGAAGGCGGCGAGGGGGAAGGGGCAGACGGTCTATCCGACATATTTTATGAAAAAACTTGCAAAGAACAGAGGAGGATAATCATTCACAGTAAAAATAAAATGAAAGTTGAAAAAAAAATCAGTGGTTCTATGATCTTGGTCGTTGGATGGTGATCCCACAATCGAAAAAAATGTCTAATTCATTTTTTTTCCAAGTGCCTGATAAATAGGTGTTCACTATACATATAAACCTTTGTATCAAAATATAAGATGTATTTTAGGCTAAGGCTAAACTAGCCTAAAAAGAGTATTATATTTGACACGGAGGGAGCAGCTATGTTTTTGTGATTTCCAAATGGATTCCGCAGGGAACGAATTTCCAAATGGATTCATCAACAGGAGAAAAAAAAACAGTTGAACCCAGTTCCGTTCCGATCTGGTTGAACCGAACCATTCCCCACCCGCACCCAAGCCCCAGCCAGCGGCCGCCATGGCAGCACCGCCGCCGCCGCCACCGCCGCCGCCGCCGCCGCTCCCGGACGACGTCGTCGAAGAGATCCTCCTCCGCCTCCCGCCCGACGACCCAGGCTGCCTCTTCCGCGCCTCCCTCGTCTGCAAGGCCTGGAGGAGCGCCGTCTCCCATCCCCACTTCCGCCGCCGCTACATCTGGCTCCACCGCCAACGGGCGCCCCCCGTGCTTGGCTTCCTCCACGACTGGAAAGACGAGCATCCCAGACTTCGTTCCCACCACCGCCTCGCCCTTCTCCCTCCCCGCTCCAGACCGCCGGTTCTGGCGCCCCCTCGACTGCCGCCACGACCGCGCCCTCTTCCTCTCCGACGACCGCCAGGAAACTCAGGAACTCCTCCTGTGGGAGCCAATCACGGGCGCCCGTCAGGGCATACCGGTGCCCTCGGCGTTCACGTGTGGGTGGCCGACCACGGCCGTGTTCTGCGCAGCCGACGGGTGTGACCACCACGACTGCCTGGGGGGCCCCTTCGGCGTTGTCTTCGTCTTCACCGTCGACATCTCGCCCAACGCAGACGTTGTCACATCTGCGTGCTTGTACTCGTCGGAGACTGCCACGTGGGGCAAGCTGAACTCGAGGGAACACGAGTTCGCCATGGACTTTGAGCATCATTCCAGCGTGTTGGTTGGGAGGTCTCTGCTCTACTTCCTGTCCGACGGTGGGATGATCCTGGAGTACAATTTAGGCAGTGGTGAACTGGCTGTGTTCCGCCCACCACCTGACGATTACGGCAGTGACAACCACAGATTTAACCTCATGCTGGCGGAGGACGGTGGGCTGGGGGTTGCCGAAGCCATTGATTTTCAGCTCATATTGTGGAAAAGGGAGGCGAGTGATGGCACTAATGCACGATGGGTGCTGAGCCGGATCGTCGACCTGGACATTGATCCATGCACACTTGTTCCAGTGTTGGGCTTTGCGGAGGGAGCAAATGCTATTTTCGTGAAAACTGTTGGTAGTCTCTTCATGATCGAGCTGCAGTCGGAGCAGGCGAAAAGGGTGTGCCATAATCATGGCTTCTGTAATTTGATTCCAGTTGTCAGCTTCTACACTCCACATTCTAGGCTCCAAGTGCCCGGGGGTGAACACCAGGACCCAGCGCCGCGGCTGAACCTACTGAGGAGGGGTGGTCAGCAAGGGGTATGGGAGAAGAAATCACTAGAATTGGCGCAATTGCTGTTTGATAAGGGGTGCAAGGCTATCAATGAGAAGGACTTTGCCCACGCGGCTGACTGCTTCAGACATGCTCTTGAGATCAGGTTAGGATTCTACTCCCAAACTCCACTTGTTCTCCTAGCTAGGCATGCTGCTGTAGCGTAACATATGGATAGTTTGTGGGAAAGAAAACTTCCAGTTAGTTCATTGTTCTTTTCATGTGTGGCTCAGAGCCTTTTGAGTTCTGACATTTGTAGCTACCTTGTAGGATTTAACATGCTCTATGTTAATGTGGTTACCAAGGGTGGTGTTTTGGTTTCATGTATTTGACAGTGAGCACAATGGTGTGGGTGTTGGTCTTTGAGGGGTTAGTGAGTCTAGTTAGCCAATATGACCTGACAACACCACCTGGGATAGGTATTATCATATTTTGTTGTGATGTCTGTAATGCGATGAGAATTAAATCATAGTCCAAGTGCTTGAGGGATAGGTATTATCCTATTTGATCACTGGGCAGTTCATTTATATGGCTCCTCTTCCTCAGATTTGTACGTCATAATCTGTGCAAGCACTAGTAACTATAAAAGACAGTCAACAGAACATAGTTACACCTTGTGTCATAAAATGGTTTTGTCCACTTTAGAGTACATGTTTATGCTATAATGTTAACGATGATGCATTGGCAAATTTATGCATTGTTGTTGTTGTTGTCACGTAGGGTTCGACATTATGGAGGCCTTGCTCCTGAGTGTGCTAGCACATTTTACCGTTATGGAGGTGCCTTGTTATGCAAAGCTCGGGAGGCAGCCAATCGTTCAGGTAATGTTTCAAAGCGTGCACCAAATGAAGAATCAATCACACCTACAACCAACAAAGATGATTGTGAAGAAGGTATGCTTTATCATTTATATCACTTTCACCACTATAGGTTGAAATATATCACTGTATTTTGCATAGTTCTTCAGGTTTATGGAATGGTCTCTTAGAGAAAACTGCAGGATTAGTTGACCCCACAACTTTAACATGGCACTGCTACTGCCCTAGACACTCATATACACTGAAAGGCATTATTATCCTTTTTAAATCTATGTACTGTAGTATCTAGTTGATAATACTACTGGTTGCAATAAGTTCTCATTGTCTGTTCATGCCTAATGAAGAGTATACCTAATAAACTTCTTATCAGTAATTTGCCCATGCCAATGCAAAGTACTAATAGTTTGGGACTTGGAATGTTTTCACTAATATTATATGATCACAGTATACTAAGTGAGTTGGATCTTGTACGCATTTGTGTGCATCTCATTGCTGTTTGTTTCCTCTTGTGCTGTGTGCATCCTCGATTCAGAGGCCCGGAATAATAAAACTCTTCCATTTTCTAAAGGAAAAAAAAATGTTTTTCTTCCTTCAATGGCACGTGCTGATATAGTTGTTGCTGGTTAGGGGCAAACTTGCGTGGCAAAGGTCAGACGGATGGGAACATGACAGGCGATGGAGATGATTCTGATTTGGATTTGGCCTGGAAAATGTTGAATACTGCAAGGGTCATAGTTGCCAAGAGTCCAGAGAAGACAATGGAGAAGGTTAATATATTGATTGCTCTAGCTGAAATCTCCATGACAAGAGGTAATCTCAGCTATCTCAGTTACCATGTGTTAGGCTGGTGAATGGTCATTCAAGGCCTCACATTTGATTTTCACTTTTGTAGAGGACAGAGACAGCTCAATCGGTTACTACTTCGAAGCTTTAGCGATCTTGGAACATTTGGTTAGGCCTGACCATTTTCGAATTGTCGATCTGTATCCTCTTTGTGGTGATAAGAGTGTCAGCAACTCTGCTGTATAGTAGTAGAACAAATCAGCATAATAGTGTGGTTTCAAATAATTTGAGTTGACCGAAATCTTGCACAGGTGCCTTCACCTGCTTTTGAATCCACATTTTAGTGTAGATTTGGAGTAGGACTGTGATCACCAGAAAAAAATGTTAGGTGGATAGTGCTGTTTTGTTATGATTAGGTCTTTGAGTTCAATTCTTCCTTTGTTGATTACCTTAATTCAGTTCTAGAAACATCCGCATATGTTTGGCCTTTGAGTTAGCATCCAAGGTTGGGGATGCAATCCCATATTGTGCAAAGGCTATTTCATTATGCAAGTCGCGTATACATAATCTGAAAATTGCCAAGGAAGCTTTGTTGGCTGATAAAGACCTTAGAGCATCTGCTGCTAAAGGACACTCAGGAAAGTCAACTCTGGAAGATGAGATATCTTACCTTGCTAGAATGTTGCCTCGATTCCAGAATAAGGTGAACAAACTTAATTTTATTCATGCTACCAGTTTGGTTCGCTCATGAATCTAGTGCTCTATGAACGAAGAAGACATTTTGTAAGGAAGAATAACATCTCTCTTAATTGTTTTGGTTCAGCTTGAAGAACTGAAGCAAGCAATGTCAACCCCAAGCGACGGCATAGATAATATTATGAAGAGGGTGGTCTCACAGGCAAGTCATGAGCAGAGTGTTAACAATACTATGGCAAGAACTGCATCTTTGACTTCTTCACAGATGGCACGATCAAACAACAGCTTCCATTCCCCAACTATGTCTACGGCAGCACCAAGTGGAAGTAGCGTAACCGACTTTGAGATTGTTGGCAGAGACATGAAACGAGCTAAAGATGAGTCGATCTCCTACGAACCTTCTCCAAAGAGACTTGCAGCAGATGATTCACCATCCGTGAATGAAATTTGATAGCAGCTAGATAGAAATTCTGAAACTGCTAAGATATGCATGGGACGCCCTAACAAGGTGTTACTACTCCCCGTTCATGTTCGCTCAATGGTGAATACTTATCTGCTGAATTGTATACTCATTATTTGATCTGGTCACTAGGTGTTCTTGGCATTAGAACATAATAACTGATGGATCATCAGTGGCTCTCCGCAGTGCGATACTCATCCATTGTTTTCTACTCCCTCCGTTCCTAAATATAAATATTTTTAGAGATTTCAATATGGACTACATATGGAGCACAATGAGTGAATCTACACTCTAAACTATGTCTATATACATCCGTATGTAGTCTCAGTTGAAATCTCTAAAAAGATTTATATTTAGAAACGGAGGGCTGTTTTTGCAGCTACTCCATCCATCACCTTGTATATCCGACTGCAATTTTTGCCGTGCTCAGCAAACCTTTCATTGTTTGCTCTAATTACTGATGGCAGTCGTATTTGCGAAACCATTTTGGATGTCACGCGTAAAATGTAGTAGTACTTCTTAAGCAAAACTCATATTAAATTATTATATTTTGCCTTACTTAATTGATCAGCTAGCATTATATGCCTCTTAGATGTAGTTTTTGCAAGTCAGTGATCATTTGAGAAACATTTATTGTCTACGTGTTGCATCAGCTGCAATGAAACATTTGAAATTTCTACTGTTTGAAGAATGTTCTGTTCTTGCTAATTCTGAGAGGCAGGCTAGTAATGAGGATTAATATTTTTCCTTTCCGAATGGAAGATAAACAATGAGTTATCAGAAAACTAGAATGTTGCAAATACTAGATGCATTTACAGATTACACCTTACATTGTTACAAGCGAGCTCAGATCTCTAAGATTAATTGGCAGACTGAGCAAACAAATGCACAGCAAAACTAGAATGAATTAAGCTGATGGTATGTACTAGAGGCCGGAGAAGATGGCGGCCAAGGATGTACCACAGCATCCTCCTGCACATTCGGATCATCTCAGGTGAGAAGTCTGGACAAGGCAAGCCGTGGATGGGCTCGTCGGCGGCCGGCTCCTCAGGCTCTGGGTCTGGCTGCGTTCCCTCCTCCATCCAATGGCGTTTGTCGTTCCCCTCTGCGGTGATGCAATGCGCGAACCTGGCGGCTTCCTCCTCCGGCACAACCACTTGATATAAGCTAGGGAATTCTTGTTCCACAGTGTGGAAGAAGTTGCTGGGCAGCGGAGCAGATCCGTCCATCTCTTTCTCTTGCACCTCCGGCTGAGCTGCCGGCGCCATGACCAGATCACCTCCTGGCCCAACCATGACGACGTTGTTCTGGTATAAACCACACAGAGAGAGATCAAATGCTGAATGACAACAACACTTATCTAGCAACTTGTATACACATCGCCAGAAGAGTATCGACCATTGAAGCAACATGAACATGCACTAGGAACATCTAATACCGTGTCTCAAGCATATCTTGGCAATTTCAGAACTTTATATCTAGCTGAACCATATCTTGGCAATTTCAGAACTTTATATCTAGCTGAACCACATTTCACAGACGATGAACAATCTGTTGCAAGCCTCTTTTGGAGAAGCTTCAGCCGAGGCCTGACATTACCCAGCATGATCATGAAAATAGACCGATTCATTTAACAGCAACTACTCACATTATTCCATAATTTATGTATGACAGGATTGCTGCTCTTGTGTAGTTAAAGCTAGCTTGTGCAAGTACACTATTTAGATAGATCCATATATGATCAAACTGGCACTGCTATTCCAGATGTATTGATAAGAAAGATTAAAATATGTGTACATAAATTTAGAAGGCAAATAGCTGACATGTGTGGCAGCAAACACAAATTCAGATATGGTCAACCCACAGCACAGTTTTTTTTAAGAAATGAAATGTAATTCAGATAGCTGACATGTGTGGCAGCAAACACAAATTTAGAAATGAAATGTAATTCAGATATGTATTGATAAGAAAGATTAAAATATGTGTACATAATTTAGAAGGCAAATAGCTGACATGTGTGGCAGCAAACACAAATTTAGATATGATCAACCCATAGCACAGTTTTTCTTTTTTTGAGAAATGAAAGCATTGTCTGCTTTCATCAACATCATCTACTATCTATATTAGGAAGATTAAATAAGAATCATTAGGAAGACAGCATTGGTTAAATGGTCTTCCATGGAATGATGATGAGAATTCAAGTAATAAGTCCAAACAGCAAACAGTTCCTTCCAACTCCCAAACAAGACCATTACTAGTTTGCATATGCAGGATTGAACAGGTTCGGCTCAACCTGCTTGAGGAGATTAGGCTCTATTTGGATTTTTTTTAATATTTCTGACAGTTCTTTTTGGATATATTTTTTTACATTCACAAATCTATGTTGCAGAATTTAAGAGACATAAAATTACAAATATTGATTTGAAAAGAAGAAAACTAGTCTCCAAACAGGCGAATATTTGATACACCGAATAGGCCGGCACATACTATAGAATTTAATATATTTTTTTTGAAGGAGAACCGGCAAGAATAGAAAACAAGTATTGAGAAATGCAGATATCTATAGAAGGCCAATTCCTCTAAGGGGCATGTAATGCTAGCTGATAAATTAAGTAAAGCAGAACTTAATAAATAGTACACATGAGTTGTGCTTAAGAAGCACCTCTTGCACATGAACAAGAACATCCAAAATGGCTTCTACAAACCTCCAAGATAAAAGCAAATACGACTCCAATTTTAAACAGTAAAGAGGAAACAATGGAAGAAATCGGACCACAACAAACAATGCAGCCGGATAGTGGTGGGAAGGTATTACTGAGATAGATGCAAGTAGATAAAATAAACTTAATAGTGTGCTGATACCAAAAATACTAAAGGACATCAAGTTCCAGCCTTCCATTCAACAGATAAGCATCAAGCATTGAGGGAACATGACCGGGGAGTAATAAAATCGTGTTACAAAGTTCCAGCCTTACAGGCATATCTTGTCAAACTCTGAACTTCCATCTAGCTGATATCACATTTCACGGATGGCGAATCACCTGCTACAGGCCTCCTTGGAGAAGGTTCAGCAGAGATCGCCTGAGTTGGGTTCAGCCACGGCGGTGGGTCATGGTGTTCGCCCCACGAGCGCTTTGAGTCTAGCACGCGGAGTGTAGAAGCTGACAACTGGAATCAGATTACAGAAGCCACGATGACCGCACACCTTCCTCACCCGCTTGGATTGCAGTTCAATTGAGAAGAGGCCAGCAACCGTCATCACCAAAGTGACATTTGCTTCCTGAGCAAAGCCCAACACTTGCACTGAAGTTGTTGCATCCAGGAGAGCATCATTTGGAAGCAAAATTTTCAAGTTGATGACCCGGCTAAGTACCCATACTGCATCACTGCCGTAACTTGGCTCCTTTGTCCACAATTTGAGACGCTGACCCAGTTCTTCACTAACCCCGAGTGCACCGCTCTCCGCCAGCATGAGGTTAAACCTGTAGTCCAACCCATCATCATCAGACATGTAATCGGGTTGGCAATCAGGTGTGTTGAACACAGTCAGCCCGTGCCTCACTAAATCATACTCCAGGATCAACTGACCGTCGGACAAGAAGTATAGCAGTGACTTCCCAACGACCACGCTGCAATAATATTCAAAGTACATCACGAACTGACCGTGCATCGAGGTCAGCTCGCCCCAGGCGTCGGTCTCCGACGAGTACACGGCGGCCGACGTGAGAAACGGATCTTGCTCAGTGTCTTCTTCGTCGACACAGAAGACGAAGACCACGCGAAAAGGGCCCCCGAAGCAGTCGCGGTGGTCGCACCCGTCCACTGCGCACAACACGACAGCCGTAGGGTAGTCGCCGTGGAACGCCGCGGGCACAGGTACGCGCTGCTGGGTGCCCGTGATTGGCTCCCACACAAGGAGCTCCTCGGCGTCCTGGCCCTTGGAGAGGAAGAGGGCGCGGCCGTGGCGGCAGTCAAGGGCCCGCCAGGAGCGAGAGTCCGAAGCGGCGAGGGAGAAGGACGATGCGGTGGTGTGGATGAATCGGGGGATGGCATCGTCTTCCCAGTTGTGGAGGACGCCGAGCACGGGGGGTGTGCGGTGGAGCTCATGGAGGCGGCGGCGGAATCTGGGGCTGGAGACGGTGTGGCTCCAGGCCTTGCAGACGAGGGAGGCGCGGAGGAGGCAGGCTGGGTCGTCGGGTGGGAGACGGAGGAGGATCTCTTCAAATAGCTCGTCCAGGATCGCCGGCGGCGAGGCCCGGCGGCGCGGCGGCGATGCTGCCATGGTGGTGGTGGCGGCTAGATCTCGATGCGATGTGTGTGCGGGAGAGGGTGGAATGTTTTTTTTTTTGAGAAGGGAGAGGGTGGAATGTTTTTTTTTTGAGAAGGGAGAGGGTGGAATGGTTGGGCTCAACCAGTTAACGAGCCACTCGCGTGCAGACCTGGCCAAACGAGCCGGCCCGGCACGGCACGGCCCGGCCTGTGCTAATCGTGCCTGGCCCGGCCTGTGCTAAAAATGTGCTGCTCCTTGGCCCAGGCACGGCCTGATTAGTAAATGGGCCGGCCCGATGGCCCGTTTAGCACGCTAGGCTGCACATTTTTAGTCTGTTGGGCTGGTTTTTAGGCCTATTGGGCTATATTTTAGGTATATATATATATAATCTGAAAAATATATAAAAAAATTAAACGGGCCGTGCTGTGCCGGCCCGTGTGCCCCAGCTCCAGGCCCAGGCACGGCCCAAGGCGTGCCGCGTGCCTGGCACGGCCCATTTAGCCCGTGCCGTGCCTGGCCCATGGCGGGCCGTGCCGGCGTGCTCGCGGGCTGGCCTGTTTGGCCCGGCCCGTTTGGCCAGCTATACTCGCGTGGGCCCGCCCAACATGCGAGCTGCTCGCTCGCTCAATCCCCGCCTTGATCGCTTCGACGGTTCACCGGCTAGTGGTTGACTGGTCTCCTATTTTTTTTAACACAGATGAAAGCGCTCCATGTGACCATTGCGGTGAAATTTTGAGAAAAAAAATCATAGATTCGAAAATGTTTCTAAATTTATGAAAGATGCTCAGGCGTTTGAAAACAAAGTTCATGGATTCAAAAAGTTTTGGGCATTTGAAAAAAATTAAGCCTCGTTTGGTACGCGAGGGTTGGAGGAGTTTTCATAGGATAATCCACGAAGGGGCCCAGAAACCTCTAAATCTCCGATGGCCTGTTTGGTACGCGAGGTTCATCGCCCAAACCCTCTAGAAACCCGTCAATCCATCTCTATCTATGCAGCTACCGAGCCTCGAGGGCACACGCGTGGAACGGATCAAGCGAGATACAAAGACAGGCGAGAGGAGGAGCCCGCCGCCTCCTCGACATGTGCCGCCAAATCTTCAATGTCCAGCCGCTGCTAGAGCTTCAACGTCGGTGTCTTCCTCCGACATCCTATCTTCCCCAGGTGATTCCTCCACTCCTCCACCCCCTCCCCTATAAACCCTAGGGCCATGGTGGCAGCCTTCTTGCTCCTTAGTTCAACACGCATGGCGCCATCTTGCTCGGTTGCTCCTCAGTTTGACGTGCCTGCTGTTCTTGTCCAGCCCCAGCTTTCTCCTCAGATGCTCCTCAATTCAGTTCAGTTCAGCCACAACTATTGTGCACCGTGTGTGCTAGTTTACATCATTCTGTTGTTCCTAATTGAATCAAAGTTAGGCCTAATTGGGGTGTTACAGTTGGTCTATATGAATGTTAATGAAATCATATCAGCTCCTCTGAATTTGTGATGAATGATTTTAAGAGTAGTTACTTATATCTAACATCCCGTGTGGTTGTGCTTGATGAATTTGGGATGGTTATATGATTTTTCCTTGTCTTGCCAAAAAAATAGAAGATAAAATGGATGTGGGTCTGACAAAACTACCCTTGACCATTTGTACTGCATTTTAGGAGGAAGCTTGTTACATTTAGGAGTACATGTCTACAGCTTTAGTAATTATACCTTTTACCAAAATCATAAGCACTAGCCATAGAATCCTTCAGATTATCTGTGAGAATTATCTAGAACAAGTAACAACAAGATTCAAAAGAGAGAACATTGCACTGTTTGACTAGTCTTTCTTTGTACACCTTGGCCATGTCGCCTTGTCTTCTCTCTCAAGAAATTAGAAGAATAATATGTATCCATAGCTATACATAAATCTGGAGAGATTTTGTGCTGAGAACTTAATATCTTAGTTGGTGTTGCTGCTGAACTGAATTTTTTAAACAAAAAATGATTCAAATTAATAACTAGGTATATGCTATTCATCTGGTTAGTGTACTTGGTTGCTGTTGAGTTGAATGCAGCTATATATATGTTGGTAAACTTCTTCTTTTGCCACTGTTCTTATAACAACTAAGTGGACTGAACAAATTTCAATTATTGGTGGTCTGATGGTGACACTTTCATGCTCTGATGTGGGGTTATGGAACATGATCGTTGTTGTTTCATTTTCATATAATTCCTTGTCACTATATTGGTTGGTTAGTGTGTTGTCTGTTTCACTTTATTTTATGGCAATTACATCGCGGGCATTTGTTTCTAGTATGAATGATCATATGTCATCTTACATGCCGCTAATATGTTTGTATTTTGACAGCTTGCCGCTTGGATTCTTGTTGGCGTGGACGAATTGCCTCCATCATGGAATCCAGTTGTCACACCTAACTTCGGCACTTCTTGGCCTCTTGACCTTGTTTCTTTACCGGAAGTAGTCTATCCTACTTGATAGCTCTTGACCTCTAGTCTTATTGTTCTAGCCTCATGTTATGATATTCTGCCTTGTAAACATTATCCATCATCATGTATGTCTTATGATTTTCTATCATGTCTTTATGAAGAACTTGCTTCAAGTCAAGTAAGCCATGAAATGTAGTCCTTGTTTGTTGCTTGTTTATTCTAGTTTAGTAACAAGATGAATTATGAGATTATTGGTCAAATTAGGAAGAGGAGAAGGGAGGATGATGAAGACATGATGTTCGCCCACATTGCACCGAATGCATAATAGATGACCAATCAAGAAAAAGCAGCGAATAGCTCCATCCTATATGGCAAGAAGCGTATTAACAATATCCTTATAGGGCATGTTAAGAACTGTGTAGTAGCTTATAGGATGGAGACACATATCTTCAAGGCTTTGGCATCTTATCTTAGAAGAGAAAACCTGATATCAAATACAAGAATCAAGGTGGAGGAGAAAGTAGCTTTTTCTTGTACATGGTGTCCCACAACGCATCTTATGAAGAGCTCCAGCTAGAATTTCAGCATAGTTGCCAAACATTTCATGAGTACATCAATGAGTTCTTCAACATCCTCCCCATCTTAGCTAGTCAGTTGAAAGGATCGATATGGTTGACTAGAGGGGGGGGGAATAGGCAACTAACACTTTTTAGACTTTTCTTTAACAATTTAAAACGTGCAATGAAATAGGTTGTCTAGATGTGCAACTATGTGGACAACCTATATGATGCAAAGACAATAAGCACACAAGCAAGCAATGGATATAGCACAAGTAAGCTTGCAAAAGTAAAGGGACAAGATAACCAAGAGTGGAGCCGGTGGAGACGAGGATGTGTTACCGAAGTTCCTTCCTTTTAAGGGGAAGTACGTCTCCGTTAGAGCGGTGTGGAGGCACAATGCTCCCCAAGAAGCCACTAGGGCCACCGTAATCTCCTCACGCCCTCACACAATGCGAGATGCCGTGATTCCACTATTGGATCCCTTGAAGGCGGCAACCGGACCTTTACAAACAAGATTGGGGCAATCTCCACAACACTTGGAGGCTCCCAACAATACCGCAAAGCTTCACCACAATGGAGTATGGCTTCGAGGTGACCTCAACCGTCTAGGGTGCTCAACACCCAAGAGTAACAAGATCCGCTAGGGATAAGTGGGGGGAATCAAATATCCTGTGGTGGAAGTGTAGATCGGGCACTTGTCACCCAATCCCGAGCAAATCAACAAGTTTGATTGGCTAGGGAGAGAGATCGAGTGAAAATGGAGCTTGGAGCAACAATGGAGCTTAGAGGTGGAAGAGGTAGTCAACTAGAGGTAGAAGACACCCCTTATATAGTCGTGGAAAAAATCCAACCATTATCCACATGTTTAGCCCGCGACACACGATACTACCGCTCCAGGGGCGCGGTACTACCGCGAGGCTGTTCGGTACTACCGTGGCTTACCACAGTACTACCGCGACAGCAGCACAGGACGGAACTAGCCTGACAAGGGGGCAGTACTACCGTTTGCGCGGTACTACCGCATCCACTTGCGGTACTACCGCAAGGCAGGAAAGTCACGGCCTGGGAAGGGCGCGAATGAAATAAATTACATCCGTGCCTACTTCCACTGAAACTGAGGTGGTACAAAAATTCGACGTGGTACTACCACTCGCGGGGCGCGGTACTACCGTGCGGGCGCGGATGTAAAAAATTACATCCGCGCCTACTACAGTGACACTGCGGTACTAGGTAGGAGGGCCACGGTACTACGACTCCTAGGGAGCGGTACTACCGTGGGCCCCCGCGGTACTACTGCGCTGGACGAGCGGTACTACCATGGAGGGCGCGGATGTAAAAAATTACATCCGCCCCTACTACCGCATCGGAGCGGCACAAGGCCTGGGAGCCGCGGTACTACCGCTCCAGATGAGCAGTACTACCGTGACACACAGCGGTACTACCGCTTGTACTTGCGGTACTACCGAAAGTACAGCAGTAGCCGAGTCAGATTTCCGCACCACCAAAATAACAAAGAGAAGCTCCAAAATGCAGGGAAAGGAGGAACAAGTGTACGTGTTGATTCCACCCAAACCTTTCCGACGCGGACCCCCTCTTAATAGTACGGCTCTCCTACGACTCAAATCCACCAAAGAGAAACGTAGAACAACACCGACTTCAATAGTCTCCGAGGGGCACCGAATCGTCTCGTGCCTAGAGATGAAGAACCTGAGAAACTCAAGGCACACGATTAGTCCGCAAATGCATTGTCATCAATCACCAAAACACCTGAGGGATAAATATGCCCTTACAATCTCCCCCTTTTTGGTGGATTGATGACAACACGGGATTTGCATATAGATAAGATAATATAGAGCAGGGGCAAACCCCACCTCTCTAAAATATAGACGGGCTCCCCCTAGATATGTGCACTTTAGATGAATGCTTTGGACTGCATAGCACACAGACTAGGATCAACACTCCCCCTATATTTTAGAGACCAAGGCATGATAATAAGCATATCATAGCATAAATATAGCACAATATAACACAAGCTCGCTAGGATAGATAGAGTGCATATGTCTTACACCATACGAAGTAAAGCTACCGAGGTTCAAACGAGAAAGCAGCAAACACACGACACAAACGAGAAAGCAGCAAACACATGACACACTCGCAAATCCCTACACTCTCTCCCCCTTTGGCATCGAGACGCCAAAAAGGCATAGAGGACACCTACACACAAGAGGTGGCTCAAGCAGAGAACTCGTCCCAAGCCTCTCCGTCGGTCTCCTCGGCAGCAGGGATGGTCTCCTCGACATCCTCCTCGGACTCAGTCCACCTGTAGCCCTGCTTCTCCATCCACTCGGCCTCTGGAGTGATGTGCTCCTCAGACCCGCCAGACACTGCCTCACCATAGAGCTGCAAGATCTTGTTGTCCCGGCGACGACTCTCCTTGGATGCCACGTGAGTCCTGTACTGCCCCTTGGCTTGCATGCAGAAAAGAGTCTTCATCTTGTCCTTCAGCTTCTTGGCCCATGATGGCATAGTGGCACTCTGGGAAGGCCTAGCAGCACGGCCCTCAGCAACATCCTCGGCGCCAGCATCCTCCTCATCAACAGCAGCCTAGCAGCAGTCGTCTCGGCACGAGTAGTGGTGTTGGCCCAGTTGGATTTGATACACAGGCAGATGGGCTCATGGCGAACCCAGTCTGGAGCAAGAAACTCCTCATCAGGGAACATCTTCTCCCAAGTCTTCAAAATCAGCAGAAGCAGATAGGGCCCATAGACAGGCACCTTGCGGTTGAACACTGCAAACCGGAGCTCACACCACATGATGTGTGAGACATCAAGTGGCTGAGACTAAGACGAACGAGCATCCTCGCAGATGAGCATCATGTCCACCATATAGGCATGAACCTTGTCTTTGTCACCGATGCGAGGGAACAAGGAGTTGCGGAAGATGCGATACATGATATCCAGGAAGGGGTTGAGCACCAAAGTTGTCTTGCCATTGGCGAGCGCCTTCTCAACCATGAATGGGGCAAGCCTGTCCTTGCTGGCAGACTCAGCATTGGCATGGGGGCGAACACCCACTGGAGAGTTGAGTCCATCATTAGGAACCTGGAGAAGATCCATGAACTCCTTCCAGGTAGCAGACAGCTTATGGCCATTGGTCATCCAGGTCATCCTCCGTTCCTCATCGGAGTGAAAGTAGATCGAGGCAAAGAACTGACAGATAAGCTCAGGGTCATAGTCGAGGTGGAAGGTTAACACATGCTCAATGCCAAACTGCTCCACCAAATCCAGAGCCTCTCCAAAGTAGTCACGGAACTTGTCCTTCCTCATGTGATGCATATCAATCCACTTCACCTCCACATAGGTATTCTGCTTGTTCTTGATGACATCCAGATAGATGTTGGTCTGTTGCTTGTTCCAGAACAGCTCACAGCCTCTGAAAGTGGAACGCAGGTGCACATAAGGGTGAAGCTGCCTGAGACGGACATAATCAGCTTGGGCTATCTCATCCATGCCCTTAGCGGGCTCCTAGTGCTTGCTAGCTGAGTGCTTGACATTGCGCTTGGAGGCAGACGAGCCCTCTGGTACTTCACCTGGGTTGCGCAGACATTTGGAGCCAGTATCACGACTGGGGTTGGACTGGCGAGAGCCACCACCTGAGACACACACGCAAAATACCAAAGACGCGAAAGGATCAATGCAAAGGCCATGAAAAAGCACAAGAAACACATAGAAGGCATACGAGAAAGTTGGCATGCGATAGATGTGAGCCACGGTAGAACTGCCACTGCTTGCGGTACTAAAATATTAGTACTGCTCCAAACGCGGTAGTACCGTGAGAGGTCACGGCAGTACCGTGGTTGGAGCGGAAGTAAAATTTTAGTACCGCACAGAGCGCGGTAGTACCGCTCCCGAAGGGCGGTAGTACCGTGCAAGTGGTAGTACCGCGCCAGACGGGCGGTAGTACCGCGTCGCGTCAGATCCAACCGGCGGTTTGAATCTGAAAAGAACCGCGAAACAATGGCGGTGCTACGGTGATCCGATCTAGCACAAGACAACAATACAAGTATAAATCCTATGCAACACCACGCTCCTTCATCCTACTCTTGCAGAGATTAAGCCTAAGAATCTCAAGAACACACAAGCCTCCCCCAAAACCTAGAAACACTAAACACAAACAACACGGAGAGGGAGTTGGGGAAAAACCTTGGTCCATAGCAAGAGCACGAGGTGGGGAACGATCCCACCGGTCGGAATCATGGGAGGGCAGCCGGTGGAGGAGATCCGGCGACGAACGCCGGCTCCGTTCTTGAGCGAGGGAGAGAAGGAGGCGACGTGGAGAGAGAGGACAGCGAATGGGTATGGGGAGTTAAAACTCCCCCTGCCCGTCCTTATCCCCACGCGCTCGAACGGGCGCGGTAGTACCGCGTATCATCGCGGTAGTACCGCTCGGGCGGAAGTACCGCGCCGAGGCGGTAGTACCGCTCGACCAGGCGGCAGTAAAAAATTATTGCCGCGTGGGTACGGTAGTACCGTGCTCCCGCAAGCGGTAGTACCATGGCTGGCTGCGGTAGAACCATAGCTGGCCGCGGTAGTACCGTGAGCTCAAGTCACCGCAAGTTTCAACACGAGAAGAAAAAGCCTTTGCACGGAAACTTTTCACACACAAGAAACCACAAGAACACGCACAAACCAGAGGCAAAAAGACAACAAGAAACCACCAAGCGACAAAGCCTCTCGAGGAGAGAGGGCGGAGGCCGAAGCCACCTATGTTTGAGTTGGATGGTATGGCACCGCGAAGAATTATCCTTGGGCCCATGACCAAAACTCGTCTTTGAAGCACAAGTACCATTAAAAATGGCTAATGTGAAAGAGGTGATCGATTTATGCATAATGGGGGGAGGGAGAGTTCATTGAGAGAATAACACTCCCCCTATGTCCATGCCTACACCTAAACTAGACAACACATTGAGTGTGGTGGGGGGTGTACGGGTTCAAGTCACATTGCTCAAATCAATGATATTTAGCTCGTGCCTTAACTCGCAAAATCTTGCTTCATCCAAGGGCTTCGTGAAAATATCTGCAAGGTTATCATGAGTGTTGACATACTTGAGCTCGATCTCCCCTCGCCTAATGTGATCCCGGATGAAGTGATACCGAATCTCAATGTGCTTCGTCTTGAAGTGTTGTACCGGGTTGAGAGAAATCTTGATGGCACTTTCATTATCACACCAAAGAGGCACTTTGTCACAAATGACACCGTACTCCTTCAAAGTTTGCCTCATCCATAGGAGTTGAGCACAACAACTACCGGCCGCCACATACTCCGCTTCGGTGGACGAGAGAGACACACAACTTTGCTTCTTGGAAGACCAACTTACCAAAGAGCAACCAAGAAATTGGCACCCTCCGGAAGTGGACTTCCTATCCACTTTGTCCCCTGCCCAATCGGAATCCGTGAAACCTTCAAGCTTGAAATTTGCTCCTCTTGGGTACCATAAGCCAAAGTTTGGGGTATGAGCCAAATATCGAAAGATTCTCTTGACCGCCACATTGTGACTTTCCTTTGGTGCGGCTTGAAACCGTGCACACATTCCCACACTCAACATGATATCCGGTCTAGATGCACAAAGGTAAAGCAAGGAGCCAATCATGGAGCGATATACCTTTTGATCCACCGCTTTACCATTGGGATCGATGTCAAGTTGGCACTTGGTAGGCATTGGTGTAGAAGCCGGCTTGACATCACTTAGCTTGAATCTTTTAAGCATGTCTTGAGTGTATTTGGCTTGGTTGATGAAGGTTCCTTCTCTTCTTTGTTTGATGTCAAAGCCAAGGAAGAACTTCAACTCTCCCATTGAAGACATCTTGAACTTGGAGGTCATGAGAGCGGCAAATTCCTCATTGAAAGCTTTGTTAGGAGAACCAAAGATAATATCATCAACATATAGTTGGCATACAAACAACTCCCCTTTGACCTTCTTAGTAAAAAGAGTGGGATCGAGTTGTGCTACTTCAAATCCACGATCTTGTAACAACTCGGTAAGGTGGTCATACCACGCACGTGGGGTTTGTTTAAGGCCATAGAGTGCCTTATCGAGTTGATACACATGATCCGGGAAGTAGGGGTCCTCGAACCCGGGGGGTTGCTTGACATAAACCAACTCATTAATGGGACCATTAAGAAAAACACTTTTCACATCCATTTGTTGCAACTTAAAGTTGTGATGGGAAGCATAAGCAATCAACAAATGAATGGATTCAAGATGAGCAACGAGAGCAAAGGTTTCACCGTAGTCGATACCCTCGACTTGGGAGTAGCCTTGTGCTACCAATATTGCCTTGTTGCGAATGATGTTCCCATGAGCATCTTGCTTGTTCTTGAAGATCCACTTTGTTCCAATGACGTTGTGGTTCCCCGAAGGTCTTGGCACCAATCTCCACACCTTGTTGTATTCGAAGTTGTTGAGTTCTTCATGCATGGCATTGAGCCAATCCGAGTCTTCGAGCGCCTCATAGACCTTTTGGGGTTCAACACAAGAGACAAACACATGATGTTCACAATAGTTAGCTAATTGTCTACGAGTGCTTACCCCCTTTCTTAGGCTTCCAACCACGTTTTCCATGAGATGGCCTTGTGTGGTGAGTTTGGAAGCAATCTTCGCGGCACGACGCTCTAATTCCTCCTCGGGTGTGGAAGGAGGAAGGTTAACTTGATCATCTTGAGCGCCGTCTTGAGCTTGCTCATGATCTTGAACTTGCTCGAGGGGGAGAACTTGACCTTGGGCATCATTTAGAGGTTCACCACCATCTTGAGGTTGATCTTGCGCTTGGTCTTGTTCAAGAGGGTGAGGGCCTTCACTTTGTTCTTCGGAAGCGTGTGGGTCTTGGGGAGGTGATGGCTCCACTTGAGTGGAGCATTGTCCTTCTCCTTCGGCCACAAGGGGTTCCTCAATGGGTAGGATATGACCAATACCCATTCTTTTTATGGCTTGGGGAGGAATTTCATCACCTACATCACAAGTACCACTTTGCTCCACTTGGGAGCCGTTATTTTCATCAAACTCTACGTTGCACGTCTCCTCAATGAGTCCGTTGGACTTGTTGAGAACACGGTAAGCATGAGAGTTTGTAGCATAACCAACAAATATGCCCTCATGAGCTCTAGCTTCGAATTTAGACAAACGAACACCTTTCTTGAGAATGAAACACTTACACCCGAACACCCGGAAGTACTTGAGATTGGGCTTGTTCCCGGTGAGTATCTCATACGGAGTCTTGTTCAAGCCTTTGCGGAGATAGAGCCGATTGGATGCATGACAAGCTGTGTTGATGGCTTCGGCCCAGAAGTTGTATGGAGACTTGAACTCCGCCATCATGGTCCTTGCCGCATCCATCAACGTCCGGTTCTTCCTCTCCGCAACACCATTTTGTTGAGGGGTATATGGTGCAGAATATTGATGCTTGATCCCTTCATCACTAAGAAACTCATCCAAGGTGTAGTTCTTGAACTCGGTGCCGTTGTCACTTCTTATTGTCAAGATGTTTGCATTGTGTTGACGTTGAGATTCATTTGCAAAGTCGATGACGGTTTGTTGAGTCTCACTCTTCCTCTTGAAGAAGTATACCCAAGTGTATCTTGAATAATCATCCACTATCACCAAGCAATACTTTCTACTCCCAAGACTATCAAAGGATGGGGGCCCAAAGAGGTCCATGTGGAGGAGCTCCAAGGGTCTCTTCGAGTAGATGATAGTCGTGGGAGGGTGAGCCGTCTCATGAAGCTTTCCTTCGATACAAGCACTGCAAACACGATCTTTGGCAAAACTAACATTCGTTAGTCCATGAACATGGTCCCCCTTGAGAATACTTTGCAAAGATCTCATATTGACGTGGGCTAAACGGCGATGCCAAAGCCATCCCACATCAACTTTAGCCATTAGGCATGTCGCGGTCTTAGTGGGTTGCTCCGAGAAGTTAACCACATAGAGACCGTTCTCGACATGCCCAACAAAGGCTACTTTAAGAGTCTTGCTCCACAAGAGGGCCACGGTATCAATATCAAAGAAGGTGGCAAAACCCATGAGTGCGAGTTGACAAACGGAAAGTAAACTGAACGCAAGGGACTCAACAAGCATGACTTTCTCGATCGTTAGATCATGAGAAATGACAACCTTGCCAAGACCCAATACCTTAGAATGCGAGGCATCACCCCATTCGACATTGGTGGGCATAGATGGGATACTGTGCACGTCCACCACCAAGTCCTTGCTCCCGGTCATATGATTTGTTGCTCCACTATCGAGCAACCATGATCCCCCACCGGAAGCAAACACCTACAAGAGATCAATGCTTGGTTTTAGGTACCCATTGAGTAATGGGTCCTTTGATGTTAGTAACAAGGGTCTTAGGAACCCAAATAGACCATTCAATGTACTCATAAGGAGAACCAACAAATTTAGCATAAACATGTCCATCACTAGCACGGCACAACACATAAGAGGGGTTAAAGTCGCCAACTTTGTTGGGAGAGATGGTGTTGCGCTCTTTGGCTTCACCACTCTTCCCATTGTTCTTCTTCTCCTTAGGAGCACCTTCTCCCTCCTTCACAAAGGTTTGCGTGAGCGGAGGAGGTCGATTGGTCTTGCTCTTCTTCTCCTTGTTCTTCTTCTTGTTCTTGGACTTGGGTGCGAACCCAACTCCCTCCTTGCCCACAACTTCCTTTTGATTGCTCAAAAGGTCATTTAGGTTCTTCTCGCCTTGTATGCATGACACAAGACCTTTCTCGAGTTGTTCCTTCAACTTGGCATTTTCCTCCACAAGATGCACATGCTCACAACATGTGTTAGTAGCATTTGCATTATCAATTAAGACCATGTGAGGAAATGTGGCCTTTTCCTTGGTTAGCTTAACTTGGAGTTGAGCATGAGACTCCTTGAGGGTGGCATGAGCACCTTTCAAGACCTTGTGGGCCTTGTCAAGTACATAAAACTCCTCCGTGAGTCTAACATGATCAACCCCAAGTTTAGCCTTCTCGGAATCTAGAACACGAGACACAACAAGAGCATGATCAAGATCTTTCTTTAGTTTAACATGACCATCGTTGTGTGACTCCTCAAGAGCCAAACGATGCCCACGCTCTTCCTCAAGAGCATTAGAGAGATCAGATATCTCATCGGCATAGTCACGACTATGACTTTCCATCTTAGTGATGGTTTCTTCATGAGCCTCAATCATGTCATTGGCTTCACCATGTTGTTCCAAGAGAGCAACGAAATGCTTCTTGGATTTGCCCTTGAGCTTACTCATGAAGGACTCAAATTCATTGATCTCCTCATTAGACCCCTTACCATTATCAAAGTCATCCGTTGAAGGAGGGTTAGGAATAATGGTGGTTTTGATGTTGGGGGTTACCTTGTTGGTGGCCTTAGCCATGAGGCACTTGGCGGTGATGTTCTCGTTAGGTGCATCAAAGAGAGACACCCGAGGAGTTGAGACAATGGCAACGGATGCCATGGCCATTGTTTCACCATCTTCATCATCATCTTCATCCTCACGGTATTCTTCTTGAACCACCAACCCGCGAGAAGGAGTCTTCTTGGCGAAGTTGTTCTTGTTGGGGAAGGACTTGGCTTTGTATTTTCGAATGAACTTGCCACCATTGTCTTCCCGCTTCTCGTATGGACAATCCGCAACGAAATGGCTGACATTGCCATAGTTGAAACAAGTTCTAACTCGATGCTTCCCCTTGAGGCCACTTGAGTTGTTCTTGTTGAAGTTGGGTCTTGTAGTCTTCTTACTCCAAAACTGTCTTGAGGCAAGAGCCATGTGCTCATGATAATCATACTTCGTGTCCTCGGGGTTGCTCTCCTCATCTTCTCTTCTTCTTCTTCTTCCACACTAACCTTGGCATTCATGGCAAGATTGGGCTTCTTTGCCCTTTGGGAACGGAGCACCGCATTGTCGGCGGTCTTATCCAAGATGTTCATTGCAACAAACTCATCCAACACTTCACCAGAGGTCATGGAGTGGAAGTCCGGTCTTTGGCGGATGACGGAGGACATGGCCTTGTTGTAGGGCATCATGGCCTTGAGGAACTTGCTCTTGATCTAGTTGTCATCCGTGTCCTTGCTCCCATGATCTCGGAGTGCGACCGCAAGTTTGGTGACTTTTCGAAAGAGCTCACGAGGTTCTTCATCCTCTTTCATTGCAAACTCATCGGCTTCATCTTGCACCACTTCATAGTTGGAGCGTTGAATGCTAGCACTTCCTCGATACATACGCTCGACACACTTCCATGCTTCTTTAGCCATGACATGAGGTCGAAGATGAGGGAGATCTTCGGGAAGGATAGCATCTTGGATGATGAAGAGAGCACTCTCATTGAATTGATTGTCCACTTCTTCTCGAGGGGTGAAGTTGCTTGGATCATGAGGATAGAAACCTTCTTCAATAATTCTCCAAAGGTTAGTATTCACATGTTTTAAATGATGCTTGAAGCGATAAACCCAAGAATCATAATCTTCATTTTTCACATATTTAGGAGGAGGACCAGCAATTTAAATGAGTAGAGGGGATCGGTCCTCTATACACCGGGGGTTCCACATGGGCAAAGATGCCGGTGCCATTTCTACCACTAGTAGACGGACTCTTTTCACTATTAGCTTCCCCCTTGTCGGGGTTAGCATCCATCACCTTGTTAATGGGATCACCCACTTTCATCGGCGAGGTAGATAGTTTGAGTCCCTCTAGGAATTCAGAAAACATGCTTTTAACCTCGGCCGTCATGGAGGTTTTCAATGTGTCTAAAGCCACATTGAATTCCTCACGAGAGACCGAGGTTCCCCCTTCGGCCAAAGATGAGACGGGGTTCACACCGGAGTGCTCCTCCGCACCGGCGTTGGTGTCAACCATACTCTTCGGACGGCAAAGTCCTTAATAAAGAGACGAGGCTCTGATACCAATTGAAAGGATCGATATGGTTGACTAGAGGGGGGGGAGGGGAAATAGGAAACTAACACTTTTTAGACTTTTCTTTAACAATTTAAAACATGCAATGAAATAGGTTGTCTAGATGTGCAACTACGTGGACAACCTATATGATGCAAAGACAATAAGCACACAAGCAAGCAATGGATATAGCACAAGTAAGCTTGCAAAAGTAAAGGGACAAGATAACCAAGAGTGGAGCCGGTGGAGACGAGGATGTGTTACCGAAGTTCCTTCCTTTTAAGGGGAAGTACGTCTTCGTTAGAGCGGTGTGGAGGCACAATGCTCCCCAAGAAGCCACTAGGGCCACCGTAATGTCCTCACGCCCTCACACAATGCGAGATGCCGTGATTCCACTATTGGATCCCTTGAAGGCGGCAACCGGACCTTTACAAACAAGATTGGGGCAATCTCCACAACACTTGGAGGCTCCCAACAATACCGCGAAGCTTCACCATAATGGAGTATGGCTTCGAGGTGACCTCAACCATCTAGGGTGCTCAACACCCAAGAGTAACAAGATCCGCTAGGGATAAGTGGGGGGAATCAAATATCCTATGGTGGAAGTGTAGATCGGGCACTTGTCACCCAATCCCGAGCAAATCAACAAGTTTGATTGGCTAGGGAGAGAGATCGAGTGAAAATGGAGCTTGGAGCAACAATGGAGCTTAGAGGTGGAATAGGTAGTCAACTAGAGGTAGAAGACACCCCTTATATAGTCATGGAAAAAATCCAACCGTTATCCACATGTTCAGCCCGCGACACACGGTACTACCGCTCTAGGGGCGCGGTACTACCGCGAGGCTGTGCGGTACTACCGTGGCTTACCACAGTACTACCACGACAGTAGCACAGGCCGGAACTAGCCTGACAAGGGGGCAGTACTACCGCTTGCGCGGTACTACCGCATCCACTTGCGGTTCTACCGCAAGGCAGGAAAGTCACGGCCTGGGAAGGGCGCGGATGAAATAAATTACATCCGTGCCTACTTCCGCTGAAACTGAGGTGGTACAAAAATCCGACGCGGTACTACCGCTCGCGGGGCGCGGTACTACCGTGTGGGCGTGGATGTAAAAAATTACATCCACGCCTACTACCGTGACACTGCGGTACTAGGTAGGAGGGCCACGGTACTACGACTCCTAGGGAGCGGTACTACCATGGGCGCCCGCGGTACTACCGCGCTGGACGAGTGGTATTACCGTGGAGGGCATGGATGTAAAAAATTACATCCGCCCCTACTACCGCACCGGAGCGGCACAAGGCCTGGGAGCCGCGGTACTACCGCTCCAGATGAGTGGTACTACCGTGACACACAGCGGTACTACCGCTTGTACTTGCGGTACTACCGCAAGTACAGTAGTAGCCGAGTCAGATTTCCGCACCACCAAGATAACAAATGGAAGCTCCAAAATGCAGGGAAAGGAGGAACAAGTGTACGTGTTGATTCCACCCAAACCTTTCCGACGCGGACCCCCTCTTAATAGTACGGCTCTCCTACGACTCAAATCCACCAAAGAGAAACGTAGAACAACGCCGACTTCAATAGTCTCCGAGGGGCACCGAATCGTCTCGTGCCTAGAGATGAAGAACCTGAGAAACTCAAGGCGCACGATTAGTCCGCAAATGCATTGTCATCAATCACCAAAACACCTGAGGGATAAATATGCCCTTACATCAGTTTTTAAGCCTCCAAACATTCGTGAGCCACATGCAAAAATCTCCGCCAACCCAAGATTATATCATTACTTCCTGGTTTTCATTTTCAACACTTCCAGAATTCCTTCTCTTATCTAACTTATTGTTCTTTATTGACCTGCAATCTATCTGCTTTCAGAACTATTTTAGAGCCATTGATGGGCCGCATGTAGCTATAACCTCAAATAGGATTGCAAGTTTATTCCATGAAAGATATGGCCATACAAATTTCCCAAAGCCAAACATTCAGGAAAAAAGAGTTCAAATCTCAATACAGGCTTCTCAAGGATGCCCGAAAAACAAAGTGGTGTTAGCTGGAACTATCATACACACATGATAAATGCTGACCGTCATCTTTGGTAGAACTTGATCATGGTAAGTTCTAGTTTAGTGCATTTCATGTTTGCAACTTGTAACTTGTATTCCATGCTTCTTTTGTAATCAATCTTGTTTTTGGTTATCTAAGTTTGATCATTCATTTCTGCTATATATGGTCGTGAGCAGAAATAAGCAAATACCAGAGTAAGTCATTTCCTCTCCATGATAAGCTAGATGGTCTTCACGATGGTGAGTTTAATAAATTTTCATTTCCTCTCTTTATGCTGACCTTTATAATGATTTCCCATTGCCAGGTGACCTTTAGGTGTTTGTGCAGGACACGTAGTAGAGGGTAACTTCAATTTCACATCAATTGAGGTTACACAAGTAAGTGATGGTGATCCTAAAGTTGAAAGAGAGGGTACTGCCTTCTCTTTTGACTTGAATCAATACGACGATGATTCATACATGTACGGTGATCCAAGAGATGCTTCTCAAAGTGATGGTCCATAGATGTTGATCGAAGTGAGGATCCAAGAGATGCCACCCAAAGTGATGGCCAAGATATGCTTCTCAAAGTGATGATCCAAGAGATGCCACCCAAAGTGACGGCCAAGAGATGCAGCTTGATACGTCTCTATCGTATCTACTTTTCCAAACACTTTTGCCCTTGTTTTGGACTCTAACTTGTATGATTTGAATGGAACTAGCCCGGACTGACGCTGTTTTCAGCAGAATTGCCATGATGTTGTTTTATGTGCAGAAAATAAAAGTTCTCGGAACGACCTGAAACTCCACGGAATATCTTAGAATAAATAATAAAAAAATCCTCGCCAAAGATGAAGACCAGGGGGCCCACACCCTGTCCACGAGGGTGGGGGGGCGCCCCCCTGGGCGCGCCCCCTACCTCATGGGCCCCCTGGTGGCCCTCTGACGCCAACTCCAACTCCATATATTGGCTTTCGGGGAGAAAAAAATCAGAGAGAAGAAATTAGCGCGTTTCACGATACGGAGCCGCTGCCAAGCCCTAATCTCTCTCGGGAGGGCTGCTCTGGAGTCCGTTCGGGGCTCCGGAGAGGGGGATTCGTCGCCGTCGTCATCATCAACCATCCTCCATCACCAATTCCATGATGCTCACCGCCGTGCGTGAGTAATTCCATCATAGGCTTGCTGGACGGTGATGGGTTGGATGAGATTTATCATGTAATCGAGTTAGTTTTGTTAGGGTTTGATCCCTAGTATCCACTATGTTCTGAGATTGATGTTGCTATGACTTTGCTATGCTTAATGCTTGTCATTAGGGCCCGAGTGCAATGATTTCATATCTGAACCTATTATGTTTTCATGAATATATGTGTGTTCTTGATCCTATCTTGCAAGTCTATAGTCACCTACTATGTGTTATGATCCGAAAACCCCGAAGTGACAATAATCGGGACCACTCCCGGTGATGACCATAGTTTGAGGAGTTCATGTATTCACTATGTGCTAATGCTTTGTTCCGGTTCTCTATTAAAAGGAGGCCTTAATATCCCTTAGTTTCCAATATGACCCCGTTGCCACGGGAGGGTAGGACAAAAGATGTCATGCAAGTTCTTTTCCATAAGCACGTATGACTATATTCGGAATACATGCCTACATTACATTCATGAACTGGAGCTAGTTCTGTGTCACCCTATGTTATAACTGTTACATGACGAACCACATCCGACATAATTATCCATCATTGATCCGGTGCCTATGAGTTTTCCATATACTAGTTCTCGCTTACTTACTTTTCCGTTGCTACTGTTACGATCACCACAAAATACCAAAAACATTACTTTTGCTGTCTTTACTTTTGTTACCATTACCACCACTATCATATTACTTTGCTACTAAACACTTTGCTGCAGATATTAAGTTTCCAGGTGTGGTTGAATTGACAACTCAGCTGCTAATACTTGAGAATATTCTTTGGCTCCCCTTGTGTCGAATCAATAAATTTGGGTTGAATAATCTACCCTCGAAAACTGTTGCGATTCCCTATACTTGTGGGTTATCAAGACCTTTTTCTGGCGTCGTTGCCGGGGAGCATAGCTCTATTCTTTGAGTCACTTGGGATTTATATCTGCTGGACACTATGAAGAACTTGAAAGACGATCGAACTACTATTTTGCCCTCAACTACGAGGGGAGGTAAGGAACTGCCATCTAGCCTTGCACTAGATTCTCCTTCTGTTATAAGTAAGCTTGCGACACCTAAACCTGCTACTGCTATGAATTCTGATATGTCGCATGTTATTGATGATGCCACTTCTGCCATGCATGATACTTACGATGAAACCACTTCTATGCTTGATACTACTGTGCCCCTTGGTGAATTTCTTGATGAGCAAATTGCTAGGTCTAGAGAAAGAGAAATTATTGCACATGAATACAATGATGAGAGTGATGATGAAAATATGCCTGCTATTCCTGATGGTTGTCTTTTGATGCGGAATCTTCTGCAGCTATTTTTGCTTGCCAGGATAGATATGAACTTAAGAGGTTGCTAGTTAAATGGAGTAAAGAATCTTTTAGAGATAAAATGAGACCTGACCCTACTTTTGCTACTTCACCTATTTGTGTTCCCGATAAGGATTATTATGATTTTTCTGTTGATCCAGATATAATTACTTTGGTTGAATCTGATCCTTTTTATGGCTATGAATCTGAAACTGTTGTGGCACATCTTACTAAGTTAGATGATATAGCTGCCCTGTTTACTAATAATGAGAGATCACACTACCTTTATTTACTCAAAATATTTCTGTTCTCATTAAAGGGTGATGCTAAAATATGGTTTAATTCTCTTGATCCTAGTTGTGTGCAAAGTCCCCAGGATATGATCTATTACTTTTCTGCTAAATATTTCCCTGCTCATAAGAAACAAGCTGCCTTGAGGGAAATATACAACTTCATGCAAATTGAAGAAGAGAGTCTCCCACAAGCTTGGGGGAGGCTTCTCAAGTTACTTAATGCTTTGCCTGATCATCCCCTTAAGAAACCTGAAATACTTGATATCTTTTATAATGGACTAACTGATGCTTCCAGAGATTACCTGGATAGTTGTGCTGGTTCTCTTTTCAGGGAAAGAACACCGGATGAAGCTGAAATTCTATTGAACAATATGTTGACAAATGAAAATAATTGGGCACCTCCCGAGCCAGCTCCTGAGCCAATTTCAGAGCCAATTATTGAGCCTATTCCTAAACCAATTCCGAAGAAGAGAGGTGTTCTATTTCTCAGTCCCGAAGATATGCAAGAGGCAAAGAAATCTATGAAAAAAAATGTATTAAAGCTGAAGATGTTAAGAATTTACCTCCTATTAAAGAAATACACGGTCTTAATTTACCGCCCGTTGAAGAAGTATATGATCTAAATTACTTATTTACTGAAGAACCTGCCGATATCCCGACACAGGTAGTAAAGGTAAATTCTCTCTATAGATATGATAAAGCTGAAGTCCCTCCTACTAAAATTGCTAGTCAGTGCTTGGATGAGTTTGATAACTTTATGTTTAAGCAAGATGACTTTAATGCTTATTTTGGTAGACAATTAAAACAAGATGCTTATATGATTAAACACTTGGGTGATTATATGGCTGATATTAGAGGTGAACTTAAACTTGTTAGCAAACATGCTTCTATGGTTACCACTAAAGTAGAACAAGTACTTAAAGCTCAAAAAGAAGTGCTTGATGAAATGAATAGTAAGACAAATGATTATGCTGTTAGAGTGGCTACTAGAACTAGTAGAATGACTTAGGAACCTTTGTATCCGGAAGGCCACCCTAAGAGAATCGAGCAAGATTCTTAGAGAAATGATATTGATGTACGTAATTCTTCTAAAAGGAAGAAAAAGAAAAATGATAGGACTTTGCAAACTTCTAGTGAACCTATTGCTGAGTCACCTGAGAATCCAAATGATATTTCCATGTCTGATGCTGAAACACAATCTGGTAATGAACATGAACCTAGTGAAAATGTTAATGATGATGTTCATGATAATGCTCAACCTAGTAATGATAATGATGTAGAAGTTGAACCTGCTGTTGATCTTGATAACCCACAATCAAGGAATCAACATTATGATAAAAGAGACTTCGTTGCTAGGAAACATGGTAAAGAGAGGGAACCATGGGTCCAGAAACCCATGCCTTTTTGTCCAAAACCATCAAAGAAAAAGGATGATGAGGATTTTGAGCGCTTTGCTGAAATCATTAGACCTATCTTTTTGCGTATGCGATTAACTGATGTGCTCAAAACAAATCCTTATGCTAAGTATATGAAGGATATTATTACTAATAAAAGAAAGATACCGGAAGCTGAAATTTCCACCATGCTTGCCAACTATACTTTTAAGGGTGGAATACCAAAGAAACTTGGAGATCCAGGAGTACCTACTATACCATGCTCCATTAAGAGAAATTATGTTAAAACTGCTTTATGTGATCTTGGAGCCGGTGTTAGTGTTATGCCTCTCTCTTTATATCGTAGACTTGACTTGAATAAGTTGACACCTACTGAAATATCTTTGCAAATGGCTGATAAATCAACTGCTATACCTGTCGGTATTTGTGAGGATGTGCCTGTTGTGGTTGCAAGCGTTACTATTTTAACGGACTTTGTTATACTCGATATCCCTGAGGATGATAGTATGTCTATTATTCTTGGAAGACCTTTTCTTAATACTGCAGGGGCTGTTATTGATTGCAACAAAGGCAATGTCACTTTTCATGTTAATGGCAATGAGCACACAGTACACTTTCTGAGGAAACAACCTCAGGTTTACAGTATCAACTCTATTGGGAAAATTCCATCGATTATACTTGGAGGTTTTGAATTTCCTCTCCCTACTGTCAAGAAAAAGTATGATATACTTATTATTGGGGATGTCTATATCCCCGTTGAGGTAACATAGTGATATTCGAAATTTCTCTAGTTCCATGTTAATCGGAATGAGTTTGTTAACAAGACTTGATCAACCTTGTTAGTGGATTCTTTTTGATGAGCATGAGATGGATGAAACTAGAAGCACAACCTTCTGTACCCTTTTTATATTTTCTGTTATTTAGTAGAAATAAAGTAAAATAGTATTTTTCTGTCTGTTTCCTGACTTATCCGTGCAATATAAAAATATCCCGAAAATAAAAGTCCTCAGAATGCCATGCCAATTTAATATGATTTTTTCGGGAATATTTAAGAATTTACTGTGGAAAAATCACCGCGGGGGGAGCTGGCACCTGGCCACGAGGGTGGAGTGCGCGCCCTACCCCCTGGGCACGCCCCCTGCCTCGTGGGCCCACGGTGGCCCTCCTCCACTTATCCCTGCACCCATCTTCTTCCTCTGCCTCACACAAACACGAAAAACCAACTCAAGCACGAGTTCCAGCCCCTGTTGCTGTGATTTTCGATCTCTTTGCTCAAAGCACCTCTTGCAAAACTGCTTGGGGAGATTGTTCCTTGGTATGTGACTCCTCCATTGGTCCAATTAGTTTTTGTTCTAGTGCTCTATTCATTGCAAATTTATGCTGCATAGGTGACCATGTTCTTGAGCTTGCATGTCAAATTCATTTGGTCCCAAGTAGGTCTAATGCTTGATTTAGGCTCTAGGCACTCGTGGGAGTAGTTGCTATCAATTTTATTGAAGTTGGTTCACTTTTATTTGAAGTTACTAAAAATTTTAGATTGTTTCAGAAATAATGAAGAGACTTTTGAGGGGCTCGTCGAGCCGAAGCTCGAAGGAAAAACAAAAGGAAGAAGAACAGAAGCCCAAATTTAATTTGCCTCGCACCGCGGAGGTCCGGCCGTGTGAATGGCCTTCCGATGATTTCTTGAGGAGAGCCAGGATTTATGAAGATTTCTATTTATTAATTGAGAATACTGGCCTCACCGACTTCCTTCGCGACCAACGTCATCAGTATCTCTTACTCACAAATACTTTTGTGCAAAATTTCTACTTTTTCCCTAAGAATTCACCTCCATCGATAGAGTTTCATTTATATGACGTGTTAAGAGGATGCCATTAGCTGAATTTTGCGAGGTTTGTAAAATACCCTTTGAGGGCACCTTGGATGAACCACACCGTAACGAAGTAGAAGCTCTTATTAACACTATCACGGTGGGAGAAACCAGGAAGGTTTCTGATGCAAGAATTACTAGCATACATTTTCCTGTTTTACGCTACTTTGCCTTATTTTCTAGTCGTTGCTTGATAGGTCGCGGAAACTGTGGAAACCTTAGTGTTCCTGATGTTATCATTTTGTTCCATGGTTTATACCGCAATAACTCCGTTAGTATGGGAGGAATTGTTGCTAGACGGTTAAGTCTGAACCGTACTAAGGGCCCCATCTTTGGAGGCATTTATGCTTCATGCCTAGCTGAACATTTTGAAATACCTATTAGGCATGAGGAGAAAGAGGAAACATTGCTGCGCCGTGCTTATTTAGATTATAGGAGTATGCTAGCGCATGACTTTCTTGTTAAGAGTCGTGAAGGGGAACTCAAATATAAATTGTACTTTGATAAACATCACCCTGAGATTATTACTTTGCCTGCTGCTTCTTTGTTTAACTTATCTACAGGTCCTCACATCGTTCCGTGGTCGGCTGTTCAAGCCTATCAGAATCCTGCACCAGCCCTGGAACCGGAGCCACAAGAGGAGCCTCCACGACTATCTGTTTATTCTTGGGATCCAGAGGAGGTTGCCAGCCAGTGGCAGCCGGAGCCTTCTTCGTCACAGTATGACCCTAGCTTCACCTACGGGTATCCGCCAGGCCATCCCTGGCAATAGACCAACTTAGGCCAAAAGCCTAAGCTTGGGGGAGTATGTATTTCCCATCAACATTACATTCATGTTCACACACACTCATTGCTAGATGTCGGTGTTCATACTCTTTCACTGTAATATCCATGCTAGTTTAATTTCTTTTTCCTGCTTTCTTCTTGTGTGTTTAATAAACCTTAAGAAAAACAAAAAAATTAGTATTAGTTTATTTCTTTGCTGTAGTAATTAAAAAGGAAAACCCAAAAATATTTCCCGTTCTTCTTTTGCTTGTTGGGAGCTTTCCCGTGTAAATAGTTTTTTATTTCTTTTCTTTTCTTTTCTTTGGGGGTCAGTAGGAGAAGACCATGATTAAATTGTTGAAGTGGCTCTTATATGCATGATTGTTTATTTAACTTAGAGCCCATATTACTTGTCTTCTCCTGTTTATTGAATGCTTGCAGATTCCAGCTTAGTCCAATGCACGTGCACTCTTATTATTATTCACATCGTTCGGTCGTGCAAGTGAAATGCAATAATGATGACATATGATGGACTTATTGGGATAAGAAAAGCTGGTATGAACTCGACCTCTCTTGTTTTTGTAAATATGATGATTCATCGTTCCCGAGTCAGCTATTATGAAGTAAACATATTTGCAATGACATTTAGGGATTATAGTTGCTTGTGCCATGCTTGATTAGCTATGAGTTATAATGGTTTACCTTGCGTGCCAACATGCTATTAGAATGATCATGATGTGGTATGATGGGATGGTATCCTCCTTTAAATGAATTGAGTGACTAGACTTGGCACATGTTCACGCATGTAGTTGAATCAAATCAACATAGCCTTCATGATATTTATGTTCATGGTGGATTATATCCTACTCATGCTTGTATTCGGTGTAAATTAATTTTAATGCATGTTTACGACTGTTGTCGCTCTCCCAGTTGGTCGCTTCCCAGTCTTTTGCTAGCCTTCATCTGTACTAAGCGAGAATACTTCTTGTGCATCCAAACTCCTTAAACCCCAAAGTTGTTCCATATGAGTCCACTATACCTACCTATATGCGGTATTACCTGCCGTTCCAAGTAAATTTGTATGTGCCAAACTCCAAACCTTCAAATGAAATTCTGCCTTTTATGCTCGAGCAGCTCATGTCTCAACTAGGGCTGCCCTTATCTTCCATGTTATGCGGTTATTCTCAAGAGGAGTGGACTCCGCTCCTCATTCACGAGAAAATGGCTGGTCACCGGGATGCCCAGTCCCATGCTTTATGCAAACTAAATCAAAATAATTGCAAACAAAACTTCCCCTGGGACCCATTGAATGTTGGAGGCACTCGTTGTTTCGAGCAAGCCATGGATTGATGCCTGTGGAGGAGGGGGAGTATAAACTTTACCATTCAGTTTGGGAACCGCCTATAATTTGTTTAGCATGGAAGATATCGTCATTTCATAGTTGTTGCGTTGACAGCAAAAGTATGCCGCTCAAAATGTTATTCAATCTCTATTTTAAAACCGAGCTCTGGCACCTCTGCAAATCCCTGCTTCCCTCTGCGAAGGGCCTATCTATTTACTTTTATGTTGAGTCATCATCCTTCTTATAAAAAAGCACCCGCTGGAGAGCACACTGTCGTTTGCATTCATTATAATTGGTTTATATTGGGTATGACTTGACTGGATCTCTTTTACCATGAATTACAATGTTTATTCAGTCCTTGATCTTTAAAGGTGCTCCGCATTTATGTTTTGCGGTCTCAGAAAGGGCTAGCGAGATACCATTTTGTTATATCATGTTATGATTATTTTGAGAAAGTGTTGTCATCCGAGTTTTGTTATTATGGCTCGCTAGCTGATTATGCTATTGATATGAGTAATTGTGAGACCTACATGTTATTGTGAGTATGGTTAGTTCATAATATTTGCTGAAACTTGAATGCTGGCTTTTCATGTTACAACAACAAGAGCAAACAGAGTTTGTAAAAGTTTTTCTCTTTCTCTTTCAGTTTGTCAACTGAATTGCTTGAGGACAAGCAAGGGTTTAAGCTTGGGGGAGTTGATACGTCTCCATCGTATCTACTTTTCCAAACACTTTTGCCCTTGTTTTGGACTCTAACTTGTATGATTTGAACGGAACTAACCCGGACTGACGTTGTTTTCAGCAGAATTGCCATGATGTTGTTTTATGTACAGAAAATAAAAGTTCTCGGAACGACCTGAAACTCCACGGAATATCTTAGAATAAATAATAAAAAATCCTCGCCAAAGATGAAGACCAGGGGGCCCATGTTGGAAATATGCCCTAGAGGCAACAATAAAATGGTTATTATTATATTTCCTTGTTCATGATAATTGTCTATTGTTCATGCTATAATTGTATTGAGCGGAAACCGCAATACATGTGTGAATACATACACCACAACATGTCCCTAGTGAGCCTCTAGTTGACTAGCTCGTTGATCAACAGATGGTCATGGTTTCCTGACCATGGACATTGGATGTCATTAATAACGGGATCACATCATTAGGAGAATGATGTGATGGACAAGACCCAATCCTAAGCCTAGCACAAGATCGTGTAGTTCGTATGCTAAAGCTTTTCTAAATGCCAAGTATCTTTTCCTTAGACCATGAGATTGTGCAACTCCCGGACACCGTAGGAATGCTTTGGGTGTACCAAACGTCACAACGTAACTGGGTGGCTATAAAGGTGCACTACGGGTATCTCCGAAAGTGTCTGTTGGGTTGGCACGAATCGAGACTGGGATTTGTCACTCCGTGTGACGGAGAGGTATCTCTGGGCCCACTCGATAGGACATCATCATAATGTGCACAATGTGATCAAGGAGTTGATCACAGGATGATGTGTTACGGAACGAGTAAAGAGACTTGCCGGTAACGAGATTGAACAAGGTATCAACATACCGACGATCGAATCTCAGGCAAGTACTATACCGGTAGACAAAGGGAATTGTATACAGGATTGATTGAATCCTTGACATCGTGGTTCATCCGATGAGATCATCATGGAACATGTGGGAGCCAACATGGGTATCCAGATCCCGCTATTGGTTATTGGCCAGAGAGTTGTCTCGGTCATGTCTGCATGGTTCCTGAACCCGTAGGGTCTACACACTTAAGGTTAGATGACACTAGGGTTATAGGGAAGGTATGTACGCGGTTATCGAGTATTGTTCGGAGTCCCGGATGAGATCCCAGACGTCATGAGGAGTTCCGGAATGGTCCGG
This sequence comes from Triticum timopheevii, assembly GCA_963921465.1. Lineage (NCBI taxonomy): Eukaryota > Viridiplantae > Streptophyta > Magnoliopsida > Poales > Poaceae > Triticum > Triticum timopheevii. The sequence goes on from OY997267.1 coordinate 600,388,010, forward strand.
AGGTAAGGATTTATATATGGGAAGTCCTGTTTTGGTCACCGGAAAAGTTTCGGGTGTTACCACCGGCACTAGAGGGCTGCATGGGCCAAGTGTGGGAGGGGACCAGCCCCAGGTGGGCTGGTGCGCCCCCCACCAGGGCCCAAGGTGCCTAGGGTTGAAAACCCTAGGGGAGGGGGGCGCCTCCACCTTGCTTGGGGGGCAAGTCTCCCCCTCTCCCCCTTTGGCCACCACCCTAGATGGGATCTAGGGGCTGCCGCACCCCTTGGGGTGGGAACCCTAGAGGGGGCGCAGCCCCTTCCCTCTCCCCTATATATAATTGAGGTCTAGGGGCTGCCCAAGACACGAGTTATTCTCTCCAAGGCGCAGCCCTACCTCTCTCCCTCCTCGTCTCTTGCGGTGCTTGGAGAAGCCCTGCTGGAGTGCCACGCTCCTCCATCACCACCACGCCGTTGTGCTGCTGCTGGATGGAGTCTTCCCCAACCTCTCCCTCTCTCCTCACTGGATCAAGGCACGGGAGACGTCACCGGGCTGCACGTGTGTTGAACGCGGAGGTGCCGTCCGTTCGGCACTAGAATCTTCGGTGATTTGGATCACGACGAGTACGACTCCCTCAACCCCGTTCTCTTGAATGCTTCCGCTCGTGATCTACAAGGGTATGTAGATGCACTCCTCTCTCTCGTTGCTAGTCTCTCCATAGATAGATCTTGGTGACGCATAGGAAAATTTTGAATTTCTGCTACATTCACCAACAGTGGCATCATGAGCTAGGTCTATTGCGTAGATTCTATGCACGAGTAGAACACAAGTTTTTGTGGGCGTTGATTTTGTTCAATATGCTTACCATTACTAGTCCAATCTTGTTTCAACGGAATTGTGGGATGAAGCGGCCCGGACCGACCTTACACGTACACTTACGTGAGACAGGTTCCACCGACTGACATGCACTTGTTGCATAAGGTGGCTAGCGGGTGCCAGTCCCTCCCACTTTAGTCGGATCGGATTCGATGAAAAGGGTCCTTATGAAGGGTAAATAGCAATTGGCATATCATGTTGTGGCTTTTGCGTAGGTAAGAAACGTTCTTGCTAGAAACCCATAGCAGCCACGTAAAACATGCAAACAACAATTAGAGGACGTCTAACTTGTTTTTGCAGGGTATGCTATGTGATGTGATATGGCCAAAAAGAATGTGATGAATGATATGTGATGTATGAGATTGATCATGTTCTTGTAATAGGAATCACGACTTGCATGTCGATGAGTATGACAACCGGCAGGAGCCATAGGAGTTGTCTTTATTTATTGTATGACCTGCGTGTCACTGAATAACGCCATGTAATTACTTTACTTCATTGCTAAACCATTAGCCATAGTAGTAGAAGTAATAAGTTGGCGAGACAACTTCATGGAGACACGATGATGGAGATCATGATGATGGAGATCATGCTGTCATGCCGGTGATGATGATGATCATGGAGCCCCGAAGATGGAGATCAAAAGGAGCAAAATGATATTGGCCATATCATGTCACTATTTGATTGCATGTGATGTTTATCATGTTTATGCATCTTATTTGCTTAGGACGACGGTAGTAAATAAGATGAGCCCTCATTAAAATTTCAAGAAAGTGGTCCCCCTAACTATTCACCATTGCGAAAGTTCGTTGTTTCGAAGCACCACGTGATGATCGAGTGTGATAGATTCTAACGTTCACGTACAACGGGTGTAAGCCAGATTTACACACGCGAAACACTTAGGTTGACTTGACGAGCCTAGCATGTACAGACATGGCCTCGGAACACAAGAGACCGAAAGGTCGAGCATGAGTCGTATGGTAGATACGATCAACATGAAGATGTTCACCGATGATGACTAGTCCGTCTCACGTGATGATCGGACAAGGCCTAGTTGACTCGGATCATGTAATCACTTAGATGACTAGAGGGATGTCTATCTAAGTGGGAGTTCATTAGATGAACTTAATTATCCCGAACATAGTCAAAAGGTCTTTGCAAATTATGTCATAGCCCGCGCTTTAGTTCTACTATTTTAGATATGTTCCTAGAGAAAATATAGTTGAAAGTTGATAGTAGCAATTATGCGGACTGGGTCCGTAAACTGAGGATTGTCCTCATTGCTGCGTAGAAGGCTTATGTCCTTAATGCACCGCTCGGTGTGCTGAACCTCGAACGTCGTTTGTGGATGTTGCGAACATCTGACATACACGTTTTGATGACTACGTGATAGTTCAGTGGGTAATGTTAAATGGTTTAGAATTGAGGCACCAAAGACATTTTTGAAATGTCGCAGAACATATGAGATGTTCCAAGAGCTGAAATTGGGATTTCAGGCTCGTGCCCACGTCAAGAGGTATAAGACCTCCGACGAGCTTCTTGGCCTACAAACTAAGGGAGAAAAGCTCAATCGTTGAACTTGTACTCAGATTGTCTGGGTACAACAATCACTTGAATCGAGTGGGAGTTAATCTTCCAGATGAGATAGTGATGTTTCTCCAAAGACATTGCCAACAAGCTACTAGAGCTTCCTGATGAACTATAACATATCATGGATAGATATGATGATCCTTGAAATATTCACGATGTTTGACACCGCAAAAGTAGAAATCAAGAAGGAGCATCAATCGTTGATGGTTAGTGAAACCACTAGTTTCAAGAAGGGTAAGGGCAAGAAAGGGTACTTCATGAAACAGCAAATCAGTTGCTGCACCAGTGAAGAAACCCAGGGTTGAACCCAAACCCGAGACTAAGTGCTTCTGTAATGAGGGAATGGTCACTGAAGCAAGAACTACCCTAGATACTTGGTAGATGAGAAGGCTGGCAAGGTTGACAGAAGTATATTGGATATACATTGAATTAAATGTGTACTTTACTAGTACTCCTAGTAGCACCAGGGTATTAAGATACCGGTTCGGTTGCTAAGTGTTAGTAACTCGAAATAAAAGGCTACAGAATAAACGGAGACTAACTAAAGGTGAGATGATGATATGTGTTGGAACTGTTTCCAAGCTTGGTGTGATCAAGCATCGCATACTCCCTCTACCATCAAGATTGGTGTTAAACCTAAATAATTGTTATTTTTTGTTTGCGTTGAGCATAGACATGATTGGATTATGTCTATCGCAATACAATTATTCATTTAAGGAGAATAATGGTTACTCTGTTTATTTGAATAATACCTTCAATGGTCTTGCACCTAAAACGAATGGTTTATTGAATCTCGATCGTAGTGATACACATGTTCATGCCAAAAGATATAAGATAGTACCACCTACTTGTGGCACTGCCATTTGAGTCATATTGGTATAAAACGCATGAAGAGGCTACATGTTGATGGATCTTTTGGACTCACTCGTTTTTGAAAAGTTTGAGACGTGTGAACCATGTCTATTAGTATGTACGCATGAAGAAACTCCATGCAGATGGATCATTTGGACTCACTTGATTTTGAATCACTTGAGACATGCAAATCATACCACATGGGCAAGATGACTGGAAAAGCCTCGTTTTCAGTAAGATGGAACAAGAAAGCAACTTGTTGGAAGTAACACATTTTGATGTGTGCAGTCCAATGAGTGCCGAGGCACGCAGTGGATATCGTTATGTTCTTACTTCATAGATGATTTGAGTAGATGCTGAGTATATTTACTTGATGAAACACAAGTCTGAATTATTGAAATGTTCAAGTAATTTCAGAGTGAAGTTGAAGATCTTCATGACAAGAGGATAAAATGTCTATGATATGATCATAGAGATGAATATCTGAGTTGCGAGTTTGGTACACAATTGAGACATTGTGGAAATTGTTTCACAACTAACACCGCCTGGAACACCATAGTGTGATGGTGTGTCCGAACATCATAACTGCACCCTATTGGATATGGTGCATGCCATGATGTCTCTTATCGAATTACCACTATCGTTTATGGGTCAAGCATTAGAGACAACCACATTCACTTTAAATAGGGCACCACGTAATTCCGTTGAGATGACACCATGTGAACTATGGTTTAGAGAAACCTAAGCTATCGTTTCTTGAAAGTTTCATCCTGATAAGCTCGAACCCAAAGCGGATAAATACATCTTCATAGGACACCCAAAAAAAGTTGGGTATACTTCCTGTCTCAGATCCAGAAGCAAAAGGGGTTGTTTCTAGAAACGGGTCCTTTCTCGAGGAAAAGTTTCTCTCGAAAGAATTGAGTGGGAGGATGGTGGAGACTTGATGAGGTTATTGAACCATCACTTCAACCAGTGTGTAGCAGGGCACATGAAGTTGTTCCTGTGGCACCTACACCAAATGAAGTGGAAGTTGATGATAGTGATCATGAAACTTCGGATCAAGTCACTACCGAACCTCGTAGGTAGACAAAGACACGTACTGCTTCGGAGTGGTATGGTAATCCTATCTTGGAGGTCATGTTGCTAGGCAACAATGAACCTACGAGCTATGGAGAGGCGATGGTGGGCCCGGATTCCGACAAATGGCTAGAGGCCATAAAATCCGAGAGAGGATCCATGTATGAAAACAAAGTATAGACTTTGGAAGAACTACTTGATGGTCGTAAGGCTGTTGGGTACAAATGGATTTTAAAAGGAAGACGGACAATGATGGTAAGTATGACCATTAAGAAAGCTCGATTTGTCGTTAAGATGTTTTCCGACAAGTTAAAGGAGTTGACTACGATGAGACTTTTTCACTCGTAGCGATGCTAAGAGTCCGTTGGAATTATATTAGCAATTACTGCATGATTTATGAAATCTTGCAGATAGGATGTCAAAACATTGTTTCCTCGACGATATCCTTGAGGAAAGGTTGTATGTGATACAACCAGAAGGTTTTGTCAATCCTGAAAGATGCTAACAAGTGTGCAAAGCTCCAGCAATCCTTCTAAGGACTGGAGTAAGCATCTTGGAGTTGGAATATACGCGTTCATGAGATGATCAAAGATTTTGGGTTTATACAAAGTTTATGAGAAACTTGTATTTCCAAAGAAGTGAGTGGGAGCACTATAGCATTTCTGATGAGTATATGTTGTTGACATATTGTTGATCGGAAATGATGTAGAATTTTTGGAAAGCATATAGGGTTGTTTGAAAAGTGTTTTTCAATGGAAAACCTGGATTAAGCTACTTGAACATTGAGAATCAAGATCTATAAGGATAGATCAAAATGCTTAATAGTACTTTCAAATGAATACATACCGTGACAAGATTTTGAAGGAGTTCAAAATAGATCAGCAAAGAAGGAGTTCTTGGCTGTGTTATATGGTGTGAGTATTGAGTGAGACTCAAGACATGACCACGACAGAAGAGAGAGAAAGGACGAAGGTCGTCCCCTATGCTTCAGACGTAGGCTCTATAGTATGCTATGCTGTGTACTGCACCGGAAGTGTGCCTTGCCATGAGTCAGTGAAGGGGTACAAGAGTGATCCAGGAATGGATCACATGACAACGGTCAAACTTATCCTTAGTAACTAGTGGACTAAGGAATTTTCTCGATTATGGAGGTGGTAAAAGAGTTCGTCGTAAAGGGTTACGCCGATGCAAACTTTGACACTAATCCGGATTATTCTGAGTAAGTAAACCGGATTCGTATAGTAGAACATTTATTTGGAATAGCTCCAAATAGAGCGTGGTAGCTGCATCTAGGAGATGACATAGATATTTGCAAAGCACACACGGATCTGAAAGGTTCATATCCGTTGACTAATAACCTCTCTCACAAGAGAGATATGATCAAACCCCATGGGTGTCGATTCATTACAATCACATAGTGATGTGAACTAGATTATTGACTCTAGTGCAAGTGGGAGACTGTTGGAAATATGCCCTAGAGGCAATAATAAAATTTTTATTATTATATTTCCTTGTTCATTACAATTGTCTATTGTTCATGCTATAATTGTATTGATCGGAAACCGCAATACATATGTGAATACATAGACCACAACATGTCCCTAGTGAGCCTCTAGTTGACTAGCTCGTTGATCAACATATGGTCATGGTTTCCTGACCATGGACATTGGATGTCATTGATAACGGGATCACATCATTAGGAGAATGATGTGATGGACAAGATCCAATCCTAAGCCTAGCACAAGATCGTGTAGTTCGTATGCTAAAGCTTTTCTAAATGTCAACTATATTTTCCTTAGACCATGAGATTGTGCAACTCCCGGACACCGTAGGAATGCTTTGGGTGTACCAAACGTCACAACGTAACTGGGTGGCTATAAAGGTGCACTACGGGTATCTCCGAAAGTGTCTGTTGGGTTGGCACAAATCGAGACTGGGGTTTGTCACTCCGTGTGACGGAGAGGTATCTCTGGGCCCACTCGGTAGGACATCATCATAATGTGCACAATGTGTTCAAGGAGTTGATCACGGGATGATGTGTTACAGAATGAGTAAAGAGACTTGCCGGTAACGAGATTGAACAAGGTATCGGCATACGACGATCGAATCTCGGGCAAGTACTATACCGGTTGACAAAGGGAATTGTATACGGGATTGATTGAATCCTTGACATCGTGGTTCATCCGATGAGATCATCGTGGAACATGTGGGACCCAACATGGATATCCAGATCCCGCTGTTGGTTATTGGCCGGAGAGTTGTCTCGGTCATGTCTGCATGGTTCCCGAACCCGTAGGGTCTACACACTTAAGGTTCGATGACGCTAGGGTTATAGGGAAGGTATGTACGCGGTTACCGAATGTTGTTCGGAGTCCCGGATGAGATCCCGGACATCACGAGGAGTTCTGGAATGGTCCAGAGGTAAAGATTTATATATGGGAAGTCCTATTTTGGTCACCGGAAAAGTTTCGGGTGTTATCGGTAACGTACCGGGACCACCGGGAGGGTCCCGGGGGTCTACCAGGTGGGGCCACTAGCACCAGAGGGCTGCATGGGCCAAGTGTGGGAGGGGACCAGCCCCAGGTGGGCTGGTGCACCCCCACCAGGGCCCAAGGCGCCTAGGGTTGAAAACCCTAGGGGAGGTGGGCACCTCCACCTTGCTTGGGGGGCAAGTCTCCCCCTCTCCCCCTTTGGCTGCCACCCTAGATGGGATCTAGGGGCTGCCGAACCCCTTGGGGTGGGAACCCTAGAGGGGGCGCAGCCCCCTCCCTCTCCTCTATATATAGTTGAGGTCTAGGGGCTACCCAAGACACGAGTTATTCTCTCCAAGGTGCGGCCCTACCTCTCTCCCTCCTCGTCTCTTGCGGTGCTTGGCGAAGCCCTGCTGGAGTGCCACGCTCCTCCATCACCACCACGCCGTTGTACTACTGCTGGACGGAGTCTTACCCAACCTCTCCCTCTCTCCTTGCTGGATCAAGGCACAGGAGACGTCACCGGGCTGCACGTGTGTTGAACGCGGAGGTGCCGTCCGTTCGGCACTAGGATCTTTGGTGATTTGGATCACGACGAGTACGACTCCCTCAACCCCGTTCTCTTGAATGCTTCCGCTCGCGATCTACAAGGGTATGTAGATGCACTCTTCTCTCTCGTTGCTAGTCTCTTCATAGATAGATCTTGGTGACTCGTAGGAAAACTTTGAATTTCCGCTACGTTCCCCAACAGCCCACACCCTATCCACGAGGGTGGGGGGCGCCCCCTGGGCACGCCCCCCTACCTCGTGGGCCCTCTGGTGGCCCTCCGACGCCAACTCCAACTCCATATATTGGCTTTCGGGGAGAAAAAATCAGAGAGAAGAAATCATCGTGTTCCACGATACGGAGCCGCCGCCAAGCCCTAATCTCTCTCGGGAGGGCTGATCTGGAGTCCGTTCGGGGCTCCAGAGAGGGGGATTCGTCGCCGTTGTCATCATCAACCATCCCCCATCACCAATTCCATGATGCTCACCGCCGTGCGTGAGTAATTCCATCATAGGCTTGCTGGACGGTGATGGGTTGGATGAGATTTATCATGTAATCGAGTTAGTTTTGTTAGGGTTTGATCCCTAGTATCCACTATGTTCTGAGATTGATGTTGCTATGACTTTGCTATGCTTAGTGCTTGTCACTAGGGCCCGAGTGCCATGATTTCAGATCTGAACCTATTATGTTTTCATGAATATATGTGTGTTTTTGATCCTATCTTGCAAGTCTATAGTCACCTACTATGTGTTATGATCCGGCAACCCCGAAGTGACAATAATCGGAACCACTCCCGGTGATGACCATAGTTTGAGGAGTTCATGTATTCACTATGTGCTAATGCTTTGGTCTGGTACTCTATTAAAAGGAGGCCTTAATATCCCTTAGTTTCCAATAGGACCCCGCTGCCACGGGAGGGTAGGACAAAAGATGTCATGCAAGTTTTTTTCCATAAGCACGTATGACTATATTCGGAATACATGCCTACATTACATTGATGAACTGGAGCTAGTTCTGTGTCACCCTATGTTATAACTGTTACATGACGAACCACATCCGACATAATTATCCATCACTGATCCGGTGCCTACGAGTTTTCCATATACTGGTTCTCGCTTATTTACTTTTCCGTTGCTACTGTTACAATCACCACAAAATACCAAAAACATTACTTTTGCTATCTTTACTTTTGTTACTGTTACCACCATATCATATTACTTTGCTACTAAACACTTTGCTGCAGATATTAAGTTTCTAGGTGTGGTTGAGTTGACAACTCAGCTGCTAATACTTGAGAATATTCTTCGGCTCCCCTTGTGTCGAATCAATAAATTTGGGTTGAATACTCTACCCTCAAAAACTGTTGTGATCCCCTATACTTGTGGGTTATCACAGCTCAAAGAGGTGGTGTTGCTGCTTCAAATAAGAAGTTGTAAAGGAACCCAAGAAGGGTAAGGAGCATGATGATACAATGGTGGAAGTTATGGCACATAAAGCAAGAAGAGGAGGAATATGTTCTGTTGGCCGGGTCAAAAAATGCACATGATTCTCCATCAGCAAGTGCATTTTTGTTCTGCACAAGATGGAAAGGATCCCACGTGGTGAAAGAGCCGTTGCCTACAAGGTTTTCAAAAATGTTAAGAATCATGATTTTTTCCTCAATTCCACCGCCGAAGATGAAGAGAGCGCTGCGGTATTCCTTCGGAGTGAAATGGCAGAGTTGCCTCAAGGGATCTAAGGTAAGATTTCTTGGACCGAACTAGCTATGCTCATATTTTGATCTTGTATGCTGATACGTCTCCAACGTATCTATAATTTTTGATTGTTCCATGCTATTATATTACCTGTTTTGGATGTTTTATATGCATTAATATGCTATTTTATATTATTTTTGTGACGAGCCTATTAACCTAAAGCCCAGTACCAGTTTCTGTTTTTCCTTATTTTTGACTTTTACAGAAGAGGAATATCAAATGGAGTCCAAATCGAATAAAACTTTATAATGATTTTTCATGGACCAGAAGACACCTACGAGAATTGGAGAGAGGGCTAGAAGAGTCCCGAGGAGGCCAGAAGCCCTCAGGGAGCGCCCCCTGGCTTGTGGGCCCCTCGGGAGTCCCGTGACCCTAGTTCCGCCTCTATAAATTCTGAAATATTACCCAAACATCAGAAGCGTCCACTGTCGGTGTCAAAACTAGCGGATCTCGGGTAGGGGGTCCCGAATTGTGCGTCTAAGGTCGATGGTAGCAGGAGGCAGGGGACACGATGTTTACCCAAGTTCGGGCCCTCTCTATTGTGGTAATACCCTACTTCCTGCTATATTGATCCTGATGATATGAGTATTACAAGAGTTGATCTACCACGAGATCGTAATAGCTAAACCCTAGAAGTCTAGCCTATGAGGATTATGAATCTGCCTCTATAGACTAAGCCCTCCTGTTTATATAGACACTGGAGGGGACTAGGGTTGTACAAAGTCAGTTACAGAGAAAGGAATCTACATATCTGGTCGCCGAGCTTGCCTTCCACGCCAAGGAGAGTCCCATCCGGACACAGGAGAGAGTCTCCAGTCTTGTATCTTCATAGCCCAATAGTCCGGCTCATGTAATATAGTCCGGCTATCCGAGGACCCCTTAATCCAGGACTCCCTCAGTAGCCCCTGAACAGGCTTCAATGACGGGGTGTCCGGCGTGGAGATTGTCTTCGGCATTGCAAGGCGTGTTCCTCCTCCGTATACTCCAAATTTTCCTTCAAATAAAGGACACGTGTCCGGCTCTGCAAAACAAATTCCACACACAACCGTAGAGAGTATAATTTTTCACGAGCCCAATCTGCTGACAACTTTTCGTAGCGTGACGTCACGTCGCCGTCCGGTCTTTATTCGAACCATTTTTTAGCCCACCGCTCCATATTTCGAGATGCGGTTTTATTGGCACGTCTTGTCGACGCAGCGATCGTGTCCCCTTATTACGAGATTCTCATCAATACAAGTATGGATAACCCAGCTGTTCTGTTGGCAAGATTCCTTCGGAATAGGCAGTTTTTAAAGCCTAAGAGGGGGCGCTTGATATTCATCGCCTCTATAAAAGGGCTAAGACCCGTCCTTTCTGTTCTATGCTAGTCCTTTCTACCCCACCTCGAGCTCCAGCGCACAAGGTTCAATTTCTTCGTGCCTCCCAATCATGTCCGGATCCAGTCTTCAAGGCCGGTGGGTGGCTTCCTCCGTCACAAAGGAGGACATCACAAAGTTCAGGGAAGCAAGATACTTGACCGCGGAAATCCTCCACAGGCTCCCTGCTCAAGGGCAGGTTATTCCTACTCCAAGATCCAATGAGAGAGTTGTATTCATCTCCCACTTCCTCCGAGGGCTAGGGTTCACTCTTCATCCCTTTGTCCGAGGGCTCATGTTCTATTACGGGCTAGATTTTCATGATCTAGCTCCGGACTCCTTCCTTCACATCTCATCATTCATCATCGTGTTTGAGGCCTTCCTCCGTATTTACCCACACTTCGAATTGTGGATCAAGACCTTTAATGTGAAGCCGAAGATAGTCGACGGGAGACACGCATCGGCGGTGCTATAATAAGAAAATTTACCAATATTTCTTGGCCAAAGGGTTCCTTCACAGAAACTTCTGACCTATGGCAACAAGAGTGGTTTTATATCACGGAACCCCGTGGTAAAAAGTGGGCGGCTACACCCGCATTCCGGTCTGGCCCTCCGCCACAGCTTGCATCGTGGATCAACAAGGGGCTGGACTGGGGATCGCTTGATGAAGTGCAGATATTGCAAAGCCGCATTCGGGACCTTATTGAGAAGGACACCGGTCTTGTCAAGGTAATCCAAGTAGTCCGTCGGGTCCTACCATGCCAGCGACGACCTCTCCGCATGTGGGAGTTCAATCTGGAAGGACCGCGAAGCATTCAACACTTCTTCGGCACGACACTCGAAGGGATGTATAAATTATTCTTCGGATCGCGAAAAAAGTGTCCGGACACCACAGAGGACGCATGCCTCGATTGCAACCATCTGGATACCTCGGTAAGCACTCAACTCTCAAACACATTTTAGTTAAGTTTCTCATAATATATTCTGAGAAAACCATACTCGGCCAGGGCTGGATAAAGAAGGCGGAGAGGATCAGGTGTTCAGCCCCTCTTCCCGAAGACTCAACGGATCTGGTGTTAACCAGGATGCTAGCTTGGGCATCCTATCGAGTGCCGTCGAGGGAAGACAAGGAGAGGAGTGGGAAGGTCCGGAGTGGCGCCCATACCGGAGATACGTCATGCACCGCATCCAGGGAGATTGGAACTCCCGTTTTTTAGGATGAAAGGGAAGGAGGAACTGACATCCCGTCTCCCCATGGGAAGAAGAGGACTGCCTCCGAAGACTTGAAGGTAGAAGCTTCCAAGCGAGGGAAGAAATCCCTGTCAGGGGGTTCTTGTTCGGGAGGCAATATTGCCACGCAGTGCCCACATAGGGACCGGCCTTTAGCTGAATCGTAAGTGAACAAAGGTGTTTTAAGCATACCCCGTTATTTTCCTGGTTGTGAGGGTAATATTCAAAACATATGTTTTGCAGTTCGGCCTGCAGCCTCCCTCAACAATTCTCTTCCTCGGGGGATCTTCTTCCGGAGATGATGGAGAGCGAAATGCCTCCACAGACTTCCCTGCCCCATAGGGCAGACGACCCCGAGGTGTCGTCCCGGAGGATCTCTCTCGATCCACAAATGAAGACTAGGCTAGAAGGTGACACTTCGGCTGCCCAGGGTCTGAGGTGTTCGGCTCCTAAAGTGACCGACAATAAAAGCCCCGGATTATCCGATATATAGCCAGATATATTGACGGACATTCTGCAACATGCGCCCGTTTCAGAGGAACATCGTACCTTGATGGGTACGGTGATTGAGAGAGTTTTATCCGCAAAAAGCGGATTGAATGAAGCTTTTACGAGCCTGCTAAGATGCTTCGAGGTACGTAATGTAATATTTTCAATTGTGCCGGAAACGCAAGGTGCGCCTGTGTATAGATAGTAGCCCCCGAGACTCTGGTTGACATCCAAACGGAGGCGATCAGAGGATCAAAAAAGGTAGATAAGCTCAGGAAATAATTTTACCAATTGACACACATGCTGTTTCAGCCCTGGTGACTGCCCAGGCTACAGAGGTTGCCGAACTGAAGTGGAAACTTGATGTGGCGGATGATGACATCATGCTTACGAACAAGTGGCTTGACGAGGCGCAAGGTATGTTTTTGGGGTAGTCAGTAAGTATAAATAGGAGCATCACACTGAAAATTGTAATATGCTTAATTGCAGATGGTGCTGCCGCCATGGAGACCCTTCGGCTAAGCTTGCCCGGGCCAAGGAGGAAGCCAGGGTGAGTAATGTGGCTGCCGAAAAGGCAGCTACTGAATTAAAAGCCAAACAGGCTGCTCGGCGCCTAAGCGAGGAGAAAATATCTCATATTGCGCTTGAGCTAAAGAATGCCACTAGCCGATGTGAACTTCACGAGAAAGATAGCCATGTAAAAGAGGCTGACCTTGAGAAGGCCCTACAAGCGGCGAAGGAATCCCGGTCCGAGTCTAGAGCGACTCGGGAGGAGATCCGGCAAGCTGGGGAGATCGCGGCTGGGAAGCCCTTCTTATTGCGAACTAAAATCGGCGATCCGAAGTATGCCCTGCTTGATCGATTGTGGAGTTCTCCGGACGCATATTTGGACTTGTCAAAGAGTGCTTCTGATGCAACAGAGTTTTTCCAAGCCCAAGAAGGACATGAGGCGGAAACGCTTTTCTTGTCGCAATTTAGCATGCCAAAGTGTCAGCCGTTGCTAAACGAACATATGGTTCGAATGGGCTGAGCTCCACAGGATAGCCGGACTCGCCATGAAGGCTGTCGTGGACTGGCTGTGGCCTGGAGAGCCAAGTCCAAATAGTTATTTTGGTTTGGTGCAACGACTTGTTCATGCGGTGTCGCATATCGAGGCTGTCAAGCGGTCAATGTGCATAGAAGGTGCATGGATGGCTCTTGCCCGTGTCAAGACGTACTGGGCGAAGATGAAGGCCACCGATATTGCAACAAAAGGTCCACCCGAAGGCAAGGACACGCCAGTACTTTATTTTGAAGAAGTCTTAGAGGGCGCCCGCTTGATAGAGGATCACTGCTCGAAAAATATTATGTTCGAGTAAAATGTATCAAAATTGTAAAAACAATGCTTATGATAAATGAAGGCTTTATTTATACTTTTGCCTATAAAGTATTTTAGTGCCTCCTGTGCAGCCGTTTTGTATATATATAATCTGAAAGTTTACCAGTTGTCGGCTTCAGCCCCCTCGCATACAACGCGGGGGTGTTTGGAGGATAATTGATCACTCTTAACCCAACGTCTTGGTCCATTAAGGAGGTGTCAATGCGGCGAACCAGGCAATCGGACTATAGGGCTTTAACACTTTCACTTAGCCATATGAGTTTGATAGTGGGGCTACGATATAGCCCCTGGTATGTACGCAGTTATCCAAATATGGTGCATTTTTCATATGTGACCGAAAAATCGGTCCTTCGTTAATACGGAAGGAATCACGACGATTCCACTAAGTCATCGAGTGGTTGACCAGCTCTCGCCGCATCATGACAGTCAGTTTTCGTCTTTCTCTACTGAGGTGCTCATCTGGAAGAACCAGGACACAATCGCAGTAGTTCTCCCTTTACTACCCTAGCCGATATAGCGGAACGTTGGGTAGCAAGCACAGGAGCCGGGAAATCCAACTATTGACCAAAGACATGATTCGGAGCTGATGCATATAAGGCCAAACTCGCAGCGCCGAATACTCCCTAAGGTGTTCGGACTTATCAACATATACCGGGCTGAATACAACCCTTGGTAATGGACCCTGGTTTTAAGGCACATGTGGCAATCTGGCATGGGGAAAGAACGCAAGTGGTGAGAGAATAAGACTTCAAACACATTATGAAGCAAGCTGCTTTTATGAGATCCACCATTAAGATGGGAAGCCGTATTCTTACAGATAATGCCGGTAGCTTCCTTGGACATTGTACATGCTAGGGAAGTATGAAACAAAAAGAGATAAAAAGGCTTACATAGGGGCTTAATCTATAAAGAAACCTTAGTGTGGGGCCTTGCTGCACGTCTGTGCCGTTTTCTCCTTTGTGATGTGTCCTTGAAGGGGGAAAATGTTGTGGCCATAAACCTGTAAAAAAACCTGTAAAAGGAGTCCAGTGTGGCCGTAAATAGAGCTGGTTCGTTTGATGAACCTTGAAAGATAATTTTTATTGTCTGAATAGGGTCGAACCGAACTATGGACTGTTGTTATGCAGTGTCCCCCCAGCACCGCCCAAGGAATTTCGAGGATATACTTATGTACACGAGGCATGTATGCTATCACCTTATGGGGCAACCAATGGGGGCGTGACTGCTAATCGAGCTCGGATATATCTGAGCTACCACGCTAAAGCGGGCGCCGGACACGTTTAGCTGTGTCCACGGTCTTGACGACCGATAAGCTATTCGGCTTAAATTGGCCGATTTGAAGTTCTGCTGCTAAGGCCGCAGTATACTCCTCCGTGTGAAGGGAGCGCTCTGTATTTCCATTGACTGTGATTATGCCGCGCGGTCCAGGCATTTTGAGCTTTAAGTAGGTGTAATGCGGGATTGCGTTGAAGCAAGCGAAGGCTATTCTTTCGAGTAGTGCATGATAGCCACTTCGGAACGGACCGATGTCGAACATAAGCTCTTAGCTTCGAAAGTTATCGGGAGAGCCGAATACGACCTCCAACATTATAGAGCCCGTGCATTGGGCTTCTACGCCCGGTATAACTCCTTTAAAGGTCGTGCTGCTTGGCTTGATTCTTGACGGGTCTATCCCCATTTTGCGGGCAGTGTTTTGGTATATCAAATTGAGACTGTTGCCGCCGTCCATAAGGACTCGAGTGAGGTGGTATCCGTCGATTATTGGATCGAGTACTAGGGCAGCTGAACCCCCGTGATGGTCCCTGCGATCGAAGGTGGTCGAACATGCCAACCATGGGTTGAATTTGGGGGCGACGGGCTCAACGACATAGACATCTCGGAGTGCGCGCTTGCGCTCCCTATTTGGGATATGAGTGATGTATATCATGCTTACTGTTTTGATCTCCGGTGGAAATTTCTTCTATCCCCCCGTGTTCGGTTGGCGAGATACATCCTCGTCGTCGCTTTGAGGTCCCTTCCCCTTGTGTTTGGCGGTAAGCTCGCCAACCTGCTTGAAAACCCAACAATTGTGGTTGGCATGGTTTGCAGGTTTAGCGAGGGTGCCATGGATTTGACATGTCCTGTCTAAAATTTTGTCCAGGCTAGATGGGCCATCTTTGTTGCTTTTAATAACTTCTTCCGTTGACCGGGTCTAGGGCCACCAAAGCCGGCGTTTACCACTGTATCCTCTAGGCTTCCTTCATTGTTTCGACATTTGTTTTTGTTGCATCGTGGCTTTCCATTGCCATCCCTGACTTCAGATGTGCCAGGGTCGCTGGTGCTGCTACGGGCTAATCAGCTGTCCTCGCCCATGCAAAAATGGGTCATGAGTGTAGTTAAGGCTGCCATCATCCACGGCTTTTCCTGGCCGAGGTGTCTAGCCAGCAATTCGTCCCGGACACTGTTCTTGAAGGCCGCTAAGGCTCCGGCGTCCGGGCAATCGACGATTTGGTTCTTCTTAGTAAGAAACCGATTCCACAGCTTTCGGGTTGATTCTCCGGGCTGTTGGGTTATGTGACTTAGGTCGTCAGCATCTAGGGGCCAGACATAGGTCCCTTGAAAGTTGGCCCTGAAAGCATCCTCAAGTTCTTCCCAACTTCGAATGGAGTTTTCTGGGAGGCTTTTCAGTCAGTGCCGAGCTGGCCCTTTCAGCTTGAGGGGTAAGTATTTTATGGCGTGGAGATCATCTCTGCGAGCCATGTGGATGTGAAGAATAAAGTCTTCTATCCAAAAAGCCGGGTCCATCGTTCCATCATATGCCTCGATATTTATGGGTTTAAACACTTCTGGAAATTTGTGATCCAGCACCTCATCGGTGAAGCACAGGGGGTGCGCGGCACCCCTATATTTGACTATGTGTAGCACGGGTCCGACAGTTGCAATGTTCGGTATTGATTCCAAACTGGTATGTGGCTGGCGTTTTTGGCTTGATAACCATAGTCCCGTGTGGGGGCACGGTCCCTTGATCCATAGATGGATCTAGCTTTGCTAGCTTTTTCGTTCAGGTCTTCACATAAATCATGTTTCTGGCCCTGAGCCGCGGCCCCTCTTCCTTTAGGGGGAGGGGGTACGGACTTGTCTGCGCCATTGCTAGCCACTCTATCCCATCCCCGAGGTGGTCGGTCCGGCTTGTTAGCGGTATTGTTCTTTGGTGGCATGGGCGCAATAGCCTCATCATTGAATTCGGGAAGCAATTTGCATTTAGGATAGCCCTTTGTTTGGCGATGATAGCCATATTTTTCCTCCGCGTCTAGCACGTCGTTCCATTTATCATTGAGCATATCCTGTGTGACTTTAAGCCGCTGTTTCTGCTTCTTTAGGCTCCTTGCAGTAGCAACAAGCCTCCGATGGAGGCGCTCTTGTTCTAAGGGTTCTTCTGGGATGACGGATTCATCGTCGCCCGAGCTGATCTCCTCTTTGGAGACGGGTTTATAATTGCTATCTTTGGTGTCGCTGTGTTCGGACCATAGCCCTGGACTGTGCACGCTGTCCTCTTGCTTGTCCTGCTCCATCACTGAGTCTGTGGGGTCTTTGGCTTGGTCCGGATTATCACCATCGTCAGTGACAATGTTGCTGTTTTTTCCTTTGCCAGATTGAGGTGGGCGCTTATGACGCCGTCGTTTGGGAGGTTCATCAACGGGTTTGTTATTGTCACCGTCGGCCTTCTTCTCTTGGAGTGTGTCCACCATGTATATATCATATGAAGGTGTAGCCGTCCACCGCCCTGTTGCGGGTGGGTTTTGGTCTGGATTCTCTCTGGCTTAGAGGTCCATCCCGTCGAGGTCTTCAGAGGCATAGTTAGGTAAATCGCTTAACTCTTCGACCGTTGCTACGAAGTGGGTGGTGGGTGGGAGCTAAATTTTCCGTCATCCACTTCCAACTCAAGACGGATATAGTTCGGCTAAGAGTCTCCTGATATGGAGAGGGTTTTTAACGAGTTTAGCAAATCGCCTAAAGGCGAATGTCGGAAGATGTCTGCGGAGCTGAACTCAAGAATCGGCGCCTGATCGGCAGGCGTGGATGCACGTGGTTCGGAACCTATGGCCGGAGACGAGTCCAAGGTTCCGATGACACATGCCTCGCTCGAGGTTGGATCTGTGTTCAGCTCCAACACCGCTGAGACTGCGGCCTCCCTGGTAGGGTTGAGTTTCCCATCTTTGGATGGCGCAATCTGCTCTAGACCTAGGGCCAGAGCAGTTACATGCGCTATCTCCTGAGCATGACCCTATGATACATTTAAGTCATGTTCATAGTGGCGGCAGGAAGCGACTGTCATGGGCTCGAATCCGTCGAAGATCGAGTCTCCGCAGATATCGGCGATGTAATTCAAGTTTCCAAACCTGACCTGATGGCCACAGGCGTAGCTGTCGATCTTCTCTAGATGGCCAAGCGAGTTGGCCCGCAGTGTGAAGCCACCGAATACGAAGATCTGTCCGGGGAGGAAAACCTCACCCTGGATTGCATTGTTGTAGATGATTGATGGAGCCATCAAAACCTGCTGGTGACGACGCAGCGGAACTCTCAATGAAAGCACCAATGTCGGTGTCGAAACCGGCGGCTCTTGGGTAGGGGTTCCCGAACTGTGCGTCTAAGGTCGATGGTAATAGGAGGCGGGGGACACGATGTTTACCCAGGTTCGGACCCTCTCTATCGAGGTAATACCCTACTTCCTGCTATATTAATCTTGATGATATGAGTATTACAAGAGTTGATCTACCACGAGATCATAATAGCTAAACCCTAGAAGTCTTGCCTATGAGGATTATGAATCTGCCTCTACGGACTAAGCCCTCCGGTTTATATAGACATCAGAGGGGACTAGGGTTGTACAAAGTCGGTTACAGAGAAAGGAATCTACATATCCGGTCACCAAGCTTGCCTTCCACGCCAAGGAGAGTCCCATCCGGACACAAGAGAGAGTCTCCAGTCTTGTATCTTCATAGCCCAACAGTCCAGCTCATGTAATATAGTCCGACTGTCCGAGGACCCCTTAATCCAGGACTCCCTCATCCACCAAAATACTTTTCTGCCGCTGCAAGCCTCTGTTACCATGAGATCCCATCTTGGGGCCTTTTTCGTCACCCTGCCGGAGGGGATTCGATCATGGAGGGCCTCTACATCAACCTTGTTGCCCTTCCGATGAAGCGTGAGTAGTTTACCAAAGACCTATGGGTCCATAGCTAGTAGCTAGATGGCTTCTTCTCTCTCTTTGATCTTCAATACAATGTTCTGCTCGATGTTGTTGGAGTTCTATCCAATGTAATATTCTTTTGCGATGCGTTTGTTGAGATCCAATGAATTGTGGATTTATGATCAGAATATCTATGAATATTATTTGAGTCTTCTCTGAACTATTTTATGCATGATTAAGATATCTTTGTATTTCTCTTCGAACGATCGGTTTGGTTTGGCCAACTAGATTGGTTTTTCTTGCAATGGGAGAGGTTCTTAGTTTTGGGTTCAATCTTGCGGTGACCTCACCCAGTGATAGAAGGGGTAGCGAGGCACATATTGTATTGTTGCGATCAAGGATAAAAAGATGGGGTTTATGTCATATTGCTTGAGTTTATCCCTCTACATCATGTCATATTAAAAGCATTGCTCTGTTCTTATGAATTTAATACTCTAGATGAAGGTAGGAGTCAGTTAATATGTGGAGTAATAGTAGTAGATGCATAGTCGTTTTGGTCTACTTGTCATGGACGTGATGCCTATATTCATGATCATTTCCTTAGATATCGTCATAACTATGCACTTTTCTATCAATTGCTCAATCGTAATTTGTTTACCCACCGTATGTTTTCTTTCAAGAGAGAAGCCTCTAGTGAAACCTATGGCCCCCGGGTCTATTTTCCATCATATATTTTCAGATCTATAAACAAAAAACCCAAAAGAACCTTGTTGTAGTTTATTTATATTTACTTTAGTTTATCTTTTATACCCATCTCTATTAGATCTCACTCTTGCTCGTGACCGAGAAGGGATTGACAACCCCCTTTTCGCGTTGTGTGCAAGTGTTTGTTAGTTTGTGCAGGTGCATATATTGGATACTTGCTTGTGCCTCCTACTGGATTGATACCTTGGTTATTAACTGAGGGAAATACTTATCTTTCCTTTGTTGCATCACCCTTTCCTCTTCAAGGGAAAAATGAACACAAGCTCAAGAAGTACCAGGAACAATTTCTCGCACCATTGCCCAGGAGATTCTACATCAAGCCTATCAGTACCCATCATAAACTCTCATCTCTTGCACTTACATGATTTGTCATTTGCCTCTCATTTTCCTCTCCCCCACTTCTAAAACTTTTTCATAAAAATACAAAAATATTTGCCTTTTTATTCGCCCTTCTTTCATTTGTCTTTTCGTTTGCTTGTGTGCTAGATTGATTTTTTGCCATCATGTCTGAATCTGGGGAGGTTATCTTTGAAAAAGATAGTAATAATCTTGAGGGAAGTTTTGATGATTTTGCTAATAATGATCCTCATGAAGAAGAACCTACTATTGTGCACACTAAAAAACTCCGTGCAGGTAGCAGTAATATTATTGGATAAGGGGTGATTCAAGATTTCTTTACTTGTGTCGGTACGTTACCTATGTTAGGAGGGTCAATTCTTAATAAAACTATTAGCCTTGCGGATGCAATATCTTTGCTTGTAGTTGAATTTGAAAGACCATTTGTTCACATGCATCCATGCATATACAAAGGCCTTTACTAGAATTTTCCATTATTCATGATCCTTTCGTTAAGCGTGTCACCACTATATTTTTAGCTCACGAGTTTAAGTTCATCATGAAAGAAGCCAGTGAAATATTTGCTCATTATAATATTAATGGTGGTTGTCCTCCTATAGAAGAGATCCTTTTTAATCAAGAAGAAAGTAGGAGATTACAATCTCCGGATTATGGTGCTTACAATGAAAACCTAAGAAAGAAGGTCCCTACCAATGTTTTGATTGCTAAAATATTTGAACTCAATGATAATTTTGCTATAAAAAATAATGGATTAGGGTTTGTGCTTAGAGATAGACTTAGGGAGTTCAATCAAAGGAATGTCTACAATGAAGAGATAGTTATTAATTATAAAGGGACAAAAGAGGAACCTATTCCTCCCAAACTTGATCTTATAGATCCTTACCCTATTAAATTTAGCCCCTTTGATTATTTTTGCTTACCACAAAGAAAGCTTGCTGCTGAGAGTAGGGAGTATGAGATGAGCATGGATGATGTCCCTCACTTCTATTACAATACCTAGACCTATATCTTATGCCTAGCTAGGGGCGTTAAACAATAGCGCTTGTTGGGAGGCAACCTAATTTTGTTTTTATGCTTTTTTGCTTATATTTTTCAATAAATACACATTATTACCTCTGTAGTAATTGTGTTTTGGTGTTTTATTTAGTGTTTGAGCCAAGTAAGACCTTTGGGATGGTCTATGGTGATAGTTGATTTGATCTTGCTGAACAACAGAAACTTTTGCGCTCATTGCCAGAATCTTAGAAATTCATTGAAGTAAGATTTTGATATGAATGTTTCACACAATATTGATATACAAATTTCCCAGATGGTCCTAAGTTTTCAGAATTTTTGGAGTTACAAAAGTATACAAAATTTCCAGATTACTACAGACTGTCCTGTTTTTGACAGATTCTATTTTCTATGTGTTGTTTGCTTATTTTAATGAATCTATGGGTAGTCTCAGGGGGGGGGGGGTATGAACCATGGAGAAGTTGGAATACAATATATATAACACCAATATAAATTTATAATGAGTTCCCTAAAGTGGTGATTTATTTTATTATACTAACGGATCTTACGAGTTTTCTGTTGAGTTTTGTGTTGTGAAGTTTCCAAGTTTTGGGTAAAGATTTGATGGCCTATGGAATAAGGAGTGGCAAGAGTCTAAGCTTGGGGATGCACAAGGAATCCCAAGGTAATATTCAATTACAACCAAGCATCTAAGCTTAGGGATGCCCCAGATGGCATCCCCTCTTTCATCTTCAATCCATTGGTAAATTTACTTGAGGCTATATTTTTATTCACCACATGATATGTGTTTTGCTTGGAGCGTCTTGTATGATATGAGTCTTTGATTTTTAGTTTGCCACAATCATCCTTGCTGTACACAACTTTTGAGACAGACACACTTTAATTGTGAATTTATTAGAATAATTTATGTGGTTCACTTATATCTTTTGAGCTAGGCAGTTTGCTCTAGTGCTTCACTTATATCTTTTTAGAGCATGACGGTGGCTTTATTTTATAGAAATTGTTGAACTCTCATGCTTCACTTATGTCTTGAGAGTCTTAAACAACATGGTAATTTTCTTAGGTTATGAATTTAGTCATAACATGATGGGCATCCAAGAGGGATATAATAAAAACTTTCATATAAAGAGCATTGAATAAATGTGAAGTTTGATTCCTTGTATTTTTTTGAGATATAAAGATGGTGATATAAGAGTCATGCTAGTGAGTAATTGTGGATTCGTAGAAATACTTTTGTTAAAGTTTCTGATTCCCGTAGCATGCACGTATGGTGAACCGTTATGTGATGAAGTCGGAGCATGATTTATTTTTTGATTGTCTTCCTTATGAGTGGCGGTCGGGGACGAGCGATGGTATTTTCCTACCAATCTATCCCCCTAGGAGCATGCATGTAGTACTTTGTTTTGACGGCTAATAATTTTTTGCAATAAGTATGTGAGTTCTTTATGACTAATGTTGAGCCCATGGATTATACGCAGTCTCACACTTCCACCATTGCTAGCCTCTCTAGTACCGTGCAACTTTCGCCGGTGCATTAAACCCACCATATACCCGTCCTCGAAACATCTACCATACCTACCTATTATAGCATTTCCATAGCCATTCCGAGATATATTGCCATGCAACTTCCACCATTTCGTTTTATCATGACGCATACCATCATTGTCATATTGCTTTGCATGATCATGTAGATTATTGCACATCCTCGTACACCGCCAGAGGCATTCATATAGAGTCATATTTTGTTCTATTATCTAGTTATAGTTCTTGAGTTGTAAGTAAATAAAAATGTGATGATCATCATTATTAGAGCATTGTCCCATGTGAGGAAAGGATGATGGAAGCTATGATTCCCTTACAAGTTGGGATGAGTCTCCGGACTTTATAAAAACTAAAAGAGGCCAAAGAAGCCCAAATAAAAGAAAAGAGGCCAAAGAAGCCCCCTCCCCCAAAAAAGACAGAAGATACAATGTTACTATCCTTTTTCCACACTTATGCTTTGAGATAGCAGCATGTTCTTTTCATGATAGAGAGTCTCCTATTTTGTCACTTTCATATACTAGTGGGAATGTTTCATTATAGAACTTGGCTTATATATTCCAATGATGGGCTTCCTCAAAGTGCCCTCAGTCTTCATGAGCAAGCAAGTTGGATGCACACCCACTTAGTTTCTTTTTGAGCTTTCATACACTTATAGCTCTAGTGCATCCGTTGCATGGCAATCCCTACTCACTTGCATCAATATCAATTGATGGGCATCTCCATAGCCCATTAATTTGCCTAGTTGATGTGAGACTTTCTCTTTCCTTTTTGTCTTATCCACAAACACCATATTCTATTCCACCTATTGTGCTATATCGAATCCATGGCTCACGCTCATGTATTGCGTGAAAGTTGAAAAGTTTGAGAACATCAAAAGTATGAAACAATTGCTTGGCTTGTCATCGAGATTGTGCATGATGAAATACGTTGTGTGATGAAGATGGAGCATAGCCAGACTATATGATTTTGTAGGGATAACTTTCTTTGGCCATGTTATTTTGAGAAGACATTATTACTTTATTTGTATGCTTGAAGTATTATGTCAATATTAAACTTTTGTTTTGAATCTTATGGATCTGAATATTCTTGCCAACAATAAAGAAGATTGCATTGATAAATATGTTAGATAGCATTCCACATCAAAAATTCTATTTTTATCATTTACCTACTCGAGAACGAGCAGGAATTAAGCTTAGGGATGCTTGATACGTCTCCAACGTATCTATAATTTTTGTTTGTTCTATGCTATTATATCGTCTGTTTTGAATGTTTTATATGCATTAATATGCTATTTTATTTTATTTTTGGGACTAACCTATTCACCTAGAGCCCAATGCCAGTTTCTGTTTTTTCCTTGTTTTTGACTTTTACAGAAAAGGAATATCAAACAGAGTCCAAAAGGAGTACAACTTTACGATGATTTTTCTTGGACCAGAAGACACCTACGAGACTTGGATATAGGGCCAAAAGAGTTCCTAGGAGTCCACAAGCCCTCAGCGCACGCCCCAGGGGGCGCTCACTGGCTTGTGGGCCCATCGAGAGTCCTCTAACCCTAGTTCCGCCTCTATAAATTCTCAAATTTTCTCCAAACATCATAAGCGTCCACCAATATACTTTTCCACCACCGAAAGCCTCTGTTCCCATGAGATCCCATCTTGGGGCCTTTTTCGACACCCTGCCGAGGGGGATTCGATCATGGAGGGCCTCTACATCAACCTTGCCGCCCTTCCGATGAAGCGTGAGTAATTTACCACAGACCTACAGGTCCATAGCTAGGAGCTAGATGGCTTCTTCTCTCTCTTTGATCTTCAATATAATGTTCTCCTCAATGTTCTTGGAGTTCTACCCGATGTAATCTTCTTTTGCAGTGCGTTTGTTGAGATCCGGTGAATTGTGGATTTATGATCAGATTAACTATGAATATTATTTGAGTTTTCTCTGAACTCTTTTATGCATGATTAAGAAATATTTGTATTTCTCTTTGAACTATCGGTTTGGTTTGGCCAACTAGATTGGTTTTTCTTGCAATGAGAGAGGTGCTTAGTTTTATGTTCAATCTTGTGGTCTCCTCATCCAATGACAGAAGGGGTAGCGAGGCACATATTTTATTGTTGCCATCAAGGATAAAAAGATGGGGTTTATGTCATATTGCTTGAGTTTATCCCTCTACATCATGTCATCTTACTTAAAGTGTTGCTCTATTTTTATAAACTTAATACTATAGATGCAGGCAGGAGTCGGTCGATGTGTGGAGTAATAACAGTAGATGCATAATCGTTTCGGTCTACTTGTCACAGACGTGATGCCTATATTCATGGTCATTGCTTTAGATATCTTCATAACTATGCGCTTTTCTATAATTGCTCAACAGTAATTTGTTTACCCACCATATATTTTCTTTCAAGAGAGAAGCCTCTAGTGAAATCTATGGCCCCCGGTCCTATATTCCGTCATATATTTTCAGATCTATAAACCAAAAAAACCAAAAATACCTTGCTACAATTTATTTATATTTACTTTACTTTGCTCTTTTGTTTATTTTTTATACCCATCTCTATTAGATCTCACTATTGTTCGTGACCGTGAAGGGATTGACAATCCCTTTTTGCGTTGTATGCAAGTATTTGTTAGTTTGTGCAGGTGCATATATTGAAGACTTGCTTGTGCCTCCTACTGGATTGATACCTTGGTTGTTAACTGAGGGAATACTTATCTCTCCTTTGTTGCATCACCCTTTCCTCGTCAAGGAAAAAAAATCAATGCAAGCTCAAGAAGTAGCACTTGCCATTTACATGATAACATTAACTAGGTTGTACAATTCACTATGTTCTTAGTTATCGTACTTGATGCTACAATTCCCGAGTCTAGATACTGGATTACCATATTTTAGTACTGGATAAATTGGCTGATTGTAGTATTGGTTTGATAAATTAGCATACGGTGATGGTTTGATTGTAGTACTGGATTATCGGGATCTAAAAATCTAGTGTCCATGTTTCTTTCTATATCTGAATCAAATTACTTAGTATTGCCTGATCTACCCTAAAGATAGTATGTTCCTGTACTATGATCAGAAGTAAAACACTGAAATAATTTAGTAGTTCATGTACTATGATCTGAAAATGTTTGGTGTTGTTTCTTACATTTTGTTTATAAATTAAGTTGAAGCTATGATGTGAATTGCAAAATGAATTTAAGTGCAATTCCCTATTTGTTGTTGTTTATACTGAGATCTGGAAATCTTCCTTTTCTTGCCTATGTTTGATGCTACTTCTAGCTGTAATAAACCAAAGTCCTCGTGTACATGTATTTTATATTTAGCTCTGGCATGTTGTTAATAGATCAAGTAGCATGGGTATTAACTGGTTCTATGTGTGGTTACATATTGTTATAAGTTTGCTTGTGTGTTACAATTAGCAACTTCTGTTTTGACTATCTTCTTTTTGAGAGCCCGGGCTAGGAGTAGATTAATTATTATGGGTTTACTATGTTACTGATAATACAAATACTCCAAATATTTAAAAGAAACAGGAGTACATGTCTTTATTTCCCCAAGTATCTGAAATCTCATGTCTAGTTTGTCTTCTATTTTATTTCCCTAAATATCTAAATCTCACGTTAACTAAATTGTATCTCAAATGTTTTCTTATGCAAAATGTGAACCTGCCGTCCAGCATAGTGCCCAGCGGCGCGATGCTACCCAGTGGCACCACACATGTCCAGGTCCTTGTCGTCCTTGCCAATGTTTCATATCTAAAGGGACAATCCTAGTTATTTTTTGGGTGTGGGAATGCTTTTGTTGTGAACGATGACGTCTAGTCATTACATCTATGTGTACTAGTATGTTGTAGTTAGTTGAGCAAACTGTTGAATACAGAAGAATAGACATAGGTTGGCCAATTTAGGTTTCTTGTACTAGTCATTTGGCCTAGTAGTAGCGCTGGGGGCATCGCTACTGCTAAGGCACTACAACTAACGTATAGCAGTAGCGTTTGTTTTCTCGCGCTACTGCTATACCTACTTAGTAGTAGCGCTATCTCAAGAACACGCTACTGGTTGTTACTAGCAGCGCCTCTCTGACCCGAACTACTACTATTATGCAGTATTCTACTTCTTTTTTTATTTTATGTCGTATTCATACACCGTTATACAAGATTTCATGAAGTAGCAATTTAGAGATTGTT
Source organism: Triticum timopheevii (assembly GCA_963921465.1). NCBI lineage: Eukaryota > Viridiplantae > Streptophyta > Magnoliopsida > Poales > Poaceae > Triticum > Triticum timopheevii. The sequence goes on from OY997267.1 coordinate 600,414,636, forward strand.
ATTACCTCATTGGGTCAAAGAACTGCGGATTAGTCTCAAGTGGATGGATCCAAAGTGACAAAGTTGGATTAGCATGCTAATCCAAGTTGGTCACTTTGGATCCGTCCACTTAAATATAATTCGCACAGTTCTTTCACCCAATGATATAATAACTCATCATCATCACAATATCATTAATAAATTATCATCATAATCAATGTTGAGGATATCGCTTATCGTTATCATCTTGGTCAGCTGGGGATTAGAAATTAATTAGAAATCGGCTGATTAATTGATTTTATCGGTCGACTATTAATCGAATATTTTTTGCAAATCCCTGGTTCCCAACACTAAAATATGTTATATTCAACACCAAAACAATATTGGACAGTAGTGTTACCTTGATTCCTAGCCTTTGAATCATCATATAACGACAAACAAAATCGGACAAAAGTACATACACTACGAGGATTCCGGCCTATTGCAACAAAAACTATTGCTACAACTATCTTTTGTTTCAATAAAATGCTATAATACCACAAAATTCCAGTTCGTGGTAATAGGATGTACATATTGCCACAATTTCGTTTCATCGCGCTAAGTACTCACTTTGTTGCAATAGTTGCCATGTATTGCCACAAACTGCATCGACGTTGCAAAAAACATGGCTTCGTATTGCAACAAAGCATGTATTGGTTGTAATAGGGTGAGTTTTTGCCTCACCTTCGTCACATTTCAATAACTATTACATATTGCCACAAATTGAACATCCATGGTAATACGTACAACATAATGCAACAATCCTATAGTGTTGCCAAAAAGGAGCAGGATATTGCAACGATATTCTCTACAATGCTCCTGATTTTTTCCATTGATTTATTATACTATTTCTCAGGATCTGATTAAAGGGGCGTACTAGTTTATAGAGGTATTAACACATTAGGTACCACAACTTGTACCTAAGTTGCATTTTAGTCACATATATCTTGCAAAGTGGACATCAGTGGTACCACAACTTGGAGGAATGCTCACTTACGCGCGTGCGGAGCGTTGCACACTCGCGGACGCCCTTCACTCGCCCTACTGACCTCCTCCAGCAGAAAGGTCGTCATCGGCACCGGAAAGACGGCAAGCTCAGTGCCCTTCTCACAAAGGTGAGTCGTTAGCGCTGAGAAGCACACTTATCTTCCTAATTGTCTGTATCTTGCTTGATGTGATTGTATATATTTATGTGTGCTGTTAATAAAAAAGGAGATTCCTGCTACCTCTTGAGCACTGCATTGGATTTCCCCGAAGAGGAGAGGATGATGCAGCAAAGTAGCGTAAGTATTTCCCTCAGTTTTTGAGAACCAAGGTATCAATCCAGTAGGAGACCACGCACAAGTCCCTCCTACTTACACAAAACGATAGCTACTCGCAACCAACGCGATTAGGGGTTGTCAATCCCTTCACGGTCACTTGCGAGAGTGAGATCTGATAGAGATGATAAATAATATTTTTGGTATTTTTGATATAAAGATGCAAAGTGAAAAGTAAAAGGCAAAGTAAAAACAAAGCAAGTAATAAAGTAATGGAGATTGATATGATGAGAATAGACCCGGGGGCCATAGGTTTCACTAGTGGCTTCTCTCAAGAGCATAAGTATTCTACGGTGGGTGAACAAATTACTGTTGAGCAATTGATAGAAAAGCAAATAATTATGACGTTATCTAGGTATGATCATGTAAATATGCATCACGTCCGAGACAAGTAGATCGAAACGATTCTGCATCTACTACTATTACTCCACTCATCAACCGCTATCCAGCATGCATCTAGAGTATTAAGTTAAAAACAGAGTAACGCCTTAAGCAAGATGACATGATGTAGAGGGATAAATTCATGCAATATGATAAAAACTCCATCTTGTTATCCTCGATGGCAACAATACAATACGTGCCTTGCTTCCCCTGCTGTCACTGGGAAAGGACACCGCAAGATTGAACCCAAAGCTAAACACTTCTCCCATTGCAAGAACTACCAATCTAGTTGGCCAAACCAAACAGATAATTCGAAGAGACTTGCAAAGATAACTCAATCATACATAAAAGAATTCAGAGAAGATTCAAATATTATTCATAGATAAGCTGGATCATAAACCCACAATTCATCATTCTCAACAAACACACCGCAAAAAAGAAGATTACATCGAATAGATCTCCACGAGAGAGGGGGAGAACATTGTATTGAGATCCAAAAAGAGAGAAGAAGCCATCTAGATACTAGCTATGGACCCGAAGGTCTGAAGTAAACTACTCACACTTCATCGGAGAGGCTATGGTGTTGATGTATAAGCCCTCCATGGTGGATGCCCCCTTCGGTGGAGCTCCGGAACAGGCTCCAAGATGGCATCTCGTGGATACAGAAAGTTGCGGCGGTGGAATTAGGTTTTTGGCTCCGTCTTTGATCTGTCGGGGGTATGTAGGTATATATAGGAGGAAGGAGTACGTTGGTGGAGCAACAGGGGGCCCACGAGGTAGGGGGCGCGCCTAGGGGGGAGGGCGTGCCCCCCACCCTCGTGACCACCTCGGTTGTTCCTTGGAGCAGGGTCCAAGTCTCCTGGATCACGTTCGGTGAGAAAATCACGTTCCCGAAGGTTTCATTCCGTTTGGACTCCGTTTGATATTCTGTTTCTTCGAAACATTGAAATAGGCAAAAAACAACAATTCTGGGCTGGGCCTCCGGTTAATAGGTTAGTCCCAAAAATAATATAAAAGTGGAAAATAAAGCCCAATATAGTCCAAAACAGTAGATAAAGTAGCATGGAGCAATAAAAAATTGTAGATACGTTGGAGATGTATTAGGCATCCCCAAGCTTAATTCCTGCTCGTCCTCGAGTAGGTAAATGATAAAAATAATAATTTTTGATGCGGAGTGATACTTTGGCATAATTTCAATGTAAATCTCCTTAACTGTAGTATGAATATTCAGATCCGAAAGATTCAAGACAAAAGTTCATATTGACATAAAAATAATAATACTTCAAGCATACTAATCAAGGCAATCATTTCTTCTCAAAATAGCATGGCAAAAGAAAGTTCATCCCTACAAAATCATATAGTTAGGCTATGCTTCATTTTCGTCACACAAAGATGTTCCCAACTTCTATACCCCCGATGACAAGCCAAGCAATTGTTTCATACTTAAATAATCTCAAACTTTTTCAACCTTCACGCAATATATGAGCGTGAGCCATGGATATAGCACTATGGGTGGAATAGAATATGATGATGGGGATTGTGTGGAGAAGAAAAGGAGAAAGTCTCACATTGACAAGGATAATCAACGGGCTATGGAGATGCCCATTGATTGATGTCAAAATGAGGAGTAGGGATTGCCATGCAACGGATGCACTAGAGCTATGAATGCTGAACAAGAAGAAAACTAGTGGGTGTGCATCCAACTTGCTTGCTCATGAAGACCTAGGGCATTTGAGGAAGCCCATCATAGGAATATACAAGCCAAGTTCTATAATGAAAAATTCCCACTAGTATAAAAAGGACAACTTATGAGACTCACTACATGAAGAACAATGTGCTACTTTGAAGCACAACTTAGGAGACTCACTATATGAAGAACAAGGTGCTACTTTGAAGCACAAGTGTGGAAAAAGAGATAGTAGCATTGCCCTTTTTTTGGGCCTTTCTCCTTTTTTTGTTTTTTTGTTTTTTTGGGCAATGCTCTAGTAATGATGATCATCACACTTCTATTGATTACAACATAACGATTACAACTCGAAACTTAGAACAATATATGACTCTATATGAATGCCTCCGACGGTGTACCGGGATGGTGCAATGAATCAAGAGTAACATGTATGAAAAATAATGCATGGTGGCTTTGCCACAAAATACGATGTCAACTACATGATCATGCAATGGCAATATGAAAAAAGTAATGTATGTCATGAATTTGATGATGGAAGTTGCATGGCAATATATCTCGGAATGGCTATGGAGATGCCATAATAGGTAGGTATGGTGGCTGTTTTGAGGAAGATATAAGGAGGTTTATGTGTGATAGAGCGTATCGTATCACGGGGTTTGGATGCACCGCAAAGTTTGCACCAACTCTCAAGGTGAGAAAGGGCAATGCACGGTAGCGAAGAGGCTAGCAAAGGTGGAAAGGTGAGAGTGCGTATAATCCATGGACTCAACATTAGTCAAAAGAACTCATATACTTATTGAAAAAATTTATAAGTCATCAAAAATCAAGTACTACGTGCATGCTCCTAGGGGGATAGATTGGTAGGAAAAGACCATCGCTCGTCCCCGACCGCCACTCATAAGGATGCACAAGCCAGGTACACTTCATGTTTCAAATTTGTTACACAACTTTAACCATACGAGCATGCTACGGGACTTGCAAACTTCAACACAAGCATTTTTTAAATTCATAATTACTCAACTAGCATGACTTTGATATTATCACCTCCATATCTCAAAACAATTATCAAGCATCAAACTTATCTTAGTATTCAACGTACTCAAAAGAAAGTTTCACATATCTTGAATACCAAGTATATTAACATTAAGCAAATTACCATGCTATTAACGACTCCCAAAATAATCTAAGTGAAGCATGAGAGATCAATAGTTTCTTTAAAACAAATCCACCACCGTGCTCTAAAAGATATAAGTGAAGTACTAGAGCAAAAATTATCACACTCAAAAGATATAAGTGAAGCACTATGAGCAAAACTATCAAGCTCAAAAGATATAAGTGAAGCACATAGAGTATTCTAGCAAATTCCAATTGGTGTATGGCTCTCTCAAAAGGTGTGTACAGCAAGGATGATTGTGGTAAACTAACAAGCAAAGACGCAAATAATACAAGACGCTCCAAGCAAAACACATATCATGTGGTGAATAAAAATATAGCTCCAAGTAAATTACCGATGGAAGTAGACGAAAGAGGGGATGCCTTCCGGGACATCCCCAAGCTTTGACTTTTTGGTGTCCTTGGATTATCTTGGGGGTTCCATGGGCATCCCCAAGCTTAGGCTCTTGCCAATCCTTGTTCCATAATCCATCAAAAGAATTCACCCAAAACTTGAAAACTTCACAACACAAAACTCAATAGAAAACTCGTGAGCTCCGTAAGTGAAAGAAAACAAAAGACTACTTTAAGGTACTGTAATGAACTCATTCTTTATTTATATTGGTGTTAAACCTACTGTATTCCAACTTACTTATGGTTTATAAACTAATTTATTAGCCATAGATGCATTGAAATAAGCAAACAACACACGAAAAACAGAATCTGTCAAAAACAGAACAGTCTGTAGCAATCTGTAACTAACGCAAACTTCTGGAACTCTAAAACTTCTACCAAAATAGGAAGTACTGGACAATTTGTTTATTGATCAGAAGCAAAAAGAATCAATGCAAAAGCAAGTTTCTGTGATTTATTGAAGTTTTTCTCGTGAGCGCAAAGTTTCTGTTTTTCAGCAGAATCAAATCAACTATCATCGAAGGTTATCCGATAGGTTCTACTTGGCACAAACAGTAATTAAAACATAAACCACATCTAACCAGAGAGTAGAAACAAAATTTAACACTAAACAGGAACAGAAACAAAGAACATAAAGAAAATTGGTTTTCTTCCCAACAAGCACTATCGTTTAACGCCCCTAGCTAGGCATTGATATTTCAATGATGCTCACAAGAAAGACAAGAATTGAAGCACAAAGAGAGCATCATAAAACACATGATAAACACATCTAAGTCTAACATACTTCCTATGCATAGGCATTTTATAGGCAAACAAATTATCAAGGCAAGCAAAAACTAGCATATGCAAGGAGGCGGAAAGAAACAATAGCAATCTCAACATAACGAGAGGTAATTTATTATCATGAAAATATCTACGACCATATTTTCCTCTCTCATAATAATTACATGTGGGATCATAAGCAAATTCAACAAAATAGCTATCACATAAAATATTTTCAACACGATCCACATGCATGCAAAGTTGACACTCTTCCGAAATAGTGGGATTAACATTAACTAAAGTCATGACCTCTCCAAACCCACTTTTATCAAAAATTTCATAAGATTGAATATTCTCCAAATATGTGGGATCTAGAGTTGACACTCTTTCAAACCCACTTTCAATATTATTGCAAACAATATTATCAAGCTCATATTCATCATGGGGATTAAATAAATTTTCAGGATCATAAGAAGAATCACCCCAATCATGATCATTGCAACAAGTAGTAGACATAGCAAAACTAGCATCTCGAAGCTTAGGGTTTTCCATATTATTAGCACAATTGACATCAAGAGAATTTATAGTAAAATCATTTAAATCATGCTTTTCGTTGAGGGAGCTATCAAGCATGGGTGCAATAGCAACGATCTCATTTTTAACATAAGGAACAATAGCAAATTCGTCTTTATAAATATTGGCTTCATGGCCACAAGAATAGCAAGCATCATGTTCATCAAGGGGTATTTCAATCAAATCATCGGAATCATCATTATCTATAGATTCATGCATATCATTATTTTCTTCCAAAGCAACGGTCATTCTTTCAATAAATTCTTGGACATAGACATTATGAGCAAGGTTTTCATTGCAATATTTAAGTATGACGGAATTTTCAGATTTGTTGAGAGTAAAATCATACTTTTCAATCAAAGAAGCAACTTCATGAGCACCCTTAAAAACAACAAATTCTTCAATTTGTTCGATATCATAGTAACTATAAACACCCTTTGCATAAGAAGATAAGATTTCATTATCATTGAACTCACATAGGTAGGGAAGGTGTTTTTTAGGGTTCTTAGAGCAACAAGTAAAATCACACATTTCACAAAGATTCCAAGCATAGCATAGCAAACTATTTATATGATACCGTAAGAGTCTCCCTTTTTCAGATAAACGATGATGCACAAAATGAGCATGCTCATCTAAATATTTCCCATCAACTAGGCTAGTTGGGGTTTCAGCACGAGCACATAAGGATCGAAGATGATCCAAGTAGAACACTTTAAGTGGATCCATATGAATAGATTTTTAGCAAGCAAAGATGCAAGAATATAGAAGGCACAAGGAAACACAAACAAAGATACATACAGGAAGAAGGCGAACGAAAAAGAGAGGGCAAATAAAATGGCAAGGGTGAAGTGGGGGAGAGGAAAATAAGAGGGAAATAATGTAATGCGAGAAATAGGGATTGTGATGGGTACTTGGTATGGTTGACTTGCTTGCGTGAGCCTCCCCGGAAACGGTGCCAGAAATTCTTCTTGCTACCTCCTGAGCACTGCGTTGGATTTCCCCAAAGAGGAGAGGATGATGCAGCAAAGTAGCGTAAGTATTTCCCTCAGTTTTTGAGAACCAAGGTATAAATCCAGTAGGAGACCACGCACAAGTCCCTCGTACCTACACAAAACGATAGCTACTCGCAACCAACGCGATTAGGGGTTGTCAATCCCTTCACGGTCACTTACGATAGTGAGATCTGATAGAGATGATAAATAATATTTTTGGTATTTTTGATATAAAGATGCAAAGTGAAACTAAAAGGCAAAGTAAAAACAAAGCAAGTAATGAAGTAATGGAGATTGATATGATGAGAATAGACCCGGGGGCCATAGGTTTCACTGGTGGCTTCTCTCAAGAGCATAAGTATTCTATGGTGGGTGAACAAATTACTGTTGAGCAATTGATAGAAAAGCGAATAATTATGACATTATCTAGGTATGATCATGTATATAGGCATCACGTCCGAGACAAGTAGATCGAAACGATTCTGCATATACTACTATTACTCCACTCATCGACCGCTATCCAGCATGCATCTAGAGTATTAAGTTAAAAACAGAGTAACGCCTTAAGCAAGATGACATGATGTAGAGGGATAAATTCATGCAATATGATAAAAACCCCATCTTGTTATCCTCAATGGCAACAATACAATACGTGCCTTGCTGCCCCTGCAGTCACGGGGAAAGGACACCGCAAGATTGAACCCAAAGCTAAACACTTCTCCCATTGCAAGAACTACCAATCTAGTTGGCCAAACCAAATGGATAATTCGAAGAGACTTGCAAAGATAACTCAATCATACATAAAAGAATTCAGATAAGATTCAAATATTATTCATAGATAAGCTGGTTCATAAACCCACAATTCATCGGTCTCAACAAACACACAGCAAAAAAGAAGATTACATCGAATAGATCTCCACGAGAGAGGGGGAGAACATTGTATTGAGATCCAAAAAGAGAGAAGAAGCCATCTAGCTACTAGCTATGGACCCGAAGGTCTGAAGTAAACTATTCACACTTCATCGGAGAGGCTATGGTGTTGATGTAGAAGCCCTCCATGGTGGATGCCCCCTCCGGCGGAGCTCCGGAACAGGCCCCAAGATGGGATCTCGTGGATACAGAAAGTTGCCACGGTGGAATTAGGTTTTTGGCTCCGTCCTTGATCTGTCGGGGGTACGTAGGTATATATAGGAGGAAGGAGTACGTCGGTGGAGCAACAGGGGGCCCACGAGGTAGGGGGTGCGCCGAGGGGGGAGGGCGCACCCCCACCCTCGTGACCGCCTCGGTTGTTCCTTGGAGCAGGTTCCAAGTCTCCTGGATCACGTTCGGTGACAAAATCACGTTCCCGAAGGTTTCATTCCGTTTGGACTCCGTTTGATATTCTGTTTCTTTGAAACACTGAAATAGGCAAAAAACAACAATTCTGGGCTGGGCCTCTGGTTAATAGGTTAGTCCCAAAAATAATATAAAAGTGGAAAATAAAGCCCAATATAGTCCATAACAGTAGATAAAGTAGCATGGAGCAATCAAAAATTATAGATACGTTGGAGACGTATCAATTCCATATAAAATTATGTGTTAAACAGAGAAATTGAGGAAGGCTGCATACTAGCTATTTTTGAACACTCCCAGGCTCCATTTAAACAGCTCTTCAACCACCAATTGAGCAACATAACAGTTGTATCCCAACCTAATTTCCAGCAAGAATTCCTCAGCAGATCAACAACACCACATCAATATATATATATATATATATATATATATATATATATATATATATATATATATATATATATATATATATATATATATATATATACAGACGGTCTATTCTGCTAATATTAGCAGAATAACTATTCTGCACACCACTTCCGCACTGCATGCTGAACGCAAGTGCACTGCATCTTCTTTACGTTGAGCACTACAATGCTTCACGGGAGAACTGCTTCATTTTCCAGTGTTCCGCCCGCGTGTTCTATGTGGAATCGGGTGTCGCGGGATGATTCAGTTTGTGTCTGCATCTCATTTTAGCTTTATTCTTTCTGATTTACAGGAAAATATACTAGAGTGCTTGCAAATCGATGGATTTGGCGGACGAGCTTTCTCTGTTCGTTCGTGTTCGCGTTAGATGCAATTTTTTTGTGCTCGGATGTTGTTATTTAGTAGGAATTATTTGATTGCGTTCGTTTTAATCGGTCCATTCACTCTATAATTCGTTAATTTTTAGGAGTTAGTTTTCAATTCTTGATATGTTGGTTGTGCGGGCGGGTGAGCTTCGTCCGCTCCTCTGTTCTTGTTGATTTTTTTGATTTTTGCCCATCCACGCGTGTTTGAATATTGTAATTACTGTTGCTGTAGGATTGAATTCACTGTATTGCGGGTAAAATTGTCATTTTTTGAATCGCGTTTTTTAAATGAAAGGTGATGCTGTTCGTCAAGTTGCCATATCTTCCACGTAAATTTTTGCGGGTGTATTTTTCGATCGTTTAGTGGCTGTAGAATTTTTAGGCGAGTTATGGAAGTGCGAGTGAAATTGACACCTCTATCAGTCTATCACATTGTCTGTAGTTTTACTGCTTTAATTTTATTTGTTGTAGTCGCGGCATACGTTGTAGTGCACTGCATTTTCTTTGGTAGCGTACTTCGCTGTAGCTTTATTACAGTGGTTATGGCTGTTTATGAGATTTCTCCTTTTCGTAAACTACATTCTGTGTTTACTACATTCTGTGTTCTAGATGACTGCATAATATGCATTTCTGTACTGCATTAGTAGTGTTGTTAATGTTCTATTCTGCTATTAGAAGGGATGGTCCATGATACGCTTGTGTTAGCTGAATAGTTATTATAAGAATTTTTTTGAACTGCATACTATGAGAATTGTTTTTGAGCATCATATGTTAACTGCAAACTTTCGACCATTTGCATTTCCTTGTTACTGTTCGGAGGGCTGCCTTTTGTTATTATTAGTACCACACTATGTGTTCGAGAGAACTGCATTACTGCCAACAACAACTTTGTCTAAAAAGGATGATAAAGTGACGTAGTTGAGGTTGCATACTTTAAATAGGCATTGTTCAATTTGTCTGATTGACATAATTTTAAAAGCATACAGCATAAGCAAAGCATTAGAAATATTGGTTGCTTCATATTAGACAGCCTAGAGTGCAAATATTGTAAACTTGATGGAGTCTTCTTCTTTGTAGAAAAAGACCATGGCCACTTCTCCGGCCTCAAAGCTATTGTGGGAGACAAAATCTTTCCAACCAGTAGTTATGTTGATGCAGTCTTCAGAGTCGATGTGGTAGTCAGCTTCCATGCCTCCATAGCCATTTTTATGTTCTGTCTCCAAAGTAAGCTTCCCTGAACTCAGAGCATGAATTTTTATTGCGGATGGCAGTTTCTGCATATTGTAATGGGTGGATAAAGAATTTATAAGTAAACAGCAAATGTTTTTGTTTTATACTTAGTATGATTTGTTTATGTTTACTTAAATAGTTACATATAGATGATTGTATTTTGTAAAGTAGTTGCAATGTATGAACAAACTTATGTACGCAATTGACTCCTAGTTTTACTGTGATATATATTATACTACAACATGTGTGCACTGCAATGTCAGTAACAGTGTACTTCTCCAGCATGTTAATATAACTGCAACGCTTATCTACTGACCTTTTTTTTGTACATATGTCGATACATGGTGTGGTACTGAAGAAAGATAGGTGGAAGCATCTAGTCTTAATAGCTAACAGATCTGAACAACAATACAAATTCTGTTTTGTATTTTTTGTTGATATTACTGAACAAATTGATTGAACTATATATTCGGATGTGTATTTGTAGTCTAGATTATGTCCAAAAATTGTGAGTGGAAAACATACCCAACTTTCCTGTAGATCTGTGGTTGTGAGGCGATGAAGAAATGGCGTATGAAACCCCCTATTGGGTATCATCAGGTAGCCGAGCATGCTGCGCCACTTGGTGTTGGTGAGCTGTAGGCCTTCTGCGTAGACGCATGTGTCCGCTACCGGTGCCATCCTTGCCAAGCACCCGCACTTGCAGTCCATGGCGGGTTCAGTGGAATTCCAGAGAAGAGCTGTGGATGTGATGAACCCTAGATCTATGTTTTGAGGAAAATGAGGAACGGGGGGAGGAGTTGTGTTAGTCTGTAGCACGAATGGATAAGTTTTTAGGCAACCAATCGAGCAATGGAAGTAATAAATGTTGTGGTTGGCGTTAGGTGGTGGATTGGGTCTGATTCAGTGAACATGAATGCATTCAAGAAGGAACATTACTGCTTACTTGAGAATAGCAAACTGCATTGTCATATCACGACGAACTGCGAACGCGTGGTTGGGCCTGTGTTTGTGTATTGTATGTGGCATTTTTTTTAAATTTTCAGTGGCCTCTCTTTTTTTTGTTGGCCCTGTGTTCTGGTAGTGAAGACGCAATTGGGCCCAGGTCGGCCTGTGAGCACACGGCTGGTTCCTGTTTTGCTGTGTGTGAGTCCTAATGTTTAGTCCCACCTCGCCCGCGGAAGGCGCGCCGGACCTATTTATAAGCGCTGGCGAGGCATACTGGTCGAACTCCTCTGTATACATATCTGGGCGCTTATACACGGAGCTCGCTGCTATATTCTCTATGACCTGTGGGCCCATGTGCAACCGAACCCATGCACCGTGACTCAGAACAACTTGCCTTCTGTGGGCGTAGACCTATTACGAGACTGGCTGGGGCCGGTGCCACCTAGGTGGTCAATTTTTTTTTCTTTTTATATTTCTGCCCTGTGTTTTTTTTCAATGTTGGAGTGTGCACTACATTGATCAGGGTTCTGTACTACATTGTATACGCACTGCGTACTGCATGTACAGTTGTCATTTTTTTGTTTCCGTCTTTTTGCTATCAGTTAATCTTTTTTCCCAATGTATGGGAGTGCACTGCTTTGTAAATCATACCTATACTTCACTCATTATGGTTCTGTGATGTACTTTCGTGTACTTCCATACTGTATTGAATTATTTTACGTGTTTTGCGTTTTTCTATTTGTGTTTTTGCTCTTATGTATTCCTTTTTTCAAATTTATGTTCGTGCACTGCTTTGTTGGGTATGTTAAGACTTCATTCAACAAATTCAGTGTACTGCATTCGTGCGCAACTTGCACTGCATGCCCTGTTTGCATTCTGTACGACAATTTCATCACCAGCAAGCTAAGTTGAACAGAAAGCAAACTAACATAATATGAGTTCATCATTACAGGCGATTGTGCATGGCAAGCAAACTAGGTTCAACACACAAGCAAACTAACGATACATAAGTAAACAACACAAAGCAAATTTGATGATAATTCTAAATGAACGCTGGCATTCTTGGCTCCTGGCTGGCACCATCTTCTTCTTCACCAGTTAGGCTCTCCCCATCCCCAACTGCTCCTTGCGCGCTTCTTGGGTGGCTCCTCCTTCTCTAGCTTTGCACGCCGAAGGCCGTCCTGGGTGAGGGTGATGCGGTTCCATATCTCGTACGCTGCGTAGGCGTCCTTTGCCGCGTACTCGATGTGCCTCCTGGACAGAGGCAGGATGGCCCAGCGCTGGTGCTCGGCGTCGGTGATCTTCTTCTTCATGTTGTTGTAGTAGTCGTCGATGAGCACGCCGGAGACGTCTCCGAGGGAGTCCAACGGCTTGGTTGCGTCGGGCACCCTCCACTCCTTCTGGATGTCAACGAAGTTGGCGTCCTCCAGTTTGACGCGCTCGAGCCTGGTTTTGTCGCCGTCGATGGAGAAGCCTGCAAAGGTGTACCTGGGGTCGGCGAGGAAGTTGTCGAAGACGGTGCACCTTTTAGTGTCGCTCATTTGGAAGTGCAGCACCAGGTGATTCTTGCCGACGGAGAGCTGGCAGAGGGAGGGTTTCTGCGTCGCTTCAGGGTCGTTGTCGTACTTGAGATCAATGCCAACGATCTTGTGGCACTGGAGGCTGAGGTGGCGCTCATACTGCGTGAGGGTGATCTCCATCTGCTTCTTGTCGTTGGTGTGGATGACGTGCAACTTGGTGTTGCCGTGCGCCTCCACGGCGTTGTCGCCCTTGTACTCGTCGGTGAACGTCATTGCCGGTGGTGGGAACGCAATGGATACTTGTGTTGTTGTGGATGAGAAGGCCTTTGGCAGGGGTCTGAATTTAAGGGGAGGGCGCGGGGTGGGATGGCCTCGTCGGATGAACTGCACGATTGCGCTGATGATGCGGTTGTGCGGATCGTGGGTTAGTTTTGCATCTGTGATCGTGGGTTTGTGGCGATGGAACTACTCCGATCGGGTGTATGTATGCGAACGTGGGTTTTTTTAAGGTGGGTTTTTTTGATCAGCACATTTTTTTAACCATCACCTTTTTATATTCGAACGGGCATTTTGTCATGTTTTATAGATGTATACTGCGTGACAACATAACTGCATTGCTTACAATTACGCACTGCGTCGCGTACAAATCAGAACTGCAACATTGTATACATGTGTGTACTTCATCGTTTTTTGCGTGTCTTTGCTATATGCTTCGGCGGTCTGCATTACACACCGGAATGCACTGCATACTTCTACCGACCCGTACTGCATCTTGTTTTTGTCGGTACTTATTGCAGTCCCTGGCACGGGACGGATAGGAAATGGGAGGGGGGGGGGGGTGGGGGGACCCCTCCCACATTTTTTTTCGAACTTATTGTTTTTTCTTGGTCGGTTTTGTTGGGCCTGTGTTCGGGTATTTCAGAGACGCATGTACGTTGTCAATTTTTGGGTGCCTGGTGCCGGTATCATTTGGGTGATCAGTTTTTATTCTTTGTATGTTTTTTTATGACGTGGAGTGCACTGCTTTTTGGTAAATCATCGGTGCAGTGCATTAATCATGGTTATGTACTAGGTGTGAACTTCATTCCTTACTGCATGTACAGTTCTCATTTTTGATCCCGTGTTTTTACTTTTTTTGTAACTAGTGGTGTGGCCCGCGCATTTGCGCGGCTAGATTAAGTATTGCCAAAGTTGCCATTTTGTATTTAGATATATTTTTCAGTGGGTAGCTTTGCTCATTATTATTGTATAAATATGCACTTTTGTATATTACCAAATGATTGTACCATTTCTAAAATATTTGTGACAAACCAATTATATTATGTACATATACGCACATATATAATGTCTGCACCTTGTAACATGTATTATTGGACTAACTCAACTATCTAATAATGGAGATAGTTGTAGACGTTATTTTTCTTATTTTAATGACATGTGTGTTTGCTCGGCTTACATACTGTTATGTACATCATCTTAGAATTTGAGTTTTTCTAGTACATAATTCTGGCCATTATTTTATCTATGGATGTTTGTACAAAAATATTAATCCCAATAAGGCTAAAGAAATAATCCATGAAAAATAAAACTATATATTTTTGTTGGCTAATCTAATTTTTTATATTTTCTTAAATTGATAATGTTAGTAAAGTTTGATCACACACATATCAAATTGAAAGCAGCTTATTAAAATATTTCCAAAGTATCTTTCTGGGATTTGAGAACAAATAACATAATCTAAACATATGTTTTCTTCCTCACAGGCTCATGAGCAGTGAAATATTTCATTTATAATATGGATCCATCTGAAATATGTGTTATGGCCTGGATATCTAACAGTGTAATTTATTGGGGCATGCTCATTGAATTTTCTTAATCATTAAAGCTCCATAATTCTTCAAACAACTCGTATATTTTATGATCATGTCCATGGATGGTATTCGCACCTAGTTGTACTCTTAGGCATACTAAGAAACTTATCACATACTTGACATGATTTGTGTTCCAACTCTTATATTTGCTGGCATGACACAATGTTACATCCTTTTGAAGACACTCTAGTTCATAGACTCAGCCCCTATCATTGTAGTTGGTGTCGATACATCTAAGGCACTATATGGTGATATTATTTTTCATATTCATCCATTTAATTGATACAAAAATTAGTAAATCTATATGGTGGTATATAATTATTTTTTTGCAAAGTGTATTCAGTGAGATGCCATTGCATTATCCAATACGTGTGCCAATTGCTCGAGATGGCCTTCTAGCTAATAGATTTATTGTGCAAGTTGTGTCACCAGTGCGTACATTAAATGTTAGTTAAAGTTTGTTGTCATGTGCAGCTTATGGTCGAAGAAACAAACTCAATGGTTCTCTAATTTTTGTTTCCTACATGAGTACACTTTTTTCCTAGACCGTGCCTGATGGAAGAAGAAACATAACAGATGTTCCATTTACTAAGGTGGCCCATGTAATTGAGTCCGACCTGCTAATCCTTCTTGCTGTGCATTTCAGAATCCTAGTTTTTTCACATGAATATTTTATGATATGTTGTCTTTAGGTCGGAGCATTAGAATTAGTGTCCAGGATATTGCTGATGAATGAGATGATTTTGTCTAACTGAATATGCACGCCACACTTGATATTTCCATTTTTTCTTATTGGAATTGTGAAAAGGAAGCACATCCTTTTTTTAGGATCATGCAAAAAAAATCCTTGCAAAGGTATTTTTACGTATCATCCATGTATTAAGAGCATGATATTGCTTCTTTTGGGTTAAGATCCAGCGTGACTTTTTTTGAGAAACATATCCGGAGTGACTTTTGTCTAGAGAACTTATAATTTTATGATATGTTGTCTTTAGGTCGGACCATTATAATTAGTGGTTAGGATATAACTGATGAAGAAGATGATTCTGTCTAACTGAATACGTAGTCCACCGTTGATATTTCCATTTTATTCTTTTTGGAATTGTGAAAAAGAAACACATCCTCTTTTTAGGATCATGCAAAAAATATCCTTGCAAAGGTATTTTTACGTGAGCCTTTTTTACGTATCATCCATGTATTTTTTTCATGTATTAAGAGCATGATATTGCTTCTTTTGGGTTAAGATCGGGCGTGACTGTTTTGAGAAATAGATCAGGAGTGAATTTAGTCTAGAGAACTTTTAATTTAGATACTGCGCCTATTAAGAGAGATGATGAATATACAAATGGGCTTTTTAATAAAATACAAAGAAAATGGATCTTATCCCATGTGTGCTGAGTTGCATGAAAAAAAAGATATTTTAATACATGTTAATGTATTCGATTTGAAGAGAAAGGCGATATATCAACGCATTCAACATGGATCCTTTCCAAATTTTATCTCAACAATAATTCATTTTTCTGGTTGCTTGTATCACGCATACATGGCAGCACTTTTTTTTAGAACTGGGAGCACTATTTTTATTTATTTTTGCTTGTAGCGTGTATACATGGCAGCACTTTTTTTAGAACTGGAGGCACTTCCTTCTCTCCCTTCTTTTCTGACCGATTAGGACATGCAACACTGTCACCCCGTATGTGTGTTGGACTCTAAGACGTGCGTGTCTCTCGGACTACCTTTTTTTAGAGAAGTTTAGTTGTAGGTTTCTTTACGTATGTAGCCAGCACTTTTCTCTTCCCTTCTTTTCTTTCCTGCTATTAGGACATGCAACGCTTCCATCCCGTACATGTACTGGACTCGAACACGTGCATATGTTTGTCTGCGGCAACCTGTTTTTAGGAAAACATGGTTGTAGTTTTTTTTTTCTTTTTTCATTATTTTCAAACTTCTTATTCATGCACCTTGTACGTGTCGGTTCAACATATATAACTTTTGTGCGTAACGTAATATCTTTAAATCTCAGCCGTAAATATTACGAATCAACGGTGTATATTATTTTAGCTTATGTGGAAGAACGTGGTGTCTTATTTGTCTTCTGTATTATGTATATAATAGATTTTCGAATGTATGGGACTGCACTGGTTAGCAAAATACGACTGTACTACATTGTTTATGATACTGTACTGCAAGTTCGTGTACTTCCGCACTGCGTTAACTTATTCCGCGTGTGCGTTTTTCTTCATCCCGAAAATAAATGCATAATGGCGTACTGCATCCCGTATAGAAATGCACTGCATTTTTCCAGCAGTGCGTACTGCATTTGTTTTTTTGCCTGTGCTTACTTCACTGTACGGGAGGTTAAAGGGGAGAGCGGAGGGGGGGGGCACATTTTTTTGTGTGGCACTTAATTGAAGGTAGACTTTTTTTTTCTGGATGTGTTTTCTTAACATGCGTTTTGTTTTTCATTTTAACTTTTTTTACGAACTGTATGTATTTTATTTGTTGTTTTACTGTTTTGAAATTTCATGATTCTTCACAGAGAACTGCATCATGTGTTTTTTTGTTGTTTTTAGTAATATGTGAGTTTTGATGTAGACTCGTTTATTTTGTCCGGGCTGTTTTTGAGCCGGCCCGTTATTTGTGACGCTTTTTGCAAAACGCGGGCCTCCTGCGTGTCGTTTCCACGCTATTCCACCGCTCCGGTGTCAGAGAAAGAGACCGAGAACAATCCCCTCTCCTCTCTTACAGTTTCTCCCGAGGCATCTCTCCCTCGAGCAAAACCGCCGTCCACGCGCAGGAACCGCCGTCGCCCGGAGAACCGCCGCCCTCAAGAGGTCCTTATTCCTGCATTCGGCGTCGCTGTCAGCTCCGTGAGCCCTTGCCGCTGCGCTCCCGCAGCCCTTTCCCGTCCCCGCCCCCCCTTCCCCCTTCCCGCCACCATCGCCGCATACTTTTCTTCGGTACGTTCCGCTTGGCTCGGTGTTGATTGTCCCCTCGCCTTGTTTTTGTTATTCTTGTAGTTGCTGTAGCTCTTTATTCTTGTGTAATTTTTCGTAAGCAGTCGATTTTATCTCGTTTTGAAGTTGATAGTTGTGTGTAGCAATGCGGATCTAGGGTTTCGTGAGATTGTCGCCGATTTTGTTGCTTATGTCTGTCACTTCGTCCTTTGTGTTGCAGGGAAACTCTATGTCTTCGCCGAGCAGGCAGGGAGAAGGAGTTCAGGGTATGTGGAGTGCTTATTCCTTAGGCTTTGTTTATTTTGTTTGGTGTTTATCTAGTTTCCTAATTCATCCTGCATATTGGGTTATGCTCTGTTATTTGTCAGCATTCGTTTGCATTATTTTGTCATGTGATGTTTTTGTAATTTCTTTTTTCTTGTTTTTTTTTGAATCCAACAGGTGATTGCAGTGCTCATAATGATACACCAATTGTCTCTCCTTGTCCTGGTGGTAAGGATCATGGTGTCGAGGGAGGACATCAAGTGAATTCGCCGATTGAATCTTCTCCTATAAGTGTGGCCCCTCCTTCTGGTATGTGATTAATTTGTTTATTTTTGTGTATGCTTTGTTTTATCTAGTTCCACATTTTTGTTGTGAATATCTGTGATTTTAGTATATGCAGCACTGCATTTTATTTTTGTATGTGAACTCCAGTATATGTACTTGTGAACTGCACTGTTGTTTTATTCAAGTTTTTTGTACAATGCATTATTTTTTAATTTGAGTTTATGGTTGAGCACTACATTTATATGTCTAACTGTACTGTGTTTGTTTTTTGTGTGCAATTTTTAACGAGCATAGACAAACTTTATTTTGACGCAGTGTCTGTTTTCCATGCTGGGGCGCCTGGGTTTGAGGAGGTTACTCAATTGATTGACCATTATTTTGCAGAAGGTAATTTTGGTGTGAGCTTTGATCAGAGACGTCCTGTCTTGTCTGAAACACAGTCGTAGTCTGTTGATGGTATAGAGGAAGTTACACAGGATTGGATGGTCGCGGAACAACTTCGTCAATATGATTTGAAGCAAAGCAAGAAGAAGTTGAGGTTTGAAATTGAGTCAAAAGATTTTGCTGAAAAGGAGAAGCAGAGGAGATCTGCAGATGGTGCCAAGGGTAGTAAATTTGGCAAGGTGAAGAAGAGGTTGAGTACTGTTGCTGAGGAAGGTGGTAAACCTCGGCGGAGTCCACGTGTTGCTGGAATGAAGAAGAATCTTGGCAAGAGAACCGCTGAAGTTGGTGGAAGTGATGATCCTCAGCGCAAACGACTACATGTCACTGAAGGTCCCAATTCTGATGACGATGACTTTGTGCTTGCTGATTATGTGAAGGGTGTTCATCCTTCTAGACGCAAAGACTGTGGTTCATCTAAGACTGTACCCAAGCGTGCCCATGATGATGTCGACGAAGTTGTTGGTGGTGATTCTGGCGAGGAGGTGGATGCTGCTCCAAAGGTTTGTTGAAGTGCACTGCATTTGTTTCCTTCATTTTGTTATTCTTTCTGTATTTTCTTTTTTTATGCCTAATCTTCTAATGTGGACTGCATTTCCCTTTACACAGAGGAAGAAGTCTAGTAAGAGCAATGCAACTGAAGATGATGGTGAGGGAGATGATTCTCGATTTAACAAGGTCGTGCGTTTGTCACTTCCCACTGTTTGCAAGGCTGCTTCTTTGTTGAAAGAGGCGCATTGTAGCCGTGTTAGGGATGCTGGATTTGGTGTTGTCTTTGATCTGATAGTAAAGAAAAATGTGTCGCGCATTCTTATGTGCTATTTGATGGGAGTGATTGACCCTGCCACTATGTTAATGGACTTTGGGAATGGTAGGGTTCTTCGAATCAATCGTGATGCAGTTCATCACATTTTTGATTTACCTATGGGAAGTCACACTACACCCATGCTTGCTTCCAGCGGTCATGATGAATCGTTGACTGCCCTCAAGGATGAGCTTGGCTTTGACCGTTCAAAAAGTATAGGTGTCAAGGACTTGCTTGAGAAGTTGAAGGTGTTGGTGGAGGAAGATGATTATGTGAGTGTTGACCTTGCTGTGAAGGTGTTCTTCCTTATACTTTACCAGAATTTGCTGTGCCCGGGGCCTGCAGTTCGTTTGGGTAGAGTTGCTGCGATGGTAGAGAACATGGATTATGCGGCTATGGCTCAGATGGACTTTTGTCAGCTTGTTGTAGTTGCAGGCAGCTGTGGTTAGGTGGCAATTAAAAGGCAACAAGCAGAATTGTGCAGAGGGTTGTGCCATTGTCCCCCTGATTATGTATCTTGACTGCTTGAAGCTTCGCAAATTTTTAGTCATGCACACATTGACGCCACGTGCGTCATACCTGATGACCAAGGACCTGATGAAGTTGTACAATGAGGATGTGCTTGTGAAGGGAAAGATTTACTTGGAAAGTTACAAATTTGGGAAGCTGCCGGTTAGTGCACCTGATTTTTTAATATCAGATTTTTTTTAAAAAAAATGTGCAGTCATTATAAATGTGAACTATTCTAGTACTCACATGTGTACTTCTCTTTGCGTGTTCTCTTTTTTTGCAGTGGAAGGCGTCAGGTGATATTGTGTACAACCGTCCTGTTGCAGTTGTACACGGCAGCTCTAATGCGGGGCCTAGCACTCATGATAGGTTTTATGAGCCTATCTGTAGTCAGCTTCCTGGCTATGATGATGAGGTGCCACATACTCGTGGTTTCATGCCTCAATAGATGTTTGATAATACAAGCTCTTATAAACAGATATTTGTTGGCAGCAAAAAGCATGAGGAGATTGATGAGCTTCTTCTGAAGGTTTTGAAGCTGACTGAAGATTTGCCAACCTCTGGTGACAGGTTGAGGACAGTTGCTGTTTTTTTCCCTGTTGGCCATGGCCCACGAGATGAAGATATTGTTGCTGCTCACAATTTTGATTGTGGTGTGATCGAAAGCCTGAAGATTGCAGTGACAAATGTTCGTTCTTCGTATGATCAATTGAGACATTCAGAAGAAGAAAAATGCGGTCGGTATGAGAAGGATGCTGGGCATATTGTGGATGAAATGATCCGTCAGGACGCTAGCGTTGGTGCTGATAATGTATGTTCTATGTTTTTTGTGGCTTTGGACCTCTTTTTGGTGTATTATGTTGACTGCTCCTCACTTTTTTTTGTTATAGGCTGGAGTGGAATCTTCTGGTGTCGATGGAACTAGAGACGATGGAGTTGGTCAGGTATAAATACTCCTGCCATGTCTGTTATGCCATGCTTCCCTTTTTCTTTGAACTTACATTTGTTTGGTTCCCATATTTTTCTTGTGTACTTCTCTGTTGTGAAGTGTGTACTGCTTGTGCATGGTTGGAGTTTTTTTCTTTTTTGGTCGGTACCATATTATTTCTCTTTTTTGGTTTGTTCTATGCCCGTAGACTGGTGTCGCTGCTCGTGATGTGCACAAAGAGACTTACGATGGCTCTGGGAAGGATGAGGTCTTGGGTGATGCAGCGTCCCCTCTTGATGTTGTAGCTGATAAGGTATAATTGTATTACTTGTTCTGTTAGTGGGTTGTAATCTAATTTTTTGTTGTCTGTTATAAACTTGATGTACGCTGTTATGTTCATCCATATGCATTTTCATTTGCATATGTTAGCTGCAATAGTTCTACATGATTGATCTTCACTATTTGACATAAGTGAACTGCAGTTCTTTTTGGCATGCGTGATCCATACTTATTTACATAAGTGACCTTCAGTAATTAACATAACTAAACTGCAGCGTTTGTCAAATGGAACTGCATTTCTTTTTTTTATGTATACATGGGTTGCAGTTGTAGTTGTGTATGACACACATGTGTTGGTGTTGTTTTGTATATGTGGACTGTAGTTGTTATGTGTATGTTGCCAGCAGTCTTTTGACATAAGTGTGCTGTGTGTTGTTGTGTTAGTTATCCCCATGCTTATTTTTGTGTTACTAGGTGTTTTTTAAACTTTCCATAGGTTGGAGAACCAAACGTGGAAGTCCACGTTGATCTGAATCAGGGCAGTTGTGCTGTTGATGGCTGTGCCAGTGTTGATGCTTTTGTATCGGTTGCCGTTGAGTGTGCAGATCCTTCTGTAGCTCAAGGATCCCATGATGCTGTTCCCACCAGTCGGCATGAAGATTCTGATGTTGGCATTGAAAAGCCACTGGAGAATGTAGCCCCTGCTGCTAGTGTTGTTTCTTCCCCTGTGTCTCTGGTGTCCAATGATGTTCCGGAAGTATCGATTGTGGAGCCTCATGTAGTTGAAGTATCTAAGGAAGCTGCTGTTGACCAGACTGTTGTAAATCAAGAGAATGCTAATGTTGCTGCAGAAGGAAAGTCTAGTGAGGTTGTGGTGGATTCGTCGCAACCTATGCAAGAAAATATTTTGCTCAGTTCTGAAGAACAACAGCCTGAAGACTCTGACACTGAAGGCAAGAGTTTTTTTTTAACGGTGCAGTTTGATGTTTTTCTCATTCATGTTGTTTAATTACTATGGTATCTGTATTAGATGTTAAGTGATAAGTGAAACTTTGATCTTTTGTCTATGATTTTCAAAATAGCTAGCAGAATTCCCTTATCTTAATATTTAAACTTCATTGTTTGGATAAGTGAACTTCATTTTTTTATTGCAGATGATGAACTCCATGTTGTGACACCGTCGAGCATTGATCTAGCTCTTCTGAAAAGATACAATGAGTTGTACGCTGCTGTTTCAAGGGCTCGGAAGGACAAGAAGAAGAAGTATGGTTTTTTAGAAATTATTTTGTTCATATGTATTATCTAATTTTTGTATTTACCCATTTTTATTTGTTGTTATTTTTTTAGTATCTTATGTTTGAGTTTTTCACGAAAAATTCAGGGACATGATTGCTTTTAAAACTGAGATGGGTGATATTAGCATTGGCGAAGTTGGTCAATCCTTTTGGGATAAAGGATGCTCACTACAAGGCTTGTAGATCTTGGGGTTTCTTTGCTGGTAGATAAGTTTAAGAGATCTCCGACAATGGTTGTCCCGTACCATATTTATGTAAGAATGCAGAAATTTTTGTTTTATTTTTTTCATTTTCTTTTCTGATTTCGTGCGATGACTTGTTTTTCTTATTTGATTTTTGGTTTTGATTTCGCAGACAAATATTTGGAATGGTGGTACTGTAGGCAGGAGTGTTAAATTGATGTTCTCTTCAAAAGCCGAGGAGCATGTTGATAAAAAGGATATGGTGAGAGACTTTTTTATGTGTATTTTGCCTGTTTTGTTTTTATAGCGTTCTGTTTTTTCTTGTTATAATAATTTTATTTATTTTTTCATGCTTCCAACAGGTCCTTTTTGCAACTTTTGATCCGCCAGATACGAGGGATGGTGTTGGTCATTATTGTGTAGTTGCGTTAAATGTGAAAGAAAGGCGGTTTGAATTTCTTGACTCGCTCAACAAACCTGGCAGCCCTGATGCGTTCAGGGTTTTTAGGAGGATGGTTAAAAATATCAAGCGTGCATGGAAAGAAGGTAGCTTGAGTTCTGATGAGCCGCTAAATCCTCCCACACTTGATGGATTTGTGTTGAAACATGTCATTGTCCCATTGCATCCAAATGGGTGCGTTCTTTACAGCCCTTCTGTATCATACCGTTAAAGTTTTTTTTTTCACTTAACTTTTGTGAAACTGATGTTTTTTATTCTTTTTATTGCAGGCATGATTGTGGAATCTATATGTTTCAATTCTTGCAGACATGGGATGGTGTTCGAGTTGCTAAGTTTGGGGTGGAGCACATTGGCTACATCAGAAAGGCCATGCTCTATAGCTAGCTAACATCAAGGAAGTGTTGCCTTGATTTAACATCACTTCTAATTTTTGCAGATAAAGGTTGTTTTATTGAACTTCTTCATCCTTTCTTTATTTTATTTTTGACTACTACTTGGTTCCCCTTCTTTATGGGCAAGTGGGCTGCATTGTTATTTTTATATGTTGGCTGCATTGCTGTATACAAGTGCGGGCTCCATTGCTGTAGAGAAGTGGGCTGCATTGTTATTTTTATATGTGGGCTGCATTGCTGTATACAAGTGCGGGCTGCATTGCTGTAGAGAAGTGGGCTGCATTGTTATTTTATATGTGGGCTGCATTGCTTTTATACAAGTGTGAGCTGCGTTGATGTAGATAAGTGGGCTGCATTGTTATTTTATATGTGGGATGCATTGCTTTTATACAAGTGTGAGCTGCATTGATGTAGATAAGTGGGCTGCATTGTTATTTATATGTGGGCTGCATTGTTCTATACAAGTGTGGGCTGCATTGATGTAGATAAGTGGGCTGCATTTGTTATTTATATGTGGGCTGCATTGTTTTATACAAGTGTGGGCTGCATTGATGTAGAGAATTGGGCTGCATTATTATTTATATGTGGGCTGCATTACTGTAGATATGTGGGCTGCATTGATGTATACAACAGTGGGCTGCATTCTATTTTTTCTCTATACATGTTTTTAGGTTCTTGTGTTTTGTACTGAGTGCTTCCATGTTTTTTCTGGACGTTTTTAGGTTTTGATTGGGGGCTTCATGAAGGCTATACGTCATTGTTTGAGTCCCAGGGTTCTGATGTGGTTATGGAGGATTGTGTCATTGAAATCTCTCCAGATAATTCTGGTTTGAACACAAATGTGGCGTCTGGACCTGATGGTGGAAGTGTCTCTCGACCTAGCTCTCCACATGATGTATATGATGTTGATGATGATGATTTTGTTACACCGTGTGCACGTGTAACTAGGACTAGGAGTGCAGCAATTAATCGTCCTCATTTGGATGAGGTTGAAGTATTTTCGAACAAGAGGGAAGGTGAGAGGGCTTTTAAGTTGAGATGCTCTATAGAGAAATTGAAGCCTCCGAGGTTCAGATATATGGATGAGGCGATTAAAATAAAGGATCTTGTTCTCAGCAAAGATTTTGTAACCAAACATCGCGAGTAAGTTTTTTATGTGATGCGTGTGCCCTTTCATGCTTTTTGTGTGTTTTGATTTTAGTTCTAATTTTATTGATCCCATCTGTGTATGTTTACTGCAGGAACGCGTTCTTTATGGTGCATGGTCCTTTTGGTGATGATGTCGATACTTACAATTTTGACTATATCTATGATACATTTGGCAAAGGAGCTTTAATGGATTCGTATATCATGGATTTTGTTATCAAGTACTGGAAGCAAGACCCTGAATTGCGTTTAGTTTATCAATCCGGTGAACGTTTGCTACTTTCACCTTTATTTATCACGGTAAACGTTTGCTGTCATTCTTTCCTACTGCACTGGCTTTTTCATGTCCATGCCTGCTTGCATTGTTTATTCTTTTTTTCATGTCCTTTTTTTGTTCTTTTTTGCGTACAGTACGTTCTTCAAATGGAAACCTCTGTGGCGAGAGATAATGACGGAAATCCTGTGTTGCCAGTTGTGCATAACTCGTTTGTTTTAGAAGATGCAGTTAATCAGTTCAAATTTTTTGTGAACGACGGCGCAAACCTGTTGGATGCAAAACTGGTGAATTCATTGTTTTTTGTCATTTATTCTTCCTAGTTTGTTGCATTTCTTTTTATAGTTATTTTTGGAACAGTGGTCCTGGTGGTACGTGTCGAAAGAACTTTGATTTCATTTTTTTATGCGAACAGATTATGATGCCGCGATTCAAGGATGGTCATTATTCCTTATACACGATGAACCAGCATCGCCAGACCCTTGATATCCATGACAGTAGGAAGTACACTGGCCATCCTGATGTCACAACAAGGTGGCGCAGGACTGACTACCACGCAGATTGCACTGAAGTGGTATGTTATTTTTTCTTTGCCAACCGTAAAGCTTTCTTTGTGTTTCTCCCACTGTAGTTTTTTATAAACTGCAATTGTTTATGTAGTGAACTTCAACATATGCGCGATAGAACTGCATTTTTCTCACGTGCACTTAAAAGAGGGATTGTTTAGATGTTTGAGAGCAAATTTTTTTTTGGGTTCGTTTGAATATCAACTTTTTGATCCGTGATGTGTGTTATTCTTACCTTGTGCTTCTTTTTTTTGCCAGATGAGGAGGATGACTCAGCTGCTGAAGGCGATTTATGGTGAAAAAATGTATAAATCGAGGAACCTTCCTGACTGGGTTAAATTGGCAGAGAAGCCATCTTACCCGGTCGTGCCAGCGCAGGGAGCAAATGAGTGTGGCATCTATGTTCTGAGGATGGCGCAGTTGTATGACGGCCAATGTCTAGTTGAGAAAATTTTGAAATCCGACGTAACAGCTTCTCTGTTTTCTTTTTACTTTTTTGTTCTTTATGACAACCTTTTTTTTAATCACTTGTTTGCATTTGTTTTCTTTTTTTCAGCCTGCTACTGAAGATTGGAAGGCGGAGTACATGTTCTAGCTGCATGCGTTAGCGCGAGGCCGAGCACCCCCTGCGAGGCCGAGCCTGGAACGAGATGGAGCAGGCGGCGACGCGGCTTGCCGCGGCGCCGCATGTGTAGGCGAGTCCGTCATACCCCGTCGCCCCCCTGTCTATCTTAAGGTGTGTGTGGGGGGGGGGTGGTGGCTTTGCGCGCGCCCCCTTTGATGGAAAAAACAGAATGTCCCACTGCGCCTATAAACCAAGCGCACTGCGTGCGTTAGCGCGAGGCCGAGCAGGGGGTGGGGAGGGGGGTCGTGACCCCCCCTCCACATCCCCCTGCGAGGCCGAGCTTGGAACGAGCCGGAGCAGGCGGCGACGCGACTTGCCGCGGCGCCGCATGCGTAGGCGAGTCCGTCATACCCCGTCGCCCCCCTGTCTATCTTAGGGTGTGTGTGTGGGGGGGGGGATGGTGGTTTGCGCGCGCCCCCTTTGATGGAAAAAACAAAATGTCCGCACTGCGCCTGTCAACCAAGCGCACTGCGTGCGTTAGCGCGAGGCCGAGCAAGGGGTGGGGAGGCGGATTGTGACCCCCCCTCCACATCGCCCTGCGAGGCCGAGCCTGGAACGAGCCGGAGCAGGCGGCGACGTGACTTGCCGCGGCGCCGCATGCGTAGGCGAGTCCATCATACCCCGTCGCCCCCCTGTCTATCTTAGGGTGTGTGTGTGTGTGGGGTGCTGGTGGTTTTGCGCGCGCCCCCTTTGATGGAAAAAACAGAATGTCCGCACTTGCGCCTGTCAACCAAGCGCACTGCGTGCGTTAGCGTGAGGCCGAGCAGGGGGTGGCGAGGGGGGGTCGTGACACCCCCTCCACATCCCCCTGCGAGGCCGAGCCTGGAACGAGCCGGAGCAGGCGGCGACGCGGCTTGCCGCGGCGCCGCATGCGTAGGTGAGTCCGTCATACCGGTCGCCCCCCTGTCTATCTTAGGGTGTATGTGTGTGGGGGGGGGGGGGGGTGGTTTTGCGCGCGTCCCCATTTATGGAAAAAACAGAATGTCCACAATGCGCCTGTCAACCAAGCGCACTGCATGCGTTAGCGCGAGGCCGAGCAGGGGGTGGGGAGGGGGGGTCGTGACCCCCCCTCCACATCCCCCTACCAGGCCGAGCCTGGAACGAGCTGGAGCAGGCGGCGACGCGGCTTGCCGCGGCGCCGCATGCGTAGGCGAGTCCGTCATACCCCGTCGCCCCCCTGTCTATCTTAGGGTGTGGGGGTGGTGGTTTTGAGCGCGCCCCCTTTGATAGAAAAACAGAATGTCCACACTACGCCTGTCAACCAAGCGCACTGCGTGCATTAGCGCGAGGCCGAGCAGGGGGTGGGGAGGGGGGTCGTGACCCCCCCTCCACATCCCCCTGCGAGGCCGAGCCTGGAACGAGCCGGAGCAGGCGGCGACGCGACTTGCCGCGGCGCCGCATGCGTAGGCGAGTAAGTCATACCCCGTCGCCCCCTATCTATCTTAGGGTGTGGGGGTGGTGGTGGTTTTGCGCGCCCCCTTTGATAGAAAAAACAGAATGTCCGCACTGCGCCTGTCAACCAAGCGCACTGCGTGTGTTAGCGCGAGGCCGAGCAGGGGGTGGGGAGGGGGGGAGGGTCGTGACCCCCTCCTCCACATCCCCCTACGAGGCCGAGCCTGGAACGAGCCGGAGCAGGCGGCGACGCGGCCTGCCGCGGTGCCGCATGCGTTGGCGAGTCCATCATACCCCGTCGCCCCCCTGTCTATCTTAGTGTGTGTGTGGGGGGGTGGTGGTTTTGCGCGCGCCCCCTTTGATGGAAAAAACAGAATGTCCGCACTGCGCCTGTCAACCAAGCGCACTGCATGCGTTAGCGCGAGGCCGAGCAGGGGGTGGGGAGGGGGGGTCGTGACCCCCCCTCCACATCCCCCTGCGAGGCCGAGGCTGGAACGAGCCGGAGCAGGCGGCGACGCGGCTTGCCACGACGCCGCATGCGTAGGCGAGTTCGTCATACCCCATCGCCCCCTGTCTATCTTAGGGTGTGGGGGGTGGTGGTTTTGCGCGCGCCCCATTTGATGGAAAAAACAGAATTTCCGCACTGCGCCTGTCAACCAAGCGCACTGCATGCGTTAGCGCGAGGCCGAGCAGGGGGTGGGGAGGGGGGGTCGTGACCCCCCCTCCACATCCCCTGCGAAGCCGAGCCTGGAATGAGCCGGAGCAGGCGGCGACGCGGCTTGCCACGGTGCCGCATGCTTAGGCGAGTCCGTCATGCCCCGTCGCCCCCTGTCTATCTTAGGGTGTGGGGGGGGGGGGGGTGGTTTTGCGCGCACCCCTTTGATGGAAAAAGAAGAATGTCCGCACTGCGCCTGTCAACCAAGTGCACTGCGTGCGTTAGCGCCAGGCCGTGCAGGGGGTGGGGAGGGGGGGTCGTGACCCCCCTCCACATCCCCTTGCGAGGCCGAGCCTGGAACGAGCCGGAGCAGGCGGCGACGCGGCTTGCCGCAGCGCCGCATGCGTAGGCGAGTCCGTCATGCCCCGTCGCCCCCTATCTATCTTAGGGTGTGTGGGGGGGGGTGGTGGTTTTGCGCGCGCCCCCTTTGATGGAAAAAACAGAATGTCCGCACTGCGCCTGTCAACCAAGCGCACTGCATGCGTTAGCGCGAGGCTGAGCAGGGGGTGGGGAGGGGGGTCATGACCCCCCCTCCACATCCCCCTGCGAGGCCGAGCCTGGAACGAGCCGGAGCAGGCGGCGACCCGGCTTGCCGCGGCGCCGCATGCGTAGGCGAGTCCGTCATACCCCGTCGGCCCCCTGTCTATCTTAGGGTGTGTGGGGGGTGGTGGTTTTGCGCGCGCCCCCTTTGATGGAAAAAACAAAATGTCTGCACTGCGCCTGTCAACCAAGCGCACTTCATGCGTTAGCGCGAGGCCGAGCAGGGGGTGGGGAGGGGGGGGGGGGGTCGTGACCCCCCTCCACATCCCCCTGCGAGGCCGAGCCTGGAACGAGCCGGAGCAGGCGGTGACGCGGCTTGCCGCGGTGCCGCGTGCGTAGGCGAGTCCGTCATACCCTGTCGCCCCTGTCTATATTAGGGTGTGGGGTGGTGGTGGTTTTGCGCGCGCCCCCTTTGATGGAAAAGACAGAATGTCCGCACTGCGCCTGTCAACCAAGCGCACTGCATGCGTTAGCGCGAGGCCGATCAGGGGGTGGGGAGGGGGGTCCTGACCCCCTCTCCACATCCCCCTGCGAGGCCGAGACTGGAACGAGCCGGAGCAGGCGGCGACGCGGCTTGCCGCGGCGCCGCTCGCGTAGGCGAGTCCGTCATACCCCGTCCCCCCTGTCTATCTTAGGGTGTGTGTGCGTGGGGGGGGGGGGGTGGTGGTTTTGCGCGCGTCCCCTTTGATGGAAAAAACAGACTGTCTGCACCGCGCCTGTCGACCAAGCGCACTGCGTGCATTAGCGCGAGGCCGAGCAGGGGGTTGGGAGGGGGGGTCGTGACCCCCCCTCCACATCCCGCTGCGAGGCCGAGCCTGGAACGAGCCGGAGCAGGCGGCGACGCGGCTTCCCGCGGCGCCGCATGCGTAGGTGAGTCCGTCATACCCCGTCGCTCCCCTGTCTATCTTAGGGTGTGTGTGGGGGGGTGGTGGTTTTGTGCGCGCCCCCTTTGATGGAGAAAACAGAATGTCCGCACTGCGCCTGTCAACCAAGCGCACTGCGTGCGTGAGC
This sequence comes from Triticum timopheevii, assembly GCA_963921465.1. Classification (NCBI taxonomy): domain Eukaryota; kingdom Viridiplantae; phylum Streptophyta; class Magnoliopsida; order Poales; family Poaceae; genus Triticum; species Triticum timopheevii. Next base: position 600,444,696 of record OY997267.1, read on the forward strand.
GCGAGGCCGAGCAGGGGTGGGGAGTGGGGGGTCGTGACCCCCCTCCACATCCCCCTGCGAGGCCGAGCTTGGAACGAGCCAGAGCAGGCGGCGACGCGGCTTGCCGCGGCGCCACATGCGTAGGCGAGTCCGTCATACCCCGTCGCCCCCCTGTCTATCTTAGGGTGTGGGGGGTGGTGGTGGTTTTGCGCGCGCCCCCTTTGATGGAAAAAACAGAATGTCCGCACTGCGCCTGTCAACCAAGCGTACTGCGTGCGTTAGCGCGAGGCCGAGCAGGGGGTGGGGAGGGGGGGTCGTGACCCCCCTCCACATCCCCCTACGAGGCCGAGCCTGGAACGAGCCGGAGCAGGCGGCGACGCGGCTTGCCGCGGCGCCGCATGCGTAGGCGAGTCCGTCATACCCCGTCGCCCCCTGTCTATCTTAGGGTGTGTGTGTGTGGGGGGGGTGGTTTTGCGCGTGCCCCCTTTGATGGAAAAAACAGAATGTCTGCACTGCGCCTGTTAACCAAGCGTACTGCGAGCGTTAGCGCGAGGCCGAGCAGAGGGTGGGGAGGGGGGGTCGTGACCCCCTCCACATCCGCCTGCGAGGCCGAGCTTGGAACGAGCCGGAGCAGGCGGCGAACCGGCTTGCCGCAGCGCCGCATGCGTAGGCGAGTCCGTCATACCCCGTCGCCCCCTGTCTATCTTAGGGTATGTGGGGGGGGGGGGGTGGTGGTTTCGCGCGCGCCCCCTTTGATGGAAAAAACAGATGTCCGCACCGCGCCTGTCAACCAAGTGCCATGCATGCGTTACCATGAGGCCGAGCAGGGGGTGGGGAGGGGGGTCGTGACCCGCCGTCCACATCCCCCTGAGAGTCCAAGCCTGGAACGAGCCGGAGCAGGCGGCGATGCGGCTTGCCGCGACGCCGCATGCGTAGGCGAGTCCGTCATACCCCGTCGCCCCTGTCTATCTTAGGGTGTGTGTGTGTGTGGGAGGGGGGTGGTGGTTTTGCGCGCGCCCCCTTTGATGGAAAAAACAGAATGTCTGCACTGCACCTGTCAACCAAGCGCACTTCATGCATTAGCGCGAGGCCGAGCAGGGGGTAGGGAGGGGTGTGGTGACCCCCCCTCCACATCCCCCTGCGAGGCCGAGCCTGGAACGAGCCGGAGCAGTCGGCGACGTGGCTTGCCGCGGCGCCGCATGCGTAGGCGAGTCCGGTATACAGCCACGTCGCCGCATGCGTAGGCGAGTCCGGTATACCGCGTCGCCCCCTGTCTATCATAGGGTGTGGGGGGGGGGGGGGGTGGTGGTTTTGCGCGCGTCCCCTTTGATGAAAAAAACAGAATGTCTGCACTGCGCCTGCCAACCAAGCGCACTGCATGCATTAGCGCGAGGCCGAGAACGGGGTGGGGAGGGGGGGGGTCGTGACCCCCCTCCACATCCCCCTGCGAGGCCGAGCCTGGAACGAGCCGGAGCTGGCGGCGACGCGGCTTTCCGCGGCGCCCGCATGCGTAGGCGAGTCCGTCATACCCCGTCGCCCCCCTGTCTATCTTAGGGTGTGGGGGGGGGGAGTGGTGGTTTTGTGCGCGCCCCCTTTGATGGAAAAAACAGAATATCCGCACTGCGCCTGTCAACCAAGCGCACTGCATGCGTTAGCGCGAGGCCGAGCAGGGGTGGGGAGGGGGGGTCATGACCCCCCCTCCACATCCCCCTGCGAGGCCGAGCCTGGAACGAGCCGAAGCAGGCGGCGACACGGCTTGCCGCGGCGCCGCATGCGTAGGCGAGTCCGTCATACCCCGTCGCCCCCTGTCTATCTTAGGGTGTGTGGGGGGGGGGTGGTGGTTTTGCGCCCGCCCCCTTTGATGGAAAAATAGAATGTCCGCACTGCGCCTGTCAACCAAGCGCACTGCGTGCGTTAGCGCGAGGCCGAGTAGGGGATGGGGAGGGGGGTGGTTTTGCGTGCGCCCCCTTTGATGGAAAAAACAGAATGTCCGCACTGCGCCTGTCAACCAAGCGCACTGCGTGCGTTAGCGCGAGGCCGAGCAGGGGGTGGGGAGGGGGGTCGTGACCCCGCCTCCACATCCCCCTGCGAGGCCGAGCCTGGAACGAGCCGGAGCAGGCGGCGACGCGGCTTGCCGCGGCGCCGCATTCGTAGGCGAGTCCGTCATACCCCGTCGCCCCTTGTCTATCTTAGGGTGTGTGTGGGGGGATGGTGGTTTTGCGCGCGACCCCTTTGATGAAAAAAATAGAATTTCCGCACTGCGCCTGTCAACCAAGCGCACTACGTGCGTTAGCGCGAGGCCGGGCAGGGGGTGGGGAGGGGGTTCGTGACCCCCCCTCCACATCCCCCTCCGAGGCCGAGCCTAGAACGAGCCGGAGCAGGCGGCGACGCGGCTTGCCGCGGCGCCACATGCGTAGGTGAGTCCGTCATACCCCGTCGCCCCCTGTCTATCTTAGGGTGTGTGGGGGGGTGGTGGCTTTGCGCGCGCCCCCTTTGATGGAAAAAACAGAATGTCCGCACTGCACCTGTCAACCAAGCGCACTGCATGCGTTAGCGCGAGGCCGAGCAGGGGGTGGGGAGGGGGGGTCGTGACCCCCCCTCCACATCCCCTTGCGAGGCCGAGCCTGGAACGAGCTGGAGCAGGCGGCGACGTGGTTTGCCGCGGCGCCGCATGCGTAGGCGAGTCCGTTATACCTCGTCGCCCCCTGTCTATCTTAGGGTGTGGGGGGGGGGGGGTGGTTTTGCGCGCGCCCCCTTTGATGAAAAAAACAGAATGGCTGCACTGCGCCTGTCAACCAAGCGCACTGCATGCGTTAGCACGAGGCCGAGCAGGGGGTGGGGAGGGGGGGGGGGTCGTGACCCCCCCTCCACAACCCCCTGCGAGGCCGAGCCTGGAATGAGCCAGAGCAGGCGGCGACGCGGCTTGCCGCGGCGCCGCATGCGTAGGCGAGTCCGTCATACCCCGTCGCCCCCCTGTCCATCTTAGGGTGTGGGGGAGGGGGGTGGTGGTTTTGCGCGTGCCCCCTTTGATGGAAAAAACAGAATGTCCGCACTGCGCCTGTCAACCAAGCGTACTGCGTGCTTAGCGCGAGGCCGAGCAGGGGGTGGGGAGGGGGGGGTCGTGACCCCCCTCCACATCCCCCTGCGAGGCCGAGCCTGGAACGAGCCGGAGCAGGCGGCGACGCGGCTTTCTGCGGCGCCGCATGCGTAGGCGAGTCTGTCATACCCCGTCGCCCCCCTGTCTATCTTAGGGTGTGGGGGGGGGTGGTGGTTTTGTGCGCGCCCCCTTTGATGGAAAAAACTGAATGTCCGCACTGCGCCTGTCAACCAAGCGCACTGCGTGCATTAGCGCGAGGCCGAGCAGGGGTGGGGAGGGGGGGTCGTGACCCCCCTCCACATCCCCCTGCGAGGCCGAGCCTGGAACGAGCCGGAGCAGGCAGTGACGCGGCTTGCCGCGGCGCCACATGCGTAGGCGAGTCTGTCATACCCCGTCGCCCCCTGTCTATCTTAGGGTGTGGGGGGGTGGTGGTTTTGCGCGCGCCCCCTTTGATGGAAAAAACAGAACGTCCGCACTGCGCCTGTCAACCAAGCGTACTGCGTGCGTTAGCGCGAGGCCGAGCAGGGGGTCGGGAGGTGGGGTCGTGACCCCCCTCCACATCCCCCTGCGAGGCCGAGCCTGGAACGAGCCGGAGCAGGCGACGATGCGGCTCGCCGCGGCATCGCATGCGTAGGCGAGTCCGTCATACCACGTCGCCCCCTGTCTATCTTAGGGTGTGTGTGTGGGGGGGGTGGTTTTGCGCGCGCCCTCTTTGATGGAAAAACAGAATGTCCGCACTGCGCTTATTAACCAAGCGCACTGCGTGCGTTAGCGCGAGGCCGAGCAGGGGGTGGGGAGGGGGGGTCGTGACCCCCATCCACATCCCCCTGCGAGGCCGAGCCTGGAACGAGCCGGAGCAGGCGGCGACGCGGCTTGCCGCGGCGCCGCATGCGTAGGCGAGTCCGTCATACCCCGTCGCCCCCTGTCTATCTTAGGGTGTGGGGGGGGGGGGGTGGTGGTTTTGCGCCCGCCCCCTTTGATGGAAAAAACAGAATGTCCGCACTGCGCCTATCAACCAAGCGCACTGCGTGCGTTAGCGCGAGGCCGAGCAGGGGATGGGGAGGGGGGGTCGTGACCCTCCCTCCACATCCCCCTGCGAGGCCGAGCCTGGAACAAGCCGGAGCAGGCGGTGACGCGGCTTGCCGCGGCGCCGCATTCGTAGGCGAGTCCGTCATACCCCGTCGCCCCTTGTCTATCTTAGGGTGTGTGTGGGGGGATGGTGGTTTTGCGCGCGACCCCTTTGATGAAAAAAATAGAATTTCCGCACTGCGCCTGTCAACCAAGCGCACTACGTGCGTTAGCGCGAGGCCGGGCAGGGGGTGGGGAGGGGGTTCGTGACCCCCCCTCCACATCCCCCTCCGAGGCCGAGCCTAGAACGAGCCGGAGCAGGCGGCGACGCGGCTTGCCGCGGCGCCACATGCGTAGGTGAGTCCGTCATACCCCGTCGCCCCCTGTCTATCTTAGGGTGTGTGGGGGGGGGTGGTGGCTTTGCGCGCGCCCCCTTTGATGGAAAAAACAGAATGTCCGCACTGCACCTGTCAACCAAGCGCACTGCATGCGTTAGCGCGAGGCCGAGCAGGGGGTGGGGAGGGGGGGTCGTGACCCCCCCTCCACATCCCCTTGCGAGGCCGAGCCTGGAACGAGCTGGAGCAGGCGGCGACGTGGTTTGCCGCGGCGCCGCATGCGTAGGCGAGTCCGTTATACCTCGTCGCCCCCTGTCTATCTTAGGGTGTGGGGGGGGGGGTGGTTTTGCGCGCGCCCCCTTTGATGAAAAAAACAGAATGGCTGCACTGCGCCTGTCAACCAAGCGCACTGCATGCGTTAGCACGAGGCCGAGCAGGGGGTGGGGAGGGGGGGGGGTCGTGACCCCCCCTCCACAACCCCCTACGAGGCCGAGCCTGGAATGAGCCAGAGCAGGCGGCGACGCGGCTTGCCGCGGCGCCGCATGCGTAGGCGAGTCCGTCATACCCCGTCGCCCCCCTGTCCATCTTAGGGTGTGGGGGAGGGGGGTGGTGGTTTTGCGCGTGCCCCCTTTGATGGAAAAAACAGAATGTCCGCACTGCGCCTGTCAACCAAGCGTACTGCGTGCTTAGCGCGAGGCCGAGCAGGGGGTGGGGAGGGGGGGTCGTGACCCCCCTCCACATCCCCCTGCGAGGCCGAGCCTGGAACGAGCCGGAGCAGGCGGCGACGCGGCTTTCTGCGGCGCCGCATGCGTAGGCGAGTCTGTCATACCCCGTCGCCCCCCTGTCTATCTTAGGGTGTGGGGGGGTGGTGGTTTTGTGCGCGCCCCCTTTGATGGAAAAAACTGAATGTCCGCACTGCGCCTGTCAGCCAAGCGCACTGCGTGCGTTAGCGCGAGGCCGAGCAGGGGTGGGGAGGGGGGGTCGTGACCCCCCTCCACATCCCCCTGCGAGGCCGAGCCTGGAACGAGCCGGAGCAGGCAGTGACGCGGCTTGCCGCGGCGCCACATGCGTAGGCGAGTCTGTCATACCCCGTCGCCCCCTGTCTATCTTAGGGTGTGGGGGGGTGGTGGTTTTGCGCGCGCCCCCTTTGATGGAAAAAACAGAACGTCCGCACTGCGCCTGTCAACCAAGCGTACTGCGTGCGTTAGCGCGAGGCCGAGCAGGGGGTCGGGAGGTGGGGTCGTGACCCCCCTCCACATCCCCCTGCGAGGCCGAGCCTGGAACGAGCCGGAGCAGGCGACGATGCGGCTCGCCGCGGCGTCGCATGCGTAGGCGAGTCCGTCATACCCCGTCGCCCCCTGTCTATCTTAGGGTGTGTGTGTGTGGGGGGGGGTGGTTTTGCGCGCGCCTTCTTTGATGGAAAAACAGAATGTCCGCACTGCGCTTGTTCACCAAGCGCACTGCGTGCGTTAGCGCGAGGCCGAGCAGGGGGTGGGGAGGGGGGGTCGTGACCCCCATCCACATCCCCCTGCGAGGCCGAGCCTGGAACGAGCCGGAGCAGGCGGCGACGCGGCTTGCCGCGGCGCCGCATGCGTAGGCGAGTCCGTCATACCCCGTCGCCCCCTGTCTATCTTAGGGTGTGTGGGGGGGGTGGTGGTTTTGCGCCCGCCCCCTTTGATGGAAAAAACAGAATGTCCGCACTGCGCCTATCAACCAAGCGCACTGCGTGCGTTAGCGCGAGGCCGAGCAGGGGATGGGGAGGGGGGGTCGTGACCCTCCCTCCACATCCCCCTGCGAGGCCGAGCCTGGAACAAGCCGGAGCAGGCGGCGACGCGGCTTGCCGCGGCGCCGCATTCGTAGGCGAGTCCGTCATACCCCGTCGCCCCTTGTCTATCTTAGGGTGTGTGTGGGGGGATGGTGGTTTTGCGCGCGACCCCTTTGATGAAAAAAATAGAATTTCCGCACTGCGCCTGTCAACCAAGCGCACTACGTGCGTTAGCGCGAGGCCGGGCAGGGGGTGGGGAGGGGGTTCTTGACCCCCCCTCCACATCCCCCTCCGAGGCCGAGCCTAGAACGAGCCGGAGCAGGCGGCGACGCGGCTTGCCGCGATGCCACATGCGTAGGTGAGTCCGTCATACCCCGTCACCCCCTGTCTATCTTAGGGTGTGTGGGGGGGGTGGTGGCTTTGCGCGCGCCCCCTTTGATGGAAAAAACAGAATGTCCGCACTGCACCTGTCAACCAAGCGCACTGCATGCGTTAGCGCGAGGCCGAGCAGGGGGTGGGGAGGGGGGGTCGTGACCCCCCCTCCACATCCCCTTGCGAGGCCGAGCCTGGAACGAGCTGGAGCAGGCGGCGACGTGGTTTGCCGCGGCGCCGCATGCGTAGGCGAGTCCGTTATACCTCGTCGCCCCCTGTCTATCTTAGGGTGTGGGGGGGGGGGGTGGTTTTGCGCGCGCCCCCTTTGATGAAAAAAACAGAATGGCTGCACTGCGCCTGTCAACCAAGCGCACTGCATGCGTTAGCACGAGGCCGAGCAGGGGTTGGGGAGGGGGGGGGTCGTGACCCCCCCTCCACAACCCCCTGCGAGGCCGAGCCTGGAATGAGCCAGAGCAGGCGGCGACGCGGCTTGCCGCGGCGCCGCATGCGTAGGCGAGTCCGTCATACCCCGTCGCCCCCCTGTCCATCTTAGGGTGTGGGGGAGGGGGGTGGTGGTTTTGCGCGCGCCCTCTTTGATGGAAAAACAGAATGTCCGCACTGCGCCTGTCAACCAAGCGCACTGCGTGCGTTAGCGCGAGGCCGAGCAGGGGTGGGGAGGGGGGGTCGTGACCCCCCTCCACATCCCCCTGCGAGGCCGAGCCTGGAACGAGCCGGAGCAGGCAGTGACGCGGCTTGCCGCGGCGCCACATGCGTAGGCGAGTCTGTCATACCCCGTCGCCCCCTGTCTATCTTAGGGTGTGCGGGGGTGGTGGTTTTGCGCGCGCCCCCTTTGATGGAAAAAACAGAACGTCCGCACTGCGCCTGTCAACCAAGCGTACTGCGTGCGTTAGCGCGAGGCCGAGCAGGGGGTCGGGAGGTGGGGTCGTGACCCCCCTCCACATTCCCCTGCGAGGCCGAGCCTGGAACGAGCCGGAGCAGGCGACGATGCGGCTCGCCGCGGCGTCGCATGCGTAGGCGAGTCCGTCATACCCCGTCGCCCCCTGTCTATCTTAGGGTGTGTGTGTGGGGGGGGGGGGTGGTTTTGCGCGCGCCCTCTTTGATGGAAAAACAGAATGTCCGCACTGCGCTTGTTAACCAAGCGCACTGCGTGCGTTAGCGCGAGGCCGAGCAGGGGGTGGGGAGGGGGGGTCGTGACCCCCATCCACATCCCCCTGCGAGGCCGAGCCTGGAACGAGCCGGAGCAGGCGGCGACGCGGCTTGCCGCGGCGCCGCATGCGTAGGCGAGTCCGTCATACCCCGTCGCCCCCTGTCTATCTTAGGGTGTGGGGGGGGGGGTGGTGGTTTTGCGCCCGCCCCCTTTGATGGAAAAAAATAGAATGTCCGCACTGCGCCTATCAACCAAGCGCACTGCGTGCGTTAGCGCGAGGCCGAGCAGGGGATGGGGAGGGGGGGTCGTGACCCTCCCTCCACATCCCCCTGCGAGGCCGAGCCTGGAACAAGCCGGAGCAGGCGGCGACGCGGCTTGCCGCGGCGGCGCATGCGTAGGCTAGTAGGCTAGTCCGTCATACCCCATTGCCCCTGTCTATCTTAGGGTGTGGGGGGGGTGGTGGTTTTGCGCGCGCCCCCTTTGATGGAAAAAACAGAATGTCCGCACTGCACCTGTCAACCAAGCGCACTGCGTGCGTTAGCGCGAGGCCGAGCAGGGGGTGGGGAGGGGGGGTCGTGACACCCCCTCCACATCCCCCTGCGAGGCCGAGCCTGGAACGAGCCGGAGCAGGCGGCGACGCGGCTTGTCGCGGTGCCGCATGCGTAGGCGAGTCCGTCATACCCCGTCACCCCTGTCTATCTTAGGGTGTGTGTGGGGGGGTGGTGGTTTTGCGCGCGCCCCCTTTGATGGAAAAAATAGAATGTCCGGACTGCGCCTGTCAACCAAGCGCACTACGTGCGTTAGCGCGAGGCCGAGCAGGGGGTGGGGAGGGGGGTCGTGACCCCCCCTCCACATCCCCCTGCGAGGCCGAGCCTAGAACGTGCCGGAGCAGGCGGCGACGCGGCTTGCTGCGGCGCCGCATGCGTAGGCGAGTCCGTCATACCCCGTCGCCCCCTGTCTATTTTAGGGTGTGTGTGTGGGGGGGTGGTGTTTTTGCGCGCGCCCCCTTTGATGGAAAAAACAGAATGTCCGCACTGCGCCTGTCAACCAAGCGCACTGCATGCGTTAGCGCGAGGCCGAGCAGGGGTGGGGAGCGGGGGTCGTGACCCCCTCCCTCCACATCCCCCTGCGAGGCCGAGCCTGGAACGAGCCGGAGCAGGCGGCGACGCGGCTTGCCGCGGCGCCGCATGTGTAGGCGAGTCTGTCATACCCCGTCACCCCCTGTCTATCTTAGGGTGTGTGTGTGGGGGGGGTGGTGGTTTTGCGCGTGCCCCATTGATGGAAAAACAGAATCTCCGCACTGCGCCTATCAACCAAGCGCACTGCATGCGTTAGCGCGAGGCCGAGCAGGGGGTGGGGAGGGGGGTCGTGACCCCCCTCCACATCCCCCTGCGAGGCCGAGCCTGGAACGAGCCAGAGCAGGCGGCGATGCGGCTTGCCGCGGCGCCGCATGCGTAGGCGAGTCCTTCATACCCCGTTGCCCCGTGTCTATCTTAGGGTGTGTGTGTGTGTGGGGGGGGGGGGGGGGGGTGGTGGTGGTTTTGCGCGCGCCCCCTTTGATGGAAAAAACAGAATGTCTGCACTACGCCTGTCAACCAAGCGCACTGCGTGCGTTAGCGCGAGGCCGAGCAGGGGTTGGGGAGGGGGGGTCGTGACCCCCCCTCCACATCCCTTGCAAGGCCGAGCCTGGAACGAGCCGGAGCAGGCGGCGATGCGGCTTGCCGCAGCGCCGCATGCGTAGGCGAGTCCGTCATACCCCGTCCCCCCTGTCTATCTTAGGGTGTGGGGGGGTGGTGGTTTTGCGCACGCCCCCTTTGATGGAAAAAACAGAATGTCCGCACTGCACCTGTCAACCAAGCGCACTGCGTGCGTTAGCGCAAGGCCGAGCAGGGGGTGGGGAGGGGGGGTCGTGACCCCCCCTCCACATCCCCCTGCGAGGCTGAGCCTGGAACGAGCCGGAGCAGGCGGCGACGCGGCTTGCCGCGGCGCCGCATGCGTAGGCGAGTCCGTCATACCCCGTCGCCCCCTGTCTATCTTAGGGTGTGTGTGTGGGGGGGGGGGGTGGTGGTTTTGCGCGCGCCCCCTTTGATGGAAAAAACAGAATGTCCGCACTGCGCCTGTCAACCAAGCGCACTGCGTGCGTTAGCGCGAGGCCGAGCAGGGGGTGGGGAGGGGTGGTCGTGACCCCCCCTCCACATCCCCCTGCGAGGCCGAGCCTGGAACGAGCCGGAGCAGGTGGCGACGCGGCTTGCCGCGGCGCCGCATGCGTAGGCAAGTCCGTCATACCCCGTCGCCCCCCTGTCTATCTTAGGTTGTGGGGGGTGGTGGTTTTGTGCGCGCCCACTTTGATGAAAAAAACAGAATGGCTGCACTGCGCCTGTCAACCAAGCGCACTGCATGCGTTAGGACGAGGCCGAGCAGGGAGTGGGGAGGGGGGGGGGGGTCGTGACCCCCCCTCCACATCCCCCCTGCGAGGCCGAGCCTGGAACGAGCCGGAGCAGGCGGCGACGCGGCTTGCCGCGGCGCCGCATGCGTAGGCGAGTCCGTCATACCCCGTCGCCCCCCTGTCTATCTTAGGGTGTGTGTGTGTGGGGGGGTGGTTTTGCGCGCGCCCCCTTTGATGGAAAAAATAGAATGTCCGCACTGCGCCTGTCAACCAAGCGCACTGCGTGCGTTAGCGCGAGGCCGAGCAGGGGGTGCGGAGGGGGGGTTGTGACCCCCCCTCCACATCCCCCTGCGAGGCCGAGCCTGGAATGAGCCGGAGCAGACGGCGACGCGGCTTGCCGCGTCGCCGCATGCGTAGGCGAGTCCGTCATACCCCGTCGCCTCCCTGTCTATCTTAGGGTGTGGGGTGGTTTTGCGCGCGCCCCCTTTGATGGAAAAAACAGAATGTCCGCACTGCGTCTATCAACCAAGCGCACTGCGTGCGTTAGCGTGAGGCCGAGCAGGGGGTGGGGAGGGGGGGTCATCCCCTCCTCCACATCCCCCCGCGAGGCTGAGCCTGGAACGAGCCGGAGCAGGCGGCGACGCGGCTTGCCGTGGCCCCGCATGCGTAGGCGAGTCCGTCATACCCCGTCGCCCCCTGTCTATCTTAGGGTGTGGGGGGGTGGTGGTTTTGCGCGCGCCCCCTTTGATGGAAAAAACAGAATGTCCGCACTGCGCCTGTCAACCAAGCGCACTGCGTGCGTTAGCGCGAGGCGGAGCAGGGGTGGGGAGGGATGGTCGTGACCCCCCTCCACATCCCCCTGCGAGGCCGAGCCTGGAACGAGCCGGAGTAGGTGGCGACGCGGCATGCCGCGGCGCCGCATGCGTAGGCGAGTCTATCATACCCCGTTGCCCCCTGTCTATCTTAGGGTGTGTGTGTGTGGGGGGTGGTGGTGGTTTTGCGCGCGCCCCCTTTGATGAAAAAACAGAATGTTCGCACTACGCCTATCAACCAAGCGCACTGCGTGCGTTAGCGCGAGGCCGAGAAGGGGGTGGGGAGGGGGGTCGTGACCCCCCCTCCACATCCCCCTGCGAGGCCGAGCCTGGAACGAGCCGGAGCAGGCGGCACGCGGCTTGCCGCGGCGCCGCGTGCGTAGGCGAGTCCGTCATACCCCGTCGCCCCCCTGTCTATCTTAGGGTGTGTGTGTGGGGGGGGGGTGGTGGTTTTGCACGCGCCCCCTTTGTTGGAAAAAACAGAATGTTCGCACTGCGCCTGTCAACCAAGCGCACTGCATGCGTTAGCGCGAGGCCGAGCAGGGGGTGGGCTCTTGTCGTTCTTCATTTATGTGTTGGGGCCCTTGACATTTGTACTGCTTTCACCAACGTTGAGTACTGCACTTCATGTACCAAGTGTTTGTGTTTGGGCCCTTGTCGTCGTTCTTCATTTATGCATGTACTGCACTTCATGGATACACTTGTTGAACTGCCTTATGTTGGTTCTGTGAACTGTATTGACGTTTGTTTTGAAATGTACATGGATTATATTTTTTTAGATATATCAATATTAATTTTTATTTTTATATAATTACTATTTTTGTGGACTATTATGTTTTGTATGTGCATACTATGTTTTGGTGTCACTCATTAAAATTTTCAAAGTTGTGTATATACTTGTTCTAATGCAAACTAATTTCTGCGAAAGCAATTGATCACAAGCAAACTTACATTATTTTTATAAAAGAAATATTCGATATGAAGCAATGGACATTATCAAAATCTTGCATACATGAAACAAAGAACACCACAACGCTTAAAGTAAAGTGAGACTAAACACAGCTCTGATTTTTTCTAGTTGCCGTATTGGATTACAGTCTTGTTGTTCTTCTTCTTTTCTTCTTTGTCTATTTTTGCCCTGTCTAGTCCCATTATGACATCGTAGATGATTCTCCATGACTCATATGTTGCGAATGCATCTATTGCTGCATACTTGATAAGCTTGTTTGGCAGCGGGCAAAATCCCCACAGAGTATGATCCTCCTTGCGGTTAATTTTTTTCTTCATGTCATTGTAGTGAATGTCTATCATCCTGCCAGCAACATCAACCAAAGAGTCAAACTTCTTTTTATTATATGGGTCTCTCCATTCAACCTGAATATCAATGTAGTTGTTGGAGTTGATCTCCAAACCAGATACCTTCAGCTTGCTTTTGTCTCCTTCAATAGCGAATCCGACGAAGGTGTACTCATCATTCATCAGGAATTTGTCTAGTTCCATTTGCCTGCAATATATTTGTATAGAGTGAATATATTTTATTTCTTTAGAACTAGCAATGTTTTTTTGTGTTTTTCTGAAACTGAACTGCAGTATGGATATCTGAATCTGTTGCATTGAGCAGTTGCTAATACTTTGTTCAGCATAACTATTAAATCTGATAATAGATTGCATAAACAATGCATGTTTTGTGTATGCTTGTATTCCTGAACCTACTTTCATACATGTGTTGTATGGTAATGTTGCAGTGAAGAAACTATAATTAAAGTACGCGTATTGCTAGATAATATCATTCAAGAATTGAGCACATGAGTGACATACATGGAGCCAGATCAAAACTCTCAATAAATTCATATGCCACACTTTTTCAAGAATGAGAACCAAAGGTTAAATATTATGGCAATTGCAGTGAAGAAAATTTAAAATAAATATTGGCAAGCAACAGTTTTTTTGAACCTTTTAACAATAGGAGAACCTCCTACTGTTTTTGTATTAATAGAAGATGGGTAACAAATTACATGAGGATATTTACATGATGGCTTTACATATCACCCTCCCTTTGGGAGGTGCTGAGGAGGTCAGACTACAGAGGAGAGGATGAGTGGGATGAGAGTTTTATGTTTTTCTTTATCCCTATAGGTAAGGAGTGAAAAATCAGTCTTAAGCCTAGCTAACCATGAGGTTTTTGAGGGCATCATCCCCCTGAAGTGCTTGTTATTGCGTTCTTTCCAGATACTCCAGGCCGCGGTCAGGAAGAGCTCCATGAAGTGGGGTCTGTTCCATAGATTTTTGGCAGACACGACATTTTGTAGGCGATGTTGCCCTTGTGCCCAAGAGAAGCCCAGGCTGGACCAACATTGAGCGCTGAATTGACATTCAAAAAAGAGGTGTTCCAGAGTTTCCTCAATGTGTTGGCCACAGAGTATACAGTCATGATCATTTCCTATATTGTAGTGTCTCCTCTTGAGCATATTCCTCGGGTTAAGTCGGTCAGCAAGGAGTAACCAACCAAAGACTTTAATTTTCATGGTGGATCTTGATTTCCAGAGCCATTTAAACGCTTGGTGGGCCCTCACATATCTGAAGTAGAACGTGTAATATCTGCGAGCAGTGTATTTTTCCGTACCCCAAATATATGTCCAAGTGTCAGGATCAATTGGAAGAACCGTGTCCCTCGTGTCAGCTTGTATTTGGCGCACCTCTACATGGGCCTGAGCCGAGAGGGGCAGGTGGAACGCCTCAGTCAAAGACGTGATGGACAAGAAATCCTTCACGGAGATATCTTCATTGAGCGTGTATGAGAGAGCGCGCGGGTACTTCTCATCAAAAGTGGAATCTTGCCATGCATCTTTCCAGAAGAGCACGTTGGATCCATTCTTGACATGAGCTTTTGAGATGCCCCGAAAGATTGGCATTAGTTTGGCAACATCTCGCCACCAGAAAGAGCCACAAGGGTCAGCGGCATGTGGAATTTGATTCACGTAATATGTGTTCCATACGAGCTCAACCCAAGGTACGTTCCATCTATTGTAGAATTTGTGTAATAATTTTAGCAAGAGCGCATCACCTTGGATCCTGAGATCAATCACTCCCAAACCACCACTTTCTTTGGGGCGGCAAACCATTTCCCAAGAGGCCAAGGAATTGCATTTGTCCCCTTGCTCCATTTTCTTCGTCCACAGACACTTCCTTCTTATTTTGTCAATTAACTCAATGATTTTGGTAGGTAGGCGAAGCGTGCATAACGCAAAGATAATGAGTGAGGTGATCACCGAGTTGAGCAGGGAGAGCTTTCCACCGTATGAGATCATGTTGAGAGTAGCAGTCAATCTTCTCTCCATTGAGCATACCAAAGGCATGAGATCGAGGACAGTTGGTATAGTTGTTCCAAGTGGGAGCCCTAAGTACGTGAAGGTCATCTTTCCAACCGTGCATCCAAAGATATTAGCGATTTCTTCAGTCTTTGCGGTAGTAGCATTGATTGGAATGAGAGTAGACTTGTGAAAGTTTATTTTCAAACCAATGGATGTAGCATAATCGGTCAAAATATCTTTGATAATGGCCGCCTGTTGTGCGCAAGCTGGTAGAACAAGAATGGTGTCATCGGTGTATTGGATGACTGGATACTCCTTTTTGTGTGGGGAGGGGAAGGGCAGATTTATATGACCGTGCGCAAATGCATCGTTGATAGCCGCTTGGAGGAGATCTGCCGCAAGTACGAAAATGAGTGGTGAGAGAGGGTCCCCTTGCCTGACCCCACATTTGCAAAAGAATTGGCAGAGTACCATTTAGGAGAACAGAGGATTTGGCTGATGAGAAGATGCAGCGAATCCAAGTGAGCCATTTGTCATTGAAACCCATGTTTTTCATAATCTCAATCATTGCTTCATGCTCAATCGTATCAAAAGCTTTGGCAAAATCGAGCTTAAGTAGCATGATTTCATTTTTTGAAGTGTGGCATTGGTATATATACTCATATGCCCATGCGAGGCAGTCCTGGATAGTCCTCCCCTTGAGAAACCCATATTGATTTCTATGAATAATCTTCAAAATGACTTTTTGCAGTCTGTTTGCCAAGATCTTAGTGATGACTTTTAGGCAGCAGTTTAAGAGAGTAATCGGCCTATAATCATTAATAGTTTCAGGTGATCCAATTTTCGGAATGAGATTTATAAGTCCATCATTAATGCTTTCCAGATTGAGATCACCATTGTGGAATTGATTGCAGAGGTTTTAAAATCCTCTTTAATGATTGGCCAGCATCTCTTAAGGAAAAGTCCATTAAATCCATCCGGGCCTGGTGCCCTATCCGCAGACATCTCTCTAATAACTGTGTCGATCTCATTATGGGTGAAAGGAAGCGTTAACTCATCAAGCCCGTAACATTTTTTGATTATCCTCGGAAGATCAAATTTCATGTTGCATGGGTGTGAGGAGCCCATCTGATCTTTGAAGGCCTGATATATGAGTGATTCTTTTCCCTCATGATCCTCAATAATTGTGTCGTCACTGGTTTTCAAGGAGGCTATGTTGTTCCTTCTGTATCTTTCTGAGGCCATAGACTGAAAGAACTTTGAAGATTCGTCTCCAAATTGTACCCAGCGAATGGTACATCTTTTTTTCCAGTAAAGTTGCTGGTAGTTTAGTAATCTCAGAATGTGTGCTTTGAGGATGCGACGGAAATTTGCTTCAGGCAAAGTGAGAGAACGTTTATTTTCCAACTCATCAATCTCACACAGGGCTTTATTTGAGTTTTCGATGGCCACCGAGAGCTTTGAGATACCCTTACTCCAATGTTTCAGATTTCTGCGAAGGGTTTTGAATTTTTTACATAGGACGGTGGCAGCGTTACTGGAATGAACAGGCTTGGCCCAAGAGTCCTCTACAACTTTCATAAAACCCATGTGTTGAACCCAAAAGGATTCAAATCTAAATAGTTTGGATTTGGGTATATTGGTTTCGATGGTGACCACACAGGGTATGTCATCGGAGACCGGTTTTCCTAATAGCTTGACCAAGGTTTTTGGATATGACTGAGTCCAATTGGAACTTGTGAAAACCCAATCCAACTGTTCGAGCAAAGGGTCCAGTTGCATGTTGCTCCAGGTAAAGGAACGGCCTTTAATGGGTAGTTCGATAAGGCTTTGACATCGTATGAAGTCGTTAAAGGTGTTCATATCATTCATGCTTCCACCTGGTTTGTTGCGATTCTCCGGTGCACGGATAAAATTGAAATCTCCCACAAACAACCAATCTTCAGATGATGGAATATTGAGATTACACAACCATTGAATGAAATGTTGCCTTTGATCACCTTGGCAAGGCCCATAAGCATTGACGAGTGTCCAGGTTTGTGCAGATTGTGTGGAGCAAATACGAGTGACTAGAGCAAAGTCCTCAGAAAATAAGACATCTGCCGAAAAGATTGCGCTATTCCAAATTGTGGCAATGCCACCCGAAGCTCCACGGGACGGTATAAAAGCGAACTGATCAAACCGACGGGGGCAACAAGACTTAATAAAAGGTAGATCAAACGAAGATTTTTTTGTCTCTTGTAAGCAAACAACCGCACAACCACTAGACGAGATAACATTCGAGAGAGCTAATTGTTTGTCTTCAGAGTTTAGGCCACGGATATTCCAACACAAAACGTTCCAATTAACCAAAAGAGGCATGAAAATAGAGGATAATAAGAAATTGCGCAGAGCTTAATTGGAAGCAGTGGGCTCCTCCTCATTGGTGGCCAGCAGAGCATCTTCAGAGAGCTCTTCGGCAGGAATGGCACATAGCAGCGTGCCAACTTGCTGGATCACTTGGACAGGTGTTGGTGGCGGGACTTGTGCCTCCTCTACCTCCCTTATGCGTAGAGCCGTCGGGACCAGCCTGGGTTTAACTTTAGAGACCTTCATTTTGCTGTCAGAAACCTGATGCACTTTGAACCCATCCTATTTATTGGAGCGAGCACTTCGGCGCAGGGCTGTGGAGCATTCAGGCACAATTGCCTTACCTTTACGAGCCCGAGAGGCACCAGACTCAGAAGGAGGATGATTAAGACTGGCCTCATTCGGCAGCTCAACCAAGGCAGAGTTATCAGGAGCAGCATCAGACATAGCCTGCAGTTCGACTAGCGGGTTTTCTTCAGTAGCAGTGACCTACTCAAGATCCCATTCAGATGCCTCTTTGATTTCCTCAATAATCACAGAGGAGGAACTAGCATTGGTGAGTGATTTGGAAGCCGAAATGACTGACAGCATACCTCTGTTCTCAGCTACAGTGATCTGAAAAGTGATTGAATCTTGTTTGAAGCCATACCTATCCCTCCAGGGCCCAAAAGAAGCCACGAATGGCCTGACAGCTGCAGTTATGCAAGAATTCAGCCGAAACATGGGCAAGCAATCACGCAGGAGCATGGTAGGAATGAAAGTTCCATGAGAAGAGAGATCCACATGCAAACCAGCAGCAGACAAAGTCAGAGAAATCTCCACAAAGTTAGCAGGCAGAACTTCAGATTCCTGGTTGTCAGAACTGATAATAGGAGGGATCTCAGACCTGGCAACACCAGTACCAGCAGATATGGCCAAAGCAGAGCTGCTTGCTTCTTGGGGCCATAATTGGTTCATGGGAGCCACCGGAACCATAACATATGCATCAGACACCATGGCACTGGAGTCGGAACTAGAATACGCCGATATAGAATCATTCCAGGCAGCAGCCGGACTATCCTGAAGATTTTGTGGAGGTACAACACCATGTTCAACTTGCAGTCCTTCTCCAGCGAGCCATTGCTGGAAGTTGTACAAAGCGGGGGGTTGCTGGGGAGGTGAAGGTGGCCAATTACCCCATTGGGGATGCACCTCGATATCACTTCCTACATCTATCACCACATTCTCATTTTCCTCCGCGACGGCAGCGTCCGCCATCACGTTTTGCGCCATCCAGTTATGTAACTGTTGCTGATATAGCTGTTCAGCGTTGAGCCCTTCACCATGCAGAGGATGAGGAATGTCGTTTGCAGGCGGCGGGTCTTCACCAGCGGGCGGAACATCAGGTATATGGGCATCCCAGTCATTGCTCCGCAAAACTGTGACAGCTACAGTCCAGGAACGACGCCCCCCCCAATCTGTCGCACTACCAAACTCTTGGGCACCAAGCGCAGATGAACAACTCGAGCTTTAATTAAGGCGAACCTCTTATCCCCTCTAGGATTATGCCAATCCACCAGAGCACCAAATGAGTCCACAGACTTGTGCATGTAGTGTTGGGTTTGGTAGTCGTACGGAAAACCAACATACAGAATCCACACTTCCGGCCTAAAAGAAGTCTGGCGCATGTTCAAAGCAGCGTCATGTGGCACGAAACAAATAATCGTGTGTTCTTCTACTTCATTCTCATCCAACTCAAAAGTAGTACCAACTATAGCATCACAGACCAGAGAGTTTGCAAACCCAAAAATCCCAATTCCCAGAGGATGATCTAGTACTTCAGCAGGGTAGTAATGAGATTCATGAAGCAAACCTTCCACGATGTTGCGCAGATCACCCTTTCTGTGGTGGGGGACGAACCGGTTGGCCTCCGCAATGGCCAGGAAGTCATGGCGCAAAGGAGGGATAGCAGACACCACCATATACGCGCGCACCTTGCGATCAGCCGGGCCAAGCTCAATGGTCATGCCCGGCGGGAGGTAAGGGACGACATTGAGAGGGTAGTTCGCCATGGATGGGATGGGAGGTGCTGGCGCAGAGGAGGGCACAGACAGCAAAGCGGAATGCGTATCATCTGCCGTAGGCAGGGCTTTGGGTACCCAGACGCCTCGATATTTGCGCGTACGCAGGGGGCGTGCAACCGTAGTGCGAGCAAGTAGGCCGTCAGATGAGCTTTGGACGGCTGGGCGGCTAGTGATGGCAGATACATTCATAATGGAAGTTTCATTAATGGCCTGCATCTGAATCCCCGATAAGACGTGATCATTATCTCCTGGACGAATATTTCCAAAGTAAGGAGCCACAGTATCTTTGACTGAGGGAAGAGGGGGAATGCTAGCTGAAATTGCCGGTCAGAATATTTTGGTTGCCAAAAAAGATATTTGGTGCCATAAGAGCCACACCGACGAGCTTGATGGCCCAAGAATCCACATGAACGACAGAAAAGCTTGGCTGGGCACTCAAAGAACTCATGGGCCGTGGATCCACAAAGGTGACAGTCCTTTGAGAAATGGATCCGTGGGCTAGAAGGGCCAGTCTCAGTGCATTGACATGGTCTATCAAAACAAAGCTAGCAATATGGGCCTGGACAGTTTTTCGCTGAGTGATCAATGTCATCAGAAATACTGCAGATGGATAATTTATCATAAATGAATTCCATAGGTGGGACCGAAGATAATTTCCAAATTGAGGCGATTTTATCCACCGAAATACCCGCGCGGTGATGATCTAAAATATGTCTTAAGAGAAAGCCAGGTAATTGATTCCAGGATTCGGATTGAAAGTTTGTCCCCTCAAAACGTAGCTATCTCCCCACATTAGTGCTAGGGCATTTAATGGGGAAATCTTCATTAAAGTTTCCGAAAACCAGGGAATTTGGTATTGAATGCTCATTATGACCGCGAGGAATTTCCAATTCAGTACGATCCTGTCTGCTGGCCGGAGCCTGCCGGACAGCCGCCAGCGCGAGCACATTTGCATGGGCAGATCAGAAGGGGAAATAGAGAACCCAGCTTTCTTAAGAGCTTCAAGTGATGAGTCCTGAATCAAACCATGCCCAGTGGAGACAAAACAATTCTTCGGACGAATGGCAATTGGTGACCTAGTAGTGATTTCATGATTCGGCTGATCCAAATGCCAAGTCGTGTTAGAATCCTTATGACCATGGAGTCCTGGCCTAAAAAGGCTGAAGTGACAAACAAAGTCTGGCCAGACTTGATCCTTGAGCCCATAGATAAAATGACCAACACGATTTGATGCCACTGAGAAACGAAAGCGCCGTCCATCCAAATGTTTGACATGTAAACCAGATGGGAGACCACCAATGCAACATTGAAGAGCAATAGCCACCGATTCCTCATTGAGAGTGAAAGAGGCCGATGAAAAGCTGACAACCAGAAAGAACTCCTTGCAAGAACCAGAGGGGGAGAAGTGGACAGTAGAGCCAAATTGTCGACGCACCTGATCTGCGACCGCAAGGCCGGGGTTGAAATCCCAATGTAGGAGACCTTCCATGGAGGGTTGGTTCATAGGACGCCATTAGGGGTGGTGGAGGAGGTGGAGGTGGAGGAGGAGGAGGACGCCATCCTCAAAACGCTAGGAGTTTCTCAGGTTTCAAGGTATGTGCTTTGTGAAGGTCCTTTTGGGAAACGTAGTAATTTCAAAAATTTACCTACGAACATGCAAGATCATGGTGATTGCTTTGGCATTCTTTGGCAAGCAACAGTTATTCTTACCTGTCTTTAGCTGCAGATATGTGGTAGACAAGGCATTCTTTTTCTATGCATAGCTGTAGTACCGCTGCATGCTGTGGCTTCTCGTAGTGTGTGTACTCGACATCAACGCCGACTAGTTTGACGGGCATTCCGCCGAGCTTCCTCCTGAACGTGGGCAGCATCTTGTCCACGTCTTTGCCCTTGCTTATGCAAAGGACGTGGAGCTTGTGATTGCCGTGGAGGTGGATGTCATGGAGCTCCCTGGTGTACTTGTGGCGCTGCTTGCACAGAGGTGCATCCGCCATGATTCTCGTGTGTTCTCTGGTGTTTGTTATAGAGAGAGGGGTTAGTGAAAGGAAGAGCGGAGAAGAAGATGCAATTGGGTTTTTTGGGGGGACGAAGCAGTTGTGTTTTCTCCTCTGCTCTCCTTGACAGGACGTGGGAGAGGTGGAGCGGGGCGGTAGCGTGGTGGGGCTCTGTTTTAAGTTTATGTGGCAACTGCCGAGAGGTTCTGCTATGAGTAGGCTCTTGCTAGTGCGTTGGAAATCCGGAACGTCGTCGCCTCTTTTTTCGTGATTAGATCAATGTATTGACGCAACTGTCAGAAAATGTGATGATTGTGTTTTCGGTCAATTGTCCAAGTCAGTGCACTTCTTTTCTACCAGAAACGAACTGCTCAGGTCCACGTAGTGTACTGCAGTTTGATTCACACAGATGTACTTTTTTTCTTCTCTTGATGGTGTTCTTTCTTTTCTTTTCTTGATCTTTGTGGTAATACATCGTTTGTGTGGATGGAGGGTAATGTGGCTAGGGGTTGTCGGAGTGTTTTGGTTAAGTAACAGGGTTGCATTCTTTTTTCAGCCATACTGCATTGCAGAGAGAAGATAACTGCAATTCAGAAAAAAAATAGTTTGTGCTTCCACGTGGAGAACTGCGTTGTTGTACGTCGCTGACTTCATCTTTACGTTGACATTGGGCTTCCTGCGTTTTATTTATTAATATTCTTACAATGCCGACGCACATTTTATTTTGTTTGTTGTTATTCATTTAAGAAATGTTTGTCATTTTTTCTTTTTAATGTTTTATTTTTGAACGTATTGTTTTTTCTTAGTGGGCTTTGTTTGCCGTGTGTTCTCGTAGTGAAGACGCAATTGGGCCCAGGTCGGCCTGTTAGCACACGGCTGGTTCCTATTTCTCTGTGTGTGAGTCCTAATGTTTAGTCCCACCTCGCCCGCGGAAAGCGCGCCGGACCTGTTTATAAGCGCTGGCGAGGCATACTGGTCGAACTCCTCTGTATACTTATCTGGGCGCTTATACATGGCACTCGCTGCTATATGCTCTATGACCTGTGGGCCCATGTGCAACCGGGCCCATGCACTGTGACTCAGAACGACTCGCCTTCTGTGGGCGTAGACCTATTACGAGACTGGCTGGGGCCGGTGCCACCTGGGTGGTCAATTTTTTTTCTTTTTATATTTCTGCCCTGTGTTTTTTTTCAATGTTGGAGTGTGCACTGCATTGATCAGTGTTCTGTACTGCATTGTATACGCACTGCGTACTGCTTGTACAGTTGTCATTTTTTTTGTTTCCGTCTTTTTGCTATCAGTTAATCTTTTTTCCCAATGTATGGGAGTGCACTGCTTTGTAAATCATACCTGTACTTCACTCATTATGGTTCTGTGCTGTACTTTCGTGTACTTCCATACTGTATTGAATTATTTTACGTGTTTTGCATTTTTCTATTTGTGTTTTTGCTCTTATGTATTCCTTTTTTAAAATTTATGTTCGTGCACTGCTTTGTTGGGTGTGTTAAGACTTCATTCGACAAATTCAGTGTACTGCATTTGTGCGCAACTTGCACTGCATGCGTCCTGTTTGCATTCTGTACGACAATTTCATCACCAGCAAGCTAAGTTGAACAGAAAGCAAACTAACATAATCTGAGTTCATCATTACAGGTGATTATGCATGGCAAGCAAACAGGTTCAGCACACAAGCAAACTAACGATACATAAGCAAACAACACAAAGCAAATTTGATGATAATTCTAAATGAATGCTGGCATTCTTGGCTCCTGGTCGGCACCATCTTCTTCTTCACCAGTCAGGCTCTCCCCATCCTCAGCTGCTCCTGGCGCGCTTCTTGGGTGGCTCCTCCTTCTCCAGCTTTGCACGGTGAAGGCCGTCCTGGGTGAGGGTGATGCGGTTCCATATCTCGTACGCTGCGTAGGCGTCCTTTGCCGCATACTTGATGTGCCTCCTGGACAGAGGCAGGATGGCCCAGCGCTGGTGCTCGGCGTCGGTGATCTTCTTCTTCATGTTGTTGTAGTAGTCGTCGATGAGCACGCCGAAGACATCTCCGAGGGAGTCCAACGGCTTGGTTGCGTCGGGCACCCTCCACTCCTTCTAGATGTCGACGAAGTTGGCGACCTCCAGTTTGACGCGTTCGAGCCTGGTTTTGTCACCGTCGATGGAGAAGCCTGCAAAGGTGTACCTGGGGTCGGCGAGGAAGTTGTCGAAGGCGGTGCACCTTTCAGTGTCGCTCATTTGGAAGAGCAGCACCGGGTGATTCTTGCCGATGGAGAGCTGGCAGAGGGCGGGTTTCTGCGTTGCTTCAGGGTCGTTGTCGTACTCGAGATCAATGCCGACGATCTTGTGGCGCTGGAGGCGGAGGTGGCGCTCGTACTGCGCGAGGGTGATCGCCATCTGCTTCTTGTCGTTGGTGTGGATGACGTGCAACTTGGTGTTGCCGTGCGCCTCCACGGCGTTGTCGCTCTTGTACTCGTCGGTGAACGTCATCGCCGGTGGTGGGAGTGCAATGGATACTTGTGTTGTTGTGGATGAGAAGGCCTTTGGCAGGGGTCTGAATTTAAGGGGAGGGCGTGGGGTGGGATGGCCTCGTCGGATGAACTGCACGATCGCGCTGATGATGCGGTTGTGCGGATCAGGGGTTGGTTTTGCATCTGTGATCGTGGGTTTGTGGCGATGGAACTGCTCCGATCGGGTGTATGTATGCGAACGTGGTTTTTTTTAAGGTGGGTTTTTTTATCAGCACATTTTTTTAACCACCAGTTTTTTCTATGCGAACGGGCGTTTTGTTACGTTTTGTAGATGCATCCTGTGCAATAATGAACTGCATTAAAATATAGTCCTGCACTGCATCATCTAGAATTCAGTACTGCACTTGTGTATACATGTGCGTACTTCACTGTTTTTTGAGTTTATTTATTCGTGTAGGGGTAATCGGGAACTAGATTGCCATACCGCACTGCACCGTGTAACGTAGTGCACTGTATTGTTTACAGCTACGTACGGCATCTTGTTTTTGCTTGTACCTGCTGCAATCGCTGGTACGGGAGGGGTAGGGAAAGGGGGGTGGGGGGCCCATTTTTTTTAACTTATTGTTTTTTCTTAGTCGGTCTTGTTGGGCCTTTGTTCGGCTAGTTTAGATACATACTTGGGTCCAAGTCGGCCTGTGAGCATGGCTTTGTTCCTGTTTCGCTGTGTGTGCGTCCTAATGTTTAGTCCCACCTCGCCCGCGGAAGGCGCGCCCGACCTGTTTATAAGCGCTGGCGAGGCATACTGGTCGAACTCCTCCGTATACTTATCTGGGTGCTTATACACGGCGCTCGTAGCTATATGCTCTATGACCTGTGGGTCCACATGCAACCGGCCCCATGCACTGTGGCTCAGAACGACTCCCCTTCTATGGGTGCAGACCTATTACGAGACTGGATGGGGCCGGTAGCACCTGGGTGGTCAATTTTTTAGTAAATCATGCGTGCACTGCATTAATTTAGTTTCAGTAATTCATTTGCACACATACCGTACTGCACATTTTCTGGGCTACATTTTTGTGCACTGCATTGGTATCATTTTTCTTTATTGTTTTTCCTCTTTTGTATCCTTTTTTGTTAGTGTACGGGTGTGCACTGCATTCGTCATAGTTCTGTGCTGCAGGTGTACACATCTTGCACTGCGTGCATCCTTCTTTGTGCCAAAAAGCATGTACTGCACTTCATGCACACATATAGTCAACTACCTGGTACGAATTTGGAGAACTGCACACATAAAATGGTCCGTGGATTATAATTTCTCAGAGTATTATTTTTTGATGATCTGTGGTTTTTTTCGTGGGAATTTCTGCAGTCAAAGTACACCTTCTTTTTTCTGTTCCTCTTTCTATGGTAACATAAGCTTTCATTGATTGTTCTTTATTCTTGGGAACATAATTTCCATTAAGTCCCCTTTAATTTTCAGTTTTGACCTTTTTGCATTCCTCTTATATAAATGAAGGCTAACTTATACCCTTCGTTTGCATTTCATTTTTCTCCTCTAGCCGCAAGTTCTCTCCTTTCTCTAGGTTTTTGTTGCGATGGCTCCAGGCCCCTGTGCGTATCTCTTCTGCTGTGGCCATAGTTGTGGTGTGCCGAGGTACTGCAATTGTTTAGCTTGCTCGCAGGCCCGTCGTGCTCGTCGTGGTGGGAAGGTATTGTGCCGAACTGGGCGAGCCGAGCAGCTTGCATATGGTACAGTATTCACAAAAGGATTGGATATGGGCCAGATGAACGTATCTGTGGTCTATTCTGCGCTGCTTCGCCGTGGCATTAGCTGAACGAGTCCTTTTGTCCATCAGCTTACGTCGACAGATGTGGAGACTCACTACCAGATGGTATGTTTCGTTAGATATGATTTTTTTTCTTAGTGTTTTTTGTAGTATTTTAGGAACGCACTTTTTTCTTTGTGTTTTTTGAAGCGTACTGCAATGTGTTCTTACTTTCTTGTTTTTTTTCCTCGTGTGCATGTAGCTTATGTTTTAGTTTACAGGTTAGAATATGTGAACTGCTTATATATTAGCTGAGCACTTCATATTTCTACATTTTTTCCAATTTTGTATGGTGTGTACTACATGTAGCTAGTCTATAGCACTGCATGATTGTTCGAAGAGAACTGCATATTTGTAAGTTCCATACTGCATATTGAAAACGTTTTATATGTACTACTTGTTGGACTGTTGTGCACTTCATCTATCTCTGTTCAAAACATGAGAATTGTACTGCTAGTTTCGTTCTCAAACAATTTTATTATTTTTTACAGAAAATTCCTCAGCGAGCTGTTAGGTATGTGCGGCTCAAGAAGAAAGGAATTCTTGAAGTTGTTCTTGGTAATGGATACCTTAAACCAGCCAAATACAGTGTAAGCGTTGACGGGCGGCTGTGTCTGCACAAAGGGTGGAAGGAATTTGTCATTGATAGCGGCCTGAAGTCTGAGCAAGTTGTTGTCCTCAACTTCTTTGAACTTGAGGATCGTACTGTCAGAATCACGTTTGACGTGATTGGCTAAGGTTATGAGGTTGATTTGTAATAAGTACTTCTGCGTGTTGAACGCTTTCATCTTTGTGCTGTGTTTTGTAATAAGCACTTTTGTGATCTGAACCGCTTCAATTATTATCCAACGGTAAATTTGTGTTTGCATGGTTACAATATGTGAACTGCTTATATGTCAGCTGAGCATTACATATTTCCACATTTTTTCCCAATTTGCATTGTGTGTACTACATGTAGTTAGTCTATAGTACTGCATGATAGTTCGAAGCGTACTGCATTTTTGTAAGTTCCATACAGCATATTGAAATGCATTTTATATGTACTACTTGTTGGACTGCAGCGAGCTAACAACATTTTTTACGTAGTTTTTGAATCAAAATGTGTCAATGTTTTACTCAAGACTGCTATATATATATGGTATACTCTACATACCATTTTCTTCTTGCATGGTTTACACAAAATTTAAACTGATACATAAGTCATAGAGTTAAGAAAATTGCTATGCATACGATTAATTTATTGTTTGTTCATCTATTTGGTCGTTAGCCTGCTGCTTCTGCGCGGTGACTGGAGCGTGTCTAATGTTGCACTTTCTTTTGTTTTCCATGGCGGTGTTGCTGGTTCTTGTCTCTACACCTTTGTGTTTGTAGCCCCTCGCGTGCTGGTTGATGGCTGCTTTGGTTTTTCAACGATGTGGACTACATCCTTCTTTGGTCCCCGCGCGCTGGTTGATGGCTGCTTTGGTTTTCTAGTGCTATGAACTGCATCCTTCTTTGCTCCCCGCATGCTGGTTGTTGGCTGCTTTCGTTTTCCAGTGGTGAGAACTGCATCCTTCTTTGATCCCCGCGTGCTGGTTGATGGTGGTTTTTGTTTTCTAGTGCTGTAAACTGCATCCTTCTTTGATCCCCCCACGTTAGTTGAAGCATTTCCTCGTGGTGGTCTTGTTGATATTGTTTCTTCATGTTCTTCGTCCTCTTCACTCTCTTCATTCTCTTCACTCTCTTCTTCCTCTTCATCATCTTCATCATCTGTTTCTTCATAAGCCACTGTTTCTCCAGTTTCTTCACGTTCTTCGTCCTCTTCACTCTCTTCTTCTTCCTCCTCTTCTCCATCTGCTTCTTCATAAGCCATTTCTTCTTCAGTTGTGTCATCATATTCTTCTTTGATCTCACCTTCTTCGTCTTCCTCATTTTCTGATCTTTTTCTTTTTCTTTTGAGGCAGGTTCTTGAATTGTGTCTCTTCCTCTTTTTCAGATGCTACAACGTCTCGGTTTCGTCCATTTCTTAGTGTTGTGAGTGGTATTTCTGTTTTGTTGTGCATCTCCATGTCCTCGTTTTTCTTGTTCATTTCTTTTTTTACACGTCCTGGAATTGTGGCCGCTGACTTCATTACATGTTCTGCACATTCTTACTCCCAGTGGGCGACCATCACTGTCCAGCTCAGGGTGTGGCTTACTATTTTTGTCATCATTTTTCTCCTTGCATGCCACCTTTTTCTGGTTTGCGTCTCCCCCTTTCTTTCTTCCTCTTGTGTTTGAAACAGGAGGTGGAAGAATTGTTTCTTTTTTGATAGCACCAGTTCCAATGTGTTCAGTTTTTTCTTCTTGCTCGGCTTTATTGTCATGTTGGTATTTCTCTGCTTGCTTTAGTTTTGCTGCTTCTTCTTCTTCTTCGTTGAGCATGTCAACTTCCTCTATCAGTTCTCTCATACCAGACAACGCTCTGTGGAACCCAGCATCTGACCTTGTCGCTCTGTTTGCAAGGTCCATTGTTGTTTCTGTCAGCAATTTTCTACGGCAAAAAAGCGAGGTTCCATCTGGTGCTATTTGTTCGTAGTCTCTTCTGTCAAACGTTGCATCTGATCTTGCATTACGGGTGTATCTCTTCATGATGTACACCTCAGGAATGTTTAGTACTCTCAAATGAGAAAGCATGCATAAGACATGGACGCAGAAGAGGCCTGCAGACAAACACATTTTTTTGTGTGTTCTGTAAGTGAACTGCATGTAATTAGTAAACATGTATTTTTTTCATTATTTGTTCATTTTTTAAAGAAGTGAACTTCATTTGGTTTCGTGAATTACACATGCATATGTACTTTTAAATTTCAGTAAGTTAGCTTTCGTGCATGACTACGAGAATCTAGAATTTTTTTTTGCTAGGAGTCTCACCTGTGTGTGTCCAAAGTTTGCACTCACATTCGTAGACACCTTTCTCTTCATCGGTGACCACTTGGAAATTATGCCTTGCCCGGTCAAATGCATCCGATCTGTTGTAGTGGTGTACTAGATACTTTGTCGGGTTCTCAGGGCACCGTTCTGCTCTGAATACAGTGCTACGGTAGAGTGTTTCTTTGAAATCTGCAAACACTGCTCTTGTATACACTTTTGATAGCTGAACTTTGAAGCCAAACTTTGTTGTTGTTTTTACCTCTGACTGTATGATCACAAATGCACTGTTACGATCCAGAGAAATGAAAAAATTGTTTGTTTTTTTATTCATATTTTTAAAGCAGTTTTTGATTGACATTTTGTTTACCTCATTTGCTACTGTTTCTGCGTGCTCGACGGCCTTCCTGGTCTGAATGCACTTGTCCACCTGCTGAGCAAACAGATGGAGATCATGCTTCTCCCTGACAAAATTTTTCTTCAGTATGCGGTTCATGCTCTCGCTTCTCTGTGTGGAAGTCATCCGAGCACAGAAAATTTCCTTGTAAAGCTGAGATCCACTCGTGCCTATCATCCCACAGTGAATTCATCACTTCGTCGTCTTGCAAGTTGTACCTCTAAATGAGGTTCTTCCATGCTCGTTGAAATTCTGACGGCATTAGTGGGTGGTTCAGCACTGCATTGAGTTCGTCCTTGAGCTTCTCGTGCGCCTTATACAGCAAGGCGAGGTGGTCCTTGTACTTCTTCATTCTATGCCACCGACACAACTTATGCAGAGTTTGTGGGAGGATAGTTTTTAATGCTGCCTTCATCTAAGAACACTGGTCTGAGAAGAGACAAACAGTGTTTTTTTATTAAGTTGTTTGTGTGTTTGCAAGATAGATGGAAGAAATATAAGTGCACAAAACAAAACAAAACGTAAGTATGCAGGTGTTTTTTATTTTTTGTACCTGTGAGCATGCAGATTGGCGGCTTGTTGTTCATACACCCCAAAAAGGTTTTGCAAACCCACTCAAATGATGGTATTGTTTCATCTCGCACGAGTGCAACAGCAAATATGGTGCTTTGTACATGATGGTTCACCCCCACAAACACTCCCAGAGGCATGTGGAATTTGTTAGTTTTATAAGTCGTGTCAAATGTAACGCGGTCTCCAAAATCTTCATACGATCCTCTGCAACTTGCGTTCGCCCAAAAGACGTTTCTTACACGGTTATCTGCATCAACGTCATAATCATAGAAGAACTCTGGGTTTATCTTTTGCATTTTCTCGAAGAAATTCAGAAGTTTCTTGACATCATCTTCAGACTCTTCTCTGGCAAACTTCTGTTTCCTGCATTTTCATAGACAATTCAAACTTATCTCACCAAACAGGGAATAATTACAGACAGAATGCTCAAGAGATATGCTCTGTTACGTGCTTACCTGTTTACCCAGTCGCGGCTAGTATGTCCCATGTACTGCAGACCACCGGACATACACGACAGCATCGACATCATCTGAGCATGTGTGTGGTTGTCCAGTTGCATGTCTTTCACTAACTAGTCTATCAAAGGATCGTCTTTTTTGTGCGATCGCATGTGCAAAAGCATCCCGGGGCTTTCCAGCATCTTGTGATTGTGGTTGAGTTGAACCATTTCTATCACAAATTTGCCATCCTTCCTTTTTTTAACTCTAATCTTTGCATTGCAGCCAATCCTTTTTGATGTCTTCTGACGTACCCGGTGATAATCTGACACAGCCTACTTGTGGACCCCTTCTCTTGAGCAGACAATGTAGGCATTTGTCCTGTGTTTTGCCCTCTTGCGTATACCAAACCCTGCACATCTTGCATAATTGTTGTAAAAGTCCCATGCCTTTTCGTACGTGGTGAACTTCATTCCAGTAGCAGGTACGAGGTTGAGCGGCATGTTTTTATCCTGCATTAATTGAAATGCTATATGAGAAAACTTGTTCTGTTCTGTTTTTTGAATACGAGGAGTGCATACGAGTTTAATAAAGCATTTGCAATGTTCCTAGCCAAAGCTCACAAGAAATATCAGTGTGCACTGCAATGTTATCTGTATGGACTGTAACTATTTTTTTTTTCAGACCATAAACTTACATGTGTGTAGAGTCGTTCGCCTGATGGTGTTTGTAGCTCGCCGGGTTGTATTGGAAATGGCGAGGTTATAGCAGATGTGTGTAGTTGAGGATCTCGCGGCGGTAACAGTGAGGTGGATTTGTACCTGCTGTTTACTTTTGACCGAGGCACCGTTGGTGGTCGCAGCGTCGAAGTTGATGCAGCAGGTCTGGTTGGAGCTCTGTTTTTTGATTGGTTTTAAAATTTTGGAGCAGTGGCACATCATCATAGACATAATCATCATCTGCTGCAACATCGTGTTCAACTGCGTCATCATTATCTGTTCGGACATGCTGTCCAAACGTAGTGAACTCGTGCTTATACTCTGGGTTGAGAACTGTTATCGGCTCATCTTCATCGTCATCGTCTTCATCATCGCATTGGTGAGTGCCTTCCCAGACGAATGTGACATCATCGTCATCTTCAACTACATCTTCTTCCTGGGAAAAATCTTATTGTGGAGAGTACTGCACCCTGTTTGTCGTCGTGAAGAATCCATGAGGAATCTCAGGGGTAACCCAGCCAGTATCTCTGTCAGAAGAATATCCACTCTTCTGAAAGTTGTTGTTCTCAGTGCTGTCAATTATGCGCGGCATTTTGTATCTGCTGAACGTCATCTCCTGCTCAGAAAATGACAGAGCTGCATTGTCGGGTTAAATGAACTGAATCATGCGAACTGCAATGTGTTCAAAATGGTACTGCCGAAGCAATGCACGGTGACTGCATCACCCCTCAAGGTGAACTGAAGCAACCGCACTGCATCGTTATACGTAATGAACCTATACAAGCGTACTGCATTTTCCCCCAGAACAAACTGAAGCAACCGCATTGCATAAGTTTTGTACTGCATAATCACGCGCTGTACTGCTTTGTACTGATTTGTCTATGATAACTACACTGAGATGGTTTAGGAAGTGTACTGCTTACCTCGTGATGCAGTGATTTCTTGCGTTTACAGGAGGAAGTTCCCTTCTCGTCCTCCTGCACAACTTTCACGTTCGCACGTGCAGTCCACTTGGCCTTCAGAAGTTCATGGGCGGTCTGGACGTTGCTCAATGTGAACGAGGAAGGAGGATTTTCTCTGAAGGTTGATGCAGACTTATTCCAAGAAGCTATAGTGGATGAAGCAACATTGCGCACACTCCTCCTTGCTTGAATTGGTTTGATGTCGAGGCAGCACTAATCCACATCTGATGAATTACAGCTAATTGCAGGCCCTGAGGAGTTCGGTGGCGGCGCTACCGAGCTGCTGCCGTGGAAGAAGGCCGATAGGCTGGTGTTGCTCGGTGCCTGCCGCGAAAGAAGGCTAAGAGGCGACGGGCGGCATCGCTGCCTGGCCGCCTCCGTGGAAGAAGGCCGGGAGGGGAGGGGCGGCCTCACTGCCGGCCGCTGTCGCGGAAGAAGGCCTGGAGGGGAGGGACGGCGTCGCTCCCAGGCCACCGCCGCGGGAGAAAGCGGGGAGGGGAGGGTCGGCATCTCTCCCAGGCCGCCACCGCGGAAGTAGGCCGGGAGGGGAGGGGCGATGGCTAGCCCAGGCCGCTGTCGCGGTAGAAGGTCGGGAGGGGAGGGGCGGCGGCGCGATCTATTGGTGGTGTGCAGAATAAGGTGTTTTGGTGTGCAGAAGAAGGTCTTAAGGGGTGTTATCATAATAGACCCACCCTACATATATATATATATATATATGTATATATATATATATATATATATATATATATATATATGGTGGATCTATTATGATAACACCCTTAAGAGTCTTATTCTGCACACCACTTTCTTATTCTGCTAACACCCCCACCTGACCCGACCTGCCTCAAAACAAAAACAGAAAAAGCCCCTGCCCCACCAGCCTCCTTCTGCCCACAACAACCCCCACCCCGACCCACCTTCTCCCACCTCCCTCTGCCGCTCCGATTCCAACCAGCCTGCCTCCCACCCCCACTCCCCGGCGGCTACACTTCAACGGATCTGGCTGGATCCAGACACGCCGCCCCTACCCACCTTGCTCCCACACCAGAACGGGCCGCAAACCCCTTCCCGGATCCCTGATGGCCGCCTGCCCCTCCGCCCCAAACCATCACCGGTCAGGGACCCGAGGCGCCGCCGAAACTGGCGAGCACCACCGCGCGCCTGTCCGCCGCCCACCCCACTCCATGGCTCCGCTCCCAACTCCTTGGATCCCTCGTGACCTCCTGCTGGCCGCCATGGCTGGATCCATCCTTCCCACCCCCGGATCCGCAGCGGCCCTGCATCCCCGACCTCCATGCGCGACCCCGACCACATCTTCACCGGCCAGGCGACGAGATCGAGGAGAACGCATCCGCCTCCCTCTCCCATCCCCATCCCGGACCCCTCCTCTCGCGTCGCCCCTTCCTTCGGTTGGTTGCGTTGGCCATCGCTTCATCCCCGCAGCTCACCTCGCCCCTCTGTGCAGTTCGCCAGCGCTCCCGGCCGCTCTCCAGCGACAGATCGGCAGTCCCCGACCACTGGACGACGGACGGCATGTTCCACGGGTGAGAGCATCTCAACCCCTCGGGCACATCTCGGAGCTGGCGGACGGCGGCCTGCACTCCACAATCCATCCCGCGTGTGCAGTCCGCTAAGCACGCCCGTGCGTTTTTTTGCCATTTTTCTCTTTTGTAGTTCATGTAAAAAATGTACTGTATTTGCAAATAAACAAAGCCGCGCAGTTCTCATCTTGTTTTTATTTGCTTACCTATTCCATTCTTGCTGTGCAGTTTCGACGAGCAGGAAGAGATGCGGTTCGGTCGCTACACCCGTGTAGTTTGGCTGGAATTCGAGGTGGTGCTCACTGTGCAATGGAATTCTTGGTGTGTTTCAGATTTTGTTTTGTGCAGTTCAACGGGGACGCCGACGCCTTGCTGTTCACTGCCTCCGTGCGCGAGCAGTGCAGTTTGCTCTCGCTGCAGGTCAGTTGGGTCGTCGGCGCAGTATGCAGGGGCGTGAGAGGATGATAAGCATGCATTCACTTAGCGCGTTAGAGTTTGGTTGGAACATGAGAGGTCGACGGGCGTGCAGTTCCCTGGCGCTTGGGAGTTAGGTTTCGGATGTCTGCCGCTGCAGTGCAGATGCGCGCAGCATGCATTTTGCTTGGTCTGGGGAGGAGGTTCTCCTGCTGCCCCATGCAGTTCTTTTTGAGGAAAAACAGGCATCGCTTAGGTGCAGAGACCGTTGCCTTTCATTTTCATCTGTATTTTTTAGAAAATGGCTATGCATTGTGGAGTGCAGTTATGTACTGGTATGTGTGAAAAATGATTGGACTGGACAAAGGGAAAAGTGAATATGATTCACTAACGCGAGCGTGGTTGTTTGTAAAAATACTTCCTTTTAAGGAAGTCCACTTAGCCCATCGACGGGTTGTGCGGCTTTTTGTTAGGAAAAAAGTTAAGTGGAATGCGATTCAGTTAACTCTATTTTGCAGGGGAAGACGAAAAACAAAGTGCACTGCACATGTTTGTTGAGCCTAAAAAAACGTGAATTGCACATCTAGGTTTTAGAATAAAGGTGTAATGCACTGGTCTCAACTGGTAATACATTTTTTCGCTTTTTGCGGTTCACTGCTCACGTTTGGGGAGCTCACTATATTTTTCTTTTCGTTTTTGGGGTGATTGAGGAGATTTGATGTATTATTTCATTTGTTTGAAGACTTGTGGTTAGCTATGTAAAAAAGAAAAGGAAAACCCACGATGAAGCCCTTCTCTTGATTGCGTCACCCGGTGCAAACTCGTTAAAAAGAAAAATGTTATAAAATGAAAAAAACAATGTAGTACACTAGTCTTCAGAGTGGTTCACTACTCTTGACATTGTAGTCCACTCCCACTAACAAGGACGTGCACGGGTTGAAAAAACAAAGTCCATATAGCCAATGACGGATGCAGTGCGGTTTTGAGTCTGAAGCAGTACGGTTGGTCGTGTGATGTTCTTCATCCCGTAAGTGCAAAAAGATTGTTACGGAAGCGAAAAAAGTAATGTGGTTCGCTTCTTGATAGTGTTGTGGTTCATTTACACCCGATGTGAAGTGCACTCTACTTTCTCGTCCTTGAAAAAAAATCACGTTTGAATAAAAGAAACCATGCAGTTCTCTTACCCGTGTGATGCAGTGCAGTTTTTCGTCCGTTGCAGTGCGGTTTTCAGTCGGATGAAGTACCCACGTCGATTTGGGTGCCGCGAAAAACAGAGTGTCCGCTTTTCAGTAAAATCAAAACTGCTCTTAAACCGTAAGGAATTAGAGAGAGTGTTCTACATGAAAGAGTTGCGTATCGTCGATATATTTCCAACGAGGTAGAATTTGAATCATTTCGACTAGCGGTTTGTAAAAAATTCTCGAAAAACGGTGGCTGCCTCTCGTAGTTAGCCGCATGATTTTCAAAATTAACTAAAAACCGTAAGGAATCTTGAAACTATTTCTACATATGAAAGTTGCGCCTTGTCCATAGCTTTCCAACGACGTATTACACGCCTCGTTTCGATAAACAGTTCAAAAACTAGAGCGAAAATAGTACCGAAAATTTGAAAAAATTTGAAAAACAGAATTCCGCGATTTAGTAAATTTGAAACTGCTCTTGAACCGTAACGAATTAGAAAACATAATAGATATGAAAAAGATGCGCCTTGACGATATCTTTCCAACGGCGTATCATTTTCTTTATTCCGATGAGCGGTTTGAAAAAAAAACATGAAAATACGCTCGCTGCCACTCGTCATCCGCCGCACCATTTTTGAAACTGCTCTTAAACCGTGTGGAATCTCGAAAAGTGTTCAACATGTCAAAGTTGCGCCTAATCCATAGCTTTTCAACGGTATATTATACGCCTCGTTCTGATACACAATCAAAAAATTAGAGCGAAAACAGTACCGAAAAAACATTGTGTGCAGTTTTTTCCGGCGCGAAGTTCACTAGTCTATATTGCAGTGCTCGTCGTCAAGAAGATGCAGTGCGCTTCTGTTGAGCGTGCAGTGCCGAAGTGGTGTGCAGAATTGTTATTCTGCTAATATTAGCAGAATAGACCGTCTGTATATATATATAAGGACATATGGCACAAGATTTTAGTAGGATATAACAAACCATCTCAGCGAGATATGTAACACAAGTTTCAACATGAAAGCACACAAGTTTAAGCAGCCATACTTGTATAGATTGTTCACATAAAAGACCATAAGTTGACGACAAAGTAATGAAAATAGTGACAACAATAAAAACCACAAGTTCATAGCAACAGTGTGTACATAGCATCACTATCAAAATAGAATATCACTAAAAGAACAACAACTACTCTTTCCCTGTCCATCCAGCTCTTATCTCGTGTCATTTTTGCCTTATCTCCGTAAAGCCAGTCCTGTTAAAAAAACATAACATCTGCATTAGTAGCTGCATTACACTCAATAGCATCAGTAGCTGCATTACAAGACAAGACAACGGGGATACATACATACATACCGGTATTACTGTCACATGGTAAAGCAAAATTTATCTATACATTCTAAAGCAAAATTTGGTTGATGGAACAAGAAATAGTATTATTGTCACATGGTAGTACATGTGATATGAGGGTAAATAAGGGTGAAGTATCCAGTGAAAATGTCCATTCAGTGAAAACTTGAAAACTATCCTCCCGGGCTATCAAATGGCAAACATATGGTACAGATCAGAGGGGGAATCCCACCAGCCACTTAACCACAGTTTTCTCGAAAACCCCCTACTAATTATTAGCTGAAGAGAGAAAAAAACAAAAATTATCCCCTTCCTACTTTTTCTCCTGCCACGAGGGCGACCTGGACGCCGCGGCGATTCAACGATGATTGACTGTGGCGCCGCTCCCCTAGCGACGACGACCCGCAGGCCACGGCAGCGCCCCGACGCAACCGCGGTCTGGTACTAACCACATGAGATGGCAGCGCAGTGCTTGCCCCCACGCAGATATGATCTGACGGCCATGGTGATGCCTCCAGGCGGTGGCGTCCTCCACGACCCAATGCTAAACCCACACGCAAGTGAGATCAAGCGGCTACGGTGCTGCATCCATGCCACGACGACATGATGTTGCCCACTCACAAGGGAAACCAAGTGGCCGCGGCACTGCATCCAAGCGCGGTGGCTTGCTTGACGTCAAAACTGCTCCACCTGAATGTTTTGCTGATGTTTGACAGAGAAATTGCTGATGCTTTGCTGTAACAGGATGAATGTGGATGTACAGATAATACTTGTTCTTTTGTTGCATGTGAATCAGTGTGGATCTATAGAAAATACTTGAATGAACGTGGATGTACAGGAAGTCTTTTCTGTCATTTCAGTGACATGGATAACACAAGGATTTTACTTCTTGTACATCGACATTAATTTTTCACTGATTCAGAGTATTGGTATACTAAAATTCATGTGCTGATGTTATTTCTATATACTTGTACACCCACTCACGCCAAGTATGTACTGGTGATATTCAGAGATAACTGAAATTCATGAGATAACATTCAGACAACTAGAATTCAATGACATGTTGTGCATATGCTGGTTGTTAATATCTTCACTCTTGATAAATTCAAAGTTGACTAAACCAACCAACTAACCTCTTATGCCTTACTACCCTGTTTAATTCTAGCTTGTAAAAAGGAAAAGTTTTCCATGATAAACAATATTCTTGCATAGCTATTTAGAGATACTAACAAGAGGCCCATGTGTTGCACGGAACATCAAGATGCATTTATACGAGTTGTTTATCTTGTGGGAGACAAAGATGAACGAGGGAAGGACTTATCTGCAAATGTGGAGAGGGGTGCGGGTATCTTTTTAAAAAATTGCCAAAGTTTGCTTTCTATCCGTGAGATATAGATCAGACGGTCTATATTGCAGGATGGCAGGCACACCATCATCACCAACTCGGTTTTTATAAGAGTAGAGAGTAGAGATAAGACCATCTAAAAATGCATCCAACAAGTGATCTTCAGTACAAATATTCAGAGATAAAAATGATAATCTCCTAGAAAAATGTCGGCACAGGTACCAATGAGCTTCAGTACGAATAATCATAGATACCAGGCCATCCAAAATTCTTCCAACACATGATCTTCAATACAAATATTCAAGGATAATATGATAATCTTCTGGCAAAATATCGACACAAGTAACCATGAGCATCAGTACAAATATTCACGGCTCAAAACTAACAACCAGATTGTTTAACTTATGCTCAAGAACATAGCATACCTTTATGCTACTGGCCTCCACGAATGTGTGGTCCTAAGATCAAGCAAGGGAAAATTAGTCTTCTACTTTCAAACTAAAATCAGCATCCTTATGTTGTATGTATAGCACAATACTAATGCCCATATGATGTATTTTGAATCTAAATTTGCTGCACTTGCAACGAAAAATACAGAGGGAAAAATACAGAGGGAAACTTGAGGGGCTGACCAGGGGAGGGCTGCTGCAGGGTGTTGAACTGAAGCGCATGGGAGTCCCGGGCAGGTGAGCAGGATGGCAGGTCCATTGGCACCGGTGTTGAGGTGTCGGTTGGTCCAGCCACGTGCCCATGGGCAGGATTGACCAGCCGAGATCCAGGAAGGAGGAGGCCGACGGGAAGAAGGCGCCGAGCGGCGAGTGGTGGAGCAAGGTTAGAGGGAGAGGGGAGTGCCAGGGAGGTGCCTGAGGGAGTCCTGGATTAGGGGGTACTCGAACAGCCGAACTATATCCTTTGGCCGGACTGTTGGACTATGAAGATACAAGATTGAAGATTTCGTCTCGTGTCCGGATAGGACTCTCCTTGGCGTGGAAGGCAAGCTTGGCGATTCGGATATGTAGATCTCCTTCTCTGTAACCGACTCTGTGTAACCCTAGCCCCCTCCAGTGTCTATATAAACCGGAGGGTTTAGTCCATAGGACAAGGACAATCATAATCATCATTGGCTAGCTTCTAGGGTTTAGCCTCTACGATCTCGTGGTAGATCAAATCTTGTAATACTTATATCATCAAGATCAATCAAGCAGGAAGTAGGGTATTACCTCCATCGAGAGGTCCCGAACCTGGGTAAACATCGTGTCCCCAGCCTCCTGTTACCATTAGACTTAGACGCATAGTTCGGGACCCCCTACCCGAGATCCGCCAGTTTTAACACCGACATTGGTGCTTTCATTGAGAGTTCCACTATGTCGTCACGGTAAGGTTTGATGGCTCGCCTCATTGTCAAGGACAACATCTCCTCTGGGGGAGCCCTGGCCCAGGCCAGACTGTCCGACTAGGCGGCTTCGTCATGACCGCCCGAAAGGTTGTCGCGCCGATGATGACTTCTCAGGTCATCAAAAACAGCCTTCACATCAATTCGGAACTTGCCGAACAGATGGATCCGATGGAGCTCTATTCCATGAATGAGCTCTTGGATCGCATCGCTACTCTGGGTGTCGCTACAGACTATGATCAGACTAGGCTTAAACCCGACCAAAGGGAGATTAACTCTCCGCTAGTCACCCATGAGATAGCGGTAGTGGAAGAGCAACGCATGGATTCTCCGTCTATTTTAAGAACAAACTATATCTGGATTTCCGAGCTCTCCCAGCCGGATACCCATTCGCGGGAGGACATGACCCAAACCTCGAACTTAGAATCGGGCGGCGGGCCAGAAAAATCGGGCAACATCCCGAAGCCCGAGCTTCCAAGCTCGGAAGCTTCTTGGCCCTTGGGACTCAGATCGGGTCAGGGTTTGGACTTAAATTTACCCACCCGCCTAGATTCAAGCAATCTTTCCCACATCAGACAAGAGCCCCAAGAGACAATACATCACTTCTGGGCCAGATTCCTCCTTGTAATAAACAAGGTTAAGGACTGTCACGAGGAAGACGCAATCTCATTCTTTTGCAAAAATTGCACGGACAAGGGAATCCTCAATGGCATAAGTCGCCGCGACATAGTACGCTTTGCTGACTTGGCGGCCATAGTACAGAAGTACTGTGCGATGGAAAGTGCCTGGAAAACCCAAACAAAATTCTGGGATCCTCTGGCTCTCACTAAACCCTTCATCCGAACTAAAAGGGTAACCTGTTGCAAGTCACCCAATTCAATTACCAAAAAACCAAGGCCCGCTGCAGGGCGTGGAACCGTATTGGAGGAATGGCTCAATGGGCCATGCAAAATTCACAGCACACCGGATACCATACTAACACATAGCCTTAGAGCATGTTGGATACTCCGGCAGGTAGCGAAGAGCGGCGAGGATCTCCTCATCAACCATATCAGAAAGCAACATCTCGCCAAATATAACAATATGGTACTGACAGTCTTCGAGACTTTCGCCTCAAACAATAGGCGTAAGCGAGCACTCCGCAGCCTCGCTGAAGTCTGCCACGTTGCAGCAATGAATCCATGGAACGACACGGCTATAACATTCAATGCCAGTGACGAACCACAATCCCGAACAGTTCGGGCACCAGCCGCTTTGGTCCTTAGTCCAATTGTGGACGACTTCCAGCTTACTAAAGTGCTCATGGACGACGGCAGTGGATTAAACCTCATCTATGAGGAGACCCTCAACAAGATGGAAATAGACAAAAGCCGCATAGAGCGGAGCAGCACGACTTTGAGGGGAATCATCCCTAGTTGGGAGACACGATGTGCGGGAAAAATCACACTAGATGTGGTATTTGGCACGCCGGAGAATTACAGGTCCGAAGAAATCACATTCCAAGTGGCCCCGTTTAGCAGCAGATACCACACCCTTTTAGGGCGGGATGCATTCATGAGCTTTCAAGCTATACCCCATTACAGGTACATGAAGCTCAAAATTCCCGGGCCCAATGGAATCATCACTCTAGCTAGTGATCCGGACGTGGCACTCCGCGCCAAAAATAAAACCGCCACGCTGGCCCTGGAGGCATTATCCGAAGCCCTTGTGGCCGAAGAACTAACCACGCTGCGCGCCACAGTGGACAGGGACGACGTGATATTCGACAAGCGACCCAAGTCCACCTCTTTCAAACCAGCGGATGAGATAGTCAAATTCCAGGTCCACCCAACGGACCCTACAAAGAAAGCTCCCATTGGGACACAACTGAACCCCACAATAGATGCTACACTGCGAGAGTTCTTGCGTGAGAATTGGGAGATCTTCGCCTGGCATCCTTTAGACATGCCAGGCATCCCACGCAGGTTGGCCGAACACAGCCTAAATATAATGAAGGGATACAAGCCGGCCAAGCACACTCTTCGACGCTTTTCAGAACCTAGGTGACAAGCCATGGGAGAAGAGCTAGCTAAGTTACTCGAGGCCGGATTCATCAGAGATATAAAACATCCGGATTGGCTAGCAAACCTGGTGATGGTACCAAGAAAGGACAAATCCTGGCACTTGTGTGTCAATTTCAAGGACCTCAATAAGGCTTGCCCCAAGGATCCCTTCCCCCTCCCCCGCATTGATAAAATCATCGACGCTACCGCAGGACACGACTCATTGTGTTTCCTCGACGCATACTCTGGATACCATCAAATTAAGATGGCGGAGTCCGACCAAGCCATAACGGAATTCATAACACCATACGGCCCCTTCTGTTTCAATACCATGCCCTTTGGGCTCAAAAATGCCGGCGCAACATATCAACGCATGATTCAGACATGCCTGGAGAAGCAGATCGAAAAAACAATGGAGGCAAATGTAGACAACATGGTCATCAAAACCAGACACGTTGAATCTTTAATAGATGACTTGAGACTTGCGTTCGATAATCTCCGAACATACGACATCAAGCTCAATCCGGAAAAATCTGTTTTCGGCATACCTGCCGGAAAGCTGCTAGGCTTCATCGTCTCCAACAGAGGAATTGAAGCAAATCCGGCAAAAATTCGAGCTCTGTCATAGTTGGCTATCCCAACAGACCTCAAGCAAATCCAGAAATTAACTGGATGCGTGGCTGCCCTAAGCCGCTTTATATCCCGATTGGGAGAAAAGGCACTACCTCTCTATCGCCTTCTTCGACGCACCGAACACTTTGAATGGACGGATGCGGCCACGGCCGGACTGGAAGAAATAAAGGCCATCTTGGCCAACAATCCAATCGTGACCGCGCCAAATACGGGTGAACCCATGCTATTATATATAGCCGCAACACACCAGGTTGTAAGCGCAGTGCTGGTCATCGAACAAGAAACAGACGGACACAAGTTCCCACTTCAAAAGCCGGTATACTACGTGTCCACAGTCCTCACTCCATGCAAATACCGGTACCCACATTATCAAAAGATAGCATACGCGGTCTTCATGGTATCCCGGAAACTACGACACTACTTTCAAGAGTGCTCAATCACGGTGGCCTCAGAAGTACCACTCAACGATATAATAAACAACCGCGATGCCATGGGCCGAATTGCTAAATGGGCTATCGAGCTCCTCCCGTTCGACATAACATATAAACCACGACGAGCCATTAAGTTGCAAGTCCTGGCTGACTTCGTCGCTGAATGGACAGAATTCGAACTCCCTAAAGAGTATGGCGCATACTCCAACTGGATCATGCATTTCAACGACTCTAAGATGCTAGCCGGATTGGGAGCGGGTGTCGTCCTGACATCCCCCACCGGAGACATGGTTCAGTATGTACTCCAAATACTATACACAAACTCCAACAATACAGCCGAATACGAGGCTCTATTGCACGGTCTTCGGATGGTAGTCTCTATGGGCATCCAATGTCTAGAAGTGCGCGGGGATTCGAACCTCGCAATATCTCAGATAAATGGAGACTTTGATGCCAAGGATCCGAAAATTATGACCTACCGTAATGCCGTCCTCAAAATGTCAGCTCGGTTCGAGGGGCTCGAATTCCACCATGTGGTCCGAGAGAACAATCAAGCAGCGGATATCCTCGCCCGCATCGGCGCTAAACGCGACCCCGTCCCACCTAATATCTTCTTGGAAAGGCTATTCAAGCCATCCATGGTATTGGAAGGGGAGGCTGGCAATACCAGTCTAGAACCGAATATAACCCCAGATACCGAACCATCTGATGTAATCAGAGGCTCTGCCACCGAAATAACACCTTCTGCCCATGTGATTATGGATGTCATTGCCTCGTGGACGAAACCCTTCTTAGCCTACCTAAATAGGTAAGAACTCCCTGAGAACCAAAATGAAGCACGTTGCATTGTGCGACGCTCTAAAGCCTACAAAGTCCACGAGGGAGAGCTTTATGAGAAAAGCACCACCGGAGTGCTCCAAAGATGCATCTCCGAAGAGGAAGGGCGGCAACTCTTGGCTGAAATCCATGCCGGACTCGGCGATCACCACGCTGCAGCTCGGGCACTTGTAAGCAAGGCCTTCCGTACAGGTTTTTACTGGCCAACAGCCCGAGCAGATGCACATGACCTTGTCCAACATTGCGTCGGTTCCCAACTTTTCGCCAATTAGAGCGATATGCCCCCTACCGCTCTCCAAACAATCCCCATAACTTGGCCCTTCGCGGGCTGGGGGCTTGATATGGTCGGACCCCTTAAAGGGGGAAGCCATAAGAAAAAAATACTTATTGGTCATGGTGGACAAGTTCACCAAATGGATAGAAGCCAAACCAGTTAAAACGGCCGAATCCGGACCAGTGATAGAGTTCATATCAGGGGTTGTGCACCATTATGGTGTCCCCCACAGCATCATCACTGACAATGGCTCAAATTTCACAGCCGATGAGGTGAAAACTTGGTGCGGTAATATGGGCATTAAGCTCGATTACGCCTCTGTCTATCACCCCCAAACAAACGGTCAAGTCGAACGTGCAAATGATCTTATAATGAGCGGCATCAAACCAGGACTAGTGCGCTCCTTAAAGGAATCAGATACACACTGGGTCGAGGAGCTCAACTCCGTACTATGGGGACTGCGGACCACGCCAAATCGAACTACCGGATACACACCATTCTTTATGGTGTACGGCGCAGAGGCGGTATTGCCTTGCGATATTATTCATGACTCACCTCAGGTGTGCATGTATGAAGAGAGAGAAGCCCAGCTCGATCGGCAGGACAATCTAGATGCCCTGGAGGAGGAGCGCGATGTAGCAAAAGCCCGTTCCACATTCTATCAGCAGCAGGCTCGAAGGTATCAAAGCAGAGAAGTACATGCCAAAACTTATAACCTTGGCGAACTCGTTCTACGCCTACCAGAGAAGAAGAAGGACAAGCTCAAGCCCAAGTGGGAGGGTCCCTTCATCATTGATAAAGTTCTCACCGGAGGAGCGTACCGTCTACGTAATGTTGGGGAACGTAGTAGAAAATAAAAAAAATTACGCATCACCAAGATCAATCTATGGAGTCATCTAGCAATGAGAGAGATAGGAGTGCATCTACATACCCTTGTAGATCGCGAGTGGAAGCGTTCAAGAGAACGGGGTTGATGGAGTCGTACTCGTCGTGATCCAAATCACCGAAGATCCTAGTGCTGAACGGACGACACCTCCGCGTTCAACACACATACGGTTGGGAGACGCGTCTCCTCCTTCTTGATCCAGCAAGGGGGAAGGAGAGGTTGATGGAGATCCAGCAGCACGACGGCGTGGTGGTGGAAGTAGCGGGGATCTCGGCAGGGCTTCGCCAAGCTCAGCGAGAGGGAGAGGTGTTACGGGGGGAGAGGAAGGTGCCAGGGGCTTGGGTGCGCAGC
The DNA here is from genome assembly GCA_963921465.1 of Triticum timopheevii. Lineage (NCBI taxonomy): Eukaryota > Viridiplantae > Streptophyta > Magnoliopsida > Poales > Poaceae > Triticum > Triticum timopheevii. Next base: position 600,488,347 of record OY997267.1, read on the forward strand.
CCTCCCTCCCCCCCTCTTTATATAGGGGCCCTGGGGGGAACCAGCCCCCTAGAGATCCAATCTCAAGGGGGAGGCGGCGGCCAAAGGGGGGACTTGCCCCCCAAGTCAGGTGGGGCGCCCCCACCCCCAGGGTTTCCAACCCTAGGTGCAGGGGGAGGCCCAAGGGGAGGGCACCTGCCCACCAGGGGCTGGTTCCCTTCCCACTTCAGCCCATGGGGCCCTCCGGGATAGGTGGCCCCACCCGGTGGACCCCCGGGACCCTTTCGGTGGTCCCGGTACAATACCGATGACCCCCGAAACTTTACCGGTGGCCGAAACTAGACTTCCTATATACAAATCTTTACCTATGGACCATTCCGGAACTCCTCGTGACGTCCGGGATCTCATCCGGGACTCCAAACAACTTCCGGGTTACCGCATACTAATATCTCTACAACCCTAGCATCACCGAACCTTAAGGTTGTAGACCCTACGGATTCGAGAATCATGCAGACATGACCGAGACAGCTCTCCGTCCAATAACCAACAGCGAGATCTGGATACCCATGTTGGCTCCCACATGTTCCACTATGATCTCATCGAATGAACCACGATGTCGAGGATTCAAGTGATCCCGTATACAATTCCCTTTGTAAATCGGTACGTTACTTGCCCGAGATTTGATCGTCGGTATCCCAATACCTCGTTCAATCTCGTTACCGGCAAGTCACTTTACTCGTACCATAATGCATGATCCCGTGACCAACCACTTGGTCACATTGAGCTCATTATGATGATGCATTAACGAGTGGGCCCAGAGATACCTCTCCGTCATAAGGAGTGACAAATCCTAGTCTCGATCCGTGTCAACCCAACAGACACTTTCGGGGATACCTGTAGTATACCCTTATAGTCACCCAGTTACGTTGTGACGTTTGGTACACCCAAAGCACTCCTACGGTATCCGGGAGTTACACGATCTCATGGTCTAAGGAAATGATACTTGACATTGGAAAAGCTCTAGCAAACGAACTACACGATCTTGTGCTATGATAGGATTGGGTCTTGTCCATCACATCATTCTCCTAATGATGTGATCCCGTTATCAATGACATCCAATGTCCATAGTCAGGAAACCATGACTATCTGTTAATCAACGAGCTTGTCAACTAGAGGCTCACTAGGGACATATTGTGGTCTATGTATTCACACATGTATTATGATTTCCGGATAACACAATTATAGCATGAATAATAGACAATTATCATGAACAAGGAAATATAATAATAATAATTTTATTATTGCCTCTAGGGCATATTTCCAACAGTCTCCCACTTGCACTAGAGTCAATAATCTAGTTACATTGCGATGAATCGAACACCCATAGAGTTCTGGTGTTGATCATGTTTTGCTCGCAGAAGAGGTTTAGTCAACGGATCTGCGACATTCAGATCCGTATGCACTTTGCAAATATCTATGTCTCCATCTTGAACATTTTCACGAATGGAGTTGAAGCGATGCTTGATGTGCCTGGTCTTCTTGTGAAACGTGGGCTCCTTGGCAAGGGCAATAGCTCCAGTGTTGTCACAAAAGAGAGTGATCGGCCCCGACGCATTGGGTATGACTCCTAGGTCGGTGATGAACTCCTTCATCCAGATTGCTTCATGCGCTGCCTTCGAGGCTGCCATGTACTCCGCTTCACATGTAGATCATGCCACGATGCTTTGCTTGCAACTACACCAGCTTACTGCCCCACCATTCAAAATATATACGTATTCCAGTTTGTGACTTAGAGTCATCCATATCTGTGTTGAAGCTAGCGTCGACGTAACCCTTTATGACGAGCTCTTAGTCCCCTCCATAAACGAGAAACATATCCTTAGTCCTTTTCAGGTACTTCAGGATATTCTTGACCGCTGTCCAGTGTTCCATGCCGGGATTACTTTGGTACCTTCCTACCAAACTTACGGCAAGGTTTACATCAGGTCTGGTACACAGCATGACATACATAATAGACCCTATAGCCGAGGCATAGGGGATGACACTCATCCTTTTCTATCTTCTGCCATGATCGGGCATTGAGCCGAGCTCAATTTCACACCTTGCAACACAGGCAAGAACCCCTTCTTGGACTGATCCATATTGAACTTCTTCAATATCTTATCAAGGTATGTGCTTTGTGAAAGACCTATGAGGCGTCTCGATCTATCTCTATAGATCTTGATGCCTAATATGTAAGCAGCTTCTCCAAGGTCCTTCATTGAAAAACACTTAGTCAAGTAGGCCTTAATGTTGTCCAAAAGTTCTATATCATTTCCCATCAAAAGTATGTCATCTACATATAATATGAGAAATTCTACAGAGCTCCCACTCACTTTCTTGTAAACGCAGGCTTCTCCATAAGTCTGCATAAACCCAAACGCTTTGATTATTTCATCAAAGCGAATGTTCCAACTCCGAGATGCTTGCACCAGCCCATAAATGGATCGCTGGAGCTTGCACACCTTGTTAGCATTCTTAGGATCGACAAAACCTTCCGGCTGCATCATATACAGTTCTTCCTTAAGATAGCCGTTAAGGAATGCCGTTTTGACGTCCATTTGCCATATCTCATAATCATAGTATGCGACAATTGCTAACATGATTCGGACGGACTTCAGCTTCGCTACGGGAGAGAAAGTCTCATTGTAGTCAACCCCTTGAACTTGCCGATAACCCTTAGTGACTAGTCGATCTTTATAAATGGTAACATTACCATCCGCGTCCGTCTTCTTCTTAAAGATCCATTTGTTTTCTATCGCTCGCCGATCTCGGGCAAGTCTGTCAAAGTCCATACTTTGTTTTCATACATGGATCCTATCTCGGATTGCATGGCTTCAAGCCATTTGTTGGAATCTGGGCCCGCCATCGCTTCTTCATAGTTCGAAGGTTCACTATTGTCTAACAACATGATTTCTAGGACAGGGTTGCCATACCAGTCTGGTGTGGAATGTGTCCTTGTGGACCTTCAAAGTTCAGCAGCAACTTGATCCAAAGTACCTTGATCATCATCATTAACTTCCTCTCAAGTCGGTGCAGGCACCACAGGAACATCTTCCTAAGCTGCGCTACTTTCCGGTTCAAGAGGCAGTACTTCATCGAGTTTTACTTTCCTCCCACTTATTTCTTTCGAGAGAAACTCTTTCTCCAGAAAGGACCCGTTCTTGGCAACAAAGAACTTGCCTTCGGATCTAAGGTAGAAGGTATACCCAATGATTTCCTTAGGGTATCCTATGAAGACGCATTTTTCCGACTTGGGTTCGAGATTTTCAGGTTGAAGTTTCTTGACATAAGCATCGCATCCCCAAACTTTTCGAAACGACAGCTTAGGTTTATTCCCAAACCATAATTCATATGGTGTCGTCTCAACGGATTTAGATTGTGCCCTATTTAAAGTGAATGTACCTGTCTCTAGAGCGTATCCCCAAAATGATAGCGGTAAATCGATAAGAGACATCATAGAACGCACCATATCCAATAGAGTGCGATTAGGATGTTCGGACACACCGTTACGCTGAGGTGTTCCAGGTGGAGTGAGTTGTGAAATGATTCCAAATTTCCTTAAGTGCGTACCAAATTCGTGACTTAAATATTCTCCTCCATGATATGATTGTAAGAACTTTATTTTTCAGTCACGTTGATTCTCTACCTCATTCTGAAATTCCTTGAACTTTTCAAAGGTCTCAGACTTGTGTTTCATCAACTAGACATACCCATATCTACTTAAGTCATCAGTGAGAGTGAGATAGCCACCGTGAGCCTCAACGCTCATTGGACCGCACACATCAGTATGTATAATTTCCAATAAGTTGGTTGCTCGCTCCATTGTTCTGGAGAATGGAGTCTTAGTCATTTTACCCATGAGGTATGGTTCGCACGTGTCAAATGATTCGAAATCAAGAGACTCCAAAAGTCCATCTGTATGGAGCTTCTTCATGCGTTTAACACCAATGTGACCAAGGCGGCAGTGCCACAAGTATGTGGGACTATCGTTATCAACCTTACATCTTTTGGTATTCACACTATGAATGTGTGTAACATCACGTTCGAGATTCATTAAGAATAAACCATTGACCAGCGGGGCATGACCATAAAACATACCTCTCATATAAATAGAACAACCATTATTCTCGGATTTAAATGAGTAGCCATCTCGTATTAAACGAGATCCAGATACAATGTTCATGCTGAAAGCTGGCACTAAATAACAATTATTGAGGTTTAAAATTAATCCCGTAGGTAAATGTAGAGGTAGCGTGCCGACGGCGATCACATCGACCTTGGAACCATTCCTGACGTGCATCGTCACCTCGTCCTTCGGCAGTCTCCGCTTATTCCACAACTCCTGTTTTGAGTTACAAATATGAGCAACCGCACCGGTATCAAATACCCAGGAGCTACTACGAGTACTGGTAAGGTACACATCAATTATATGTATATCACATATACCTTTGGTGTTGCCGGCCTTCTTGTCCGCTAAGTACTTGGGGCAGTTCCGCTTCCAGTGTCCGCTTCCCTTGCAATAAAAGCATTCAGTCTCAGGTTTGGGTCCATGCTTTGGCTTCTTCCCGACAACTGTCTTACTCGGCGCGGCAACTCCCTTGCCGTCCTTCTTGAAGTTCTTCTTACCCTTGCATTTCTTGAAACTAGTGGTTTTATTGACCATCAACACTTGATGTTCCTTTTTGATTTCTACCTTCACTGATTTCAGCATTGAAAATACCTCAGGTATAGTTTTCACCATCCCCTGCATATTGTAGTTCATCACAAAACTCTTGTAGCTAGGTGGGAGCAACTGAAGGATTTTTTCAATAACCGCCTCATCCGGGAGGTTAATGTCCAGCTGGGACAAGCGGTTGGGCAACCCAGACATTTTGAGTATGTGCTCACTGACAGAACTATTTTCCTACATCTTACAATTGTAGAACTTGTCGGAGACTTCATATCTCTCGACCCGGGCATGAGCTTGGAAAACCATTTTCAGCTCTTCGAACATCTCAAATGCTCCATGTTGCTCAAGACGCTTTTGGAGCCCCGGTTCTAAGCTGTAAAGCATGCCGCGCTGAATGAGGGAGTAGTCATCAACACGCGACTGCCAGGCGTTCATAACGTCTTGAGTTGCAGGGGAAAACGGGTGCTTCACCTAGCGGTGCATCTAGGACATATGCTCTTTTGGCAGCTATGAGGATGATCCTCAAGTTCCGGACCCAGTGTGTGTAGTTGCTGCCATCGTCTTTCAGCTTGGTTTTCTCTAGGAACACGTTGAAGTTGAGGGCAACATTAGCGTGGGCCATTTGATCTACAAGACATATTGCAAAAGTTTTAGACTAAGTTCATGATAATTAAGTTCATCTAATCAAATTATTTAATGAACTCCCACTCAGATAGACATCCCTCTAGTCATCTAAGTGATCCATGATCCGAGTCAACTAGGCCGTGTCTGATCATCACGTGAGACAGACTAGTCATCATCGGTGAACATCTTCATGTTGATCGTATCTTCTATACGACTCATGTTCGACCTTTCGGTCTCTTGTGTTTCGAGGCCATGTCTCTACATGCTAGGCTCGTCAGGTCAACCTAAGTGTTTTTGCATGTGTAAATCTGTCTTACACCCGTTGTATGTGAACGCTAGAATCTATCACACCCGATCATCATGTGGTGCTTCGAAACAACGAACTTTCGCAACGGCGCACAGTTAGGGGGAACACTTTCTTGAAATTATTATGAGGGATCATCTTATTTACTACCGACATTCTAAGCAAATAAGATGCAAAAACATGATAAACATCACAAGCAATCAAATAGTCACATGATATGGCCAATATCATTTTGCTCCTTTTGATCTCCATCTTCGGGGCGCCATGATCATCATCATCACCGGCATGACACCATGATCTCCATCATCGTGTCTTCATGAAGTTGTCACGCCAACGATTACTTCTACTACTATGGCTAACGGTTTAGCAATAAAGTAAAGTAATTACATGGCATTATTCAATGACACGCAGGTCATACAATAATTAAGACAACTCCTATGGCTCCTGCCGGTTGTCATACTCATCGGCATGCAAGTCGTGATTCCTATTACAAGAACATGATCAATCTCATACATCACACATATTTATCATTCATCACATCCTTTTGGCCATATCACATCACAAGGCATATGCTGCAAAAACAAGTTAGACATCCTCTAATTGTTGTTGCATGTTTTTACGTGGCTGCAAGAGGGTTCTAGCAAGAACATTTCTTACCTACGTCAAAACCACAACGTGATATGCCAATTTATATTTACCCTTCATAAGGATCCTTTTCATCGAATCCGATCCGACTAAAGTGGGAGAGACAGACACCCGCTAGCCACCTTATGCAACTAGTGCATGTCAGTCGGTGTAACCTGTCTCACGTAAGTGTACGTGTAAGGTCGGTCCGGGCTGCTTCATCCCATGATGCCGCCGAAACAAGATAAGACTAGTAGTGGCAAGTAAATTGACAACATCTACACCCACAACAAAATTGTGTTCTACTCGTGCATAGAAACTACGCATAGACCTAGCTCATGATGCCACTGTTGGGGAACGTAGTAGAAAATAACATTTTTTACGCATCACCAAGATCAATATATGGAGTCATCTAGCAACGAGAGAGATAGGAGTGCATCTACATACCCTTGTAGATCGCGAGCGGAAGCGTTCAAGAGAACGGGGTTGATGGACTCGTACTCGTCGTGATCCAAATCACCGAAGATCCTAGTGCGGAATGGACGACACCTCCACGTTCAACACACGTACGGTTGGGAGAAACATCTCCTCCTCCTTGGTCCAGCAAGGGGGAAGGAGAGGTTGATGGAGATCCAGCAGCACGACGGCGTGGTGGTGGAAGTAGCGGGGATCTCGGCAGGGCTTCACCAAGCTCAGCGAGAGGGAGAGGTGTTACGGGGGGAGAGGGAGGTGCCAGGGGCTTGTGTGCGCAGCCCTCCCTCCTCCCTCTTTATATAGGGGCCCTGGGGGGGCGCCGGCCCCCTAGAGATCCAATCTCAAGGGGGGGGGGGTGGCCAAAGGGGGGACTTGCCTCCCAAGTCAGGTGGGGCGCCCCCACCCCTAGGGTTTCCAACCCTAGGCGCCGGGGAAGGCCCAAGGGGGGCGCACCAGCCCACCAGGGGCTGGTTCCCTTCCCACTTCAGCCCATGGGGCCCTCCAGGATAGGTGACCCCACCCAGTGGACCCCCGGGACCCTTCCGGTGGTCCCGTTACAATACCGGTGACCCCCGAAACTTTCCCGGTGGCCGAAACTGGACTTCCTATATACAAATATTTACCTCCGGACCATTCTGGAACTCATCGTGACGTCTGGGATCTAATCCGGGACTCCGAAAAAATTTTGGGTTACCGCATACTAATATCTCTACAACCCTAGCGTCACCGAACCTTAAGTGTGTAGACCCTACGGGTTCAGGAATCACGCAGACATGACCGAGACAGCTCTTCGGCCAATAACCAATAGCGGGATCTGGATACCCATGATAGATCCCACATGTTCCACGATGATCTCATTGAATGAACCATGATGTCAAGGATTCAAGTAATCCTGTATACAATTCCCTTTGTCAATCAGTACGTTACTTGCCCGAGATTCGATCGTCTTGATCCCAATACCTCGTTCAATCTCGTTACCGGCAAGTCACTTGACTCGTACCATAATGCATGATCCCGTGACCAATAAATTGGTCACATTGAGCTCATTATGATGATGCATTACCGAGTGGGCCCAGAGATACCTCTCCGTCATACGGAGTGACAAATCCCAGTCTCGATCCGTGTCAACCCAACAGACACTTTCGGGGATACCAGTAGTATACCTTTATAGTCATCCAGTTACGTTGTGACGTTTGGTACACCCAAAGCACTCCTACGGTATCCGGGAGTTACACGATCTCATGGTAAATGATACTTGACATTGGAAAAGCTCTAGCAAACGAACTACACGATCTTGTGCTATGCTTAGGATTGGGTCTTGTCCATCACATCATTCTCCTAATGATGTGATCCCGTTATCAATGACATCCAATGTCCATAGTCAAAAAACTATGACTATCTGTTGATCAACGAGCTAGTCAACTAGAGGCTCACTAGGGACATGTTGTGGTCTATGTATTCACACATGTATTACGATTTCCGGATAACACATTTATAGCATGAATAATAGACAATTATCCTGAACAAGGAAATATAATATTAATCATTTTGTTATTGCCTCTAGGGCATATTTACAAAATGTAATGCATCAAATAATAGGCTCGAGCCGAACCCATGGAACACGGCCAGACTCCGAAGATTCTACGCCTAGTGCCGAACTCAAAGTTCGTCTCCCTACCTCCGCCTTTTTAATTATGTCCTCCTTCTTTCTCTTTCTTTTCCTCCTTTCTTTTCACACGTAATGCCTTAAATGCTTTACAGATGCTTCGATCGCTCCGGCCGCACTATGCATGCTCAATATACCTGGGGGCTTCCTATATGGAAGCTTAATATAACTATTTTCAAGGCTTTATGCCCACCACATATGCATCACCTTTCCATATGTGCCTTTTCTTCACCATTATATGCATCGATATGACTTAAGTTTTGGCCATGCTGGGTTTCCTGGCTCTTGTGTTTATGCCCTATGTTCTCGTTAATTCGGCTAGGGCATAAGGGGAGCACCTCTGCGATTGTTACTGTCGGGTCAGCCGGATGTGTACCTCAGAGTGGGTGAAGCCGAAAGCTAGCGTTCTTAAGGGAATATTCGGTCGGTGAACAAAAGATGTTTTTATCTATTACAACATAAACCCCCAGATGTTTTGTATCCTGCGTCTCTGTTCGTAGTTCAGACATGCACATTAATGCATGCGTACCCAGGGAAAGGAACCCTTAACGGAACCATTCTCTTTGGAAGATGTTTCTTACTAACCATGTAATATAACATAACTCGTTGGGTACTTGTCTGTTCAAGCACTTATGACCCCTACGCCTGGTTTCCACGTGTACCCCAGTTTTACATAACTGAGCGGGTATTCGGATACACTTCGGACAGTCGGGTCCGGAGGTTGAAGCAAAAAGGTCTGCCAAGACAAATGATTTACAATCCGGCTAGGGACTACATACGTCCACTGAAGTACATAGTCACTTGGACTGGCTAAATTCTTCTTCTATACCATCCAACAGGCTGTCTAGCCAACAATCCTGTTGGGAATATTTTGCGGCTAATTCTACTTGGTCATATACCAGACTTACGGGGATCTCTTTCCCATCTAGCCACACCAGTCCAACCTCGGCCATATGGTTCGGGTCAGCCTTGGCGTATCGCATCTTCACCATGGCCCAGGCTTCCCTTGCAACTTGTCGGCAGGCCGATATCTTCTATAATCGGAAGAGCCGCCGTGCTCCCTTGAGCATATCCACAAGCTCCCACATGCCTCCTAGAAGGGAAATGGATGGCCACAAGGCCTGGGAAATACCCTGCATCACCTGCCGAACTCGTTCATGCAGTTGTGAGAGATCTTGCAGCAGATCGCCTGTGGATCTGGGCATCTCCTTTTCAGGACGGCCTGTCAGCATACCTATAGACATAACTCTGTTAATGCATTTCTTCGCGGAACTGTACTGCAGTTCGTTTAAAGACTTACCATAAATGCTGCATCGAAGCCTCGTATTCTCCTTCACAGAGTGAGCAAGCTGGGCCCGAACATCTGCTAATTCGATGCCCAGCCGGATATTGGCATCTTGGAGATTATTTTTCTCCTGCCTAACCTGTGTAAGCACACGCTCACCAGCCTTTAGCTATCTTCGATCGTACGGCTCATCCTCTCGTACGATCTCTGGACTCTCTTCGGGATTGTCTGCGGAATCTTTTGTTAGATTTCTAAAGCATGCCGAATATTAACTGGTCAATGTACTTACATTCTCTTTGATTGAGACAAGTATTACCAGATGAGGCCTTCTCGGATTCCTCTATTTTGGCAAGTTCGGCCCTCAGCTGTGCCTTGCATGCCTCTAGCTCTTGAGATAAATGGGTATTCTTCTCTACAAGAACCTATGCATACAATGATCCTTAAATCAGTTGTGCCAACTGCTTCAAGTCTCAAGGGCTACTAATATACATACTTATCAAATTTTCTTACCCGTATATCCTTTACATACTGATCCGTGCCTCTGGCGAGTCCATCTTGAGTAGCTCAGATGTACGCGTCTCCTGAGTTGAAGGCATTAAATGCCTCTTCGGAGAAACTGGCGTCGCTAAGTACGGCCCGTCGGCGCCGGTGATTCATGGTGCTCTCCACTTTGGAATTCGTAGCGGTGAGCCTATCCGCATCCTCTGTAGGAGGACAATTCGGTCTTGTACCCACATTAGCCTCCACTCGTGAGGCCGGTTCTGGAATCCGGCTAGCGGAGGCGTGGCCAGCGGGGTCTCTGGATATAGTCCGGCAACTACTCTTTCTGCCAGGACACAATGGACGCTGTTACATTTCAAAGATGATAATCACGGAGCAGGTTTTAAATTATACCTCTACGACAGCGTCTCAATCCTAACCGCCTTCCTCTTAAGCCTGCCTGGCCTGGGTGCCGTTTGCTGATGAGCCCCCATGGGCTCGGCGCCGTGTCCCAATAGCCGTTTCTATAAAAGTACAATATACGTGCATAAGGTATGGCATAAAGAAGGAATCCTTCTCGAAGTTAGGACTTTGGCTTTACTTAGGTGTGATACAGGGAGCAGTCCGGGATAATCGGCGATGATGGCCACCAAGGTGCCGTCACAGCTTGCCTGGTAAAATGTCCCATCGATGAGCTCCACAAATATGTCCGGATCTTCTTCAAGTCCGGGGTCAACAGTCCGGTTAGGATCCTCTCGCTGCGGAGATGGGCTGTTGAACTCTTTCACGACCTTTTTCCGTTCCTACTATGAAATAGCAAGGTAAATAATTGTGACAAGGGATGCAAGAATGAATAGAGTTGAGTAAAGGATGACAGCTTACCCAGCTTGGAGGGTTGTACATGGAAAATTTGTCCCATGGCTTAATGCGGAGGAACTCCTCTTCTTCTCCTTCGTACAAATCGGACAATATTCTCGCCAGAGCGGTGGCGGAGTCTGGAGGGGGTAGACGCCGAGAACCCTGGCGTCTAGCCCTGGATTCCAAGAAGGACTCTTGCCTTTCGGGAAAAACCGACTTGGAGGAGGCTTTTACTCCAAGTTTCGACCTCAGGGCTCAATATATAAATATAGGGGCAGGGCTAGCACAAAAGATACATCAAGAAACACCAAGCCGTATGCCGGAAACCCCTTCCCCTCTAGTTTATCCTCCGTCATAGTTTTCGTAGTGCTTAGGCGAAGCCCTGCAGAGATTGTTCTTCACCAACACCGTCACCACGCCGTTGTGCTGCCGAAACTCATCTACTACTTCACCCTTCTTGCTGGATCAAGAAGGCGAGGACGTCATCAAGCTAAACGTGTGCTGAACACGAAGGTGATGTATGTTCGATACTTGATCGGGACGGATCATGAAGGTGTACGACTACATCAACCACGTTGATAAACGCTTCCACTTTGCTATCTTCAAGGGTATGAAGATACCCCCCCCCCTCTCGTTGCTATGCATCACCATGATCTTGCGTGTGTGTAGGATTTTTTTTTGAAATTACTACGTTCCCCAATAGTGGCATCCGAGCCAGGTTTATGCGTAGATGTTATATGCACGAGTAGAACACAAGTGAGTTGTGGGCGATAATAGTCATACTGCTTACCAGCATGTCATACTTTGATTCAGCGGTATTGTTGGATGAAGCGGCCCGGGCCGACATTACGTGTATGCTTACGCGAGACTAGTTCTACCGATGTGCTTCACACACAGGTGGCTGGCGGGTGTCAGTTTCTCCAACTTTAGTTGAATCGGGTGTGGCTACGCCCGGTCCCTGTTGAAGGTTAAAACAACACATACTTGACAAAAAATCATTGTGGTTTTGATGTGTAGGTAAGAACCTTTCTTGCTCAGCACGTAGCAGCCACGTAAAACTTGCAACAACAAAGTAGAGGACGTCTAACTTGTTTTTGCAGGGCATGTTGTGATGTGATATGGTCAAGACATGATGCTAAATTTTATTGTATGAGATGATCATGTTTTGTAACAGAGTTATCGGCAACTGGCAGGAACCATATGGTTGTCGCTTTATTGTATGGAATGCAATCGCCGTATAATTGCTTTTACTTTATCACTAAGCGGTAGCGATAGTCGTACAAACAATAGTTGGCGAGACGACAATGATGCTGTTCGCGCCGGTGACGATGGTGATCATGATGGTGCTTTGGAGATGGAGATCAAAGGCACAAGATGATGATGGCCATATCATATCGGGTATATTGATTGCATGTGATGTTTATCCTTTATGCATCTTATTTTGCTTAGGTAGACGGTAGCATTATAAGATGATCTCTCACTAAATTTCAAGGTACAAGTGTTCTCCCTGAGTATGCACCGTTGCGAAAGTTCATTGTGCCGAGACACCACGTGATGATCGGGTGTGATAAGCTCTACGTTCACATACAACGGGTGCAAGCCAGTTTTGCACACGCAAAATACTCGGGTTAAACTTGACGAACCTAGCATATGCAGATATGGCCTCGGAACACTGAGACCGAAAGGTCGAGCGTGAATCATATAGTAGATATGATCAACATAGTAATGTTCAGCATTGAAAACTACTCCATCTCACATGATGATCGAACATGGATTAGTTGATTTGGATCACGTGATCACTTAGATGATTATAGGGATGTCTATCTAAGTGGGAGTTCTTAAGTAATATGATTGATTGAACTTTAATTTGTCATGAACTTAGTACCCGATAGTATTTTGCAAATTATGTTGTAGATCAATAGCTCGCGATGTTGCTTCCCTATGTTTTTATATGTGTTCCTATAGAAAACTAAGTTGAAAGATGATAGTAGCAATGATGCGGACTAGGTCCATGATCTGAGGTTTATCCTCATTGCTGCATAGAAGAATTATGTCCTGGATGCACCGCTAGCGGGATCTGGATACCCACGTTGGATCCCACATGTTCCACGATGATCTCATCGAATGATCCATTATGTCAGGGATTCAAGTAATCCCGTATACAATTCCCTTTGTCAATCGATACATTACTTGACCGAGATTCGATCGTCTTGATCCCAATACCTCGTTCAATCTCGTTTCCGGCAAGTCACTTGACTCGTACCGTAATGCATGATCCCGTGACCAATCACTTGGTCACATTGAGCTCATTATCATGATGCATTAACGAGTGGGCCCAGAGATACCTCTCCGTCATAAGGAGTGACAAATCCTAGTCTCGATCCGTGTCAACCCAACAGACACTTTCGGGGATACCTGTAGTATACCCTTATAGTCACCCAGTTACGTTGTGACGTTTGGTACACCCAAAGCACTCCTACGGTATCCGGGAGTTACACGATCTCATGGTCTAAGGAAATGATACTTGACATTGGAAAAGCTCTAGCAAACGAACTACACGATCTTGTGCTATGATAGGATTGGGTCTTGTCCATCACATCATTCTCCTAATGATGTGATCCCGTTATCAATGACATCCAATGTCCATAGTCAGGAAACCATGACTATCTGTTAATCAACGAGCTTGTCAACTAGAGGCTCACTAGGGACATATTGTGGTCTATGTATTCACACATGTATTATGATTTCCGGATAACACAATTATAGCATGAATAATAGACAATTATCATGAACAAGGAAATATAATAATAATAATTTTATTATTGCCTCTAGGGCATATTTCCAACAGTCTCCCACTTGCACTAGAGTCAATAATCTAGTTACATTGCGATGAATCGAACACCCATAGAGTTCTGGTGTTGATCATGTTTTGCTCGCAGAAGAGGTTTAGTCAACGGATCTGCGACATTCAGATCCGTATGCACTTTGCAAATATCTATGTCTCCATCTTGAACATTTTCACGAATGGAGTTGAAGCGATGCTTGATGTGCCTGGTCTTCTTGTGAAACGTGGGCTCCTTGGCAAGGGCAATAGCTCCAGTGTTGTCACAAAAGAGAGTGATCGGCCCCGACGCATTGGGTATGACTCCTAGGTCGGTGATGAACTCCTTCATCCAGATTGCTTCATGCGCTGCCTTCGAGGCTGCCATGTACTCCGCTTCACATGTAGATCATGCCACGATGCTTTGCTTGCAACTACACCAGCTTACTGCCCCACCATTCAAAATATATACGTATTCCAGTTTGTGACTTAGAGTCATCCATATCTGTGTTGAAGCTAGCGTCGACGTAACCCTTTATGACGAGCTCTTAGTCCCCTCCATAAACGAGAAACATATCCTTAGTCCTTTTCAGGTACTTCAGGATATTCTTGACCGCTGTCCAGTGTTCCATGCCGGGATTACTTTGGTACCTTCCTACCAAACTTACGGCAAGGTTTACATCAGGTCTGGTACACAGCATGACATACATAATAGACCCTATAGCCGAGGCATAGGGGATGACACTCATCCTTTTCTATCTTCTGCCATGATCGGGCATTGAGCCGAGCTCAATTTCACACCTTGCAACACAGGCAAGAACCCCTTCTTGGACTGATCCATATTGAACTTCTTCAATATCTTATCAAGGTATGTGCTTTGTGAAAGACCTATGAGGCGTCTCGATCTATCTCTATAGATCTTGATGCCTAATATGTAAGCAGCTTCTCCAAGGTCCTTCATTGAAAAACACTTAGTCAAGTAGGCCTTAATGTTGTCCAAAAGTTCTATATCATTTCCCATCAAAAGTATGTCATCTACATATAATATGAGAAATTCTACAGAGCTCCCACTCACTTTCTTGTAAACGCAGGCTTCTCCATAAGTCTGCATAAACCCAAACGCTTTGATCATTTCATCAAAGCGAATGTTCCAACTCCGAGATGCTTGCACCAGCCCATAAATGGATCGCTGGAGCTTGCACACCTTGTTAGCATTCTTAGGATCGACAAAACCTTCCGGCTGCATCATATACAGTTCTTCCTTAAGATAGCCGTTAAGGAATGCCATTTTGACGTCCATTTGCCATATCTCATAATCATAGTATGCGACAATTGCTAACATGATTCGGACGGACTTCAGCTTCGCTACGGGAGAGAAAGTCTCATTGTAGTCAACCCCTTGAACTTGCCGATAACCCTTAGTGACTAGTCGATCTTTATAAATGGTAACATTACCATCCGCGTCCGTCTTCTTCTTAAAGATCCATTTGTTTTCTATCGCTCGCCGATCTCGGGCAAGTCTGTCAAAGTCCATACTTTGTTTTCATACATGGATCCTATCTCGGATTGCATGGCTTCAAGCCATTTGTTGGAATCTGGGCCCGCCATCGCTTCTTCATAGTTCGAAGGTTCACTATTGTCTAACAACATGATTTCTAGGACAGGGTTGCCATACCAGTCTGGTGTGGAATGTGTCCTTGTGGACCTTCAAAGTTCAGCAGCAACTTGATCCAAAGTACCTTGATCATCATCATTAACTTCCTCTCAAGTCGGTGCAGGCACCACAGGAACATCTTCCTAAGCTGCGCTACTTTCCGGTTCAAGAGGCAGTACTTCATCGAGTTTTACTTTCCTCCCACTTATTTCTTTCGAGAGAAACTCTTTCTCCAGAAAGGACCCGTTCTTGGCAACAAAGAACTTGCCTTCGGATCTAAGGTAGAAGGTATACCCAATGATTTCCTTAGGGTATCCTATGAAGACGCATTTTTCCGACTTGGGTTCGAGATTTTCAGGTTGAAGTTTCTTGACATAAGCATCGCATCCCCAAACTTTTCGAAACGACAGCTTAGGTTTATTCCCAAACCATAATTCATATGGTGTCGTCTCAACGGATTTAGATGGTGCCCTATTTAAAGTGAATGTAGCTGTCTCTAGAGCGTATCCCCAAAATGATAGCGGTAAATCGGTAAGAGACATCATAGAACACACCATATCCAATAGAGTGCGATTAGGATGTTCGGACACACCGTTACGCTGAGGTGTTCCAGGTGGAGTGAGTTGTGAAATGATTCCAAATTTCCTTAAGTACGTACCAAATTCGTGACTTAAATATTCTCCTTCATGATCTGATTGTAAGAACTTTATTTTTCGGTCACGTTGATTCTCTACCTCATTCTGAAATTCCTTGAACTTTTCAAAGGTCTCAGACTTGTGTTTCATCAACTAGACATACCCATATCTACTTAAGTCATCAGTGAGAGTGAGATAGCCACCGTGAGCCTCAACGCTCATTGGACCGCACACATCAGTATGTATAATTTCCAATAAGTTGGTTGCTCGCTCCATTGTTCCGGAGAATGGAGTCTTAGTCATTTTACCCATGAGGTATGGTTCGCACGTGTCAAATGATTCGAAATCAAGAGACTCCAAAAGTCCATCTGTATGGAGCTTCTTCATGCATTTAACACCAATGTGACCAAGGCAGCAGTGCCACAAGTATGTGGGACTATCGTTATCAACCTTACATCTTTTGGTATTCACACTATGAATGTGTGTAACATCACGTTCGAGATTCATTAAGAATAAACCATTGACCAGCGGGGCATGACCATAAAACATACCTCTCATATAAATAGAACAACCATTATTCTCGGATTTAAATGAGTAGCCATCTCGTATTAAACGAGATCCAGATACAATGTTCATGCTCAAAGCTGGCACTAAATAACAATTATTGAGGTTTAAAACTAATCCTGTAGGTAAATGTAGAGGTAGCGTGCCGACGGCGATCACATCGACCTTGGAACCATTCCTGACGTGCATCGTCAACTCTTCCTTCGGCAGTCTCCGCTTATTCCACAGCTCCTGTTTTGAGTTACAAATATGAGC
This sequence comes from Triticum timopheevii, assembly GCA_963921465.1. NCBI lineage: Eukaryota > Viridiplantae > Streptophyta > Magnoliopsida > Poales > Poaceae > Triticum > Triticum timopheevii. The sequence continues at coordinate 600,505,281 of OY997267.1, forward strand.
AACCGCACCGGTATCAAATACCCAGGAGCTACTACGAGTACTGGTAAGGTACACATCAATTATATGTATATCACATATACCTTTGGTGTTGCCGGCCTTCTTGTCCGCTAAGTACTTGGGGCAGTTCCGCTTCCAGTGTCCGCTTCCCTTGCAATAAAAGCACTCAGTCTCAGGTTTGGGTCCATGATTTGGCTTCTTCCCGACAACTATCTTACTGGGCGCGGCAACTCCCTTGCTGTCCTTCTTGAAGTTCTTCTTACCCTTGCATTTCTTGAAACTAGTGGTTTTATTGACCATCAACATTTGATGTTCCTTTTTGATTTCTACCTTCACTGATTTCAGCATTGAAAATACCTCAGGAATAGTTTTCACCATCCCCTGCATATTGTAGTTCATCACAAAACTCTTGTAGCTAGGTGGCAGCAACTGAAGGATTTTGTCAATGACCGCCTCATCCGGGAGGTTAATGTCCAGCTGGGACAAGCGGTTGGGCAACCCAGACATTTTGAGTATGTGCTCACTGATAGAACTATTTTCCTACATCTTACAATTGTAGAACTTGTCGGAGACTTCATATCTCTCGACCCGGGCATGAGCTTGGAAAACCATTTTCAGCTCTTCGAACATCTCATATGCTCCGTGTTGCTCAAGACGCTTTTGGAGCCCTGGTTCTAAGCTGTAAAGCATGCCGCGCTGAATGAGGGAGTAGTCATCAACACGCGACTGCCAGGCGTTCATAACGTCTTGAGTTGCGGGGGAAAACGGGTGCTTCACCTAGCGGTGCATCTAGGACATATGCTCTTTTGGCAGCTATGAGGATGATCCTCAAGTTCCGGACCCAGTGTGTGTAGTTGCTGCCATCGTCTTTCAGCTTGGTTTTCTCTAGGAACACGTTGAAGTTGAGGGCAACATTAGCGTGGGCCATTTGATCTACAAGACATATTGCAAAAGTTTTAGACTAAGTTCATGATAATTAAGTTCATCTAATCAAATTATTTAATGAACTCCCACTCAGATAAACATCCCTCTAGTCATCTAAGTGATCCATGATCCGAGTCAACTAGGCCGTGTCTGATCATCACGTGAGACGGACTAGTCATCATCGGTGAACATCTTCATGTTGATCGTATCTTCTATACGACTCATGTTCGACCTTTCAGTATCTTGTGTTCCGAGGCCATGTCTCTACATGCTAGGCTCGTCAAGTCAACCTCAGTGTTTTTGCATGTGTAGATCTATCTTACACCCGTTGTATCTGAACGTTTGAATCTATCACACCCGATCATCATGTGGTGCTTCGAAACAACGAACTTTCGCAACGGCGCACAGTTAGGGGGAACACTTTCTTGAAATTATTATGAGGGATCATCTTATTTACTACCGACATTCTAAGCAAATAAGATGCAAAAACATGATAAACATCACAAGCAATCAAATAGTCACATGATATGGCCAATATCATTTTGCTCCTTTTGATCTCCATCTTCGGGGCGCCATGATCATCATCATCACCGGCATGACACCATGATCTCCATCATTGTGTCTTCATGAAGTTGTCACGCCAACGATTACTTCTACTACTATGGCTAACGGTTTAGCAATAAAGTAAAGTAATTACATGGCATTATTCAATGACACGCAGGTCATACAATAATTAAGACAACTCCTATGGCTCCTGCCGGTTGTCATACTCATCGACATGCAAGTCGTGATTCCTATTACAAGAACATGATCAATCTCATACATCACATATATTTATCATTCATCACATCCTTTTGGCCATATCACATCACAAGGCATATGCTGCAAAAACAAGTTAGACATCCTCTAATTGTTGTTGCATGTTTTTACGTGGCTGCAATAGGGTTCTAGCAAGAACATTTCTTACCTACGTCAAAACCACAACGTGATATGCCAATTTATATTTACCCTTCATAAGGACCCTTTTCATCGAATCCGATCCGACTAAAGTGGGAGAGACAAACACCCGCTAGCCACCTTTTGCAACTAGTGCATGTCAATCGGTGTAACCTGTCTCACGTAAGCGTACGTGTAAGGTCGGTCCGGGCTGCTTCATCCCATGATGCCGCCGAAACAAGATAAGACTAGTAGTGGCAAGTAAATTGACAACATCTACGCCCACAACAAAATTGTGTTCTACTCGTGCATAGAAACTACGCATAGACCTAGCTCATGATGCCACTGTTGGGGAACGTAGTAGAAAATAACATTTTTTACGAATCACCAAGATCAATATATGGAGTCATCTAGCAACGAGAGAGATAGGAGTGCATCTACATACCCTTGTAGATCGCGAGCGGAAGCGTTCAAGAGAACGGGGTTGATGGAGTCGTACTCGTCGTGATCCAAATCACCGAAGATCCTAGTGCCGAATGGACGACACCTCCGCGTTCAACACACGTACGGTTGGGAGAAACATCTCCTCCTTCTTGATCCAGCAAGGGGGAAGGAGAGGTTGATGGAGATCCAGCAGCACGACGGCGTGGTGGTGGAAGTAGCGGGGATCTCGGCAGGGCTTCACCAAGCTCAGCGAGAGGGAGAGGTGTTACGGGGGGAGAGGGAGGTGCCAGGGGCTTGTGTGCGCAGCCCTCCCTCCCCCCTCTTTATATAGGGGCCCTGGGGGGCGCCGGCCCCCTAGAGATCCAATCTCAAGGGGGGGGGGCGGCCAAAGGGGGGGCTTGCCCCCCAAGTCAGGTGGGGCGCCCCCACCCCTAGGGTTTCCAACCCTAGGCGCAGGGGAAGGCCCAAGGGGGGCGCACCAGCCCACCAGGGGCTGGTTCCCTTCCCACTTCAGCCCATGGGGCCCTCCGGGATAGGTGGCCCCACCCAGTGGACCCCCGGGACCCTTCCGGCGGTCCCGTTACAATACCGGTGACCCCCAAAACTTTCCCGGTGGCCGAAACTGGACTTCCTATATACAAATATTTACCTCCGGACCATTCCGGAACTCATCGTGACGTCTGGGATCTCATCCGGGACTCCAAAAAAAATTTGGGTTACCGCATACTAATATCTCTACAACCCTAGCGTCACCGAACCTTAAGTGTGTAGACCCTACGGGTTCAGGAATCACGCAGACATGACCGAGACAGCTCTCCGGCCAATAACCAATAGCGGGATCTGGATACCCATGTTGGATCCCACATGTTCCACGATGATCTCATTGAATGAACCATGATGTCAAGGATTCAAGTAATCCTGTATACAATTCCCTTTGTCAATCGGTACGTTACTTGCCCGAGATTCGATCGTCTTGATCCCAATACCTCGTTCAATCTCGTTACCGGCAAGTCACTTGACTCGTACCATAATGCATGATCCGGTGACCAATCACTTGGTCTCATTGAGCTCATTATGATGATGCATTACCAAGTGGGCCCAGAGATACCTCTCCGTCATACGGAGTGACAAATCCCAGTCTCGATCCGTGTCAACCCAACAGACACTTTTGGGGATACCTGTAGTATACCTTTATAGTCATCCAGTTACGTTGTGACGTTTGGTACACCCAAAGCACTCCTACGGTATCCGGGAGTTACACGATCTCATGGTAAATGATACTTGACATTGGAAAAGCTCTAGCAAACGAACTACACGGTCTTGTGCTATGCTTAGGATTGGGTCTTGTCCATCACATCATTCTCCTAATGATGTGATCCCGTTATCAATGACATCCAATGTCCATAGTCAAAAAACCATGACTATCTGTTGATCAACGAGCTAGTCAACTAGAGGCTCACTAGGGACATGTTGTGGTCTATGTATTCACACATGTATTACGATTTCCGGATAACACATTTATAGCATGAATAATAGACAATTATCATGAACAAGGAAATATAATAATAATCATTTTGTTATTGCCTCTAGGGCATATTTCCAAAACGTAATGCATCAAATAACAGGCTCGAGCCGAACCCATAGAACACGGCCAGACTCCGAAGATTCTACGCCTAGTGCCGAACTCAAAGTTCGTCTCCCTACCTCCGCCTTTTTAATTATGTCCTTCTTCTTTCTCTTTCTTTTCCTCCTTTCTTTTCACACATAATGCCTTAAATGCTTTACAGATGCTTCGATCGCTCCGGCCGCACTATGCATGCTCAATATACTTGGGGGCTTCCTATATGGAAGCTTAATATAACTATTTTCAAGGCTTTATGCCTACCACATATGCGTCACCTTTCCATATGTGCCTTTTCTTCACCATTATATGCATCGATATGACTTAAGTTTTGGCCATGCTGGGTTTCCTGGCTCTTGTGTTTATGCCCTATGTTCTCGTTAATTCGGCAAGGGCATAAGGGGAGCACCTCTGCGATTGTTACTGTCGGGTCAGCCGGATGTGTACCTCAGAGTGGGTGAAGGCGAAAGCTAGCGTTCTTAAGGGAATATTCGGTCAGTGAACAAAAGATGTTTTTATCTATTACAACATAAACCCCCAGATGTTTTGTATCCTGCGTCTCTGTTCGCAGTTCAGACATGCACATTAATGCATGCGTACCCAGGGAAAGGAACCCTTAACGGAACCATTCTCTTTGGAAGATGTTTCTTACTAACCATGTAATATAACATAACTCATTGGGTACTTGTCTGTTCAAGCACTTATGACCCCTACGCCTGGTTTCCACGCGTACCCCAGTTTTACATAACTGAGCGGGTATTCGGATACACTTCGGACAGTCGGGTCCGGAGGTTGAAGCAAAAAGGTCCGCCAAGACAAATGATTTACAATCCGGCTAGGGACTACATACGTCCACTGAAGTACATAGTCACTTGGACTGGCTAAATTCTTCTTCTATACCATCCAACAGGCTGTCTAGCCAACAATCCTGTTGGGAATATTTTGCGGCTAATTCTACTTGGTCATATACCAGACTTACGGGGATCTCTTTCCCATCTAGCCACACAAGTCCAACCTCGGCCATATGGTTCGGGTCAGCCTTGGCGTATCGCATCTTCACCATGGCCCAGGCTTCCCTTGCAACTTGTCGGCAGGCCGATATCTTCTATAATCGGAAGAGCCGCCGTGCTCCCTTGAGCATATCCACAAGCTCCCACATGCCTCTTGGAAGGGAAACGGATGGCCACAAGGCCTGGGAAATACCCTGCATCACCTGCCGAACTCGTTCATGCAGTTGTGAGAGATCTTGCAGCAGATCGCCTGTGGATCCGGGCATCTCCTTTTCAGGACGGCCTGTCAGCATACCTATAGACATAACTCTGTTAATGCATTTCTTCGCGGAACTGTACTGCAGTTCGTTTAAAGACTTACCATAAATGCTGCGTCGAAGCCTCGTATTCTCCTTCAGAGAGTGAGCAAGCTGGGCCCGAACATCTGCTAATTCGATGCCCAGCCGGATATTGGCATCTTGGAGATTTTTTTTCTCCCGCCTAACCTGTGTAAGCACACGCTCACCAGCCTTTAGCTGTCTTCGAGCGTACGGCTCATCCTCTCGTACGATCTCCGGACTCTCTTGGGGATTGTCTGCGGAATCTTTTGTTAGATTTCTAAAGCATGCCGAATATTAACTGGTCTATGTACTTACATTCTCTTTGATTGAGACAAGTATTACCAGATGAGGCCTTCTCGGATTCCTCTATTTTGGCAAGTGCGGCCCTCAGCTGTGCCTTGCATCCCTCTAGCTCTTGAGATAAATGGGTATTCTTCTCTACAAGAACCTACGCATACAATGATCCTTAAATCAGTTGTGCCAACTGCTTCAAGTCTCAGGGGCTACTGATATACATACTTATCAAATTTTCTTACCCGTATATCCTTTACATACTGATCCATGCCTCTGGCGAGTCCGTCTTGAGTAGCTCAGATGTACGCGTCTCCTGAGTTGAAGGCATTAAATGCCTCTTCGGAGAAACTGGCGTCGCGAAGTACGGCCCGTCGGCGCCGGTGATTCATGGTGCTCTCCACTTCGGAATTCGTAGCGGTGAGCCTATCCGCATCCTCTGTAGGAGGACAATTCGGTCTTGTACCCACATTAGCCTCCACTCGTGAGGCCGGTTCTGGAATCCGGCTTGCGGAGGCGTGGCCGGCGGGGTCTCCGGATATAGTCCGGCAACTACTCTTTCTGCCAGGACACAATGGACGCTGTTACATTTCAAAGATGATAATCACGGAGCAGGTTTTAAATTATACCTCTATGACAGCGTCTCAATCCTAACCGCCTTCCTCTTAAGCCTGCCTGGCCTGGGTGCCCTTTGTTGATGAGCCCCCATGGGCTCGGCGCCGTGTCCCAATAGCCGTTTCTATAAAAGTACAATATACGTGCATAAGGTATGGCATAAAGAAGGAATCCTTCTCGAAGTTAGGACTTCGGCTTTACTTAGGTGTTATACAGGGAGTAGTCCGGGATAATCGGCGATGATGGCCACCAAGGTGCCGTCACAGCTTGCCTGGTAAAATGTCCCATTGATGAGCTCCACAGATATGTCCGGATCTTCTTCAAGTCCGGGGTCAAGAGTCCGGTTAAGATCCTCTGGCTGCGGAGATGGGATGTTGAACTCTTTCACGGCCTTTTTCCGTTCCTACTATGAAATAGCAAGGTAAATAATTGTGACAAGGGATGCAAGAATGAATAGAGTTGAGTAAAGGATGACAGCTTACCCAGCTTGGGGGGTTGTACATGGAAAATTTGTCCCATGGCTTAATGCGGAGGAACTCCTCTTCTTCTCCTTCGTACAAATCGGACAATATTCTCGCCAGAGCGGTGGCGGAGTCTGGAGGGGGTAGACACCGAGAACCCTGGCGTCTAGCCCTGGATTCCAAGAAGGACTCTTGCCTTTCGGGAAAAACCGACTTGGAGGAGGCTTTTACTCCAAGTTTCGACCTCAGGGCTCAATATATAAATAGAGGGGCAGGGCTAGCACAAAAGATACATCAAGAAACACCAAGCCGTATGCCGGAAACCCCTTCCCCTCTAGTTTATCCTCCGTCATAGTTTTCGTAGTGCTTAGGCGAAGCCCTGCAGAGATTGTTCTTCACCAACACCGTCACCACGCCGTTGTGCTGCCGAAACTCATCTACTACTTCACCCTTCTTGCTGGATCAAGAAGGCGAGGACGTCATCAAGCTAAACGTGTGCTGAACACGAAGGTGATGTATGTTCGATACTTGATCGGGACGGATCATGAAGGTGTACGACTACATCAACCGCGTTGATAAACGCTTCCACTTTGCGATCTTCAAGGGTATGAAGATACACTCCCCCTCTCGTTGCTATGCATCACCATGATCTTGCGTGTGTGTAGGATTTTTTTTTTGAAATTACTACGTTCCCCAATAGTGGCATCCGAGCCAGGTTTATGCGTAGATGTTATATGCATGAGTAGAACACAAGTGAGTTGTGGGCGATAATAGTCATACTGCTTACCAGCATGTCATACTTTGATTCAGCGGTATTGTTGGATGAAGCGGCCTGGGCCGACATTACGTGTATGCTTACGCGAGACTAGTTCTACCGACGTGCTTCACACACAGGTGGCTGGCGGGTGTCAGTTTCTCCAACTTTAGTTGAATCGGGTGTGGCTACGCCCGGTCCCTGTTGAAGGTTAAAACAACACATACTTGACAAAAAATCATTGTGGTTTTGATGTGTAGGTAAGAACCTTTCTTGCTCAGCACGTAGCAGCCACGTAAAACTTGCAACAACAAAGTAGAGGACGTCTAACTTGTTTTTGCAGGGCATGTTGTGATGTGATATGGTCAAGACATGATGCTAAATTTTATTGTATGAGATGATCATGTTTTGTAATAGAGTTATCGGCAACTGGCAGGAACCATATGGTTGTCGCTTTATTGTATGGAATGCAATCGCCGTATAATTGTTTTTACTTTATCACTAAGCGGTAGCGATAGTCGTACAAACAATAGTTGGCGAGACGACAATGATGCTATTCGCGCCGGTGACGATGGTGATCATGATGGTGCTTTGGAGATGGAGATCAAAGGCACAAGATGATGATGGCCATATCATATCAGGTATATTGATTGCATGTGATGTTTATCCTTTATGCATCTTATTTTGCTTAGGTAGACGGTAGCATTATAAGATGATCTCTCACTAAATTTCAAGGTACAAGTGTTCTCCCTGAGTATGCACCATTGCGAAAGTTCATTGTGCCGAGACACCACGTGATGATTGGGTGTGATAAGCTCTACGTTCACATACAACAGGTGCAAGCCAGTTTTGCACACGCAAAATACTCGGGTTAAACTTGACGAACCTAGCATATGCAGATATGGCCTTGGAACACTGAGACCGAAAGGTCGAGCGTGAATCATATAGTAGATATGATCAACATAGTGATGTTCAGCATTGAAAACTACTCCATCTCACGTGATGATCGAACATGGATTAGTTGATTTGGATCACGTGATGACTTAGATGATTATAGGGATGTCTATCTAAGTGGGAGTTCTTAAGTAATATGATTGATTGAAATTTAATTTGTCATGAACTTAGTACCTGATAGTATTTTGCAAATTATGTTGTAGATCAATAGCTCGCGATGTTGCTTCCCTATGTTTTTATATGTGTTCCTATAGAAAACTAAGTTGAAAGATGATAGTAGCAATGATGCGGACTGGGTCCATGATCTGAGGTTTATCCTCATTGCTGCATAGAAGAATTATGTCCTGGATGCACCGCTAGCGGGATCTGGATACCCACGTTGGATCCCACATGTTCCACGATGATCTCATCGAATGAACCATTATGTCAGGGATTCAAGTAATCCCGTATACAATTCCCTTTGTCAATCGATACGTTACTTGCCCGAGATTCGATCGTCTTGATCCCAATACCTCGTTCAATCTCATTACCGGCAAGTCACTTGACTCGTACCGTAATGCATGATCCCGTGACCAATCACTTGGTCACATTGAGCTCATTATCATGATGCATTAACGAGTGGGCCCAGAGATACCTCTCCGTCATAAGGAGTGACAAATCCTAGTCTCGATCTGTGTCAACCCAACAGACACTTTCGGGGATACCTGTAGTATACCCTTATAGTCACCCAGTTACGTTGTGACGTTTGGTACACCCAAAGCACTCCTACGGTATCCGGGAGTTACACGATCTCATGGTCTAAGGAAATGATACTTGACATTGGAAAAGCTCTAGCAAACGAACTACACGATCTTGTGCTATGCTTAGGATTGGGTCTTGTCCATCACATCATTCTCCTAATGATGTGATCTCGTTATCAATGACATCCAATGTCCATAGTCAGGAAACCATGACTATCTGTTGATCAACGAGCTAGTCAACTAGAGGCTCACTAGGGACATGTTGTGGTATATGTATTCACACATGTATTACGATTTCCGGATAACACATTTATAGCTTGAATAATAGACAATTATCATGAACAAGGAAATATAATAATAATCATTTTATTATTGCCTCTAGGGCATATTTCCAAAACGTAATGCATCAAATAACAGGCTCGAGCCGAACCCATGGAACGCGGCCAGACTCCGAAGATTCTACGCCTAGTGCCGAACTCAAAGTTCGTCTCCCTACCTCCGCCTTTTTAATTATGTCCTCCTTTTTTCTCTTTCTTTTCCTCCTTTCTTTTCACACATAATGCCTTAAATGCTTTATAGATGCTTCGATCGCTCCAGCCGCACTATGCATGCTCAATATACCTGGGGGCTTCCTATATGGAAGCTTAATATAACTATTTTCAAGGCTTTATGCCCACCACATATGCGTCACCTTTCCATATGTGCCTTTTCTTCACCATTATATGCATCGATATGACTTAAGTTTTGGCCATGCTGGGTTTCCTGGCTCTTGTGTTTATGCCCTATGTTCTCATTAATTCGGCTAGGGCATAAGGGGAGCACCTCTGCGATTGTTATTGTCGGGTCAGCCAGATGTGTACCTCAGAGTGGGTGAAGCCGAAAGCTAGCGTTCTTAAGGGAATACTTGGTCGGTGAACAAAAGATGTTTTTATCTGTTACAACATAAACCCCCAGATGTTTTGTATCCTGCGTCTCTGTTCGCAGTTCAGACATGCACATTAATGCATGCGTACCCAGGGAAAGGAACCCTTATCGGAACCATTCTCTTTGGAAGATGTTTCTTACTAACCATGTAATATAACATAACTCGTTGGGTACTTGTCTGTTCAAGCACTTATGACCCCTACGCCTGGTTTCCACGCGTACCCCAGTTTTACATAACTAAGCGGGTATTCGGATACACTTCGGACAGTCGGGTCCGGAGGCTGAAGCAAAAAGGTCCGCCAAGACAAATGATTTACAATCCGGCTGGGGACTATATACGTCCACTGAAGTACATAGTCACTTGGACTGGTTATATTCTTCTTCTATACCATCCAACAGGCTGTCTAGCCTACAATCCTGTTGGGAATATTTTGCGGCTAATTCTACTTGGTCATATACCAGACTTACGGGGATCTCTTTCCCATCTAGCCCCACCGGTCCAACCTCGGCCATATGGTTCGGGTCAGCCTTGGCGTATCGCATCTTCACCATGGCCCAGGCTTCCCTTGCACCTTGTCGGCAGGCCGATATCTTCTATAATCGGAAGAGCCGCCATGCTCCCTTGAGCATATCCACAAGCTCCCACATGCCTCCTGGAAGGGAAACGGATGGCCACAAGGCCTGGGCAATACCCTGCATCACCTGCCGAACTCGTTCGTTCAGTTGTGAGAGATCTTGCAGCAGATCGCCTGTGGATCCGGGCATCTCCTTTTCAGGACGGCCTGTTAGCATACCTATAGACATAACTCTGTTAATGCGTTTCTTCGCCGAACTGTACTGTAGTTCGTTTAAAGACTTACCATAAATGCTGCGTCGAAGCCTCGTATTCTCCTTCACAGAGTGAGCAAGCTGGGCCCGAACATCTGCTAATTCGATGCCCAGCCGGATATTGGCATCTTGGAGATTATTTTTCTCCCGCCTAACCTGTGTAAGCACACGCTCACTAGCCTTTAGCTGTCTTCGAGCGTACGGCTCATCCTCTCGTACGATCTTCGGACTCTCTTAGGGATTGCCTGTGGAATCTTTTGTTAGATTTCTAAAGCATGCCGAATATTAACTGGTCTATGTACTTACATTCTCTTTGATTGAGACAAGTATTACCAGATGAGGCCTTCTCGGATTCCTCTATTTTGGCAAGTGCGGCCCTCAGCTATGCCTTGCATCCCTCTAGCTCTTGAGATAAATGGGTATTCTTCTCTACAAGAACCTATGCATACAATGATCCTTAAATCAGTTGTGCCAACTGCTTCAAGTCTCAGGGGCTACTGATATACATACTTATCAAATTTTCTTACCCGTATATCCTTTACATACTGATCCGTGCCTCTGGCGAGTCCGTCTTGAGTAGCTCAGATGTACGCGTCTCCTCAGTTGAAGGCATTAAATGCCTCTTCGAAGAAATTGGCGTCGCGGAGTACGGCCCGTCGGCGCCGGTGATTCATGGTGCTCTCCACTTCGGAGTTCGTAGCGGCGAGCCTATCCGCATCCTCTATAGGAGGACAATTCGGTGTTGTACCCACATTAGCCTCCACTCGTGAGGCCGGTTCTGGAATCCGGCTTGCGGAGGCGCGGCCGGCGGGGTCTCCGGATATAGTCCGGCAACTACTCTTTCTGCCAGGACACAATGGACGCTGTTACATTTCAAATATGATAATCACGGAGCAGGTTTTAAATTATACCTCTACGACAGCGTCTCAATCCTAACCGCCTTCCTCTTAAGCCTGCCTGGCCTGGGTGCCCTTTGCTGATGAGCCCCCATGGGCTCGGCGCCGTGTCCCAATAGCCGTTTCTATAAAAGTACAATATACGTGCATAAGGTATGGCATAAAGAAGGAATCCTTCTCGGAAGTTAGGACTTCGGCTTTACTTAGGTGTGATACAGGGAGCAGTCCGGGATAATCGGCGATGATGGCCACCAAGGTGCCGTCACCGCTTGCCTGGTAAAATGTCCCATTGATGAGCTCCACAGATATGTCCGGATCTTCTTCAAGTCCGGGGTCGAGAGTCCGGTTAGGATCCTCTGGCTGCGGAGATGGGCTGTTGAACTCTTTCACGGCCTTTTTCCGTTCCTACTATGAAATAGCAAGGTAAATAATTGTGACAAGGGATGCAAGAATGAATAGAGTTGAGTAAAGGATGACAGCTTACCCAGCTTGGGGGGTTGTACATGGAAAATCCGTCCCATGGCTTAATGCGGAGGAACTCCTCTTCTTCTCCTTCGTACAAATCGGACAATATTCTCGCCAGAGCGGTGGCGGAGTCCGGAGGGGTTAGACGCCGAGAACCCTGGCGTCTAGCCCTGGATTCCAAGAAGGACTCTTGCCTTTCGGGAAAAACCGACTTGGAGGAGGCTTTTACTCCATGTTTCGACCTCAGGGCACAATATATAAATAGAGGGGCAGGGCTAGCACAAAAGAGACATCAAGAAACACCAAGCCGTATGCCGGAAACCCCTTCCCCTCTAGTTTATCCTCCGTCATAGTTTTCGTAGTGCTTAGGCGAAGCCCTGCAGAGATTGTTCTTCACCAACGCCGTCACCACGCCATTGTGCTGCCGAAACTCATCTACTAATTCACCTTCTTGCTGGATCAAGAAGGCGAGGACGTCATCGAGCTAAACGTGTGCTGAACACGAAGGTGATGTATGTTCGATACTTGATCGGGACGGATCGTGAAGGTGTACGACTACATCAACCGCGTTGATAAACGCTTCCACTTTGCATCTTCAAGGGTATGAAGATACACTCCCCCTCTTGTTGCTATGCATCACCATGATCTTGCGTGTGTGTAGGATTTTTTTTGAAATTACTACGTTCCCCAACAGTGGCATCCGAGCCAGGTTTATGCGTAGATGTTATATGCACGAGTAGAACACAAGTGAGTTGTGGGCGATAATAGTCATACTGCTTACCAGCATGTCATACTTTGATTCAGCGGTATTGTTGGATGAAGCGGCACGGGCCGACATTACGCGTATGCTTACGCGAGACTAGTTCTACCGACGTGCTTCACACACAGGTGGCTGGCAGGTGTCAGTTTCTCCAACTTTAGTTGAATCGGGTGTGGCTACGCCCGGTCCCTGTTGAAGGTTAAAACAACACATACTTGACAAAAAATCGTTGTGGTTTTGATGCGTAGGTAAGAACCTTCTTAGTCAGCACGTAGCAGCCACGTAAAACTTACAACAACAAAGTAGAGGACGTCTAACTTGTTTTTGCAGGGCATGTTGTGATGTGATATGGTCAAGACATGATGCTAAATTTTATTGTATGAGATGATCATGTTTTGTAACAGAGTTATCGGCAACTGGCAGGAGCCATATGGTTGTCGCTTTATTGTATGCAATGCAATCACCCTATAATTGTTTTTACTTTATCACTAAGCAGTAGCGATAGTCGTACAAACAATAGTTGGCGAGATGACAATGATGCTATTCGCGCCAGTGACGATGGTGATCATGATGGTGCTTTGGAGATGGAGATCAAAGGCACAAGATGATGATGGCCATATCATATCAGGTATATTGATTGCATGTGATGTTTATCCTTTATGCATCTTATTTTGCTTAGGTAGACGGTAGCATTATAAGATGATCTCTCACTAAATTTCAAGGTACAAGTGTTCTCCCTGAGTATGCACCATTGCGAAAGTTCATTGTGCCGAGACACCACATGATGATCGGGTGTGATAAGCTCTACGTTCACATACAACGGGTGCAAGCCAGTTTTGCACACGCAAAATACTCGGGTTAAACTTGACGAACCTAGCATATGCAGATATGGCCTCGGAACACTGAGACCGAAAGGTCGAGCGTGAATCATATAGTAGATATGATCAACATAGTGATGTTCAGCATTGAAAACTACTCCATCTCACGTGATGATCGAACATGGATTAGTTGATTTGGATCACGTGATCACTTAGATGATTATAGGGATGTCTATCTAAGTGGGAGTTCTTAAGTAATATGATTGATTGAACTTTAATTTGTCATGAACTTAGTACCTGATAGTATTTTGCAAATTATGTTGTAGATCAATAGCTCGCGATGTTGCTTCCCTATGTTTTTATATGTGTTCCTATAGAAAACTAAGTTGAAAGATGATAGTAGCAATGATGCGGACTGGGTCCATGATCTGAGGTTTATCCTCATTGCTGCATAGAAGAATTATGTCCTGGATGCACCACTAGGTGACAGACCTATTGCAGGAGCAGATGCATACGTTATGAACGTTTGGCTAGCTCAATATGATGACTACTTGATAGTTTAGTGCACCATGCTTTATGGCTTAGAACTGGGACTTCAAAAACATTTTGAACGCCACGGAACATATGAGATGTTCCAAGAACTGAAATTGGTATTTCCGACTCATGCCTGCGTCAAGAGGTATGAAACCTCTGACAAGTACTTTGCCTAAAAGATGGACGAGAATTGCTCAACTAGTGACCATGTGCTCAGATTGTCTGGGTACTACAATTGCTTGAATCAAGTGGGAGTTAATCTTCCAGATAGAATAGTGATTGAAAGAGTTCTCTAGTCACCATCACCGAGTTACTGGAACTTTGTGATGAACTATAATATATAAGGGATGACGAAAGAAATTCCCGAGCTCTTCATGATGCTGAAAATCGATGAAGGTAGAAATCAAGAAAGAGAATCAAGTGTTGATGATTGACAAGATCACTAGTTTAAATAAAAGGGCAAAGGGAAAGAAAGGGAACTTCAAATAGAATGACAAGCAAGTTGTCACTCCCGTGAAGCAGCCCAAAGCTAGACCTAAGCCTGAAACTGAGTGCATCTACTGCAAAGGAAATGGTCACTGGAAGCGGAAATGCCCTGAATATTTGGTGGATAAGAAGGATGGCAAAAGTGAACAAGGGTATATTTGATATACAGATTATTGATGTGTACCTTACTAGTGTTTATAATAGCCCCTGGGTATTTGATACTTGTTCAGTTGCTAAGATTAGTAACTCGAAACAGGAGTTACAGAATAAACAGAGACTAGTTGAGAGTGAAGTGACGATGTGCGTTGGAAGTGGTTCCAAGATTGATATGATCATCATCGCACACTCCCTATACTTTCGAGATTAGTGTTGAACCTAAATAAATGTTATTTTGTGTTTGTGTTGAGCATAAATATGATTAGATCATGTTTATTGCGATACGATTATTCATCTAAGACAGAGAATAAATTTTTATTCTGTTTACATGAATAAAACCTTCTATAGTCATACACCCAATGTTGATGGTTTATTGAATCTTGATTGTAGTGATACCCATATTCATAATATTGATGCCAAAAGATGCAAAATTGATAATTATAATGCAATATATTTGTGGCACTGCCATTTGGGTCATATCGGTGTAAAGTACATGAACAAACTTCATAAAGATGGACATTTGGAATCACTTGATACTTGTGAACCGTGCCTTATGGGCAAGATGACTAAAACTCCGTTCTCCGGAACAATGGAACGAGCTAGTGACTTATTGGAAATAATACATACCAATGTATGCGGTCCGATGAGTGTTGATGCTCATGGCGGGTATCATTATTTTCTTACCTTCCTAGATGATTTGAGCAGATATGGGTATATCAACTTAATGAAGCATAACTCTGAAACATTTGAAAAGTTCAAAGAATTCCAGAGTGAAGTGGAGAATCATCATAACAAGAAAATAAAGTTTCTACGATCTGATCGTGGAGGAGAATATTTGAGTTACGAGTTTGGCCTTCATTTAAAAAAATGTGGAATAGTTTCACAGCTCACACCACATGGAACACCACAGCGTAATGGTGTGTCCGAACGTCGTAACTGCACTTTATTAGATAATGGTGCGATCTATGATTTATCTTACCGATTTAACACTGTTGTTTTGGGGTTATGCATTAGAGACAGCTGCATTCACGTTAAATAGGGCACCATCAAAATCCGTTGAGATGACGCCTTACGAACTGTGGTTGGCAAGAAACCAATGTTGTTGTTTCTTAAAGTTTGGGGCTGCAATGCTTATGTGAAAAATCTTCAACCTGATAAGCTCGAACCCAAATCGGAGAAGTGCGTCTTCATAGGATACCCAAAGGAAACTGTTGGGTACACCTTCTATCATAGATCCGAAGGCAAAATCTTTGTTGCTAAGAATGGATTCTTTCTAGAGAAGGAGTTTCTCTCGAAAGAAGTGAGTGGGAGGAAAATAGAATTTGATGAGGTAACTGTACCTTCTCCCTTACTGGAAAGTAGTTCATCAAAGAAATCAGTTCTCGTGATTCGTACAACAATTAGTGAGGAAGCTAATGATGATGATCATGAAACTTCAGATCAAGTTACTACAGAACCTCGTAGGTCTTCCAGAGTACGGTCCGCACCAGAATGGTACGGTAATCCTATTTTGGAAGTCATGTTACTAGACCATGATGAACCTACAAACAATGAGGAAGCGATGATGAGCCCAGGTTCCACGAAATGGCTTGAGGCCATGAAATCTGAGATGGGATCCATGTATGAGAACAAAGTGTGGACTTTGGTGGACTTGCCCGATGATCTACAAGCCATATTAAATAAATGGATCTTCAAGAGGAATACAGACACTAATGGTAGTGTTACTATCTACAAAGCTTGACTTGTCAGAAAAGGGTTTTTTGAAAAGTTCAAGGTGTTGACTACAATGAGATTTTCTCAACTGTAGCGACGCTTAAATCCGTCGGAATCGTGTTAGCTATTGCCACATTTGATGAAATCTGGTAGATGGATGTCAAAACTGCATCCTGAATAGATTTCTGGAAGAAGAGTTGTATATGATACAACCAGAAGGTTTTGTCAATCCTAAAGGTACTAACAAAGTGTGCAAGCTCCAGCGATCCATTTATGGACTAGTGCAAGCCTCTCGGAGTGTGATCAAAGCATATGGTTTTACACAGACTTTTGGAGAAGCCTGTATTTACAAGAAAGTGAGTGGGAGCTCTGTAGCCTTTCTAATATTATATGTGGATGACATATTATTGATTGGAAATGACATAGAATTTCTGGATAGCATAAAGGGATACTTGAATAAGAGTTTTTCAAAGAAAGACCTATAGAGATAGATCAAGACGCTTGATAAGATTTTTCAATGAGTACATACCTTGATAAGATTTTGAATTAGTTCAAAATAGAACAGTCAAAGAAGGAGTTCTTGCATGTGTTGCAAGGTGTGAAGTTGAGTAAGACTCAAAACCCGACCATGCCAAAAATAGAAAGAGAATGAAAAAGTCATTCCCTATGCCTCAGTCATAGGTTCTATAAAGTATGCTATGCTGTGTACCAGACCTATTGTGTACCTCACCAGGAGTTTGGCAAGAGGGTACAATAGTGATCTAGGAGTAGATCACTGGACAATGGTCAAAATTATCCTTAGTGGAATAAGGAATTAGTTCTCGGTTATGGAGGTGATAAAGAGTTCGTCGTAAAGGGTTACGTTGATGCAAGCTTTGACTCCGGTCTAGATGACTCTAAGTCTCGATATAGATACATATTGAAATGGGAGCTATTAGCTAGAGTAGCTCCGTGTAGAGCATTGTAGACATAGAAATTTGCAAAATACACATACGGGTCTAAATGTGGCAGACCCGTTGACTAAACTTCTCTCACAAGCAAAACATGATCACACCTTAGTACTCTTTGGGTGTTAATCACATGGCGATGTGAACTAGATTACTAACTCTAGTAAAGACTTTGAGTGTGGGTCACATGGCGATGTGAACTATGGGTGTTAATCACATGGTGATGTGAACTATTGGTGTTAAATCACATAGCGATGTGAACTACATTATGGACTCTATTGCAAGTGGGAGACTGAAGGAAATATGCCCTAGAGGCAATAATAAAGTTATTATTTATTTCCTTATTTCATGATAAATGTTTATTATTCATGCTAGAATTTTATTAACCGGAAACTTAGTACATGTGTGAATACATAGACAAACAGAGTGTCACTAGTATGCCTCTACTTGACTAGCTCGTTGAATCAAAGATTGTTAAGTTTCCTAGCCATAGACATGAGTTGTCATTTGATTAACGGGATCACATCATTAGAGAATGATGTGATTGACTTGACCCATTCCGTTAGCTTAGCACTTGATCGTTTAGTATATTGCTATTGCTTTCTTCATGACTTATACATGTTCCTATGACTATGAGATTATGCAACTCCCGAATATCGAAGGAACACTTTGTGTGCTACCAAACGTCACAACGTAATTGGGTGATTATAAAGGTGCTCTACAGGTGTCTCCAATGGTACTTGTTGAGTTGGCATAGGTCCAGATTAGGATTTGTCACTCCAATTGTCGGAGAGGTATCTCTGGGCCCACTCGGTAATGCACATCACTATAAGCCTTGCAAGCAATGTGACTAATGAGTTAGTTAAGGGATGATGCATTACGGAACGAGTAAAGAGACTAGCCGGTAACGAGATTGAACTAGGTATTGAGATACCGACGATCGAATCTCGGGAAAGTAACATACCAATGACCAAGGGAACAACGTATGTTGTTATGCGGTTCGACCGATAAATATCTTCGTAGAATATGTAGGAGCCAATATGGGCATCTAGGTTCCGCTATTGGTTATTGACTAGAGAGGTGTCTCGGTCATGTCTACATAGTTCTCGAACCCATAGGGTCTGCATGCTTAACGTTCGTTGACGACATAGTACTATATGAGTTATGTATGTTGGTAAACGAATGTTGTTTGGAGTCCTGGATGAGATCACGGACATAATGAGGAACTCCGGAATGGTCCGGAGATAAAGTTTGATATATGGGATAATAGTGTTTGGTCTCCGGAAGGGTTCCGGAATTCACCGGAAGGGGTTGCGGATGTTTTCCGAAATGTTTGGATACGAGAACACTTTATTTGGGCCAAACGGGAAAGCCCACGAGGCTTTCGGAAAGTGCAAAAGGAAGTTTTGTGGAGACCAGAGGCTAGACGCCAGGAACCCTGGTGTCTAGGGAGTAGACGCCGGGAACCCGGGCGTCTAGCCCTGGAGTCCGTGAAGGACTCTTGCCTTTCGGGCAAAACCGACTTGGAGGAGGCTTTTACTCCAAGTTTCGACCTCAGGGCTCAACATATACATAGAGGGGCAGGGCTAGCACAAAAGAGACATCAAGAAACACCAAGCCATGTGCCGGCAACCCCGTCCCCTCTAGTTTATCCTCCGTCATAGTTTTTGTAGTGCTTAGCCGAAGCCCTGCGGAGATTGTTCTTCACCAACACCGTCACCACGCCATCGTGCTGCCGGAACTCATCTACTACTTCACCCCTCTTGCTGGATCAAGAAGGCGAGGATGTCATCGAGCTGAACGTGTGCTGAATGCGGAGGTGCCGTACGTTCGGTACTTGATTCGGACGGATCGTGAAGGTGTACGACTACATCAACCGCATTGATAAACGCTTCAACTTTGCGTTCCTCAAGGGTATGAAGATACACTCCCCCTCTCGTTGCTATGCATCACCATGATCTTGCGTGTGCATGATAACCCACAAGTATAGGGGATCAATTGTAGCCTCTTTTGATAAGTAAGAGTGTCGAACCAAACGAGGAGCTAAAGGTAGAACAAATATTCCCTCAAGTTCTATCGACCACCGATACACCTCTACGCACGCTTAACGTTCGCTTTACCTAAAGCAGGTATGAAACTAGAAGGACTTTGTAGGTGTTGTTGGATAGGTTTGCAAGAATATAAAGAGCACTTAAATAAAAGCTAGGGGCTGTTTAGATAAAGAAGCAATAGAGTAAGTATAGCGAGTGTGCAAAGGTGGTGGTAGGAGTTGTGAAATTGTCCCTAAGCAATTAACTACTTTACTAGACCGATAGCAAGTTTTATGTGGGAGAGGCCACTGCTAGCATGCCATCCCTAACTTGGAATTCTATGCACTTATGATTGGAACTTTTAGCAAGCATCCGCAACTACTAATGTTCATTAAGGTAAAACCCAACCATAGCATTAAGATATATTGGTTCCCCTTCAATCCCGTATGCATCAATTTCTATGCTAGGTTGAAGCTTCTGTCACTCTTGCCCTCCAATACATAGTCCTATCAACATACAACTAAACCTATGGTGTGATCCACGCGCGCGCTCATATGATGGGCACCAAAGGACGGCAACATAACCACAAGAAAATTAAACCAATCATAGCAATTCATCAATTACTGATAGGACAACAAAAATCTACTCAGACATCATAGGATGGCAACACATCATTGGATAATAATATGAAGCATAAAGCACCATGTTCAAGTAGTGCGTACAGTGGGTTGAGGGAGAGTGGACCACTGAATATAGATGGGGGAAGGTGATGACGATGTTGGGGAAGATGATGGAGGTGTTGGTGTAGATCGCGGTGATGATGATGGCCCACAACAGCGTTCTGGCGCCACCGGGAGCGAGGGGGAGAGAGCCCCCCCCCCCTTCTTCTTCTTCCCTGACCTTATCCCTAGATGGGAGAAGGGTTTCCCCTCTGGTTCATGGTCTCCATGGCGTTGGAGGGGTGAGAGCCCCTCTGAGATTGGATCTGTCTCTTTGTTTCTGCCTTTCAGATTCTGCCCTTTCACTGTTTTTTATATTCTCGGAGATCCGTAAATCAGATTGGGTTGTCCTTTGTACATTATTTCTATCCAGATATTTGCTTTCGTGCGGAAAAATAAGGGCACCAACGGCCTTACGGGATGGCCACGAGGGCCCAGGGCGCGCCCCCTGCCTCATGCCCCCCTCGGACATCATCTCGCGTTGATTCTTCTTACCAAAAATCATAAATATTCCAAAAATATTCTCCATCCGTTTTTATTCTGTTGGACTCCATTTGACATGGGTTTTCTGCGAAACATAAAACATGCAACAGACAGGAACTGGCACTGGGCATTGGATCAATATGTTAGTCCCAAGAATAGTATAAAAAGTTGCCAAAAGTATATGAAAGTTGAATAATGTTGGCATGGAACAATCAAAAATTTATAAATACGATGGAGATGTATCAGCATCCCCAAGCTTAATTCATACTAGTCCTCGAGTAGGTAAATGATAAAGAAAGATAATTTTTTGTGTGGAATGCTACCTAGCATAATCTTGATCATGTAATCTAATCATGGCATGAATATTAAGACACGAGTTATTCAAAGCAATAGTCTATCATTTGACATCAAGACAATAATACTTCAAGCATGCTAACCAAGAAATTATGTCTTATCAAATAACATAGCCAAAGAAAGCTTATCCCTACAAAATCATATATTTTGGCCATGCTTCATTTTCGTCACACAAAATGCTCCCATCATGCACAACCCCGATGACAAGCCGAGCAATAGGTTCATACTTTTTAACGCGCTTTAGCTTTTTCAACGCTCACACAATATATGAGCGCATGCCATGGATATAGCACTATAGGTGGAATAGAGTATGATGGTGGAGGTTGTGTGGATAAGACAAAAAGGGAGAATGTCTCACATCAACGCGGCTAATCAACGGGCTATGGAGATGTCCATCGATTGATCTCAATGCAAGGAGTAGGGATTGCCATGCAACGGATGCACTAGAGCTATAAGTGTATGAAAGCCCAAACTGAAACTAAGTGGGTGTGCATCCAACTTGCTTGCTCATGAAGACCTCGGGCATTTGAGGAAGCCCATCATCGGAATATACAAGCCAAGTTCTATAATGAAAATTCCCACTAGTATATGAAAGTGATAACTCAAGAGACTCTCTATATCAAGAACATGGTGCTACTTTGAAGCACAAGTGTGGTAAAAGGATAGTAACATTGCCCCTTCTCTCTTTTTCTCTCATTTTTTTTATTTTTTTGGTGGGCTTCTTTGGCCTCTTTTTTTATTTGGGCTTCTTTGGCCTCTTTTATTTTTCATGAAGTCCGGAGACTCATCCCGACTTGTGGCGGAATCATATTCTCCATCATCCTTTCCTCACTGGGGCAATGCTCTAATAATGATGATCATCACACTTTTATTTACTTACAACTCAATATTACAACTCGATACTAGAACAAAAATATGACTCTATATGAATGCCTCCAGGGTGTACCGTATGTGCAATGACTAGCATAGCAAAGATATCAAAAAACGGACAAGCCATGAAAACATCATGCTAGCTATATTACGATCATGCAAAGCAATATGACAATGAATGCGCAAGTCATGTATATGATGACGATGGAAGTTGCATGGCAATATATCTCGGAATGGCTATGGAGATGCCATAATAGGTAGGTATGGTGGCTGTTTTGAGGAAGATATAAGGAGGCTTATGTGTGATAGAGGGTATCATATCACGGGGTTTGGATGCACCGGCGAAGTTTTCACCAACTCTCGAGGTGAGAAAGGGCAATGCACGGTACCCTAGAGGCTAGCAAATTGCGAAAAGGTAAGAGTGTGTATAATACATGAACTCACATTAGTCATAAAGAACTCATATACTTATTGCAAAAGTTTATTAGCCCTCGAAGCAAAGTACTACTATGCATGCTCCTAGGGGGATAGATTGGTAGGAAAAGGCCATCGCTCGTCCCCGACCACCACTCATAAGGAAGACAATCAAAGAAACACCCCATGCTTCAAATTTGTCACACAAGGTTACCATACGTGCATGCTACGGGACTTGCAAACCTCAACACAAGTATTTCGCAATTTCATAATTACTCAACTAGAACGACTCTAATATCACCACCTTTATATCGCAAAACTATTGCAAGGAATCAAACATATCATATTCAGTGTTTCTACAAGTTCTATGTAGGATTTTATGACTAACCATGTGAATGACCAATTCCTGTCATCTCTCTAAATAGATATAAGTGAAGCAAGAGAGTTTAGTTCTTTCTACAAAAGATATACCCATGCTCTAATAACTATAAGTGAAGAAAAAGAGCATTCTACAAATGGTGGTTTTCTACGTGAAGAGAAACAGGCAATCCAAACTTCAAATGATATAAGTGAAGCGCATGAAGCATTGTATAAAGCCATACTCAAAAGATTTAAGTGAGGTGCAATGAGAATTCTATAAGTAAACCATGGACTATCTCATACCAGCATGGTGCATTAAAGAAAAGTGAATACTAATTGCAAAAGATGCTCCAAGAGTTGCACATATCACATGAACGAAACGAATCCAAAAACATACCGATACTTGTTGAAGAAAGATGGGATTCCTTCTGGGGTATCCCCAAGATTAGATGCTTGAGTCTCCTTGAATATTTACTTGGGGTGCCTTGCGCATCCCCAAGCTTGAGCTCTTGCCTCTCCTCCTTTTCCTCATGTCTAGAGCTTCTCGATATTCGAACACTTCATGCACACAAAACTTCAACAAAAAACTCAGTAAGATCCGTTAGTATAATAAAGCAAATCACTACTCTAAGTAATGTTGCAAAGTATTCCAATTTTGTTTTTGCATTGTAGCTACTGTAATATAACTTTTCCATGTCTTAATACACTGATAGAAATTGATAGTTTCATCGAAAGAAGCAAACTATGCATAAAAAACAGAATCTGTCTTAAACAGGACAGTCTGTAGTAATATGAACATTCCCCATACTTATGGTAACCCAAAAATTCTGCCACAATTAGGACAAATAAATTATTTGTATATAAAGACAGTGCAAAAAGTTTCAGAACCGTTTGACATTCCTGTAAAAAATGTAAAATCGCGCACTACAGCCAAAGTATCTGTCCTGCACCGCACAAACCAACAAGCATTGTAAACATCCTAAGGCAAACCTTGGCACATTATTTTTATAATACAATGGAATTGTACAAGGGGATAATTATTTTTGTTGAAAAGTTTCTGTAATCAAGATTCACAAAGTTTTCGTGAGCATGAACAAAGTTCAAGGCTAGCTCCCACTTTAACAATGCTCGTCTTTCTCACTTTCGCTTTTCTTTTTGAAACAGTTTTGGGTTCCCTGAGGGAGTCCTGGATTAGGGGGTATCCGGACAGCCGGACTGTATACATCGTCCGGACTATTGAAGCGTGAAGATACAAGACTCAAGACTTCGGCCCGTGTCCGGATGGGACTCTCCTTTGCGTGGAAGACAAGCTTGGCCATCCAGATATTATATTTCCTTCCTTGTAACCGACTCCATGTAAACCATGGCCCTCTCCGGTGTCTATATAAACCGGAGAGGATGGTCCTTAGAAGGCCGATCACAATTACAATCATACCATCATAGGCTAGCTCTTAGGGTTTAGCCTCTACGATCTTGTGGTAGATCTACTCTTGTACTACTCATATCTTCAATATTAATCAAGCAGGAAGTAGGGTTTTACCTCCATCGAGAGGGCCCGAACCTGGGTAAACATTGTGTCCCTTGCTTCCTGTTACCATCAGCCTAAGACGTACAGATCGGGACCCCCTGCCCGAGATCCGCCGGTTTTGACACCGACATGGGTGCTTTCATTGAGAGTTCCTCTGTATCGTCGCTTCGAGGCTTGATGGCGTCTTCAATCGTCAACAACACGGTCCAGGGTGAGACTTTTCTCCCCGGACAGATCTTTGTGTTTGGCGGCTTCACACTGTGGGCCAATTCGCTTGGCCATCTGGAGCAGATCGACAGCTACGCCCTTGGCCACCAGATCAGGTTCGGAAACTTGAACTACACGAGGATATTCGCGGAGACTTGATCTTCGACGGATTCGGCCCTGTGCCAGGAGCGCCGGACAGTCACGACGATCACGGCCTAGACCTGCTGTTGGACAATGCTCGAAACATCATCCCAGCAATAGCCCCGGATATAAAACCGGAACAGGTTGCGTTGCCCAAGGACGGAGGGGTAGACCCCGCCCCATAGGTCGCATACACATCGGCGGTGGAGCCGAACACAGGTCTCACCTCTGTGGAGGCCTGTGACCCCGGGCCCCTGGACTCATATCCGGTTGTTGGCCCCGGTGTGCTCACTCTTGATCCAGCCGAGCCAGGTTGGGCTCCGGTAATGGAGTGTACCGCTATGGACATCTTCCAGCACTCGCCCTTTGGCGACATGCTGAACTCATTAAAGTCTCTCTCTTTGTCAGGAGGCTCTGGGCCGAACTATGTCCGGCCCGAGTGGGAAGCAGGCGACGAAGGAATTTATTGCCCACCCACCACCCACTTCATTGCCACGATTGAAGATTTAACCGACGTGCTTGACTTCGACTCCGAAGACATCGACGTCATGGACGACGATGCAGGAGAAGCTGCAGAATCCCTGGGGCGCGGGACTACTACCTTGTCACACGATATATACATGGTAGATACGCCCAAGAAGGACGACAGCGATAATCCGGAAGATAAAACACCCGGGCAAAAGCCAAAAAGGCGGCGCAAACGCCGCTCAAAGTCTAGAAATTGCAAAAATAGCGACAAGAGCGCAAGAAGTGTCGATATACCCGTAAACTCCGAAAGCAACAACGACCACATGGACCCAGCCATGGAGCAGGATGAGCCAGGTCACGCCAAACCAAGTTCAGAGCAAATATCTGATCACAATGAACCGGAGGGACGAGCTCATGAAACCACCCCAGAACAGGAAGACAGACCGGACGATGATGCATTCATCATCCCAGACAAATAGGTGGAACGAGAAAACCTCCACAGAAAGCTTATGGCCACCGCAAGAAGTCTAAAAAAGAAGAAGCAACAGCTCAAGGTCGCATAGGAAAAGCTCAGTCGCAAATGGAATAAAGTGCTAGACACTGAAGAAAGATATGGCGACGATCGCCATACGAAAAGCTATCCGAAGCGCAAGCTATTTCCAGAATTCGACGACGAGGCCATTCCACCAAAGAATAATACGACCGGGACACCAGACGTACCACTCCACAACTGCAACAGAACGTCCACAGACACCACGCACGATCTACGTGAGCATCTGGACAAGAAAGCCGGTGCAGCCAGGTCCGTCTATGGACCTAAAAGACACACCCCGGTGATGGGCTATGGTCACCCAAACGCTCATACAAGCCAAATACCAGCTCGGAATAAACTCCGGACACAGCAACAGCCGACTGCATGCCACAGCACGTCCAGATACAGAGGGGCTGCTCACCCCCTATGCTTCACCGAAGAAGTACTGGACCATTAATTCCCACAAGGCTTCAAACCTGTGAACATAGAAGCATACGATGGCACGACAGACCCAGGGGTCTGGATTGAGGATTTTATCCTGCATATTCACATGGCTCATGGAGATGACCTCCATGCCATCAAATACCTTCGCTTAAAATTGAAGGGACCAGCTCGACACTGGTTGAAAAGCCTCCCCGAAAACTCAATTGGGAGTTGGGAGGAACTCGAAGATGCTTTCAGGGCCAATTTTCAAGGGACTTATGTCCGGCCTGCGGATGCAGATGACCTAAGTCACATAATCCAACAGCCCGGAGAGTCCGCCCGCAAGCCTTGGAACAGATTCCTCACTAAGAAGAATCAAATTGTCGATTGTCCGGATGCCGAAGCCTTAGCGGCATTCAAACACAGCATCCGTGACGAATGGCTCGCCCGACACCTCGGCCAAGAAAAGCCAAGGACAATGGCAGCCTTAACAAGCCTTATGACCCGCTTTTGCGCGGGTGAAGATAGCTGGCTGGCCCGTAAAGGCACTAGCGACCCGAGCACATCTGAAATAAGGGATGGCAACGGGAAGCCACGGCGTAATAAAAACAAATGCCAAAACAAGGAAGAGAGCCCGGATAACACGACGGTCAACGCCGAATTCAGGGGCTCTCGACCTGATCAGCAAAAGAAGCCATTTAAAGGCAATAAAGAGGGACCGTCCGGCTTGAACAGAGTTCTGGACAGACTTTGCCAAATTCATGGCACCCCAGAGAAACCTGCGAACCACACCCATAGAGAGTGCTGGGTCCTCAAGCAGGCCGGCAAATTAAATGCCGAACACAAAGGGAGGGAAACACCAAGTGAAGACGAGGACGAACCTCGCCAGCCGAACACTGGGGGACCAAAAAAATTCCCGCCAGAGGTTAAAACAGTAAACATGATCCACGCGACTCACACATCCATGAGAAGGCATGGATGTGCGCCCAGAGACGCGCACGAGGTAAAGCCCATCATACCCACATCTCACTACTGGATGTCTCGTCCGATCACTTTCGATCGCATGGAAGGCCGAACTTGTATTCGATTGGAGGATCAGAGGCCTTGGTGCTAGACCCAAAAGTCAACGGATACCGTCTCACCCGGTTCCTCATGGACAGCGACAGTAGTCTCAATTTAATATACGAAGACATTGTTCGCAGAATGGGGATAAACCCACCCGAATTAGACCAAGCAACACCACCTTTCCAGGGGTGATACCAGGCGTTGAAGCCTGCGGCAGGGGCTCCGTCATGCTGAAAGTAACATTTGGCTCCCCAGGCAACTCCAGAAGCGAAGAACTGTTCTTCACCATCGCACCCTTCCAAAGCAGCTATCACGCATTGCTAGGAAGAACGGCCTTCGCCCTCTTCAACGCATTACCGCACTATGGTTACCTTACACTCAAGATGCCCGGTCCCCGTGGCGTCATCACCGTTAGCGGAATCACAGAGCGCTCTTCACGCGCAGAGGACACGCGACGGCCCTAGCGGCCGGACTATAACCGGCCTCCACTATCAGAAAAACACGACTAGTCATTAAGACCACAGACATGGTTAGACGAGTCCGGTAGCCCGGACAAAATTCAAACAGGGCACCATATATGTAATCCCATAACGGAAACCAGGGGCTGTAAATATTTAATACAGCCCCACCCTTGCCTCGACCTTATTGGTAGGCCAACATCTTACACTTTTATTATCAAAGGCATACTTACGTTGCACTCTCCTACGAGTTTTCCTTTTTTTACAGACAACATTCCCGCGATACCCTTCCAGGATACGGCACAACGGAGACAAAGGTACAGACGTGCAGCAGGGCCCCGTTCAACATGTTTCTTTTTAGATTAAGCCCCTGTGTAAACCTTTTCTACTGCCTCTTGTTGTTTAACCATCCCATGGGTTCTATACCCACAGAGGATACTGCCGTTATTGGCATTTGGCCATGGCAGACTAAATTGCACGTACCTAGAAATTAAGGGCTTATAATAGGCTCTCGTCAGCCAATTTTCTTTTACAAAGACCAAATACCCTTAGGAGTGTTCCGCGTCACGAGTTTGGACGTATATGCATCAGCTCCGAATCATGTCTTTGGTCAAATGTTGGGTTTTCCCGGCTCCTGGGTTTACCGCCTTATGTTCCGTTATCACCGGCTAAGGCAGGCCAAAGGAGAACTACTGCGATTGTGCCCTGGTTATTCCGGATGAGCGCCTCAGTAGAGAAAGGCGAAAACTGACTGTCATGATACAGCGAGAGACTGTTCAACCACTCGAAGACTCACCGGATTCTTTAAGGATTCCTCCGCATTAATGAAGGGCCACTTACCGACCATGTACACACGCGCCCGTATTCGGATGCACGCAGAAGTACCAGGGGCTACATAGTAGCCCCACCATTATACTCCCATGGCTAAGCGAAAGTGTTAGAGCTATATAGTCCGGTTGGCTAGTTCGACGTGCGATCACCTCCTTAATGGACCAAGACATTGTATCAAGTGTGATTAAGCATTTTTTTCGCGAACACCCCCGCATTGTATGCGTGGGGGCTGAAGCCAACGACTGCTATCTTTCGGACTACTTATACATATACAAACGGCCGCAAAGGGGATACAACCATACTTCCGGGCAAAAGTATAAATATAGCCTCATAATTAAACTAAACATTGTTTTCTACAATGATTCGACTTATCACTCGGACAAAACATTCTTCGAGCACTGCACCTCTATTAGGCGGGCACCTTCTATGACTTGCGCCAAGTAGTGCTCGGCCGGATATTGGCCTCCCGTCGGATCCTGGGCCGCTATTACAGTGGCCTCCATATCCGTCCAATAGGCTTTAACACGGACTAGAGCCATCCACGCACCCTCTATGCACGCCGACCTCCTCATGGCGTCAATCCGAGACACGGCCCCAAGGAATTGCTGGACCAAACCAAAGTAGCTGTCCGGCTTAGGCCCCTATGGCCAAAGATGGTCTATTATAGACCGCATTGCAAGCCCGGATAGCCTGTGGAGCTCCGCCATAGCAGCCACCTTCTCATGTAGCGGCAGCGGGCAAGTGGGAGCATTGAATTGCGACCAGAAAAGCTTCTCCACTTCCTTATCACCTTGATCCTCGAAGAACTTGACAGCGTCAGCTGTACTATTCGCCAGGTCCGCATATGCGTCTGCCGGACTAAAGCACCCAGCCAGGGGAGCATACTTCGGATCCAAAAACTTTGTCCGCAGTATGTACGAGCCCCCAGCCACGATTTTGTCGGCCTGTTGGAGTTCCTCCCGCATACCCCAGATCTCGGTCCGCATCTCCTTGGCGGCATTAAGTGCCTTGTCCAGCTTGGCCGAACTAGCCTTATTCTCCTTGTCAAGGAGTACACACCGGTCGGCGGCATTTTTCAACTCTTCAGCCATTTCGGCCATATTTTCCTCGCTTCGGCGATGAGCAGCCTGTTTGGCTCTCAACTCTTCAGCCGCCTTTAGGGCAGCCGCATTGCTAGCCCGAGCTTGTTCCTTGGCTTCAGCAAGTTCGGCCCTCAGGGCCTCCACGGCAGCAACACCATCTGAAGTGCAAACACATTGCATTAATATTATGCCCCCCTTGCATTTTCCTATACATCATAATAAGGGAAGCCAACCACATACCCTATGACTCCTCCAGCCGTTTATTCACCAGCGTGATATCGGCATCAATGGATTCGATCTGCCTCCTTAGTTCGGCAACTTCAACAGACTGGTTGGCTGCCAGATCCTTGTATACCTGCGCACACGTATGGCGCAGCCATTAGTATATGATCCCCCGTTTGCCTCCTATGGCGGGCAACCAGAGTCTCAGGGGCTACTATCTATAGGGAGCACACCTAGCGCGCGCTTCATAACCAAAAAATTGTGCATTTTTCACTACATACCTCACCTTTGAGCAGGCTTGTAAATGCCTCATTCAAACCGCTAGTAGCGGATGAAATCTTCATGAGCACCATGCTCATTAAAGAGCGGTGCTCCTTCGAGAGGGCGAATCGCTCCAGAAGGCCTGTCAATACATCCGGCCGGACACTGAACTCTGCCGGACCCTTCTCATCGCCCCCCGTGGGAGCCAAACGCTCCGGGCTCAGGGCGGCTGACGTGTTAGCCTCTGGCTTCGGCAGGTCCGGACTCCTCCGTGATGACACCTTGGTGTCGCCCGCCTCATGAGGCGGAGAGGGGGGTGGAGTCTCACTCTCCATCATCTCCGGAAGGAGGTCCCCCGAAGACGAACTCTGTTGATAAAGCTGCTCGCCGGACTGCAAACGACAAAGTACCGGTTATGGATCTCGGAGTAACACCATACCTTTGAATTAATGAATAACTTACGGCTCGGTGGAGGGCTGGCCGGTTGGTGGGCACGAAGCGGGAGGGTGCCCGTCGCGGTAGAGCCCCCTGGTGATGCTTTCTTCCCTTGCTTGGTGTTTTCGCCTCCAAATCTTTGGAGGCGGCCCTCTTCATCCCGCGTGGGGAGGAGGCTTTGACCTCCCCTTCCCGGCTATCCTCCATAGGATGGGTAGCGATTTCCCCGGTCTGGATGCGTAGCGCGTGAAGTTCGGCTTCATTGCCCTTTCCTTCGCCTTTCCCTGAAGGGATTTTGCTGAGCGCCTGGCCCAACATCTTTGCAATCGTTGGACCAGGCGAGCCTTCAGGAAGTGGCGCCGGACACCTGATTCTCTCCGCCTTGTTGAGCCATTCCTTACTTAGGCATCTAGGCGATTGCAGCTTAGGCCCGCATCCTCGATGGTGTCCCGACACTTTACTTGTGGTCCAAAGAATAATTTACACATTCCTTAGAGCTTCAGGCCGAAGAAGTGCTTAATAGTCCGCAGACCCTCCAGATTAAACTCCCACATCCGGAGAGGTCGACGTTTGCATGGCAACATCCACCGGATTAGCATCACTTGCATTGTGCTGACAAGATTTATGTCCCTCTCAATAAGCTCCCGTATACGATTCTGCAGTTCTGGTACATCGCCAGCAGGCCCATAATTCTGTCCTACGTCGGTCCAAGACGCTAACTATGATGGAGGGCCGGAGCGGAACTCAGGGGCAGCTACCCACTTTGTGCCTCTGGGAGCTGTGACATAAAACCACCTCTGTTGCCACACATCGTATACTTCCGGAAAAGAACCCTCTGGCCATGGGGCATCGGCGTTCTTGCCTATTATGGCACCTTCGCACACTGCATGTCGCCCGTCGATCATCTTCGGCTTCACATTGAAGGTCTTGAGCCATAAGCCGAAGTGTGGGTTGACGTGGAGAAAAGCCTCGCACACGATAATGAACAACGAGATATGGAGGACGGCATCTGGAGCCAGATCTTGGAAATCCAAGCCATAGTAGAACATGGGCCCCCTCACAAAGGGGTCGAGGGTGAGGCCTAGGCCTTGGAGGAAGCGAGGGACAAACTCGACGCTCTCGTTGGGCTCTGGCGTCGGGATAACTCGCCCCGGAGCAGGAAGCCTGTGCTGGATATCGGCGGTCAGGTATCCGACCTCCCTAAGCTTCGCAATGTCCTCCTCCTGAATCGAGGAGGCTACCCACTGGCCTGTTGCATCGGATCCGGACATACTCGAGGATCTAGGGTGTTGGAGCTTAGGTTTTGAGTTCTGGAGCTCGAGGTGCGATAAGGAGTAGGAGAGGTGGAGAAGTGGCGTAGGCCTTGACCCCTTTATAAAAGGGATGAATACCAAGAGTCCTCAGCGTGACCGCTTGAGACTTATCTAAAATACAAGGAATCATACCAACGGTCGCCGTGGGGTCACATATGCCCACATTGATGAAGATCCCGAATTAAGAGGAACATGATCTCTGCTTTGGCAGGACGTGCCAATAAAACCGCCTCGCAATGCGAGTCGAGGTGGAGCAGGAGACGCCGGTCCATGTTGGACCAGGCCATGATGCAAGGGCACGACGTATAAAAATTGCCAGCAGAACGGATTTATGCTATGTTCCCTACTATGGTGTGTGAAGATTATCTTGCAGATCCGGACACGGTCCACATGTTCGATAATAACCTTGGAGTATTCGGAAGGAGGAACCCGCCTTGCAATGACAAAGACAAGACTGCGCGCCGGACTCATCGTCATTGAAGCCTGGTTCAGGGGCTACTGAGGGAGTCCTGGATTAGGGGGTATCCGGACAGTTGGACTGTATACATCGTCCAGACTATTGAAGCGTGAAGATACAAGACTCAAGACTTCGGCCCGTGTCCGGATGGGACTCTCCTTTGTGTGGAAGACAAGCTTGGCGATCCAGATATTATATTTCCTTCCTTGTAACTGACTCCATGTAAACCCTGGCCCTCTCCGGTGTCTATATAAACCAGAGAGGATGGTCCTTAGACGGCCGATAACAATTACAATCATACCATCATATGCTAGCTCTTAGGGTTTAGCCTCTACGATCTCGCGGTAGATCTACTCTTGTACTACTCATATCTTCAATATTAATCAAGCAGGAAGTAGGGTTTTACCTCCATCAAGAGGGCCTGAACCTGGGTAAACATTGTGTCCCTTGCTTCCTATTACCATCAACCTAAGACTAAGGATGGAAATGGGTCGGGTTTGGATCGGGTTGAACAATATGAAATCCGTATCCATATCCATGAAGACAGCCGTTGCCCGCCCATGAAAAAATCCATGGCTGAAAAACTTTGTCCATGTCCAAATCCGATGGATATCCATACCCACTGGATATCCATTGGGTCCTCTCGAGACATATAAATAAGACATAACACAATATTAATATAAACTCTTCCATTCTTCACCCCGTGGCAGGCTAGGCTTCACTTATGGTAAATCAACATCCACTAACAACCTAAGATCATTTAGTATTTTTCTAACAGATCAGAATGATGAGTCATTTAAGGAGATAAAAATATGGGAAGGGGCATTGGAGTATGTTACGAAGGGGATTGAATGTCTACTCATAAAAGTTACGATGGGGATTGTGTAATTTCTTATGCATGTTTTAGATAAAAAGAAAGTGTAAAATTGTCGTGGGACATGTGACTGTGAGGTAGGGATAGCACATCTTTCCCCATTAACTCATACTATCGGGTCGGGTTTGTGTATATCCATGGGTAGAATATTATATCCATGCCCTACCCACGAACAATCGGGTCGGGTTTGGGTGCCGCCCATGGACACAAAAGCACATCCAAACCCTATCCATTCGGGTCGGATATCGATGTCCATGGATAAAATTGCCATCCTTACCTAAGATGCTAAGATCGGGACCCCCTACCCGAGATCCGCCGGTTTTGACACCGACATTCCCCTCTTTATTTTTTGTTTTTAAACTTTATGAAAGCACTCAACAGAAATAAATGACTCTCTAAAACTTCCGGGTTGTCTACCTGGCAGCGCTTTCTTTAAAGCCATTAAGCTAGGCATATTGTGCTCAAGTAATGGATCCAGCCGAATCCCAAGGTATATCAAAGCCAATTTTAATTAACAATGATTTGTAATTTAGTAGTGAGCACAAAGTAACATATATCATGGAAAAACGAAGTCTAACTCTCTTCCTATGCATAGGTATGTCATAAAAGAACAATTCATGCACACAAAGTAAAGGCCAATACATAGTATAAACAGTTTCTTGCAATTTTTTCGTGTTGGAAACATAAAGAGACGGAGATGTAGTTCCTCTCTCATAATAATTGCAAGTAGGAGCAGCAATCACATGCATATTATATTCATCAAAATCATCATGTGTAGAAGTAAAAGGCAACCCATCGATATAATCCTTAATAAGTGCAAATTTCTCCGATATAGTGTAGTCGGGAGAATTCAAAAAGATAATAAGACTATCATGCATGGGTGCAATAGCAAAAATTTCATGTTTAACATAAGGGACTGTAGCAAGTTCATCTCCATAAGAATAATTCATATTGGCATCTTGGCCACAAGCATAGCAAGCATCATCAAAAGGGGTATTTCAAGATAATCAACAGGATCATAACAATCATCCATCGGTAAGCACGAAGGGAAATTAAACAATGTATGAGTTGAAGAGTTACTCTCATTAGAAGGTGGGCACGGGTGATCAATCCGCTCTTCCTCCTTTTGTTCTTTTCTCTCCTCCTCATCTTTTTCATCCAATGAGCTCACAGTTTCATCAATTTCTTCTTCTATAGACTCCTTCAAAATATTAGTCTCTTCTTGGACAGCGGAGGAGTCCTCAATATATGGTTTAAAATAGGCATTAGAAGCATAATAATCATAACAATATTGAAGTATGGAAAAAATTTCAGATTTGTAAAGAGTAGCATCATACTTTTCAATCAAACAAGCAATTTCATAAGCACCCTTAAAAGCAACAAATTCTTCAATTTGTTGGACATCATAGTAATTATAAACACCATTAGCATACGAAGATACGATTCCATTATAACTAAACTCACATTGATAGAGAAGGTGTTTCTTAGGGTTTTCAAAACAATAAGTACAATCATATATTTCAAATCAATTCCTGGCATAGCATTGCAAACGATAAATTTGATCTAGTAAAAGTTTCCCTTTTTGATATAAGCGGTGTCGCACATGACAAGCATTCTCATCTAAAGATTTGCCCTCAACTAAGCTAGTTGGAATTTCAGCACGAGCACATTGGATCGAAGATGATCCAAGTAAAAAGCTTCAGGAGTGTGATAGATTTTGAGTGGTTCTTCAACCATTGGTGTAGTAGGTACAACTAATTTTATTGGTATTTTGCGTTTCCTACCCATAACTGAAGATAGAAAACAACTAAGAACAACAAATAAAAATTACTTAGTGATAAAGCAAACAAGCACACACGAGAATATTCACCCCACGCTATTGCTCCCCGACAACGGTGCCAGAAAAAGGTCTTGATAACCCACAAGTATAGGGGATCAATTGTAGCCTCTTTCGATAAGTAAGAGTGTCGAACCCAACAAGGAGCTAAATGTAGAACAAATATTCCCTCAAGTTCTGTCGACCACGGATACAACTCTACGCACGCTTAACGTTCGCTTTACCTAAAACAAGTATGAAACTAGATGGACTTTGTAGGTGTTGTTGGATAGGTTTGTAAAAATATAAAGATCACGTAAATAAAATCTAGGGGCTGTTTAGATAAATAATCAAAAAATTAAGTATGGAGTGTGTGAAAAGTGGTGGTAGGAGTTGTGAAATTGTCCCTAAGCAATTCACTACTTTACTAGATCGATAGCAAGTTTTATGTGAGAGAGGCCACTGCTAGAGTGCATCCCTGACTTGGAATTCTATGCACTTATGATTGGAACTATTAGAAAGCATCTCCAACTACTAACATTCATTAAGGTAAAACCCAACCATAGCATTAAGATATATTGGTCCCCCTTCAATCCCGTATGCATCAATTTCTATGCTAGGTTGAAGCTTCTGTCACTCTTGCCCTCCAATACATAGTCCTATCAACATACAAATGACCCTATGGTGTGATCCACGCGCGCGCTAATATGATGGGCACCAAAGGACAGCAACATAACCACAAGCAAATTAAACCAATCATAGCAATTCATCAATTACCGATAGGACAACAAAAATCTACTCACACATCATAGAATGGTAACACATCATTGGATAATAATATGAAGCATAAAGCACCATGTTCAAGTAGAGGGTACAGCGGGTTGGGGGAGGGTGGATGATGACCCACAAGTGTAGGGGATCTATCGTAGTCCTTTCGATAAGTAAGAGTGTCGAACCCAACAAGGAGCATAAGGAAATGATAAGAGGTTTTCAGTAAGGTTTTCTCTGCAAGCACTGAAATTGTAGGTAGTAGATAGTTTGTGATCAGATAAATTGTAGCAAGTAATAAATAATAAAAGTAAATAAGGTGCAGCAAGGTGTCCTAATCCTTTTTGTAGCAAAGGATAAGCATGGAAAATTTCTTATAATAAGAAAAGAGCTCCCGATGACACATGGGAATTATCGTCAAGCTAGTTTCATCACGTTCATATGATTCGCGTCCGGTACTATGATAATTTGATATGTGGGTGGACCGGTGCTTGGGTATTTCCCTTACTTGGACAAGTATCCCACTTATGATTAACCCCTATTGCAAGCATCCGGAACTACAACAAAAGTATTAAGGTAAACCTAACCACAACATTGAACATATGGATCCAAATCAGCCCCTAACGAAGCAACGCATAAACTAGGGTTTAAGCTTCTGTCACTCTAGCAACCCATCATCTACTTATTACTTCCCAATGCCTTCCTCTAGGCCCAATAATGGTGAAGTGTCATGTAGTCGACGTTCACATAACACCACTAGAGAAAAGACAACATACATCTCATCAAAATATTGAATGAATACCAAATTCACATGACTACTAATAGCAAGACTTCACCCATGTTCTCAGGAACAAACGTAACTACTCACAAAGCATATTCATGTTGATAATCAGAGGAGTATTAATATGCATTAAGGATCTGAACATATGATCTTCCACCAAGTAAACCAATAAGTCTCAACTACAAGGAGTAATCAACACTACTAGCAACCCACAGGTACCAATTTGTGGTTTTTGATACAAGATTGGATACAAGAGATGAACTAGGGTTTGAGAGGAGATGGTGCTGGTGAAGATGCTGATGGATATTGACCCTCTCCCGGTGGGAGGATCGTTGGTGATGATGATGGTGATGATTTCCCCCTCCCGGAGGGAAGTATCCCCGGCAGAACAGCTCTGCCGGAGCTCTAGATTGGTTCCGCCAAGGTTCCGCCTTGTGGCAGCGGAGTTTCGTCTTGTAAGCTTGCCCCCGATTTTTTCCAGGACAAAACCCTTCATATAGCAGAAGATGGACACCGGGGGTCACCAGGGGGCCCAGGAGATAGCGGGTGCTACGTCTTGAGCTAGCGTTGGTTTTCCCCGAAGAGGAGAGGGTGATGCAGCAAAGTGTTGCATAAGTATTTCCCTCAGTTTTGAGAACCAAGGTATCAATCCAGTAGGAGGCTCCTCAAAAGTCCCACGCACCTACACAAACAAACTGAGAACTCGCAACCAACGCAATAAAGGGGTTGTCAATCCCTTCACGGTCACTTACGAAAGTGAGATTTGATAGAGATAGTATGATAAGATAAATATATTTTTGGTATTTTATAATATAGATGCAAGAAAGTAAAGATGAAAATAAAAGTAGATTGAAAGCAAATATGATAAGAGATAGACCAGGGGGCCATAGGTTTCACTAGAGGCTTCTCTCGAGAGCATAAGTACTACGGTGGGTGAACAAATTACTGTCGAGCAATTGATAGAAAAGCGAATAATTATGATGTTATCTAGGCATGATCATGTATATAGGCATCACGTCCATAACAACTAAAACCGACTCCTGCCTGCATCTACTACTATTACTCCACACATCGACCGCTGTCCAGCATGCATCTAGAGTATTAAGTTCATAAGAACAGAGAAACGCGTTAAGCAAGATGACATGATGTAGAGGGATAAACTCATGCAATATGATATAAACCCCATCTTGTTATCCTCGATGGCAACAATACAATACTTGTCTTGCAACCCTTTCTGTCACTGGGTAAGATCACCGCAAGATTGAACCCAAAGCTAAACACTTCTCCCATGGCAAGAAAGATCAATCTAGTAGGCCAAACCAAACTGATAATTCGAAGAGACTTGTAAAGATAACTCAATCATACATAAAAGAATTCAGAGAAGATTCAATTAATATCCATAGATAAACTTGATCATAAACCCACAATTCATCGGATCTCGACAAACACACCGCAAAAAGAGATTACATCGAATAGATCTCCACAAGAGATGGGGAGAACATTGTATTGAGATCCAAAAAGACAGAAGAAGCCATCTAGCTAATAACTATGGACCCATAGGTCTGTGGTAAACTACTCACAACTCATCGGAGAGGCTATGGTGTTGATGTAGAAGCCCTCCATGATCGATTCCCCCTCCGGTAGAGTGCCGGTGAAGGCTCCAAGATGGGATCTCGCGGATACAGAAGGTTACGGTGGTGGAAGTTGTGTTTCGTGGTTCTCCTGGATGTTTTCGGGGTCCATGGATATATATAGGAGAAAGAAGTACGTCGATGGATGCCCGAGGGGCCCACAAGACAGGGGGCCGCGCCCCTAGGGGGGTGCGCCCTCCTATCTCGTTGGGCCCTCGGAGATTTCTTGACTTGCACTCCAGGCTCTCCGGATCATATTTGTTCCAAAAATAACGCACCCGAAGGTTTCATTCCATTTGGACTCGATTTGATATTCTTTTTCTTCGAAATACTGAAATAGGCAAAAAAACTGCAATATGGACTGGGCCTCCGGTTAGTAGGTTAGTCCCAAAAATGATATAAATGTGTAGAATAAAGCCCATAAACATCCAAAAGGGGTAATATAATAGCATGGAACAATCAAAAATTATAGATACGTTGGAGACGTATCAAGCATCCCCAAACTTAATTCCTGCTCGTCCTTGAGTAGGTAAATGATAAAAAGAGAATTTTTGATGTGGAATGCTACCTAGCATAATTCATAATGTAATTTTATTTCATTGTGGCATGAATGTTCAGATCCAAATAATACAAAATAAAAGTTCATAAAGACATAAGAAATAGTAATACTTCAAGCATACTAATTAAGGTAATCATGTCTTCTCAAAATAACATGGCTAAAGAAAGTTATCCCTACAAAATCATATAGTCTGGCTATGCTCTATCTTCATCACACAAAGTATTTAATCATGTTCAACCCCGATGACGAGCCAAGCAATTGTTTCATACTTTAATAATCTCAAACTCTTTCAACTTTCACGCAATACATGAGCGTGAGCCATGGACATAGCACTATATGTGGAATAGAATGGTGGTTGTGGAGAAGACAAAAAGGATAAGATAGTCTCACATCAACTAGGCATATCAACGGACTATGGAGATGTCCATTAATACATATCAATGTGAGTCAGTAGGGATTGCCATGCAACGGATGCACTAGAGCTATAAATATATGAAAGCTCAACAAAAGAAACTAAGTGGGTGTGCATCCAACTCGCTTGCTCACGAAGACCTAGGGCACTTTTGAGGAAGCCCATCATTGGAATATACAAGCCAAGTTCTATAATGAAAAATTCCCACTACTATATGAAAGTGACAACATATGAGACTCTCTATCATGAAGATCATGGTGCTATTTTGAAGCACAAGTGTGGAAAAAGAGATAGTAGCATTGTCCCTTCTCTCTTTTTCTCTCATTTTTTTTCTTTTTCTTTTTTTCTTTGGTCTTTTCATTTTTTTCTTTTTAGCCTTTCTCTTTTTTTCTTCTTTTTTCTTTTTCTTTTTCTTTTTGTAAAGTCCGAAGTCTCTTCCCGACTTGTGGGGGAACCATAGCCTTCATCATCCTTTTCCCACGAGGAAAATGCTCTAATAATGAAGATCATCACACTTTTATGGATTTACAACTCAAAGCTAGAACAAAATATGACTCTATATGAATGCCTCCAGCGGTCTACCGGGATATGCAATGAATCAAGAGCGACATGTATGAAAATTATGAAGGTGGCCTTGCCACAAATACGATGTCAACTACATGATCATGCAAAGAGCAATATGACAAAAGTAATGTGTGTTATATGAACGGAACGGTGGAAAGTTGCATGGCAATATATCTCGGAATGGCTATGGAAATGCCATAATAGGTAGGTATGGTGGCTGTTTTGAGGAAGGAGTATGGTGGGTATATGGTACTGGCGAAAATTGCGCGGCACAAGAGAGGCTAGCAATGGTGGAAGGGTGAAAGGGTGTGTATAATCCATGGACTCAACATTAATCAAAAGAACTCATATACTTGTTGGAAAAATTTAGAAGTCATCAAAAATCAAAGCACTACGCGCATGCTCCTAGGGGGATAGATTGGTAGGAAAAGACCATCGCTCGTCCCCAACTGCCACTCATAAGGAAGACAATCAATAAATAAAATTGTGCTCCAACTTCATCACAAAGCGGTCCACCATACGTGCATGCTACGGGAATCACAAACTTCAACACAAGCATTCTTAATAATCACCCAACTATCATGACTTTAATATTACTACCTCCATATCTCAAAACAATTATCAAGTATCAAGTTGATCATAGCATCCAATTCACTTCCGATGATAGTTTTTATTATACCCAACTTGGATGCTCATCATTCTAGGACCAACTTTGTAACAAAAGCAAATACCATGCTGTTATAAAAGACTCTCAAAATAATATAAGTGAAGCATGAGATACTAGCAATTTCTTTAAAATTAAGACACCACCGTCGTGCTCTAAAAGATATAAGTGAAGCACTAGAGCAAAAACTATCAAGCTCAAAAGATATAAGTGAAGCACATAGAGTATTCTAGCAAATTCTAATCAAATAGGCTTCTCCCAAAAGGTGTGTTACAGCAATGATGATTGTGGTAAACTAACAAGCAAAGACTAATATAATACATGACACTCCAAGCAAAACACATACCATGTGGCGAATAAAAATATAGCTCCAAGTAAAGTTACCAATGAACGAAGACGAAAGAGGGGATGCCTTCCCGGGGCATCCCCAAGCTTAGGCTTTTGGCTACTCTTGAATATCTTGGGGTGCCATGTTCATCCCCAAGCTTAGGCTCTTGCCACCCTTTATTCCATAGTCCATAAAATCTTTACCCAAAACTTGAAAACTTCACAACACAAAACTCAACAGGAAATCTTATAAGCTCCGTTAGTGAAAGAAAACAAAACCACCATATAAGGTACTGCAATGAACTCATTCTTTATTTTTTTTGGTGTTAAACCTACTGTATTCCAACTTCCTTATGGTTTATAAACTAATTTATTAGCCATAGATGCATTGTAATAAGCAAACAACACACGAAAAATAGAATCTGTCAAAAACAGAACAGTCTGTAGCAATCTGTAACTAACGCAAACTTATGGAACTCTAAAAATCCTACCAAAATAGGACGTATTGGAAAATTTGTCTATTGATCAGCATCAAAAAGAATCAATGCAAAATCACGTTTCTGTGATTTACTGAATTTTTTCTCGTGAGCGCAAAGTTTATGTTTTTTCAGCAGAATCAAATCAACTATCATCATAGTTTATCCTATAGGTTCTACTTGGCACAAACACTAATTAAAAGATAAAAACACATCTAAACAGAGAGTAGATGCAAGATTTATTACTAAACAGGAGCAAAAGCAAAAAAACATAAAGAAAAATTGGGTTGCCTCCCAACTAGCGCTATCGTTTAACGCCCCTAGCTAGGCATAAAAGCAAGGATAGATTTAACGCGTGCCATAATAATAAGATAGATCTTGAAGGCTCAACTCATATTCTCTACGTTCGGCAGCAAGTTTTCTTTGAGGCAAACAAAAGTAATCAAAAGGGCTAAATTTAGTGGGACAGATGTCCCCAAGATCAATCACAGGAGGAACGGGTTCTTCCTTTGGCCCTTCATAGTGCACAACTATTTCATCACTAAAAGCATTCTTTTGGCAAAATCTTGTGAGCCTATACTCAAGGGAGTATCCTAGCTCATTGTTTAGAAGGGCAAAATCATTATTAAGTTCGTTAATGCAATCAACTAAGACATTGGTAGGAACCTTTTTTCTAAGGTTTTCATTAAAAGCAACGTAGTCCGAAGATTGAAAACGCCTAAATTCCTCTTGATCATAGAGGATCGCCTCTATGGGAGGACGATCGGCGTCCACCCTATAGTGCGCAAAGATTTCTTTGGCCTCTCTTATGATAAATCGAAAATCGTGAGCCAAAAAGATAGTAACAGCGCACTTAACAGAAGAATGCTCAATATTAGAGAATTCTAGGAAAATTCTTTGTATGCAAGGATGCATATGCATAAATTTTCTTTCAAGTTCAACTACAAGCATAGCAATAGCATCCGCAAGACTACTAGTTCTATGAAGAATAGAACATCCCAAGGAAGGTAAAGCACCGGCACAAGTAAAGAAATCTTGAATAACGCCTTTGCCAATGATGTTACCACTGCCGATTCGAAACTTTTTAGTATGCAAGATAGGGGGTTCATCGGCAGGGGCCTCGGGATTTTCCATGTTATCATTATTGTCCATATCGACGATAATCTCCCCAGTTTCAGACATAGCGGCAAACAAAAAGCAAGGTGGAAGAAAGCGAGTGAAAAAGAGGGGAGGAGATTGGGAAAGAGATGGCGAATAAAACGGCAAGGGTGAAGTGGGGGGAGAGGAAAACAAGAGGCAAATAATGTAAATGCGAGGGAGATGGGTTTGTGATGGGTACTTGGTATGTCTTGACTTGAGCGAAGACCTCCCCGGCAACGGCGCCAGAAATCCTTCTTGCTACGTCTTGAGCTAGCGTTAGTTTTCCACGAAGAGGGGAGGGTGATGCAGCAAAGTGTAGCGTAAGCATTTCCCTCAGTTTTGAGAACCAAGGTATCAATCCAGTAGGAGGCTCCTCAAAAGTCCCACGCACCTACACAAACAAACTGAGAACTCGCAACCAACGCAATAAAGGGGTTGTCAATCCCTTCATGATCACTTACGAAAGTGAGATCTGATAGAGATAGTATGATAAGATAAATATATTTTTGGTATTTTATAATATAGATGCAAGAAAGTAAAGATGCAAATAAAAGTAGATTGAAAGCAAATATGATAATAGATAGACCCGGGGGCCAAAGGTTTCACCAGAGGCTTCTCTCGAGAGCATAAGTATTACGGTGGGTGAACAAATTACTCTCGAGCAATTAATAGAAAAGCGAATAATTATGACGTTATCTAGGCATGATCATGTATATAGGCATCACGTCCATAACAAGTAGACTGACTCCTGCCTGCATCTACTACTATTACTCCACACATCGACCGCTATCCAGCATGCATCTAGAGTATTAAGTTCATAAGAACAGAGCAACGCATTAAGCAAGATGACATGATGTAGAGGGATAAACTCATGAAATATGATATAAACCCCATGTTGTTATCCTCGACGGCAACAATACAATACGTGTCTTGTAACCCTTTCTGTCACTAGGTAAGATCACCGCTAGATTGAACCCAAAGCTAAACACTTCTCCCATGGCAAGAAAGATCAATCTAGTAGGCCAAACCAAACTGATAATTTGAAGAGACTTGTAAAGATAACTCAATCATAAATAAAAGAATTCAGAGAATATTCAATTAATATCCATAGATAAACTTGATCATAAACCCACAATTCATCGGATCTTGACAAACACACCGCAAGAAGAGATTACATCGAATAGATCTCCACAAGAGAGGGGGAGAACATTGTATTGAGATCCAAAAAGAGAGAAGAAGCCATCTAGCTAATAACTATGGACCCGTAGGTCTGTGGTAAACTACTCACAACTCATCGGAGAGGCTATGGTGTTGATGTAGAGGCCCTCCGTGATCGATTCCCCCTCCGGCAGAGTGTCCGCGAAGGCTCCAAGATGGGATCTCGCGGATACAGAAGGTTACGGCGGTGGAAATTGTGTTTCGTTGTGCTCCTGAATGTTTTCGGGGTCCGTGGATATATATAGGAGAAAGAAGTACGTCGGTGGACGCCCGAGGGGCCCATGAGACAAGGGGGCGCGGCCCTAGGAGGGCACCCTCCTATGTCGTTGGGCCCTCGGAGATTTCTTGACTTGCACTCCAGGCTCTCCGGATAAGATCTGTTCCAAAAATAACGCTCCCGAAGGTTTCATTCCATTTGGACTCCGTTTGATATTCCTTTTCTTCGAAATACTGAAATAGGCAAAAAAACAGCAATATGGACTGGGCCTCCGGTTAGTAGGTTAGTCCCAACAATGATATAAATGTGTAGAATAAAGCCCATAAATGTCCAAAAGGGTTAATATAATAGCATGGAACAATCAAAAATTATAGATACGTTGGAGACGTATCCGGGGGCGCGCCCAGTAGGGGTAGGGTGCCCCCACCCTCCTGGAAAGGGTGTGGGCCCCCTGAGGTATTTCTTCCGCTCAATAATTCTTATTAAATCCAAAAATAGGTTTCGTGGAGTTTCAGGTCTTTTGGAGTAGTGCAGAATAAGTTTCTAATGTTTGCTCCTTTCCCAGCCAGAATTCCAGCTGCCGGCATTCCCCCTCTT
The DNA here is from genome assembly GCA_963921465.1 of Triticum timopheevii. Lineage (NCBI taxonomy): Eukaryota > Viridiplantae > Streptophyta > Magnoliopsida > Poales > Poaceae > Triticum > Triticum timopheevii. Next base: position 600,549,572 of record OY997267.1, read on the forward strand.
CATGGTAACCTTATAAAATAAGAGAGAACTAGCTGGGTGGCCCGCGCATTTGCGCGGCTAGATTTACTATATTTTTGTCCTTGCTTCTCTATAGGTTTGATGTAAATCGACTGTCAACTTATATTCAATGTTTTTCTTGACCGAATTAGCATTGTTATAACCTTTAAAATTTAAAAACATATCATGGTTAAGACTTTATTGCCTTTGTGTTTCAAATCGATCTTTGTCCACAAAAATTTAGGCATTTTTCTCCAAGAAATAAATATAAACCCTTCCTCCACCTGAAGCTAGCCATATATTGTAATGAAGCTTTTGAATTAGTCTAATGCTTTGCTTATAAATGCTTCCAAGCATTCCTGTCTTTCGGTTATTCATCTGAAGTAATGTAACCTCCGGCTTATACCATCTAAAATTACATAAACGTTTTCTCCCACTCACTACCGTGATAGGTTCGCATCTTTGATGGTGCCCACGTCATGTTGTTGAGACTCATTTTACACATCATGATCTTTATTCAGTGTCGCCAAAAACTTTTTATCTTTCTAACTGAGCCCATCATGACTTTCATTGACATATATGAGTATTTGTTAGTGCTTCAAAATGATTTAGTAAAAATACTCTGCTGTCACCCACTCTGAGCATAGCTTGTTATTTGTACCATGCAATGTTCCTTCCGTTAACTTCCTTTACAGAAAAACTAAAGCAACTTAATTATTGACTGTTTTGGTGATCCTATTCTTTAGGTGTGAAGTTTTAGTCATAGATTTATTATCTCTTTGTGAAGAACACAGAATGAAATTGTCTTAGCGTCGAACCCTCTCCAAGTAGGGGATATTGGTTGACTATTAGGCACACACAAAAAATGTATAGAGTGAAGAAACTGCAGGTGAAATACATTATTCGAGAGCCCATTTAACATTCTTTGTGGGCACATAATTATAATTTTATTTCATTCATTGCGGTTTTTTGTAGGGACTAATACATCAGGATTTTGCATTAAAAACATTCGAAATAGGAAATGGTTCTAGAGATGAGGTGCATCCTGAGGAAACATTGTCTACTTTGTTGGAAACCATTCGTTCAAATTTATTAGTTAACTACAAAAGAATTTGTATATGTGATATGAATAGACTGTTTTTTAGTATTCCCTTTCTCTTGTGCTATACTCATCACTCGCACACATAGAGGATTGGCCTCGCTATGCCCGTTCCGTTTGGTGTCATTTATTCAGTGGTATAGCAAACATGGTTATACTATTCCCATGCAACCGTGGGTATATATTACACATTCATGCATATATCTGCTTCTTGGTTAGTTTGTACTTCTTTTTCCCTATAGTCTAATCCGGACATGCATGCATGCTAATTTATCCCTTGTCTAGCATACATCCTGCGTATAGAGACGATCCTACTAATATGCGTACTTTAGCTACCTGGCCGCTTGGTGTACGCTGCTGCTTCAATGGGGCATGCCGATTCATCACTGCTCTAAGCCTCCGGCGACCGGCCATGTTGTGCTGATGCATCTTCGTGTAATATAGTGCAGTTTTGAATGGCCAGCTGAAAGTACGTAGAGAAGAATATATAGTGTTTCATTAGATGGATCGATGCCTGAGTAGCACCTATATAAGTCAACTCACGGCTGATGTTGCGTCCTAATTGGATTAAAATATATTGCGCCATGTGAGTCCATCATGCAATTTATGGCTGTGTTTTTTTTGCGAGGGGCAATTCATGGCTGGCGTGCATGCCCGTTCTGAAGGAGTCCAATAGGGTTACGTTTGTGTACTAATTGGATTAGAATAATGCTTGTGCCATGAGGTCTGTCACGTTTTTCCAAAATTCTGTTTTCTCTTGTGTTTTTTTCTTTCCAAAGACATGTTAGAACTTGCTGGACGTAACACGTGACATGTCTAGTTATTTGTACATGATAGTATTTGTATGTAACGCTATATTTTTAAATCTTAACCGTTAATTTTTAATATAGACGGTCAAGATAATTTAATCTGTGTGGACGAACGTGGTGGCTTGTTTGACTTCTGTATTATGTATATAATAGATAGATAGCCATAAATATTGATATATAATGTGTAATAACAGCCCATAATGCAATAAATATTGATATAAAAGCATGATGCAAAATGGACGTATCAGTGGACTGATGAACATAGATGGGGGAAGGTGATGACGATGTTGGGAAAGATGACGGAGGTGTTGGTGTAGATCGCGGTGATGATGATGGCTCCCGGCCGCGTTCCGGCGCTACCTGAAGTGAGGGGGAGAGAGCCCCCCTTCTTCTTCTTCTTCCTTGACCTTCTCCCTAGATGGGATAAGGGTTTCCCCTCTGGTGCATGGTCTCCATGGCGTGGGTGGCGCGAGAGCCCCTCCGAGATTGGATCTGTCTCTCTCTGTTTCTGCCTTTCAGATTCTGCCCTTTCACCATTTTTATATTCCCGAAGATCCGTAACTCCGATTGGGTTGTCCTTTCACTACAAAAAAGACACATACGTGACATTTAGGGCTGAACAAATTTTTTTCTGTCATACTTATGACACTTCTATGACGATAATTGTGACAAAACCCGGTATCATCATATAAGTGGTGGGCTCCTACTTCTATGACAAAAAATCATGAAGGAAAATGGGCTTTTCGTCCTGGGCAGGCCGGAGGCGCAGCTGCATGACATTCTTTGGCCCGTCCATAATGGAAAAAACCATGGTACAAGCAAGGGCGAGGAAAATATCGGGGTGTTCCCGGTTACGGTGGGTGGTTGGGGCCGAGCGATGCACGGAGGTTTGCGCATTTCTCTCGTACACGCACGCGCGTGGGTGCGAGGCATTGGGCTCTAACTAAACCCGAGTGAGGCATTCGCCTACTGAACCCAAGCGATTGCACTGCAGGCTACGCGTTACTGAACCCGAGCGATCAATCAATGGCTATTAACTGAACCCGATCGAGCGATTCCTTTGCTACTGCTGCTAACTGAAGCTGATCGATGTTGCCTCTAGATGAACAGTGAGCGTTGCTAGTGGGGTTTGGATGAACAGTTCCCGGTGGGGGTGGATGAACAGGACCCCTTGGTGTTGTCTCTGGATGAACAGGACCCCGATCGGTCGAGCCGGTCGGGGCCGGATGAACAAGACCCCGTGGAGGGCTGGATGAACAGGACGATTCCTTGGAGGGCTGGATGAACTGTAGAAGGTGGAGGGGTGGACGAACAGTAGCCCATGGAGGGGTGGTTGAACAGGAGCCCGTGGAGAGGGCTGGTTGAATAGTAGCCGGTGGAGTAACGCGCGGTGGAGGCTGGATGAACAGGAGCCCGTGGATGCACAAGTGCCGGTGGAGGCTGGAGGAGGTCGACGGTGGATGAACAGTAGCCCGTGGAGGTTGGAGGAGGTCGATAGTGGAGATGAACAGTATCCCGTGGAGTCCCGTTTTGCGTTACACCACACCCCTCCCGATGAATAGGACCCCTGTTTCGACTGTAGCGCTCCAACACAAGTCCGTTTCCTCCGTTTTGTGGTACGCCACACCCCTCCCGATCAACAGGACCCCGTTTCGACCGTAGGAGGTCCAACACAAGTCTGTTTCCTCCGTTTTGCGGTATGCCAGATGAGGGAGTCCTGGAATAGGGGGTCCTCGGACAGCCGGACTATATACTTTGGCCGGACTGTTGGACTATGAAGATACAAGATTGAAGACTTCGTCACGTGTTCGGGTGGGACTCTCCTTTGCGTGGAAGGCAAGCTTGGCGATTCGGATGTGTAGATCTCCTTCCCTGTAACCGACTCTGTGTAACCCTAGCCCCCTCCGGTCTATATATACACTGCAGGGTTTAGTCCGTAGGACAACAACAATCATAATCATAGGCTAGCTTCTAGGGTTTAGCCTCTACGATCTCGTGGTAGATCAACTCTTGTAATACTCATATCATCAAGATCAATCAAGCAGGAAGTAGGGTATTACCTCCATCGAGAGGGCCCGAACCTGGGTAAACATCGTGTCCCCCGCCTCCTGTTACCATTAGGCTTAGACGCACAGTTCGGGACCCCCTACCCGAGATCAGTCGGTTTTGACACCGACACCAGACCCCTCCCAATGAACAGGATCCCATTTCGAACGTGGCCAGTCGAACAGAAGGCCGTTTCCTCCGTTGTGCGGTACGCCAGGCCTCGTTTCCATCGGCTATTCCATCCAAGATGGTTGGCTCCCACGCGTTTTTTTCCTCCCGATGAACACGACGCATTCCGTTGCCTCCCGGTGAACACGATGCATTCCGTTGCCTCCCCATGAACACGAGATGACGCAGTTTCTCCGTTCCGACCCAGCCATGTACAAGAGCCCTGTCCGTACGTATGCATGAGTAGGCGTTCGAGACCCCGCATGTATGTACGTACGTGGCCGTATTTTCTTTCTTGCACACCTCTACTACGACACGTGTGTGCCTCTACTACGACACGTGCGTGCCTCTACATCGACCAGTATGTACGCACACATTAGCGACCAGAATGACAATAGTACGTACGCTTCGACCAGGTGGGTCCCGACTGTCAGGCACTTCCTTGCGTGCGACGATGTAGCTAGTGGGTCCCAGCAGTCAGGGGCCGAATCGTTTTTTTTGCCTGGACGCACTTCCTTGCGTGTGAAGATGTAGCTGGTGGGTCCCAGCAGCCAGGGGGAAACATTTTTTTCACAAAATACGGTGGCCCGTCCGATGGGTCCTCGCTGTCAGGTGGAGGAATAATTATTTTGCACGTAATAAGGAGGCACTTCCTTGCGGCAGGCGTGGACCCAGCTCAGCCTCTCCATGTACAGTACTCTTCTGATGGAAGTCATTCCTTGACCATGTTGACCATGCTGTGTCGACAGCACCAGGGCGGTGGACGACAGCAAGGCCTAGGAAGGGGACGACGCGGCAGTGGAAGCCCGCGTGGAGAGCAGTACGAGGGTTCACTGGTTCGGCTGCGGTGTGAGGCTGCCGTCACCGCAGGGCCTGGCCAGTGGTGGGAATAGTAGGGGCAGTGAGGCCTCCACGGCAGCACAGCCGGCCACTGGAGGAAAGAGCATGCGGCACGACCGGCGCTACTTTGGGCGACTAGAGCATGAATACTAGAGGTTGAAGAAGCACTACGGGCGTTGGATCGACATCATACGGTCACTGGAGCTAGAATCATTCATATTGACTAAGTTGACAAAGCCATCCATCCCCGTCAACTTAGTAGGCCCACGAGTCATCCTCCCACCAAGGTGGGTCCCAGCTAGCAGGGGGTATTCCTTTTTTGTGCGTAATAAGGAGGCACTTCCGGTGGGTCCGAGCTTACAGCGGGGGGAACATTTTTTCCTGAAATATAGAGGCCCTTCTGGTGGGCCCCAACTATCAGGTGGAGGAATCATTATTTTGCGCGTAATAAGGAGGCATTTACTTATGTGGGCCCCTACTGTCAGCCTCTTCCGATGGCTGTTTTTTGTTGACCATGTTGACATCGCCGTGCCGAGAGCACAAACACGGTGGACAAGGGCGAGGCCTAGGAAGGGAACCACCCGAAGCCGGCGAAGCCACCGCAGCGGATGCCCACGCTAAGGGAGTACGAGCGTTGACTGGTCGGCGCGGGGTGAGGCTGATGTTTTCGGAAAATAACAGGATGTGTGGGTAGTTAGAGGGATGGCCTGGCGACAGCACAGCCAGCCACGGGAGGAGGGAGCAGGCAGTCCCGTCGGCGCTAGTTTGGGCGGCTGGAGCAAGAAGATCAGAGATTGAGGAAGCACGGCGGCCATTGGATGGACATCCAACAGTCACTGATGTGTGTTTACTAAGTTGACAAAGCCTTGCGTACGCGTAAAAAAAATTTAGGACAACGTCATCGTCAACCTGTAGGCCCAGAAGTCAGCCTCCAAATATGTGGAAAACAACATACAGCCCATTAGCCATTATTTACAATAATTTATAGCCCATTTGCTAATTCTTAAGGATATTTGAATCCCATATTCTTTTTATTAACATTACAGACCATATATTCTGGGCACTGCTAAAAAATTCAATGAAATTTTGCATATTTTGGTGGGGTCCGAACTCTTTTAATCATGGAATTTCCAGTCACGTTAAAAATATTTTTCAAAAAATTATATCAAAATAAAATTCAAAAAACAATTCTCCGCAAAAAAAATGAATGAAATTTAGAATCTTAAGTAGCAAGATGCCCATTCATTGCATGGAACATGAAGATGCATTTCTATGAGTAGTTTATCTTGTGGGAGAAAAGATGATATTTTAATGTAATTGCCAGTTGGCTTTGGTTTTTATAAGAGTAGAGAGTAGAGAAATCCTAAAAAAATGATATTTTAATGCAATTGCATGTCGGCTTTGGTTTAAAAATTTACAACCCATTTCTTACAACTTATAGCCCATTTCTTAGTACTTACATCCCTCCTTGTCTTGAAAGATTTGCAGCCCAGCGGGGCTGAGAAAAGCATGTAGGCCTTGGTTTTGGTATTCTCCAAAAAAAGAACTCGGCTAGCCATTTTCAGAAAGAAAAAATATATCAACTAGGCTCGTCATGTGCTTAATAAAAGCGTAAGTGTGGGCTAGACGGGCCACAGCCCCCGCACAATGCGCAGTTGATCTTCGTCTCTGAAACTAAAAAACAACTGGGCGAGCTGCTAGGTCCCTGGTGTTATCCACTCGTTGTGTAATTTTCTCGTTTATTGACTACATTGACAATGGCGTGGGACCTAGTTATCAAACAATTAGGAGGAAGTATTTTTTTTGGCTTGTAATAACGAGGCACCTACTTGCGAAATGCAATGACCCTGGTGGGTCCCTACCGTCAGCCTCTCCACGTACAGTCATCTCCTGATTGCTCTTGGTTGTTGACCATGTTGACAACGCCAGACGGCGGCGGGCAGAGCGAGTGAACCAAGGTGGAGAACGACGGTGAGGTCTCGGACGGGAACACATAGCAGCCGTGGAAGATGCAACAGTGTAGTGGCAGGTGGAGGGGAGTACAAGGGCAACAACATGCAACTGAAGCATACAAATGGTACAAAAAGCCAAAGAATTAATTGTTCATCAAATTTTTAGACAAAACCCAGATTGAACATGGCAGTAACATCTAACCCAACCACTCTTTTTTACAGTCACAAACAAATGGATCGGTCTGATCCATAAAATCAATATCCTGTGCAAAAAAATTCATTTCAGGATGACTACAACTTGTTGTAAATAGAAGCCGAGCACGTTTAGAAGCACATTTGTCCACCTGAAACTTGTTTTTTTGCTATTCAACATGTCCGTCTGTGAGAAATCTCTTGCGGTAAAAATTAAGCCTCATGGATAATTGTAACCTCGCATTCAACAGGAAGAATGTGACAAAGCTTATGTTTGCCTGGTTAAATGCATATCCTTCCATCGTTATTGTCCTCAAACAAATGTCATGAGAATTGAGAAAATCCTGGTGCTTATTACACCACCGATTGGTTATATGTTTTGCTCCATGTGGTTCTGTCTAGGTAGACATGAAGATTGAAGACAGTTAAGGTCTTAAAAAAGAGTATGTCGAAAGAACGACAGCTGAATAGTTAATTCTAGTACAATATATACGGGCTTTCAATGTGCATGAAATCATCACCTCTATATATAAATTCTCCAGAGATCGAAAGCATCACAGCAAGCCAATAATTATGTTCAGATCAAAACTAAACATTCTGATATATATGATCATGATAGAATCCAGCAGCATTGATAGGCTATCAATGGACGAACTCTTCATTGAGCATATAACATAGTATTAGTACCAAAAGTGTACTCCAAGATGATATAAAACTTATGCGCACAAATGAAAAATGCAGATTATGATTACAAATGTGTAGGTGATAATATACGATACCTGAAAAAGTGAGGAGCCAAACACCAACTCCTTGTGATCATTAAACGGGTCACGAATTACACCCAAGGTCTCTAGTTTGGGTGCAGAGACGACAATTATTTGTGAAGGTATATAACAATTATCAAGGAGCAACCTTCGAAGTGAAGGGGCATCTTCGATGATGAGCTGCTGTCCTTCAAAACAAATTACAATGCTTTTAAGGTGAGGCGACTTTATTTGGAGACAACTGATACGGATTTCTATTCCCAAAACAATCAGCAAGAGCTCTAGGGCAGGGCAACTAGAGTGGATGATGCTGTGCAGTGAGGCCTCCGACAAATAAATCACCACAAGCGAAAGTTTTTTAGCAGTGGGAGTCGAAGAATTTGTACCAGATCGTCTGGTAGATGGCACCGGGTGAAGGTGGCGGTGTGGAGAGAGGAGGAAAACCGCGAGATGGAAAACGGTGGTGTGGGCACGAATTCTTGGTGTGTTCGTGGTATGAAACTTTTGTGGTAATGGTACAACTCAAACTGCTGGAATTTTCCGAATTCAAGGGATGTCAGCCAAGCGTCCACCATGTCGGGTATGAACAGCAGGTAGAGTGTCGGGATGCAGAGGCATTGAACGGGGCCCTGCTGGTGAGAAGAGCCGATGGCTCTTAGGAGGTCAAATTCAGGAAGGACAGATATCTGACGACAGTCGAGATTGAGGGGCGCGGTGTGCCATAGAGGGCGCCACCGAGTTGAGAGGACTTGTGTGCAGCAACAATCCTTGGTGGGGAGAAGCGAGATTATCTCCTCAAGGATGACGTCCGGGAGATCGCTGATGCGGTCCACCGGAGATTCTACTGGTTCCTCAGATCCGGGTGTGTGTGTGTGTGGGGGAGGGGGGGCTCGCCGCTTCTCCCCATGCTACCGGGTGCAGGATCTACAACCGACGTCACCGCTGGCGGGAGCCTCATCTTCTTGGCATTGGGGCCAGCCGACTCCATTTTCCTTGTGGGCATTGCACCGAGCTCACGAGTTGGAGAAGAGTAGCCAGAGACGAGCCTAGTGGCAGTGCGAGTGGGGAGGAAGGAGGGCTGGGGATTTCTGTAGGAGTGGAAGAAGAGGAGCATGCGTTTTCTGTATGAGTGAGGAAGAAGGGTGAGCGGGGGTTTTCTTGACGAGTGAGGAAGATTGGGGAGCGGGGGGAATTGGGGGGAGACAGAAGTGGGAGAGTGAGTTGTTCGTGTTTATAAGGCCCGCTGCACTAACTACTCGCTTTTTCCCAAGAACTGCTCTCTTCTTTTGCGTTACAATTGATGCTGACACATCTGCAGCAAACACATGCGGCAATAGAGATAACTCAACATTAGTCCGTATTGTGCAGTTCCCCTGGAATCATCTTCATTGTCCTGAATCTAAAAAGATAGGAAAACAGTAGCGACACTTAAACGGTGTTGCAAAACAGTAGCACATATCAATAGCTCGGCATGACAAAACACGATCATCTGGACGAAGAGCATACTGACCTGCCTGAGGAAGATTATATATAATTCCATAAGTCCTTGGTTGATTTCCACCTTCGGCTGCACTTCTTGTTTGCTCCTCAACACATGGCAGGATCGTTCCGCACTGCATTCAGCAAGTCAACGTACGAATAAGCTAATTTCATCTTGCGGTGGTCATTGCACCTAGTTACGAATGTAGGAATACCTGGAGCACCATGAGGTTAGCTGACAACAGGTAGATGCAGCCATATAAATTTTGTGTGGTGCTACCAAAATTGAGGTTTGTATCCCTTCCCATTATGAGAATTCTTCTTGAAGTTGGTAGAATGTGACGGCTTGTTCTTTGCATCAAACTTGTCTTTCCCCTGAGATTTGTTCTTGTTGTTTTGGGACTGGTTGGGCTGGAAGTTCTCGTGTACCATGTGGGCACTAGAAGCTCCCTCAGCGACCCGAGCACGTGAGTCTTTTGCTCTTGCCTTCTCCTCAAAATCAAGAGTGCTAATGAGATCCAAAACAGAAAAATCATGTCTCTTGTTTTTCAGAGAAGTAGCAAAATCATTCCACGAAGGTGGAAGCTTGGCAATGATGGTCCCAGCAAGAAATTTGTCCGGCAATACACACTTAAAGTACTCAAGTTCCTTAGATAGTGATTGTATCTCATGAGTCTGCTGAACAACAGAGCACTCATCAGTCATCTTGTACTCACAGAATTGTTGCATGACGTACAACTCGTTGCCAGCGCCCGAGGGCCCAAACGTGGCCTCAAGCACAACCCAGATGTCTTTGCCGCTGTCAAATGACATATACGAATCCACAATGGAATCGTCAAGAACACTCAGCAGGGCGGCTTTGAAGAGGGTATCCATGTTCTCAAAAGCTTCCTGCTGTGTAGGATTAAGATCGCCCTCAGGCTTACCCTTAGTGGCGTCATAACAGTACATGATCTGAAACCAATATACTGCTCTTGTGCACCACCTTTTATATTGCACCCCCTTAAAGGTAGGCGGCTTCAAAAGCACAGCAAAACCACTCGGAGTAAATTGCCTGTAATCAGGTTTTTGGATTGGATTGTTGAGTATATGAGCAATTTACTATGAGATTTAATCCGAATCAGCAGTAAATAGATCATGACGACAATTGCAAACATCAAAGTTATGATGCGAACTAAACCAGGAGGACAGAATCACATAATGTACAACGGGAGCAGAACCGTTGTGGTTGATGTTGTCGCTCATGTCGTTGATGAAGAGGTTACCGAGGTCGGGGAAGAAGGCTGTCGTTGAGGAAGTCATCGCTGGCAGCAGTCACAGGAGTATGCTCCCCAAAAACCTGATCGCCCCTCTCCCGTACAGGATCACGAGAGGCGGGGTTCAGAGGACTGCTGTCCCTTCTCGTGGTGCACGCCGGAAGGAGGGCTGGAGAAGAATTGTGTGGCGGCGCTAAGATCTGGAACGGTGCGAAACCATATGATACAATGGCGGCTAGGGTAGAGCATGTCAGGTCGGTCGTGAGAGTAAGACCAAGTATAATAGTAGGCCTCTGGCCCCCAAACCCCACGTCCAAGTCAATAATAGCCCCACCAAGGTTTGTCTCAAAAAAATGGAATAGTTAAGGTGTCCGTTAGTACCTTTAGCATAAATATTATATCATTAATAATGGCCCCACCTTTTGTCTCACAAAGTATATTGGGGATCCTGCTACAACCGGCTACAAGTTTACAATCCACTTCTCTTCTCTCTCCTTCAACTAAGCACAAATACTATATTTGAATCCTTGTAGCCTGCTTATGTCATCTAATTGTAGTACTTGCTCTAAATTTACTCTCCACTGTGTATTCTGAAATGTCAGGCGTGCAGCGGGCGGTGCCCTCGGTCGGCGCGCCGCTTCAACGACGGAAGCAGTGAGAGGTCGCGTCACCCTGACTTGCCATCAATGTGGAGCGGCGGTCTTAGCTGGCGCCGGGCAGGAAGCGCGCGCGGGATGGGGGAGGGGTTTTTGTTGGGCCAAGAAGGTGAGAAGCCAACTTGGGATCGGTCTGGACGGGGAAATATCATGTGCTCCCATACTCTGCATATGACACTTGTCTATGGTACTACTCCTTCCTTTCTGGTTTATAGAGATGTTGGGCCAAGAAGGAGTAGAGGAGACTGGGGACGCACCACGTCGTGGGAACTCCGTACGTGCTCGTGTGCGTGCAGTGTGCATGTTTTTCCATTGATGCTAGCTCTAAGGCCGAGCCTGCGGTCGTCTTCGTCAACGACTAGTCATTGAGAAACGACGGCAAAGAGGTGCTGCAAGAGATGCGTAGGCGCTGTTGTGTGCGAGCTTTGCCATAGCACGACGAATCGGCCGTCGTTGCAGATGGCGCACACCTCCATGCAGCCGTGTGTGTGCACATGCATGTGTTATTCACGTGCATTCTACGGCCGAGTGTGTGTGCATGCACGTGTTGTGTACTCCTACATGCGTTGCGTGCTCCATGATGTGCGCATATGTGCATGAGTTGGATCTGATGGAGTTAGTGCGTTGGCGTGTGTACATGCTTGGCTGCATGCGTCCTGTACATGTGTGGCTTTTTGCGTGGTTATCAAAATAAACTACTCCCTCCGTTCACTTTTGTAAGTCGTTTCAGACAAATTAAAATGAACTGTTTTGCACATTGTCTGAAATGTCTTCAAGGTCTTATAAAAGTGAACAGAGGCAGTATAAAATATCTTCAACTTAGCATCTCGATGTATCGTTTCTAGTGTTTACCGAAGATTTCATGTTCTTTTATTTGTTTATAGGTGGGCAGGCGGCAAAAAACAGGGGGAAACGCGCAAGGTTCCTTGCAGACGCTCCACCGCGAGGTTCCTTGCTCCTTCTCGGTTGTCGGGAATCTATGTTCTTCAACTCTTTTCTTTTATGTGAGCTTTGTTGATCCTTTTCCCAACATGCGAGACATCTAGCATCAAGGTGCACGTGTCATGCAAGAAAACCGAGATAATCAGATAAGCAGTGCGTAATTGAGTCGTGCACTTCGATGGCACCTACTACTATGCAATATTTTTTCTCCTCGATGGCACGTGAACAGTGCACGTACTCAACGACGGAGCACAGTATGGTAGCCATGACATGGTCAACCCTTTTTTTTGGAGAGAGTACGTACTAAATAACTTTGATGTGTCCCATCAACTCGCAGAATGACGAGAAGCTTAACTACACCTTCTCCTCACCAACGCGTGCGCGGTGGCTCGCAGCACGAGGAGAAACTTTTGCTTCAAGTGGTGGACGTGCAGCAGTTCATTTGGTGTCAGATTGCCAGAAGTACTACTGTAGAACCCGCGACTTTCGGAAGAGGCAAAGATCCAAGCGCAAGGTGACCTACTAACCTTAGACTAGGCGTAGTGGGAGTAACATAAGTAGGGGTACCTCCTTTTTTATTCTAGAAACAACCACACGCGAATATCGAGGTACTGGTTACATAGAACAAATTTCCTGGAGTCCATGCTCAGCCTTCCTCTATCTCTCTTCTCAGCCAGCCAGGAGACGGGCAGAGCCCATCATCTGTTTGCTCATATGCGGCCCCACATGTCAGTGAAAACGCAAGAGGACCCACTGAACCTGCACATCTTTCACCTCGACGTGCTGGTGATGAAAAACAAATCCAATAAAGATCTTTGGTGGCCGTTTTTGGAGTTACTCAAGAGTAGTAAGATTCTATTTACAGTTTAACCCAAGATGCACATCACGTGGCTTCAACTACCACTCTATTTTCTTGCATGACATGACCTGGATGTTGGATGTCCCACGTGTCGGCAAAAGGAGGAAGAACCCGACCAAATCTTGGGATGTGCTCTCAGATTAGACTAGTTGTGCTAACTTAAAAAAATTATTGTGTACTCCCTCCGTTCCTAAATGTAAGTCTTTGCAGAGATTCCACTATAAACCGCATACGAATGTATATAGATGCATTTTAAGTTTAGATTCATTCATTTTGCTCTGTATGTAGTCCACCTAGTGGAATCACTACAAAGACTTATATTTTGGAACGGAGGGAGTAGAATGGATGCAAGTTTTGGTATTGGAAAGAAGAGCATGGCCACCGCATCCGAGAAATGGCCCGGACACGACCCCATTACCCTACCCAAATGGACAGAGTCCGGGCAAAACGGAGGTCCGTTTGGGGTTGTGCGTTGGAGTTGGCCTTACAAGTGGGACCACAGTTGAGGAAACCAACTATCGGCAAACCCCCACCTCGCCCACCGCGCGATGGCTGAGTTAGAGAAACGACGAGGTTGAAGAGATTGCTGTAGCATCGACTCCAAGAAATATGGTGTCAGATGGAAGTCGTGCTGGTGGCGTGTGCCGTACTCCTGGACGTGAATGCTTGTTCTGGCCCATGCCACCCTACTACTCCTACTACTTATATAGTGGTAATATCGAGGATTCGAGGTGCTGGTTATGTACAACAAACACATTAACATATGGCTCACCTCACACTGTGGCCAAATTTCCTGGAGTCTGTGCTAGGTTAAAAAGTGTTCTTTGTGAGGGTGGGTGGCTAGTCTCAAGTTTAAAACTTGTTGTATTACGTATACGTAGAAGTAGAGATAGTGCAATAGTTCTGAAAGTTTGAACCCAAACATCAGAATGCAATTTCTACTGGACTCATCCGAGGACCTAGGATGATGGAATTCGCAGCTACAGTAAAAACACCCGCCCGACGTGCGAAGCATGTGAAGCTAGTACAAATAGTGTACTACTATTGTTGATTGGCCTCATCCGATAACCTGTTGCAATGCACGTACAATTATGTATTCGGAAAATATATTTTTGCCTCGTCGCAGCACTCACTCAAAGAAGCGACTCGAAAGCCATTTATAAATTTAGTAAGTTTAACATAGGCATATCATTTTATTACATACAACAAGTCATCAACCCACAACGACAACGAGGAAACATTATAAATACTAAAGTTTTCATCACACAACAAATAACAAGCAATGAAATGAACTTCAACTCAACCAATCCTCAGCGTTGGAAATGCTTGCTTTGAACCACAAGTGATTCTCTGGGAAGGGACATCTATTGCCAATATCGAGACCAACACAGGACTGATCATCCAGGCTGAAGCGGCCTACTATATCAGTACCAGGGTAGGGAACCACCGAAATGTCCAGGTATAGATACAGTCGCTTCTCATAAATGGTATTAGTAACATTGTGTCAACAGCAGTTGGATCGCCTCTCACCATCATCGGATAGTTTTGTCCAAGGAAGAGCGAGTTTTCTCCAAGACTATCAATACTGTACCGGGGAGAAGGTGTGGGCACTATCACACTAGTATGCATCCTGAATACCATGCAACGGGTGTTGGAATAGGTCCAGAGAGTGGGACCATGGGAGACAACACCTACTTCCTTAGTAGTAACATCAGCAGTGGGCTGTATACAGACAAGAAGGGGTGATCCATCAGAATAAGTTGCCAGGCGCCACTGAGTATATGGGCCCTCCTCGTCCTCATGCTCGTGATCATCACCATCGTAATCTCCCCCTTGGTTATAAAGTTTTTCAAGTATAGGTGGTGGAATGTTCAGAGGACCTTGGAAACACAAGAAGAAGGTTGAATTAGTAAAGGGAAACTTGCTGACCTGCATGCATGTGGATGAAACAATTACAATTACGGTGGAAGGCAAACGTACCGAAACAACGAGGATCCCATGCAAAAACAATGCCATGAGTGGTGGAAGCAAACACGAGACCCTCGTATTGAATTGCATCACAGTACACATCCATGTATAGAAACTGATTTTTTAGCAATATCCATCGAGTCGAACCACAAAGGACGGCAACAAGCTTGTCGAAGATAGAAACAACTTCATAGTTCTTGTAATTCCAAGAGCGGTTGGGAACTAGAAAAATTGCTATCTTCCATAGAAGACAGTCACCATGATCGTATTTGAACGTGCGTAGAATACCGGTGTGCTGAACCTCTGGGCAGTCTGCTGAGATTTTTGGAAGTGGAACCCGGTGACGAGTGTACACATTCACAAGTTCCCACTCGCAGATGTACCCAATATAAACAACCCAATCTCCATTTGCGCCTGCCCAAGCCTTGTCCTCAAGCGATGGCATCTTAACATCACACATATCATTATCAAGCGGCATCAACTTGCACAAGGAAAGGCCTCCATCATCCCCGCGCCAGTCAGCAGGGTCACGGCGAAGAAGATAGGGGAGATCAAACCGCTCCTGGACCCTTGGGGTTCCTTGTAATGATGTTATTAGTTGAGTCGAGAATGGTCTTGAACGAACCTGCCATGCTAGCCGAGGTGATGATGTCGCATCAATCAATGAGTTCCTGCACCACGTCATCTTTCAGATCGGGGCAAGAATAACGGGTTGTTTCCGGTCTGTTCCCTCCATGGAGAAGATGATCAAACAATGGTAGAAGGAAGGGTGAAGGCGAATGGAGGAGGGAGGAAGAGCGTGCGATAACAGTTTCAAATCGAGAGGGAAAGGCGAAGAGTCGGTGCACGGTTGCCAGTTTGCCATGGTACACGAAGAGGCGCCCCGGCCTACACGTCCGTTCAGAAATACTAGTAGAAAAGGATTCGTCATCGTCTCACTAACATGTTGGAACGGGACCACATGTCAACAAAATATGGTGTGTAATTTCTCGTGCAAAATGTGATCTTGCCGCGTTGGCCCGAGGTGCCGCATTAGTTATCGACCTTTATTTTTTTAACATACAATCTAAATGGATAGCTCCTGTGGTCATCACACGTGAGCATATATATAGGTGGGGTAGGTGGGCAGGCGGTTGAGCAGGCAGCAACAATCTGAGTGCTAAAAGAGTTGATCCAATGCTTGGTTTTGTTTGGATTTTCCAACTATGACAATTGGATAGAGTGAATCAATGGCTTACGTTCAAACTGATTCTCATACTATAGAATTTTTTATTCAGTTGATGTGCTGTTACCGTCCAATAATCGCGTGTGGTTGTTTCTAGAGTAAAAAAAGGAGGTACTAGTACTTACTATGGGAAAGGTGAAGTGATGGTTGATTCACCCGAGCAACTTATTATACTGTGTGAATATGGGAGTACCAGCGGATTCAAAGAACGGAGAAACGATGGTTGCTTCGTCCAAGCAAATTACTCTGGCAAAGGTGGGGCTCTGTGATTTGACTGCTCACTAGTCATTACTACTGCGGCGCAACGACCGGGGTGAATCTTTCCCTGCAGTTGTGTTGTGCACTCAATATTGCTGCATGGCACGTGGAGCCGGATGAAGGATATCCAACATGTCGGCGAAGCAAAGTTGAATTGTTTCTAGCATTGCTATCAATTCTTCAGGATTTGTTTATATGTATGCATAATTTTAATGAAATTGTACTGTGATGCTATGAAGGTTTCAACTTTGTTCCCGCGGGAAAAGAAAAGGTTTCAACTTAGGATTCATGTGTCTTGCCTCAAGATTATCTCGTTGCAACATTCCATCAAATTCAAATGAAACTACCATGGCTGCTAATGCATCTCAATGGTTCGCAGATCAACGCCAATATTCACATCAGAACTGAAGACAAAGTTGTGAGAAGGTGTACAAATAAAGAAAATTATATAATTGATCAATGTTGTTCGTAGGCATGGCTCCATTTCCTTCGCACAATGTTCATTGCTTGGCAGCTAGTTTCACCCAGCTCCATAGCCAAAAAAGAGGTGTATGGCGGACACTACAATCCGATCATTTTGTGCAGCTCCACTAAAATTGAGCGAACCATCCCTCTTTGCAAAGATATCCAGTCAGTGTGATTACAATAATAGTGGAACTAGATGATGAAACATAACACACACAAATAGAAGATGATCACCTCTATGATCTCTCTTTAGGACTAACTTCTTGTTGGAGAAGATTAGGCACGAAGTTGGATGAGGAGGATAGCAAAACCAATCACCCTTTCTGTAGTCCCACGAAAATGTAAAAACGTTGCCCGTGTGACATTTTGGCGGAACTGCACAAAACACTCTTAAGAAAAAAAGTGATTTGTGCAGTTCACCAAAAGGTCGCAATAGCAACGAGGTGAAAATGGATAGTCCTGTTTGCAAAAGGAGGTAGAAAGGAAACAATTACTGCCCAATAACACGAGTTGAAGACACATACGCCGGCAAAAAAGAAGCATATTCCATGTAATAAGGGAAAGATTGCACATGGTGGTTTATCAAAATTGGTTTGAGGATGAGATTGCAAGATGGAAAGTACGCCGGCCGAGATACGGTTTAAGAAAACAACTAAAGAAGATCCACATGCAGCAACGTGGGAAGATGGGCAATGGATCAAGGCCGGAGGAAGCTGCACCTAAGGATCATCGGGATGTTACTAGGAGGGCGCCGGGGGCCGGGATCTGCCCATACTGCAGCAGTGAGCAAGTGGTGAATGCCCTACCACGTTGGAGCTTGGTTAGAGAGAACGGAGAGTACCGCAGATTGGGAAGTGCTGCCTCAACGCCGTTGAATAGAGAGATGATGCACATCCTCCATTTCCACCAGAGGACGGGATGCAGCCGGATCACTGGCCAACGCTGAGAGGTAAAGGCCACCGCTGCCTTGTGTGAGATGGTGTGACGAGAGACAAACCCATTTTTCCATTTTTCCCATGGCAATCATTTTATATTCTATACGTGACATTGAGGAATATATAACTTTATTTAATACTAACGCGTCAAGTCGAACTTTGTTCTGTCTAGGCGTGGTACCCGACCGTCCTTTGAGTAAACAACCGCTACACGCGTCAACTTATCACATGGGCTGCCTTTTCATACAGAAACAAACTCCACCGTGTACCCGCACACGTGTAGCCGGGAACGAGACGTGAGTACGTGCGTCCTGCATGCACCTCTTCTTTAGGTGCAGGTACGTATGTGGGTGGGTGTGATAGAGATGGTTTGTGCGAAACAGAGGCAATGTGTTGATGATATCTCAAACAGAAAAACGTATCATATGCAATGTGTGTGAAACGGAGTCATGGACGTGAGATATTGATAGAACTGAAAACAGGGATGAAGTGTGTGGTTGTGTGATTGATAAAGAGTGCCATCGAATTTGTGTTTGCCCATGTCAAAGATACAGGGCGGCTGGCCTACTGGAATTTGAGAGGGCAGAGGTGCAGTTTTTCTCCGTGGCATGGCTACCTACATACAACGTTCGGCTATCGGTGTGTGGGGGGGGGGGGGGAGGGGGCTGAGACCGATCGACTAGTATATGTGTGGGGAAGGAGAGAGACCTAGCTATGTATTGGGGGAGATCGATCGGCATCCATGGGTGATGTCTACTACACAACCTTCTTCTTGTAGACGTTGTTGGGCCTGCAAGTGCACAGGTTTGTAGGACAGTAGCAAATTTCCCTCAAGTGGATGACCTAAGGTTTATCAATCCGTAGGAGGTGTAGGATGAAGATGGTCTCTCTCAAGCAACCCTGCAACCAAATAACAAAGAGTCTCTTGTGTCCCCAACACACCAAGTACAATGGCAAATTGTATAGGTGCACTAGTTCGGCGAATAGATGGTGATACAAGTGCAATATGGATGGTAGATAAAGGTATTTGTAATCTGAAATAATAAAAACAGCAAGGTAACAAGCGATAAAAGTGAGCGTAAACGGTATTTCAATGATAGGAAACAAGGCCTAGTGTTCATACTTTCACTAGTGCAAATTCTCTCAACAATAATAACATAGATAGATCATATAACAATCCCTCAACATGCAACAAAGAGTCACTCCAAAGACACGAACGAAGAGATTATGGTAGGGTACAAAACCACCTCAAAGTTATTCTTTCGGATCAATCTATTCAAGAGTTCGTACTAGAATAACACCTTAAGACACAAATCAACCAAAACCCTAATGTCACCTAGATACTCCATTGTCACCTCAAGTATCCATGGGCATGATTATATGATATGCGTCACACAATCTCAGATTCATCTATTCATCCAACACAAAGTGCTTCAAAGTGTGCCCCAAAGTTTCTACCGGAGAGTCAAGAACGTGTGCCAACCCCTATGCATAGGTTCATGGGCGGAACCCGCAAGTTGGTCACCAAAACATACATCAAAAGGCACATGATATCCCATTGTCACCATAGATAAGCACGGCAAGACATATATCAAGTGTTCTCATAAAAGACTCAATCCGATAAGATAACTTCAAAGGGGAAAACTCAATTCATCACAAGAGAGTAGAGGGGGAGAAACATCATAAGATCCAACTACAATAGCAAAGCTTGGGATACTTCAAGATCGTGCCATAGAGGGAACACGAGAGAGAACACGAGAGAGAGAGAGAGATCAAACACATAGCTACTGGTACATACCCTCAGCCCCGAGGGTGAACTACTCCCTCCTCGTCATGGAGAGCGCCGGGATGATGAAGATGGCCACCGGTGATGGATCCCCCCTCCGGCAGGGTGTCGGAAGGGCTCCCGAGAGGTTTTTGGTGGCTATAGAGGCTTGTGGCGGTGAAACTCCCGATCCATCTTCTCCGTGGATGTTTTTAGGGTACGTGGCACTATATAGGCGAAAGAAGTTGGTCGGGGGGTGCTCGAGGGGTCCACGAGACAGGGGGTGTGCCCTATAGGGGGGGGGGCGCCCTCCTATCTCGTGGGCTCCTCGAGGATCTTCTGACTTCCTCTCCAAGCCTCCAGGATGATAATCTTCCAAAAAATCATGATGCCGAAGGTTTCATTCTGTTTGGACTCCGTTTGAGATTCCTTTTCTTCGAAATACTGAAACAAGCAATAAAACAGCAATATGGGCTGGGCCTCCGGTTAATAGGTTAGTCCCAAAAGTAATATAAAAGTGTATAATAAAGCCCATAATCATTCAAAATAGATAGTAATATAGCATGAATGCTTCATAAATTATAGATACGTTGGAGACGTATCAATGGGTATGTGTACCAGAGGAATAAGGTTGGGAGAAAGACAAAGGTAGAGCGTCGGAGGGCTGGTGGTGGAGTGGCGTCTCACAAATGGTGGGAGAGGCCTGCTAGACAAACCGAGGGTACGAGTGCAATATCAATAAGAGAGGCGGGGGGTGTCTGTTTGTCTATGCACATGCATGTGAGAGACGGGTCGGGAGGTATGCAAGAATGTTGAGGGGAGACGATATGGTTGTGGTAAGCATAAGTAACTACATAGGAAGATCAACCCTCGTGTGTCCGAGAAAGGAAGAGACATAATTAGCGAGGTAAGTGTATCGGTGCATGGGGAAAACGGATTATAGTCGACCTGGCTATATGTAGGGGAGATCAATATGTATACATGCGTGCATGTGTTAGAAGCAAATAAGGTCCAGAGAGACAGACAGGGGGAGAGGGGTGCGGCTAGGAGGTGGTGCGAGAGGCCTACCATGTCGAGGGGGAGGAGTGTGCGAGTATGAGATCAATGAAAAGAGGGGCGGGAGTGTGCACCTGCGTGGAACCGTACTGGACATAGGGGGGCATGGACGGTGAGAAGAGAAGAGGGGAAGTATATATGTGTTTGTGGTAGGCACACTTGGCTAGAGAGGAATATCGACCGGTGTGTGTCAGAAAGAAGGAGCTGGGGGCCTACACACACCGCGGGTGGACGACCTAAAGGGAAATAACGAACGTGCGCGATGAAGGGGACGATAAGGGTGGGTGAGAGGGGGGCGGGCGTGTGCATGCATGATATAAAGTTAGCGCTAGCTAGCTACAAAAAGAAGAGGATCGTGAAGGTGTAAAAGATGAACAAAGATCATAATTCATTATAAAAAAGTGGATACGGATACTTGAAGAAGATATCATAATGTAAAACATTGATTATAATTTGGGCTAATGTGTGGCTTTTGCAGCTCGGGTCTAAATACTTATCATAATGTAGGGGGCGGGGCACTATACTTTGTGTGATAAACACGGTGTATGTATGGAACATGGTTTAGATTATGAATATATAGTTAGTACATCAAATGTACTATTATTTGGAATCAATATCAAGTGTATTCAAAAAAATAGAATTCGAGCTCATGTAGAAGACATAGTTCATATCTATCTGTATAGTAATCGTGTTGTCGGGTGATAGGTGCGACATATGCCAAAGGATGGCTAATCATCGTGGGAGCCAGTAAGACATCACCGGTGCTAGAAACGGGATAAGGCGAAGACATGCACGCCGGCGAATCTTACCCAGGTTTGGGGCTATCCTAGGAGATAACACCCCTAGTCCTGCTCTGTGGGGTCTCCGCATGATCACTAAATTAGTAAGTAGCTACAAGAGGCTCCTTGAGCTATTCGGCTAGAGGAAGAAGAAGGGCAAGGCTAGCTCTCCTCTTCTCTCTATGTGGTGTATGTCTTTCTAATGGATCAACCCTTTGCATGGGTGTCCTGGGGGTTTATATAGGCCTACCCCCCAGGAGTACAATTGTAATCCGGTTGGATTGCGGGTCCGGGCAGTCAGTGTCTATGGGCGCCGGCTTCTCCGCCGGCCGCTGGGGCCCGCCAACTGCTGGGTCCCGCCGGCTACCGGCTTCTTGGTCGACAGGCTGGGCCCACCGCTTGGGGGCCTTGTCGGCGGCTCATTACTGTAGCCTCGCCCTAGATGATGATGGCTTTGTCGGGGCAAGCATGGCTACAGTACCACCGCCTGGCGGGCGCTTACTATAGCCTTACCCCGTTTCATCTGCTTGATGGTGCACAAACTTCCAGGGCAAGGGTGGCCGGCTGCTGGGAGCCGGCCTCCCCTCGGGCCGACTGGACTGGTTAGGCCTCCTTATGAAGGCTCACTAGCAGGGGGCCCGCTGTATGCGGGCCGTACCGACAGCCTGTCTTGGGGGCATGGTCACTCTGCCATGGGTTATGTCACGATCAACGTGGCAACAGTGCCACACCGGGCGAGGGATGGTCGGTCGGTACGACGCACTGTGGCCATTCCCACTCTGGGATTCGGGGGTGGCAGACTCCACTGTAGCCACGCCCCGTCTCGTCGCCATTATGTGGGTGCAGAGTTTGAGGGCGCATGGGGTGGGCCGCCTGCTAGAGGTCGGCCACTCTGGTGGCCACCTGCTTGGAGTCAGCCCACTTTGGGCCTGCATATTGATCTCTGCCGCCTTCCTGCAGTCGACCGTGGCCCAGCAGGCCATGGGAAGGCGGCCCCTTGTCTTGGATGCTTGAGGGGCGCAGTCGGCCAGATGTTTTTGAAGAGCCAGGGGGAGCCGGTTAGGCTACCCATGGTCATTTGCTCTGACAGTAGTCCCCGAAGCTAGTGGGGCTTCGTGGTCAAACGAAGAATGAGAAGCCCAAATAGCTTCCTACTCTGCAAAACAGTCAGCCTGGATCCGGCCTCAACCAGACGCATTGTCTGGTCGAATTTGAAGCGTGAAGACGGGAACCTGGTGGCGCGCACGCCGGGCGTTGGGCCGGCCGCCCGCTGTTCGCGTGCCATGCAGCACCATCCGCCTGGGCCCGCCTGCCAGCCCACGCACGTGATGGGACGTTGCCGCAGGCTGGGGCCCGCCACTACAGTGCCTCGGCCCATGCGCGGATCCGCTGTGGCCGAAGTGGTTGATTGATATTCTGGGGGTGGTTTAATACATGCCTTTACTGGCGCGATAAACGCGGGTTCGCGGGGGAGTGGGTGCAGTTAATCCCATGTCCCCCACACTCCGCCTCCTCGAGTTCGCCGCTCTGAGGCTATAAATAGGGGGAGGAGGGGCGGCAAACACACGCGCGCCCATTTCCTCCTTCGCCATTCTCTTCTTCTTCTTGATGCTGCTGCTGTCGTCCGCCGCCGCACCAAGCTCCCAGCCACCTTGTCGCGCTGCACCTCGTCGTCGCAGGGCCGTGCGCCTGCCGCCGTGCAATCCTTCCGTCCGAGTTCTTCGACTCCATGGCGCGTGCCGGAGCATGGGAGGCTCCAACGTCCATGAGGACCACATCGATTTCCTCCACCGGACGCGGCGGCTGCCCGGCAAGGATTACGTGAGCGTTCACTTGGCGCCGGAGAGGGAGATTTCGCCGGCACCGGAGGAGGGCGAACGCGTCGTCTTCAGGTCGCATTTCCTGCGCGTCTTCGGCCTGCCAGCAAGAGGCTTCTTCCGCTCCTTCCTCGAATTCTACGGCCTTCAGCCGCACCAACTCACACCGAACATGGTGGTGCTGATGTCCGCCTTTGTCACCCTTTGCGAGGGCTTTCTCGGTGTCCTCCCCACCATCAAACTCTAGGGAGAGTTCTTCCACACAAAGCTCAGCACCATTGCCAAGGGGGTGCCCGTGCAGTGCGACACCTTCTTCATGGTGCGGAGGCCGGCTGCCGAGAACCCGTTCCCTGCCATCTTGCTGATACAGTCGGTGAAGCTGTGGAAGCTATCATATTTCTACGTGAAGAGCTTTCACCCGGCAGGCGACTAGGTCAACATGCCGGCTTATGTAGCCGGCCCGCCGACTGGAGCACGGGCCAACTGGCAGTACCGGCCCAATACGCTGTCGGTCGCCAGTGCCGCTGCCGTCGCCCGGCTTAAGGTGATGGTGAGGTCAGAAGGCCTCACCGGGCCCGACTTGCTGACCGCCTTCGTGGCGCGCCGAGTGCTCCCGCTACAAGGCCGGTCGCACATGATTTGTCAGATGAGCGGGCATCGTGAGCCAAGCCGAATGTGCACCAAGGAGATGCCGCACTCGAAGGTAGCTCACTTGGTGAACTATATTTCAAATTGCAAGCTCTCGAAGGAGGAATGGAGATTCGTCAAGGAGCCGTACTCGCGCGCGGATCCACCGCCAATGTTAAGTCTCCATGTCTTCTTTTCCTTTAGCTGCCGAGTTCTTCTTTGGCCGTCCTGACCAATCGGCTACGAAACAGAGTGCTCTTCTCTAGCCGGAAGCCGGCACCGCAGGGCCAGAGCGTCAGTTCCTCCCCGACCGGGAGGAGAGTCATACGGACGACCCCGACTTGGGGGCGACCGCCCTAGAGGACGACGTGGCAGGCGGAGGCAGCAAGGCAGGTGGCTCTGGAGGTGGAGGCGGCATCGAGGACTGGCCCAAACACAAGCGGACGCCGCAGCTGCGGCGGAGGCGGGGGAGGCCTCACGCAGCCAACCCCCACAGCTCGCCATCCCCATCCGTGCCGTGGCGCCAACGCCCGAAGCCTCGGTAGTGCCGCCTGAAGGGGCCGGCGGCCACTAGCCGGTCATGGAGAGGGAGGGGCGCGACGACATCGTCCCGGAGACGGAGGTGATTCCGCCATCGCCGGCTGCAGCGGACCAAGGCAGCCAGCCCAACGCGCCACCCGTGCCGTCGGCTGGAGGTGAGCCGGCTGCTGGGGCTGACCTTGTGGTCCAGTCTTCGGGATGCCAGTGCGTGGGAAAGGCGGTCTCGGCGCCGCCTCCATAGGAGGCCAGGGGCACCGACTCGTCGACCCAAGACCTGGAAGCTACAAGCGTCAGCTTGCCAGACTAGGCACGAGAGGGCGGGACGGCCGTGCTGAATGAGGCGGAGTAGGACGTCCGGGCCCGGCTTCAATCTCAGGCCAACGCCCTGAAGAATTATAACCAGGAGTTCCTAGCGACGCGGACGGCCATCCGAGTAGGCCTCCTGCTTTTTGATCTTGTTCTCTTTTGTTCTTCTGTGGGGGCACGTCAGCGCACCCACTCGGTGTAGTCCCCGAGTTCCGGGCCGGCTGCTGAGCAGGTGGCCTGGAACTTTCAATCAGGCTCGGGTGTTAACTTGTTTCCTCTTGTCCGTCTGTCCTTTTGGCAGGACTATCATAACCTCCACGCGGCCGCCTTCAACCCCCATGTCCGGGAGCTGACCCAATGGACCGCCGACCTGTTTGAATGCCGAAGTAAGATTTTTGCCTTCTTTCTCTCGTGGGGGCGCGTCCGTGCACTCACTGGGTGTAGTCCCCGAGATTCGGGCCGACTTCTGAGCAGTCATGCCGGATCTCTTCTGGCGAATTCTTGCTTATTGATTATTCCTCTTTGTCGTCTTTGCAGAGGCCAACGCCGGCTTGCAGTAGCAACTGGGTGAGGCCCAAACCGCCCTGCGTGCCAAGGAGGCGGAGTGCAGCACGGTGGCCCAAGAGCGCGACCGTCTGGTTAAGCAACTGGCTGACCAGGAGGAGCGTCATAAGGCGGCCCTCCAGGCGGATTAGGACAGCAAGGCCGCCCTCCAAGCCGAGTATGAGACCCAGTCGATGAACTGGGCAGAATCGGAGCAGGCGCTGAACGACGGCTACGGCCGAATTGAAGTCGATGGTAGGCTGCCTTCCTCCTTTTCCTTTGTTTACCGCCTGTTATCTGGTCCGGCTTCTGACTTCTTGTTTCCTTTGTCCTCTATGTGCAGAGTATTTCCCTGGCTACTCCGTTGCCGACAGCCAAACCATCAAGGCCCACCGCTAAGCGCGAAGGCAGCTGGCGCGGAGATTGCGCCGAATGCTTGTCGGACTCTTGAGGAGTAGCTCCTAGCCATCCAAGACCGTCTCTAGCTGGCTCACCGGATGCTCCGCCTCCTTCAATGTGTCGGGGCCCAGGTACTATCCGCCCTCTGACCTGACACGCCAGCGCCGCGTACCCCCAGTCAGACCGCCGACTGGCTCGAAGTGGCCATCGGCTGCTTTGAGGCGTGGAAGGCTTCTTCGGGCCAGGCTGGCGCCAGGCGGGCGTTGGAGTTTGTCAGGGCGTGGTATCTTGGGCTGGATTTAGCCCAGTTGGCCACGTTCCGGCAAGAGGCCAACGAGGATTTGGTGATGGTGAGGCCCACCATCATTCATCGTGCTGTGGCGATCGCCGAGTACACCGACACCAGCATCTTCATCCCCGAGCTGAACAAGGATGGTGTTGAGGTTCCGGCCGACCTCTTCGGGCTGAAACCGGATGACGGCAAGGACTCAGTGGAGGAGATCGACTCAAGCGACGAGGGTGAGGACGAGGAGGACGAGGACGGCGAAGACGCTACGCCAGATGATGGAGCAGGCGGCTAGCCTCAGCCTGACCATGCCTCCAGGAACGAGGTGCGTGCGAACGTGCCGACTGCTGATGGTGCTGATCAGGCCAAGATTTGCTAGCGGGCCACTCCACCAGCCAGCGTTGTCGTCTCAACCGACCTGTCGGGCTCACCTGTTGCTCCCTTGGTCTAAGCGGCCAGTTTTATCCTCCTTGTCAATCTTTTGAACAATGTCTTGTTAAATTTGCGTAGTTCCACCCACTGGGGGTGTATTCAAACTATGTTGAATTCCGGCCTTCAGACGCCTTTTGTGAAAATATTATCTTGCATGTGCTATGCTGGTGTCGGTTTCTGACTTTTCTTGCTTTTAATCTTTTTCCGGCTTTTTCTTTTGCCGCCTTCCCTTGGCCGCCGCCTTTCCATCCGGACAGCTGCTCTGCAGTCTGTGGCTGGGAAAGTACTTGGTAGTTTGGGAGGGCAAGTACTTCAGCCTTCTTAGATTGTGGCAAGGTGAGTGGGAAGCCGGCCAACCGGCTGCTTAGCAGTCGGTTGGCAGGGCAGGGAGCCGGCTTATATTATGTAAGCTCGTTGGTCCTTAGCCATTTTTCGCGTGAGCATCATTTCCTGCCGTTGACTCTTGCCAGCCAAACAACCACTTCTGCCAGCTGTGACTTTCAGCAAGAGAGGGCTAGATGTCGGCACACTACTTGTCTGACTATAGGTAGTGCTAACATAATTCAAGGCGGCAAGTCCCCGGGCCGACTGGTCGAACCCGGTGTAGGACGAGAGAATAAATGTACTAACACATTCATGGGCATAAAAACTTATCATATAGATAAAAGAGGGAAGTCCCCGAGTGCTCCTCGGGGGTCCCGATGTCTTGTACTTAATACAAAAGGTAGCGTGGTACATATGCATTAACTGTAAAATCTTCGAAGGAGATTTGCGTTCCATGGGTGTTCCGACTCCTTGCCGAAATCATCTCTCTTGAGTGCCTTGGGCTTTTGTGCATCGATCAGGTAGTAGGAGTCGTTGCCCAAGGCCTTGCTGATGACAAAGGGGCCTTCCCAAGGGGCCGAGAGCTTGTGCTAGCCGGTTGTTCGCTGGATCAGCCGGAGCACAAGGTCGCCCTCTTGGAAAGATCTTCGCTTGACCTTCCGACTGTGCTAACAACGCAGACTCTGCTGGTAGATGGCGGACCGACTGAGTGCTAACAATCGGCCCTCTTCCAGCAGATTGATGTCGTCTTCTCGCGCTTCCTTCGCCTCCGCTTTCCGTGTACATGGTGACTCGAGGAGGGTCGAACTCGATGTCAGTTGGGATGACGGCCTCAGCACCATACACAAGGAAGAAGGGAGTGAAGCCGGTTGACATGTTTGGAGTGGTGCGCAGGCTCCAAAGGACGGCCGACAGCTTCTCGAGCCACCAGCCGGCCGAACGCTCCACTGGCTCAACCAGTCGGGGCTTGATGCCGGAGAGGATGAGGCCGTTTGCTCGCTCAACTTGGCCATTTGATTGCGGATGGGCAACGGACGCTAAGTCCAGTCGGATGCCCTGCGTCACGCAAAAAGGAGCCAAGGCTCCTTTCGCAAAATTTGTGCCGTCTTCGGTGATGATGCTATGGGGTACGCCATACCGGGTTGTGATGCCCGTGACGAAGGTCACAACAGTTGGCCCATTCAGCTTCTTGATTGGCTTTACTTCAATCCACTTGGTAAATTTGTCAACGGCGACAAGGAGATGAGTCATGCCGTCGTGTTCCGTCTTGAATGGGCCCACCACATCCAGCCCCTAGACGGCAAAGGGCGGGGTGAGGGGATGGTCTTGAGTGCAGAAGCCGGCAGGTGTTCCTTGGAGCCGAACAATTGGCACCCCTTGCAGTGCTTGACCAACTCTTTGGCGTCGTCCAAAGCAGTCGGCCAAAATAAACCATGGCAGAAGGATTTGGCAACAAGTGATCTCGAGGCCGTGTGGTGGCCACACTCGCCTTGATGGATGTCTTTGAGGATTTCCATGCCCTTCTCTGGCTCAACGCAGCACTGGAAGACTCCAGTCATGCTGCGCCTAACGAGCTCTCTGTTTACTATTGTGTAGGCTCCAGCTCGGCATTGAACTTGTCTTGCTGAGATCTGATCAGTCGGCAGCTCTCTGTTCACCAGAAAGTTGAGGATGGGCTGGGCCCATGATGGAGCTACGACTTCTTCTATCGCCAACACGGCTACTGCGACTAGGGCGGTTGGGATGGGAGGTGGCGGGTTGGAGTCGGCCACCACCGCTTGGGTCGTTGAAATCCCCGGGTTGACAGCTGCACTCCTCGAGACAGGCTCTGAAGTCCCTGGGCCGGGTGCGCTGTTGCAGTCCCCAGGCCGCCTACTGAAATCCCCGAGCCAGCTGCCGAGGTTCTCAAGCCGGATCCAACTGCCTCGGGGTCAGCCAGCACGAAGATGGAGTCGGATTCTGGTGAAGGCTTGACAGACGGCTTGAGGAGGCGCTGAAGGGAGACGCCGGTTGGTATAGCTTGCTCGGTGGAGCCCATTCGTGTCAGGGACTTTGCTTGCTCATTGTCGGCCCATGTCACGTGAAGGAACTCGCATCCTTCAAAATATCCGCTGAGTTACTGAACGAGGAAGCGGTAGCTCACCATATTTGCATCCTTGGCGTCCCAATCACGAGATGACTGTTGGACCACCAAATCTGAATCGCCATAACACAGGATCCGGCGGATGCTGAGTACCTTGGCCAGCCGGAGCCCGTGTATGAGCGCCTCATACTCGGCCACATTATTGGAGGCGGCAAAATGGATTTGCAATGTGTATCTGAGGTTTTCTCCTTTGGGAGAGGTGAGGACGATGCCGGCTCCCAAACCGGTGCGCATCTTGGATCCGTCGAAGTGCATCCGCCAATGGGTGGAGTCGGGTGTTGGCGGCAGGTACTGGGTCTCGGCCCAGTCAACGAGGAAGTCGGCCAGCACTTGCGACTTGATGCCGGTGTGAGGCTGGTAGAAGATGGTATAAGGAGCCAGCGCAATGGCCCACTTGGCCACCCGGCCAGATGCATCCCGGCTGCCCATGATCTCGGTAAGCGGGGCAATGCAAACGACCGTGATGGGGTGCTCTTGGAAATAGGGCTTGAGCTTCTTGGCGGCAAAGTACACGCCATAGCACATCTTCTGGTAGTGGGGGTAATTCTGCTTGGAGGTTGACAGTACTTTGCTCAAGTAATACACCGGTCTCTGGACTAGCTGAACTTTGCCTTCCTCTGGACGCTGAACCACGATGACTGTGCTGACCACCCGGCTAGTTGCGGCAATGTAAACGAGCATGGGCTCTTTTTCAGTCGGAGCCACCAGGATAGGCGGCATGACCAGCATCTTCTTCAACTGATGAAAGGCTTCATCCGCTTGGCCATTCCACTCAAAGTGAGTGGTTTTCTTCATTAGTTCGTACAGGGGAAGATCCTTCTCCCCTAGCCGACTGATGAAGCGGTTAAGGGAAGCCAGGAATCTGGTGAACTTCTGGATGTCTCGCAGCCAGGTGGGACTCTCCATCCTCTCTATGGCCTTGATCTTCACCGGGTTGCACTCAGTGCCGCATTCAAAGACTAGGAAACCAAGGACTTGGCCGGCTGGTACCCCGAACACACATTTTCATGGGTTGAGCTTGATCTGAAAGCGACGCAAGTTGTCGAATGTTTCTTTGAGATCTTCCAGCAGTGTGCCGCACTTCTCCGTCTTCACCACAATATCGTGTACATAGGCGTGGGAATTTCTGCCGAGTTGCTTGAGCAAACATTTCTGCATGCAACGCTAAAAAGTGGCACCAGCATTTCTCAGGTCGAATGTCATAGCCAGGTAGCAGAAAGCTCCGAATGGTGTGATGAAGGCGGTCTTCAAGCGGTCGGCTGGGTCCAATTTGATCTGATGGTAACCTGAATAGCCATCCAAGAAACTCAACAGCTCGCATCCGGCTGTGGAGTCTATCACTTGATCAATCCGGGGAAAAGCAAATGGATCTTTGGGGCAAGCTTTGTTGAGGCTGGTATAATCTATACACATGCGACATTTCTTGTTCTTCTTTAGTACAAGGACTGGGTTGATAAGCCATTCTGGAAAGAACGCCTCCATAATGAAGCCAGCTGCCGGGAGACGGGCTATCTCTTCACCAACAATTCTTCTCTTCTCCTCCAACAGTCGGCGGAGGGGCTGTTTGACTGGTTTTGCATCTGATCGGACACGTAGCTTGTGCTCGGCGAAATCCGTCGGAACACCCGGCATGTCCTTTGGGGACCATGCAAAGATATCCTGATGCTCATGGAGGAAATCGATGAGCTTGCTTTCCTATTTGCTGTCCAGATTTGTTCCCACCAGAGCGAACCTCTCCAGGTGCTCCGGATCCAACAATATCTTCTTTGTTTCCTTGGCCGGCTGGAAGGAGCCCTCAGCTTCCGACTCCTTGGGATCGGGCGACAGCTCTGGCTGCCTGCCGGCCATGGCCACGACCCGGTCAAGGATCTTTCTCTCAGCAGCAATCACGAGGAACTCGGCCAGCTGACTGCTGGCTGCAGTGCAGTCAGAGGACTTCTTGTAGTCTCTGACTATGGTGATGATGCCCTTGGAGCTCGGAATCTTCATCTTGAGATAGGCGTAGTGGGGCACAGCCATGAACTTGGCCAGAGCAGGTCGGCCAAGTAAAGCATGGCAAGGGCTCTCGAGATCCATTACTTCAAACCAAACTTCTTCGCGATAGAAGTGATCTTTGTCTCCGAAGAGAACGTCGATCTTGATCTTGCCGATTGGTGAGCATGAGAGGCCAGGCACAATGCCATGGAAGAGAGTCCGGCTGGGCAATAACAGCTTCGCCTTGATATTCAGCTTCTCCATGGTGTCGCGGTACAGGATGTTGATACTGCTTCCTCCATCAATCAGAACTTGGAAGAGACGAACGGCCCGTCTCTCGGTCACAAAGGTGGCATGCAACACCTAGGCGTAAGAACCCGAAGAGGGCATCACCTCTGGGTGATTAGCTCGGCTCCAATTGATGGGATTTTCGGACCAGTGCATGAACTCTGGATCTTTGGAGGCGACAGCATTAACCTCTTGGTGATGCCGGCGCCGGCTGCGCTTGTTGTTGGCTTGGCTCGTGAAGACGACATAGGTTGCATGCTCGTCAGGAACTCGTCTTGAATATCTCCGACTGCCGGGTGGGCAGTTGGCTATTAAGGAGCCAGAGCCGGCGTGCCAGCACGCGGAGGAGGCAGTAGTCCTTCGCCCTTGGAGATTCAGGTGAGCCAATGGCACTTCCGAGTTGTGTGGTTGGACGGCTTCACGCTGCTATGGAACTTGCACGGAGCATCAAGGGTTTGCTCATAGGAGAAGGCAGGATGCTAAGCCTTCCTACCGCCTTTCTGATGCTTGGGTATGGGCTGCCCTTCTGGCTGCTGGTCTTCAACTGTTGCGACTTGCCGGCTGGCGGAAGCCAGCATCGGGGCCTTGCGTTTGTTGTCCTTCTGATGCGAGCGCTGGCTGGTATCGCCAGCCGATGTCTTGGGAGCCGGAGGGAGCACCTTTCCAGAGGCGTCCACCCGGAGCTCGGACTTCATCGAGGAGTCGGCAGTGGCATACTTGTCTGCTATGATCAGCAGCTCGTCGAGTGTGGCCAGCTTGTCGCAGAGAAGCCGGTGCTTGAGGAGGGTGCCTTCTCGGCTCCCGGCGGTGAATTATTCTATGGCTTGCAACTCATGCACCCCTTCGCAGGAGTTGCGGAGCTCGGTCCAGCACGTCAGGTAGTCGCGACTGGACTCGGTTGGCCTTGGATGCACAGGGAAAGTTGGCGGAGTTTGGGTGCCCGCTTGTACGTGCTGGTGAAGTTGCGGTTGAAGACCTCCATGAAATCCAGCCAGCTGTTGATGTTGTAGGGCTTAAGGTTGTTCAGCCAGGTGCGCGCCGTTCCCTGAAGCATGAGGGGGACGTACTTCATGGCAACGCGCCTGTTGCCATTTGCGATGCTGACTGTGGTGGAGTAGTCTATCAGCCAGTCTTCTGGCTTCACCAAGCTATTGTACTTAGGCGTGTCTCTTGGGAGCGAGAATCCCTTGGGAAAGGGCTCGGCATGGATGCGGGGGCCAAAACAAGGTGGGCCGACATCATCTTCCTCTTCTAGTGCCAAGGATCATGCCAGGCGGTCGATCCGGTGGCAGGCATCATTCTCGCCGACTCCTTCGCGGCGACCCAGCCAGTCGCCGAGCGTTGGATGCTCGACAGGCGGCGGAGAAGGATATCGCCGACTGCGGGGCGGAGGAGGAGGCGGGTTGTCACCTCGCTGCTCCACAGTTCGTGGGCAGCCGTCTTCGTCGCGCTTGATGGTGAAGCGCGTCCGGCTGCGGCTAGCAGCCGGCTCCTTATCTTTTTGCTCGCGGGCACCGCCTGCTGTCGGTGTTTGGGAGGTTGCGCCGTGCTCTTGGCGAGGGGGGGACTCTCGGCACGGGCACCGGCTTCTTGTCATTCTGCAGCCGCGTCGATGAGCTGTTGGACGCCTCGCGTCTTGCAGCGCAGCTCATCTCCATCCAAGCCTTCCACCTCGTCTGCTGCCGCCTGAGCGGCACACAGATTCTCGAGTGGCGTGGCATAGACCGGGCGGTCAGCTCCTAGCATGCTAGCGATGGCCACGCCGCGCTCCATGATAGCGCCAAGCTGGCTAGGTCCTCCAGCAGTCAGCGTGCCAGAGTCGGCACGATCAACCTCACGTTGCTAGGCTTCGGTGAGGCGTCTCATGGTGGCTATTTTCTTGCTGTTCTCGATGAGGGCAAGGCGGTGAGCTTCCAGGGTCTCGGCGTCGGCGTCCACCGGGATGGGCGTGGATAGGTCATGCAGCACCATTTGCAGAGCGTCGTGGTCATCCTTACCAGACGCAACGACATGGCCAATGACCAGCACCTCGATGACGGTGCCGCCGCCGCTGTTGGCGTGAGGAAGAGGGTCGTCGATCACCACCACGTTGGTGGGGAAAGCATCGAGGGATGTCGTGTCAGAGTCGACAAGCATTGGTTTGGTGGAGCCCATCGACTCCAGGTCGGAGGTCAGCTCGCTGGCGATGTCGAGCTTGCCAAGGAGGTCGATGAGGCAGCTCTCGGAGCTGGTTGTGCTCGCGCCTGGCGCGGGCTCGTCGGAGAGGCGAACCTCACCGAAAAGATCGGCGAGGTGGCTCGCTGCACAGGCGGCGTCGATGCCATGGAGCTCGTCGGGGCTAACGCCATCGGGCGTGCCAGGCTAGTGATACGTCTCCAACGTATCTATAATTTTTGATAGTTCCATGCTATTATATTACTTGTTTTGGATGTTTATGGGCTGTACTTTACACTTTTATATCATTTTTGGGACTAACCTATTATCCGGAGGCCCAGCCCGAATTGATGTTTTTTTGCCTATTTCATTGTTTCGCAAAAAAGGAATATCAAACGGAGTCCAAACGGAATGAAACCTTCGGGAGCGATCTTTTTGGAACAAACGCAATCTAGGAGACTTGGAGTGGACGTCAAGAAGCAGTCGAGGCGGCCACGAGGGTGGCTGGCGCGCCCCCTGCCTCGTGGGCCCCTCGTGGCTCCGCTGACCTACCTCCTTCGCCTATATATATCTTCGTACCTCGAAACCATCCAGGAGCACCACGAAAAAGTATTTCCACCGCAACCTTCTATCTCTGCGAGATCCCATCTTGGAGCCTTCGCTGGCGCTCCACCGGAGGGGGAATCGACCATGGAGGGCCTCTCCATCATCACCAAGGCCTCTCCGCTGAGTTGTGAGTAGTTTACCACAGACCGTCAGGTCCATAGCTATTAGCTAGATGGCTTCTTCTCTCTCTTTGATTCTCAATACAAAGTTCTCCTTCCTTTTCTTGGAGATCTATTCGATGTTACTCTTTTTGCGGTGTGTTTGTCGAGATCTGATGAATTGTGGGTTTATGATCAAGTTTATCTATGAGAAATATTTGAATCTCCTCTAAATTCTTTTATGTATGATTGCTTATCTTTGCAAGTCTCTTCGAATTATGAGTTTGGTTTGGCCTACTAGATTGATCTTTCTTGCAATAGGAGAAGTGCTTAGCTTTGGGTTCAATCTTGCGGTGTCCTTTCCCAGTGACAGCAGGGGCAGCAAGGCACGTATTGTATTGTTGCCATCGAGGATAAAAAGATGGGGTTTATATCATATTGCTTGAGTTTATCCCTCTACATCATGTAATCTTGCTTAATGTGTTACTCTGTTATTATGAACTTAATACTCTAGATGCAGGCAGGAGTCAGTCGATGTGTGGAGTAATAGTAGTAGATGCAGGCAGGAGTCGGTCTACTTGTTGCGAACGTGATGCCTATATACATGATCATGCCTAGATATTCTCATAACTATGCACTTTTCTATCAATTGCTCGACAGTAATTTGTTCACCCACCGTAATATTTATGCTATCTTGAGAGAAGCCACTAGTGAAACCTATGTCCCCCGGGTCTATTCTTTATCATATAAGTTTCCAATCTACTTTACTTTGCGATCTTTACTTTTTAATTTATATCATAAAAATACCAAAAATATTTATCTTATCATATTATCTCTATCAGATCTCACTTTCGCAAGTGGCCATGAAGGGATTGACATCCCCTTTATTGCGTTGGTTGCGAGGTTCTTGTTTGTTTGTGTAGGCGTGTGGGACTTGGGAGGAGCCTCCTACTGGATTGATACCTTGGTTCTCAAAACGAAGGTAAATACTTACGCTACTTTGCTGCATTACCCTTTCCTCTTCAAGGGAAAAACCAACGCATGCTCAAGAGGTAGCAAGAAGGATTTCTAGCGCCGTTGCCGGGGAGGTCTTCGCTCAAGTCAAGACATACCAAGTACCCATCACAAACTCATCTCCCTCGCATTACATTATTTGCCATTTGCCTCTTGTTTTCCTCTCCCCCACTGCACCCTTGGCGTTTTATTCCCCCTTCTTTTGTTCGTCTTTTCGTTTGCTTTGATGTCTTACTTGGCTCGTTTACTCGTTTGGTTGGAATAGTTGTTTATTTATTGCTAAACAGAGAACCTAAGATCTATGGATCCTCATCCGCTTACTAATCTTTTTAAGAGATCCAATTACGATGAACCAATTGCTAGTGATTTCTGTGCACTAGATTATCTTTATGAAGATTTGCTCAAAATTCATGAATCTAAAAATTATGATGAAGAGATTCACGATAACTCCTTAAATAAAAAGTATGATTGCAATGATTTTACTACAAATTCTCTTGATGTCAATCGCGCTAATAATATGCAAAACCCTAAGCATGGGGATGCTAGTTTTGCTATGTCTACTACTTGTTGCAATGATCATGATTGGGGTGATTCTTCTTATAATCTTGAAAATTTATTTAAGCCCCCATGATGAATATGAGATTGATAATACTGTTTGCAATATTATTGAAAGTGGGTTTGGAAGAGTGTCAACTTTAGATCCCCCATATTTGTATTTTGATCAATTTTATGGTATTTTTGATAAAAGTGGGTTTGGAGAGGTCATGACTTTAGTTAATGTTAATCCCACTATCTTCGAAGAGTGTCAACTTTGCATGCATGTGGATCATGTTGAAAATATTTTATGTGATAGCTACTTTGTTGAATTTGCTTATTATCCCACATGTAATTATTATGAGAGAGGAAAATATGGTTGTAGAAATTTCCATGTTACAAAATTACCTCTCGCTATATTGAGATTGCTATTGTTTCTTTCCACTTCCTTGCATATGCTAATTTTTTTCTTGCTATGATAATTTGTTTGCTTATAAAATGCCTATGCATAGGAAGTATGTTAGACTTAGATGTGTTTATCACATGTTTTATGATACTCCCTTTATGCTTCAATTCTTGCCTTTCATGTGAGCACCATTGAAATCTCAATGCCTAGCTAAAAAGGCTTTAAAGAAAAGCGCTTGTTGGGAGACAACCTAATAATTTTCCTTGATGTTATTAAATAAATAAATAATCCAGACTCTGGTTAGATGTGGTTTTTTATGTTTTAATTAGTGTTTGTGCCAAGTAGAACCTATAGGATCATCTTGGGTGAAAGTTAAGTTGATTCTGCTGAAAAACAGAAACATTGCACTCACGAGAAAAAATTCAATAAATCACAGGAACGTGCTTTTGAGTTGATTCTTTTTGCAGTAGATCAATAGACAAATTACCTAGGACTTCCTATTTTGGTAGGATTTTTAAGGTTCTATAAGTATTCTAAAGTTACATATTTCTACAGACTGTTCAGTTTTTGATAGATTCTGTTTATCGTGTGTTGTTTGCTTATTTTGATGAATCTATGGCTAATATCGGGGGGTATGAACCATAGAGAAGTTGGAATAGAGTAGGTTTAACACAAATATAAATAAATAATGAGTTCATTACAGTACCTTAAGTGGTGGGTTATCTTTCTTGTAATGGAGCTTATGAGATTTCCTGTTGAGTTTTGTGTTGTGAAGTTTTCAAGTTTTGGGTAAAAGATTTGATGGACTATGGAATAAAGGGTGGCAAGAGCCTAAGCTTGGGGATTCCCATGGCACCCCAAGATATTCAAGCACAACCAAAAGCCTAAGCTTGGGGATGCCCCGGAAGGCATCCCCTCTTTCGTCCTCATCTATCGGTAACTTTACACTACTAGGGAAAAGCCTAGCAGCAGCATGGGTTTTAGGCCTATCAGTAGCGCGGGCAGGAGCGCTACTGATACGGCGCTACAGCTAAAGCTTAGCAGTAGTGTGCCTAGACCCACGCTACTGATAAATCGACTTAGTAGTAGCGCTTCTCCAGAGTCGCGCTACTGGTAATTAGTAGTAGCGCTTCTCCTTGCCCGCGCTACTACTATTATTTCGTATTTTTTTATTTCATGTTGTATTCATACACCTTTACACGAGTTTTCATACAACAGGAATTTAGAGATTGTTTTTACATCATAATGAGTTATTACATCACGGGGTGAAAGAATCGTGGACTAGTTTCAAGTGGATGGACATCCACTTGAAACTAATCCGCGGTTCTTTCACCCAATGATATAATAATATCATCATCATCATCATCATATCATTAACAACTTATCATCATAATACATCATTGTCATATAACACCTCCTCAAGATCATTGTTTTCATCAATGACATCACATAGCAAATTGGTCACTAGTCGTAATCACAAGTACTCCTCATCATCAACTCTAACACATTACCACATAATAAACATATTGTACCTCATAGGACCTACTACATTTTCTTAGGACCTACTATATTTTCTAAGGTAAAATAGCAAAAAACAAGATAGCCCCTGACTCTCCATTATGGAGAATGGAGATTATCTTGTCTCCAATTCTTCCCTTTGGCTGAATGTTACTTCCAAGAACCTCCTTGCGAATGTCCAAACATTTTTTCCATTCTTTGATGAGCATGTGTTCACCGGATTTAGAAATCCGATATGCATAGATGAGCTCCCTAGATTTACCTGGCTGTATGTTCAAAACTGTAAAGCGACCATTCAGATACATCAGATGAGGCACACAATCCATCGGGAGTTTCTGTTGAATAACATAGTAATAACTTCGTAGTTAGCAAATATGTACTAGTTTTAGAAGTATGCAAAAGATGCACGGATGTCGTAATAGTACAAAATCTTACCATGGTATCTCCATAGAAGTTACCGTGGTTCAACACGTGCACTAGTGGCACGTATTCACCATAATTTGGTGGAGTTCGATAATAGGTATTGTAATCCTCAAGAAGAGTACAAAATGCGATCAGATGATTTTTCTCCTTATAAGTTAATTCGGAGCCATCGGTGTAGTGGGTTTTGTCTACCATCTTCCGCACAGTCTTTGAAGAATCAAAATAAGCTGTCAATGGAAATAAGCTGTCAACTATTTTGAAATAAACAATATAAATTAGTTAATAACTATGTTTGAGAAACTCACATAGAGGTACAATCGGAAGCGTCTCAACAAGGACCCAAATGTCCATATTGTCTTGCTCGATGTCAGGATCACCAAGATCCATGGTGACAATCATACCCTCATAAAAACCATACATTTTGCAAAGTGCTTCCCAATTTTGGCAACCAAAATAGGTTACGCTCTGAGCATTGCATAGATTTACTTCAAAATCTATATCATGATGGGTCCTTAGGTGTATTTTCTTTGTTTCAAAATTTTGATGGTCTTCAAAACCCATCCTCTCCAAGACATAGTGTCTTGCATGGCATGGGATAAGCTAGTCAAATTGTAAAAGATAAAAATTAGACGTTGAAATAGTTGAAGTCATGCTTAATTACGAAAAAAACACTTGTCGTTGTTGCATACTGTTTCAACATTGAAGGTCTCCTCGAGCCTAATGTTGAAGCGCCGATCTTCCTCCAGCTCAACGAACCTGTCGCACATACCTCGATCGTCGTGGCACCAGCTGCACTTCCCCGGGAGACTGTCGTCGTCCGAGTACGACATTTCCTACGTTCATAATTCAAAGATTAAAGTTGTACAATTAAATATATGTACTAAAAAAACCTAAATTAAATCATTATTTTTTGACAAAATCCAGGCCACTCGATATTTCCTACATATTCTAGCACAAGTCATGCCAGAATTCACGGAAAAATCCGGCATGACCTTTGCTAAAAAAGGACATATCGAGCGCCTGAAATTTGCCGGACCGGAAATTAATCAACACTCCGGAAAAACATAGGCCACTCGGAGGTGTAAACTGAACATGAACGGCCACTTTGGCAACCACATATCCTATTTGAGCAACACAAGATATACATGTATATTTGGCTGGTCTCACCTCGAGGTCGGAGGGGGTTGGTGACGGGGACGACGGCGGGATGATGGAGGGGCTCCTTGATTTCTGCAAAAGCAAAAACCGTATAATTTATCACTAATACATCCCAAATAATTTCTTAAACTAAGAAAATAACAACAATTATGACATGTTCAACTAGTTTTATTAATTCAACTAGTTCTTACTAAATATAAACTTACTATAAATAGAAAAAAACTAGCTCTTTCTAAAAATAAAGTAGTTCAACTAGTTATATTAGTTATCTTACTAAAAATACATTAGTTCTATTAATTCAACTAGTTCAACTAGTTTATTAATTTACTTACTAAACTAGTTCAACTACAACTACTATTAATCATACTGCCCTAGTTAACTAGTACCATCACTACTACTAATTAACATCTACTACTACTAAAAATCATTATCTATGAACCCTAAATTAACATCTACTACTACGAAACAACATCTAGTACTAACTAAGCAGAGAGAAAGGGGGTGGGAGCGACGGAGAGGTAGGGGCGGCGAGGGCGGGATCGGGATCGGGAGGCGGTGGTGCTGGGTGGGCTCGGGTGGCGGCGGTGAGGTCGAGGGTGGTGGGAGGAGGGCTGCCGGTGGAGGAGGGAGGAGGGGCGGCCATAGGCGGAGGGAGGAGGGCACGGGTGCAAGGAGGAGGGAGGAGGGCGCGGTGAGAGGAGGAGGGACGAAAGGAGGGAGTACCTCGGCGGCGGACGGATGAAGGTGGCGGCGGCGACCCACGACGACGGTTATCGGCGGCGGGCAAGAATGACTGAGAGGGGGAGAGTGAGTGGGAAAGAGGGTCGGCCGCGCGGGTGGGGATAAGGTAGGGTTAGTTGTAGCGCGTTCTGGCAAAACGCGCTACAGCTAATCTGAATAGCAGTAGCGATGTGCGGTGATGCGCGCTACTGCTAAGTTGGACTAGCAGTAGCGCTTTGCTGTTAAAAGCGCTACTTCTAAGTGTAAGTATACAAAAATACGACAATGCAAAAATACATTGGCCATCAATGATCTTTTTGTGTACAATCTGAATTGTCAATATGAGTCCACTCCGGTAGGAACTGGAGAGGACTCATATTGCGGCCACAAATTCTACACATAGAGTTCAGTGAAGACCAACTGGTTGTGATAGTTTCAGAAGTACCATATTTAAGGTGGTAAACACCCTGTTCGCGGAGCGAGGTGGGACTAAACTTGTGGGCTGATCTTAGCAGTAGCAGTTTTCTAAAAAGTGCGCTGCTGCTAACTTCGATAGCAGTAGCGCGGTTCAATATAGGGCGCTACTGCTATAACTAGCCGGATGGCGAGGTCATGGCAATTAGAGCAGTAGCGCGTTTTAGAGTGCACGCGCTACTGCTATTTTCCTTTCAGCAGCGCGTTTTGCTCGCATGCGCTGCTGCTAAATAGCAGTAGCGTCGTATTTTGAGGAGCGCTGCTGGTAAGATTCTGCGTATAGGCTTTTCCCTAGTAGTGTTACTTGGAGCTATATTTTTATTTACGACATGATATGTGTTTTGCTTGGAGCGTCTTGTATGATATGAGTCTTTGCTTTTTAGTTTACCAAAATCATACTTGCTGTACACACCTTTTGGGAGAGACACACATGATTCGAAATTTATTAGAATACTCTGTGTGCTTCACTTATATCTTTTGAGCTATGCAGTTTTGCTCTAGTGCTTCACTTATATATTTTTAGAGAACGGTGGTGATTTTATTTGGTGAAAATTATTGATATCTCATGCTTCACTTATATTATTTTGAGAGTCTTTTAGAACAGCATTGTATTTGCTATGGTTATAAAATTGGTCCTAGAATGGTGGGCATCCAAGTTGGGTATAATAAAAACTATCATAAGAAGTGAATTGAATACTATGATCAACTTGATGCTTAATAATTGTTTTGAGATATGAAGGTGGTAATATTAGAGTCATGCTAGTTGATGTAATTGTGAATTTAAGA
Source organism: Triticum timopheevii (assembly GCA_963921465.1). NCBI lineage: Eukaryota > Viridiplantae > Streptophyta > Magnoliopsida > Poales > Poaceae > Triticum > Triticum timopheevii. The sequence goes on from OY997267.1 coordinate 600,590,652, forward strand.
AATACTTGTGTTGAGGTTTGCAAGTCCCGTAGCATGCACGTATGGTAACCATTGTGTGACAAATTTGAAGCATGAGGTGTTATTTGATTGTCAACCTTATGAGTGGCGGTCGAGGACGAGCGATGGTCTTTTCCTACCAATCTATCCCCCTAGGAGCATGCGCGTAGTACTTGGTTTTTGATGACTTGTAGATATTTGCAATAAGTATGTGAGTTCTTTATGACTAATGTTGAGTCCATGGATTATACGCACTCTTACCTTACCATCATTGCTAGCCTCTACGGTACCGTGCATTGCCCTTTCTCACCTTGAGAGTTGGTGCAAACTTCGCTGATGCATCCAAACCCCGTGATACAATACGCTCTATCAAACATAAACCTCCTTATATCTTCCTCAAAACAGCCACCATACCTACCTATTATGGCATTTCCATAGCCATTCCGAGATATATTGCCATGCAACTTTCCACGGTTTCGTTTATTATGACACACTTCATCATTGTCATATTGCTTTTTGCATGATCATGTAATTGACATCGTATTTGGGGAAAAGCCACCATGCATAATTTTTATACATGTCGCTCTTGAGTCATCGCATATCCCGGTACACCGCCGGAGGCATTCATATAGAGTCATATTGTGTTCTAGTATCGAGTTGTAATTCATGAGTTGTAAGTAAATAGAAGTGTGATGATCATTATTTTTAGAGCATTGTCCCTAATATTAAAAAAAGGAAGGCCAAAAAAAGAAAGGCCAAAAGAAGAAGAAAAAAGAAAGGCCAAATAATAAAAAAAGGCCCCCAAAAAAGGGGGGACAATGCTACTATCTTTTTCCACACTTGTGCTCAAAATAGCACCACGGTCTTTATGATAGAAAGTCTTCTATGTTGTCATTTTCATATACTAGTGGGAATTTTTCATTCTAGAACTTGGCTTGTATATTGCAACGATGGGCTTCCTCAAAATTCCCCAGGTCTTCATGAGCAAGCAAGTTGGATGCACACCCACTTAGTTTCTTTTGTTGAGCTTTCATACATTTATAGCTCTAGTGCATCCGTTGCATGGCAATCCCTACTCCTTGCATTGACATCAATTGATGGGCATCTCCCTAACCCGTTGACTAGCCGTGTTGATGTGAGACTTTCTTCTTTTTTGTCTTCTCCACATAACCTCTATCACTATATTCTATTCCACCGATAGTGCTATATCCATGGCTCACGCTCATGTTTTGCATGAAGGTTGAAAAAAGTTTGAGATTACTAAAGTATGAACCAATTGCTTGGATTATCATCGGGGTTGTGCATGATGAGAGCATTCTTGTGTAATGAAAATGGAGCATGACCAAACTATATGATTTTGTAGGGCTGAACTTTCCTTTGCCATGCTATTTTGAGAAGACATGATTGCTTAGTTAGTATGCTTAAAGTATTACTATTCTTTTATCAATATGAACTTTTACTTTGAATCATTTGGATCTGAACATTCATGCCACAATAAAGATAAATACATTGAGAAATATGCTAGGTAGCATTCCACATCAAAAAAATTGTTCTTATCATTTACCTACTCGAGGACGAGTAGGAATTAAGCTTGGGGATGCTTGATACGTTGATGTCTACTAAACAACCTTCTTCTTGTAGACGTTGTTGGGCCTGCAAGTGCACAGGTTTGTAGGACAGTAGCAAATTTCCCTCAAGTGGATGACCTAAGTTTATCAATCCATAGGAGGCGTAGGATGAAGATGGTCTCTCTCAAACAACCCTGCAACCAAATAACAAGAGTTTCTTGTGTCCCCAACACACCCAATACAATGGTAAATTGTATAGGTGCACTAGTTCGGCGAAGAGATGAAGATACAAGTGCAATATGGATGGTAGAAGGTATTTGTAATCTGAAATTATAAAAATAGCAAGGTAACTAATGATAAAAGTGAGCAAAAACGGTATTGCAATGATAGGAAACAAGGCCTAGGGTTCATACTTTCACTAGTGTAAGTTCTCTCAACAATAATAACATAGATAGATCATATAACAATCCCTCAACATGCAACAAAGAGTCACTCCAAAGCAAATAATGGTGGAGAACAAACGAAGTGATTATGGTAGGGTATGAAACCACCTCAAACTTATTCTTTCGGATCAATCTATTCAAGAGTTCATACTAGAATAACACCTTAAGACACAAATCAACCAAAACCCTAATGTCACCTAGATACTCCATTGTCACCTCAAGTATCCGTGGGCATGATTATATGATATGCATCACACAATCTCAGATTCATCAATTCAACCAACACAAAGTACTTCAAAGAGTGCCCCAAAGTTTCTACCGGAGAGTCAAGAACATGTGCCAACCCCTATGCATAGGTTCATGGGCGGAACCCGCAAGTTGGTCACCAAAACATACATCAAGTGGCACATGATATCCCATTGTCACCACAGATAAGCACGGCAAGACATACATCAAGTGTTCTCATAAAAGACTCAATCCGATAAGATAACTTCAAAGGGGAAAACTCAATTCATCACAAGAGAGTAGAGGGGGAGAAACATCATAAGATCCAACAACAATAGCAAAGCTCGGAATACATCAACATCATGCCATAGAGGGAACACGAGAGAGAAAATGAGAGAGAGAGAGAGAGAGAGATCAAACACATAGCTACTGGTACATACCCTCAGCCTCGAGGGTGAACTACTCCCTCCTCGTCATGGAGAGCGCCGGGATGATGAAGATGGCCACCGGTGAAGGATCCCCCCTCCGGCAGGGTGTTGGGAAGGGCTCCCGAGAGGTTTCTGGTGGCTACAGAGGATTGCGGCGGCGGAACTTCCGATCTATCTTGATATTCGATGTTCTTAGGGTGCGTAGGCTTATATAGGCGAAAGAAGTCGGTCGAGAGGTGCTCGAGGGGCCCACGAGACAGAGGGGCGTGCCCTCCTATCTCGTGGCTTCCTCGATGACCCCCCGGCTTGCACTCCAAGTCTCCTGGATCATAATCTTCCCAAAAATCACGCTGCCGAAGGTTTCGTTCCATTTGGACTCCATTATTCCTTTTCTTCGAAATACTGAAACAGGCAATAAAACAGCAATATGGGTTGGGCCTCCTGTTAATAGGTTAGTCCCAAAAGTAATATAAAAGTGTATAATAAAGCCCATAATCCTTCAAAACAGATAATATAATAGCATGGAACAATCAAAAATTATAGATACGTTGGAGACGTATCAAGCATCCCCAAGCTTAATTCCTGCTCGTCCTCGAGTAGGTAAATGATAAAAACAGAATTTTTGATGTGGAATGCTACCTAGCATAATTCTCAATGTAATTTTCTTTATTGTGGCATGAATGTTCAGATCCAAGTGATTCAAAATAAAAGTTCATATTGATAAAAGAAATATCAATACTTCAAGCATACTAATAAAAGCAATCATGTCTTCTCAAAATAACATGGCTAAAGAAAGTTCATCCCTACAAAATCATATAGTTAGGCTATGCTTCATTTTCATCACACAAAGATGTTCCCAACTTCTATACCCCCGATGACAAGCCAAGCAATTGTTTAGTACTTTAAATAATCTCAAACTTTTTCAGCCTTCACGCAATACAAGAGCGTGAGCCATGGATATAGCACTATGGGTGGAATAGAATAATGATTGGGGATTGTGTGGAGAAGACAAAAAGGAGAAAGTCTCACATTGACGAGGATAATCAACGGGCTATGGAGATGCCCATCAATTGATGTCAACATGAGGAGTAGGGATTGCCATGCAACGGATGTACTAGAGCTATAAATAAATGCTGAACAAAAGAAAACTAGTGGGTGTGTATCCAACTTGCTTGCTCACGAAGACCTAGGGCATTTGAGGAAGCCCATCGTAGGAATATACAAGCCAAGTTCTATAATGAGAAATTCCCACTAGTATGAAAAAGACAACTTATGAGACTCACTATATGAAAAACATGGTGCTACTTTGAAGCACAAAATATGAGACTCACTACATGAAGAACAGTGTGCTACTTTGAAGCACAAGTGTGGAAAAAGAGATAGTAACACTGCCCTTTTTATTTCTTTTCTTTTTTTCCCTTTTTTCTTTTTCCTTTTTTTCGGGCCTTTTTTTTTTGCCTTTCTTCTTTTTTTCCTTTTTTTCTTTGGGCAATGCTCTAATAATGATGATCATCACACTTCTATTTATTACAACATATGAATTACAACTCGAAACTAGAACAAGATATGACTCTATATGAATGCCTCCGGCGGTGTACCGGGATGGTGCAATGAATCAAGAGTGACACGTATGAAAAATTATGCATGGTGGCTTTGCCACAAATATGATGTCAACTACATAATCATGCAATGGCAATATGACAAAAGTAAAGTATGTCATGATGATGATAAACGGAACGGTGGAAAGTTGCATGGCAATATATCTCGGAATGGCTATGGAAATGCCATAAATAGGTAGGTATGGTGGCTGTTTTGAGGAATATATAGGGAGGTTTATGTGTGATAGAGCGTATCATATCACGAGGTTTGGATGAACCGGCGAAGTTTGCACCAACTCTCAAGGTGAGAAAGGGCAATGATGGAAAGGTAAAAGTGCGTATAATCCATGGACTCAACATTAGTCATAAGAACTCACATACTTATTGAAAAAATTTAGAAGTCATCAAAAACCAAGCACTACGCACATGCTCCTAGGGGGATAGTGTAGGACCTTGAAGTAAGTCTAGAGGGGTTTATTAGACTACTTGACCAATTAAAAACTTAACCTTTTCCCAATTTTAGAGTTTGACAGATTTTAGCTATCTTAGGACAAGTCAAGCAATCATCAAACAATTCAAGCAAGCATGCAAAGAGTATATAGGCAGCGGAAATTAAAGCATGCAACTTGCAAGAAAGTAAAGGGAAGGGTTTGGAGGATTCAAACGCAATTGGAGACACGGATGTTTTTGGCGTGGTTCCGATAGGTGGTGCTATCGTACATCCACATTGATGGAGACTTCAACCCACGAAGGGTAACGGCTGCACGAGTCCACGAAGGGCTCCACACACGAAGGTTCCACGAAGTAGCAACCTTGTCTATCCCACCATGGTCGTCGCCCACGAAGGACTTGCCTCACTAGCGGTAGATCTTCACGAAGTAGGCGATCTCCTTGCCCTTACAAACTCCTTGGTTCAACTCCACAATCTTGTCAGAGGCTCCCAAGTGACACCTAGCCAATCTAGGAGACACCACTCTCCAAGAAGTAACGAATGGTGCGTTGATGATGAACTCCTTGCTCTTGTGCTTCAAATGATAGTCTCCCCAACACTCAACTCTCTCTCATAGGATTTGGTTCTGGTGGAAAGAGGGTTTGAGTGGAAAGCAACTTGGGAAGGCTAGAGATCAAGATTCATATGGTAGGTGTCGGTGTCAAAACCGGCGGATCTCGGGTAGGGGGTCCCAAACTGTGCGTCTAGGCGGATGGTAACAGGAGACGAGGGACACGATGTTTTACCCAGGTTCGGGCCCTCTTGATGGAGGTAAAACCCTACGTCCTGCTTGATTAATATTGATGATGTGTGTTACAAGAGTAGATCTACCACGAGATCAAGGAGGCTAAACCCTAGAAGCTAGCCTATGGTATGATTGTTGTTCGTCCTACGGACTAAAGCCATCCGGTTTATATAGACACCGGAGAGGGCTAGGGTTACACAGAGTCGGTTACAATGGTAGGAGATCTACATATCCGCATCGCCAAGCTTGCCTTCCACGCCAAGGAAAGTCCTATACGGACATGGGACGAAGTCTTCAATCTTGTATCTTCATAGTCTTGGAGTCCGGCCGATGATGATAGTTCGGCTATCCAGACACCCCCTAATCCAGGACTCCCTCAGTAGCCCCTGAACCAGGCTTCAATGACGACGAGTCCGGCGCATATGTTGCCTTCGGCGTTTGCAAGGCAGGTTCTTCTTCACGCTCCATGTGTTTGCTGGATAGTGTCCGGTTGCTTCATAAATGTTGCGCTCCTTGGATTCTACGTTCAATAATGGCCTTCTTCCACGTGTCGCACGAATGCGAAAAGCCAGGGTATTCTTACATTTTCCCCCCTAGCTGCGCGGATAAGCTGCCTATAAGAGAGGCGAGGATCCAGATCCAAACCACACCACCATCCTTCCGCAAGTACTCATCGAGGCGCATCGGACAAAAAATCCATTCCAACATGGACAGTCAACGCGGCTCCTCTTCTCGCGCTCCCAGTCCTAAGCCAGGAGATTGGAGGAGATGCTCAGTCCCGCATAGCGAGTTAGTGGCGCTCCAAACAGAGGGATACCTTCCCCCGGCCTTCATGGTTCTGGTTCGAGCCGGACTGGCCACCTACAAGGGCGGGAAGCAGGCGGAGAGCGTCCCCAATCCCTCCAAAGGAGAGCGGGTATGCTTCGTCTCCTACTTGATAAGGGGACTCGGATTTCCTATACATCTGTTTCTCTGGGGGCTCCTGGAGTTCTATGGACTCCAACTTCACCACCTCACGCCTGCCTCTATTTTGCACATCGCGGGATTTGTAGCTCTTTGCGAGCTGTTCTTGGGCATCGAGCCCCATTTTGCGCTGTGGAAGAGGCTGTTTTGCCTCGTACCCCGTTCTCACAACGGGTCGATATATCAAGTGGGCGGAGCCGAAATATAGCGCATCACCGGGACCGGATATCTATGGGGAACTCCGAAGAAGGCGTCCGAAGACTGGCCTTCGGAGTGGTTCTATATGGAAGACGCCCCGCTGCCGGATCCAGTTCAGATCGGCCTCCCGGAGTTTAGCAACGCTCCTCTGAAGAAACGCCTAAGTTGGCGCCCGAGGAGCCCTCAACGGGAAGAGGATAGGAGCGTCCACTATCTGATGGGTCGGATATGGCTACTAGCCCATTCCGGACTAACCATGATTGGAGTCATGGCCACATGCATTATGAGAGGGGTGCAGCCGCTCCAATATAGGGGACACCCCATGTGGGATTTTAACGGGGAGAATGACGCCACCCGTCATGGACGCACGGGACCGGGATCGGCCGCCGATCTGGTGAAGATCCTGTCCAGCTTGTACAAGGGGGGGGAGGAGGACTTCCTCTGCACAAGTCCATTGAATGGATTCTCCATGAATAACCCTCGAAGCTGGGTAAGCGGACGCTTAAATATCTGATCCGCGCTTTCAAAGATAAGTGTCTTACCTTATGGTTTCGACGCAGGAACTGCGCCGGGATGTGGAGGGCATAAAAAGCCCGACTCCACAACCCGAGGATCCGGGAAGATCCCTTGATCCGGCCTCCGAAGAGGATCCAGACATTAAGGTGGATTTGATTGACGGGGTGTTCCACCAGCTCAGCATAGATAATGCTTTAGTCGCCATTACGGCTGACTACCCCGGTTTGTGTCCGGCTTCCCAGGTGGGTACGACCGAAGTCCTGACATCGTTACTTTTTTAACGCTTATTTCTGACCACCGTGCATCAATGGTGCTCGGCGGGAGGTGCCTTCACGGCAGGAAGCCGAGCCCGCGGCGACTGACCAAACGAGGTCAGTGCAGCCTAGCAGGCGGAAGATGAGTGCGGTGCGAATCGAAATGTTGCCGCAAAGGTACGATGCACCATTGTCCTTTAAGGGAAAGACTCCTGGGAGGCATATTAATGCTCATGATTCTTCCAGGAGAAAAAGCGCTCGCCGGACTGAGTCCGGAGAGGGTGCCCACCAAGCCTCCGCCAGCCAGGCTCCAACGCCTGGTCCGGAAGGGGAAGTGAGCGCAAGGCGCGAGCCGGACGCTCCTCCAACGGAGGATGCCGACAGGTTGTCCGCCACCAGGTCTGAGGTGGAGAGCGCCATGAATCATAGGTGCCGTCGGACAGTTCTTCGTGACGCGTGTTTCTCCCCTGAGGCGTTAAATGCCTTTAATGCGGGAGACGCGCACCTCCGTGCTGCTCAAGATGGTTTAACCAAAGCCACGGAGCAGTATGTAAAGGACATATGGGTAAGGAATTTTAATGGCTATACTCCCTCCGTTCCTTTATATAAGGTGTATTTGTTTTTTGATAAAATTCCAAAATGTAAGGTGCATTTCTTATAATTCCTCATAATTCCCTTGTTAGCCCTCCATAAAAAGGGAAAATATCTCTCTCCTGATTGCCTGTATCTCTGCTTGTAGTAAAAGAAGGAAATTATGTCTCTATCGATTGCACGCATCTCTTACGTTCCTGGATTAACTGATTTACTTGCCGCTAACCAACGAATTTGCAAAGGGTAATTTTGTCATAACATGTCTATAATTCTCTGCCTTGGTCACCGTGCCGAAAATAATACACCTTACATAAAGGAATGGAGGGAGTATATGCCAGTAGCCCCCGAGACTTAAAATAGTTAAACTAACTGATTTAAGGATCATTTTTATGCAGGATCTTACTGAGAAGAATACCCACCTGTCCCAGGAGCTTCAAGAGTGCAAGGCCCAACTTGAGGCCGCACTAGCCGCTGCCGGGGGAGCCATGGAGACCCCCGCTGGTAATTAATATTTTGAAAAGAGTAGTAGTTTATGAAGTGCGGTGTGTGTGTATAGTCTGACAATAGTATTGCAGAGGGTGCCAGACTAGATCCGGACAAGCAACAGCTACTGCGCCAGTTGAAGGCCGGTGAGAGGGTGCTTATGAAGGTGCAGCAGGAGAGGAACAAGCTCCAAGATGCCCACACCCAGCTTGGAGAAGAGCTAAAAGGTGTTAGGGCCCAGCTGTCTAGCTCCTTGAAGGAGAATCAGCGGCTTCGTCGCGGCATCTATAGTAAGTGCTTGAGCAAACTCTTTTGAAAAGAAGAGTTTGGCGATGAAGTCGGTTGACAGAAATATGTCTGTAGGTGTGCTCACAGGTCGCCCTATGGAGGAAATGCCCGGTTCAACGGGTGACCAACTTCCCGAGCTGGTGCAACTGCTTGAACGTGTTCGGCAGGCGATGAGTGGCGTCGTTCAGGCCTTATGGCCTTCCGTCTCCCTACCTGAGGGCCTTGGAGGGCTTGCTGAGAAGCTTCAGGGAGTATGGCGACGTCTCCGTCTGTGGAAGATATCGGCCTGCCGTCAAGGTGCCAGGGAGGCCTGGGCCATGGTGAAGACGCGGTACCCGAAGGCTGACCCAAACCACATGGCCGAGGTCGGACCTGTGGGGCCTGATGGGAAGGAGATCCCTGTGAGCTTGATGTACGGCCAAGTAGAGCTGGCTGCGAAATATTCCCAACAGGACTGTAAATTAGACAGCCTGTTAGATGGGATTGAAGAGGAGTACAATCAGTCAGTTTGACGATGTAATTTTAAAATGACATGTAAAATGCCTTCTAGCTGGATTGTAGATCGTTTGCCTTTGCGGACCTTTTCGCTTCAACCTCGGGACCCAACAGTCTGGAGTGTGTCCGAATACCCTGACGGTTATAAAAGAACCGGGGCATGCATGGACACAAGGCGTAGGGGTCATAATTGCTTTATCAGACAAGTGCCCAACTAGCTATGTTATATTACATGGTTAGTAAGAAACATCTTCCACGGAGAATAGTTCCGTTAAGGGTTCCTTTCCCTGGGAGGCATGCCCTAAAGTTCATGTCCGGACTACGAAAATAGCAGAAAAAGCATCTGGGGGCAGATAAATAAGTAAGTAATAAATCATCTTTCAGGTCACCGACCGAATATTCCCTTAAGAACGCTAGCCTTCGGCTTCACCCAGTCTGAGGTACACATCCGGCTGACCCGGCAGTAACAATCGCAGAGGTGCTCCCTTTACCTCCTAGCCGAACAATCGGGAACGTAGGGGTAAGCACATGAGCCAGGAAACCCGGCTTGGCCAAAACTTAAGTCATATCGATCCATACAATGGTGATCAAAAGGTACATGCGGAAGTGTGACACATGTGTTGGGCATGAAGCCCATATAAGTAAGCTTCTGTTAAAGAAGCCCCCAGGTATAACGAGTGCGAGTAGCACATCGAGTAAGTGTGAACAAAGCGCAGATCAGCCCTCAAGAGGTTTGTGCTGAAGAAAGGGGAGGAGAAAGGAGGGAAAACAAAGACAGCAAAAAAATATGAAAGGTGGACGGAGGAAGGAGACGAACCATGAGTCCGGCGCTAGGCGTAAAATCTTCGAAGACGGGCTGCGTTCCATGGGTTTGGCTCGAGTCGGTTGTCAGATGCGTTGCATAGACGGTATGCACCGCCGGTAAGGACTTGGTCAATGATGAAGGGACCTTCCCATTTGGGCTTAAGTTTGTCCTTTTTCTTGTCCGGCAGGCGTAGAACTAGCTCGCCAACATTGTAAGTTTTGGCCCGTACTTCTCTGCTTTGATATCTTCGAGCCTGCTGTTGATAGAATGCGGAACGGGATTTTGCCACATCGCGCTCCTCCTCTAAAGCGTCCAAATTGTCCTGCCGATCTAACTCGGCTTCTCTTTCCTCGTACATGCGCACGCGAGGTGAGTCATGAATTATGTCACAGGGCAAAACTGTCTCAGCGCCGTATACCATAAAAATGGTGTGAATCCGGTTGTGCGGTTTGGCGTGGTCCGCAGCCCCCAGAGTACGGAGTCGAGCTCCTCTACCCAGTGTGTGTTAGATTCCGTGAGGGATCGCACTAATCTGGGTTTGGTGCCGCTCATGAGTAGACCATTTGCTCGTTCCACTTGACCGTTAGTTTAAGGGTGGTAGACTGAAGCGTAGTCGAGCTTGATGCCCATGTTTTTGCACCAGAGTTTAACCTCGTCGGCCGTGAAATTCGTGCCGTTATCAGTGATGATGCTGTGGGGGACGCCAAAACGGTGTACTACCCCGGATATGAAGTCTATCACAGGTCCGGATTCTGCCGTTTTAACCGGCTTGGCCTCTATCCATTTGGTGAATTTGTCCACCATGACCAATAAGTATTTGTGCTTGTGGGTTCCCCCTTTAAGGGGTCCAACCATGTCAAGCCCCCAGACCGCGAACGGCCAAGTGATGGGTATAGTTTTGAGGGCGGTGGGTGGCATGTGGCTCTGATTAGCAAAGAGCTGGCAACCAACGCATCATTGGACTAAGTCCTGAGCATCTGCCCGGGCTGTTGGCCAATAAAATCCTGTACGGAAGGCCTTGCCTACAAGGGCCCGGGCTATAGCATGATGCCCGCCGAGTCCGGCATGAATTTCAGCCAGGAGATTTCGCCCTTCCTCTTCGGAGATACACCTTTGAAGGACTCCGGTTGTGCTTTTCTTATAAAGTTCTCCCTCATGGACCTTGTAGGCTTTAGAGCGCCGAACTATGCAGCGGGCTTCATTTTGGTCTTCGGGAAGTTCCTGCGGAATTAGGTAGGCTAGGAATGGTTCCGTCCACGGGGCAATTACTGCCATTATTTTGTGGGCTGAAGGTGTTATATCATTGGCTGAGCCACCGATTGTGTCAGAATGTTCTTTGTCGGGTGGTGCAATTGGTTCCGGGTTGTTATTTCCAGACTCCCCTTCCCATAACGGATGGCTTAAAGAGCCGTTCCAGGAAGATGTTTGGAGGGACGGCGTCGCGTTTTGCGCCGATACGTGCCAGCACGTTTGCTGCCTGGTTATTATCCCGGGCTACGTGGTGGAATACGAGTCCCTCGAACCGGGATGACGTTTTTAGCATAGCGTTACGGTAGGCTGCCATTTTCGGATCCTTGGCGTCAAAGTCTCCATTTATTTGGGATATTGTGAGGTTTGAATCCCCGCGCACCTCTAGGCGTTGAATACCCATGGAGATTGCCATCCGGAGGCCATGTAGAAGGGCCTCGTATTCGGCTGCATTGTTGGAGTCCATGTACATTATTTGAAGTACGTATTGGACTGTGTCTCCGGTTGGGGACGTCAGGACGACGCCAGCCCCCAAGCCCGCCAACATTTTGGAGCCGTCGAAATGCATGATCCAATTGGAGTATGTGCCGTACTCTTTAGGGAGTTCGACTTCGGTCCATTCGGCGACGAAGTCAGCCAGGACTTGCGACTTTATAGCTCGTCGTGGTTTGTAGGTTATGTCAAATGGTAAGAGCTCGATGGCCCATTTTGCAATCCTGCCCGTTGCGTCGCGATTGTTTATAATATCGTTGAGAGGTACTTCGGAGGCCACCGTTATGGAACACTCTTGAAAGTAGTGTCGCAGCTTCCGGGATGCCATGAACACCGCATACGCTATCTTTTGACAATGTGGGTACCGGGACTTGCATGGAGTCAAGACAGTGGATACGTAGTACACTGGTTTTTGAAGAGGGAATTTATGCCCTTTTGTTTCTCGTTCGACGACGAGTACCGTGCTGACAACTTGATGTGTTGCTGCGATATATAATAGCATTGGTTCGCCCAGGTTGGGCGCGGCCAGGACCGGATTTGTTGCCAATACGGCTTTAATTTCTTCGAGTCCGGCCGTGGCAACATCCGTCCATTCGAAATGTTCGGTGCGCCGGAGGAGGCGATAGAGGGGCAGTGCCTTTTCTCCCAAATGGGAGATGAAGCGGCTTAGAGCCGCCACGCATCTGGTTAGCTTTTGTATTTGCTTGAGGTCTTTTGGGATATCCAATTGTAACAGAGCTCGGATCTTGGCTGGGTTTGCTTCAATTCCTCTACCGGATACAATGAAGCCCAAGAGCTTTCCGGCTGGTACGCCGAAAACACATTTTTCCGGGTTGAGCTTAATGTCATATGCTCGCAGGTTGTCGAATGTCACCCTCAAGTCGTCTACTAGAGTTTCGACGTGTTTGGTCTTGACGACCACATCGTCTGAGTATGCCTCGACTGTTTTGCCTATCTGGGTGGGCAGACACGTCTGAATCATGCGCTGATATGTTGCGCCGGCGTTTTTGAGTCCGAAGGGCATTGTGTTGAAGCAGAATGGTCCATATTGGGTAATAAATGCCGTTGCAGCCTGGTCTTTTTCCGCCATCTTGATTTGATGGTATCCGGAGTATGCGTCGAGGAAGCACAATGAATCGTGCCCTGCGGTAGCATCGATGATTTGGTCGATGCGAGGGAGAGGGAAGGCGTCCTTTGGACAGGCCTTGTTAAGGTCTTTGAAATCGACACAAAGGCGCCAGGATTTGTCCTTTTTTGGTACCATTACCAGGTTGGCTAGCCAGTCCGGATGTTTGATATCTCTGATGAATCCGGCTTCTAAGAGTTTGGCTAGCTCCTCTCCCATTGCCTGTCTTTTGGATTCGGAAAATCGCCGAAGAGCCTGTTTGACTGGCTTGAACTTTTAGGATATTTAGGCTGTGCTCTGCCAGCCCGCGTGGGATTCCTGGCATGTCTGAAGGGTGTCAGGCGAAAATGTCCCAATTTTCCCGAAGGAATTCTCGTAGTGCAGCTTCTACATCAGGATTTAATTGTGCCCCCATGGAGGCCGTCTTTGTGGGGTCCGTTGGATGGACCTGGAATTTGACTATTTCGTCTGCTGGTTTAAAAGAGGTGGACTTGGACCTCTTATCGAGTATCACATCGTCCCTATCCACCGTGGAGCGCAGCGCTGTTAGTTCCTCTGCCACTAAGGCTTCGGATAATGCCTCTAGGGCCAGTGCGGCTGTCTTATTTTCAGCGCGGAGTGTTGTATCTGGATCACTGGCAAGAGTGATTATTCCATTGGGTCCAGGCATTTTGAGCTTCATGTACCCGTAATGGGGTATAGCTTGGAAGATTGTGAATGCCTCTCGCCCTAACAAGGCGTGATATCCGCTGCCGAATGGGGCCACTTGGAATGTGACCTCTTCGGACCTGTAGTTGTCCGGCGAGCCGAACACTACATCTAGCATGATTTTTCCTGTGCAGCGTACTTCTCGACTAGGGATTATTCCCCTGAAGGTTGTGCTGCTTCGCTCAATGCGGCTCCAGTCAATTTCCATTTTTTGAAGGGTTTCTTCGTAGATGAGGTTTAATCCGCTGCCTCCATCCATGAGTACCTTGGTAAGACGAAAGTCGTCCACTATCGGAATGAGGAACAATGCGGCTGGTGCTCTAGCTGTTCGGAATTTAGGTTCGTCGCTGGCATTGAAGGTGATAGCCGTGTCGCTCCATGGATTTGCTGTTGCTACTTGGTAGACTTCGGCGAGGCTGCGGATTGTTCGTTTCCGCATGTTATTTGATGCGAAAGTCTCGAAGACTGTTAATACCGTACTGGTACTGCTGGGCTGGTTGCCCGGGGCTAAAAAGCCTTCGCCACTTTTGGCCACCTGCCATAGTATCCAACATCCTCGAAGGCTATGTGTTGGGGTGGCGCCCTCCGTACCGTGGATTTTGCAGGGTCCGTTGAGCCATCCCTCCAGTACGGTTCCGTACCCTTTAGGGGTTTTTTGCTTTTTGGTTTTTAACCCAGGTGCTTGAGTATGGCGCACTCTTTTATTTCGGACTGGGGTTGTATTCAGGGCCGGATTGTCCCAGAACCTAGTTTCGGTTTTCCAGGCGCTCTCCATCGCACAGTATTTTTGTACAATGGTCGCTAGGTTGGCGAAGCGTGTAACTTCGCGACAACTGATGGCGTTTATGATTCCCTTGTCCGTGCAATTGTTGCAGAAAATTGAAATCGCGCTTTCTTCACGGTAGTCCTCTATCCTGTTCATAACCAGGAGGAATCTGGCCCAGTAACGATGTACTGTTTCATCGGGCTCTTGCCGTATTTGAGATAGATCGCTTATGTTTGGTTGGGCGGGTGGAATTAAGTTCGGAACCCCGCCCGATCTGAGGCTCAAAGGCCAAGAAGCTTCCGGATTTGGAAGCTTGGTTTGTTGGATGCTTTCCAACGAATCTGGTCCGATGCCTGACTCTAGGTTCAGTATTTGATTGGCATCCGTCCCTCTGCAGGAATCCGGCATGGAGGGATCGAGAATCCGGACATAGTTGGTTTTCAACATAGAAGAGGAGTCGCCGCATTGTTCCTCTACCACAACAATGTGGTGGGTAGCCTGGGGGGAGTTAATTTCTCTCAGATCGGTTTTAAGCCCAATCTGATCGTAGTCTGTAGCGACTCCCAGGGCGGCGATGCGATCCAAGAGCTCGCTTACAGAGGAGAGCTCAATCGGATCTAACTGCTCGGCGAATTCCGAGCTGACGTGAAGATCGCTTTTGATGACCTGAGAGGTCACCGTCGGAGCGGTGGCCGAACAGGCGGTCATAAGAAAACCACCTAGCCGGATAGTTTGGCCGGCGGCCAAAGCTCCCTTGACGACAGCGCCGTCTTTAAAGACGGGAAAAGGCATCCTTCCTGATTGCGACGGCACAGAGGAACTCTCAATGAAAGCACCAATGTCGGTGTCAAAACCGGCGGATCTCGGGTAGGGGGTCCCGAACTGTGCGTCTAGGCGGATGGTAACAGGAGACGAGGGACACGATGTTTTACCCAGGTTCGGGCCCTCTTGATGGAGGTAAAACCCTACGTCCTTCTTGATTAATATTGATGATGTGTGTTACAAGAGTAGATCTACCACGAGATCAAGGAGGCTAAACCCTAGAAGCTAGCCTATGGTATGATTGTTGTTCGTCCTACGGACTAAAGCCATCCGGTTTATATAGACACCGGAGAGGGCTAGGGTTACACAGAGTCGGTTACAATGGTAGGAGATCTACATATCCGCATCGCCAAGCTTGCCTTCCACGCCAAGGAAAGTCCCATCCGGACACGGGATGAAGTCTTCAATCTTGTATCTTCATAGTCTTGGAGTCCGGCCGATGATGATAGTTCAGCTATCCGGACACCCTCTAATCCAGGACTCCCTCAGTAGGAATGGAATATCTTGGCCTCAACACATGAGTAGGTGGTTCTCTCTCAGAAATGGTAAGTTGGAAGTGTAGGTTTAGTCTGATGGCTCTCTCCATGAATGAAGAGGAGGTGGAGGGGTATATATAGCCTCCACACAAAATCTAACCCTTACACACAATTTACCAAACTCGATGGGACCGAATCGTTAAACTTAGTCGGACCGATTTAGTAAACCTAGTGACCGTTAGTGACTTTCGCTGGGACTGACATGCATCTCGGTGAGACCGATTCGGTTAGGGTTAGGGCATAACGTAATCTCGGTGAGACTGATTACACAAACTCGGTGAGACCGATTTGGTAATAAGCTTTCCAGAGAGTTGGTCAGGTAAACTCGGTGGGACTGATTTGCTCTTTTTGGTGAGACTGAAATGTTACAAAAAGGAAACAGAGAGTTTACATTGCAATCTCGGTGGGACCGATCGCTCACTTCGGTTAGACCAAAACGTTACGAAGGGAAATAGAGAGATTGCAACCCCATCTCGGTGAGACCGAGATCCCTATCGGTAAGACCGATTTGCTTAGGGTTTGTGGCAGTGGCTATGACTTTTGGAATCGGTGGCGCCGGATAGAAAGAATCGGTGTGACCGATTTTGGCCTAGGGATAGTTGCACTTTTAATCTCCCCCTTTTTGGTAATTGATGACAACATATATATCAAAGCTTCGATAAATGATAATAAAATTTAAATAACATCGTCACTTTGAGAAGTATGTGATAAGCAAGAGCTCCCCCTAAATTTGTGCATAGCTTTAGATTTGCTTTGGACTGCAAATGCACAATGAATTTTTCTCATGGGTTACTCTTCCATGTCACATACATCTTGGTGGAGCGCTCAAAATAATAAACAATGAATACATGCACTCATTACCAAGCATCGTGAGTGATCACATAAGATAGATAGGATAATATCAAGCATGAATAAGTGTAGCTTATGATCAAACACATGATCATCAATGTCTCACAAGCATAGTATCTCAACCAAAAGCAAACAAAGAATGAAAAACCACCAAATAAAGCAAGAGAGAACAAAAGCAACACTCTCTCTCTCGAAGCCTATGATATATACATTTTCCTCCCCCTTTGGCAACAAGTTACCAAAAAGTTCATAGAAAATGCATAGTGCTAGATCGAGTCTCAGGCTTGATCTTCTGGTGGTGGTGTCCTGATAACTCCAAGGATGAAGGCTTCAGTTGATGTAGAGGGTGCTGGAGTTGATGCTGAAGCTGGTTGCACTGGAGCTGAAGGGGCAGTAGCTGGTGCTGAAGATGTTGCTCTAGTGTCTGGCACTGGCACAACAGCTGACCTCTAGGCTCTAGACACTCTGGCAAAGACATTTGTGGTTGTCTTGCCCTTCCTCTCCTGCATGTCATCCTGTAGTTGCTCCACAACTGCCTGAATCTCAGTTACCTTGACATCGAGATCATAGAATTTTTGTTCCATGATTCTTTCCAGGCTCTCCTGGTTTTGAGTTAGGGTGGCCAACCCCTTCTCAATCCTCAGAGATGATGCTATCAATTAACCAAGCTGCTCCTGCTTGTTTTTCAAGAAATACTTAGATGCCTCCTCTTGAGTTGGCATCTTGGCAACCTTCTCCTTCCTTGCCTTCTCCTTCTTCTCCTGAGCTTGAACTGATTGTGGATCATCTTCATTCATGACAACCTCATTGTCCTCAAAGTCTGGATAAAGTGGAAAATGTTCCCTATCCAATAGATATTTTCCTGTGCCCATCTTTGAGTTTATCAATTCTTGAATCTGAGGTGCATATCCACAGCTCCTCTTCTGATCTGCTGCAGTCCTCTTGATTGTTTCAATGATCAGGCTCATGGCTTTGAACTTTTGTGGCACATCAAATAAATGCAACATATTGATGGCATGCCCTCTGATCATGTTATGGTCACCAGACTTGGGCAACAAAGTGTGCCTCAAAATCCAATTTATAGTAGTCAGCCCTGACAACAGAAAATGGACTGATCCAAAAGTGAAAGTCTCTAGGGCTTTGTCTGGAATTTCCTTGTACATGTGAGCCATTGAATTGTGACCCAACTTCTTCTTTGCATAAATGTCTAGGTCATCCTCATTCTCCTTGGGGGCATTTATCAGTTTTGCCCAGTCTTCTACAGTGGATTGGTACCTTGTACCTTCAGACATCCAAACAATTCTTCCATCTGGGTAAAAATGTGATGTGGAATAGAATTGCATGATAAGTTCATAATTCCAATTTGTGAGCTTTTGCCCAGCAAAATCTACAACTCCACAAGCAACAAAGCTGTCTTGCACTCCAGGATAGTGTTGTTCATTTTCCTTGATGAATTTCCAGTCAGCCCACCTCATGTCACACACTATGGGCTTCTTGTCCAATAAGATTGTCTCATAGAAGTCCTGCTGTTCCTTTGTATGGAACCTGTAATCAACAGCAGTTCTTCTCCTTGTGGCATATGGATCTGCCATCCTCCATAGTCTTGGCCCTAAATCCTTCCTGATTCTCATGTCCTCAGCCACAGGATGGGCATCATTGTGGTCTGGTATCTTTGGCTTGAGCTTCCTTAGAACCTGTCCTTCTTCATCTTCCTCCTCAGCAACCTCAGGCACTGGGGCCTTGTTCTTCTCAGTAGCTGGAATACTCCTGGTATTCCTCTTTGGTGCAGACTTGGCCTTGGGGGCAGCTTTGGGTGCTTCCTTGGGCTTAGATGTTGCAGCCCCGGATTTAATAGCATCACCCATAAGCTTTGGTGCCTTTGGTGCTGGTGCAGAAAGCTCTTCCTCTTCCATCATGGAAGGTTGCCCAACAACTCTGGCCATGGTCTTCTTGACCATTTCCTTCCTCTTCTTGCTTTCATCAGCTGGCTCTTTGGGATCAGGATTTTCAGGCAGTTGAGTTGATGCTCTGGCCTTGGGCATAGGTTGCCTTCTTGCAGGCCTTTAATCTTCATGCCTGGCTTTATATCCTTTGCTGAGCCATATTCCTTCTTGAGCACCACATTCTTGGAAGTAGCCTCATCTTCCTCAGCTTTGTAGTCCTCATCCTCTAAATATGAAGTTCTTTTCCTCCTTTGCCTAGTAGCAGCCTTAGGCAAATTTCTAGGAGTACTTCTGCTCCCTTCATCTGAAGTTGAGGGACTAGTGCCCTCACTCAAGTCCATCTGCTCTTTTGACCTATTCTGGCTATCACTTTGATCAGACATACTGAAAAAGCTGACTGCTGACCCTGTGAAGAGTTATAGATGAGATAGAAAAGATGAGCATCACAAAATGCAGAGTTTTTTGCAAAAGAATGACTCAAAAGTTCAGTCTTAGTTTTCCATAGAAAGCATTTCGGATCCACCGATTTTCAAACTCGGTGATACCGAAGCAGTTTTGGAACCTAAACTGATGATCTCGGTTGGACCGAGTTTCAGTCCGGTGGTACCAAGACTGCTAGGGTTTCACAGAATCCTCAAATCGGTTGCACCAATTTGTAATTCTTGGTCAGACCAAGAGTCACTAGTGCAATGGCATAAGCCAAATCGGTGAGACCGAGTTTTTCAACTTGGTGGGTCTGAGATGGTTTCGGCGGAAACCTAACCCTAAAAATTTGAATCACATATAATCTATGAACTACTTTGGCTATATAGAAGAGTTTCAATCATGGCAAGAATCAATATGAAAACAATGTGCCAGGAATCAGACGTGGATAGCACAAAGATTAAGTCCATACCCTTACTTGGCGGTGGACTTGCTACGGCGGCAACAGCGGGGACGAATTCCGTTGACGGCGGCGGAGACCAGCGACAGGAGGCTGCTAGCGATGACGAGACGATCCGGAGACCACGATGGCAGAGCGAGCTGTTGCGTGGGCGAAGGGTTTCGGAGAAATTTCCAAAATTTTGCCCATGGCTATATATAGCCCG
The DNA here is from genome assembly GCA_963921465.1 of Triticum timopheevii. Classification (NCBI taxonomy): domain Eukaryota; kingdom Viridiplantae; phylum Streptophyta; class Magnoliopsida; order Poales; family Poaceae; genus Triticum; species Triticum timopheevii. Next base: position 600,610,317 of record OY997267.1, read on the forward strand.
ACCCTGTCGGTGTGACCGAGTGGAACAACTCAGTGGCACCGAGATGCATAACTGTGTTCAGTTACAGCAACTCGGTGTGACCGAAAAGTTCAAATCGGTTGCACCGAGATGGAAAACTCAGATCAACTTGATGATCTCGGTAGGACCGAAATGGAGGAATCGGTTAGACCGAGAATCACAAAGAGGTTTTGGAAGTTTAAGTCTATGACGAATCGGTGACTCCGAGTGCTCCTCACACAGAGTGGTTCGAATCTGACTTGATCAAATTTTGTGATGTAGCATGAATAGAGTTTGAGACGAGAAAAGCATAGATAGCTAGAGAGGGTTCTTAGGCATTCTTGTCCATCCACTTGGCACAAAGAAAAGAAACCAAACAAACAAAACAACAAGTGGATGTCCTTGAATGAGTAAAATATGCACCAACATGCTCACACAACAAGATGGAAAATGAAATATGTGGCAAAGCATGCACAACCAATTCTAGCATCTATCAAACAATTGGCGATGACTAGGTCATCTATATATGAGTATATTGACTTAGGAGTCAAATGAGAACATTTGATCATAGGTCATACTCATCGTTTAAGCTCAAGTGGGGTTACCACTTTTACATAATGCATTAATGTGTTCACACCATTAGAGTTGCTTTGACTCAATTCTTTGAGTTAATCTCCCCCTAGATGTGAGATCCCCCCCTTAGAGGGATGAACTAACCTTGGGTTTTGTCGATGATGACTTCATGTAGGTGTTGAAGATGTAGATGCTCAATGTTGATGTAGATCATTTGGAGCAATCCTTTGGAGTGAGTTGCACTTTCAACTTGCCTACATGGGTTAGTCCCACAAGGAACTAACAAGAATATCCATAGACATAGAGTGATGCACACACAAAATGATGTCCACGAAATCATTAGGTTACCTTGTCCCTTGCCTTACCAACAAGAGGGTTTGTGACTCCTTGAACTAGTGCAAGATGTGAAAGTTGATTGCACTTGTTCTTGCCAAAATGATATGAGTGAAGAATGTTGGCGGAGTCACCCTCAAGAACTCTCTAGTTCTTCTTCTTCGGGATCCACATCATCTTGATGGGAATCCTTGGAGTTGTAGTTGTACTTGATGAAGTAGAACTTTACGTAGTCTTGGGAACCCACTTGACCAAGGCCTTAGGTGCTTCTTCAAATGCATCAATCTCTTCTTGAAGCTTGTCCTTGCCTTTGTTCTTGTGGTCTTGCGGTGGAAGTTCATCTTGAGCTTGTGTCCCCTTGAAGGAAGTAGGATCATACTTCTCTTGTTGAGGAACAAACTTTGTCTTGGGGTATTGATCTTCTTCCCACTCAACTCCATTGGCGTTGAACTTTTGTTCAAAACCAACACCTTGATTCTTCCGGTGCCTTCCTTGCTTGCGTACAATTTCCTCGAATTGCTTACTCTCGGCAAGGCTCTTGTAAACACCTTTCTCTATAATTCCCTTCAATAAACTATTTTCTTGCTCAAGTGTAACTTGGCTAATAGAATCATTAGTGGAATCAAGAGAACTACTAGAAGCAACAACATTGGATTTAACATTATTATTGTTACTACTAGAGGAAGTATCTTTCTTGTACTTGTTACTAGACTTGACTTGAGGCATGTAAGTAGATAAGAGTAAACGCTTGGCAATGTAAGAAGAACTTTTCTTACGGAGATCATCATTGATTGCCTTTAAGAACTCATGCCCTTGCTCAAGATTGAGCTTTTCAAAGCGTAACTTCTCATGAGCCCTTAAAAGTTCTCGATGATCTTCGAAGATAGTTTCATGAGCCAACTTAAGAGTGTTTAGTTCTTTAGTTAGAAGATCAGTTTTCTCCTTATCATTGTCATTCATTTGATTAGCATGATTAATTGACGTTTCATCATAGTATTCATCACTAGAGTTGTCAACAAGTAAATCATCATCTGCAAGCAAGTCATCTTCATCACTATTGAAATCAACATACTCAGGATGTGTCACCTTTGGACCTTTGGCCATGAAGCATCTTCCAATTCCTTCATTTGGTGAATCAAATATGTCGTAGGAGTTGGTTGACACAAGTGCTAGACCGGCAACACCTTCATCTTGAGTATGTTCGGAGTCGGAGTGATAGCTTCTCTCGGAGTGATTGTCAGAGTCGGAGCCGAAAATCCATTCACCAACATGAGCTTGATGTCTTTGTTTTGTGTAGCTCCTTGATGACTTGTCCTTCCTTTCCGAATCCTAGCTTCTCCGTGAGGGTCTTCATTCATAACGATCATCTCTACTCCTCCTCTCTCTTGGTGGTGATTCTTCTCTTTTGCTTCTTCTTTTTGGAGTATCTTCTCTTCTTTTGTAGGGTGTCGTACACTCATTGGAGTAGTGTCCAGGCTTCCCACAATTGTAGCAATTGCGCTCTCGACTAGAAGATCTCTTGTCATGATAAGACCTTGACTTGGAGCTTCTTTCTTTGCTTCTACTCTTGTAAAATTTGTTGAAGTTCTTCACCATTAAGCTCAATTCTTCATTGAAGGTTTGTTTCTCACTTGATGATGTGGGGGCTTCACTTGAGGCTTTGTAAGCACCACTTGACTTGTTGTGAAGTTCCTCCTTATCCTTGAGTGACATCTCATGAGCAACAATCCTTCCAATGACTTCTGTTGGCTTGAGATTTTTGTAGTTTGGCATCATTTGGATCAATGTGCACACGGTATCATACTTTCCATCCAATGCTCTTAGGATCTTCTTGATGATGAATCTGTCGGTCATCTCTTCACTCCCTAAGCCAGCAATCTCATTTGTGATAAGTGCAAGCCTAGAGTTCATTTCAGCGACACCTTCAGCATCCTTCATTTTGAACTTGTCAAGCTGACTTTGGAGCACATCCAACTTGGATTCCTTGACGGATTCGGTACCTTCGTGCATATCAATCAAAGTATCCCAAATTTCCTTTGCATTCTCAAGACGGCTGATTTTATTGAATTCTTCGGGGCACAATCCGTTGAAGATGATATCACACGCTTCAGCATTGTATTGCAGCATCTTCAATTCTTCCGCATTCGCTTCACGGTTCGGTTCTCTCCCATCAAAGAATTCACCTTGCAAGCCAATACAAATATTTCCCAAACGGCGGGGTTATGTCCGGGAATATGCATTTTCATCTTATGCTTCCAACTAGCAAAATTAGTACCATCAAAGTAAGGACCTCTACGGTGATAATTTCCCTCGCTAGATGCCATACTCTCCTAGGTTGTGAAACCAAGGCTATGACCACCAAAAGCTATGGAAATCAAAGCAAATGGAGACCAAAGCTATGATAGCACTTGTAGGACCTTGAAGTAAGTCTAGAGGGGGGTGATTAGACTACTTGACCAATTAAAAACTTAACCTTTTCCCAATTTTAGAGTTTGACAGATTTTAGCTATCTTAGGACAAGTCAAGCAATCATCACACAATTCAAGCAAGCATGCAAAGAGTATATAGGCAGCAGAAACTAAAGCATGCAACTTGCAAGAAAGTAAAGGGAAGGGTTTGGAGGATTCAAACGCAATTGGAGACACGGATGTTTTTGGTGTGGTTCCGATAGGTGGTGCTATCGTACATCCACGTTGATGGAGACTTCAACCCACGAAGGGTAACGGCTGCGCGAGTCCACGGAGGGCTCCACCCACGAAGGGTCCATGAAGTAGCAACCTTGTCTATCCCACCATGGCCGTCGCCCACGAAGGACTTGCCTCACTACTGGTAGATCTTCACGAAGTAGACGATCTCCTTGCCCTTACAAACTCCTTGGTTCAACTCCACAATCTTGTCGGAGGCTCCCAAGTGACACCTAGCCAATCTAGGAGACACCACGCTCCAAGAAGTAACAAATGGTGCGTTGATGATGAACTCCTTGCTCTTGTGCTTCAAATGATAGTCTCCCCAACACTCAACTCTCTCTCATAGGATTTGGATCTGGTGGAAAGAGGGTTTGAGTGGAAAGCAACTTGGGAAGGCTAGAGATCAAGATTCATATGGTAGGAATGGAATATCTTGGCCTCAACACATGAGTAGGTGGTTCTCTCTCAGAAATGGTAAGTTTGAAGTGTAGGTTTAGTCTGATGGCTCTCTCCACAAATGAAGAGGAGGTGGAGGGGTATATATAGCCTCCACACAAAATCTAACCATTACACACAATTTACCAAACTCGGTGGGACCGAATCGTTAAACCTAGTGACCGTTAGTGATTTTCTGGGACTGACATGCATCTCGGTGAGACCGATTCGGTTAGGGTTAGGGCATAACGTAATCTCGGTGAGACCGGTTACACAAACTCGGTGAGACCGATTTGGTAATAAGCTTTCCAGAGAGTTGGTCAGGTAAACTCGGTGGGACCGATTTGCTCTTTTCGGTGAGACCGAAATGTTACAAAAAGGAAACAGAGAGTTTACATTGCAATCTCGGTGGGACCGATCGCTCACTTCGGTTAGACCGAAACGTTATGAAGGGAAACAGAGAGATTGCAACCCCATCTTGGTGAGACCGAGATCCCTATCGGTAAGACTGATTTGCTTAGGGTTTGTGGCAGTGGCTATGACTTTTGGAATTGGTGGCGCCGGATAGAAAGAATCGGTGTGACCGATTTTGGCTTTAGGTTTAGGTCATTTGTGGATGTGGGAAAGTAGTTGAGGGTTTTAGAGCATATCACTAAGCACATGAAGCAAGAGGCTCATTAAGCAACACCTCATCCCTTCTTGATAGTATTGGCTTTACCTATAGACTCAATGTGATCTTGGAGCACTAAAATGTAAAATGAAGAGTCTTGAGCTTTTGAGCTTGAGCCAATCCTTTGTCCTTAGTATTTTGAGGGATCCACTTTCATCATCCATGCCATGCCATTCATTGAGCTTTCCTGAAATAATAGTCTTGGAATAGCATTAGCTCAATGAGCTATATGTTGTTATGAATTACCAAAACCACCTAGGGATAGTTGCACTTTCAGATAGATTGGTAGGAAAAGACCATCGCTCGTCCCCGACCGCCACTCATAAGGATGCACAAGCCAGGTACACTTCATGTTTCAAGTTTGTTACACAACTTTAACCATACGTGCATGCTACGGTACTTGCTAACTTCAACACAAGCATTCTTTAAATTCATAATCACCCAACTAGCATTTCTTGAATATCACTACCTCCATATCTCAAAACAACTATCAAGTATCAAATTGATCATGGCATCCAATTCACCTCCTATGATAGTTTTCATTCAAATTACCATGCTGTTTAAGACTCTCAAAATAATATAAGTGAAGCATGAGAGACTAGCAATTTCTTAAAAATATAACCACCGCCGTGCTCTAAAAGATATATGTGAAGAACTAGAGCAACGACAAACTACTCCAACAAGATATAAGTGAAGATCAATGAGTAGCTGAATAATTATGCAACTATGTGAAGACTCTCTCTAATTTAAGAATTTCAGATCTTGGTATTGTATTCAAGCAGCAAGAAAAACAAAATAAAATGACATTGCAAGGATAGTACAACTCATGTGAAGAAGCAAAAACTTAGGTTCAACCGATACTAACCGATTGTTGTTGAAGAAGAAAGGTGGGATGCCTACCGGGACATCCCCAAGCTTAGATGCTTGAGACTTCTTGAAATATTACCTTGGGGTGCCTTGGGCATCCCCAAGCTTGAACTTTTGTGTCTCCTTAATTCCTCTCATATCATGGTTTCTCTTTTTATCAAAAGATTCATCCACAACAAATTCAACAAGAACTCGTGAGATAGGTTACTATAAACCAATGCAAAACCTTATCATTTTCTACTGTAACAAATCAATAAAATTATTATTCAACATGGCATACTAAATGCCTCTGCATATTTAATACTCCTATCCTCAAATAGAATCATTAAACAAGCAAACATACGCAAACAATGCAAACATAACAGCAATCTGCCAAAACAGTACAGTCTGTAAAGAATGCAAGAGTATCAATACTTCCCTAACTCCAAAAATTATAAGAAAAATACTAGGATGTAGAATATTTATCAGATCTCCATATGCAAAAGGATTCAACATTATACCATTCTCTGAATTTTCTTGGGAAGTTTTGCAACAGCGGTAAACTTTCTGTTTTCAAACAGCAACATGTATACTAGCAAAATAAGCATGGCAAAGGCTATCGTTGACATTTTTATTGAAACTAAAGATTAAAAACATTAATATAAATAACAGCAATAAAATACTAACAAAATAAAATGAAGCTCCAAGCAAAACACATATCATGTGGCGAATAAAAATATAGCTCCAAGTAAAGTTACCGATGAACGAAGACGAAAGAGAGGATGCCTTCCGGGGCATCCCCAAGCTTAGGCTCTTGGTTGTCCTTCGATATTACCTTGGGGTGCCTTGGGCATCCCCAAGCTTAGGCTCTTGCCACTCCTTATTCCATAGTCCATCGAATCTTTTACCCAAAACTTGAAAACCTCAACCACACAAAACTCAAAACAAAACTCGTAAGCTCTGTTAGTATAAGAAAAAACAACACCACTTAGGTACTCTAATGAACTCATTCTAAATTCATAATGGTGTAAAACCGACTATATTCCAACTTATCTATGGTTCATACCCTTACATACTAGCCATAGATTCATCAAAATAAGCAAACAACACAATGAAAACAGAATCTGTCAAAAACAGAAAAGTCTGTAGTAATCTGTATCAAACGTATACTTCTGTAACTCAAAAATTTCTAAAATAAATTGCCAGACCTGCGGAATTTGTCTATTAATCATCTTAAAAAATAATCAACCTAAAAGAACTCTCCAGTAAAAATGGCAGCTATTCTCGTGAGCGCAAAAGTTTCTGTTTTTTACAGCAAGATCATATAAACTTCACCCAAGTCTTCCCAAAGGCTCTACTTGGCACTTTATTGAAACAAAAGATATAAAACATGATTACAACAGTAGCATAATCATGTGGACACACAAAAACAATAAGGGTAAATATTGGGTTGTCTCCCAACAAGCGCTTTTCTTTAATGCCTTTCTAGCTAGGCATGATGAAATGATGCTCACATAAAAGATAAGAATTGAAACATAAAGAGAGCATCATGAAGAATATGACTAGCACATTTAAGTCTAACCCACTTCCTATGCATAGGGATTTTGTGAGAAAACAACTTATGGGAACAATAATCAACTAGCATAGGAAGGTAAAACAAGCACAACTTCAAGATTTTAAGCACATAGAGAGGAAACTTGGCATTATTGCAATTCCTACAAGCATATGTTCCTCTCTCACAATAATTTTCAGTAGCATCATGAATGAATTCAACAATATAACCAGCACCTAAAGCATTCTTTTCATGATCTACAAGCATAGAAAGTTTACTACTATCCACATAAGCAAATTTCTTCTCATGAATAGTAGTGGGAGCAAACTCAACAACATAATTATCATGTGAGGCATAATCCAATTGAAAAATAAAATCATGATGACAAGTTTCATGGTTATCATTATTCCTAATAGCATACAAGTCATCACAATAATCATCATAGATAGCAACTTTGTTCTCATAATCAATTGGAACCTCTTCCGAAATAGTGGAATCATCACTAAATAAAGTTGACACTCTTCCAAATCCACTTTCATATTCATCACAATAAGATTCAACATCCTCCAAAATAGTGGGATCAATACTACCTAAAGTTGACACTCTTCCAAACCCACTTTCATCAATATAATCATCATAAATAGGAGGCATGCTATCATCAAAATAAATTTGCTCATCAAAACTTGGCGGACAAAAAATATCATATTCATCAAACATAGCATCCCCAAGCTTGTGGCTTTGCATATCATTATCATCATGGATATTCAAAGAATTCATACTAACAACATTGCAATCATGCTCATCATTCAAAGATTTACTATCAAGCATTTTATAGATTTCTTCTTCTAGCACTTGAGCACAATTTTCCTTTCCATCATTCTCACGAAAGATATTAAAAAGACGAAGCGTATGAGACAAACTCAACTCCATTTTTTTGGTAGTTTTATTTTATAAACTAAACTAGTGATAAAATAAGAAACTAAAAGATTCGATTGCAAGATCTAAAGATATACCTTCAAGCACTCACCGCGCCAAAAAAAGAGCTTAGTTGACGGGGTGTGAGTACCGTTTACCTAGCCTCCCCGGCAACGGCGCCAAAAAAGAGCTTGATGTCTACTACGCAACCTTCTTCTTGTAGACATTGTTGGGCCTGCAAGTGCACATGTTTGTAGGACAGTAGCAAATTTCCCTCAAGTGGATGACCTAAGGTTTATCAATCCGTAGGAGGCGTAGGATGAAGATGGTCTCTCTCAAACAACCCTGCAACCAAATAACAAAGAGTCTCTTGTGTCCCCAACACACCCAATACAATGGTAAATTGTATAGGTGCACTAGTTCGGTGAAGAGATGAAGATACAAGTGCAATATGGATGGTAGATAAAGGTATTTGTAATCGGAAATTATAAAAACTGCAAGGTAACTAATGATAAAAGTGAGCACAAACGGCATTGCAATGATAGGAAACAAGGCCTAGGGTTCATAATTTCACTAGTGTAAGTTCTCTCAACAATAATAACATAGATAGATCATATAAAAATCCCTCAACATGCAACAAAGAGTCACTCCAAAGCAACTAATAGTGGAGAACAAACGAAGAGATTATGGTAGGGTACGAAAGCACCTCAAAGTTATTCTTTCGGATCAATCCATTCAAGAGTTCGTACTAGAATAACACCATAAGACACAAATCAACCAAAACCCTAATGTCACCTAGATACTCCATTGTCACCTCAAGTATCTGTGGGCATGATTATACAATATGCATCACACAATCTCAGATTCATGATTATACGATATTCAACCAACACAAAGTACTTCAAAGAGTGCCCCAAAGTTTCTACCGGAGAGTCAAGAACGTGTGCCAACCCCTATGCATAGGTTCATGGGCGGAACCCGCAAGTTGGTCACCAAAACTTACATCAAGTGGCACATGATATCCCATTGTCACCAAAGATAAGCACGGCAAGACATACATCAAGTGTTCTCATAAAAGACTCAATCCGATAAGATAACTTCAAAGGGGAAAACTCAATTCATCACAAGAGAGTAGATGGGGAGAAACATCATAAGATCCAACTACAATAGCAAAGCTCGGGATACATCAAAATCGTGCCATAGAGGGAACACGAGAGAGAAAACGAGAGAGAGAGAGAGAGAGAGAGAGAGAGAGAGAGAGAGAGATCAAACACATAGCTACTGGTACATACCCTCAGCCTCGAGGATGAACTACTCCCTCCTCGTCATGGAGAGCGCTGGGATGATGAAGATGGCCATCGATCGGTGAAGGATCCCCCCTCCGGCAGGGTGCCAGGAAGAGCTCCCGAGAGGTTTCTTGTGGCTACAGAGGCTTGCGGCAGCGGAACTCCCGATCTATCTTCATATTCGATGTTTTAGGGTACGTAGGATTATATAGGCGAAAGAAGTCGGTCGGGAGGTGCTCGAGGGGCCCACGAGACAGGGGGCGCGCCCTATAGGGGGGCGCCCTCCTATCTCGTGGCTTCCTTGATGACACCCCGGCTTGCACTCCAAGTCTCCTGGATCATAATCTTCCCAAAAATCACGATGCCGAAGGTTTTGTTCCATTTGGACTCCGTTTGATATTCCTTTTCTTTGAAATACTGAAACAGGCAATAAAACAGCAATATGGGCTGGGCCTCCGGTTAATAGGTTAGTCCCAAAAGTAATATAAAAGTGTATAATAAAGCCCATAATCCTTCAAAACAGATAATATAATAGCATGGAACAACCAAAATTATAGATACGTTGGAGACGTATCATACGTCTCAAACGTATCTATAATTTTTCATTGTTCCATGCTATTATATTACCTGTTTTGGATGTTTATGGGATTTACTTTACACTTTAATATCATTTTTGGGACTAACCTATTAACCGGAGGCCCAACCCGAATTGTTGTTTTTTTCCTATTTCAGTGTTTCACAGAAAAGGAATATCAAACAGAGTCCAAACGGAATGAAACCTTCGGGAGCGATCTTTTTGGAACAAACGCAATCCAGGAGACTTGGAGTGGATGTCAAGAAGCAGCCGAGGCAGCCACGAGGGTGGCCGGCGCACCCCCCTGCCTCGTGGGCCCCTTGTGGCTCCCCTGACCAACCTCCTTCGCATATATATATCTTCGTACCCCGAAACCATCCAGGAGCACCACGAAAAACTATTTCCACCGCCGCAACCTTCTGTCTCCGCGAGATCCCATCTTGGAGCCTTCGTCGGTGCTCCGCCGGAGGGGGGATCGACCACGGAGGGCCTCTCCATCATCACCAAGGCCTCTCCGATGAGTTGTGAGTAGTTTACCACAGACCTTCGGGTCTATAGTTATTAGCTAGATGGCTTCTTCTCTCTCTTTGATTCTCAATACAAAGTTCTCCTTCCTCTTCTTGGAGATCTATTCGATGTAACTCTTTTTGCGGTGTGTTTGTCGATATCCGATGAATTGTGGGTTTATGATCAAGTTTATCTATGAGAAATATTTGAATCTCCTCTGAATTCTTTTATGTATGATTGGTTATCTTTGCAAGTCTCTTTGAATTATCAGTTTGGTTTGGCCTACTAGATTGATCTTTCTTGCAATAGGAGAAGTGCTTAGCTTTGGGTTCAATCTTGTGGTGTCCTTTCCCAGTGACAGCAGGGGCAGCAAGGCATGTATTGTATTGTTGCCATCGAGGATAAAAAGATGGGGTTTATATCATATTGCTTGAGTTTGTCCCTCTACATCATGTCATCTTGCTTAATGTGTTACTCTGTTCTTATGAACTTAATACTCTAGATGCAGGCAGGAGTCAGTCGATGTGTGGAGTAATAGTAGTATATGCAGGCAGGAGTCGGTCTACTTGTTGCGGACGTGATGCCTATATACATGATCATGCCTAGATATTCTCATAACTATGCACTTTCTATCAATTGCTCGACGGTAATTTGTTCACCCACCGTAATATTTATGCTATCTTGAGAGAAGCCACTAGTGAAACCTATGGCCCCTGGGTATATTCTTTATCATATAAGTTTCCAATCTACTTTATTTTGCAATCTTTACGTTTCAATCTATATCATAAGAATACAAAAAAATATTTATCTTATCATATTATCTCTATCAGATCTCACTTCCCCAAGTGGCCGTGAAGGGATTGACAACCCCTTTATCGAGTTGGTTGCGGGGTTCTTTTTTGTTTGTGTACGCGCGTGGGACTTGGGAGGAGCCTCCTACTGGATTGATACCATGGTTGTCAAAACTGAGGGAAATACTTACGCTACTTTGCTGCATCACCCTTTCCTCTTCAAGGGAAAAACCAACGCATGCTCAAGAGGTAGCAGCTGGCTAAGCTCGCTTGGAAGGAACAAGGTTCCCGTCTAGAGAAGGTCTCCAGACGACGGTGCACCTGGCCCCATGGTGCGCGCCAAATGTCGGGTGATAGGTGCGACATATGCCAAAGGATGGCTAATCATAGTGGGAGCCAGTAAGACATCACCGGTGCCTGGAAACGGGATAAGCCGAAGACATGCACCCCGGCGAATCTTACCCAGGTTTGGGGCTCTCCTAGGAGATAACATCCCTAGTCCTGCTCTGTGGGGTCTCCGCATGATCACTAAATCAGTAAGTAGCTACAAGAGGCTCATTGAGCTGTTTGGCTAGAGGAAGAAGAAGGGCAAGGCTAGCTCTCCTCTTCTCTCTATGTGGTGTGTGTGTGTTTCTAATGGATCAACCATTTGCATGAGTGTCCTGGGGGGTTTATATAGGCCTACCCCCAGGGGTACAATGGTAATCCGGCTGGATGCGGGTCCAGGCAGTCAATGTCTATGGGCGCCGGCTTCTCCACCGGCCACTGGGGCCACCGACTGGTAGGTCCCACCGGCTGCCGGCTTCTTGGTCGACATGCTGGGGCCACCGCTTGGGGGCCTTGTCGGTGGCTCATTACTGTAGTCTCGCCCTAGATGACGATGGCTTTATCGGGGCAAGCATGGCTACAGTACCACCGCCTAGCGGGCGCTTACTGTAGCCTTACCCCGGCTCATCTGCTTGATGGTGCACAAACTTCCAGGGCAAGGGTTGGCCGGCTGCTCGGAGCCGGCCTCCCCTCGGGCCGACTGGACTAGTGAGGCTGCCTTATGAAGGCTCAATGGCAAGAGGGGCCCGCCGCCTGTAGGCCGTATCGACAGCCTGTCATGGGGGCATGGTCGATCTACCATGGGTGATGTCACGGTCAACGTGGCAACAGTGTTGCGCCAGACAAGGGATGGTTGATCGGTATGAAGCACTGTGGCCACGCCCGTTCCGGGATTCAGGGGTGGCAGACTCCACTATAGCCACACCCCGTCTCGTCACTGTTATGTGGGTGCAGACTTTGAGGGTGCATGGGGTGGGTCGCCTGCTAGGATTCGGCCCACTTTGGGCCTGCATATTGATCTCTGCCTCCTTCTTGCAGTCGGTCGTGGCCCAGCCGGCCATGGGAAGGCGGCCCCTTGTCTTGGATGCTTGAGGGGCACAGTCAGCCCGATGTTTCTGAAGAGCTAGGGGAGCCGGTTAGGCTACCCGTGGTCATTTACTCCGACACATGTGGTGTGTTGTTAAGGTAATACACGAATGATGATTGAAGTTGGCAACAATCATGATTGTAGATTCTTATTGAAATAGAGAAACGAATTCAAATTCAGTTTGAATTGCAGCGGTAGTATAGACATTTGGAATACACTAAAATATTGGTATGAGTACGTTACATGCATTATACAGCAAGCAAAAAAATTAATTGGACATAACATGGATTCATACTCCCTCCTTCCATCTATATAGGGCGTAATGCGTTTTTTAAGTCCGCCTTTGACTATTGACAAGATTAATAGTACATGACATGCACAATGTGAAAATTATATCATTGAAAGCTCCTTTCACACACGAATTTAACGGTGTGCTTTGTGTAAGTTGCATGTCATATATTATTGCTCTAATGTTTGGTCAAAGTTAGCATCAAAAAACGCATTAGGCCCTATTTAGATGGAAGGAGGGAGTAGCTTTGAATAGCATTTGTATAGTAAAACGGGGCAAGACTCTCTCTTTGTGTGGTGTGAATAGTTTTATTTTTTTTGTTTTCTTTTTGGTTGAGGGAAGTGCAAATTGATTTGGTACGTACAAGTACAATATTACACGTTAGGCTTGTCCCTAAAATTCAACCCGCGCCTTGTTGTATCCCGAAAATTAAGATATCGTGCTCCCAAAACTGGCACCTTCACAACCCGCGCCTTGCTATCCCGAAATTACAATGCGCGCGAAAACTCCCTCCAGCTGCCAAATCCCGACACGTGAAATCCCCCTTCTAACCATAAGCCAAACGGGCCGCTAGTTCAAATCGGTGGGGGGTACTTTTGTAACACACCCTACATTTTGGACAAGCGCGTCCCTAAGTCATGGTTCACCCCTCCCATTGCCTCCTTTTCGCTATTCAAAATCCCAGGCCGCCATAACCTCTCTGCTCCAGCCGCGAAACCCCACCCTCCTCTGTCCGCCACCTCAACGCTGCCCAGCCGGAGCCTCTTCCCCGACGATGTCGTCCACCGCAATAGCTCGACGTCCCTCGTCCACCTCCCTGGATGAGGATCTGTCGTCCATCTCGTCGTCCCGCCGGTTCAGCCACCCCGTCCTCCACCTACAAGGAGCTGCTCCGACGATCGCCTTGTCTATCGCGGCTGCTCCATCCCCATAGTGCCGCCTTAGCCTGCTCCATCGGAACCGCAGCATCCTCACCGACTCCTCAAACGAAGCCGAGGATTACTCGGCGCCACCAAAGAGGTTGTACACTCATCGCATCGCACCTTCTCCTTGACTCGACCTCCCGGCACCGAAGATGCTCCATCCCGCACCCCCGTGGAGTGGCTACCTTGAAGCCGGCGCCGTGGGTGACATCTCCACGGCTGCTCTCCCCCAGTGCAAGGCCCCTTCGTTGGCGGCGGCCATACTAGCCGGATCTGCTGCTGCTGCTCCGGCTCTCCCTTGCTCGCTCGCTCGCGCTGCTGCTGCTGCTGCTCCGACTCTCGCTCGATTGCTCGCTCACCCTACTGTTGCTGCTCCAACTCTCGCTCGCTCGCTCGCTCGCCCAGCTGCTGCTGCTCCGGCTCTCGCTTTCTCGCTCGCGTTTCTGCTGCTGCTCCCCCTCTCGCTCATGCTGCTGCTCTGCTCCGATTTAGCTACACTTCAGTCGACTGAATCGACTTTTGGGTCAGTTGATTTTCAAGGGGTGGGGGGGCTCGCCGGAGTTAAGGAAGAACCACTCGCAGCAGGGATGGGGGCTCGCCGGAGAGGTACCCCACTATCTATCTTAGGGTTCAGGGTGGGGGGGCTAGAGGGCTGGCCGAGGCGGCGGCGGACCGGTGGTGGGTAGTTGTTTCGGGGCGGCGAGGCGGCGCTGGGGCCGGCGGTTCGGCCGGTGGTGGCAGGCGGCTCAGGGGGGTGCAGGTTGAAGATGAACTACAGGCCCTCCCTAAACTACATGTCAAGTGCCTCTCTGCTACCATTGCGTTCAGTTTCGACAGTAACATTCAGATTCCACAGTAAATTTCAGTTTCGACAGTTGAGTTCAAAGTCAACAGTTTTTACCTCATCTGTTGTAGTTAGGTGGTTTTTGGTGATGTAAATTTTACATCTATTTTACATCATCAATTGGAGATGCTATTAGAATCCCACTTGAGATTGATGATGTCTGTCTTGTGCTGCTTCAGCCTTGACGTCTTACGGCTCACCGGAGCTGCTCCAACAACAGAACAATCCATCACAACAGAGCAGTGCCCTGGACGCCGTCTACAGATTCCTCGGATCTTCCTCCACACCTCCGACAGCCACCTCTGCCTCAACTGCTTCAGCGACTAACCCAATGATGCTGAGGTCGACACGGCTACGGCAAAGAGGTTGTACACTTGTTGCATCACTTATTACTATACATTCATGTCGATCCATTAGGGCTATTTTGGTTCAACATAAAAACATAGCAATAGGGAATTTTCCAATGGCACTCTACTATTCAATTATTCATGCTTTTGTTGAAAGGAATGAAGCAAAACATCCACCTGGACCTACTTTTCAAAATCATATGCATGAAAACAAGATCAAGTGCATTAGTGGCAGAATAACATTCTAACTATACACGCTTTCGTATGGTTTCACTTTATTTTGGCCATGTTTCTTTGCATTCCTCTGCTCTTCCAATTCCTGTAAACCAAACACCCAAGTTGATAGAAATATTGTGTTTACAAATGCTCTATTTACCATGTGCATTCCTATCCTATTCCGGTGTTTTTCCTATCCCTGTGTTTTTAGAATCATGCAAGCCAAATGAGCCCTTACAAAATTACTTCAGTTATAGGTAGGTGTCGAAGGGAACTTTGTGTGGTTTTTCCTGGTCCTGCCGCGACATCGTCCACCTCACCTGAGCTGCTCCATCGAAAGAAGCATGCACCAAACCAGACATCACGACTCCTGACCGTCTTTCACCGCCTCAGATCTCCTTCCCTGCCACCGGCACCCACCGCAACGGCATCACCATCACTGACTCAGCATATGAACCTGAGGAGTACACGGGTCCACAAGAGAGGTCGCACTCTTTTGTTTCTGCTTATGATATGCATTACTTAAAATCACTTGCTACTTTATCATCCTGTTCACCTCTTGGACTCCAAGTCAGGTCCAAATTAATGTTCAAACTTGAGTTCTAAATTAGTTGTGGGGCACACATCAAGGAAGCAATGAATAGTATCTCTGTCTAATATCTAGTTCACCTAGGGTATGCCTATGTTGTTCATCTTGGGTGGGAAACAAATAGTAAAGCAATCATCATCTATCTTTTTATTAAATTAAAGCAATCATCAGCCTGGTATTATTATTTTTCGATCCATCCACTGGTTGTTACCATCACTCTAAATTTCTGCATGCTCTCCTTACATAATCTCACCATATTTTTTTCGTATGCATGTCAGATATTTTACACAATCATGCTGAACATGTACAGAAAAAGAAAAGAGTTTTGCGCGGCAATACAATGTCATGCATACATCGCTCCATGGTGGGTTCAATGGCAAACCCTCCCCACACCTCTCCAGATTGTAATCCAGAGGAATATATCTGTTCTGAGGCAGATTCAGACGCTGCTGACCACTCCTATTTACCCCCCCCCCCCCCAAGGTGTTTGCTCTACCTTGGCATGATGATGTTAGTCATATCATGCATATGTTGCCTTGCAGTGACTACTTTTGACATCATATATGTCATCTGCTTAGTTTAGACATGTTCTATAATGCCACCTATTTAGTTTCTATATCATATATGGGAATTATGCAGTCTTGTGTCTTTTAGCCAGCCATAATATATGTGAAATGTGCAATGCCATCCTGTTTAACTAGGTATCATATATTTGAATGATATCTTGCCCATCCTTTTCTTCATTACATTTCCATTTGTTGACAATGTTTGTACATTAAACTACTCTTCCTGTGAATCATCCATTTGGGTGGGAGATGGAAAAATCTGGAGTGAAAACAAGGCCTTCAGAGCAGACAGTGCTACCTGTCGAAGCAGATCTCTTGTTGGGTCCCGATAGCTCCTCGGAGATGGATTCAGAGACAGATGACCAGTCCTATTCCCCCACCGAGGTGTATGCTCTAACTTGGCACAGTTATACTGCTCATATCATGCATATGCTGTCTTGCATTGCATAGTTTAGACATCATATACACAATATTCAACACCATGTTCTTAGTTCAGACATCATATCAAATGCCCTCTATTTAGCATATAAATCACGTATGTGAATTAAATGATGTGATCCTGATTACTTAGATAACATGTAGGTGAATTATGTCATGCGATCATGTTTAGTTATTCATCCTATCTTTGAATTATGTTATGCTATGCTATCCAGTTTAGATAGACATCATATATGTGAAATTATGTCATGCTATCCATTTTAATTAAACAATATACATGTCAACTATTTCATGCCCTCTTTTTTCCACACTATCTATTGCATCTGTCTCTCATACAATGTCTGTACATTCAACTATGTTTCCTGTTTATCAGCCATTTGAATTGGAGCGGGTGATATCAATATCTAGCGGACTAAAAACACGGTCTTCAAATAAAACAGTGCTACCTCTTGGTGGAGATAGAACCCGGTTGTACATGCACGAGAACTAGCCCTACCACACATAACCCAAAATCTTGCAGATTGTACCCCTACTGCGATGGACAGGGAACCAGCTTCACCCAATCTAACTCCAACCCCAGTAGATAGTAACCCAGTTCCTATTGACACAACACCATCTCCACCACAGAGCTCCCAAACAAGAGCAGTTAGTAAGGCAGCTCAAGTGCCCAAAGGGCCAGTACTACCGCGGCAAACCCCAACTCCACCAATTAGTACGCCTATTCCTATGGAGGAAGCACAACCACCTAGTCGTAGTTTAGCATCTATCGCATTTCATGTTGTTAAATTGTATGTGCGTATCTTCCCATCTTGGAAATATTATACTGAAGATGAAGGAAAATGCCAGTTGCATGTGTTTGTCCAGGAGTTATGTGTAAGTAATGTTATTCATTGCAATTACTTTGCTTTGTCCCATACATCCTACCTCCATGATGGTTAAGATACAGCAAATTTTCCCATTTTTCTCTATAGAGAAGGACCGATTTGGAAAATCAGGATGAGGTAACCTGTGCTAATGCCTCTGCTATCTTCAAGAATACTTGGTGGCAGTATCGGAATTACTTGAAAAAAAAACGTACTTCACCAGCAAAGAAACTCATCAAATTCCCTTACGTTCTCCTGAGACACATTTACCGGATGATGACTGGGAACGCCTTGTTCTGTACTGATCCCGAACCAAGAATGTGGTAAAGTCTATGAGCTTATTTTCTATTTTTAAGTACTATATTCTTGCGTCTTACTGTACTCTGTTCATGTAGAACAAGTGCCTAAAGCTGAAGAACAACTGTTCTAATTTAATATTCCATTGCTATCATAGTTTAAAAAAGTGCTAGGCGTTAATTGTGCATTTTGCCACCGCCTTGCGCTTTACTGACCAAAGCGCATGCTTATGTGCAGTTATGCATAGATTAAGCGTAGTTATGCGCAATACGTTTTGACAACGCCTAGAGCCTAGGCGCGCTTAAGCGCTCGCTTAGGGGCGCCTTTTTTAACTATGACTAGATCATGTCGGCGCGCGTTGCTGCGCCCGTCTATTATTGCAATCTAATATTATGCAATTATATAGATAAAAGAAGGTACGGATATATGTAGACATTTTGTTGATTAAATTTGTATTGGAATTTTACTTGTACCGGAGATGATCTATACTTACGAATGGTGTGTGAGAGATTAGCCTAATGGTCATTGTATGGTTTCAAGCATTTATAAGTATTAGGTCATCATTTTGCGCCATGTATCTGTAACTAATTAGTAAATAAGTTTTTGATAACTGATGAATAAAGTTGTCTGCATTTACTGTGAGTCTTTTTTGAGTGGTGGGCACTACAGGTCTGCTGTTTGTACGAATTCAGGGTAAGAATTCTGATTTTGAATATGAATTTGGAGACTAAGATGGTCAAATCAGATGTTAGCTCATGTGAGGAGAAAGTTTAACTGGAAACTTAAAAGGTGCATTTTGTCATGCTAATACAGTTTGAGATAATATAGCATGGAGAGTTAAACATTCTTGGCAGAATGGTGCAATATGAAATCAGTGCATTTTCCTATAGGAATAGACAGCAAAGCTATCAAAACAAACATTATTTAGGGTAGAATAACCATATGTATAGAATTGCATGTTTAATTGTTCAGGGCACATGTTTTTGCAAACATATTACCAAAACATAGTTACTTCAGAAGACAAAATTGATGATCATGTGACCATGCAGTATCATTCGCACGCAAGCGATATATTTATTAATGAAAAACTAAATCAGTCAAAATGATGGACATATGCAGAACGCCGCCATTCCTTTTATTAGCACTTTAAATGCTGATCCAAGATCTTTTTGGAATCAGTGCATCTTTTTTGCTGAAGGCGATTTATTTGTTTCAGTTGCAGGCTTGCAGCCCTGTAATCCACAAAATTATTTGTAAATAAATATTAAGCGGACATGAAGAAATTTTATAGTTTCTAAGTTGAACTTTAGACCTTCTATAGGACTTCTTCTGGTGAATCATTTTTTATTGCAGTACCAATGTCAGAAGATGGTGCTTCTTGTTCCTTGGCAGGAGATGGTGTATGTGTTCCTGCAAATTATTGAAAGAAAATCACGGTGATAATGAAGTAAAAAAAAATTAGTCAATGGTATAACTAAGTAAGAAATGGTTGTACCATTGTCCCTGTCCTTGTCCTCAAGTTCTTTGTTGTTAGTGCTTGTGTAGTACAACTGGAGCAAGGACAGATGAACATATTTAGTTGTATTTTTGAATGATTACATTGTTGTCCTCTGCAGGAGCGTCAAAGATTGAGTTAGCCTGACAATCATGAACAGTGCAATTATGCATTAGGTAAATAAATTGAAAATTTATACTATATCCGTAAAGCAAAAGTACAAACCTTGCTAGCTTTCCAAGATGAGTAAGTTGATGTGCTGCTTGACCCAGAGCGATATGTTGCTCGAATCGTCCTGTATACAGTGCAATTATGCATTAGGTAAATAAATTGAAAATTTATACTATATCCGTAAAGCAAAAGTACAAACCTTGCTAGCTTTCCAAGATGAGTAAGTTGATGTGCTGCTTGACCCAGAGCGATATGTTGCTCGAATCGTCCTGTATACAGCCTGCACTTTTTTTTGTCGGCACAACAGTGAACAAAACAAAACAAATTTCATATGTACATTGAAGAAGAATTGGGGGAAGAGGAGATGCAGGAACGAAGAAAAGTTGCCGGGCCGTGCAACCGAAGTAATTGAGTAAATCAAGCTGACCCTTTGACCAGCCATCCGGCGAGGCGCTGCTCCAACCAGCGCGGTCGCCATGGATCCATCGCTCTGGACGGGCGACCCAAAGGGAAAAGAAGAAAAGAACTGTACAACATGAAATCCTCTAAATATGTCACCTTTCCGAGCGTGTAGGCCCAAGGCAGATCCGGCTACCCCGGCTCCAACGATGATGACGTCCGTCGGCGTCGTGCCATCCATGGTCGTGCTCCCTTCTCCGTCAGTGACCGCGCTACCATCCTCCGGCGCGGGGATCCCTTCAATGGGAGCCCTTCGGCAAATAATGAGTGGATCGAGCGCTGCCGCAGAGGAAGAGCACGTGCAGACGAGGTAGTGGCGGTGGACCGACGGAGAGAGGAGAACGATGGGTTACATTGCTATCTTGTAGGGAGGGGAGGGGGTACAGGAATGCGAGGTGGCATGGAGGGGGCTGGCAAACCGGCGGCGGCGGGATGGCCACAACGTCCTAGGGTTCGTCTAGGACTCTAGGTTGCGAGAGATACGAGAGGTCGAGAGAGGAGCGTCAATCTGATTCTATCGATTGAGATGAATGACGGTTTAGTGATCTCGCGGGCTGTAGAGGTTAATGGATGGGCAAAAAGGCCCAATGAACCACAAATCTCAGATTATTTTTCTGGAGTAGCAGCCCCTTAGGACAGGGCATCTAACGGTCAAAAATGATCCTAATGTGAGATCTAACGGCCAGAAATCGTGAGGGCGTGAGAGAGCTCCGTTTAGGCTCGGTTATACTGTCCTAAATTGCTATCGTGCATAGTGCTTTGCTCTTGTATCACTATATTTACTCATACAAACTTATTTTAAAATTGAAGGATCCAATCGAAACTCCAATGGCCCAGCAGGCATGTTCACGCATGTTTCTTTAACATGTTTGCTCTTATCAATAGCTCTATTGATTTCAATTTCAATTGTGTATATAGTTGACTTCTCATATCATGCACATTACTAGCATCACAACAGAGCCAATAGTGTTGTTGTACATGTAGACCCGTGGTACCCATCTGAAATCTTGTTGTGCCATGTAGTTTCCCACGCTTCCTAATCTTTCACTGCTGCTTTGTCTTGAACTGATATGATTTGAACCGTGTCTCTATTTTGATTTGGCATGACAATGCAGTGACCATAGGACATAGATATATGTTTGTTTGATGCTTTTATTATGTACTAGTACTTGGCAATAGAAGACTTGGTAGTTTAATCCTGTCCACCTTACTATTGAACTGGTTCACCGAAATGAGTTCCATATATATACTAGTACATGCTAAACATGTTATGTGTCTGCTTGTTTCTTCTTTTAGGATGCTGACAGAATATTGGGGAAGAGTGCCTTATTAAGCAATGGTAAAGGAAGTAATGCAGATAAGGTTCAGGATAGTGAGACATCCTTGTTGGTCTCCAACAAAGCTGATAAAACAGCTAAGGAAGACTATCTTGAAGACAGTGAGACAACCCCAAAGTCTTGTCTTGGTTTAGTGTTCGAGTTACTGGCCACTACCGCTTGCACAAGCTATTCAAACTCACTGTCTGAATCAGTTCAGTTTCTTGAGTCTCAACTACAAGCTGAAAGACATCGATCAGTTGTGTTGCGACAAGAAGCGGAAGGACTGCGGAAGTCCTTGGAGCATTTAGATGCATACTTTCTGGTGCAACAGCAAGTGTTGGAGGATTTTAGCGTCAAACAAGACAAAGCTAATAAGCTTGCTAAGCTTACTGCCAGCATGGTGGATACCCAGGATAACGTTTCTTGAGCTCTTCTGAAGTTGTTTCGGTTATGCTCTTGTTTTGTTGCCGTGTTTATTTGCAGTGGTGGCCAATTTTGATGGCCAATGTATGTAATATGCTGCTTTGTTCCCTATATTTGCACTGGTGGCGAACTTTGATGACCAGTGGATGTAATATGTGTAATAGTGGTAATAGTCTAGCGTTAATTGCTTGCTTATTTATTTCCTTATTCTCTTGTTTAGTTGTTTGCTTGTAGTCACTGCTGTTCTTTTTCTATGTTTTTCTAGTGTCCACAATAACCTATTTTTGGAAACTAGGCCAAAATAATCATGGCAACACACGGACTGTTGTAACCATGAGCCTCTGGCGGGCCATATGATCCATGGGCCTTCTACGGGCTGTAGGATCCATTGGCCTTCTATACGGGTCATAGGATCCATGGGCCTTTCTACGGGTCGTATGATCCATGGGCCGTCTACGGGCCGTACGATCCATTGGCCTTCTACGGGCCATACGAGCCATGTACCTTTTACGGGCCGTAGGATCCATGGGCCTTCTACGGGCCGTAGGATCCATGGGCCTTCTATGGGCCGTATGATCCATGGGCCTTTTACGGGCCTTCTGCGGGGTGTATCATCATTTCGCCAATCATGGGTCGTACTATTCGTGGACCATAACGGGCCGTTAATAGGCCGTATTTTATAACTCTATGAAAATAGCCCAACAGGTTTTTTTTACATGAAAACAGCCCAACGTATTAACGGGCCACAAATGGGCCGACTATAACGACGGGCTAAATTTGGCCCACAAGAAGAAAATGACAGTAACGGGTTGTAAGTAACCGAATGCTGGAAATGAGCCCAAGAATAAATGGGCCCTGAGAAGGCCGAAAGATAACTTGGGCTGGAAATGGCCCAATGGAATAATGGGCCGTTAATGGCTATAAAGTGATACACTGTTCATTACGGGTCATGTTTCACCACGGGCCGTTAATGGACCAAGAGTTACAAAGGGCCTCATATGGGCCGAAAGTCGTCATGGGCCATACATGGACCAGAAGTTGAAACGGGCTGGAATCATATTGGACGGCCCAGATGACGCAACTAGGCCTAATTCGGAGAGGTCGTAACGGCCCCTGGGTTAGCGGGCTGTAAATGGGCTATATGCGAACTTGCCGTTAACAGGCTTTCCGTGGGCCGGCCCGCCACCTTTTGACCAAGTCAAATTGGCCGGCCTTTCACAGGAATGGGCCTCTGTTGGGTTGTGCCACGTATTGACGTATGATAGGCGCCTTGGGTCCAATGAGTGGACAACATTTGTCCCAATGGTGAGCCGACACGTGTTTCCTCTAGCCAATGATGATTTTACACATGGAATATCCCCATTAGTCGGGGCTGTTAACGGTTTATCAGATCCAAAACTGGACCCAATAGCTTAACGGCGTTCCGTTACGGTGGATGCCACGTGTCAGTCACCCTTGACGAAAGCACTTCTGTGACGCGCGATTTATCGTCATGGAAGTGGACACTTCGGTGATGATAATTTTGGTAATGTCATGGAACACTTCTACGACAGCACATGTATGACTATCTTGATTCTGTCATAAAATCTTCATGGATGTACATGCATGACAGAAAACGTGACCTACTGTGAAAAACAAGTATCATCACGGAAGTGTATTTTTTTGTAATGTTTGGACACGATTTCTATCCGGATATTGGCTTTCTTGCGGCGAAAGAAGGGCACCAACCACCTTGCGGGGTGCCCACGAGGGCCCAGGGCGCGCCTGACCCCCTGGGGAGCGCCTGAGGGAGTCCTGGATAAGGGGGTATCCGGACTGCCGGACTATGTACTTTGGCCGGATTGTTGGACTATGAAGATACAAGACAGAAGACTTCGTCCCGTGTCCGGATGGGACTCTCCTTGGCGTGGAAGGCAAGCTTGGCGATTCGGATGTAGATCTCCTTCTCTGTAAACCGACTCTGTGTAACCCTAGCCCCCTCCGGTGTCTATATAAACCGGAGGGTTTAGTCCGTAGGACTTACGATCATCATTGACAATCATACCATAGGCTAGCTTTTAGGGTTTAGCCTCTCTGATCTCGTGGTAGATCAACTCTTGTAATACTCATATCATCAAGATCAATCAAGCAGGAAGTAGGGTATTACCTCCATCGAGAGGGCCCGAACCTGGGTAAAACATGGTGTCCCCAGTCTCCTGTTACCATTAGCCTTAGACGCACAGTTCGGGACCCCCTACCTGAGATCCGCCAGTTTTGACACCGACATTGGTGCTTTCATTGAGAGTTCCTCTGTGTAGTCGTTTCAAGGCTAGATGGCTCCTCCATCCTTCAACCACGCTGTCCCGGATGAGACTTTTCTCCCCAGACAGATCTTCGTGTTCGGCGGCTTCGCACTGCGGGCCAATTCGCTTGGCCATCTGGAGCAGATCGATAGCTACGCCCCCGGCCATCAGGTCAGGTTTGGAAACCTAAACTACACCGCCGACATCCACGGAGACTTGATCTTCGACGGATTCGGGCCTCTGTCAGGAGCGCCAAACAATCACGACGTGCACGACCTAGATTGGCAGTCGGACAGTATTCAGAACATCGCACCTGCTACCACTTTGGACTTCGCTCTGGAGCGGGTCGCGCCTTCCAAGGTCAGGTGGATGGACCCCTCCCCGGAGGTCGCACACTCCTCAGTGTTGGAGCCGAACATAGACTCCTCTGCTAAAGGGATCCGTGTCTCCGGACCCCCGGACTCACCTTTGGTCGTGTGTTCTCGGGCCACGCGCGTCCGTGCCCATTGAATCTAACTGGGCTCCAGTCATGGAGTTCACCGCCGCGGATATTTTTCAGCACTCACCCTTCGGAGACATGCTAGATTCTTTAAGGTCTCTCTCTCTGTCAGGAGACTCCTGGCCGAACCATGTCCGGCTCGAGTGGGAAGCTGGCGATGAAGAAATTCGTTGCCCAACTACCACCCACTTAATAGCCACGGTCGATGACTTGACTGACGTGCTTAACTTCGACTCCGAAGACATCGACGGTGTAGAAGATGATGCAGGAGAAGAACAGGAACCACCGCCCATAGGGCGCTGGACTGCCACCTCTTCATATGACATATACATGGTGGATACTCCCAAAGAAACCAATGGCGATGAGGCAACGGAAGATAACCCCTCGGGGAAGAAACCAAAACACGGGCGTCATCGGCGCCGCTCCAAGCCTCGCCGCAACAATACCGGCACTGGAGAAGAAAATCCAGATGGTGCCGAAGAGGAATACGATCCTGATCAACCCACCTTCGAGCAAGCTGAACAGGAACACGGGCTGGCTAGCCCAGATGAACAGGCGACGAGCGGATACTTGGAGGACGATAACTATATGCCTCCCTCCGAAGACGAGGTGAGCCTCAGTGACGACGAATTCGGCATACCAGAGGATCCCATAGAGCAGGAGCGCTTCAAGCGCAGGCTTATAGCCACTGCAAGAAGCCTGAAGAAGAAGCAGCAGCTCCAAGCTGACCAAGACCTGCTCGTAGACAGATGGACCGAAGTCCTGGCGGCCGAGGAATACGGACTCGAGCCCCCGAGCAGGGGATACCCAAAGCATAAACCGCTAGAAGAAGAGGCCGAAGAGCCTGAACTTCCAGCGCAAGATGAGGCTGACCGGCCACCTCGTGGCTGGGATAAAACAGGCTATCAGGCCGGACACCAGCCTGCACCCTCATGTCAGTTCACAATGGCCCGAGGGAATACGCAGGACCTGCGAGACATATTGGAAAAGAATGCAGGACAACAAAGATCGATCTACGGATCACGGGGGCGCGCCACAGCTCATGACACCAATCGTCATGCCGGATACAATGCTGATAAATCCGGCCAGGCCAGACATTACCAACCAGACCCAATCGGAATACGCCGCAACATAGCCCGGCACAGAGGCGCCGCACACCCCCTCTGCTTCACTGATGAAGTAATGGAACATGAATTCCCAGAAGGGTTTAAACCCGTCAACATCGAGTCATACAGTGGCACAACAGACCCCGCGGTGTGGATCGAGGATTTTCTTCTCCACATTCACATGGCCCACGGTGATGACCTACATGGCATCAAGTATCTCCCACTAAAGCTTAAAGGGCTAGGTAGACACTGGCTGAATAGCCTACCCGCAAACTCCATTGGCAGTTAGGAAAATCTTGAGGACGCATTCCTCGATAACTTCCAGGGAACCTATGTGTGACCACCGGATGCTGATGACTTAAGTCACATTACCCAACAGCTCGGAGAGTCAGCCAGAAAATTCTAGACTCAGTTTCTCACTAAAAAGAACCAAATTGTTGATTGTCCGGACGCTGAGGCCCTGGCGGCCTTTAAGCATAATATCCGCGACGAGTGGCTTGCCCGACACCTCGGCCAAGAAAATCCGAAGACCATGGCGGCCCTCATGACACTAATGACCCGCTTTTGCGCGGGTGAGGATAGTTGGCTGGCTCGTAGCAACACCGCGCCTGGAAACCCTGGTACGTCAGACATCTGTGACATTAACGAAAAGCCACGGTGCAACAAACACAAGCGTCGAAATAATGGCGACAATGCGGAGGATACGGCAGTCAATGCCGGATTTAGCAACTCCAAATCCGGTCAGCGGAAGAAGTCGTTCAAAAGAAACAATCCGGGATCGTCTAGTCTGGACCGCATACTCGACCACTCGTGCCAGATTCATGGCACCCGCGATAAACCAGCCAATCACACTAACAGAGATTGCTGGGTGTTCAAACAGGCTGGCAAGATAAACGCCGAGAACAAGGACAAGGGACTGCATAGCGATGATGACGAGGAACCCCGGCATCCGAACACTAGAGGGCAAAAGAAATCCCCCCCCCCCAGGTAAAAACGGTGAACATGATCTATGCCACTCACATCCCCAAATGGGAGCGAAAGCATGCACTCAGGGACGTCTATGCGATGGAGC
This sequence comes from Triticum timopheevii, assembly GCA_963921465.1. Taxonomy (NCBI): domain Eukaryota; kingdom Viridiplantae; phylum Streptophyta; class Magnoliopsida; order Poales; family Poaceae; genus Triticum; species Triticum timopheevii. The sequence goes on from OY997267.1 coordinate 600,637,095, forward strand.
CCATCGCCCCGAAATTCAACCCATGGTCATCCTGCCCGATCACCTTTGATCGTAGGGACCATCCCACCAGCATCTGCCATGGTGGCTCATCCGCATTGGTCCTTGACCCAATCATCGACGGATTCCACCTCACGCAAGTCCTCATGGACGGTGGCAGCAGCCTGAACCTGCTTTACCAGGATACAGTGCGCAAAATGGGCATCGATTCATCACGGATCAAACCCACCAAAACCACCTTCAAAGGTGTAATGCCAGGGGTAGAGGCCCGCTGCACGGGCTCAATAATACTGGAAGTGGTCTTCGGATCTCCGGATAACATCTGAAGCGAGGAGTTAATCTTCGATATCGTCCCTTTCCGTAGTGGCTACCACACACTACTTGGACGAACCGCGTTCGTCGTTTCAACGCGGTACCGCACTATGCATACCTCAAGCTCAAGATGCCAGGACCTCACGGGGACATAATAGTTAATGGAAATACAGACCGCTCCCTCCGTACGGAAGAACATACTACGGCCCTCGCGGCCGAAGTACAAAGCAGCCTCCTCCGACAAACAGCCAATCCGGCAACGACATCTCCAAACACCGTCAAACGAGCCTGGAGTATCCCGCAACAGGACAGTCAGGCACGCCAGGAGCTCGATTAGCAATCCGGCCTCCACCCCAGCCCCATTCAAGTGGCGTTCGTACCACGCATGCACAATTACGTGCTCACAATACCATGGGCATAGGTGGAGGAGAGATGACAATACGGCCAGAGTGCAGTTCATCTGCCAGGAGGCCCGCATACCTTTTTTTCCTTTTTTCAGGACCCCATTTTCGGGCAGCCCCTTCAGAAGAGATCGGATAACTGGACTCATTATGGAGGGGGCACCAAGGAGGCAAGAGGCTTTTTCACACAACAGAATACTCAGGTGGTCTTCTTCAATGACCGTTATACCTGTTCTTACATACCCGCATGTAGCCTGCCCTTGGATAGGACATGTCAAATAGTCCTATTTTTTTCTTCTTAATGCATCAATTGTACACCTATGTCTTGTCGTATTGTCCAAATAAATTGGAAGTAGTACGTAGCGTCGGCTTCTTATTACTATCCTCATATTTTCTGTTGAATATTTATTCAACATTGCATCCGTACGTTTTGGTACGGTCAGTTTGCCAGGGGCTTCTTATTGAGCCCCATACTATGGCAAGGAAAGTCCGAACACTTTCAATAGTGCGGCACCCCGAATTTATAGCATTATATGCATCAGCTCCGAATCATGTCTTGGGTCAATAGTTGGGTTATCCAGGATCCCTTGTTTTGGTACCTTACGTTCCGTTATATCGGCTAAGGTAGCGCAGGGAGAACTACTGCGATTGTGTCCCGGTTCTTCGGGACGAGCACCTCAATAGAGAAAGCCGAAAACTGACCGTCATGACGCGGCGAGAGCTGGTCGCTGTTAGCGAGGTATCAAAATCCCTAAAGATTGTTTCCGCTTAAGGCGAGGAATCGGCTTCGTCCGATTTAGGCGTGTATAATGCCCCGGTTCGGCTTTCCGAATACTAGGGGCTTCGCCGAAATTTAAAATTGTAGACTTCTATGGTCAAGTGAGAGTTATAAAGCCGAATAGTTTGATTGCCTTGTTCGCTGCGCCAAACACCTCCTTAAAGGACCAAAACTTTGGATAAAGAGTGTTTGGGTCTCCACGAACACCCCACTACTAGTTACAAGGGGGCGGAAGCCGACGACTGGCCTACTTTCAGATTCTGATAAACAACCGCAGAGAAGGTAATATTTTAAATCAAACAAAGTGTTGCATAGCACAAATAAACCCGTTCTCATATTACACAGACGACATGAGTACATTCACTCGAAAATTTTGTTCTTAGGACATTCATTCGCCACAAGACGAGCGCCTTCCATAACGCCATCATAATATTTCTCGGGGCAGCGATGCTCCTTGCCCTCTGGGGGTCCATCCTTCACGAGCTTCTCAGCTTGCCCCAATGCACCTTCGCGCGGGCAAAGGCCCATCGAGCACCCTCAATGCATGCGGACTGCTTGATAACTTCTAGTCGTGGACAGGCATGCACCATCCGCTTCACCAGGCCAAAGTAGCTGCCAGGCAGGGGCTCGCCAGGCCACATCCGGACTATGAAGTCCCCCATGGCCTGTTCGGCCGCATTGTGGAGTTCGACCAGCTGCTTCAGTTGGTCACTCAGAGGCATCGGGTGTTCGGCCCCGGTATATTGGGACCAGAATAGCTTCTCCATAGAGCTCCCCTCTTCAGCATGATAGAACTCCGCGGCATCTGAAATGCTGCGTGGCAGATCTGCGAATGCCCCTGGAGAGCTCCGGATTCGTGTAAGTAAAAGAAATGACTCCTCCACATGCTTGCTTTGCATAAAGAATGCCTTACCCTCCGCTATCTTCTTGGCCGCTTGGATTTCCTGGAGGGCCTTTTGGGCTTTGTCCTTGGCGTCGGCCGCGCTCTGGAGGTCCTTTGCAAGCTCTGACGCTTGAGTCTTGTAGTCATGCTCCAGGGAGCCGAACTTCTGGCCGAGCTCCAGGAGCTCCTGTTGTACCTCTCCCACCCGAGCATCTTGTTTCTCTCGCTCGGTGCGCTCAATATCCGCCTTGGCTTCGGCAGCGGACAACGCTTCCTTCAGGGCCGCCACTTCGGTCGCGGTCCCTATCAAAAGCCATGATGCTTTTTCTTAGCATCACCAACTTTTTATCCTCTATACAACATATGGACGGGGTTTTTCTCACCTCTGTTCGCCTCGAGCTTCTTCTTCACGAGGCCGAGCTCTTCTTCGGCCTGCCCCAGTTCGCGCTTGAGTCCGGAAACCTCGGCCGTGCGCGTAGCGACGGTCAGCAGTAGTGCCTGTTTGATTCATACAGACAAATACTATTAGCTTCCTGCGGATTTTTAGTTGACCCTCTGTTTGGATTTTCTTTCTGAACACCAACCAGAGCATCAGGGGCTACTATCTATCGGGTGATATTTCCTCACACTTTCTTTACCTCAAAGCCTATTAGCAGGACGGTGCAGGCTTCGATCAATCCGCTCTTGGCGGACCGAACCTTCTCAATCACCGTACCCATAAGTGTACGGTGTTCATCCTCGATGGAAGCGCCTCGAAGCACTTCCAACAAATTATCCGGTGCCTCCGGCTGGGCGGAGGTCATCGGCATGGCCGGCTCGCCCTCCTTCCTGAGGGACTGCTTAACAGAATCCGGAACCTTTGTAGGCTCCGGCGCAGTAACCAGCCGAGAGCCAGACTTGCTACGGCTCCCGTCAGCATAATCCATAGGGTTCTCATCCCCCATGTGTCCGGCGCCCGAGATTTTTCCTTGGGGCGTCTCTGGAACCATCACCTCCTGCTCTGGCATCATCCGGGACAACACCTCGGTGTCATCCACAGGTCATGGAGAGGTCGCCGTCGGGAGCGAATTCATCTCCGACTCATTCAGAGACTCCTCCAAAGAGGACTCCTTGAGATCGGACCCGGCCGGACTGCATATACATGTTCGGCGTCATTACAAACCATGAGGTCGAAAGTCGTACGAAAAATATTATGGAATGCGGATACTTACGACCTTGCCCGGGGTTTGCTCCTGGGAAGCCACTCCTCGTCGCTAAAAGCGGTGGTAGTGGATTGATCTGGAAGGGATGCCTTGCCCTTCTTTGGCATCCCGGCATCCCTCGACGGGGCGGCCTTCCTTTTCTTCTCCTCCCTAGCGCGGGGAGGAGGCATTTCTTCATGTTCTCCCCCGTCTTCGGGGGGAGAATCTTCCTCGTCGTCTTCAAATGATGACTCTATCACGGCCCTGCATCGGCGACCTTTTCTGGTCCCCATGGCCGCCTTCTTGGACCCTTCGGCCCCTCAGTTGAGGCGGCCATCTTCTTCTTCCTCTCCTCCCCTTCATGGGAGGAGTGCGCCTCGTCCTCTTCTGGCGAGGCGTCGAGTGCGCCCTCGTGCCGAAGACCCCTTCGGGTCCCCGTGGCCTTCTTTTCGGCCTTTTTCTCTGGCACCTTGTAAGGCGCTGGAACCAGCATCTCCGCCAGGAGTGCGCTTACTAGGTCCTCTGGCAATGGAGCCGGACAGTCGATCCGCTCCGCCATCTCCACCCACTCCTGTTCGGTCAGCAAGGTGACTTAAAAATCCTCCCCCGAAAGTACTAAGGGAACGTCTCGTAAATAGTCAAGGGACTTACCGGACTGGCAAGGCGCGTTGCGCTGAGCCCCCGGTCCTCGGAAAGGGGAGGAGGGACTTCACCAGTCTTGAACAGAACCTTCCAGATTTCTTTGTGCGTTGTGTCGAAGAGCTCTAGCAGCATCTGGTGTACGGCCAGGTCGAACTCCCACATATCAAACGCCCGTCTTTGACACAGGAGAATCCGGCGAATGAGCTTAACCTGGACCATGTTGACAAGCTTGATCTTCTTGTCCCTCATACTTCTGAGGCAGGTCTCGAATCCGGCTAGCTCCGTGGGTTCGCCCCAGGCCAGGCCCTTCTTCTCCCAGGAGGTGAGCCGAATGGGGGATTCCGGATCTGAATTTGGGGGCCGCCACCCAGTTGGCGTCGCGCAGCTCGGTGATGTAGAACCACCCTGATTGCCACCCCTTTATGGGCTCCATGAAGGAGCCATCGAGCCATATAACATTGGGCATTTTGCCCACCATGGCACCTCCGCACTCCGCCTGTTGGCTGCTCACGATCTTCGGCTTCACGCAGAAGATTTTCAACCGCAGGCCAAAGTGAGGCTTGATGCAGAGGAAGGCCTCGCACACGACAATGAACACCGAGATGTTGAGGACGAAATTCGGGGCCAGATCGTGAAAATCTAGCCCGTAGTAGTACATGAGCCCGCGGACGAAAGGGTGGAGTGGAAACCCTAGTCCACAGACGAAATGAGGGAGAAATACCACTCTCTCCCGAGACTTCGGTGTAGGGATAATCTATCCCTTTGTAGGAAGCCTGTGCGCGATATTAGCGGCCAGGTATCCGGCTTCCCGAAACTTGGTAATGTTCTCCTCTGTGACAGAGGAGGCCATCAACTTGCCTCCCGCTCCGGACATGCTGTGGTCTTACGGAGAAGGTGAGAACTTGGGCGCTGGAGCTCGAGGGTGCGAGAATGGATGAGCGAAGGAAGAAGAAGGCGTGGGTGAAAATGGGAGGTTTCTGCCCCTTTATAAAGGCGTTGTGAATGTGCGCCTCCCCACCTGCCTCTCAAAATCTCTTATTTTTTCAGGCGCCTTGATTAATGGCGCTGGTTGGGTTACCCATACCCGCATTGATGGAGATCCCGTGATAAGGGGACACAATCTCTGCTTTGACAAGACGTGCCAAAGAAACCGCCTCGCGATGTGTGCGGAAGCAGGTTGTGGAAAACGGTTCGAATAAAAACCGGACCGTGGTGTGATGTCACTTTTTGAAGAATTGTCAGCAGATTAGATTATTGGATTATTATTATTCTCTCTACGGTGGTATATGGAATGTTATCTTGCAGAGCCGGACACGGTCCTTGTGTTCAGAATTAATTTTGGAGTATTCGGAGATGGAACCCGCCTCGCAATGCCGAAGACAATCTACGCGCCGGACTCATCGTCATTGAAGCCTGGTTTAGGGGCTACTGAGGGAGTCCTGGATAAGGGGGTATCCGGACTGCCAGACAATGTACTTTGGCCGGACTGTTGGACTATGAAGATACAAGACAGAAGACTTTGTCCCGTGTCCGGATGGGACTCTCCTTGGCGTGGAAGGCAAGCTTGGTGATTCGGATGTAGATATCCTTCTCTGTAAACCGACTGTGTGTAACCCTAGCCCCCTCCGGTGTCTATATAAACTGGAGGGTTTAGTCCGTAGGACTTACGATCATCATTGACAATCATACCATAGGCTAGATTTTAGGGTTTAGCCTCTCTGATCTCGTGGTAGATCAACTCTTGTAATACTCATATCATCAAGATCAATCAAGCAGGAAGTAGGGTATTACCTCCATCGAGAGGGACCGAACCTGGGTAAAACATGGTGTCCCCAGTCTCCTGTTACCATTAGCCTTAGACGCACAGTTCGGGACACCCTACCCGAGATGCGCCGGTTTTGACACCGACAGTGCCCCCCTGCCTCGTGGCCCCCTCGGGCATCGTCTCGCGTTGATTCTTCTTCCCAAAAATCATAAATAGTCCAAAAATATTCTCCATCTGTTTTTATTCCATTTGGACTCCGTTTGATATGGTTTTCTATGAAACATAAAACATGCAACAGACAGGAACTGGCACTGGGCACTGGATCAATATGTTAGTCCCAAAAATAGTATAAAAGGTTGCCAAAAGTATATGAAAGTTGAATAATATTGGCATGGAACAATCAAAAATTATAGATACGACGGAGACGTATCAGTGTGTAGGAATTTTTTTGAAATTACTATGTTCCCCAACAATTACATGAGTAGAACTCTTAATGATCTTAAGCTTATTAGTAAACATGCTTCCATGGTTAAAACTCAAGTACAACAAGTACTTAAGGCACATGATGATTTGCTCAATGAGTTGAATAGTAAGAACAATGATCATGCTATAAGGGTTATGACTAGAGGTGGTAAAATGACCCAGGAACCTTTGTATCATGAGGGCCATTCTAAGAGAGTTGAGCAAGATTCTTAGAGAATTAATACTGATGCACCTAGTCCTAGTAATAAAAAGAAAAGGAAAACTGATAGGACTTTGCATGCTTCTAGTGAACCTGTTATAGAGACACCTGAGAATCCAAATGATATTTCTATTTCTGATGCCGAGACACAATCTGGTGATGAAGATGAACCTAGTGATAATGTTAAGGATGATGTTCATGTTGATGCTCAACCTAGTATTGATAATGATGTGGAGGTAGAACCTGTTGTTGATCTTAATAACCCATAATCAAAGAACCAACTTTATGATAAGAGAGACTTTGTTGCTATGGAACATGGTAAAGAAAGAGAACCATGGGTTTAGAAACCTGCCATTTCCTCCTAAGCCATCCAAAAAAAGGATGATGAGGATTTTGAGCGCTTTCGTGAAATGATTAGACCTATTAAAAGGAGGCCTTAATATCCCTTAGTTTCCATTAGGACCCCGCAGCCACGGGAGGGTAGGACAAAAGATGTCATGCAAGTTCTTTTTCATAAGCACGTATGACTATATTCGGAATACATGCCTACATTATATTGATGAATTGGAGCTAGTTTTGTGTCACCCTAGGTTATAACTGTTGCATGATGAATGCCATCCGACATAATTATCCATCATTGATCCATTTCCTACGAGCTTTTCACATACTGATCTTTGCTAAGTCACTTTGTCGTTGCCACTATTACGATTGCTACAAAATTGCTACTGTTACTTTTTGTCACTATTACAGTTACTTCCATACTACTTTGCTACTAAATACTTTACTGTAGATATTAAGTCTTTCAGGTGTGATTGAATTGATAACTCAGCTACTAATGCTTGAGAATATGCTTTGGCTCCCCTTGTGTCGAATCAATAAATTTGGGTTGAATACTCTACCCTCGAAAACAATTGCGATCCCCTATACTTGTGGGTTATCAAAACAGGGCGGGGGCAGGCCAGCGACGAGGAGAGTGGTGGTGGAGAGTGAGGAGGGGAGAGGTCAGGCGCGGCGATGATAACTTGGCTTAGTAGTAGCGCGGTTTTAGGCCCAACGCTACTACTAAAGCCAATAGTTGTAGCTCTGGTCCAAGATAGGCGCTACTGCTAAGTGGGGATGGGCGCGTGGGCCCGGGCTAGCCATAACAGTAGTGTGGTTTGCTAGAACGCGCTACTGCTAATTAACCGCTTACTAGTAGCGCTCGGAACTATAAAGCGCTACTACTAATTAGCAGTAGCGCCTCTCTTTAACCCGCGCTACTGATAAGACTCTGTGTATAAGGTTTTCCCTAGTACTGTTGGTTTGTAAAAATATAATTGATTGTGAGCTATTGCTCAAGTACCCCTGTATTGCATTATGTTTGGTGTTGTGAAATATCATGTTGCTATGAGATATTATTGGTTCCATGTCATGCTGCTATGAGAGATTAAGTTGTCGTGATATGACTGATATTGCTGTGATGAGATATTGGTTCCAAGTCATGCTGCTATGATGCTATTTAACCTGTCAAAATTGGATTTTTAACTGTTTTGCACCATTTTAACTTGAGATGGAAACCCCTCCCTACCAAACAATGTTTTATATGGAGGGGGATTTGAGGTTTTGAAGAGGATCTGAGGGGATTGGGTGGAAGAGGGGGATTCATCAATTCCCCTGAAATCCCCACCTCCCAAAACCTCCTCAATGCACCTCTACCAAACGAGGCCTTAGGAGATGTATGGGTCGTTGCTGCCACACCTCCTAACCCTAGGAATTGTGGCAGGCTCACAAAATGCGGAGGCTAAAGATGTTCATCTAGGAAACAAAAAGCAGAACATAGTAGAGCAGAGCCACCAAGTTCTTACCTCCTTTTTGGGCAACAAATCCAGGACGCGCTGTGATCCAGGCGGCAGCGGCGGTGATGGAAGAGGGACATGATGAACTGTGTGAAGCAAACGACAAGCTCGGTTTGTGCTAGTAGGTGGATTCATGGTACTGAATTCAGTATGCGGGCCCGACGTATCATTTGCTTACAACCAGTATCATATCAGGATTTTTTTTTGCATGGTAATATGTGTCCCATTTATATCATAAAGATCATAGTACAAGCCACGTATACGACCTGGCAAAGCTGAATAGACAGCAGGACGCTAGCGTTGGCTGAATGGAACACCAGTCAAGAAGGAAAAATTATAATTAAGACTGAAGGATCCTTTGAGCTTGACATCACACGCGTGGATCCGATGAAGGTTGATCAAGGTTGTCGGCACGGGGCCGCTAGAGGACGGCGGTGAAAGGAGACGCCCCAGCGGCTGCGCAAGATCGCCTGATCTTTCTTTCTGGGAAAAAAGAGGAGAAACGCTAGTCTGTATCATATCGTTGTGTACTACCACGCGTACACACACTACGCGTCAAAGGACAAACATGTATGACTACAGTACATGTATGTTTGAACTATTTTTGATCGGTTTCATAAGCTATAATCGAAAAGGACAAACTACATTGCTTATTAGCATCTGCAATAATTAACTACTGTAGATGTCAAACCGGAGGTGTTTCGGATTGTAACCGCGCGCAATAATCATCTGAAAAATTTGCTTAGCGATCAAGCAAGTTGTTTGTTAAACAACGAAGGTGTTTAGGAAACGGAAACCGAGCTTGACAGTGTGCCATGCATGTATTGCCAGTATATAGCTAGGAGTTAGATAGTTAGCTTAGCTCTACAATCCCAACGAGAACTCGCTCGCCGCCGTGAGCCCAACCGAGACGACCGATGACGACGTCTCGCCGTGGTCTCGACGTCGCACCAGGCTTCACCTTCGGAAAAAAATTCCATGGACACCGGCTGCAAAGCCCATCGTGTGCGTACCCTAGCCCAAATTCGTCCACGTGTCCCCTCCTTGCATCCAACGTCCGTCGCTCCTTCCGATCCCTTCGCTGCTTCCCTCGGCTCAGAAGCGCTCGCTCGGCTTCAAACGCATACGATCCCAGCTCCCTCGGCTCCGCTCAACTGCAAAAACTAGAGGCAATCCGGCTCCCATTGTTACGCAGCTGTGATCCCTTCCAATCAGATACGCATCTTTGTGATTGATAGCATCTGCTTCCTTCCTCCACCGGCGATCTGATCATGGCAGGTGAGACCGGTGGCGGCCGAGGAGACCCGGTCCGGCACTCACTCCACCGGGCGAGACCACAACCATGTCTGCCTCACGCCCAAACGCATCGTCATCCTTTCCATCGCCCCTCGTCAGTCCAGAAGGACATTCATGGCCGCCTCGGGCTCTGCCGCAATTTGAAGCTACACTACCGTCGAGAAGGTCGGGAGCGGTCATGCCGGAATCTGTCACTGTGGCTCACAAGAACGATCACGGTGGCTTTGCTGATAACTTGTACCGCATAATTAAACCTGATGGCCAGATAGCTAATTTCTTTTGGGCACATGGATGGATTATGCGTGACTTTTACGCCATTCAGATAGATCAGGCTGATGACCAGATAGCTGATTTCTTTTCGGCAGATGGCCAATCTATCATGGATTACGCGTGTTTTGGGGATGATATATCATTTATCTTAATGCTGCAAAACATCTCGGTCATGTAATTCATGACCATCCTGAAAAGTTTTTGTCTATGAAGACAGACCAAAATTTACATCAATAAAAAAAGTATTTTATTTCCAGAATACCCGCCCTAAAGGGCTGACATATTTCATACTAAAAATAAAAAATCCTTGCCCCAGTTGAATTTCATGCTTTTTTATGATTGTGGTTTAGAAGGTAGAAAACACAGGAGCATGAATTGCACTCCAGATTTGCAATACTTGAATTTAGGCCTACTAAATGACAACACCAAAAAATAAGCATATTCTCCAATTTGAAGATCTTGAATCATTCATATGTACTTCCGATGAAAAGATACAGTGTACAACTTTATATTATAGTTGGAAATTGTTGGGGAGAGCAATCAGCTTAGTGTGGTACAACATTTGTCATGAAGTCTACTCCACGTTTGAAATATCTCAAAAATCCTACTCATCAGCAAGCATTGCATCTTGTTCATTTGTTTCCTTGGCGTCAGTTGTGTTGTTCTAGCAGTGTACTTGGGGGTCTTTGTCCTGAAGAATGATGGTGGAGCATGACTGCTGCACGAGTAGGTGGCCTCCTGTTTGCTCTTTGCTCCCTAATCTAGCATCTTAGATAACAGGACCAGGGGGAATCCTTGCCAATTTGAAACCTTCTCTTTCATGTCTGCAAAGGCATGCACAAATTATGTTAACTTATTACTGTATATGAGTTTGCTCAGACAGTTATTAGACATAGAGCAAAATCATGTACAGTTCATCCTCATGTAAGCTAAACTCTCTTGAGTCTGAAACTACACTCTCTTCAGTCTGAAACTAGTGATGCATTTTTTTATTTAGTAGCTCGACTGAGCGAACCAAATGATCCGATCAAGTACGAGCTTGCCAGGCAACAGTTCGTACCCAGTATAATCAAAACCAAAATATCTGATTAACATGTAGATTAGCAAATCAAACGGACCTCGTCTCTGAAGGAGCTGATGGCCTAAAGGAAGCACAAAATTTCAAACTTACAAGTGAGGGGCTTACTAGTTCTGGGCGAGATCCAGAAGGTGCGTGTGGTGGAGCGAGAGGCCGGCGCTGGAGACGGGGACCAGTACGACGGAGGATTCGGCGGCGGCGGCGGCGGACGCTTGGAACAGGCGACTGCAAGACCAAAGGAAAGGAAAGGACTGGCTGGGCCTCCGCCTCAGCCGGCCTTGCCTCGTGAGAGGGAGCCGGGATCGTACGCGTTTGGAGCCGAGCGAGCGCTTCTGAGCCGAGGGAAGCAGCGAAGGGATCGGAAAGAGCGACGGACGTTGGATGCAAGGAGGGGACACGTGGACGAATTTGGGCTAGGGTACGCATAGGATGGACTTTGCAGCCGGTGTCCACGAAATTTTTTTCCATCCGAAAGGAACGGCCGAACAGATAGCGTGTGCTGTGGGGCTTTTTTTGTTTACACTTACTCGAAAATTGCCTGTACTTTACAACGGGAAAAAATGAGTAATGCTACACCTACGTAGAGAATGTTACGTGGTTTACGTAATCAGCGACGTGGCTAATTATGGTTGGAGAAGAGGGAGGGGGGAAGGGCCCCACCCACCTGAAAAAATCAGGGAAGCAGAGAAGTTTAAAGGAAGGTTACGTAACAGGGGTTCATAGCTTTAAGTGGATTTAGGATTATCGGGAAAAAATTGATAGGCAATCACCGTAATTTGCTTGTCATTTTCTTGTTAATGCAGCTTCATGCCAAAAATATACTTTAGTTTTGACAGTTAATGCGGTTTCCAAGAAAATATGGCAGGACGAAGCAATCTGTGGTTGGATGGTTATAGAGACGGTGGTATCCCAGCCCACTAGGGTTCAAGTCCTGGTGCTTACATCATTCCTGGATTTATTTCAGGATTTCCAGCGATGCGCTTTTAGTAGGAGGAGATGTTCCCGTCGATGACGAGACCCCTACAATGACTTCGTAAATCTGTAAGATGATATTCCGATTCAGTCTCTCGAAGATGTTCATAGGGGTGGGTGTGTGTATACTCATAGGGGTGAATGTACACGTGTATGTATGAGTGCTTGCGTCTGTACTGTGTTCAAAAAAGGAAGAAAATATGGCAGACTAGAAATGAGGTGTGGTGAGGACGAAGAGGCGGACGTAAGAAAGAAAGAATTGTGACCTTGCTTACGTTTTAAGTGCAAAAGTTTTTTTTGTTGCAAAAATAAGAAGTGGTAGGGCGGGAGACAACTATTAAAGCCTTTATAGTAAGAGAGATTATCTTTTTTGCGAGAGGAATTTTCAATTTATTCATCAATTATGGCAGTACAGAGAACATTAGAGGCAATAAAAATTATATCCAGATACATGGATCACCTACCAATGACTATAAGTACTGAGCGAGTCGAAGATGCGCCGCCGTCATTGCCTCTCTCTAACTGAAGCCGGACAAACCTTGTTGTAGTAGACAATCGGAAAGTCATTGTGTTAAGGCTCCAAAGGACCAGCGTAATAGTGCAGCAAATAACGCTGATGAAGAGAGTTGTAGATCAGAAAGATCAAACATGTAACCACACGAACGAAAATGAACAAAAACTGGATCAAAATAGATCCATCAAAGACCAGCACTGGCCGAATCCCACAAGATCTGACGAAGACACACCTCCACACATCCTCCCACGATGTTGTTCACACCATCGGGGCGGGGATCAAACATGAGAGACATTATTCCTAGTCGAATATTGGAGGTGAAAAAATTGCAAAAGAAGTAAGTTCATGTGCCACCATATTGGAGCATCTACAGTCGAATATGTTAAATATGGCCCCTCCAACGCCCGTGAACGTGCCCAGGCGTGACTCCGGGCATTTACCGGGCACGCCTCAAATTTCACTTGTTGCATTTGGACATCTCATATTAGATTCTCAAATCCATACAAAGACATGCAAACTATAAATCTCGATCACCTAGCTACTCCTCGTTGGAGATGTCAACGATCTCCGTGCCCGGCTCTGGCAGCATGGGCGGCAGCTGCAGCTCCGGCTCCTCCGGCTGCTCTGCTCCGTCCTCTTACGCCTCTATCTCCGCGTCGAGTTCGACGAAGAGCGCATCAGACGCCGCCTGCTCCCGACGGAGGAGCGCCCGGTTGGCCTCCACATAGACATCATCCTAGATGAACTCGAGGATGGCTTGTTGCTCCGCCATCTCGTCGGACTGGGCGACGGCGAACTCTGCCTCTGCCTGCTCCATGTTGAATCCCGGCAGCTACTGCTTCGGCTCCTCCGCCTCCTCCACCTCCATCGGAGCCAGCTCCTCCTCCTCTTCCCCCAGCTGGTCCTCCTCCTCCGGCTCCGGCGAGTCCGGAGGCAGCCCAGCAGCGATGCGGGCCGCGCACACGGCTTGTCTCGCCCAGATCTCCTACTGGATCTGGGTGCGGCGCTCCGGCGTGAGCATAGCGTAGTAGGTTATCTTAGTCCGGACCATGGCGGACCACCGGAGCATGGGCAGAGCGCCGGAGTAGGAGAAGGAGGAGATGGACGGGTTCAGACTGGCGGCGCGAAAAGGGGGTAGGTGAATGGACTAGGATTGCGGGACTCCGGCCTGGTTAAATAGGCGGATTTGCTCTCGAACAGCGAGCTGGAGCGACGCCACACGACGTTCACACTGCGGCGATGGAGGAGGCATCGTCGGACCGCAGGGTTTTCGGGTGAGTCCGCGTGGGACCCTTTCTTCAGTCCTACATGGCGGGCGTACCCGGGCGCCCCATATCCGCCCTATATTTGGGCTGGATATGAGGGGTGCCGGTCAGCCCAGGCGTTTGAGGCCCATTTGAGGGGGCCGTCTGGGTCAGAAAAACGTGACCGGTCAGTGACCGGGCGGCACGCCCGGGCATATGAGGCGGGTTTAAGGCGCCCGGTTGTAGATGTTCTTAGCTTCTCTATGGCACTGTTCAAAAGAAACAAGAGATAGATCCCTGAACAGATGATAACAGTCATCAAATATCGCTGCCCCATTGCCAACAAAACTACCTCGTTCTTTCATAGCCTCAACAACATCATGATTGTCAAGAGTTTACCAGCAGTCTGGTACTACATCCCAAGGATTGTGCAAGATTAAGACTATACTTCAAGGATGTAACTTCCACTGATAACACATCTGAACAGTACTACTCAATAGGATTATTTGTTGCACCAAAAAACTTGCCCGCTGAGTCCCTCGATAGGTTCATGTACCACCATATTAGCTTCTCTATGGCAATGCTTCGTGTTCGTGAAGTGTGTCCATATCAAAAGAAGTGTCTACATTTAGTTAGACGCAACCTTTAGGAGGGGGCAACCACACATGCATCAATCAAATAGGGTTATTCGAACACATGGTAAAGCATCGACCGCAATGGCGGAGCTACGTTTTTTAATTAATTGAAGTTTTAGATTTGTCTTAAGCGAAAAATCTTTATTAAACACTGTAAAATTCCAAAATGAATTGACGTTGACAGTATATACCTGGGGCATTAGCATTTAGCCCCATGGGCGGTGATTATGCTTCGTTTCCAACCGAACGTTTACGTGGCCGCCCCGCGAGCCGAGTGCGCGCGTGTGCGGAGCACAGGATCGGTATGGAATGGGGAGAAATCAAGGAGGCCGTCCCATCACATTATGGGAAACTTGGAGCTGATCTGCCGACCAACATATCGGCTTACGTTGCCGCACTCGATCCGATTACCATATCGCGAGCAGATTTCTTTCTCTCCCGGTGATTCCTCCTCTCCTCCCGGCCGCCGCGCGCCCCTCTATAAATTCCAGGCCCATTCGCCGCGTATCACACCCATCAATCTCAGCGGACGCAGAGCTTGAGAACGTGCGATGGCGGCGGCGGGGCCGGTGGTGCTCCAGACGGACGTGCACTGCCTCGAGTGCGCCAAGAAGATCAGGAACGCCGTCGGCAACCTGCTCGGTACGTACGTTCGTACACAGGGGTAACATGGTCGGCAACCTGATCCGTCTGACTGACATGCATGCATGCATGCGTGCGCGTACGTGCAGGGGTGGAGCGGGTGTGGGCGTCGCCGGACACGGGGCTGGTGGTGGTGGCCGGGACGGCGGACCCGGCGGCGCTCAGGCGCCGCATCCGCCGCAAAGATGAGGAGGCC
The DNA here is from genome assembly GCA_963921465.1 of Triticum timopheevii. Taxonomy (NCBI): domain Eukaryota; kingdom Viridiplantae; phylum Streptophyta; class Magnoliopsida; order Poales; family Poaceae; genus Triticum; species Triticum timopheevii. The sequence goes on from OY997267.1 coordinate 600,652,418, forward strand.
CGTCGCCATCCTCAGCGACGGCTCGACGCCCTACGCGGGGCCGGGGCCGACCACGCCGCACTGGCACTACGGCACCGGCGACGCGCCGCCCTCCTCAATGCCGCCGTACGGCTGGGGCACGGCGCCGCCGCCACACGCCTACTACTCCCACCCTCAGCCGCCACCGCCACCGCCGCCGCCGGGGTACCCTTACGGCGGCTGGGCGTCCGAGCCGGACCCCTACGGCTACGGAACGCGGGCCACGGTGCCCACGTGCTCCATCCTGTGATCGGTGCGGCCAGCTGCACGTTCGACCGGCGGCGACGTGCGTGCACGCGTGCTGCATGCATGCGCGTCCGAGATTAGAACAACAGAGTTTTGAATTTTTTTGAGAGAGAGCGAGAGTTTTGAGTTGAATCAGTCGATTAGTCATTTATAATGTTAGGCCAAATGGATCGATGGACGAGTAGTCGGGAGTGGTAATCTTTTTTGAATGTACCACTGCCTCTGCAACCAGCGGCCATGAACCTACACAGTTGGCCTTTTGAGCTTTCTCGTTCCGGATGATACCAGTCTTTTGGATCAATAATAAAGCGTCAGTTTCGATCTTCTTACGTTGAATTTGTTTCTCTTCTTATTAGTATGAACACTATTCTTATTCGTAGTACTTAATAATGTGTTTCGAACCACTTACAGATAGACCTAAAGCATCCCCCACGTGTTGCTGGGAATTGGTTGATAAAAATTTGAGGTGATAAGACAGACGAGAACCAAAATTTAAAATACATATTAATTATTATATTTAATTATATGTTGTAAACTACTCTACACCCTTAACAAGATGTACATCATATTGTGAACTTTCTGGAGATACATCAGAATCTTAGAGATCAACAAGTGCACGTGCAATTGTTCAATGACCTTGTGGAGCATATGTGGACCCATAATGAAAGCCAATGAATTCAATGTTTGACTTGTGCACTTGGAATAAGTTTTCCGTTTGAACTATGTATTTTTCGCTATGAACAAGTGGTATTTATGTGTGATATTCATGTGTGTGATCGACGTACATGGATTTAAGATTTTGATATGAGTAGTGTGGTTGTGCAACAGAACATTTGAGGGGTCGTCAGACGCTGTTTGAGGTCGTGTCCGGGCACGTCCACAGACGTTTAGGGTGGGGGGGGGGGGGGGGGGGTTGCCCAGTCCGGCTGTGGATGCTCTCTCGTCCACCTACTTGAGGGTCCCAATGGATTATATCCACAGAGTTTGATGCCACTTTTTGGTAATCTAAGATTATAGCGGTGGAAAATATAGGCTTGATGTTGCTTTTTTTTTAGAAAAAGAATGCAACTTCTTGACCTCTCACTATCATAAGAGTAGCATGCACTGCCACCTAAGAAAAATATGATGCGCAATGCAACTAATGGTGCATTGTCACCTAAGCAAAAATATAATGTGGCACTATAATTAATGATTTGTGAGAGAGTTCAAGTATCATATTAATGTGTAATACAACATCATAACACATCAAATAAGAAAACTCAATTAGAGATTCTACAAATGAATAATTGAAGGGATATTGATACTGATACTATTGATATACTATGCATCATGGAATAGTATTATAAACCAATGTCACGTGCATGATACTAGTATTATAAACCAATGTCACATCAAATAAGGTCATTAGGGGTATGAGTGTTGTGAATAGCGTTAGTGTCCGGTTGGGTGAACTGTGACTAGCAACCTGACTAGCGAGGGCCACATTGAGGGTGACATGGCATGCTTACGTGGTGGTGCTGAGATGGATGTGGATCCCACTCATTAGTGGCTCATCTATTTCTGCATGACGTACACTATCCTAGACACGACACCATTGTTTCCCAGGCCAGCACAAAAGAGTTAATCATTACATGTTATTTGTAGTTGAACTCATGTCATGGGTGATGTGACACCTCTATATTGCTTGATGTCGCTGCTCTAGAGGAAGACCTTGACGAGGAAGGTGTGTGAAGTAGTAGTGAGGGTTGACGATGCAAACGTACCCATCAAGGAGGAGTGGGGCTTCAGTGAAGAAGCAGTGGAGGTCGAACACGAGGTTGTAGTTGGGGAGGGCGGTGATAAACAGGGTGCATTGGATGAAGTGAAGTGTGAGGAGGGGTGTGCAAGCGTGCAAAAGGTTATTGGCTGTGGGTGCATCGATGTGGCAGGATGGCATAAGGATGAGAGGAGAGGATATACGCCTCAATTCCATAGTGAGATGCTAGGAGCAACACAATCGTAGGGGAAACGGGGTGTTGTGGTGGAAGGCGGCGCACATGGAGCTAATTGTTGGGGAACGTTGCAGAAAATTAAAAAATTTCCTACGGTTTCACTAAGATCCATCTATGAGTTCATCTAAGCAACGAGTCAAGGGAGTGAGTTTGCATCTACATACCACTTGTAGATCGCGTGCGGAAGCGTTCGAGGGAACGGTGATGATGGAGTTGTACTCGCCGTGATTCAGATCACCGATGACCAAGTGCTGAACGGACAGCACCTCCGCGTTCAACACACGTACTGTACGGACGATGTCTCCTCCGTCTTGATCCAGCAAGGAGGAAGGAGAGGTTGAGGAAGACAGCTCCACCGGCAGCACGACGGCGTGGTGTTGGTGGAGAGACAGCACTCCGGCAGGGCTTCGCCAAGCTCGTGACGGAGGAGGAGAGGTGTTGGGGAGGGGAGGGGCTGCGCCTTGGCTTGGGTGTGCAGCCCTCCCCTCACCCCTCTATTTATAGGGGAAGGGGCAAGGGGGCCGACCCCTCTAGATGGGATCTAGAGGGGGGGCGGCGGCCAGGGAGGGGGGACTTGCCCCCCAAGCAAAGGGGGGCGCCCCCTCTAGGGTTCCCCCCCAACCCTAGGCGCATGGGCCCAAGGAGGGGCGCCCAGCACTCTAGGGGCTGGCTCCTGCCCCACGCAGCCCATGTGGCCCCCTGGGAGGGGTGGCCCCTCCCGGTGGACCCCCGGAACCCTTCCAGTGGCCCCGGTACAATACCGATATGCCCCCGAAACTTTCCGGTGTCCGTTTGACAACTTCCCATATATAAATCTTTACATCCGGACCCTTCCGGAACTCCCCGTGACGTCCGGGATCTCATCTGGGACTCCGAACAACATTCGGTAATCACATACAAGTCTTCCTAATAACCCTAGCGTCACCGAACCTTAAGTGTGTAGACCCTACGGGTTCGGGAGACACGCAGACATGACCGAGATGGCTCTCAGGTCAATAAGCAACAGCAGGATCTGGATACCCATGTTGGCTCCCACATGCTCCTCAATGATGTCATCGGATGAACCACGATGTCGAGGATTCAAGCAACCCCGTATACTATTCCCTTTGTCAATCGGTACGTTACATGCCCGTGACTCGATCGTCGGTATCCCAATACCTTGTTCAGTCTCGTTACCGGCAAGTCACTATACTCGTACCGTAATGCATGATCCCGTGACCAAGCACTTGGTCACTTTGAGCTCATTATGATGATGCATTACCGAGTGGGCCCAGAGATACCTCTCCGTCATACGGAGTGACAAATCCCAGTCTCGATCCGAGTCAACCCAACAGACACTTTCGGAGATACCTGTACTGTACCTTTATAGTCACCCAGTTACGTTGTGACGTTTGGTACACCCAAACTACTCTTCCGGTATCCGGGAGTTACACGATCTCATGGTCTAAGGAAGAGATACTTGACATTGAAAAAACTCTAGCAAAACAAACTACATGATCTTGTGCTATGCTTAGGATTGGGTCTTGTCCATCACATCATTCTCCTAATGATGTGATCCCGTTGTCAATGACATCCAATGTCCATAGTCAGGAAACCATGACTATCTGTTGACCAACGAGCTAGTCAACTAGAGGCTCACCAGGGACGTATTGTGGTCTATGTATTCACACATGTATTATGATTTCCGGATAATACAATTATAGCATGAATAAAAGACAATTATCATGAACAAGGAAATATAATAATAATGCTTTTATTATTGCCTCTAGGGCATATTTCCAACAGTCTCCCACTTGCACTAGAGTCAATAATCTAGTTACGTTGTGATGAATCGAACACCCATAGAGTTCTGGTGTTGATCATGTTTTGCTCGCGAGAGAGGTTTAGTCAACGGATCTGCGACATTCAGATCCGTATGTACTTTGCAAATATCTATATCTCCATCTTGAACATTTTCACGGATGGAGTTGAAACGACGCTTGATGTGCCTGGTCTTCTTGTGAAACCTGGGCTCCTTGGCAAGGGCAATAGCTCCAGTGTTGTCACAGAAGAGTTTGATCGGCCCCGACGCATTGGGTATGACTCCTAGGTCGGTGATGAACTCCTTCACCCAAATAGCTTCATGCGCTGCCTCCGAGGCTGCCATGTACTCTGCTTCACATGTAGATCCCGCCACGATGCTCTGCTTGCAGCTGCACCAGCTTACTGCTCCACCATTCAACATATACACGTATCTGGTTTGTGACTTAGAGTCATCCAGATCTGTGTCGAAGCTAGCGTCGACGTAACCCTTTACGGCGAGCTCTTCGTCACCTCCATAAACGAGAAACATGTCCTTTGTCCTTTTCAGGTACTTCAGGATATTCTTGACCGCTGTCCAGTGTTCCTTGCCGGGATTACTTTGGTACCTTCCTACCAAACTTACGGCAAGGTTTACATCAGGTCTGGTACACAGCATGGCATACATAATAGATCCTATGGCCGAGGCATAGGGGATGACGCTCATCTCTTCTTTATCTTTTGCCGTGGTCGGGCATTGAGCCGAACTCAATCTCACACCTTGGACTGATCCATTTTGAACTTCTTCAAAATCCTATCAAGGTATGTGCTTTGTGAAAGACCTATGAGGCGTCTTGATCTATCTCTATAGATTTTGATGCCTAATATATAAGCAGCTTCTCCAAGGTCCTTCATTGAAAAACACTTATTCAAGTAGGCCTTAATGCTGTCCAAGAATTCTATATCATTTCCCATCAAGAGTATGTCATCTACATATAATATGAGAAATGCTACAGAGCTTCCACTCACTTTCTTGTAAACGCAGGCTTCTCCGTAAGTCTGCATAAACCCAAACGCTTTGATCATCTCATCAAAGCGAATGTTCCAACTCCGAGATGCTTGCACCAGCCCATAAATGGACCGCTGGAGCTTGCATACTTTGTTAGCATTCTTAGGATCGACAAAACCCTACGGCTGCATCATATACAGTTCTTCCTTAAGATGCCCGTTAAGGAATGCCGTTTTGACGTCCATCTGCCATATCTCATAATCATAGTATGCGGCAATTGCTAACATGATTCGGACGGACTTAAGCTTTGCTACGGGAGAGAAAGTCTCATCGTAGTCAATCCCTTGAACTTGCCGATAACCCTTAGCGACAAGTCGAGCTTTATAGATGGTGACATTACCATCCGCGTCCGTCTTCTTCTTAAAGATCCATTTGTTTTCTATCGCTCGCCGATCATCGGGCAAGTCAGTCAAAGTCCATACTTTGTTTTCATACATGGATTCTATCTCGGATTTCATGGCTTCAAGCCATTTGTTGGAATCTGGGCCCGCCATTGCTTCTTCATAGTTCGAAGGTTCACCGTTGTCTAACAACATGATTTCCAGGACAGGGTTGTCGTACCACTCTGGTGTGGAACGTGTCCTTGTGGACCTACGAAGTTCAGTAGCAACTTGATCAGAAGTACCTTGATCATCATCATTAATTTCCTCTCCAGTTGGAGTAGGCATCACAGGAACATTTTCCTGAGCTACACTACTATCCTGTTCAAGAGGTAGTACTTCATCGAGTTCTACTTTCCTCCCACTTACTTCTTTCGAGAGAAACTCTTTTTCTAGAAAGGATCCGTTCTTGGCAACAAAGATCTTGCCCTTGGATCTTAAGTAGAAGGTATACCCAATGGTTTCCTTAGGGTATCCTATGAAGACGCATTTTTTCGACTTGGGTTCGAGCTTTTCAGGTTGAAGTTTCTTGACATAAGCATCGCATCCCCAAACTTTTAGAAATGACAACTTAGGTTTCTTCCCAAACCATAATTCATACGGTGTCGTCTCAACGGATTTAGACGGTGCCCTATTTAAAGTGAATGTAGCTGTCTCTAGAGCGTATCCCCAAAATGATAGCGGTAAATCGGTAAGAGACATCATAGACCGCACCATATCCAATAGAGTGCGATTACGACGTTCGGACACACCGTTACGTTGAGGTGTTCCAGGCGGCGTGAGTTGTGAAACGATTCCACATTTTCTTAAGTGTGTACCAAATTCGTGACTTAAATATTCTCCTCCACGATCCGATCGTAAGAATTTTATCTTTCGGTCACTTTGGTTCTCTACCTCATTCTGAAATTCCTTGAACTTTTCAAAGGTCTCAAACTTGTGTTTCATCAAGTAGACATACCCATATCTACTTAAGTCGTCTGTGAGAGTGAGAACATAACGATATCCTCCGCGAGCCTCAACGCTGACCGCACACATCGGTATGTATGATTTTCAATAAGTTGGTTGCTTGCTCCATTGTTCCGGAGAACGGAGTCTTGGTCATCTTGCCCATGAGGCATGGTTCGCATGTGTCAAATGATTCATAATCGAGAGACTCTAAAAGTCCATCAGCATGGAGCTTCTTCATGCGTTTGACACCAATGTGACCAAGGCGGCAGTGCCACAAATATGTGGGACTATCGTTATCAACTTTACATCTTTTGGTATTCACACTATGAATATGTGTAGTATTACGTTCGAAATTCATTAAGAATAAACCATTGACCATCGGGGCATGACCATAAAACATATCTCTCATATAAATAGAACAACCATTATTCTCAGATTTAAATGAGTAGCCATCTCGTATTAAACGAGATCCAGATACAATATTCATGCTCAAACTTGGCACCAAATAACAATTATTGAGGTTTAAAACTAATCCCGTAGGTAAATGTAGAGGTAGCGTGCCGACGGCGATCACATCAACCTTGGAACCATTCCCGACGCGCATCGTCACCTCGTCCTTCGCCAGTCTCCTCTTATTCTGCAGCTCCTGCTGTGAGTTATAAATGTGAGCAACGGCACCGGTATCAAATACCCAGGAGTTACTACGAGTACTGGTAAGGTACACATCAATTACATGTATATCAAATATACCTTTAGTGTTGCCGGCCTTCTTGTCTGCTAAGTATTTGGGGCAGTTCCGCTTCCAGTGACCCTTGCCCTTGCAATAAAAGCACTCAGTTTCAGGCTTGGGTCCATGCTTTGACTTCTTCCCAGCAACTGGCTTACCGGGTGTGGCAACATCTTTGCCGTCCTTCTTGAAGTTCTTCTTACCCTTGCCCTTCTTGAACTTAGTGGTCTTATTGACCATCAACACTTGATGTTCTTTCTTGATTTCAACCTCTGCTGACTTCAGCATTGAAAATACTTCAGGAATGGTCTTCACCATCCCTTGCATATTGTAGTTCATCACAAAGCTCTTGTAGCTCGGTGGGAGCGACTGAAGGATTCTGTCAATGACCGCCTCATCCGGGAGGTTAATGTCCAGCTGGGACAGGCGGTTGTGCAACCCAGACATTTTGAGTATATGCTCACTGACAGAACTATTTTCCTCCATCTTACAACTATAGAACTTGTCGGAGACTTCATATCTCTCGACCCGGGCATGAGCTCGGAAAACTAGTTTCAGCTCCTCGAACATCTCATATGCTCCGTGTTGCTCAAAACGCTTTTGGAGCCCCGGTTCTAAGCTGTAAAGCATGCCGCACTGAACGAGGGAGTAATCATCAGCACAAGACTGCCAAGCATTCATAATGTCTTGGTTCTCTGGGACGGGAGCGTCACCTAGCGGTCCTTCTAGGACATATTGTTTCCTGGCAGCTATGAGGATGATCCTCAGGTTCCGGACACAGTCCGTATAGTTGCTGCCATCATCTTTCAGCTTGGTTTTCTCTAGGAACGCGTTGAAGTTCATGTTAACATGAGCGTTGGCCATTTGATCTACAAGACATATTATGCAAAAGTTTTAGACTAAGTTCATGATAATTAAGTTCATCTAATTAAATTATTTAATGAAGTCCCACTCAGATTTGACATCCCTCTAGTCATCTAAGTGTTACACGATCCGAGTCGACTAGGCCGTGTCCGATCATCACGTGAGACGGACTAGTCATCATCGGTGAACATCTCCATGTTGATCGTATCTTCCATACGACTCATGTTCGACCTTTCGGTCTCTGTGTTCCGAGGCCATGTCTGTACATGCTAGGCTCGTCAAGTTAACCCTAAGTGTTCTGCATGTGTAAATCTGTCTTACACCCGTTGTATGTGAATGTAAGGATCTATCACACCCGATCATCACGTGGTGCTTCGAAACGACGAACTTTAGCAACGGTGCATAGTTAGGGGGAACACTTTCTTGAAATTATTATAAGGGATCATCTTATTTACTACCGTCGTTCTAAGTAAACAAGATGCATAAAACATAATAAACATCACATGCAATTATATAAAGTAGTGACATGATATGGCCAATATCATATAGCTCCTTTGATCTTCATCTTCGGGGCTCCATGATCATCTTGTCACCGGCATGACACCATGATCTCCATCATCATGATCTCCATCATCGTGTCTTCATGAAGTTGTCACGCCAACGACTACTTCTACTTCTATGGCTAACGCGTTTAGCAATAAAGTAAAGTAATTTACATGGCGTTCTTCAATGACACGCAGGTCATACAAAAATAAAGACAACTCATATGGCTCCTGCCGGTTGTCATACTCATTGACATGCAAGTCGTGATTCCTATTACAAGAACATGATCTCATACATCACAATATATCATTCATCATTCATCACAACTTCTGGCCATATCACATCACATGACAATTGCTGCAAAAACAAGTTAGACGTCCTCTAATTGTTGTTGCATCTTTTACGTGGCTGCAATTGGGTTCTAGCAAGAACGTTTTCTTACCTACGAATAACCACAACGTGATTTTGTCAACTTCTATTTACCCTTCATAAGGACCCTTTTCATCGAATCCGCTCCAACTAAAGTGGGAGAGACAGACACCCGCCAGCCACCTTATGCAACTAGTGCATCTTAGTCGGTGGAACCGGTCTCACGTAAGCGTACGTGTAAGGTTGGTCCGGGCCGCTTCATCCCACAATACCGCTGAAGCAAGATAAGACTAGTAGCGGCAAGCAAGTTGACAAGATCTACGCCCACAACAAAATTTGTGTTCTACTCGTGCAATAGAGAACTAAGCATAGACCTAGCTCATGATGCCACTGTTGAGGAACGTTGCAGAAAATTAAAAATTTTCCTACGGTTTCACCAAGATCCATCTATGAGTTCATCTAAGCAACGAGTCAAGGGAGTGAGTTTGCATCTACATACCACTTGTAGATCGCGTGCGGAAGCGTTCGAGGGAACGGTGATGATGGAGTTATACTCGCCGTGATTCAGATCACCGATGACAGCTCCACCGGCAGCACGACAGCGTGGTGTTGGTGGAGAGGCAGCACTCCGGCAGGGCTTCGCCAAGCTCGTGACGGAGGAGGAGAGGTGTTGGGGAGGGGAGGGGCTGCGCCTTGGCTTGGGTGTGCAGCCCTCCCCTCACCCCTCTATTTATAGGGGAAGGGGCAAGGGGGGCCGGCCCCTCTAGATGGGATCTAGAGGGGGGGGGGCGGCCAGGGAGGGGGACTTGCCCCCCAAGCAAAGGGGGGCGCCCCCTCTAGGGTTCCCCCCCAACCCTAGGCGCATGGGCCCAAGGGGGGGGCCAGCCCTCTAGGGGCTGGCTCCTGCCCCACGCAGCCCATGTGCCCCCCCCCCCCGGGAGGGGTGGCCCCTCCCGGTGGACCCCCGGAACCCTTCCGGTGGCCCCGGTACAATACCGATATGCCCCCGAAACTTTCCGGTGTCTGTTTGACAACTTCCCATATATAAATCTTTACCTCCGGACCCTTCCGGAACTCCTCGTGACGTCCGGGATCTCATCCAGGACTCTGAACAACATTCGGTAATCACATACAAGTCTTCCTAATAACCCTAGCGTCACCGAACCTTAAGTGTGTAGACCCTACGGGTTCGGGAGATACGCAGACATGACCGAGACGGCTCTCAGGTCAATAACCAACAGCGGGATCTGGATACCCATGTTGGCTCCCACATGCTCCTCGATGATGTCATCGGATGAACCACGATATCGAGGATTCAAGCAACCCCGTATACTATTCCCTTTGTCAATCGGTACGTTACATGCCCGAGACTCGATCGTCGGTATCCCAATACCTCGTTCAGTCTCGTTACCGGCAAGTCACTTTACTCGTACCGTAATGCTTGATCTCGTGACCAAGCACTTGGTCACTTTGAGCTCATTATGATGATGCATTACCGAGTGGGCCCAGAGATACCTCTCCGTCATACGGAGTGACAAATCCCAGTCTCGATCCGTGTCAACCCAACAGACACTTTCGGAGATACATGTAGTGTGCCTTTATAGTCACCCAGTTACGTTGTGACGTTTGGTACACCCAAAGTACTCTTACGGTATCCGGGAGTTACACGATCTCATGGTCTAAGGAAGAGATACTTGACATTGAAAAAACTCTAGCAAAACGAACTACACGATCTTGTGCTATGCTTAGGATTGGGTCTTGTCCATCACATCATTCTCCTAATGATGTGATCCCGTTGTCAATGACATCCAATGTCCATAGTCAGGAAACCATGACTATCTGTTGACCAACGAGCTAGTCAACTAGAGGCTCACCAGGGACGTATTGTGGTCTATGTATTCACACATGTATTACGATTTCCGGATAATACAATTATAGCATGAATAAAAGACAATTATCATGAACAAGGAAATATAATAATAATGCTTTTATTATTGCCTCTAGGGCATATTTCCAACACTAATGCGGAGCTTCATTCTGACGGTGGTAGGATATTGGTACATAGCTCCAATATTGTCAACATATTACTGAACCAAACTTGTGACACATTTTCAAAACAATTGGGTTTATACTCAAAGTTTCAATATACAGGCTTACCTAGTATATAATGGAGTACACTAGAAAGAACCATTAGGATATTACTTAGACAATGCACTTTAAATCTACATCTTGATATTTAATAATATTGAAACATACATAACACATATTATATGTATATGCTAAATTAGGGGAAATACTTTGTCAGCACCATTATATATATTTTATTAAAAAATTGTAATTGCTAAAAAATAATTCAAAGCAAGATTTTTTTCACCACTCACAATTTAATTAGGGGAAATATTCTTTTCGGTGCCAAACATTATTATTGTATAACAAAGAACAATGCAATTAATATTTAGCAACAATTTTATATGGTTAACTATGGCAACTGAGTAATACAAATTGTACTCACTATTACTTTAGTATTGATAACAATTTTGAACAAGTAAAAATATTTAGTATAAAAGATATTTATTTTAATTCATTCCGGTCTAAAATTCTGTTTGTAAAGGTGTGTGTTACGACTAATCCAATTCTCGTGGAACAATACAGTGATGTGTTTCTCCGAACTTGTGATTCTCCTTTGTAGCATAACTCCAATATTCAGTAATTGTCGTGTCTAACTGCCGCCGCTGCAAGAACAACAATAGCCGGGAGGGTTATGCGCTCATTCGACACACCCATTTAATGACTCAAATTAACAATCTATCATAAATAACTTGTTGTGTTTCATTTATTACAATGAAACATACGATGACTAAAAAATTCTCACTATAATTTCTTTTTGTGATTTTGTATGTAACATCTATAATTTATGGTTATATCTTTAGAAACATAATATAAGCATATATGCTCACATACACCCACCTAATGAACGCGTACGCGCGTACACACATACCTTACACTTATATTAGGACCTTTGAGCGAAGGAGCTGGCAAATCTTGAGTTGATGAAGTCACGACGACAAACGCCGACATATTCCACTAAATGAATATTGTAGGAAGGCCGCTACTCCACGTCGGTTAGCCGATCTGTGCCCTGATCTGCCGGCTCCTACACCGTCGGATTCCTATGCATGTAGCTGTTGGATCAAAAGTCAATCGGTTGTTCGTTCCATTTTCACCCAGTATGCGTCCTCCCACATGTAGCACATGCGATCCACACCACGCATCAGGGTAGCAAAACACGTCTTCCCTCACACCGCAACAACCTCGCATTACCTCCACCAACTCACATGAGGCTCGCACGTTACAACAACACAGGGACTTGCAGCACACCTCCGTCGCTTTCCATCACTCGCCGATCACCCCTACAATAGATCACCAAAAGCCAACAACAATAACTAGTGCTCGTCATTGGCTCACTAATGATGGTCGCAACATTGCCCTCGCCGGTCGCAACATCTGTGCACATATAACTATCTAACCATCACATGGCCCCCAGGGAGGGTATTTTTTGTTTTGCGGGTTTGCAACACATGGTTATGTTTTTTAGACCTAGCATATTTTTTAGGATCTTTAGAACTAGGACTTTTTCTCTGAGAAATTCCATACCTCTTTATTCATTATCAGAGATGTGTAAGGGTACAAGAAGTTGGTCATGGGGAATTCCCACCCATAAATAACAACCTAATTCTAGATTACAAGCATACTTGGCAATGTTATGTGACTCAAAATTAAAATTTCTATGCTCATGAGTAAAGATACAAAACTGAAAATCAGTCAACATGCTACTGATCTCTCTGATGATTGCCCCGTTGTTGTCGCTAGTTCTTTGGTTGATGTCATTGATCACCCCTGGCAACCCGATGCGATGTGTACGCGTTGCAAACTGAGATCCACTGCTAATGCAAGTGCTTCCCGAGCCCAAATAGTTCCAGTCTTGATCACCACAGATTGCCACCGCTGCACCGCGTTGGCCGTTCTAAGCCACTGCGCAATCTACGTCGAACTTAGCCGAGTTCGCTGTTGGAGGGAGCCATCGCTCCACACTACTACAGTGAACTCGGCTAAGTTCGACGTAGATTGCGCAAGGGGCGAGTGTATTTGACTGTTGCCTCGCCCCTTGCCTCAAGACATTGTTCGGTGTTGTACTCGCCAACAATTCGTGCAAATACTAAGTAACAAATGCTCAGGTCTGTTGAGGGCTTTGAAAAATGGATTCACGCACAGCCTTTCTCCAAGCGTACCAGATGGAACAAAGTGTTACAACCATCCTCATAAAGTGGTCGTGAATCATCTCATCATGCAGTTCAATAATCCAATTCTTAGCACTTGGTTCTCAGTTGTCCGTCATCTTTTCGACCAAACTCTCATGAGAAAGAGCACACGCACCGAGCCATAGTGCACCCGATGAGGGCGTGCCTCCATGAATCCTCTGCGCCACAAAGTGGCCAAAGGTCGGCCGGGGACATGTTTCTTCTCTTCAGTACGTCCATGGTTGGTAGTGAATGCCTAGCAAGCTTCCACAGAAAGATATTTACCTTTGACGGCACCTTCATTTTCCAAAGACAACCAGGCTCTCTCATCTTTGCTCATATCTAAAGATCCTCCACGCCCCTCCAACCAATTCTCCCATTGGGTCTTACTCTTTATCATAAATTTATAGTGAAAATACATTTCTTGTCCGGATGCCATGACCAGAAGTCGTCGACGTTCTTTGTGCAAACTAGTATCTTTAGGATTTCATCAACATCAATAGGTAGAAAATTCCCACGAATTAACACCTCATTCCAAGTTGTTGTTGCCAGCGTCATTAGTTTTGAGACCAACTGTGGTGGGTTGCCAACTAAGGATACAAAATCGGCCATAGAGAAAATGTTTTAGGGATCCAATTATTAGTCCATATGTTTGTACTTTGGCCATTGCAAATCCTCCGAATAACTCCCTGTTTCAAGACATCCCTTCCCTCTAGAATAGGTCGCCACATTTGAGAGTTCCGAGAATCAAGCTTGACATCTAGGATAGTTCCATCCGGGAAGTATACGTCTTTCAATAATCTTGCATAACAGAATTCGGCTCTTGTAGGATCCTCCATGACTGTCTAGCAAGCAAAGCTAGGTTAAGAAGCTCGAGGTCTCTGAAACCCAACCCACTTAGATATTTGGACTTTGTCATAATCTCCCATGAGACCCATGACGGTTTCCGCTTCCCCTCTTTGCATCCCCACCAGAATTTCCGTATAATCGAGTTCATGTGCTCATACAGTCCTGTCGGCAGTTTGAAACTTGCCATGAATAAATAGGGGTGGCCCGGGCCACTGATTTGATCAATACATCCTTCCCTTGCTCCCTTGTTGAGAGTAGCTTGCCCGTCCATCCTTCCATTTTTTCCCAAATTCGGTCACTTAATATTTAAAAGTACCTCGTTTGGAGTGCCCAACGTCAGTTGTCAAACCAAGGTACCTATCTGTGAGAGACTCATTGGGGACATGCACGTACCCCTTTACCAAATCACAAACAATCCGAGGGCACTCCTTGCTGAAAAATATAGATAACTTATCTATATTTATTCTCTGTCCCGACGCCAAACAGTAAGTCTCCAGTAGGTTTGATAAATCGTCTACTACATTAGCACTCGCCCTGAAAATAGCAGCCTATCATCCGCAAATAACAGGTGGTTCACCGATAGAGCCGATGCGGCTACCTTGATTCCGCTAGTTGGGATGACCGAATTTGAGATTTCAAGAGGCACGAAAGACGCTTGGCTGCAATCAGAAAAGGGTATGAAGAGATTGGATCTCCCTCTACCCCGTGACGGCTTAAATTCCTCCAGGTTGTTACCATTAAAGAGGACTGAGAAGGAGACCGGTCACCAAATGCATGATAGTTGTGATCCAGGGTGTAGCAAATCTTAGCTTCTCCATAATGGATAACTCTACTCAACCCTGTCATAAGCTTTCATCATGTCTAGCTTAAGGGCTAAATAACCGTTGGTCTTTGACCGGGTTTTATTCATAAAATGAAGGCACTCGTAGGCTGAAATTATATTGTCCGTTATAAGTCTCCAGGAGAAAATGCTGACTGCTCCTCAGATATAATGTCAGGTAAGATCACCTTCAATCGATTTGCAAGAACCTTCGACGCTATCTTGTAAAAAACATTACATAAACTTATAGGTCAAAATTGGGACAAGAGTGTAGGGTTTGTAACCTTTGGGATTGGCACCAAAATAGTACTCTGTGATCTAAACACTTTTATATTTCTTTATGGATGGAGTATCATTAATTAATGCATGCTGCACTTTCTTCTCCTTCAATTCCAGAGGTTTTTTTTTTTTGAGGATATTCCAGAGGTGAATATGGTTATATTTTACAGTACTTGCAAAAATTTTTGAGTCAATTTACACTACTTGCAATCCAGCCCAGCGGGAACCCTCGAAAGCCCATGTAAACTTGCGGTGTTATCCAGCCCAGCCCAGCCCTCATCCGACCAAAGCAGGACCCGGCCGACCGTGTGAGCTGCCCAAACAGAGTCCACCATGGAGACGGCCTTCTTCTCCGCCGCCTCCCTCTTCCACGCCGACGACGACAGCGACGACGACGGCGGCGGCACACGAGGTAAATTAAACCCAGCCCCCGTTCGCGTTCCCGTCCATTCCGCCGCCCACCTTGTGCTCCTAGCTGACGAACCCCTTTCCCGCTCCCCCCTTTCCGGCGATTGAAGACGAGGCGCAGGTGGGCGCCGAGGGGGAGAGCCAGCAGCCGGCGCTGCAGTACGAGGAGAGGATCCACAAGTTCCCCGGCGTGGTAAAATTACCGACCTAACTCTGAATCCTAGTTAATTTCGCTACTGTCCTAATCACTCTGCGAACAAGCAGATCGGCCAGAAACCTTATGCTTGCTGTCCAGTGTCCATGGTGGAGCTCGAAGCCCTGGAAGCACGCTGAACCTCATGAATAGACCTGAATATTTGTTTTAGGTAGATGCTTGAGGCTTGACCATTATGCTTTGGGAGAGTGCACACGAGTCTACCATCTGAAACTGTAGCTGATCAATCTAATTTGGCATGACCAGTTGTAGCGTCTCGGTGATAAAAGGGTTAACAATATCGAGGCATTTAGTTTATTCTTCTTCTAAAGATGATTGTCAACCTTTCCATTTTCCGCAGGTTGCAATTCGTGTGGCACAAAGTAGTATATTTATTGGTCCATATGTTTTTAGATAATATTGGATCTGAATGTCTGAATGTCACATTATGTCACTATAAATGTCATTTTGGACTTTGATATGGTCTTCCAGTGTACAGTTTGACATCATTTTTCTTGAAATATATACTTCGTCGAATAAAATAGGTACATATAAGCAGAGTACATTTCATTGGGCTAGTTTTATCAGTTTGGTGTTAGATAAATGCTTTGGGAGAGTGCATATGCGAGTCTACCATCTGAAACTGTAGCTGACTACCTGGACTGCTGCCAAATCTAATTTAGCATCATCGGTAGTAGCGTCTCGGTGATAAAAGGGTCAACAATATCAAAGCATTTAGTTTTATTCTTCTTCTAAGGATGATTGTCAACCTTTGCATTTTCCGCAGGTTGCAATTCGTGTAGCACAAAGTAGCATATTTATTGGTCCATATGTTTGTAGATAATAATGGATCTGAATGTCTGAATGTCACATTATGTCACTATAAATGTCATTTTGGACTTTGATATGGTCTTCCAGTGTACAGTTTGACATCATTTTTCTTGAAAATATATACTTCGTCGAATAAAATAGGTACATATAAGCAGAGTACATTTCATTGGGCTAGTTTTATCAGTTTGGTGTTAGATAGATGCTTTGGGAGAGTGCATATGCGAGTCTACCATCTGAAACTGTAGCTGACTACCTGGACTGCTGCCAAATCTAATTTAGCATCATCGGTAGTAGCGTCTCGGTGATAAAAGGGCCAACAATATCAAAGCATTTAGTTTTATTCTTCTTCTAAGGATGATTGTCAACCTTTGCATTTTCCGCAGGTTGCAATTCGTGTAGCACAAAGTAGTATATTTATTGGTCCATATGTTTGTAGATACTAATGGATCTGAATGTCTGAATGTCACATTATGTCACTATAAATGTCATTTTGGACTTTGATATGGTCTTCCAGTGTACAGTTTGACATCATTTTTCTTGAAATATATACTTCGTCGTATAAAATAGGTACATATAAGCAGAGTACATTTCATTGGGCTAGTTTTATCAGTTTGGTGTTAGATAGATGCTTTGGGAGAGTGCATATGCGAGTCTACCATCGGAAACTGTAGCTGACTACCTGGACTGCTGCCAAATCTAATTTAGCATCATCGGTAGTAGCGTCTAGGTGATAAAAGGGCCAACAATATCGAAGCATTTATTTTTATTCTTCTTCTAAGGATGATTGTCAACCTTTGCATTTTCCGCAGGTTGCAATTCGTGTAGCACAAAGTAGTATATTTATTGGTCCATATGTTTGAAGATAATAATGGATCTGAATGTCTGAATGTCAAATTGTGTCACTATAAATGTCGTTTTGGACTTTGATATGGTCTTCCAGTGTACAGTTTGACATCATTTTTCTTGAAAATATGCTTCGTCGAATAAAATAGGCACATATAAGCAGAGTACATTTCGTTGGGCTAGTAGTTTTATTGGTTTGGTGTTATCAATGCTTGAAAATTTGTCTATACTAATGGCCGAACCTTAGGAATCCAGACTCCAAAATATGTATTTTGAGAGGGGATATTAGTTTACCTTGTTTTATAATGTACAAAAACGTTTCACGTGAGCATTAGTGATTGTGTTAATGATGCATAAATATTTGTTGTTGATTGGAAGCAAACTATGCTTGTCCAACCAAAGATTGTAGAATTTTGTAATTATTGCAAGCAAAAGTTATCTAAGTGAAGTCAGAAGCTCAGACCAAACTATGCCTCTCATATTCCTAACTGATCATTTGCTCTCCTTTATGATTTTTTTTTTAGGTGTAGGACTTGAGCATCAGAGAATTCTCATCTCATCAGCTAAATGCCAATTTGCTATGGCCTGGGACATTTTTCTTTGCTGACTGGCTGGTTAAGAATCCATTAATTCTGGATGGTCAACGGATCCTGGAACTAGGAAGGTATGAAAGCTATGTTTCACTCTATAAAAATCTACCTTTTCCTTTATTTAGGAAAAATGAAGTTATGTAGTGCTTGCTATATTTATAATTGATGACCAAAAGGCTATTTTGCTATGCTTATATTGTTTGACTCTGAAGAGTAATTACTAAATTGATATTATTGTAAATTATATCTCAACTTGTTTTTGTGGGTGTGTGGGTCCTACTGGGTTTCATCACTGGTCTATCTCAACTTGTTCGGAAGTAAAGGCTTTCCCATTGTATGGTCTGAAATTGTTTGCTGTTCTTGTATAACAATGCTGAGACTTAGCAGTATGAAGCAAGCTGTCTATTGGTCTATCTACTTCCGGTCAATAATAGTGTGCTTACCATTTAAGACATGAATGATTATATTTGTAGTTCATTGTTGAATTGTGTGATACCATCTCTTCTGAAGACTCATTGTTTTTATTTAGTATAATAAATGATTTAGTCTGTCTTAGTGGAACAGGAGCTTTAGCCATTTTCCTGCGAAAAACATTTGGAGTGGATATCACGACTTCTGATTATGATGACAAGGATATTGAAGAAAACATAGCTCACAACTGCAGAGTCAATAAGTTGGATGTGTTACCTCATATCCGACGTAAGAAAAACCATGTACTTATACAATGTATAGTAAATGTATACACTTTAGGTGCATGGGATATGCACCACCCAGAAGGGGAGAACTAACTATTTGATATTTTTCATAATCCAGACACGTGGGGAGATCCATTTCCGATTCTCCAACCCGATTGGAACATTGTCATCGCCAGTGACATTCTATTATGTAAATCCACATCTTATTTTCTGCCAATCATATCTCACTGCGGTTGCAATTCTCTGATATGGTATACCATGTGGCTTTGTAGATGTGAAACAGTACCCGAACCTGATAACGACGCTGTCCTTTCTTCTGGAAGAATCCGATCTTAACAGCCAAAAAGGTGTATGCACAAACATCATGACTAAAGCAGGTACTTCTCGAACATTCCATTCTGTAACCGGCAGTACAACAACAATTTAAGAATGTGCGCTGAGTGAATGCTCCCATGGTCCCACTGGCAGGAACACAAGTGGCTGCCAGGCGCCCCATGTTCCTGATGAGCTGGCGTAGAAGGATTGGGAAAGACCAGTCGATTTTCTTCGATGGATGCGAGAAGGCAGGCATGGAAGTGCAGCACCTGGGCGATCTCGTGTACCTCATCAGCAAGAAACGCTGAGCGTCGGGAAGTCAGGGATAGGCTGCTTGGACGGCGAAAGCGAATCTGCTCGGTCTTCAGTTATCTTGGAGAAGAAACAAACAGCATGTTTTGTAGTATGGTTTTTGTTTTCCCTGAACATCAATCATTTTCACCGAGAATGTACTGCACTATCATGAGATCAGAATGCAAAAGATTATTTTCGTTGAGAATGTTTTCTGTTGCTGCTGCTCTGGTTTTGCTGTTGAGATAAGTTTTCTGAAACCTTGCATGACTCTGTACATTTGCAACTGGCTTCTCGCCGGCTCTGCCACGTCAGCCACATGGGAAGCGGCATGGTCCACGTGGGCGGGCTTTGGGCCGGGCTGGGCTGGCGCGACACGGTGGAAGGAAGGAATGAAGGCGGACCTGCTGCACTACACCCTCCCCGCCCCCTCCCCCGGTGGACGGCGGTCCTTGCCGCCCGCCCGCGCCCGCCTTTTGCTTTCCGCTCGCGGTCAAATTGGCGCGCTGGATCTGAGCTGCCGCTGCCAGCCCCCGGACGCTCCCCGCCATCTGGTGAACTGCCAGGACATTGTTATACCTTGCAGGTTCAGAGTTATGCGTTGGAAGGCTGAATGATCATTTGCGTCATGAGCTTATATGTGTACCTTCCCTGGTAATTACCGCTTGCCAACATCTCATTTGATTCTTGTTTTAGTTGTGGTAGTTGCATCCCTGGTCCCAGACATTATCCTGTTGACCTCTTGGATTTGATCATTTGATATTTAATTGTTCACTGGTTCTTTTTTTCTGCATTCGAAGTCTACAATGAAAGCTCCATGTTTTCTTAAAAGTTTTATTTGGCATTGGAGTCTACAATGAAGTTTTTGATATTTAGTTGTTTGCTAGTTTTTTCATTTGGTACCGGAGTCCTGCTTTCCGAGTGGCTTTGCTGGCATGACTGAAAAAATGTGTCCCAACAGGAACTTTTGTCTGCAAGCTCCATTTTGGTTTAGGAGATCATCATGGACTGAATCACAAGACATCATCAGCGGCCTCCAACTAAATCTTTCGGGCGGCAGATGATTCCCCACGAGTTTGTTCAAACTGGTTTCAATGGAGTGCTGCGGGCCGACTCTAATCGTGCATCGTTTTGCAACTTTTAACTCAGGTGTGTGCACAGGCGATGTGAAGATGTAAATTTGGCATGGTCATCGTTGCTGTCAAGTTTCCCACGACCCTGTAATTATAGAACTGTACATGTAATCTTTTAGAAAGCTCGGAATCCTAATCCTCAAGTTTTTTTATGTGGGAAATGTTTGTACCATTTTTGTCATCGCCAATGCCAGCGACTTGCAGTAACAAATCTTGGTATTGTGTCAATGTTATTTGGTTGCCCTTTTTGTTTGCATAATATTTCCTTGAAAGTTATGAATGACTTTCTGAAAGTTACTAAAAATAGTTTACGAGGCTAGGCAGCGAATAGCGCTTGCGTTAGGCCGCCATTACTTTTACCGATACGGGGAAAAATTGTTTGGAACGAAAGCCAGTTTAGTGCCTCCTTGGAAAGAATCAACATTTCACTTGCTGTGAATGAAGAACTAACATTTCACTTGCTGTAAATGAGAAGCAAATTTTTTTTGAGATAATTTTTTGGTGATTGCGTGGTAATCAAGACTGTTCAAAATATATTTTTAGAGGCACCGTTTCAAAATATGTACATCCCATAACAAAGACATTATGAGCGGCATTGAATCAGGTCTATGCTTTCTGGAACATCGTCTACTAAGAACAACTATAGCAGATCCCGTAAAACCTCACAGGCCGAGTTTTTCCGGCGGATTTACGGGATGGTAAAAAAAAGGCGATCAGGTCTGGTAAAAACTGCCCGGCCTGTAAAAAAATTACAAGAGGCCCGTGAACCGCCCTCCAATCCGCTATATATGTCGACGCCGGGTTGTTTTAGGGTATCCGTCCGCCGTTTCCCCCATCCTTCTCCGCCGGTTTTCTTCTACTCAGGCGAGAAATAGACCGAAGCTCCGGCAGCGTTTTGCGGCGAGTAGATCCACCGGAAGGGAGAGGGAATGTCGTGTGCGGGTGGCGATCGGAGTGGCCGAGGGGGTTTCGGCGGCCGCGGCGGTGGGCCACCTCGCAAGCGCGGCCACTACGAGGAGGCCGGGAGCTCCTCCTCCGCCCTCCGGTGGAGGAATGGTGCAAGGAGCAGGCACGACGCCGTGGTGCGTTGTCCCGCAGCGCTGGCGCATGGGCGTGGGCCAACTTCGACCATCTTCATTGCATCTCCGATCCGGTGTTGCAGCGCTGCCGTGCGGCCGAGCGCTCCTGGTTCGAGGCGAAGGAGGTGGCGCCGCCGGGGACGAAGCCGCAGCAGCGAGGGTGTCGGCGCTCCGGGAAGAGTACGACCTCGCGTTTGTGCTCTGCAACTCCCACATGGAGCACGACCTCGGCACGGGCAAGTCCGGCTCCGGTGATGGCGAGTAGAACTCCATTGATCCAGTTTAAGTTTAAGTTTTAGATCTAGTCTAGGTTAAGTTTAAGTTTGAACTATGTTTATGTGGTGTGGTATGTGAGGGCATCTCCAGCCGCGCCCCCAACAGGCCCTCCCCAGGCGATTTTGCCGCGCCGGCGCCAAAAAAAGGCCCCAGTCGCGCTCCCAGAAGCCCGTTTTTCGCCGGCTCGGGCCAAAACTGGTGCCGGCGGACCCAGGCCGAACCCGGCGCCCTGGGGGGCGCTTGGGGAGCCGGCGCAAGCGTAAAAGGCGCGCGGGCCTGCCCTGGAAGCGACCCGAGGGCCTTTTCCCGCCGTTTCTTGACGCTTTTCCCTCGCATCTCTCCCGCTCGCTCGCCTTCCTCCCGCCATTCTCTCCCTTTCTCCCGCCAAACCCCCTCCCGCTCGCCGCGAAGAAGCACGCCATGCCGCCGAAGAAGTACGCCATGCCGCGCGCGGCGGCAACCGCGACTGGCGCCGTGGCCCAGCCGAAGCAGAGGAAGCCGAGGGCGCCGCCATCGAAGCCAACGGGCCTGTCGAACGCCGAGTGGAGGGTGGAAGTTCAGCGGCGCGAAGCAGTCACTGCCGACAGGCGGAACAGGGCCATAGCCAAGAAGGCCCGCGACAACGCGGCGCGCGCGGCGGCGTCTTCCTCATCGGTCGACCAGGCGGGGATGAATCCACCCGTCGTCAGCCACGCCCAGTACGCGCCCTGGGGACAGAAAGGCGCCGGATCTCCATGGGGTTCATCGTCGCCCGGCTACGCCGACGGCGACGCGCACGGTGGGTTCAACCCAAACGTGACCTTCCCTCATGGTCACCCCGCTACGCGCACGCCCTCGCCCGCCTTCGTCGGCGTGCAGTACCCTCCATACAACTACTCGCCGCCTGCCTCCTACGCGTCCACACCGACGCCCCATCTCTACCGCGGACCGCTGCCCTTCTCGCACCTCGGCGACGCCGACGACACGGGAGCCGACATGGACGACATCATCGCGACAGGATCGACCGCGGCCGCCGCGTCTCCTGGGTTCGCCACCCAGGACGAGGTAGTGGACCTCAACGGCGACATGGAGGCCGAGCTCGGCTACGTCTACGGCGACGACGCGCTGGAACCCGAGGAGGACGAGGAGGAGGAGGAGGAGGAGGAGGAGCCGGCTCCTGTTCCGACGAAGGGGCGCCAGAAGAAGAAGAAGCGGGCGGCTAGGTCAGGCGAACCGCGCATCAAGTGGACGTCCAAGGAGGAGGAATGCCTCGCCAAAGCATGGAAAGTCGTCTGCCTCGACCCGACCACCGGCGCGAACCAGAACTTGGACACGTACTGGGACCGCATCAAGGCCGAGTTCGACGAGCGGAAGCTCGTCGACCCCTACTTCAAAGGCGTCTACATGCAGCGCGGCTCCAAGGCGATGGCGAACCATTGGGGGCGTATCCAGTTGGCGTGCAACAAATGGCATGGAATCGTCGAGGAGGTCGCGGCTCGCCCGGAGAGCGGCACCAGCGTTAAGGATCAGGTACGCACGCCGTTCGCCCGCATATCTTCGTCCCCCACGCCCGCCGCCCGTCAACTGTTTGTCCCTCCGCGCAGCTGCTGCGTATGTTCGCCATGTATCGGGGCGACAACCAAGACGCCGACTTCAAGCACCTCCACATCTACAAGCGCATTGACAAGTGCGAGAAGTGGGCGGAAGTCCGACGTGCCCTCGACAAGGCCAAGGAGACATACAAGCCAGACGCGATGACTCCGGGCGCGTCAAAGGGACGGCCGGACGGCCACAAATTGGCAAAGAAGGGGAAAAGCGCCGACGCGGCAACCGCGCGAGTGCAGGAGTCCATCGAGCATTGCCTCGCCGACGCCCAGGCCCTGGCCGTCCTACGCGAAGAGAAGACCGAGGCGCAGTGGTCGTCGCTAATGAAGAACAACGCCATCAAGCTCGACCTGCTCCGGACGAACGTCGCCGCGAAGAAGAGGAACACCGACATGGCTTTTCTGATGAGCGGTGCGGACATGCTCCAGAGCAACGACGAGAAGCTCAAGGCGTGGTACCTGATGCAGCGCGGCCTCATCCTGAACGAGCTGCCGACGGCAACGCCGACGACGCCGACGACGCCCATGACCACACGGACGCCAAGCCCGAACGACGCCTCTACATCGCCGCCCAGCAGTGCCGAAGCCGAGCCGACGCAACCCTGCACCGAAGCAGCTCCGACACCGACGAGCCCGCGCACGCCGACTCCGCCAACGCCTGGAGCCGACCCCGCCGAGTGAATCGTTGCGCACGGCGGCGCTCTGTTTTTTGTAACGCCAGACTACGTCCGTCCGATCGCCGGATTTGCGGCGTCTTTTGAGAGCGGGAACGACCAAGTTTGAATTTCCCGCATCCTGGGGCCGGCGCGCGGGGGCGTGACTGGGAGCTAGGTCGCCCCCAGGGGCTGAACTAGCGCCGGCACGCCCCCAGGCCGCTCTATTTAGGCGCCCTGGGGGGCCGAACGGCTGGAGATGGCCTGAAGAACTATGTTTTATTTGCTTGTATGAACTATGTTTATGTGGAACTCCAATGATGTTTAAGATGGCACGAACTAGTAGTTTGAAAATCGAGTAAGAACTCCAGTGATGTTTACGGGACCCATTCCGCCGATCTGTCCCCATTCCGCAAATTTGTTTATGGGATACCGTAAACAAAATTTACAGGATGACAGTTTGCGGGGTCTGCTAGAGTTGCTCTAAAATTGAATAATGTTAAATGGTATCCTATGGAATGATGATGAAAGTTCAACAAACATGTCCACACAACAAACCTTTCCAGAGTCCCAAACACATCTTACATAAATTTCAAGAAATATGTCCACACGGCAAACTTTTCCAAGCCCAAACACATTTTACATACACACAATACATAACAATTCTTCTGTGTGTAATATGCCATGGGGACTATCGATGCCACACCAACCGAGAAGCCATTGCATACAAGGGCAATTTCGTATACTGTCATTTTACCACTTCAGTGAAATCACGTATCATACAACATATGATTCAGAACCACCCTTTCTCTCAAGGGGAAGCATCATCAACATTGATACCCGAGATCTTCTTAGTTCCCAGCACATTACTAGGAAAAGGCCTATTAATGGCGCACTGGTTTTGCCTACTAATGACGCATTACCAGTGCGCCATTAGTGTCACGCCACTAGATTTTTTTACTAATGACGCACCACTAGTGCGCCATTAGAATCTGGTATTCTAATGGCGCACTATGTAGTGCACCATTAGTATTGCCCACAGTGCGCCACTATTATCTGCTATACTTATAGCGCACCACATGGTAGTGCGCCATTAGTAACAATTTTTTTATTTTTATTTTTTTGTTTTTTCTTAATCTCAGGTCACTATTTCACATATGAGATATTCAACACATATATATACAACAAGCATCCATATAACAATCATATCTAACACACAAGTTTCATCATATATACATACATAGCCAACACATAGTTCCGTCGTTACATATTACAAAAGTTTCACATTGTTCATCCAACACCGTTATCCATCAATTCACAAAAGTTTCACATTGATACAAAATGAAAACACAAATGGAAAAGAAGCACTCTATCCATGCAAGCTTCCGTCAATTAAATCAAATCTGCAAAATGATAAACAAGAAGTTAGAAGAAGAAAAAGAAGAAGACTAGAAGAATACTAGAAGAAGAAGAACACTAGAAGAAGAATAAGAAAAGTTTTGGAAAAGAAGAAGAATAAGTAGAAGACTATAAGCTTATTATGTAAACTTGATCATTTTGTGCTAACATAAGTTATTTTGGAGCTAACCTATAGGAAACTAAGCATATAAGCTCTAAGTTAGTATATTAGAGCCAACTTAGGTAAAATGAAGCTAACCTATGTCATTTTGGAAAAGAAGAAGAATAAGAAAAAGACTATAAACTTATTATGTAAACTTGATCATTTTGTGCTAACATAAGTTATTTTGGAGCTAACCTATAGGAAACTAAGCATATAAGCTCTAAGTTAGTATATTAGAGCCAACTTAGGTAAAAATGAAGCTAACCTATAGAAAACTAAGCATATTAGAGATAACATAGGTAACTAAGTATATATATATATATATATATATATATATATATATATATATATATATATATCATTTTGGATAGCTAACCTATAGGAGATCTGACATACCTGACAAAGTTCAGTTCTCATGCATTGTTCTTCTCCTTCTTCTCCTTCCTCTCCCTGATGCGCCTAGAGCGGCGAGGCGGTGGAGGCAGTGGGATGTAGTCTTCTACCACAATTGGCGTGGTCATGTCGCCCAGCTGTGGGATCGCCGGCGCCACCACCGGTGCGTGGTCATTGTCAGGCACCACCACCATCGCGAGGCCACCTTCAGGCACGACCATCGCTAGGTCATCCTCAGCCACCTCCATCTCTTGCCCATGGTCAGTCACCACCATCTCTTGCCCTTGGTCAGCCACCACCAGCGCTAGGTCATCCTCAGCCTGATGCCCATCGTCATCCTGCAGCTCCTCATCCTCACTCTGCTCCTCTTCTCCCGCACTCCAGTCCGGATCATCCTTCTTGTTGTCTATGCTGCTGCCAGAATCGCTGCTGCTTTCGCTACAGCTAGAATCGCTGCTGCTTTCGCTACAGCTAGAATCGCTGTTGCTTTCGCTACAGCCATAGTCGCTGCTGCTTTGGCTGTAGCCAGTGTCGCTACTGCTGCTCCCATTACCTGTTCAAAATGCAACAATGACCGTTAACAATTGATGTGAGATAAAGCCAAATGTAGAGGAATAAGAAGAGGCAGAACGTACCGGCATCATCATCGGCAGCGTAGCGCATGCGACACATAGTCTTGTTGAACACCTTCACGATGAGCATGTTGGCGTCGTCGTCGTACCTGAAGAGAAGGAAGTACCCCAGCTTCAGGTCGTAGGCACGGTAGAACTTCTCCCACCCACGAGACAAGTACATGTGGCCCTTCTTGATCACCAACTGCACAACCCACTGCCTGCGAAACCCGCTGCCGGCCTGTCGCAGCTTCACATTATTTGGCGGATCTTCACCCATCAGCATGTTCATAAAACTGTCAGGCAGCCTCTGCAGTTTGGGACAATGAGTGATGTAGCAAACAACATATATCATAATGAGATGGGTGAGGGGGAGATCTCTCGTTTTATATACCTGCGTCATGGATGATACTGAAGCCTCAAGTATGATAGTGAAGAACTTGGCAGCATCCAACTCGTACTGCGGTGTCGCAGATCGGCGGTGGCTGCTTCCCGCCATCTCTGATAAGCAACAGAAGAGACCAATTAGTACCCATGCATGATAACAGGCATTAGTCGCAAGTACCCCATATGTCCTATTTTTAGCAAAGTAATGCTAAAATTCACGGAAAATTTCAGCATTACCTTTGCTGAAAATAGGACATATGGAGTACCCGAATTCGCCGGAACGGAAGTTAATCGACATTCCGGCAAACTCAAGGGCCTCTCGGGGTACCTACAACATCATCACAAGTACCACTTGATCTGCACTTCTCTATATTATATGATGTACTGAAGAACTTGAGCAAAAAAAGATAAATAGGAACATATTTCTCACCTTGAAGGTGTTGCTGCTGCTGCACTGTCTGAACTTCACTTCCTTTACCTCCTCAGAAACCTGAAATATGCAGATGTTAGAAAGGTTAATGAACCAACAGATGCCCTAATGGAAGTAATAACAACATGACAGCAAACAACCAACAAATTATTTTGCCCTCTACCTGCAAAATTAAGAACAGTTCAGTCAGTTTTAGAGGAAATGTGCATCTTGGAATAAGATAACAGCTGATTTTGTCATGATCCTGCTACACCTCTATCATCAAACAGAGTCCATATTAAGAACATGTCAGTTTGAGAGAAAATGTGCATCTTGGAATAAGATAGCAGCACATTTTGTCATGATCCTGCTACACCTCCCCATCAGCATGTTGCTACTAAATACATGATACATGATAGGTGTGTGCTCAAGAAAAATGGAGATAAAGACAAGTTGATAGTGCCATCAGCCGGGCCGGGTTAGTGGGATGATGCACCCGAAAGGCAACCATCCATGCTTTGCCCCTTGTAGCATGTTTTAAGATAAGAAAAGAAAGCAGTATACCCTCTAAAGAGCTAGTATTGGGCCCCAAATAGGTTCAGCCTCAGCGAGCTCTATCCACAAAACCTAACTTCAATTTTGTAGCACAAAAAGGTGCTGGCGTCCAAAAGGCTTTCCATCGGTGGAGAGCCAACTAGATTTTGGTACTGTGTCAGCCATCTTGGCAAGCAGAATCTAGTTCCTGATAGCCTTTCTGGGAAGTGCCATATAATGTGCTGCATGGCAAATATGTTTAAGCAGACGCAGCATATCAGCCACTGGTCCATTGACAAGTAGACTGGTATTTTCGACAGTTGTGAGAAATCTTTTGGTTTTCTAGTGTTCTGGCTTGGAAGTTGCACCTACCACTATTTTCTGCAGATCACATTCTTAATGGAGGGCTATGGTTGTGCACTCAAAAGTTGTTGGAAAGAAAATACCCCGTATTTTAGTGCATTATATATATAGTAAACAAAAGTAGGCAAAGTTTCTGTGAAAATATAAATGCAAGGAAAAAACAAGCAGCCAAAACAGCAATTAGCAAAAGTGATAGTGGTACTGAATTTAAGTGTGTGGTAATTCCTAGAAAATAGACGGTCAAACTCAAGCTAGCAATGTTGCTGCCGAGCATGTGGGCTAGCTGCTGATGTACTGGGGTTAATTTGGTCGTCCTACGTCACAGCTCAAAGTTGTGGGCCCTGGAGCTGATATTTTAGCAATGGTGGCTTCATTGTGTGGTGCAGTGGCAGCCACTCCTCCTTCCCCCTTTAAATAATGTTGGTCTTATTCTTATCTTCACCCTGTTTTTAACACACTATATATTACTGCTTTCCACCACTCTTTTTATCACCAGTTAATGCCTTTGCCATGCACAATGCCAATAGCTTTGCACTATATTATCACAGTGTTTTCATCTTCTTCCAAAACCACACTATGGCACTGAAAATTAAGCTAGACAGGCTCCATGTCCTCATCATCTTAGCTTCACAACAAACAAGTAGTACAAATAGAAAGACTGAATAGAAAGACTGAATGCAAATGCATCATCATCTTACCTGGCTGTTTACTGCTGCTGCTGCGCTGCAGGGGCGGAGGAAGGGGCGCCGCCGGTGGAGAGGGCGAGGCCGAGGACGGCGTGGGGCTTGAGGGCCTGCGGCCTGGTGAGGTCGACGAGGTGGTCGTCCCCGACGCCGGTGGAGCTAGGGTTTGGGGAGACGGCGGGCGGCGCTGAGGGGACGGGGCGGTTGAGAGGGGGTAGGGGGGAGGTCGCGGGAGAAGAGAGGAGGAGGCGGGCGGGAGCGCAGCTTCGGGGCTCGGCTCGGGGACGGCGAAGGCGGCGAGGGGGACGGCGAACACGGGGGGGGGGGGGGGCAACGGGTGAGATCGATGAGACAGGGGAGAGATTAGAGAGATTGGGGATTTAATTAGTGTACGACTATTCTGCGCCATAAGTACGACTATTCTAATGGTGCACCAGCGCTCGGTGCGCCATTAGAATTTTGTTTTAATCTAGCCCACTAGCCCTATCTACAACCTAACTCTATCTACAACAGAATCCACCCACTAGCCCGATTGATCAGCACGCAGCACACACACCAGGAGGTCCTGGGTTCGATTCCTAGGCTCCCCAATATTTTTTTATGCATTTTAAATGCTGTTTTTTATATTTATTTGTGTTTAAATATATTCAAACTTGTTTAAATCATAATTAACAGTAATATTTTTTTATGAAAACAGTAATAATTTTTTAAAAAATATGTTCAAATTTGTTACTTGGAAATATCATCGGCGGCGGCGGTGGAGCTGGGGAGGGTGCGGAGGGTGCCCGTTGGCGGCGGTGGAGCAGGGGAGGGTGCGGGGGGGCCGGGTGCTCGTCGTCGGCGGCGGAGCGGGGGAGGGTTGCGGTGGGTCGTCGGCGGCGGTGGAGCTAGCAGGGGAGGGTGCGGGTGGGATCGAGATCGAGATCAAAAAGTGTCCATGAAAATATACACGGTGCGCCATTAGCTGTTTTGCAAAAAAGTAAAAAATTATATACTAATGGCGCACTGCTTACAAGGTGCGCAATTACTTGGTAGAACTAGTAATGGCGCACTTTGGCACCACGCGCCATCAGAGTGTATGGAAAAAAATCAATACTAGTGGCGCACCGTGTGCCTGATGCGCCATTAGTGTCTTCCACACTAATAGCGCACCTCCGACCGATACGCCATTAGTATATAGTAGTGACGCACTGCTTACAAAGTGCGTCATTAGTATCAATCCTATCTATAGCCTTTTTCCTAGTAGTCCCCATCACCTTTACTGGTTGTACCTGAACTCTTCACGGATTCTTCATTTCACGCACTCCTGGGAACATCGTCACCCAAAGGACCAATCAGCTCTTGAGCTTCATATGGCAAGTCGCATCCATGTCCATAGACCATGCTGGTACATTCTGAAGCAACTTCTTCATATGGTGGAACCCTGACAATAAGGACAAATATTCAGTCGGTAACTATTAAAGTTAGAAGCTATAACATAAAGTTACTGTTATCTGTACGATAGAACATCACAACTACATTTGGTCTGTCAACCAATTTGATGACACAAGGTGATAACTTCGTTTTGTTGGCTGCCTTTTCTGACAACTAGTTAGTGTGTGCACATATTATGAAGCACTACACAAATATACCGACGTGATGAGCTATTGGCATCTAGCTAGTATTGGAGACACATATAACATTTCTCAAATAGGATAACATGGTGATTAAACTTTGATACGATGCTAATCACAATGCGCATACTAGTCTCTAACTATCTAGCAGTACCGGGGACATATTTAACATTTCTCAACTAGCGAGTGTCAAATATTTTCCCAAGTATTGCTATGGAGTAACATCTCAAGAAGCAGCGCACTCATAGAAATAAGAGAAATTTTATAACATCTTAAAGCCCACTAATCCTCATCTACCAAACTACAAAAGCCAAAGGCACGAGGCAGCAAGGGATATGTCACAACAAGAACATATCCAAACGAGCACTAAACTAGTTGCTAGTTATTTTCCACACAGAGAATACATTGTCACACTTCAGCGGGGCTAGTGGCTTTCGGGATGATAACCCTTACCTGTTCGTTATGGCATGGTTGACGCATTCGAAGGAGTTGACAAAGTCCTCCTCCTTAGTAACATTGGACCCACTGTTGATAAATTGTCGTGCCTGATCTACTATTTTCTCCTCCCCTACTGCATCCCGAGGACCTGCAGCCTCACTAGGCTTCGATGATCGATCCTTGTGCTCACCTCGAGGCACTGGAGTGTAGAAGCTCACAATGGGAATCAAATTAGCAAAGCCATGGTCATCACATACCTTCCTGGTCCGCTCTGATTGTAGTTCAATCGTGAAGAGTCCAGCTACTGTGGTCACCAAAATGACGTTTGCTCCCTCGGCAAAGCCCAGAACTTGAACTCTAGTCTCTGCATCCACGAGAGCACCAATTGGGAGCAAATTGACCATGTAGATGACCCGGCTCAACACCCATCGTGCATTAGTGCTATCACTCACATCCCTGGCCCACAATCTCAGATGTGAACCCATGACTTCGTTAACACCCAGTCCACCATCCTCTGCCAGCATAATGTTATATCGGTCGTCGCCATAGTTCCACAAATAGTTTGGTGGGTTAAACACAGTCAAGTTGTGCTGTGCCAAATCATATTCTAGGATGAACCCATCATCAGCCATGAAGTAAAGCTGAGACCATTCAACGAACACGCTAGAAAAAAATGTAAAGCACATGGGCCAGCGGTGGTGCAAAGAGGTTAGCTCACCCCAGGTGCCTGTCTCCGACGAGAATACACAGGCCCACGTGGCATCTTCATCATCGTCACTGTCTTCGTCTTCAACAGAGAGGACAAACAGCACCCGAAAATGCCCCCCTAAGCAGTCGCAGTAGTCGCACCCATCCACTCCGCAGAATACGGCGGCAGTCGTGTGCACCACATTCGCATATATGCCATCGTAAGCCACGGGCATTGGTACATGTTGTTGGGCACCCGTGACTGGCTCCCACATGAGAAGCTCTTGAGTATCCTGTCCCTCGGAGTCGGAGAGGAAGAGGGCGCGTCCGTGGCGGTAGTCGAGGGCCCTGGACAAGCGGCGGTCCGGAGCAGCGAGGGAGAAGGACGATGAGGTGTTGGGGATGAAGTCGGGGATACGCTCCTCGTCCGAGTCGTGAAGGAAGCCAATCACGGGAGGTGACTGGTGGAGCTCATGGAGGCGGCGACGAAAGCAGGGGCGAGAAACGGCGTAGCCCCAGGCCTTACAAACAAGGGAGGCGCGGAAGAGGCAGGTTGGGTCATCGGGTGGAAGGCGGAGGAGGATCTCTTCGAAGAGCTCTTCCGGGAGCGTCGACGACTCTACTGCCATGGTGGTCGTGTTCTAGATCTGGATCTGGATGGTTGCGTGGAAGGGTTGAGTGCGATGGTGTGTATAGGTTGTGGGTACATCCAATTAGTAGTGTAGCTGGGATATGAGTTAATTGTGGGGATTGCGTGTGTGAGAGTGGCATATAGTTGGGGCTAAAACAATGATGACTTTCCTATTTAACATGAAAATTATTATCTTCCCCATTTTACACCAGGCCTAAATTCACACACGATATGACACTATCGTCCATATTTCCAGCTATCAATATTAATGGACACATAAAAGTCACTTTTATCTCTCATTTGTATATTACTTCTTTTACGAAAACACCTAAACCAAAGTGGACCCACATGGCAGTCATAGTGCAGGTTCCTCCGGCGCTACCTCCGCATCGCTTCGACCACCATCGGTCATCCGTGCTTTCAAGCTGCCCGTACGAACTTGGTCACCTCTTGTCCGTGCTCGAGATCGCTGCCCCCTAGGTACCCGACCACTAGCGCGCCTTGTCCGTTCTAGAGTTGTGTTGCCCTCGGCCACGGTCCATGGTACGAGCTCTCCCACCACCCATCCAAACCTAAGCTAGCCACCATGTCTACACTTGAGGTCTCCCCAAGAGAGAAACTCCCATGGCTAGGCCAACCTATACATTTTCTTAGTCTTCATGCCCTATTTTTTTGATTGAAATGCATTATTTTATTATTTATTTGAACTAACCTATCGAAAAAAATCCGAAATGCCACCTTTGTCCCTGTATGTGTATTTTCACGCGAAACAAGTATTTGTAAATGAAAAACTTGAGAAAGTTCAAGACGAAGTTTTCCATCAAAAGAGGACATGTGCCAAGATGAACAGTGGCGGAGCCAAGGGGGGCGAGCAGGGGCCGCCCCAACCATCGAGCGAACATGCAACATGTATAGGTGACCACCGATACAATCGTACGTATGCACATAGCCGGCCCCCCCTATACGTGTGTATTTTAGAGAAAAAGAAAGAAGCACATGTAGAAGCCCACTAGCGGCCAGATTGGCAAATTGGCCTCCGCTGTAGTCTCGTGAGTTGCGCTCTCCCTTCCGTGATTAGCGTTAAATTAAAGTCGTGTCGCCGCCGTCCTATGCTTTTGCTGCCATTGGCGCTGCCTGCCTCTGATCTCCTTCCTCCGCTGCTCATGATCTGATTCATCTGGCGAGTCCACGACGAAGCCTACTTCACTCCTCCAGCCAACGAACAGGCCAAGGTGTTATCAGTCTATATTAACCTCTCAATTCTTATATTGCATCAGTTTTATACATCAGATTTTAGTTGGTTTGTGTGATTTGAGATGGTATGAAGAGTTTATGTCTTGCACATGCCTTATAAATATTGTGATGCAAATTATTTTGTCCGAGTTTCTATTTGTGATGCAAAATTTTCTAATGCCGTACTAATACCATATAGCTAATATTATTGAAATTATTAATATTTTTTATCTTGTTGACGTGTAGAGGCCAATTTTAGAAAAAATACAATTGTAATGATGTTTGTGTATCGTCGAAGGGGAACCTTGTTCTACTCCCTCAGTTCCAAAATATAAGGTGTATTAATTTTTTTAAAATGTCAAACTTCTGTAACTTTGGCCGGGGTTGTATGGGAAAATATCAATGCCTATGAGACCAAATCATTATAATTAGATTTTTTTTCCATGATATATATTTTCATATTTTCTTTATTTAATATATTGATATGCTGATATAATTTAATATAAACTCAAACATAGAAAAATGTTATATTTTGGAACTCGATGAGTACAGGATTATTTTTGCGATATTTTTTCGTCTACATGGCTTGGCCCCCCCCTATACCCAAATCCTGGCTCCGCCCCTGAAGATGAAAGACTACCAGGTGTCTGGTCTCCACTATCTATATCTTAGTCCGTCATGCTATAAAGAAAACACTTAATGTTTCTGACATTAAACCCGCAGTACATATCAAATGTTTTTTTAAATACTCATATCTTTTAAACCCTAACTCCAAATTTAACATGTTATATATATAATTTGATTAGAAAAATATATAAAATTTGAATATAATGTTATTTTACCTGTTAACCATTAAAAAAAGACTATCTAGCATGCAATCTTAACCAACAGTGCATTATTCGTCTTTCTTTCATATCGATACTGATCCAGATTATGGATGAACATCTCAGTAAAATCAAGATTGGAGACGAAATTGAAGATCACTTGCATGTTTCTTTGTACGTATTAAATCTACATGCAAGCCGTGTTTAAATAGAAGACATGTGGAATCTTGAACTTGCACTTTTGTAAGCAAAGACCATCTTTGTTTGGACCGTCGCTACAAATACTCAGATTATAGACCATTTTTTTATAAATTAAGAGTGTGTGGTATTCTTTTATCCCGTTGCAATGCACGGGCACTTCTGATAGTATCTATAATGTTTGTATGTCTTACGCCTATTATCCTTCAATTGTGCAACATTTGAAAATCTTTTTAGGGACTACTCTATTAATTCAGTGCTCAGTGCGAGTTCGTCTTTTCTGCATTTTCTTATTTCAAGAAAATAAAATATCATTGGATGCCACAAAACTAAAAAAAATGAAAAGGAGGG
This sequence comes from Triticum timopheevii, assembly GCA_963921465.1. Classification (NCBI taxonomy): domain Eukaryota; kingdom Viridiplantae; phylum Streptophyta; class Magnoliopsida; order Poales; family Poaceae; genus Triticum; species Triticum timopheevii. The sequence goes on from OY997267.1 coordinate 600,687,404, forward strand.
GGTATCTTCCTTTTTTTGAAATAAACATCAAACTTTATTAATTAGAAATAACAGTTACATTATCAATAAGGAGAGATACAATATCATCCATAGGCTCCTCAAACCAATCCCTAGTCGCAGAAAATTTCTCTAGGCTAGCAATTTTATGAGCAACCTTATTTGCTTCCCTATTACAGTGTTCAAACCTAGTAACAGTAAATTCGCGACCCATAAAATAGCAATCATCAAACACCGCCGTCGCCGCTCCCGCCTTCTGTGCAAGTGTAAGGCGAAACCTTACACTATTAGAAAAGGGGGCAATGGTCCAGGCCGGGTTAGCCCATTAGTCCCGGTTCAGTCCGAAACCGGGACCAATGGTGGCATTGGACCCGGTTTGTGAGCCCCGGGGGCCGGCCGGGCCACGTGGGCCATTGGCCCCGGTTCGTCTGGACCTTTTGGTCCCGGTTGGTGGGACGAACCGGACCAATGGGCCTCGCTCCTGGCCCACCACCATTGGTCCCGGTTGGTGGCTTGAACTGGGACCAAAGGCAGCACTTTAGTCCCGGTTCGTGCCACCAACCGGGACTAAAGGGTTGGTCCTCGTTACGGTCAGAGTTTAGTCCCACCTCGCCAACCGAAGGGCGCTCACACCGGTTTATAAGCCCCTCACTCTCTGCCTTGTTGAGCTCCTCTCAAACTGAAAATAGATGCCCTTATACAGGGAATTTGACCTAAATTCATATTGAATTTCTCTGAAGTTAGTAGAAATTTATTATGAATTTAGGTTGAATTTTCTCTATAAGCGCATCTATGCTCATTTTTTTAGTAAAGTTAATCACAACTATTTTTTCTTTTATTTATTTCTGAGTAGTTTTTTATATAGTTTTTTGTTCTTTTCTTCTATATTTATTTTTTTCTATTTTTTTCTGAGTTGTAATAAGTCATTAAAAATAAAAAAGAGGCGCAATGCTCGTTAATTAGCTTCAAGCCTTTCGGAATAGTGTAAACTGCACTGCACATAGCTCCGTGCAGTCTACCCTATTCCTCAAGGCTTGAAGCTAAGCAACGTGCAGGTTAGCATTGAGCCTTTCTTCATCGCCTCTGCACTCAGGGCTTATAAACCGCTGCGAGTGCCTCTCGCTTGGCGAGGTGGGACTAAAAAACAGCTACAGAAAGAATCAACTAAAAAACTCTTTTACCGGTTCATGCCACGAACCGGTACTAAAAGGTGCTCGTGGGGCACCAGCCTTAAAACCTGTACCAAATAAAATGCCTTTGTAACAGCCTTAGAACTGGTACTGAAGGAATCAACTAAAAAGCTTTTATAAACCTCTAGTATTATTGAAACTAAAATTATATAAAATTTTGTTACAAACTTTAATAGCAAAAGGAATTATCATAAAAGAAAATAAAGAAGTAATTAGAATTCTGTTCAAAACATTAAAAGCAAAAAGAATTATCATAAAAGAAAATAAATAAGTAATTAGAATTTTGTTACAAACTTTAATAACAAAAAGAATTATCATAAAATAAAATAAGTAAGTAATTAGAATTCTGTTCAAAACATTAAAAGCAAAAAGAATTATCATAAAAGAAAATAAATAAGTAATTACAATTTTGTTACAAACTTTAATAGCAAAAAGAATTATCATAAAAAAATAAGTAATTAGAATTTTGTTACAAACTTTAATAGCAAAAAGAATTATCATTAAAAAAATAAGTAATTAGAATTTTGTTACAAACCTTAATAGCAAAAAGAATTATCATAAAATAAAATAAATAAGTAATTAGAACTCTGTTCAAAACATTAAAAGCAAAAAGAATTATCATAAAAGAAAATAAATAAGTAATTAGAATTCTGTTCAAAACATTAAAAGCAAAAAGAATTATCATAAAAGAAAATAAATAACTAATTAGAATTTTGTTACAAACTTTAATAGCAAAAAGAATTATCATAAAAGAAAATAAATAAGTAATTAGAATTCTGTTCAAAACATTAAAAGAAAAAAGAATTATCATAAAAGAAAATAAATAAGTAATTAGAATTTTGTTACAAACTTTAATAGCAAAAAGAATTATCATAAAAGAAAATAAATAAGTAATTAGACGGGTGCATTGGTACCGGTTGGTGGACCAACCGGGACCAATGACCCACCTTTAGTCCCGGTTGGTGCCTCCAACCGGGACCAAAGGTCTCTGTTTCCCGCCCTTTGGGCTGCTGAAAAGAGGCCTTTGATCCCGGTTGGTAGCCCCAACCGGGACTAAAGGGGGGCATTAGTCCCGGTTTGTGCCACGAACCGGGACCAATGCCTTTGCTATATAAGTAGCACTTAGGAAAATTTCAGAACCGCCCATCCCCACTTTAATCTCTTCTCCTGCTCTCCCCCGACGGCGGCGAATCCATCCACGACGCCAGCAGGCTGCCCGAGCCAGCCCTCGCCCCGCGCTGCCTCGTCCCGCGCCGCCCCGACGCCGTCGCCGCCCCGCCCCGCCCCACGCCGCACCTCGCCGTCGCCGTCGCTGTCGCCGTCGCCGTGAGCAACTAATTTAATTTGACGTTAGTAGTAGTTAATTTAGATGTGTAGTTAATTTTGTTAGATTTTTTTAGATTTTTTTGTAGTTCATAGATTTTCTTGTTAGATGTGTAGTTCATAGATTTTTCTGTTAGATTTTTTCATATTGTGTAATTAATTTGTTCATATTGTGTTAGACTTTTTTTTCTGTTAATGATTTTTTTGGTAATATTATTGTTGAATATGCATGTTTGTATGTTCATATATATGCAAAGATCGAATATGTCAAATTTTTATGATTTTTTTCTGTTCATAGAATTTTTATGATTTTTTTCTGTTGTAATTTTGTTCATAGAATTTTAATGATTTTTTTTGTTCATAGTATTTTCTTTGTCAACTTATTGTGTATGTATAGGAAAATTGTGAATGATATAAGTCATTTATGAATATGTTCATATTTAGAATAGAGAAAAAATGAAAAAAATAAGAAGAGAAAGTGTTTATATAATTAGTTAGAAAAATAATAGAACTATAGTTAAACTAGTTTATTTTTAGTAAGTACTACTTTATTTTATTTATAGTAAGTGCTTCATATATAGTTGAACTAGCTAGTTGATTTAATAAACTACTTTATTTTACTCTATATAGAAGTAGTTTGTTTTTAGTAAGTACTACTTTATTTATTTATAGTAAGTGCTTAGTAGTTGAACTAGTTTATTTAATTAATAAAACTACTTTATTTAACTATATATAGAAGTAGTTCCCGCATCGACGTCGGCGATGCCTATCCCGCATCCTCGTCGTCGTCGACTCGGCGGTGGAGGCCTGCTTGATCAGGGCCATGTTCGGGACTGGGCTCCGTCGGGCTGGTATTGGGAGGTGCTACCTTCCGAGGGACGTAGGTTGGTGAGGAGGCAGCCCGTTGTTGACCCGATCCTTGTTTGGTGGCAGTCGAGTGGGCCAGTGACGGTGCCGAGGCTTCCGGACACCGCGGAGGTGGTACGTCACCGTGTCAGCGAGGAGGACGAGCACGTCCGTCGCTACATGGTTGCATTGGAGGGCAGGTTCGACAATACCTGGCAGATTCTTCAGGGATCTCACTGGAGCTATGATCCTGTGACGGTTCCTTATCTTTGGGTGTCCACCGCCCGCGACGATACCCGTCGGGCGCTACGGTTCTAGTTGTATTAGTGATGCTATATTAGTGATAATGTTCGGCGATGTACGGACACCAAGAGATGATGTACTTTTGCTTATAATTGAATGCATGCTAATTTGAATACTACTTTATTTTATGATTTGGTTTTGCTTATTTTATGATTTGGTTTTGCTTATTGAATGCTCATATTGGAAAAGTTCTCCTTCATTCCCGTGTGCTAGACAATTTGGTGTAATAATGCACTCGGGAATGGAAGGAGGAGCTACGTACCATCACCGATAGTCAGCCCGTGATTAATAATAATGATCTAGTTTAATATTTGAATTATGAACATAGGCCGGAAATGTCATACTCGGACGACGAAAACCGCCCGGGGGAGTGCGACTGGTGCCATGACGACCGAGGTATGTGCGACAGGTTCATTGAGCTGGACGAAGATCGGTGCTTCAGCATTAAGCTCGAGGAGACCTTCGATGTTCATATGGTACGCAACGACGACAATAGTTTTTTTTCGTAATTAAGCACGACTTCAACTATTTTAACGTGTATTTTTCATATTTTCCAATTCGACTAGCTTATCCCATGCTATGCAAGACGCTATGTCTTGGATAGGATGGGTTTTGAAGACCATGAAAGTATGAAAACCAAAAAAATTCTCCTAAGGACCCATCATGGTGTGGATTTTCAAGTAAAGTTGTACAGTGCTGAGAGTGTAACTCATTTTGGTTGCAAAAATTGGGAAGCACTTTGCAAGATGTATGGTTTTGATGAGGGCATGCTTGTCACCATGGATCTTGGTGATCCTACAATCGAGCAAGACAGACCTTCAATTTGGGTCCTTGTGGATACACCTCCAATTCTTCCCCCATGTGAGCTTAACATAGTTACTAAGTAATTTATATTGTTTATTTCAAAATAGTTGACATCTTATTTCCATTGACAGCTTATTTTCATTCTTCAAAGAATGTGCGGAAGATGGTAGACAAAACCCACTACACCGATGGCTCCGAATTAACTTATAGGAAGAAAAATCATCTGATCGCATCTTGTACTGATCTTGAGAATTACAATGTCTACAATCGAACTCCTCAACATTATGGTCAATATGTGCCACTAGTGCATGTGTTGAACTACGGTAACTACCATGAAGATACCCTGGTAAGATTTTTTACTATTACGACATCCGTGCATCTTTTTGCGCACTTCTAAAACTAGTACATCATTGCTAACTACGAAGTTATTACTATGTTTTTCAACAGATAATCCCGAATGATTGTGTGCCTCATCTGATGTATACGCACGGTATCCTTCATGTTTTGAACATACAACCAGGTCTTCCTACGAATCTGAACTGTCCATACCGGGTTTCTAAAAGAAGTGGAGACATGACAATCAAAGAATGGAAAAAAATGTATGGACAGTCGTAAGGAGCTTCTTGGAAGCAAAAGGCAGCGAAGCGCAAGAATTGGAGACAGGATGATCTCCATTCTTCATAATGGAGAGTCAGGGTCTATATTATTTTATGCTATTTTACCTTAAGGGTGTTTAGGTCCTACCTGATACTGATGATCATGTGCTAAGAACAATTATGTAGGGTTGGGTTCGATGACTATGAGGATGATGATAGTATGACTTATTATTAATAACGAGTAGAAGTTGTATGATGATGCATGATTAGTAGGACTTGTTATTATATATGATGATGTATGATGCGAGCATGCATGAGTTATTATATCAGCGGGTGAAATGAACATAGCAGCAGCGTTGGTAAACCAAGGACGAAGATATAAGAGAGGACACTTCTCTCTATTAGCTAGCTAATAACAACCTAAAAATAACCCCCAAAAACCCCTAAAGCAGCCACTTTTTCTTTAAAAAAAGAAGAAAAACATCGCCTTTTGGTCTCGGTTGGTGCCACCAACCGGGACCAAAGGCCCCCCTGCCTGGGCTCGGCGCACCGGCCACGTGGAGGACCATTTGTCCCGGTTCATGTTAGAACCGGGACTAAAGGGGGGAGGCATTAGTAATGACCCTTTAGTCCCGGTTCAAGAACCGGGACTAAAGGCCCTTACGAACCGGGACAAATGCCCTGTTTTCTACTAGTGTTAGTGCCAGTGCTTCTGCTGTTAGAACGTCAGCACACCAGCCAATCCTCCAACTTCCGCCAACAATGAACCTTCCTTTGTCATCACCGAGGACTGCCCCCGCCATGCCTCTAAGCAGATCATGGTCAAAAGAAGCATCCACGTTTAGCTTCACAAAGCCCATAGGAGGATTAAACCATCCCCTGTTTTACTGACTGTCTTAGGGGAGTTTGCTTTACATAGTTTGTCGTTATAGCACGAGCCCCCATCGAAGTTTGATTTGCATCTTGAGACTTTCCTTCATGAACCAGTTGACGTCTATCCCACCATAAATACCAAGTTGTTATAACAATCAATTCACGTGTGTTTTGAAGTCCCAACACAGATATTTCTTGATCTGGCATAAGTAGTAAAAATTCAAGAACTGCCTCTCTTGCTCGGTCGACAACACAAGTTCTATTGATCACCTTATACAATCCTAACTTATCCCAGACCTCTTTTGCCTTATCACACAGAAACAAGACGTGTTTTGTGTCTTCTAGCCCATTTGAACGTGATGGGCAGATGGGCGAGACTTTCATATGTCTATTGGCGAGCGTAACACGACATGGGAGGGTTCCATCGAATGTACGCCAGATGAAGATTTTTACCTTTGCCGGACAAGATAACTTCCATATCTTACTCCAAATAGGATTAGCATTGGATCTACCCATACCATTGCTATGTTGCAATTTCCTTCCATGTTGTTGATTCCATTCCTCCCAATAAGCCAATGTTCAACAAACAATCCATTTTTGTGTAATTCGAAGCAATGAAGTCTGACATGTCATGCATCGGAAGGGCGCAAGCACCCTTTGAGCATCAATTGGCCACAACGTTTGTCTCATCAAGTATTCATCCCAATAACTCGTGATTGGATCAATAAGATCAAAGACCTTTGCCAAAAATTGCCCCCTTCTAGGAGTAATTATTTTCCTATTTGCACAATTCGTGATCCATGCATCTTCCAACTCGCAAGATATAACCATTCCTTAGAGAGTTAACCCCGCAAGAATGCTTTTTGCCAAGTAAAAGAGGAACCCTTCTTTAAATTTGCATTCAATAAATCGCCATTCGGGAAGTATTTAGCTCTCAAGATTGTGGCACATAATGATTTCGGATTATCAAGCAACCGCCACGCTTGCTTGGCTAGCAAAGCCAAATTGAAACCATGTATATCTCGGAATCCCATTCCTCCTTGGTCTTTTGGGACACACATCTTCCACCATGCCATCCATCCAATGCATCATTTTCTGATTGTCCTCGTCACCCCACCAAAATGTTCCTAGTGCTAAAGATGAAGTTAATGTTGCATGCTTTCATCCTTCCCCTGGAGGTGCTCTTGTCTATGGGACTAAGGTGAACCAACAACTAGATCATCAACAAAGGTGGTGTATTATTTGCATTGTCGATGCTTTTCCACTGGTTTTGAACTATATGAAGGGAAACTTAGGATCCTGCAACACAATGGCGCAGGCACTGCAATCATAGGGCTAAATTTCTTTATCAAGGACAATATGCTTGAGGTAGCAAGCTCCCTTCCTAAGAGCTTGTTCATCTATGATTATGCCTCTTGTTTGCGTCTTCCCCTATGTTTGTTTGAGAAGCTTCGTTAAGGAGGTTTTAGAAACCTGCATTGAGGTGTTTGTCCTGAGCATATCAGATTTTTGAGTGAAAGGACGTGGATGTCGACTAGAGGGGGTGGTGGTGAATATGTGGTTTAAAAACAACTACGTTTTAGGCTTGAACAAATGTGGACTAAAACTAGCGTTTAATTTGTCAAGCACAAAACCTATTATACGAGGATCAACTATGTGCACCACCAACTTATGCTAAGCAAGATAAACAACTATGTGATAGTTAGATATATAACATGAAGCAATATGGCTATCAAAAAGTAAGTTCATAAGTAAAGGGCTCGGGTAAGAGAATAATTGAAGAATGCGGAGACAACAATGTATCCCAAAGTTCACACCCTTGCAGATGCTAATCTCGTTAGAGCAGTATGAAGACACAATGCTCCCCAAGCGCCACAATGGCTCACCGGAACTGTATTCTTCTCATGCCCTTGCATAATGCAAAGTGTCGTGACTCCACTAAGGGACCCTTGAGGGCAGTCACCGAACCCGTACAAATGGAGACCCTTGAGGGCAGTCACCAAACCCGTACAAATTGCCCGGGGCAAACTCCACAACTTAATTGGAGGTTCCCAAAGCGTCCCGAAGCTTTACACCATAATGATTGAGCTCTGGAACATCACCAACCGTCTAGGGTGTCGAAGCATCCAAGAGGAACAAGCTCTAGGGTACCAAGCACCCAAGAGTAATAAGCTACTCAACTTTCACTTCCACGAATCCTCATGGAGAACTCAAACGGATGCACCAAATGCAATGGCAAGAGCAACGAAGTGACCAAGTCCTTCACTACCAAATTCCACCAAGCAACTAATGGTATGGAGGAACATGAGAGGGAAGAACAAGGAAGAGAATACAAAAGAACTCCAAGATCCAGATCCAAAGGGTTCCCCTCACTTAGTGGAGAGATGGATTGGTGGAAATATAGATCTAGATCTCCTCTCTCTGTTCTCTCAAAAAGACGGAAGAGCCATGGGAGGAATAGAGAGAAAGCAAGATCCAAGAGGTCAACAACGGTGGGGAAAACTTGCTCAAGTTTTGTCCTTATGTATGGGGAAAAAGACCCCCTTTTATAGGACCCCACGAATCTAACCATTACAGAAGAACACTGGAGCGGTTGCCACTCCAGGCAGTAAAAACCGGCACCTGTGGACCGGCTACAAGCGTGGCCATGGCGAACAAAGCGGTAGAACCTCTTGGTTGCCTGGTTCTACCGATTATCATTAATTAACCGGAACAACCACTCGGCCACTTCTCGAGCACAACTGCCAAACCCATGGGAATCACCCCTCGAGCGGTAGTTGGACTTGTACCTTGTCCGGTAGTACCGCTCATTGAGTGAGCAGTACAGCTGCTAGAGTATGCGGTACAACTGTCTAGCCGTGCATAGTTGTGTCCACTCCATAAGGAGCTGTACAAGCGCTAGCACATGTGGTATAACTGGCCCAGGCAGAACTACAGAAACATGTAAGACCAAAGTTGCAATAACTCCTGCAAATGAACTCAGATTTTGACAAACTCAAACTTGATGGAAAGCTAATGACGAGAGATGTCAAATCACGACTGGATATATTCAGAATTAGAAATAGTAATATGCCAATGATATAGATGTGTGAAACCTCCATAAGTGAAGAACCGACAAAAACCACCAACATCGAAAACATAATAGAAGATGCATATGAAATCTGTTTTCGATGAACTTGAGCTTGTCATGAAGAAAATCACAAGCTCCAAAACCTTATTTAGATACATTAAAACTGCACACTTTTCCAGCCCTCACAAGCCATCAGTGTTTCCCGCCGTCGGATCACCACTTTTAGGCAGTTTTGGCCATTAGATTAGCTCTTAATCCCATCTCTGGTCGCTCTGATCGATAAAAACAAGCACTAACATCTTGGGTCGCTGCTCTGATGACAATTTTGGGCGTTGGGTATTAAATTGGGCTTCAGTCTCCACTAAAGGCAGCCCATGTAGCTGACTGGATTGAGATACAATACAAGGGTGTCCCGTGTGCTACCTTAACCACACCTGACACCTCACCCCTTCCAATCCCTAAAAAAACCTTCCGACCTCCCTTCTCTCGCGCCTCTTCCTCTCCTATGCCGATCACACCTTTGACGGCGGCACTTCTTCCTCCCCCACGTGGATGGCAACCACGACGGTGATACATCAGTTTCCCCACGCTCGTAGCGGCCCTTCCATGCACAGGCTCTAGGGGCGCGCACAATGCCTACGCCAGTGGCGGGAACGCCGGTCCTGTTCCCGTGGAACCACATCGGTCAGCGTAGTCCCGTCGCCACCGTCTAAGGAGCGCAACGGCGATGAACAAATCCAGATCCACATGTAGATTGTTCTGTCCTTTGAACGTGCAACAGATTTCGAGATCCAGGTTGTTCGTTAGATTGACATGTTGATTTGGAGTTTAACATGCATCTACGTCGAATCTTGGCAGGTGACCCTGAACTTGGAGAATGAAACCTCGTACAAGAGCTGGTGATGACCCCTAGGTTGGTAGTTCTGGTACGTGTGTTAACTCCATAGAAAGAGGAAAAGCTGCATTCAGCTGATGGATCATGCCTTCATGCGTGAATTATAATCATTTACTATAGGTATATATTTTTGGCATGATGATTTGAGTGTTGATCTGTACCTTGTAATAGGCTAATAGGTTTAGTAATTACTTCGGGCAGTAGATTAGTCGTTCTGCTCATATAGTCTATATGTGGGCAGAAACATGTTTTGTGTTTGCCGGCATTTTGGTATTGCCCCCCAAAGGCCTGAACTCGAATAATGTGTCCTGTTATCTCAGTAATGAGATCCGGGTTGATTCCAATTGAAAGCAATGCACAGAGTATAATTAGAAACTTGGTATGTTGTATGCATATTTTAGAAACTAATATTTTCATGCATGGTTGGTGGTAGATATTGATATGTCGCGGAAAAAATTTTTTACACTTAGTATAATTAGAAATAGGATTCAGTGAACACACAGGATGACCCATTTGAAATATGTCTTTTTAAGTCAAACTAGAAATATAAGCTATTTCTGCCGAATTTAGGACTTCAGGTTGGATAGTCTCTCTATAAGAACTGAACGCTTATGTGCTATAGGTATATGAATTTGTTTTGTACTGCCTTTTCCGTTTTGACATGCGAATGTTTCCTTTCTTATGTTACAGATTCAGAAATAAGAAGTTGCCCTAATAGATTTTTCAACCATTGTACCATTGCATCATGATGCTTTGAAAGATGATGCAACTATGATCAATATTCAGATGATCTCTTTCAGCTTAACATGTTCGAAATATTGAACAGTGCTATTTTACTATGAGCTGACCCTGATCCTCTTAAACTATCTTATCATACATTGATGTGCCTTTTAGTTTTGTAATTTGCCGCTAATATTTCTACTTGTGTGGCTATTTTTAGGTTTGAAGTTGATTGGTCCTTTTTTAGGCCGGAGTTTATCTGTCCTGAATGAAGGTCTATTGGGATCCTAAGCATCATATTGGCTCGTTGTGACAACAATGAATATTCAGAAGCGTGGTAGGTTGTCCATATCATCTCCAATTTTGAAAGAATATATGTATTACTTCTTAATCAAAGAAAATGAGCATACATGTGTGTTTTCTGGACTTGATTTTACAATAAGATGTTTTTTTAACTGTAGTTGGACAATAAGATGATGATTGTAAGTCCCACCTGTTAATTCATAATGAGGTCTCTAAATTTCTGTTTTTTCACTCGATAGGTGATGTACAATGCTTTCTGGTATGAGATTGCTTGTCAACAATTTTGTTGCATCAGTCTCATCTCAATGATGTTCACATTTTTTTATTATTATATGCAGATTTTGTCTTTATTTTCTCCGTTCTTTCGTTGCTGAGCCAAATAGTATAAACATATTATTGAACATGCTTTGGCGGAAACATCAAACAAGACTATTTATTACAAAGTTGCAGATGGACTCGATTGATATGGTGGCTCAAATGAGAACACTATATGCAAGAAGGATCAAATTATGAGTGTATAGTTTTCGCACTAGCTTTTCTGGGATTTCCTTTTGCTAACACCCCGCTATTTAGGATTTTTAGAGCATGATGATTTGCATGCATCTTCCCTTTAGGTGTCACAAGGTATTGATGTTCGACATCAAAGGTGCATAGGATATTGTTATATCGTTGCCCGCCGATATCTCATAAGATACATTACTTATTTTGTATTTGCCTTGCAATTTTGCAATCTATCACAATGATATGATCTCCTCGTATAAAAACGAACAAAAAGTAGGTTACGGCAGGAATGATTCTCACAACCATTTTTCAATTGTGCATTTCCTTATTTTGCTCACAGTTTTGCTACTCAAGGTTTGATGAGCATGACGACTTCCAGGACTTCCCTTTTAGGTGTTGCAAGGTAATGATGATGTTTCACTTCCATTGTTGCAGAACATATGGTTCCTTAGAGATCAATCTTCCATGGTAATTTCTTGTGCAGTTGTCATTTCTGTCATTTCTTCCACTGAATGTGGTGGCCCCTTTCTTAGATGCTTGCAAAGGTTTCATTATTGCACCATGTACTCAATTGAACTACCAAAACGTCTTACATTTATATTAGGAACAGAGGGAGTAATGCTTATCATATGTCTTGGCATTAGTAATTAGTTGTATTTACTATGAATGTTGTTGTACCAATTGCAAGCTAACTTGTATACTTTTATGGTTTTGCAGACTATATATGAGATTTATTTTGATTACTCACTAATGTATTGTTAAGTTTATGAAAATTTAAAATGTATCATGTGATTACATATTTATGAAAATTCAGATCATTTCATTGTACAAACTGACGGGCGCGGCAACGCGCGCCATCAATGATCTAGTATAGAGAAAAGCCAAACAAGAACCAAGAAAGCTGATGCCAAGGATGCAAAAGGTTTGAGATCTCTCTAAACGATATGATCAAGCTACTCACTGAGAGACCCCCCTGATACTAGGACTGTCGATCCTATAACCCGGTCCCCCAACTAACATCATGAGACCAGTAAGATATAAAACCTATCAAGGTTCCCCTCAAGTTGGACCACCTTTCGTGATTGTGTTGGCTTGCTGAAGACTAGTAAATTGCTCCCCATACTCTACTATGGGTGAGCCTCTCATAGGCACATCTTCACATGTCCATTATCAATTTATCACCATAATGGACGGCAAGCTTCAAGCATGTGGTCTCTTTGTAATGCTCCACTTGAACTTGCGCAACGCAACCTTGATGACGGTCACCACTTGGTGTTATCATCCATGGGTTATATGAGATCTTCCTTTTGATAAAATCCCATGGAACAATACCTAATCCCACATAGAAACCTCACATAGATATTGGCTTAGTACACAAAGCGTAATAGACAATATTTACCATACCATGGGATCACTTGATCCCACTCGGTACATCTTCTAAGCTTTGTGTGTTGATCAACTTGAATCCACTCTTTGTACCTGACTTGATCAACCTTGTATCTTATCTTCTCTCTTCGTAAAGAAGATGTCTTCAAGATAACCATGAATGTTCACACAATTTTCTTCTTCAAGACATGCTTGCAATAGGCTCAACTCTCGTGTAACCAATCTTTGGATAACGCATTGAATAGCACCTTGGTCAACACGTAATCTCCTTCTTATAACCTTGAAACCAATAAATGATCTTCAAGCAATGCCTATGGACAAACCCTTCAAATATAACTCAAGGCAACCATTAATCTATACATTGTCATCAATTACCAAAACCAAACATGGGGGCACCATGCTATTTCACCGAGCGATGGACTTTTTCATAAAAGTTGAGAGAAGATGGGCGATATTCTCTATCTTCACATTTACCTTGATCAAGTGTCGATTGTATTATTGTTTATTTATGTGGTGTCATTTACCTAAACTGCCAAGGATGTTATTCTGCCACTTGTACTTGTTTTGGCTAGCATGATATAACTTTGTTATATCTTGCAGGTTCAAAGGCACACACACTAGAAGATTGAATGATCATTTGCAGAGTTAATTGCAGGAAACTACCATATTTGGTTAGGTATGTGGAAAACTACATGGTCTCTAACTTTTCTGCCAAGTCAATTCCTTACTACCAGGACTGAAAGATCGTGGATGTCGCCTAGAGGGGGGGTGAATAGGCGCTTTTAAAATAATTACGGTTTAGGCTTGAACAAATGCGGAATAAACCTAGCGGTTAATTTGTCAAGCACAAAACCTACAACAACTAGGCTCACCTATGTGCACCAACAACTTATGCTAAGCAAGATAAACAACTAAGTGATAGCAAGATATATGACAAGAAACAATATGGCTATCACAAAGTAAAGTGCATAAGTAAAGGGCTCGGGTAAGAGATAACCGAGGTACGTGGAGACGACGATGTATCCCGAAGTTCACACCCTTGCGGATGCTAATCTCCGTTTGGAGCGGTGTGGAGGCACAATGCTCCCCAAGAAGCCACTAGGGCCACCGTAATCTCCTCACACCCTCGCACAATGCAAGATGCCGTGATTCCACTAAGGGACCCTTGAGGGCGGTCACCGAACCCGTACAAATGGCAACCCTTGGGGGCGATCACCGAACCCGTACACTTTGGCAACCCTTGGGGGCGGTCACCGGTACCCGTCAAATTGCTCGGGGCGATCTCCACAACCTAATTGGAGACCTCGACGCTTGCCCGGAGCTTTACACCACAATGATTGAGCTCCAAGCACCACCAACCGTCTAGGGCGCCAAAGCACCCAAGAGGAACAAGCTCAAGGGCATCAAGCACCCAAGAGTAATAAGCTTCTCAACTCGTAACTTCCACGTATCATGTGGAGAACTCAAACCGATGCACCAAATGCAATGGCAAGGGCACACGGAGTGCCCAAGTCCTTCTCTCCCAAATCCCACCAAAGCAACTAATGCTAGGGAGGAAAATGAGAGGAAGAACAAAAGAAGAACATGAAGAACTCCAAGATCTAGATCCAAGGGGTTCCCCTCACTTAGAGGAGAAAGTGATTGGTGGAAACGTGGATCTAGATCTCCTCTCTCTTTTCCCTGAAGAACTAGCAAGAATCATTGGAGGGATTGAGAGTTAGCAAGCTCGAAGAAGGTCAACAATGGGGAAAGAACACAAGCTCAAAGGATAAGGTTGAATGGGGAAGAAGACCCCCTTTTATAGGAGCTCCTGAATCCAACCGTTATGCTCACAGCTTGCACAGAGCGGTACTACCGCTCCAAGGAGCGGTACTACCGCTAGGGCGGTAGTACCCCTTCAAAACACAACATCGAGGAGGCAGAAAGGCTAGAAGAACCATCAGAGCGGTAGTACCGCTCGTCCTCATGGTACTACCGCTCGACCTCATGGTACTACCGCAAATGGTAGCGGTACTACTGCTTGCGAGCGGTACTAAAAAAAATACTTCTGTGCCTACTTCCGCTGAGCAAAACACGAGATTTTGGTCCGGAGCGGTACTACCGCTTAGGAGCCGCGGTAGTACCGCTCCAGAGCGGTACTACCGCTCAGGAGCCGCGGTAGTACTGCTCTGGAGCAGTAGTAAAAAATTACATCCGCTCTAGTCGCGGTTGTACCGTTGCAGCCTTTACCAAAACAACCACAACTTTTGCAAACGGACTCCGAATTCAACGAAACCAAGTTTGCTGGAAAGCTAGCGACAAGGGCTAACACAATATTGAAAGAAATACCAATAAGAAGCAAATGATAAAAGGCCCAAAGGAAAATGGTGAGAACCCTTCCTCGGATAAGACCGGTAAAACCTCTAACACCGAAAACATCATAGAAGACGCATGCGAACTCCGTTTTCGATGAACTAAAGCTTGTCATCAAGATGACCATAAGCTCTATGACTCACAAAGAGAACCAAACAAGAACCAAGAAACATGATGCAAGGATGCAATGGTTTGAGCTCTCTACTAACGATACGATCAAGCTACCAACTTGAGAGCCCCCCTTGATAGTACGGCAGACTATCCTATAACCCGGTCTCCCAACTACCACCACGAGACCGGTAAAATAGAAAACCTATCCAGGGCAAACCTTTGCCTTGCACATGGTCCACTTGAGCTATATGATGACGATCTTGACTCCCTCAAGTTGGACCACCTTTCTTGATTGCGTTGGCTCGATGAAGACTAGATGATTGCTCCCCCATAGTCCACTATGGGTGAGCCTCTCTTCGGCACATCTTCACAAGACCATTGACACCACAAAGGATGGAAAGATTCTCACTTGATCTCTTCGTGCTCCACTTGAACTTGCACACAACAATCATGATGATGCTCACCACTTGATGTCATCCTTTCCATGGGTTGTATGATATCTTCCTCTTGACGCAAGCCCATGGACACGTACCTAACCCCACATAGAACTCTCACATAGACCATGGGTTAGTACACAAAGTGCAATGGACAAATCTTACCATACCATGGGATCACTTGATCCCTCTCGGTATAACTTCTACGCTTTGTGAGTTGATCAACTTGATTCACTCTTGACTTAGTCTTGATCAACCTTGAATCTTTCCAACTCTCTTCATTTGGATGATGTCTTGAAGGTAAACATGAATGATCACACAATCTTCTTCTTCAAGACATGCTTGCAATAAGCTCAACACTAACATGACCAATCTTTCGATAATTCCTTAATAACACCTTGGTCAACTCATAAACTCCTTGAAACCAACACATGGACTTCAAGAAAAGCCTATGGACGAATCCTTCAAATATAACTCAAGACAACCATTAGTCCATAGAGATTGTCATCAATTACCAAAACTAAACATGGGGGCACCGTATGTTCTTTCAATCTCCCCCATTTTGGTAATTGATGACAATCACCTTTAAGAGAGTTCATACAAGGAATTATGCATCACCATGCAATGCAACAACCAATGATGCATGAGAATGAGATGCAAAAGCTTAGGAACCAAAACCAAAGCAAGGAGAAAACTCAGAAGACTTCTCCACAAAACTCTCTCAAACTCCTCCCCCATTGGCATCGATTGCCAAAATGGGTGAAAAGCTTAGAAGGCCAAAATAAATAGTGTTCCTCCATAAATTGTGTATCTCTCAAAAGAGAGTGGAATGCAATACACATATCCAATGGTAAATACTTGGAGGAAGACAAACTATATTGAGGCCCAAAGATTGCAAAAGAATGATATGCCACAAAGACATAACAAAGAGAGAAATAAGAAATCGAGCAATCAAAAGATACCAATTGAAGCAAGCAATCAAAGGATATCAATTGAACCAACTAGGCCAATGATCCTAAATGCCACAAGAATAAAGAAATTATGATAAGCGCAAAGGAGTGTTCTAAAGAAACTAGAGAAGCTCCCCATGATTTGTGCACACATGAGAATTTTTGTATTTTGAATACAAAGTGCACAAAATAGGATCATAGCTCCCCCAAAATCAATAGAAACTCACATGCAGTGCAAGTGAGCATATAGGAAACAAAGCCTAGCGCTTGCAATAAGCACATGGTTGAGCAAAATGTAAAAGAGGCAACTTAAGAATAGGCTCAACCAAAATGATGTGTGTGAGTCATGGCGAAGCACTTGAGAAGACTAAAATTAGGATGAGCATTAAGCATCAACATAGTCTTGAAAGAATGAGGCACACGGTGCAAGGCCTATCATTCCCACACACAATTGGCAAAAGGGTTCACAAGCTTACTAATAAGCAAAAGAGAACCTATGCTTGTGACAACCCGTGGTGAAGATAGACGATGAGAGGCTCATCAAAACGAGGGATACCAATTAAGATGGCAAAAGCCTCGTAAAGATAAGCAAGAGGAAAATAATCTTCACCACACAAGAGTGCAACAAGATGCAACGATAGAGGACACGCACTCAAGGCAAAAGCTTTCACGGAGCCACCAAAGAAATAACATACAAAAGACAAGGTGGACATGAAAGAAAGGATATCAACTAGAGATGTAGTTTCTCTCAAGTGTAAAAGGTTCTATGTAGACGAAATCATGATGATATATATGTATCTACAAAGAAGTATGTACACCCGAAATAGTTACAATCATGAAGGAACATGATATCCAAAAGGAAGTCATACATATACCAATAAGATATTTGCTTGGAAGCATAGCACATAGCTAGATATGGTCTTATTGTATATAAATGAATTCCAACCACACGAACATCAAAGACATCACAACTAGCAACAAGACATCATTGTTGAGATGCTTTGAGATGGGAAACAAGTATCACAAGATATGAAATGAATATCATGCCAAGATACAACCTACACAAGGTTGAATGCAAGAAGGGAAAGCATGAATAGATACTTGTTACCGAGATATCATTGGAAAGAAGTAGTAGATACCAATTGAAGGTAGATAGTAGTTCATTGATCATCCTAGCTTGACTCCAATATGCACATGGTGACAACACCTTCCTTGAGAGTGAGCCGAGCATCCAATGCATCTCCAAATGTTCCTAGAACAACAACACAAACAAAATGGTACTCAAACTCATCGGGACCAAATAGTTAGAAACACCAATACATAGGACAAACTCCACATAAATATGTGCATATAGATATGAAAATGAATTTCATGCACATCTCATGCAAATTGAGACTAGGTGGAGTTTCCCCTATATATTGAGTTAAAGAAAGAAAGCAAGCCAAATAAAATACATGAAGTAAACATGCATGCTCAAGACTTCCAAAACCCGAAACCAAAAGACAAAGAAATGCCAAGTGAAAAGGATACCAAATGGAGAAATCATCACTTGGAAGATATCATTAAAGATACATCAAGGAATGAGATATCCATTGATACACACTAAATTAAAGATGTCAAACTCCCAAAGAGAGGATGGTTCAAAACAAACCAAGCTCTCAACAAAGTTTCATGATGGCACAAGGTACCAAAAGAAAACGGCTTGCCTTCCACCAACACACACTTGATAAGGATCACAAGAAGAGTGTTCTAAAGAAAATAGGATAGCTCCCCCACGAGTTGTGTACTATAGAGAATTTGCTTTTGAATACAAAATGCACAAGGTGGGAGCACCACTTTCACTATATCTAGAAAACACTAGACAAGAACAAGAAATTAACAAGATCCACAAGTGGTATGGAAGACAACGGGAGTTGACACAACCCTTGGAAAGAGAAAAGGCAAATAAAAACAAAAGCCAATGTAAAGATGATCAATAAATTCTACCACGCATAAGTGACTACCAATTGTCAAAAGACAAGAAGTATTTGGAAATAATTCCCAGTGGTAGATAACAAGGATATCCAATATCATCTTCACAACAAACACAAGCAAATTGCCACTTGTAGAGCTAACATGTCACCTAGGAACAATATAATTTACAATATCAATTCTAGGAGACAATATCTCAAATGTACACATTTTCTAGGCTTGTAATATGCACATAGCATATTACTCCCCCATAATGTGATACCAATAAGAACTTAACAAGAGGCAATAAGAGGATCCAACACGAGATAATCAATGGAATTTTTAGAATTTGAATTTCTCATGAGAGATATACCACCTAGCGACTAGATAATCTTGTAATATCAATACTAGATGGTATTCCTCATGTACACACATATATAGGATTGTGAGGTGCACAAAGCACATCACTCCCCCAAAATGGGATGTTCCATTGATCTCTCACATGAGCCAACTAGGATACAAACAAGAAGCAAAAGGGCTCAACGCACGACGCACACGTACATGATGTGCAAACCAACACACACATACTTGATTGCTTAAGATAAGCAAGTTGGAAGCGCAACATATACAAACACATGCAAGGAACAAAACCAAAACATGCAAGGGGGCAAGTAACATTCCAAGTAAACAATTTAAGTACAAGTTACCGCAAGGAGGCACATTGGATATAAGATAGAAACTTGATAATCCAATTGACTTGGCTTGATACAATAAGAATGATGAAGTCCCCTTAATTCTTCATAATGTAGCCAAGTCTCCAATGCCCTCCAACAACACCTATTGATCAAGATTGAGCTTGTTGGTCCCCAACCAAGTTGGGTCCTAAGAGGTTAGTCATAATAGGCTTGGCAACCCAAATGGTTCTTTTCTTGACACCACTTTGAGTACCAACAAACTTGGCAAACACATTGACAACCTTATCCTTCCCAAGAGAATAGATATCATCAATAGTAATTGGGTTGGATAAGTTACCACTAGTGCATGAAGAAGCGACATGGCCTTTATCACGACATAAGTAGCAACACCTACTCTTCACTTTCTTCTCACTTGATTTCTCAACAAGAGAAGCATTAACTTGAGTCTTCTTGAGAAGAGGCCTTTCTTCAACTTGAGGTTGAGCATGAGATTGAACTTGTGCCCTCTTCCCTTGTTGCTTGACACTAATGGCCTTCTTCTTCAATGGGCAAGATCTAACATGATGCCCTTCTACTTTGCACTTGAAGCAAACAATCTTGGCCGAATTCTTGACTTGTTCTTGGCCCTTCCTTTTGTTCATCTTGGACTTCTTCTTCTTATTGGAGTTGAATCAAAGTCCACCTTTGTCATTGGGGGATTTTTGCACACTCAAGATATTGTTGAGTCACTACAAGAAATATGTCAACTTGTGACCACCACTATTGGTCACTGAAAGGTCACAAATTTTCATTTACGACCTTTTTGTGACCAAAAACAGAAGGTCAAAAGCTGGCCGTCGTAAACTGACTATAGCGACCTTTCTTCTGGAATGGTCAAAGACGTTTACGACCAAAATATTCCTACTGTGGCGTTTTGGTCACTAGCAACCTCCCCAGGCCACGTAGGCATCCAGCGTAGCAAGCTGATGTGGCACAAGATTCAGCTCGGTCCAATTCGGTTTTCTACATGGGCCGAGCCCATTAATTCAGCCTTTCTATATTTTTTTCATGTCAATTTTTGGTCGATTTCATGGGCCTAGCCCAATGTTGTAGCCTTTTTTATTGTTGGCCCATGGCCTTTTATTATTTATTGCTTTTCTATTTTCAGCCATTATATATTCAAGCTGGTCCCACTAGTCAAATGGGTCCCACTTGTCATGATCATCTCTCAAATTGGTCCCACATGTCAGAAATGTACAAATTTGACAGATTATTTTCATAAGTGGACCCATTGGTCAAGTTTCCATTTCACAAGTTTTCAGATCACATACATAATCAAAAAGAACACATAACTTTCATCAGATATACCACTAAATAAATCTATTACAATCTTTACAACACATATATGCTACAATATGCTACTCTTTACTAAGTAGAACTTGACGGCTTCACACTTCACGGCTTCACACTTGCTTCACACTTCACACTTGAGCATCTGTAAAAGAGGAACAACCACAAATTTAAATCTCAATTGCAGTATAGGCCATATGCAGAAGCAATTCAAAGTCGAAACAACATCAATTAAAAACACGCGCACAGAAACATAGGAGTCAAAATGCAGTATAGGACCTGGACAAGGAAACTCCTGTTATCAAATCAACACACAGCTTGTAGCAAAACAGCAATAGAATACATTATAATGAGAGTAAGCTTGAATCAAACAGCACAGAAACATGTGTATATCTCATGTGAGCATCATGTTGTGGTTTTATTAAACAATGATACAGCAACAGAATACAATATCTTCAATGCAAATTATGGTACTTGTAGCAAAACTGCATAAGCTTTGAATTTTCAAAGAATAAGTTCGAAAGAAAGTATAGCAGTGCGTAAGCTCAGGTTATCTGGGTTGTTGACCAGAGGTGCCTTCCACTTTGCCCTTGTTGTTCAGGTTCTTGATATTCTGAATACACAGAAATCTCAGCTCAGAACTTATAATACACATCGCTGCTTGTCTAAGCAAATAGACTACCTAGTCATATTGGCATGAGATAGTTCATGGTGTACCTTTTGTTTCCATGGCCCCTTGAACTGGTTTGGAATGGTTGGAGTTGTCCATTTCCCATCTTATACAATCTGCACCTTCAAATAGAACAAATATATGTCGAACATAGATGAGCAGAAAATACCAACTAATCAACGAAAAAACTAACGTGCAGATAGTACTCAAACAAATCAAAGAGGAAGGAAACAAGACATCTGCTTTGCTAGCTAGGAGTGGGTAAACTGAAACATGAGCATGTTGGCCTAACATTGTCGTAACAGCCGGATGGGATGAAGCGTCGTTCTAAATAAAAGGAAAGGCGGCGGAGAGGCTAGTGCATCGTCCGATGCGCCTGCCTGCCTCAGAGATGAAGGCAAGACTAGCGGAATTTGGCTGCCATCAATTAGTTGAGCCATAAGATTGGTTAGTCTAGCAAGCATATTAATGTTTGAACGATTCAGCATTGATAAGGTTTTTACAACAAACATGTTGGCATCATGAGGCTGGCACATGCCGGATCCAGACAGAGACAAGCAACAAGACCCCCACCCACTACTAAGAAGTAGAGCATCTAACAGAACTGCGAGAGATGAAGCAAGCAAGGGGAGGCCAGCAATTCAGTTTGCCAGGAGCAGTAACAGGTTGGATAAGAATTGGGAGGCCGACAATTTCAGTCAATGGCAACAGAAAAACTGCAGCAGGCTCTCCGTGAAAAACAAAGAGGCCAGCTCTGTATTTGTTGTTGTTCACAACTTCACACAGATTATATGCACAACATGTCAACTTATTCGAAGCAAGCAACAGATTATTTGGGACCAAAGCAATGTCTGCATTCTAATAGTAGTACAAATTAAGCAAAGACACCATAGCAGAATGGAAGCTCCAAACTGCTGTTGCACAAATTTGAAGAGATGAACACGTACAGAGCATATGCATCCATTCTACTGTACTACAAAATGAACCAAAGACAAGATGCATTCAAGAAGCATTCATCCATAGCAGGACAGAAGCAAGACAAACTGTTGCTCCACACAGTCAGTCGTTGTCAGCTACTGCTCCATACAAGACGCCAAAGACAAGTTAGCAACGACCAGTTTATCGCGCATGAAACAAAAGCACTCCCTCGGAACAGGGCATATGC
This sequence comes from Triticum timopheevii, assembly GCA_963921465.1. Taxonomy (NCBI): domain Eukaryota; kingdom Viridiplantae; phylum Streptophyta; class Magnoliopsida; order Poales; family Poaceae; genus Triticum; species Triticum timopheevii. The sequence goes on from OY997267.1 coordinate 600,709,867, forward strand.
AGAGTGCAGGGAAATAGAGTAAGCCGTATGCAGAAATGAAAGAACAGTAAGCAATCTAACAACATTATTATCTTTCTAGCATGAATATGTGAGCACATACTAAGTAGCATCAGCAGAAGATTAACTGAAATGACACTCCAGAAGATAAACTGAAATTACAAGGAACTACTCTCTGCTTTGACAACAGAAGGTATACTCACACATTTATATTATATTGTTGGTACAGGAAATATGCCATAAAGCATATAAGCATACACACAAGATACTTAGGCTACTAATCGACTTCCAAAGCTATTTACAAATAAGCAATGCCTCATTCCCACTGTAGAAATCATCAAAGGTGGATGTTTTATCTGTGCTCGCATAAAATTCTTTTCAGATTTGTATCCATAAGACAAAGCAGTAGTAATTCAGTTTGCAACACTATAGATTGCTCTGAAAGTGGACCACAAACTGTACATAATTAGGACAACCGGCAAACAAATGAAGAAGTACAATGTTTGTAATAGCAAAGTTAGGAGCAGAAATGTGTAATGTTATCGGTTGTAACAGCAAAGTTAGGAGCATATAAGCAAACAGGTGCCAACCCAAGTTTCTACTGGTAAAGCAAGCATCACCAATGCAATGTGTAATGTTATCGGAGGAGGGGCCGAATGCGCATACTTCTCTGTGAGGTTGGGATCGCTAAAAGGGTTGGAATCGTTGGAGTAGCCCGACACCGCGTTGGCCTTCATCTTCTTGGCCACCTTCTCGGCCTGTAGAAGCAGCACCATCGACAAACAAGTTAGCAACGGAAACCCTAGGCGCGGGGCAGGAAGGCAGCCGAGCGGAAACCCCCACCTTCTTCTGCGCCTTCTTGGACATGTACTCCAAGATCTGCTCCTCAGTGACGCCCCCGCGCTTGGCGCTCCCGCTCCGCCTCCTTCGGCGGTCCCCGGAGTCGGAGCCGGAGCCGAACGCCTGCGAATCGCTCACGCCGCTGGAGGAGGAGGAGGAGGAGGAGGACGGGGCGGCCTTGCGGCGGCTCCTGCGGCGGTGGCGGCTCCGGCCTCGGCGGGGCGAGCCACCGGAGTCGGAGTCCGAGTCCGAGTCGGACGGCGACCGCCGCCGCCGCCACCGCGACGAGCTCCGGCTGCCCTCGGCATCGCGCTCCTTCCTAGGCATGTCGGCTACGGGAGGGAAAGGCGGTTGGTCATGGAGATTTGGCGTACCGATGGAGCCGAGCCGATTAACTGAACGAACAAATTGGGGCTGGCGGTTGGGTCGATCCAGTGATCCAGAGAGGAGGAGAGGAGGAGGAGTCGTGGGTTGGAGGGTTGGAGGGGATCGATCCATATGGATCTTGCCGGACAGAGGGCGCCAGAGGTGGTGGCGGATTGGAGGGGATCGATCCATATGGATCTCGCCGGACAGAGGGCGCCGGAGGTGGTGGCGGACAGAGGGCGCCGGAGGTGGCGGCGGCCAGGGAGGAGTGGAGCGCTAGGGCTCGAGAGAGAGAGAGGAGGGCACGAGGGGTTGGGTGCGGTTGGGTGCGTGGGAGGGAGTGCGGGTTGTGGGTTGGGCGACGTGGGTGAGACAGGCGGGTCGTTGGATCAGGAGCATCCGACGGTGATTAGGCACGATCCGCGTGAGATTCTCCTGGACCAATCAGAATGTAGTATATCAGTACTACATTTTTTGACCATCTAAATTGGTCGTAATCGACTAAAAGTAAGGTGCTAAATCATATTGGCTATTTTATGATCTGAAAAATAAAAATAAAAATAAAATACCTTCTCATGTTTCATCAAATTTGACCTTAGTTTTCAGGAATAATGACAAACCGAAATAAGACAAATATCTTTTAAAAGAGTTAGGAGAAATTAGTTTTTTAAATCATTTTCCATTTTTAAAGTGTCCAAAATGAGTTTTTTTCTGAAGGACATACTATATATTTGTTGTAAAATTTTACCAAATCAATTTTCTAAAATAATAGCCCATATATAATGCACAACTGCCAAATAGTTGAGTGTCCAAAGCTTTTATCCACCTCTCGTGAAAAAGACAAATATTCGTCGATTCAGCTGGAAGCGGGTCAAATTTGAACTGTAGCTACCTTGTAGTTTGCTCTTTATTTTTTCCAAAAATCATTTCTAGGTAAATAAGTATCTATTTAATCATAGAAACACCAAAAAAATTCCAAGATTCAACCACTAGCTAGGAACGGTCAAGCCCGCCGTTTTGACCGCATTTTGAAACGGGCATAACAAATTATCAAAAAATTGGAAAACCTTCGCATTGTGTCATTATATATGACCAAGTTTCCAGGAAAAATAATAAACATGTAATGCGGAAATTATTTTTAAAAAGTGTTCTCAGAAATGAGCTATCAAGTGTGAAGATTCATGGCTTTCAAGCCAAATGATCAATCTTATGGCCACATTCATGGCATAGTTTTTTCAAATGATCTCATATTGTGCACAAGGGTGCATATTGGAATTCCAAACAATGTTGCCTAAGGGAGTTTTCACTTTCTTTGCACAAAAAAACCATTTTTCATTTTTCGAGTGCCCAAAAGGAGGTTTTTTTGTGAAGGAACTACCGAATAATTGTTGCAAAATTGGACCAAATCAATTTTCTAAAATACTAGGACATATTTAATGCACAATTGACAAAATGGTTGGGTGCAAAAAGTTTTGATCCACCTCTCGTGAAAAAGACAAATTTCCGCCGATTCAGTTGGAAACGGGTCAAATTTGAACTGAAGCTGCCTCATAGTTTGCTATTTATTTTTTTCAAAAATCATTTCTAGGTACATAAGTATCTATTTAATCAGAGAAACACCAAAAAAATTCCAAGATTCAACCACTAGCTAGGAACGGTCATTCCCGCCGTTTTGACCGCATTTTGAAACGGGCATAAAAAATTCAAAAAAAATGAAAAAATTGGGAAACCTTCGCATTGTGTCATTATATGTGACCAAGTTTCCAGGAAAAATAATAAACTTGTAATACGGAAATTATTTTAAAAAAGTGTTCTCAGAAATGAGCTATCATGCGTGAAGATTCATGGCTTTCAAGCCAAATGATCAATCTTATGGCCACATTCATGGCATAGTTTGTTCAAATGATCTCATATTGTGCACAAGGGTACATCTTGGAATTCCAAACAATGTTGCCTAAGGAAGTTTTCATTTTCTTTGCACGGAAATTTCATTTTTCATTTTCCGAGTGCCCAAAAGGAGGTTTTTTTGTGAAGGAACTACCAAATAATTGTTGCAAAAATGGACCAAATCAATTTGATAAAATATTAGGACATATTTAATGCACTATTGACAAAATGGTTGGGTGAAAAAAGTTTTGATCCACCTCTGGTGAAAAAGACAAATTGTCGTCGATTTAGTTGGAAGCGGGTCAAATTTGAACTGCAGCTGCCTCATAGTTTGCTATTTATTTTTTCCAAAAATCATTTCTAGGTACATAAGTATCTATTTAATCAGAGAAACATCAAAAGTTTTCCAAGATTCAACCACTAGCATGGAACGGTCAAGCCCGCCGTTTTGACCGCATTTTGAAACGGGCATAAAAAATTCAAAAAAATCAAAAAATTGGAAAACCTTTGCATTGTGTCATTATATGTGACCAAGTTTCCAGGAAAAATAATAAACTTGTAATACGGTAATTATTTTAAAAAAGTGTTCTCAGAAATGAGCTATCAAGTGTGAAGATTCATGGCTTTCAAGCCAAATGATCAATCTTATGGCCACATTCATGGCATAGTTTGTTCAAATGATCTCATATTGTGCACAAGGGTGCATATTGGAATGGCAAACAATGTTGCCTAAGGAAGTTTTTATTTTCTTTGAACGAAAAAACCATTTTCCATTTTTCGAGTGCCCAAAAGCAGGTTTTTTTTGTGAAGGACCTCCAAAATAATGGTTGCAAAATTGGACCAAATCATTTTTCTAAAATACTAGGACATATTTAATGCACAGTTGACAAAATGGTTGGGTGTAAAAAGTTTTGATCCACCTCTCGTGAAAAAGACAAATTTTTGCCGATTCAGCTGGAAGCGGGTCAAATTTGAACTGCAACTGCCTCATAATTTGCTATTTATTTTATCCAAAAATCATTTCTAGTTACATAAGTACCTATTTAATCATAAATACATGGTATGGTGGCAATATGTCGAGGTATGGGCGGTGGCCGAGGCCCCCAACTCTAGAGCGTGTAAACTCGCATGCCCGCCGCATGGTCACCGCGTGACCGTGGCGTTGCCATGTGTTCTGGGCGGTCTAGGCATGTCTAGTGGGTTGGGCACTCCCCAGGTAGGTGCTAGGAAGAAAATTACAACGTAAGATTCTCACGAGGAGACCGATCGATGCTCAAACATGAATTAGCAGCTAAGTGTTTGATTAGCGGTACAGGAAATGTACATGGCTAATGGGCGTGAGTTTTGGCTGAGGATGATCAGTTACTAAGAAGACCGTCTTCACAAGTTTTTAGCTCAAAAGGAGGAGCCTAGGTGGTACTTGCTTTGCAAGCTACCACACTGGACATAAATACGAATGTTGAAGCTCAGCTCAAAATAATGAATGGATTGAGCTGTCATTTGGTGGAGGATGGTTATTTGGGCATAGGAAAGCACTGTAGAAAATGGATACTATTTGAAGATGCCAAAGTGGTACTTCCTTCACAAACTGTTGTTTTGAACAGAATAGGAAAATGAATATTTTCAAATTATTTTTGAACTAGGCAAGGAAGGTTTTTACATATTTGACAAAGATATGACCCAAAGAATTTATGAGATTTTTTGGGGAATTTTGGGAATTACAGAAATATAGGTTGCTTCACAACCTAGGCAAAACTGCCACATGGACATGACACATAGGCAAAACTGATGAGGTGGCGCCTAGTCATAGCAACCCACCACAATTTACAAGGCTATGACCATCTATATTGGTCGTTAACAACTAGAAATAAGGCAGCGGACTAGCGCTGTTTGCTTTATGACCATTTCGTGTAAGGAAATTATGACCTTTCTGACCAAAATGGTCGCAATGGTTTAGGGTTTGGAGCCCCTCGAACAGCTTTTGACCAATTGGTCTCAAATGGTCATAAATCTATGACCAATTCTTCCAGGGTCACTGACAGAAGGTCATAAGTTGACATATTTCTTGTAGTGAGTGTGGATTTCCCTTGATGACTCTTTTCCAAGTCTTTCTTCAAAGAAGTGACTTGGGCCTTGAGCTCTTTGATTTCCTCTACATGGTTAGTCTCAACACAAGTACTAGAGGAAGTATAAGCTTCATCGTTAGAGCAACAAGGCAAGAAAAGAAATTCATCACAAGATGTACCAACACTGTGAGTAGATGAATTACAAGGACTAGCACATGGCAATATACTATTTTGACTAGAAGTAGTGCTAGTGTCCACATGAGGCTCACTAGATGTTACCTTGGCAATCATGGCCTCATGAGCTATCTTTAGCACACTATGGGATACTAGAAGATCATCATGAGAGCTTGAGAGCTTTTCATGACTTTCTTCCAATTTCCCATAATTGCTAGATAGCACCTCAAGTTGAGGCCGTAGCTCAACATTCTCCTTCAAAATGGATGCTTCACAAGTAATAGAGTTAGTAGCATAGGCATCATCATTTACAACAATAGGAGAGGACAACTTGGCAAGCTCTTTTAAATAAGAAGCTTCAAGTTGGGCATGAGACTCGATGAGTTTGATGAGCTCACCCTTGATGACCCTTGAGCCATTTTCGAGGTGCTCAAAATCCTCAAGGAGTCTAGCATGAGAAACTTCAAGCTTAGCATTTTTAGTTTTGAAATCATTGGCCACCTCAAGGGCTCTATCGTGAGATTCCCTCGCTCTAGATAATTCTAGAGCAAAAGTCTCCTCAAGAGATTCGGAGGTGGTTTGTTCATGTTCAAGAGCTTGAGATAGCTCCGCGATCTCATTTGCGTAATCACGCCCATGAGCTTCCATTTTCTCAATGGTGGCCTCATGCTCCTCTAGATGAGATTCCAACTCCTCAATGTATTTCTTGCCATCAATGGCAATGGACATTATTTCCATGAAGTTGGAACGAGCAATTTTATTTTTATGAAGAGCTTTAAAAATCATTTCCCCCTTAGTTTTTAAGGAGGCAACATTATCATTCTCTTCATCATTATCCTCATCATCATTAGCATCAACATCATCATCAAGAGACATATTGGGGTACAAAGTAGAAGATACCTTTGACGCCTTAGCCATAAGGCAAAAAGCAATAGATGATGATGTAGGATCCCTTGAGGCACCATTAAACACCACATCTTTTTCCATGGAGTGTTCGGTTTCCTCTACATTGTTAGCACAATAATTCGAGGAAATAGATGCATTTTTATCATGGCAACAAGACATAGCAAGCATATCATCATGAGATTTAGTCAAGAAATTTCTACATGATATGCAAGGACTATCAACACAAGCATGTGAAACATTTGGAGTGCTAGAAGTGTTAAAGTCCAAAGATGAAGCATTGCAATAAGAAAGTGATGAAGGATTATCAACAATAAGCCCATTATCATCATTGCAATGAACACCACTACTCACCATGTCATTACCTTGTGGCAAACCACATGTAGGTGAAGTAGAAGAAGTTGAGAATACAATGCGGCCGGAGGTGGAGGGAGAACAATCATCCTTACAAAACTTGGACACACCATATTTATCTTGAAGCTTTGTCCACAACTCATGAGCATCCCAGAACAGCATGAGTTGAAATATAACTACATTGCTCAAAGCATCGAAAAGCACATTAGAAGCTTGAGCATTGAGATAAGAGTTTTTCTCATCCTCTAAAGGTAAGCTTTGGGGATCCTTTGGAGGAGAAAAACCCATATCTACAATTCGCTCTAAATTTGGGTCCATGACCCTAAAGAGATTAAGCATGCGAATTACCCAAACATCAAAATTTGTGCCATCGAAACTAAGAGTGTCAGAGAATCATAATCCCCTAGTCGACATCTTTACTCTCTAGGCGGTTAAGCCCAACAAAGAGAGACGAGGCTCTGATAACAATTGAAAGATCGTGGATGTCGCCTAGAGGGGGGGGGGGTGAATAGGCGCTTTTAAAATAATTACGGTTTAGGCTTGAACAAATGCGGAATAAACCTAGCGGTTAATTTGTCAAGCACAAAACTTAAAACAACTAGGCTCACCTATGTGCACCAACAACTCTTATGCTAAGCAAGATAAACAACTAAGTGATAGCAAGATATATGACAAGAAACAATATGGCTATCACAAAGTAAAGTGCATAACTAAAGGGCTCGGGTAAGAGATAACCGAGGTACGCGGAGATGATGATGTATCCCGAAGTTCACACTCTTGCGGATGCTAATCTCCGTTTCGAGCGGTGTGGAGGCACAATGCTCCCCAAGAAGCCACTAGGGCCACCGTAATCTCCTCATGCCATCGCACAATGCAAGATGCCGTGATTCCACTAAGGGACCCTTGAGGGCGGTCACCGAACCCGTACAAATGGCAACCCTTGGGGGCGGTCACCGAACTCGTACACTTTGGCAACCCTTGGGGGCGGTCACCGGTACCCGTCAAATTGCGCGGGGTGATCTCCACAACCTAATTGGAGACCCCTACGCTTTCCCGGAGCTTTACACCACAATGATTGAGCTCCAAGCACCACCAACCGTCTAGGGCGCCAAAGCACCCAAGAGGAACAAGCTCAAAGGCACCAAGCACCAAAGAGTAATAAGCTTCTCAGCTCGTAACTTCCACATATCACGTGGAGAACTCAAACCGATGCACCAAATGCAATGGCAAGGGCACACGGAGTGCCCAAGTCCTTCTCTCCCAAATCCCACCAAAGCAACTAATGCTAGGGAGGAAAATGAGAGGAAGAACGAAAGAAGAACACGAAGAACTCCAAGATCTAGATCCAAGGGGTTCCCCTCACTTAGAGGAGAAAGTGGTTGGTGGAAACGTGGATCTAGATCTCCTCTCTCTTTTCCCTCAAGAACTAGCAAGAATCATTGGAGGGATTGAGAGTTAGCAAGCTCGAAGAAGGTCAACAATGGGGGAAGAACACGAGCTCAAAGGATAAGGTTGAATGGGGAAGAAGACCCCCTTTTATAGGAGCTCCCAAATCCAACCGTTATGCTCACAGCTCGCACAGAGTGGTACTACCGCTCCAAGGAGCGGTACTACCGCTAGGGCGGTAGTACCCCTTCGAAACACAACATCGAGGAGGCAAAAAGGCCAGAAGAACCATCGGAGCGGTAGTACCGCTCGTCCTCACGGTACTACCGCAAATGGTAGCGGTACTACTGCTTGCAAGCGGTACTAAAAAAATACTTCTGTGTCTACTTCCGCTGAGCCAAACACGAGATTTTGGTCCAGAGCGGTACTACCGCTTAGGAGCCGCGGTAGTACTACTCTAGAGCGGTACTACCGCTCAGGAGCCGCGGTAGTACTGCTCTGGAGCGGTAGTAAAAAATTACATCCGCTCTAGTCGCGGTAGTACCGCTGCAGCCTTTACCAAAACAACCACAACTTTTGCAAACGGACTCTGAATTCAACGAAACCAAGTTTGTTGGAAAGCTAGCGACAAGGGCTAACAAAATATTGAAAGAAATACCAATAAGAAGCAAATGAGAAAAGGCCCAAAGGAAAATGGTGAGAACCCTTCCTCGGATAAGACCGGTAAAACCTCCAACACCGAAAACATCATAGAAGACGCATGCGAACTCCGTTTTCGATGAACTAAAGCTTGTCATCAAGATGACCATAAGCTCTAAGACTCACAAAGAGAACCAAACAAGAACCAAGAAACATGATGCAAGGATGCAATGGTTTGAGCTCTCTACTAACGATACGATCAAGCTACCAACTTGAGAGCCCCCCTTGATAGTACGACAAACTATCCTATAACCCGGTCTCCCAACTACCACCACGAGACCCGCAAAATAAAAAACCTATCAAGGGCAAACCTTTGCCTTGCACATGGTCCACTTGAGCTAGATAATAACGATCTTGACTCCCTCAAGTTGGACCACCTTTCTTGATTGCGTTGGCTCGATGAAGACTAGATGATTGCTTCCCCATAGTCCACTATGGGTGAGCCTCTCTTCGGTACATCTTCACAAGACCATTGACACCACAAAGGATGGAAAGATTCGCACTTGATCTCTTCGTGATGCTCCACTTGAACTTGCACACGGCAATCATGATGACGCTCACCACTTGATGTCATCCTTTCCATGGGTTGTATGATATCTTCCTCTTGACGCAATCCCATGGACACGTACCTAATCCCACATAGAACTCTCACATAGACCATGGGTTAGTACACAAAGTGCAATGGACAAAGCTTACCATACCATGGGATCACCTGATCCCTCTCGGTACAACTTCTACGCTTTGTGAGTTGATCAACTTGATTCACTCTTGACTTAGTCTTGATCAACCTTGAATCTTTCCAACTCTCTTCATTGGGATGATGTCTTGAAGGTAAACATGAATGATCACACAATCTTCTTCTTCAAGACATGCTTGCAATAAGCTCAACACACACATGACCAATCTTTGGATAATTCCTTAATAACACCTTGGTCAACTCATAAACTCCTTGAAACCAACACATGGACTTCAAGAAAAGCATATGGACAAATCCTTCAAATATAACTCAAGACAACCATTAGTCCATAGAGATTGTCATCAATTACCAAAACCAAACATGGGGGCACCGCATGTTCTTTCAGGGACCCTCTGTCAGGGAAGTGCTCAAACGGGCCAAATGCGGCGATCAGAGTTTTCTGCAAAGGAAAACTCAATACACGCGGTGACTTTTGCAAAAAATTAGTGACCAAGTGATTTTCTGCAAAACCTAACCGCAAATGTGGTTGTTTTGTGCAATTAACTCTTGTTTGCGTCATGAGCTTATATGTGTGCCTTCCTGGGTAATGTTTGAGCCTTATCTAGACTGATTAGACGCAAGCAATATGATCATTTGTGTCATGAGATGTACCTTCCCATTTTCGTGTTTTCTGTAATGAAAGTCTGGATAAGGCTCAAGTAATATGATCATTTGTGTCATGAGCTTATATGTGTACCTTCCCTGGTAATTACCCCTTACCAACATCTCATTCGATGCTTGTTTAGCCGTGGTAGTTGCACAACTGGTCTCAAACATAATGCTGCTAACTTCTCAAACATAATGATGCCAACTTTTTGGGTTTGATATTTAGTTGTTACCTTTTTGTTTTTGGCATTGGAGTCTACACGAGATAATTACATCTATAGTTCTCATAGTCGCTAGCGACGTCCAACTTGGTCCTGAAACTTGCATATTGCTTCAATACGATCCTGGTACATGAAAATACGTGATCAATACGGTTCCTTAGGTTGAAACAGCAGTCCTGGCTCTACATGTTGTGTATGTATCTCATATTTCCATAGATGACGGGCCCATTTGTCTGTGGGCCGAGAAATAAAAAGAAAAAAAGGATGGAGTGGGGATTTGAAACCGCGACCTCTGGCCCATAACTCCGCGAGCTATCCACCAGGCCAAGTATGTGGTGTATATAAAATGAAGACGCGTTCTCTATTATATGCATATCATTGTCTTCTAATAATTTCGTGAATTTATAAAATGTCATGAGATTTTTCTAAAGAATGTTCGTGATTCAAAAATAAAAGTTCGTGTCTACAGAAAACGTCCATGAATTTTTTGAATATATTCAGAACAATGTTTGGGACTTAACATAAAGATTTCGAAATTTTATAAAAATGTTCACTCATTCAAAAAAAATATTTATGAATTCAAAAATGTTTTTCACAAAAAAAATGTTTCCTAATTTCAAAATTTGTTCCTGAATTTCAACAAATGTTTGCCTATGCAAAAAAAAAACTTGTTGACGAGTTTCAAAAAAACATTTACGCAATTTCAAAAAAATGTTCTTGTTTTCAAAAAAGATCTAGGAATTTGTAAATCTTCACAACTTCAAAATTATGGTGAACATTGTTTTCAGTTTGGTGAAAAAAACTAAATTCGAAAAATGTTCACCCCAATTTATAAAAATATTTATTGATTTGAAAAACTGTTCATGAAAGAAAAAAATATGTGCAGTTTCAAAAAAATTGTACGTGGTGAGTGCCGGGGGGGGGGGGGGGGGGGGGGACGCACCAGGTCGCTCACGCCAAATAGGAGACCGCAAAAAGATTGAGCACAAAGAAAAAAACACACTGAAGACAACTGGGCCGGAGCTTTAAAACAAAAAATACACATTGCACCTGTTATTTTTAAGTAAAAAAGGATTTTTACTGCATGAAAAATTCCAAACATTTATGTATATGCATGTATAGTAGTCTAATATAACTGTGCGAAATTTCATCAATATTCGTGCTTGCATGTGAGAGATACAAAAAAGATAAATACATGAAAAAAGACTTGTTGAACAAAAATTCATCGAAAACACTAACATCATGTTTTGAATTATTGAACAAATTTTGAAATTTAGAACAAGAATATATAACCAAGAACAATTTCAAAATCCAAGAAAATAAAAAAATCAAATATTTTTTGAATGCGTGATTTTTTTTGGAAATGGAAACATTTTTGAGAAGTTCTAATATTTTTTGTATACTGTGACCAATATTTGAAATTTTCCCAAATTTTAATTTTTACAAATAAAAATAAACAGAAAAGGAAGAAAAGAAAAAAGAAACTGTAAAACAAAAAAGGAAAGAAAATATGGTTCGAAACCATGTGCACTTTTAGAGGATAGAAACCATGTGCATCTTATTAGTAGCAAATACTACTATTTTTCGCGAAAACCAATATACTACTGCCAGCTTAATTCCCTAGCACGCGCATGCTCAAAAAGAAAAAAAAATCTGTGCGTGGTACAACGTGATTTTCATATTAGGCGTGCATCCTAAAGTAAACGAAATGAAGGACCTACTGCGATGGCTAGCGCGCGGGAAGATCGGCCCCTGGTCGCGGGTTTGAAACCTGCCATAGCGCAGTTTTCCTTTTCTTATTTCCCGCACCCACTGACATACGGGTAGGGGTTGGCATAAAAACCGACAACCAAAAACCGGAGCCGAAATAACCGGGACCGAAGCCGAAAGAAGCAAGGACCGACCCTTCGGTTGTTCACTCGGTTAGTGAACGGTAGAAACCGAAAATACTTTGGTGAGTTCGGTGGTTGTAGCCCGCTGACCGAATTCCCGAACTAACCGAAAATACACTGTATTAATCCCAGCTAATTAAGCCCAATGGCCCATCCATGTTAATTAATGCAGCAACTACCACGAAGCCTTTTTCCACCCTTTTTTTCTCAGCCACAAACGCAGCCCCCCAAACCTTATCCTGTTTCCTGGATATGCTCGAGGCTTCCCACATGCAAATCACACGCCGCCGCCTCCATTTTCTCAACTCACCTGCGCTGCGGCCAGCTGCGCACCTGCGCTGATGGGTCCTGCACGGTGGCGGCAGTTGCGCGGTGGTGGCCGACGGCGCCCATGGATCTCGTGCCGTGGACGACGACGTCCATCACTCTTCGGTTGTGTGCTCGCGGCCATCGTTGCTTCACGGCAGGCTTCCCGCATCCGAGTTCCGACGATGCGTCATTTCCCCTTACGATTGACTTGGTTAGTTGGTATTTCCTTGCCCAAGCTTTGGCTCACGATTTCTTCCTCCCCAAAAACATCGGATGCGGGAAGCACGAATATCATGCCTTTGAAGCGTACCGATCTATTGCTGGTTTCTAAAGAATGGAATGCTGCGAGGGACAACTCTAATCGTGCATCGTGTTGCAATTTTGGAACTCGGATCTGTGCACTACTTTCTTCTCTTGGCTTCAATAAGCCATGACTTCCATCAAGAGATGGGGAAAAAAATTGCCTGCCCAACGTTTCACTCACTGTAAATGAGAAGCAAAAAATCGAGACAAAGATCTGGAGGTTGCATGGTAATCAATTTCAAAATATATCTAGGGGCACAATTTCAAAATGCAGCAATGAAGCTTCATTTTGTGTACAGCAATGAAGTTCAAAATATGTTAGGTCTACACTTTCTGCAACATCGTCTACTAAAACTGAATAACGCTTCTGCAGCTTCCTGCACTAAAATTGAATGATGCTATCAATCAATTAGCAAAACAACTTGATATCAAATGTTCTACTATGGAATGAGGATGAACGCTCAAGAGATATATCCACACGGCAAACTTTTCCAAGTCCCAAACACATGTTACATAATACGCAACAGTACATACCCTTTTTTTGTGTGTAACAACTGAGGAAGTATTCCACACAAGGGCGACTTCATACCTTATTATTACTGCTTCTGCGAAACTGCGTGTTTCACCACCATTACCATTGGTCTGGGGAAAGGGACAATGAATCAAGGGTCACATTTCTCTGAAGGTAAAGTATTGTCAACATTGCAACCACAGTTTTTTTTTTCATTTCCCAGCATCATCTTTGCTGGTCGAACCTGAACACTTCACGAAACATTACACAAAGGATCAATCACCTCTTGAGCTTCATACAACATGCCGCATCCATGTCCATAGACCGTGCTGGTAGACTCCAGGGAAATTGGGGGAACCCTGATAATAATGGCATACAATTTCAGTATATAATTGTTGAGGTTATAACGTGAGGCAGAAAGTTATCATGTCAACCAATTTGATGACACAAGGTGCTAACTTCGCTCTGTAGACTGCATTTTTTAACAACTGGCTAGTGTAGAGTGCTGGCATATTTGCATCTAGCCAGTACTGGAGAGGCATATAACATTCATCAAGTATGACAGGACAGTAATTGCAGCTATATCAGGTACTATTTCTGTGTTTGTATAAGACGTTTTGGATATTTCAAATGTGTCTATATACATCCGATTCAGAAAAAAAAACGTTATAACATCTTATATTTCTGAAAGGAGGGAGTAAATGTCAAAACAAGAGAAAGTAAGGGAAAGTTCAAGGCAAAGGTTGGCGGTTGCTTGGTAACCGGCACATGGCACCAGATGTTCAAAAATATTTTTTGAGAGGCACAGATTCAAAATATGCACAACCAATAAACAAGCTTTTTATGAGTAATGAAGCAGGTCTATATATGTTCTCTGTGAAATTTCAGAATCACCTTTTTTTTAGTGAATTTCAGAATCATCTTTCTCCGGTATGGTATACAACACATTATTCAGAACCATCAACATTGCTACCAAAAGGATCACCTCATGAGTACGCAGCTTCATCTTTGCTGATTTAGCTGAACTCTTCACCGATTCTTCATTTGTGCAGTCTTGAGAACATCACCCAAAGGATCATTCACATCTTCGTATAGCACCACACCCATGTCTGTAGACTCTGGAGCAACTTCTCCATTTGGTGGAACCCTGACAATGAAGGATCAGTATATAATTGCAAACGTTATAACATGTTGTGACCCATGATAGAAAAGCACAACTAAAATTACTGTCAACCAGTTTGATGACACACGGTGCTAACTTTGTTCTGTTGACTGCGTTTTCTAACAAGTTATTAACTACTACTCCCTCCGTCCGGAAATACTTGTCATCAAAATGAATAAAAGGGGATGTATCTAGATGTATTTTAGTTTTAGATACATCCTTTTTTGTCCATTTTGATGACAAGTATTTTCGAACGGAGGGAGTACTATACAAATAAATTGCAGAGTGATGGGATATTTGCAACTAGCTAGTACTTCCTCCGTCCCAAAATAACTGACTCAACTTTGTACTAACTTTAGTACAAAGTTGAGTCACTTATTTTGGGACGGAGAGAGTACTTGAGAGGCATATAACATTTCTCAAATAGGATAGCACAGTAATTGCACTTGGATACAAGCCAATCACAACACACTCATCACAACAGAAATACTAGTCTCTATCGAGCAACACCTCAAACAGCAAGACACTCATAGCTGCGCAACCACATCACCACAGAAAGTCATAGGCTCAGAGCAACTATGGACATATTCAAACAACAGCAGATCCGAAAGAGCACTGAACTAATTGTAAGTTATTTGCTTCAGCGGGGCTAACAGCTTTTGGGAAGAGCATCCTAACCTATTCTCGAGGTCATGGCTGATGTAACCGAAGGCGCCCACAAAGCCCCCCTCCTTGATAATGTTGGACCCATTGTCAAACAACTGATGTGCCTGACCTACTGTGTTCTCCTCCTCCTCCCCTCCTCCCTCCTGAGCACCCGCACCCTCACTGGGTCCAAACGATGGATCCTTTTGCTCACCTCGGGGCACAGGAGTGTAGAAGCTAACAATTGGAATCAAATTACATAAGCCAAGACCATCACAAACCCTCCTCACCCGCTCTGATTGTAGTTCAATCGTGAAGAGGCCAGCAACCGTGGTCATGAAGATGACATTTGCTCCCTCAGCAAAGCCCAACACATACAATGAACTTGCTGGCTCCACGAGGACACCATCTGGGAGCAAATTTTGCAAGTAAATGACCCGGCTCAGTACCCATCGGTCATCGGCGCCTTCAATCACCCTTGTCCACAATTTGAGATGCGGATTCATCTCTTGGCTAATTCCCAGTCCACTGTCCTCCGCCAGCATGATGTTATATCGGGCATCATAGATCGACTCATAGTTCGGTGGGTCGAAAATGGCCAGGCGATGCCGTGCCAAATCATACTCTAGGATGAACCCATCATCAGACATGAAGTAGAGCAGAGACCTTCCAACGAGCACGCTGGAAGAAAATGTAAAACACATGGGCAAGTCATGGAAAATCCAGCTCAGCTCATCCCAGCAGTCGGTTTCCGACGAGTATAGGAGCGTCAACGTGGCACACTCCTCCACGTCTTGCTCGACGCAGAAGACGAAGAGCACGCGGAAAGGACCTCCGAGGCAGTCGCGGTGGTCACACCCGTTGGCTGCGCAGAACACGGCCGCGGTGGCGTACACTGTCACCTCCTCGTCCCGTGGTTGGCACGCGCTGCTGGGCGCCCGTGGTTGGCTCCCACAGGAGGAGTTCCTGTGCGTCACCCTTGGAGAGGAAGAGGGCGCGGCCGTGGCGGCAGTCGAGGGCCCGCCAGGAGCGGGAGTCCGGAGCGGCGAGGGAGAAGGACGACGCGGTGGTGGGGGTGAAGTGGGGGACGCGGTCGTCGTCGCAGACGTGGAGGAAGCCGAGCACGGGGGGTGCCCGGTGGAGCTCGTGGAGGTGGCGGCGGAAGTGGGGGCGGGAGACGGCGCAGCCCCAGGCCACGAGGGAGGCGCGGAGGAGGCAGGCCGGGTCGTCGGGCGGGAGGCGGAGGAGGATCTCTTCGAAGAGATCGTCCGGGAGTGGCGGCGGGGATGCTGCCATGGGGGTGGCTAGGTCTGACTCTGTGTGTTGGGGAATGGTGGAATCTGGGACGCGGATTTTTTCCTTCGCGTTCCATACACAGCGTAAATCCTGTCCGCTAGCGAGCGCGTGTGGATTCGCGTTGCATGCAGGCCAGGGCCACTGGGACCGCACAGTGCTCTCGTATTCTCCCGTATACCTCCCCATCCCACCGTATTCCACAGTAGCTGGCCCACCCCCTTTCCCCCACGACCCCACCTTGCATCCTTCTTCTTCATCTGTCTGTAGTGAACCAGAGCATTCCGACTAGGAGTTTTTCTTTCTCAGCAACAATGGCGCCTAGGAGCGGCTACACAGGAGATGGAGGAAGCTCAATCACGTCCATGGATCTAAGCCATGGAAGCGTTGAATCAAGTGAATCTCTTCAGGTATGTTCGCTAGCCTATCCTTTATTATTCCCCCAATTTTTCTTCAAGTCAGATCCCCCTGATCTGCAGCCTGTCAGATCCGCCCCATCCCACGAAATCTCTTCTTCTTAACCTCTTTCCTCTCCTGATCTGCAGCCTGTCGATGCTACGGCGGATGTACCTCCAGAAGAGATTATTGATCCGGAGTTCTTCGGCATAGATACTTCCTCTCCACACAGATGCCATCACAAAATGCATCCAGCAAGAAAAGTGGCTTACATCTATGCGGCCACATGCAGGAGATTTCTTGGATGCCCTCTCTCGGTACAGATGAACTCATGCTCTGCTGCAATTTTATCATTTTTTCCAATTCCATCTGCAGTCATTCACATTTAGTCTATCCTATCCTTTTTGGTCTGTATGCAGGGAGCTGATAGGTGCCCCTGGTTTTTGTGGATTGATGAAGCATGGGGTCATGTACTTAGCCGTTCACTAATGCAACTCTGGGATCAGGCTCGTCTGGACTCTGAAAGAGCAGCAATGTTGGAGACTAAGAAAAAGGAAATGGAGCAGGCATACTTAGAGTTGTGGACTGAGAGAACCAATCTGGAGATTCAACACGAGCAGGTGGTCAACAAGTTGAAGAACACAATAATGGACACTGAGATTAAGATGTCAAGGAGGTTGGATTTTCACACTAAGATGTGTGTGGCATTTATTTCTTCAGCTGTTACCCTTGCTTCAGTGCTCGCTTATGTGCTGTCTGCACATTAGTTTAGTTTGGTAGTGAGCATGTATGTGCTGCATTTGGAGCTGTCGGCAGTCTGTATGACAATTTAGTTTCAGATTGTTAGTAAGCACGTATGTGCTGCATTTGAATATTTTGTATGTGCCAACTGAGTCCGAGTTTGTTGGTCCCGAATCTAGTTCTTACTTATCCCTGATTTTTGTGTATTATGCTACTGGAAATGATGAATGAGGTTCCAAGTTTTTTATCCTAGGCGCTTGCATGTCTTTTTATCCTTTAAAAGATTTGCACATCAGTTATTATCATGTTACATCTGAAGTTCCAAAGGCAGTTTTTAAGTACACCTCGGATATTCTGGATAGGTGGTAAGTTCTTTTGATGCTACAACTGAAGTTCCGAAGGTGGTCTTGACAATTTGTTCTGTTTGATAAGTATGAAAATCGAGTCTTCCTGTCATCTGTACCAGATTCAGAGAAATCACTATAGTTATTATTTTTTGAACACAGTGACAGTGATTGTGTTTATGTAATGCAATTTTTTTCATCTAATTGAGGATGTTTTCCGAGGTGACATATGTACTGAGGAAATGCACTTTTTTCCAAACAGGTTAGCTGAAGACCAATTCCAACATATTTTGTGATGTTCACACTTTTGAAGTTTGGTCGCATTATACGTATGCAGCATTTGGATGATGCAAAAATCGCTGGCAAAACAAAGGAGTTGAAATCAGCAACAATTTCATAGTTTACTTCGTTCTTAAGAAGGTACTCTTCTGATCCTATTACAGATTCATCTATCAATCGCATTTCCCACATTGTACCAATGTTTTATCAACCTTTGTTGTGTACTTGATCTGTTTTTCGCAAGTCAATCATATATCAAGTCCTGTACTTCTCGCAATCATCCTAATGACTTGGTCTCGTATATGTTTTTTTTTTTGAATTATGCCACACCGGTAGTATGCGAAACAATGAACAGAAAGCAACTCGCAAATAAAATAACTTAACATGTTCACCAATTGATAGCAAATTAATTCGGAGTACATCATATTTTTGAACGCATAATTAGTTCGGAAGTCTTAACAGTCCTCTTCCAAAGCTAAACAAACACTGACATTTCAATTAGTCCGTCCACTCCCAGCAAAAGAACTTGTTCATATTGCCCTTCTTGTGAACAAGTCAATCCTTGTTCTTGTCCTTCTTGCGAATAAGGCAATCCTTGTACCTCGCAGGAAGATGACCAATATTACCTTCTGAACCAAGCAAATCAACAAGCATGTTCATCCTAGCATGCATGACACCATCACCCTGCGTTTGTTGAAAAAGGAGTTCCAGTTAGCGACTCAACTTTGTAACCACTTATTTTGCAAGCATCTTAAGTGTTGGAAATATCTTACCGGGTTCATATCCCTTTTCAGTTTACTTCCCATCCAATTCCTTCCAAAGTGAGTAGCATATATCCCTGTGTCTTCCCTGAAAAACGTTTCAAGATTGATAATGTCAGCCATTATAGATTTCAATAGACAAGATTCCAAATATAGGCATTAGGGTCACAACAAAATCATTACTTCTTGCATAAGCTCTGCATTCTGAATAAGCTCTGCACTCTGAAAATCTCAGGGAAAGCCTCAGTTCTGTGAATAAGCTCTGCATTCTGAAAATCTGACACACCACATGATTATTCACGTTTAAAACTAACCAGACAGCACCTACAACAGTATTCAGTTACTTGGATTCAGCTCTAATTCATTAGATGTGGTTACTGGATTATACGATATATGGAGATAAGCTTGTAGTGGTTCTGTACTAAAAGTTCAGTGTAGAATTCAGTTAACGGAATAGAAGCGGCACCTAAATTCAGTCAAAACATATATGTCGCCTACAAGTACAGACCACAAATTTGGCTGAATCAGTACTCTTAAATCCTGAAGATTAACCCAATTCAGGAATTTCTTTGTAAATATTCAGGAATTTAGGTGTCTTTTACACACAGTACAAGACCGCATTACCAGTCCAGTATGCAAGTATGCAACTCCTTCAAATCCGAAACAAGAAAGCAATCTGAACTATGACATTCGGGCAAACATATAGAACTTTCTAATGCGCATGTGGTTACCTTCTCTTCCATGGACATTGGTCAGGACCAGATTGGTCTGATTGAACCTGGTTTGGCGTGGTGGTTTGTTGTTCCAGCTCTGCTGTTGAAGGTGATGCAATCTCTGACAGCGGCGACTCAAATGATTCGTCTACTGACCAAGTGTATCCATCGAACTCTCGCGGTGGCGACCGGAGCTGGAGTTCGTCGTTCTCATAGTTCACCTCGCCGTCGGCATCAGCAATAGGGGAAGACGGATCTGTTCTGGTGGGAGGTGACTGAAATTGATGCTCGGTGTGGATCCCGCCCCCGCAATGGTTTTCGCCCTCTGTCGAATCTGTCACACCCTCATCCTCTTCTTCTTCTTGCTGGGTCCAACTGAGCTTTGGATCTTGGGAAGGGATGGAGGAGAAGCTGCCGCCGGCAGGTATGTGAGATGAATCCTTGAAGAACAACGATTTGAATGGATTGCAAATGGGTTTGAGCATACCTTAGAAGGAGTTGGGTGAACGATTCCGTCGCGGGGTACATCCCTGTCGGCGGCCGCTCCATCGCCGGACGGCAGATCTTGCGGTTTTCTCGCCGAGGTCTCGGAGTTGCGGTCAGGAAGGAAATGGGAGGCGATTCAAATTTCGAATGGCTTCTCCTCCCACAAGGTGGGGTCGTGACAGCAGTACAGGTATGGGCCGCCGCTCGTCTCTGAATACGTATGCGAGGGTTGGACTCTGTATTCATCGCGTATTGGTTTGGAAAAGGATGCGAGGTGGGGTCGGAGTGAAATGCCACCTGGGCTGCGGGTCCGGCTGGTGTGGATCCACACGCGCTCGCTAGCGGTTGGGATAGCCGCTGTGAACGGAACGCGAAAGTAAAAGACTTTTTCGTGGAATCTGGAATGGCTCGACCAGCTGGATGAGATTGGGGATTTTGGAGCCATTTTGTGAAAACTTTGTTTTTGCCGCTCCAACTTTTGACCAGTTGCCTGGATTTAATTTATTCATCAGCCGACTTTTTAAGATCCAACGATTGTCGTTCTTTCTTCTACCTCCTGCCATTAATCACAATCCAGCATTGTTGGAAGCAGTAAAACATATAGGTTACATCGGTAAATCCTATACATGATTATTGCCTCCAAGATGCAAAAATCAAAAGTTGGTCCTGATGTTTGACCACCAAAACTTGCGTTGGTCCAGATGTTCGGAGTAATATGTAGTACAATTTGTCTTGATGGTCATTGCATATTTTCTTGATTACCTCAGATGAACAGCACCTTCTGCAACCAATGCTACATTTATTGAGAAGATGGGCAGAAGATGAATTACTTCCTACGTTGTATTGTAGGTTATTCCATACATTTCAGCCGTGCCTTTGAATTAAGAAAATGACTATCATCGTTAGCACAGCCCATGTGTTTCCATTGTGTCCAAAGTTGCTCTATAAGTATTAAGTAGACATCATACATAGCTAATTCCATTGCAGGTCTGCTATGTTATTGAACTGAGCTGTAGCTCCATCCTTACAGAGTGCCTGAACCTGCAAGGATTATACAACCATGCCGTTGGCACATACTCCCTCCGTCCCAAAATAAGTGTTTCAACTTTGTACCAACTTTGTACTAAAGTTATACTCCCTCCGTTCCAAAATAAGTGACTCAACTTTGTACCAACTTTGTACCAACTTTGTACATGTAAAAAGTTAGTACAAAGTTGAGTCATTTATTTTGAGACGAAGGGATTACCAAAGTTGAGACGCTTATTTTGGGACGGAGTAAGTATTTTTCTATCTATTTTTCACTTTGCATAGGAGGAACTGGAGGTGAATAGCAGCACAACTAAGATTGCTGCTATTACAAAGACAAATAATTATTCAGGAAAAGTACCAGGGCACAAAGATAAAAAGCAGAGTTACCTTTCATGTAAAAAAAGATACATTTCCTATCAAGTAACCATAGTTTGAATTGTTCTTTCTTTCCCACAATAAGAAGTGTTGTTATTTACATACTTTATATATTCTGGATAAGTTAATTTTCTCACTGTTTTTTTTTTTCAATGTTTGTTTGTGTTCCCCCTGTTTCTAGACTTACAAAATAATACTCCCTCTGTCCCAAAATTCTTGTCTTACACTAGGAAAATGCCCGTGCGTTGCAACGGGGTATATATATTTGTATGCATACATTAGCTTGTGATTACCTGCCCATATTAATGTGATTGTATAACTAAATGTCTATAAAATCTTCATAAAACCCTTCCCACGATTTACCTTATATTTGATAAGAATTTGGTAAGTAAATTAAAATGAAATTAGTAAATAAATTAAGGTGATTAATTGTCATACGGGAAAGGTTGGATGAAGGGATGGTGGAAAAAAATAAAACATGAAACCTTATATTCTCTTTATGTTTTATACAGGCAATTGCCCTTGCAGTGCACAATTTTTTTGGTGGTTCCACACTAATTGTGCAAACGTAGTCCGGCTGCATACATCAAGCTTTTCAGGAAAACATAGTAATCTTTAAAAAAAAATTATAAGTCAGTCTTCTTCGTGCACACGCTATCTCTGTCTCTCCCACCCAAACATGCTAGCGTCGTCGATGGAGCATCTGAAACCCCCGTGAAAGAACACAAAATGCAATCTACACAAAATCAATGATGTAAACTGACGTAAAATTATGATCGCTACAAGAAAATCACTCTAGTAATACCTTAAACGGAATAATGTAACGACCCTAAACTGTTGAAATGCAAAGTGTTAAAACCGCCTCAAACACTTACTTCCTTACATGGATATTATTTGTATGGATTGCAAAAGAAATACATATTGTTTTAGAAAATGGTTTATTGGCAATTACTACTAAACTTCAATCATCTTTACTCCACCATAAATCTTACATGCAACTAATCATGTAGGACACACAAAAATTTTACTCCAGGATAAAATTTGTGCGCAGACACAAAAAAATCACATGTGAGTGCAAATCTTGGGAGGAGTCTAGCTGCGTGAAAGAAGTACCAGCCTGCAGACAAGAACAAAGGCAGTCTAAATACTCAGGTACCAGGAAATCAACCCAGAAAACCAACTCAATCAATTTATGTACTGGATCATATGCCAACACATTTTCATAGATCCCTATTAAATACTGGTGCCATCATCTCCACAAACCGGGATTTTTTTTTTCTAAGAGACCTGGTCTTTTTTACGCTGTCCAAGGAATGCCACGTCTCAACACGAATCACAAAGCACCCTGGGTCTTGGGTCTTCTTCCTCGGACAACGACTTCGTTCTTTTTCCCTGATGAAATCTTCCAGTTTATTGCTTGGTCAGTACTCAGTAGTTAGTAGCATCCTTCACGGGTAATACCCCGACACCCCATCTCACACAGCTCCATCCTCCCCTCAGATCTAGAAGTACTTCAATCCCCAAAGCTCTTAGCTCGTTATGTCATGGCCCTCATGGATCCTTTCCTCTCACGAAACTCCTCAGCTAAAAAATAAAAAATTAGTCTGTTTGTCTACGTACTTGTTTAAATCAATTTGACAGATCAACAATTAAATGGTCTTATCTTAAGCAGTTTAATTGATCGATCTGCACATGTGATTGTGATTAATTAGTAGCTGCGATAAGCTAGTACAGACATACAGCAGGCCACAGAGTAAAGCAGCATGCGCAGGAAGGCCTTCCCTCGGCCGGCATGGGGGCTCAGCCTCTACATGCGTTAGTGGAGAATATGGCAGCCGTAATTTTGACAAGGATGAGAAGCGGCCGGCTACACAATTATTTTCCAAACCCACAAACCCGTGTGAGTTGCAACCTCCATAAACAGAATGGCCTTGTTGTTCACTGAAGAGGGAGAGTAGCAGTAGCTATACCTGGTGCGGCACTGCGGCTCTGTGGATTGTTCGAGTCCTCATCGGCGTCGACCACATCCGAAACCTAGACGGCCATGTGTTTATGAAGCCCGTGTACACCATCCTGCTCACACCGCTGGCGCGGCGAGCTCGGCGGTTGGGGAGAGGAGGACTCGGCCACGAGGCGGTAGAGGAACGGGAAGGCATAGCCGCTGGCGGCGGAGGTGTGGTCCACCTAGCCCTCCATCGATTTTCTCCCCTGGACCCTGCTTGCTTTGGACCTGGGACTGGGAGCTGAAGACCAGAGGACTGAGACAAAGAAATAAGCGGAGGCCGCGTCGTCGCAGATTGGCGGGGAGTGTCGCAACGTGGAGGTGGTCCACTGGAGACGGGCACGGCGGCATGGCCGGTCAAGAAGCGGAGATGCAGTAACAACGAGCGACGGCTGTGCAGATGTTGATTGCGCTGCAGATATTGATTTCGACCAGCCAAGTCTGCCTCCCCTGCTACCTCGATCAGCCGCGCTGCCTTCATACGTCGCCGCCGCCGCACGTCGTTCCAGGAGAGAGGATCAAGGAGAGAAATTATGCAGGCTTAGAAGAGAGAAGAAACTGGTACCTCGCTTCCACCGTCCGCCGATGCTCGACACTTGATTTCTCACGCCGCAACAGAAGAAGAGACGAGATGGCGGACGGAATAGGGTTTCTTCGGTGTACTCATTGTGCCCATCTGAGCGGTGCTCCTGGAGATGCTCCGTATCATGGCATCGTCTCCTGCTCTCCCATCAAAGGAGAAATTTCCGCTGGCGTCCAAGGGCGCGGGGGACAGGATAGATTACCGCATGATTGACGTGAATTGAGATTGATTACCAAAGAAAGGGATTAATTACCATACAGAAATTGATTGTTTTGCCAAATAAGGACCGAAAGAAAAACTGATCGAGGGGTGAGGGATAGCGAACGGAAAGGGATGGACGAAGAGTGTCGGACGTAAGACGGGATACGGAACCTTACGGTTCTTTTAGGTAGTAGAGATTTGTCTAAATACGGATGTATCAAGTCACATTTTAGTATTAGGTACATCCGTATCTAGACAAATCTAAGACATGAATTTTGGGACGGAGGGAGTATGATTTTTTCCGAAAGGTTTCATGCCTCATAAGCTGCACCCATCCGTTACAAAAAGTATTGGTTCCTACACGCCGATAGCTTCAATATATGTTACATTTCTCAGTTTATGCAAATAAGCATAGAGGATGATCAGCAGCATATTCACCTCCTGCTGCACTATGGTGCAAGTGTATTATTCTTCACTTCTCTTACTGTCTGTCAGTTAATTGTTCTTGCTCTGTAAGGTGTGGATTCTATGACAAGTACTTGGGACCTTGCATATATATATTGGTGCCTCGACAGTTTAAAAAGATTTTGTTTCCCTTATGTCCAACTACATTTGTGATGCTCCTCATTTTGAACAGAACTTTCTCTGTACCAGCATACATGTTTAGTTCCTTTCAATATGCCAGATTGTGATAAACCACACATTCACTGAAATGTCACATCTAGTGTGATAAAAACCCAAATTGCTTACTGCCTCCACCATGACGGGCAATCACCGCGACAGAACAGGTCATCATGGTTGGCTCTAAGAGCTCACTGATGGTGAGTATTTTGTCGGTGGGACTGATCACTCACTGTAGTTGTGGATATAGCTGTAGTGTGACTGGGTATATGGTCAAACTATGTACAGCTACAAAGAAGCTGGTTATGACCAAGCTAAAGTTTTCTATGTGCAACATCATCTAGCCACTATCCATGTTTTAAAACTGACTAATACACACTAATTATCACGAAAATAACTTATATTGAACGCTCTTCCAATGACAGTCTGTTCCAAGTCCCAAACACACTTCACATCTGCGTGTGTAATATGATTGATTCCCTTGGGCCAGCATTCATGCCGTGTTAACAGCACTGGGTTCAGTTGGTTTCACTACTTGTTAGAAAAACTGTTCCATACAAATAAAATTTCACACAAATACTTATAAGAGAATAATGAAAACTTTGAGTATTTAGCCACACAGGTCTGGGCCTCTGGGGCAAAAGGATCAGTGGTATATACAACACATTATTCAGAATCACCTTTTCTCTGAAGGTGGAGCTGGAGCATCATCAACATTGCTACCTGAGGTCTTTTGAGTTCCCAGCATCTTCTTTGCTGGTTGAAGTCTTCATGGATTCTTCCTATAGCAAGCTGCATCCATGTCCGTAAACCATGTTGGTACAGTCAGGAGCAACTTCATAATAGGGTGGAACCCTGACAACAAAGGGATACAGTTTCAGTCTATAATTGTTAAGGTTATAGCAGAAGGCAGAAAATTATGGTGATCTATGATAGGACAGCACAACTATAATTAACCTGTCAACCAATTTGACGATGTTCTAAGTTTGTTCTGTTGACTGCCTTTTCTGACAACTGGTTGGTGTCTGCACAGATTATGAAGTACAATACGAATAAACTTCAGAGTGATGAGATACTTGGAACTAGCTTAGTACTGGATAGCATGGTAGTCGCACTTCGGTACGGTGACATCTCAAACAGCAACACACTCATAGCAACTAGGGACATCTTAGAACATCTTGAACCCCACTAATCCTTGTCTTCCAAAATACAAAAGCCAAAGGCTCAGAGCGACTAGGGACATGTTATAGGACAATAACAGATCCAAAAGATCACCAAACTAACTGCAAGTTAGTTTCCACACAAATAACACATTGGCACACTTCAGCGGAGCTAGCAGCTTTCGGGAAGAGAACCCTAACCTGTTCTCTATGGCATGGTTGGTGCGTTCGAAGGCGTTGACAAAGTCCCCCTTGGTAACATTTGACTCATTTCGTTGATCAATTGTTGTTCCTCTGTTTTCTCCTCCCCTCCTTGCTCCCCACCACCTGAATCCTCACTATGCTTCAACGACGGATCCCTGTGCTCACCTCGAGGCACAGGAGTGTAGAAGCTGACAACTGGAATCAAATAACAAAAGAGATGATCATCGCACACCCTCCTCAACCATTCTGATTGCAGTTCGATCATGAAGACGCCATCAACCGTGGTCAGGAAAATGGTATTCGCTCCCTCGGCAAAGCCCAGCACTTGCACTCTGGTCTCTGCATCGACCAGAGCACCAACTGGGAGCAAATTTTCCAGGTAGACGACCCGGCGCAGCACCCATCGTGCATCAGCCCAGTCACTCACCTCCCTTGACCACAATTTGAGCTGCTGATTCATCCTTTGGCAAACTCCCAGTCCACCGTCCTCCGCCGGCATGATGGTATATTGGCCGCCGACCGGCTCATGGTTTGGTGGGTTGAACACGGCCAGTCTGTGCCTTGCCAAGTCACACTCGAGAATGAATGCATCATCAGACATGAAATAGAGCAGAGACCTTCCAACGAGCACACTGGAATAAAATGTAAAGCACATGGGCATGGGCGAGCGGCGGGGCAACGAGGTCGGCTCGCCCCAGGTGCCAGTCTCCGACGAGTACGCGCACGCCGACGTGATATAGCAGTCGTCGTCAGTGACTTGGCCTACCACGACCGAGAGGATGAAGAGCACGCGGAAAGGGCCCCCGAGGCAGTCGCGGTGGTCGCACCCGTCCGCCGCGCAGAAGACGGCCGCCATGGGGAAGTTGCTCTCGAGCGCCGCGGGCACCGGTATGCGCTGCTGGGCACCCGTGATTGGCTCCCACACGAGAAGCTCCTGAGTTTCCGGGGACTGGGGGTTGGAGAGGAAGAGGGCGCGGCCGTGGCGGCAGTCGAGGGCCCGCCAGGAGCGAGAGTCCGGAGCGGCGAGGGAGAAGGACGACGCGGTGGTGGGGATGAATCGTGGGACGCGCTCGCCTTCCAGGTCGTGGAGGAGGCCGAGCACCGGGGGCGCCCGGTGGAGCTCGTGGAGGCGGCGGCGGAAGTGGGGGCGGGAGACGAGGCAACCCCAGGCCTTGCAGACGAGGGAGGCGCGGAGGAGGCAGGCTGGGTCGTCGGGCGGGAGGCGGAGGAGGATCTCTTCGAAGAGCTCGTCCAGGATCGCCGGCGGGGATGCTGCCATGGTGGTGCGCCGGGGGATGGTGGAATGGTTTGACCACCTGGAGCAGATCGGGGATTTTGGAGCCCGGCTTTTCGCTGGGACCGCTGTCTGCTGGCTGCTGAGATTGAATGATTCGACTCGAGTAGTCTGAATTGGGACGGTCTCTCGTCAAACCGCACGATAAATCCCTTTAATGGTGAGTGCCACATGTGTGACACTTATTAACTTGGCTCGAACATGCTATCAGACGTCACACGAATTTTAAAGACTCCCGTATGCGTGCGTTTGGTCAATGGCGGAAGCGACCGAACGAGTTACAGCCGTCGCAGCAAAGCTGAATCCCCTTCACATCCAACCCCCCCCCCCCCCCCCTCCGCGGACCCCTCCCCGACACTCCCCACTGTCTTCTTCCATTTTCACCGTCGGATCTAAAGACGGGTTGCCGGCGTCGCCGAGGTTGGTAGCTGAGGTCGGGTCTCGTTGTCGCGTCGTGCACGAGGAGCCGCCGACGTAGGGGATTCTTCTGGTGGAGCAGGCCACACGCGCCGGCGGCGCCAACCCTTGCGACCAGGCGACGGTGGATTGCTCGAGGATGTAGATCTTCAATGCGAACACCTCCAACATCTGCAGGATCTGGTGCTCGAAGCACAGCTGCGTCGGTAACATCTCGCATGCCCTCTAGGTTGTCTTTCTGTAGATCGTCAGAACTATGAACTAAGTTAGGTCTGAACTGAAGTTTGCCCGTCTGGTTTGCTGCTAAACTTGTCTATGTTTTGCGAGGGTTCAGCACCCTAGGGTCCAACAGGGGCATAGGATGCCCTGCTATTTTAAACTTCAGCATAGTAGTAATTATGATCTACTTGTGTTTGTTGTGTTATTCTTGTTGCTATTGTGTAATTTGATCGTGTGTTCTGTTTGTTGTCTGTTGTGAAGTGCTGCAAAATGGGTGGTAAGGCCATCACTTTT
Source organism: Triticum timopheevii (assembly GCA_963921465.1). NCBI lineage: Eukaryota > Viridiplantae > Streptophyta > Magnoliopsida > Poales > Poaceae > Triticum > Triticum timopheevii. The sequence goes on from OY997267.1 coordinate 600,738,336, forward strand.
GAAAGAGGTGAGGAGAACAACTACTTGCATGCATCCAAACAGTTATGCTTTGCATTAGCTCACCCCTGAAGCACCAACACAGGCAAGCAAACGACATGTCACCATCTAAGCCTTGATGCAATGTAGACAAACCAATCAATATGCAGATGGTGGTTTTATTGCCCGCATTACGTACCTCAACCAAGCCCAGATGGTCAAGTATGCAAAGTGGCAAAAAATGGTGCAGGTAACCAAACACACCCTATAAGTTTGTGCACAAACATGTCACCGTGTACCCCTGACGTCGAGCGCAATATAAAGGACACGCCGTTGGAGGACCCTTGTCGGGAGTGCGATACGCAAGACACTACAACGGCAAGAACTTCTGCAAATCCAAAATCCCACACCCCTAGAGCCTTGGGATTTGCAACTCTCAAACACAAAGAACGAGGGAGAGACAAATTGTAGATGCAAAAGTAGTAGATGGGTTTTGCAATCATGTGTTGTTGTTTAACAGGGTGTCACCTCTCACCTATATATGAGGCGGCTGAATTTCCCATAGAAAAGGACTCCATATCCCGTCCAAATCTTTCTAAAATCAACCGAACCCCAATTACGCGTGGGCCTGAGGTAACAATTTGGTTTTTGGGACCCACAGCTACATAAGACCTCGGATCAAAATGATCCAAAAAGTAAAGTTGTTCGTCTCGATGAGACGACGAATCTTTATGTTGAACATTTTTTCAGCTGAGGGCTGAATCACTCGCGCCATGTATCAGACATGGGTTGTATGGATGGCTATATTTTAGTCATGGTCTCGGGCCACATTACATTAGTTGTAACTTTTGCATATGACTTCATATTGAGAAGATTCAAAAAGCAAAATCATTGGCCTCGACGAGATGAAGAATTTTTCATGTAGAGCACTTTTTTGTTTGAGGTCATCTTGAAGGCGTAAACTGGCGAACAGTGCCCCGAGCACCAATTCTCAACACTTTGAGCACTGTTTTGGCTTTTGAGACGAGCTCGGGTGGATATGGCCTAAACACCAAAGTAGTTGGTTCTGATGATATGAAGAATTTCCATGTAGAATACTTTTACATTTGAGGTCATCTTAATAGTGATTGTGCCATGCTAAAATCTGGTGTCAACGTTATCTTTAATCTTTCCCTGACCATTATCCCTTCAAAACGGAATGGAGCATAACATTATTTCTTGCCAAAAGCAATTAGGTTCATGACCAAACCAGGAAGAGCTTTGTCGTTTCATTAAAATCACAGGTGAACACACCAAGAAACAAACATTTGTAGTAGAACACATGGACGCTGAGATCCCGCGATTAGCAAAGCAGCAGAAGACCATGCATGGGACACCACCAAGCAACACGATGGAAAACACCCTCAAGCAAACCAGATCAGTATCAAAAAATGAGAAAATATGTACAGAAGGGCTGAATAACCGTCACTGTAATTGTAGAAATAGTTGTGGTGCGTGTAAAAAAAAATAGTTGTGGTGTAGCAACTGACACATGGCACCAGCTGGTAAACGCTCAAAATATCTACAGCCCATAAAAAAGCTTGTTAGGAGCAAGCGAAAGTATCCTATGCTTTGTGCAACATCATCTACGATATGTGTTTTAAAGCTGGACAATGCGCAGTACTGTAAATATTAGGAAAACAACTCGAATTAAATGGTCTCATGTCGAATGATGCTGATAGTTTAAGATATACGTCCACATAGCAAACTGTTCCAAGTCCCAAACACACTTCAATCTGTGCCATGTTGATGGCAGAGGGGTCCACGACCTGTTTTGAGAACTTATTCCATACATATACCTATATAATAAGGCAAACTTAAGAGTATTTCAAGGCACAGTACTGCAGCCCTGGCATCGCCACTGCAGCCCTGAGTTGCGAGTATATAGAACACATTATTCAGAATCACCTTTCTCTGAAACTGGAGCATCATCAACACTGCTACTGCAGGTTTTTTGAGTTCCCGGCGCCATCTTTGTTGCTTCTATCTGAACTCTTCGCGGATTCTTCATTCCGCGCCCTCTTGGGGACATCACCCAAAGGATTGGACGCCGCTTGAGCTCCACATAGCAAGCTGCTTCCATATTTGTAGACCGTGCGGGTAGAATCCGGAGCAACATCTCCATATGGTGGAACCCTGACAATAAAGGCATTCAATTTCTGTCTATATGTCAAGGACTATAACACAAGGCAGAAAGTTACTGTGATCTACTCATGATAGAAAAGCACAACTAAAATAATTCTGTCAACCAATTTGACGACACAAGGTGCTAGCTTTGTTCTGTTGACTGCCTTTTCTAACAACTGGCTAGTGTTTGTACACATTATGAAGTACAGTACTATACGGATAAACTGCGGAGTGATGAGATATTTGTAACTAGCCAGTACTGGAAACACATAACATTTCTCAAGTAGAGTAGCATGGTACCTGAACTTTGATATAAAAACGATGCTAATCACAACAGAACATACTAGGCTCTAACTCCCAAGTATTGCCTTCGAGTAACATCTCAAACAGCAACACACTCATAGCTCAGTAATCACATTACCATAGAACATCTGAAACCAAACTACAAAAGCCAAAGGCCCAGAGCAGCAAGGGGCATGTTAGAACAATTACAGACCCAAAAGAGGACTGAAATACTTGCAATTTATTTTCCACACAAAGAATACATTGGCATGCTTCAGCACCGAACTAACCTGTTCTCTGTGGCATGGATAGCGCATTCGAGGATGTTGACAAAGTCCACCTCCTTGGTAACATTGGACCCATTGTTAATCAACTGTTGTGCATGATCTGCTGTCTTCTCCCCCTCCCCTTCTTGGTCGGTGCCATCTGCCTCCTCACTATGCTTCAACGACGGATCCTTGTGCTCAACTCGAGGCATAGGAGTGTAGAAGCTGACAAATGGAATCAAATTACAAAAGCCATGATCATCACACACCTTTCTCACCCCATTTGATTGTAGTTTGATCATGAAGACGCCAGCAACCGTGGTCACGAAGATGGCATTTGCTCCCTCGGCAAAGCCCAACACTAGCACTCTAGTCTCTGCACCCACGAAAGCACTGATTGGGAGCAAACTGCCGAGGTAGATGACTCGGCTCAGCACCCATCGTGCATCAGCGATATCACTCGCCTCCCGTGCCCACAATTTGAGGTGCAAATTCATAACTTCATTAACACCTAGTCCACCGTCCTCTGCCAGCATGATGTTACGTTGGTCAATGTAGTCTGACTCAGGTGGATCAACCACAGCCAGACCGTGCCGTGCAAGGTCATACTCTAGGATGGACCCATCATCAAACATGAAGTAGAGCAAAGACCTCCCAACAAGCACACTGGAATAAAATGTGAAGCACATGGGCCAGAAGGGGTGCAATGAGGTCAGCTCGCCCCAGGTGCCAGTTTCTGACGAGTATATGCCTGCCCACGTGACACCGTCGTCGTCGGTGTCGTCGTCAGTCTCTACGTTGTTGACAGAGAAGATGAACAACACGCAGAAAGGGCCCCCCAGGCAGTCGTGGTGGTCGCACCCGTCCGCTGTGCAGAACACGGCGGCAGGTGGGTACACAATCATGTTCGCACTTATGTTGTCATAAGCCACGGGCACCGGTATGCGCTGTTGGGCACCCGTGATTGGCTCCCACAGGAGAAATTCCTCAGTGTTTTGGCCCTTGGAGTTAGAGAGAAAGAGGACCCTACCATGGCGACAGTCGAGGGCCCGCCAGCACCGGCGGTCTGGAACGGTGAGTGAGAAGGACGATATTGTGGTGGGGATGAAGTCTGAGATGCTCTTGTCGCGGCGGTCGTGCAGGAAGCCAAGCACGGGGGTTGTACGATGGAGCTCGTGGAGGCGACGGCGGAGGCTGGGACGGGTGACGGCGCAACCCCAGGCCTTGCAAACAAGGGAGGCACGGAGGAGGCAGGCTGGCTCATCGGGCGGAAGCCGGAGGAGGATCTCTTCGAAGAGCTCATCCGGGAGCGTCAACAACTCTACTGCCATGGTGGTCTCTAGATCTGGATCTGGGTGGTTGAGTGGAATGCTTCAGCCCAAGCAGTTTGTTAAAAGGGGTTAGACATGTCTCTCCTATTTGATCTGAAAATTATTTTCTTCCCTATTTGACATTGGTTCTGAATTTCCTTCCCAACACTACCCTCCATATTTTCAGCAAACGGTATTAGTTGGCACATGAAAAGACACTTGTGTCCCTCATTTCTATAATAGTTTTCTTAGAAAAACACCTCAACAAAAGTGAGCCCACATGTCAGTCGTGTATATGGTGAACAGAGCAAGTGATAAAAATATGGAAAACGTTTATTTCCAACCAACTGATCTCTCATGTCGTAAACCTCGCCCTCTGCTCGACACGTGTCCTTGTGGGCTAGTCCACCGCTTCCCCTCAGCCTTATCCCTTCACTCTCCTCCACACCAGTGGCGGAGCCACCTCCCGGCGACCCTGGGCAGCTGCCCGGGCTCTGCCCAAATACTTCCATTAAATTACACTAAGAGACTGAGAATTAACCACCAGTCTTTGTGGGCAAATACCCATGGAGCACATCCCTTTGTATTTTGCCCCGGCTCCATGGACGGGCTAGCTCCGCCACTGCTCCACACGTTCTCCGCGTTCGTCTCTTTCCTTTCCCCATCTCTCGTTCTTCACATCCGAGAGGGGAGGGCTTCCATGGCAACGCCGACCACCAGCCACCACAGCTGCGAATCGGGAGGGACGACGGCAACCACCGCCTGCTGCGTCCCGGCACAATTAGTTGCTGTTGCCGCGAATGAGGGGTGTCGCAACCACCAGCTGTTGATCCTCACAGCCGGTGTTGCAACGCAGCATGAAGGCAGGAGGGCGACACCGCTCGCCGCCAGTGATGCAACACAGCACGCAGGAGGAGGCTGGGCTGCTCACCGCCGGTGTTGCAATGCAGTGCGAAGGCCGGAGGCGGGCGCCCATGCTACAACGCAGCACGCAGGAGGAGGCTGGGCTGCTCGCCACCGGTGCTGCGTTGGAGCTTTTTGTCGCGTGCTAGAGTTGCAATGGAGCGCTGCTGCGGCTGCAATGGAGCGCTGCCGGAGCTGCAATGAAGCTTAGCCGGAGACGTCGTCGGTGCTGCGTTGAAGTTTTCTTGCCGTGCTTGGTGTTGCTATGGAGCCCACACCAGTGGTCCCGGTGCTGCACGCCAGGCTCCCGGAGCACCGTCGGCGATGTATCGGTCGCGGGCGGCTCTTGGAGCTGCGTTGCAGTGCTCACCGATGGCTCCGGTGCCGCGAGGTCGCAGGACGCATGTGCCACAATGGGTGCTGCGTTTCTCTCGTGAAATGGGATCAAAGGAGGAAGACATGGGGTGGGGCTGTGTTGCCGTGATCGAACGGCCGGCCACCAGGGGCAGATCGGACGGCTGGCTAGGCGGATGATTTAGCAGCCGCCTAAAAATATCCGGTCCTTCCAGCACTACCACATCTCATATTTGACCACCCGCCGGTCATCCGCACTTCGGCGTCGCCCGTACAAGCTATGCCGCCTCCTGCCCAGGATCTCGTCGCCCACTCTGCATCCAACTATTGACTCCCTGTCTGTGCTAGAGTTGCACTGCCCCCGTCCATGCCCGATCGCCATGAACTTTTTACAAATTCATTAACCTTTTTTCAAAACCCGTGAACTTGTTTCAAATCCATGTGTTTTTAAATTCATGTGCAATTTTTCAACTCATGAACTTTTTTCAATTTTGCAGAGGATTCAAATGCGCGCACTTTTTCCAATTCATGAAAAAAAATCAAACCCATGATTTTTTTTGAATCCAAGACTTTAAAAAAATTCATGAACCTTTTTTGAAATCTGCAAACTTTTTCAAATTCATGAATATTTTTGAATCACCAGTCGAGCAACACTCAAACTAATAAGGATACTAAAACTTGAGACTAAGAAGACTGAAAGGAAAACTGAATTTGACTGACATAAAGATGACACAAACTGAAAACATATATTTAAAAACGGGGGTACCTGGTTCTCCCTTTGAAGAAGTGTTAATCAGTCCACACAAAGGGGAGCGATGATCTCCTGCAAAAAAACATTCAAAAGAAATAAGAGGATCCGCACGGTCCTACTCGATCGTATAACAAAACTAAAGCTCTTAGAGCGTTGCGAAAGAAAAAAACGAGAGAGGCAGAGCAAAACATAGCCTGCAATTGAACCGAACTGAATGCCCAAAAATTGACCTAACCTTCAAGCCCAAATCTTGAGACCCACCCCCACAAACAGGCAGCTCCTTCTTGGCTGCTACAGTCACTGGAAGCGACGCGGATGTCAGCAGGCTTGTTGCGCAGACCTGCAAAAATGATTTTGCTGTGAGTTGTATCTCTGACTTTCAAACATGTATCTCATCATGGTAGGATTCGACAACACTGACACCACCATTCAATGCATTTCCGGCGTGTATCTAATCTGGAAAAATGAAGAAATAATAACTGGGAAAAGAAGGACTAAAAAGGAAAATCACTGTGAAGAAATAAAATGAAGACTAAAGTAGCTAAATGAGAGATTTAGATATTCAGAAAACTGTCTGAAAACTTGCTAAACTAGCTAACTAACCTACGTATGTGGTAACTTGCACAACTAAATAAAATGACACATAATACTGAAACTTCTAATAAAACTTCTAATAAAACTGAAGAAAATGAAACCGAACAGTGAAACTAGTGAGGAAACTGATGAAAATGACACATAATACTGAAACTATTGACGAAACTGAAGAAGCAAATCCTCATGTGAGGAACAATAATAATGATAAAGTTGTGGCGATGTTATCTAAAAAAAGGGAAAATCTGAACAATCCTAGATAGCGACAGAACGTCGAAAAACGAACACTGGAAAAACCTTTGTCCAAACCTGGCCTGATCACATAGTCTTGATTTTCAATGAATACTGAAGATGACTGAGAAGGTAGGACTGAAAGACTGGACAATGAGTGATTTTAAAATTTAAGGACAAAATACAGAAATCTGAAACTGAAGAAAACTGAGGACATATATACTGAAGGACTGAAATAAAAAAATAAGGAACCTGATAAGACTGAGGAATGACCGATAAGTAGGGATTTGAAAAATGAAAATCTAAGTGAGAAGGGGCTTGCTGAATAATGAATAAACATGTGCACTGAAGATTGATAAACTGAATTTGAAAGAATGAGTCTGAAGACTGAAGTACTGAAGTAATAATAAGACAATGAAATTCAGAAAATAATAAAACAACAAAAATACTGATGACTAAAGAAATAATAAAACAACAATAATAATGTGCACCGATGGTCGCACCTTCCTCCCCACCGACGACGGCGGCTGGTTCCGCACCCACCGACTGGCACTCGGTGATGCCTCGCCTGACGGGACAGCTCCGCTGCCCTGCCATCCATCCCTGCAGCTCCCATCTGGAAAACTCGCGTTCCTCCTTCCCCTGGGGGGACGGGCGCGGGTCCAGACCAGTGGGAGAAAAAACCAGAACCCAATAACCCACATCTTGATCCCCAAAACCCCTCTCGCACGTGGAACACAGACACACCGGTGCACCAAGATTAAGACTGAATCAATGCCTCAAAACTTGACTTAAAGCCAAATCAAAATCAGTCGACTGATTTTTAGCAAAAATGTAAAAATAAAAAGGGGTTACGATGTTAGGCAGCGAATTGGGCTTGCCGTTGGTCTTGTTCTCTCGGCTTAAAAAAGCCATGGCCTTCAACAAGAGAGGGGTTAAATGTTGTTTGATCAAATAATGCCAGTTCAGAATCTCCTTGGGAAGAGAATCGACTGTTCACTCACTGTAATCATAGACATAGCTATAGTGTAACTGACACATGGCACCAGGACGGCAGGACCAGGTACACGTTCAAAATATGTACAACCCAAAGACAAGCTTGTTCCGAGCAAGCAGAAGTTCTCTATGCTTTGTGCAACATCATCTACTATCTATGCTTTAAAATTGAATAATATATACCTAGTACTAACTATTAGGAAAACAGCTTATACTAAATTGTCTCATATGGAATGATGACGATAATTTAAGAGATATCGCCACACTGCAAACTGTTCAAAGCCCAAATACACTTCACATCTCTGTGTGTAAGATGATTACCTTGGGCCATCAGCCGTGCCATGTTAACAGCAGTGGTTCAGTTAATTCCACAACTTGTTTGAGAAATTATTCCATACAAGTAAAATTTCGTACACATGCCTAGATAATAATGCAAACTTTGAGTATTTTACCAGACGGGTCTGGGGGAAAGGGGTAATGGTATGTACAACACATTATTCAGAATCACCTTCAGCATCACCTTCTCTGAAGGTGGAGCACCATCAACATTGTTAACTGATGTCTTTTCGGTTCCCAGCATCAACTTTGCTGGCCCTACCTGAACTCCTCGCGGATTCTTCATTTCGTGCGCTCTTAGACTTAGGAACATCACCCAAAGGATGAGTCTCCTCTTGAGCTTCACATAGCAAGACTCGTCCATGTCCATAGACCATGCTGGTAGTGGTAGGCTCTAGAGCAACTTCTCTCCATCTGGTGGAACCCTGATAATAAAATAAAGGCATACAATTTCAGTCCATATGTCAAGGTTATATAACATGGTCCGGCAGAAAGTTACTGCGATCTATGATTGGACAACACAGCTACAATTATTCTGTCAACCAATTTGATGACACAAGGTGCTAATTAACTTCGCTCTGATGACTGCATTTTCTAACAACCGGCTGGAGTTTGCACAGATTATGAACTGCTATGCGATTAAACTGCATAGTCATGAGATATTTGCGACTAGCTAGTGCTGGAGACGCATATAACAGTTCTCAAATAGAACAAGATATTTGCAGCCAGCCAGGATCCGTACTCTGGAGGTACGGCGAGGGAGAAGGGCGAAGCGGTGCTGGGGTTGAAGCGGGGGACGCGCTTGTTTCTCCAGTGCTGGAGGAGGGATCCGAGCACGGGGGGTGCCCGGTGGAGCTCGTGGAGGCGGCGCCGGAATCCAGGGTGGGAGACATTGTGGCTCCAGGTCTTGCAGAGGACGGAGGCGCAGAGGAGGCAGGCCGGGTCTTCTGGTGGGAGGCGGAGGAGGAGGAGGATCTTAGCTCGTCCGGGAGCGCCGGCGGCGCCGCTGCTGGTTGCTGGATCTAGGTGTGTGCTGGGGGTGGTGGAATGGAATGGTTCGGCTCAACCAGCTTGGAGATGGAGCCCGACTTTTGCACCGTATACAAACAATGACTTTCGAAATGAACAAAGAATCTGTTTTTTGAATGAAAATTTCTTAAATTTCGTCTTCCTGCAAATTATAACGTTCTCCCCACTTCCAACAAAAGGAACTCAACATGATTTATTTTGTGCGAGCTGCTATGCGTCGGCCGGCGGATCTTTTTAAAAGATCCACCGCCTCGCGAGCGGTCGGGTATGACGAAATGAATGGCCGAGGGTCACCTTCTACAATTGCAACACATGCCGTGTTTCAAAATTGTTTTGCAACATGGGTTATGTTGCACAAATTTTTGCAACATAAATCAAGTTGCGGATTATTTTTACAACAAATGTCTTGTTGCAATTTAATTTTTTTGCAACAGAGGTCTAGTCGGGATTTTTTTTTTGGTATAAGAGGTCTTGTTACCGTTTTTTCCACAACAAAGATCTAGTTGTAGAAACTCGCTGTAGCTAGCAGCAAGCAGCGAGGTGGTGCTTGTCGATGTCAAAACCGGTGGATCTCGGGTAGGGGGTCCCGAACTGTGCGTCTAAGGCTAATGGTAACAGGAGGCTGGGGACACGATGTTTACCCAGGTTCGGGCCCTCACGAGGGAGGTAATACCCTACTTCCTGCTTGATTGATCTTGATGATATGAGTATTACAAGAGTTGATCTACCACGAGACCAGAGAGGCTAAACCCTAGAAGCTAGCCTATGGTATGATTGTTGTTGTGTCCTACCGACTAAACCCTCCGATTTATATAGACACCGAAGGGGCTAGGGTTACACAGAGTCGGTTATAGAGAAGGAGATCTACATATGAATCGCCAAGCTTGCCTTCCACGCCAAGGAGAGTCCCATCCGGACACGGGACGAAGTCTTCAATCTTGTATCTTCATAGTCCAACAGTCCGGCCAAAGCATATAGTCCGGCTGTCCGGATACCCCCTTATCCAGGACTCCCTCAGTAGCCCCTGAACCAGGCTTCAATGACGATGAGTCCGGCGCGTAGATTGTCTTCGGCATTGCGAGGCGGGTTCCATCTCCGAATACTCCAAGATAAATTCCGAACACAAGGACCGTGTTCGGCTCTTCACATACCACCGTAGAGAGAACAATAATCCACGAATCTAACCTGCTGACAGTCCTTCGTAGCGTGACAGCACGCCGCGGCCCGGTAATTATTCGAACCGTTTTCTACAACCTGCTTCCGCACATATTGCGAGGCGGTTTCCTTGGCACGTCTTGTCGAAGCAGAGATCGTGTCCCCTTAACGCGGGATTCTCTTCAATACGGGCATGGGTAACCCAACTGTACCACCAATTACGGTGAGTGGGGAACGAGCGGGTTCCATTAGGCAAGCGGGGAGGCATAAAGTTTCATCGCCTCTATAAAGGGAAAAGGCCTCTTCCTTTCTACCCACGCCTTCTTCTCCTTCTGCTCGCCCCTTTCCTTTCGCCTGAGCCCTAGCGCCCAAGCATTCATCTTCCCCACCAACAAAGGTTCTCCGAAAATGTCCGGATCCGGAGCAGGAGGCAAGTGGAAGGCCTCCTCCGTCCAGGAGAAGGATATTAAAAAGCTGCGGGCGGCCGGGTATCTGGCCAAGAAAATCGGCCACCGTCTTCCAACGGCGGGACAGATCGTCCCTACTCCGGAGCCCCATGAGAGGGTCGTTTTCCTCCCCCATTTCGTCCGCGGGCTTGGGTTTCCCCTTCACCCTTTTGTTCATGACATTATGTATTACTACGGGATTGATTTTCACGATCTATCCTTCAATTCTTTCCTCAACATATCGACGTTTATCGTCGTGTGCGAGGCCTTTCTCCGCATCTCGCCGCACTTCGGGCTATGACTTAAGATCTTCAACGTGAAGCCCAAAGTGGTGAATGGCGAACATGCCGAGTGCGGAGGTGCCATGGTGAGCAGGATGCCCAAGGTCACATGGCTGACGGGTACTTTCAGCGACTCCGTCAAGGAGTGGCAGCAGTAGTGGTTCTACGTCACTGAGCCGCGCAGCAAAAAGTGGGCCGCTGCTCCTGAATTTCGATCTGGAGCCCCTTCGCGGCTCACGTCCTGGCCCAAGAAGGGCGTGAACTGGTCGTCGTTCGACAAACTGTCAGTGATCCAGGCGCGCGTCAAAGGTATGGAAGACAAGGCCATCAGGCTTGTTGACGTAGTACAGGTGATGCTGGTCCGCCTGGTCCTTCCTTGTCAGCACAGAAGCTGTGATTTGTGGGAGTATGACCCGGCCGAGCACCAGACCCTGCGAGAGCTTTTTGGCTCCTCACACAAGGACATCTGGAAGGTGCTCTTCAAGTCCGGCAAACCGTGGCCGGACTCCGCCGCAGACCGCGGGTACCAGCTGTCCCACCCCGCGAGTCCGGTAAGTCGTCATTACGTCTTGGCAATCCATATGTTTCATTGGAAAGTCCCGAGGGAGATGTTTTTTGCTTTTCCACGATCACCTCAGGGATGGACGAAGAAGGTGGAGCGGATTCATTGTCCAGCCCCGCTACCGGAAGAACCGGCGGGACCTCTTCTAATGAAGATGCTGGTCCCGGCGCCTTACGAGGCACCAAAGAAAGAGGCCAACAAAAAGGCCAAGGAGACCAGGAGCGGTCTCCGTCGTCGCGGTGCTTCGGACACGAAGTCCGAAGACTCCAGTGACCACCCCTCCTCCGGAGAGGACGAGGAGGAGGAGGAGGAGGAGGAAGGAGAGCTCGAGTCCCCTACGAGGGGGAGGAAGAAAAGGACAGCCTCCTCATCCTTAGAGGCAGATTCGCCTAAGAGGGGAAGAACATCCATCCCCGAGGCGTCCACCACGGCTACCGATAGCAGGCCGGAGCGGGATCCCAGGGCCCAGCCCCTGGTAAACTCGTAAGTGCATGAAATCCGGACATATTCATGCATCCAAAATTATTAGAATGTAGTATTTTGATTTGCACCGTACTTTTTACAGTCCGGCGAGGTCCCCTGCCCAACAGTCCTCATCGGAGGATTCGTTGAGTTCCGATGCCTTGGAGAGCGAGACACCTCCCAGGGCCCCTTCCCCAAAGCCTGACTGTGACACCGAGGTGTCGTCCCAAAGGGACCTGAGCCGGGGGGGCGTACCTCGGGGGCCGGACACGTGGGAGCGGCGGTTCCCATGAACGTCGACAGCGGGGGCGATCATGGATTCGGCCCATAGCCGGACACAGTCCCGGAGACCCTTAAGGCTCCGGGATCAGGCAAGTAGCCCCTCTTGACTGGAGGGGGCGATCCCGCTCCACCTGCGACCTCCGTCCAACCAAAGGTGACGGGCGGCCTATCGACAGCACTGGAGGGCGCGTCCATCATTGATGAACACCGCGCACTTATGGGCGCGGTGATAGAAAAGATTCAGGCCGCCGAGAGTGGGCTGAATGAATCCTGCATCAGCCTTATAAAAGGCTTGTTGTTTTAAGAGTTGTTAGAAGACTGTCATAGTATAGATAACAGCCCCTGATGCACTGTTCGGAGAGGACAGGAACCAGACAGGGGATCAAAGTTCTGTCCGCAGGAGACTCAGCTAATGACATAGATCTATTGATTTATGAATCAGGCGTCTGCAGCGACTGCCTCCTCTCATACTGCGGAGGTGTCCGGACTCAAGCAGAGTCTGGAGCGGGCCGAAGAGGAACTTGGTCGAGTGAAGAAGCAGCTGGAGGATAAACAAGGTATGTTTTGAAACTGTAGTAAGTTTTAGCACAAGTAAGTAGTTGTGTCTTTCTTGAAGCATGTATATCGCGCACTCCAGGAGCAAATGCCGAAATTGAGGCGCTCAAGAAGGCTGTTGCCCTGACCAAAAAGAAGGCGGCCGCGGAGCAGGCTCTCCGCGAGAAGCACGAGACGAGGGTCGTGGAAGCTGAACGAGAGCTTCAGGAGGCCGTAAAGAAAAGCGAGAGTTTGGAGCAGAGTCTATCATTGAAAGAATCCGAACTCGCCCAAGCTCTCCAGACCGCGAATGATGCTCGGGAGGAAGCCCAGGTTGCTCTGAAGGATATTCAGGAGGCGCGGAAGATTGTGGCTGGTAAGGGTTTTTCTTATTCAAAGCGTCTTATACCTTCGCAGGGAAGATTCATGGTGACCCATTGAATCCTAATTTTTCCAGGGGTATCTGCGGATCTTCCATGCAGCATATCTGATGCTGCCCAATTCTGCCGAGCTGAGAAGAAGGAAACTGCGGAGAAGCTCTTCTGGTCGCAGTATTTGGCGCCGAATTATCCGGTGCCGTTTGTCGACCAGCTGAAACAGCTGATCGAACTGCATCAGGCGGCCAAACTAGCCATGAAGGATTTGGTTATCCAGCTATGGCCCGCCGAGCCCATTCCGAGTAGTTTCTTTGGGCTTGTGACGCGAATTGTGAGCGTTTGCCCTTGGCTGGACGTCATTAAGCGGTCGGTTTGCATAGAAGGGGCACGAATAGCATTTGCCCGTGCGAAAGTGCACTGGGGGAAGCTTGATGCTGAGAAGCTGATGACCGAGGGGCCGCCGGAGGGGAAGGAGCACCACAAACCCGAATTATATTATGATGGTGTCCTGAAGGGGGCCCGCCTTGTGGCAGAGCAATGTGCGAAAGACATTATTTTTCCCTAAAGACAGTTGTGTTGTCCTTTGTAAGGTGGAACAGAGTCACTTATATGTATGTGCCTGTTATGTGTAAATTTTATTCCTGCGCGACTGTTTTATATGTTAGTCTTGAGAGTTGGCCAGTCGTCAGCTTCTGTCCCCATGTAGGAACTATGGGGTTTTTCGTGATACACCTGAACACTCTTTATCCCATTCTTGGGTCCATGAAGGAGGTGTTCAGCACAACGAACCAGGCAATCGGACTATAGGGCTTTATTACTCTCAATTAGCCATAGGAATTCAAGTATGGGAGGTGCTGCCCCTGGTGTTCGGAAGACCGCATGAGGGGCTCTAATAGCGCCTGATCGGTGGACCGATCCTTCGCACGCTGCATTTTATTATGGTATTATGCGGAATAAATCCTTAAAGATTTTACAACCTCTCAAACGGCTGACCAGCTTTCGCCTTATCATGACAGTCAGTTTTCGGCTTTCTCTACTGAGGTGTTCGTCCGGAAGAACCGGGACACAATCACAGTAGTTCTCCCAGCGCTATCTTAGCCGATATTGCGGAACGTAAGGTACCAAAACATGGGAGCTGGGCAAACCCAACCAATGACCCAAGACATGATTCAGAGCCGATGCATATAATGCTATAAGTTCGGGGTGCCGAACAACCGAGAAGGTGGTCAGACTTTTGTTGCCGTAGTGCGGGTGCAATGAAGCCCCTGGCGTTTTAAGGCATAACACGATGTTCAGATGCCGTTATGACAAAATGTCTTTGAGAAATAATTAGCAGATAAGCGTCAAATGACTCTACAGGTTGTATTTAAGTAATACGTCTATGCGTATGAGTACAGTTCATGTTATAAAAGAGAGGCATGAGGGCAGAACCTATTGGGACCGGGCAGTAGGGAGCTGTGCGCGGGTCCGGAGTAATATCCGAATTGTATTTAGGTGGGGTGGAGATTCCCCCTGTGTGCGTCCGAGATGATTCCAAGTTGCCGGTTCAGTTATGCGCAAAGGCGAACCTTTAAATAATGCTAAAAGAAGTGTGTGAGCAGCGGCTGAGCCGTGGGATGTGACCCGTCCAGCTTATGCCGGAGGATCTATATGAGCCATGATCAGGCTGGAGTATCATGAAGTAGTTCAGACTCCTTTATCGGTGTTCGGGAGTTTGGATGTCGAATCAAGGTTCGATTGAAAAAACTGTAACTCGCTGCTTCTGTTAATAAAGTGGCCGAATACTCTTCCGCGCTGAGGTGTAGCTCGGTCTTGCCCGCGATTGTGACTACATCACGTGGGTCTGGTTTTTTTAAGACCGTCGTGGGCATTGGGTGATAATGCGTCGAGTCGCAGTGTATCCTGGCGGTGCTGAATAGCTACTGCCTAGAGATGCAATGCCGAAAGTTAGTTCTTTGGTATGGCAATTTTTGGCGATCCGAAGACCATCTCAAGAGTGGCGGGGCCTAAGTGGACTTCGCGCCTAGTTATGACACTCTAAAATGAGTTTTTTAGTGGGTCTGATCCTCGAGTGATCGATCCTTAGGCTTGATAATCTGGGCTCCTTGCCCTGGGACCTCTTCATGCTGTTTCTGGCGTCGGCCTGCCGATCTGTTTAAAGACCCAGCATTCTCTATTGGTATGGCTGGCTGCCGCTCCTGGGGTACCATGAATTTGACATGGGCGGTCAAGTATGCGGTTCAGGCTGGAGGGGCCTGAATTATGATTTTGAATTCTCTTCCCCCGCTGAACAGGTTCAGGACTACGGGCTCCTGTGCTGACTGTCGTTTCCTGGGCATCATTATTTGCCTTGGGGCGCTTATATTTGTTGGACCAAGGTTTGCGGACTCTGTTTTTGGCTGCTGATGTGCCCGGGGTGCTTGCTATGTTGCTGTTTGGTATGTAATGCTGGTCTTGCACGTAGCCCCTTGTCGCAGTGTGCTGTCGGCAGGGTGTAGGCCTGCATTTGATTTTTAGTGCCGCCTCCTCGAATTGAGGTAGTAGCCTGCGCTTTGGGTAGTATTTTGTTCGGCGCTCGAGTCCGTATTCCTCGGCTGCCCGGGCCTTAGTCCGTCTGTCTGTGAGGAGATTCTGATCAGCTTGAAGCTGTTGTTGTTTCTTTTTCAAGCTTCTTGCAGTGGCTATAAGCCGGCGCTTGAAGCGCTCCTGCTCGATGGGATCCTCTGGTATGCCGAATTCGTCGTCACCGAGGCTCACCTCGTCTTTGGAGGGAGGTATATAGTTATCATCCTCCATGTATCCGTCCGTCGTCTGTTCGTCTGGGCTGGCCTGCCCGTGTTCCTGTTCGGTTTGCTCGAAGGTGGGTTGATCAGGATCATATTGCTCTTCGGCACCATCTGGATTTTCTTCTCCAGTGTCGGTGTTGCTGTGGCGGGGCTTGGAGCGGCGCCGGTGACGCCCATGCTTTGATTTCTTCCCTGAGGGGTCATCTCCTGTTGCCTCATCACCATTGCTTTCTTTGGGAGTATCCATCATATATATATCATATGAAGAGGTGGCAGTCCAGCGCCCTGTGGGCGGTGGTTCCTGTTCTTCTCCCGCATCGTCGTCTATACCGTTGATGTCTTCGGAATTGAAGTTAAGCACGTAGGTCAAGTCATCGACTGTGGCTATTAAGTGGGTGGTGGGTGGGTAACGAATTTCTTCATCGCCAGCTTCCCACTCGAGCCGAACATAGTTCGGCCAGGAATCTCCTGACAGAGAGAGAGACCTTAATAAATCTAGCACGTCTCCGAAGGGTGAGTGCTGAAAAATATCAGCGGCGGCGAACTCCATAACCGGAGCCCAATTAGATTTGATGGGCACGGATGCACGCGGTCCGGAACACACGGCCGGAGACAAGTCTAGGGGTCCGGAGACACAGATCTCCCTAGGAGCAGAGTCTGTGTTTGGCTCGAACGCTGATGAGTATGCAGCCTCCGGGGCGGGGTCCATCCACCCGTCCTCGGAAGGCACGACCTGCTCTGGAACAAAGTCCGGAGCCGTAGTAGGTGCGATGTTCCGAATACTATCCGACGGTAGATCTAGGTCGTGCATGTCGTGATCGTTCGGCGCTCCTGACATGGGCTCGAATCCGTCGAAGATCAAGTCTCTGCGGATATCGGCAGTGTAGTTTAGGTTCCCGAACCTGACCTGGCGGCCAGGGGCGTTGCTGTCGATCTGCTCTAGATGGCCAAGCGAGTTGGCCCGTAGTGCGAAGCCGCCGGACACAAAAATCTATCCGGGGAGAAAAGTCTCACCCTGGATGGAGTTGTTGAAGGTTGGAGAAGCCATCAAGCCTTACAGCGACGACACAGAGGAACTCTCAATGAAAGCACCAATGTCGATGTCAAAACCGGCGGATCTTGGGTAGGGGGTCCCGAACTGTGCGTCTAAGGCTAATGGTAACAGGAGGCTGGGGACACGATGTTTACCCAGGTTCGGGCCCTCTCGATGGAGGTAATACCCTACTTCCTACTTGATTGATCTTGATGATATGAGTATTACAAGAGTTGATCTACCACGAGACCAGAGAAGCTAAACCCTAGAAGCTAGCCTATGGTATGATTGTTGTTGTGTCCTACAGACTAAACCCTCCGGTTTATATAAACACCGGAGGGGGCTAGGGTTACACAGAGTCGGTTACAGAGAAGGAGATCTACATCCGAATCGCCAAGCTTGCCTTCCACGCCAAGGAGAGTCCCATCTGGACACGGGACGAAGTCTTCAATCTTGTATCTTCATAGTCCAACAGTCCGACCAAAGCATATAGTCCGGTTGTCCGGATACCTACTACGTCTTGAGCTTGTGTTGGTTTTCCTTGAAGAGGAAAGGGTGATGAAGCACAGTAGCGTAAGTATTTCCCTTAGTTTTTGAGAACCAAGGTATCAATCCAGTAGGAGGCTTCTCAACAAGTCCCATGAACCTACACAAACAAACAAAGAACTCGCAACCAACGCAACAAAGGGGTTGTCAATCCCTTCACGGCCACTTGTGAAAGTGAGATCTGATAGAGATAATATGATAAGATAAATATATTTTTGGTATTTTATAATATAGATGCAGAAAATAAAGATGCAAATAAAAGTAGATTGGAAGCAAATATGATAAGAGATAGACCCGGGGGCCATAGGTTTCACTAGTGGCTTCTCTCAAGAGCATAAGTATTACAGTGGGTGAACAAATTACTGTCGAGCAATTGATAGAAAAGCGAATAATTATGACGTTATCTAGGCATGATCATGTATATAGGCATCACGTTCGCAACAAGTAGACCGACTCCTGCCTGCATCTACTACTATTACTCCACAAATCGACCGCTATCCAGCATGCATCTAGAGTATTAAATTCATAAGAACAGAGTAACGCATTAAGCAAGATGACATGATGTAGAGGGATAAACTCAAGCAATATGATATGAACCCCATCTTTTTATCCTCGATGGCAACAATACAATATGTGTCTTGCAACCCTTTCTATCACTGGGTAAGAACACCACAAGATTGAACCCAAAGCTAAGCACTTCTCCCATGGCAAGAAAGATCAATCTAGTAGGCCAAACCAAACCGATAATTCGAAGAGACTTGCAAAGATAACTCAATCATATAAAAGAATTCGGAGAAGATTCAATTATTATCCATAGATAAACTTGATCATAAACCCACAATTCATCGAATCTCGACAAACACACCGCAAAAAGAGATTACATCGAATAGATCTCCACAAGAGAGGGGGAGAACATTGTATTGAGATTCAAAAAGAGAGAAGAAGCGAAGTAGCTAATAACTATGGACCCGAAGGTCTGTGGTAAACTACTCACAACTCATCGGAGGGGCTATGGTGTTGATGTAGAAGCCCTCCATGGTGGATTCCCCCTTCGGCAGAATGCCGACGACGGCTCCAAGATGGGATCTCACGGATATAGAATGTTACGGCGGTGGAAATTGTGTTTTGGTTGCTCCTTGGATGTTTTTGGGGTATGTAGGCTTATATAGGAGGAAGAAGTACGTCGGTGGCCGACCGAGGGGCCCACGAGACAGGGGTGCGCCCTATAGGGGGGGCTCCCTACCCTCTCGTGGCCGCCTCGACTGCTTCTTGACTTGCACTCCAAGTCCTCTGGATCACGTTCGTTCCAAAAATCACGCTTTCGAAGGTTTTATTCCTTTTGGACTCCGTTTGATATTCCTTTTCTTCGAAATACAGAAATAGACAAAAAACAGCAATACGAGCTGGGCCTCCGGTTAGTAGGTTAGTCCAAAAAATGATAATAATGTATAAAATAAAGCCCATAAACATCCAGAACAGGTAATATAATAGCATGGAACAATCAAAAATTATAGATACATTGGAGACGTATCAAGCATCCCCAAGCTTAATTCCTGATCGTCCTCGAGTAGGTAAATGATAAAAACAGAATTTTTGATGTGGAATGCTACCTAGCATAATTCTCAATGTAATTTTCTTTATTGTGGCATGAATGTTGAGATCCAAATGATTCAAGATAAAAGTTCATATTGACAAAAGAAATAGCAATACTTCAAGCATACTAATAAAAGCAATCATGTCTTCTCAAAATAACATGGCTAAAGAAAGTTCATCCCTACAAAATCATATAGTTAGGCTATGCTTCATTTTCGTCACACAAAGATGTTCCCAACTTCTATACCCCCGATGACAAGCCAAGCAATTGTTTCGTAATTAAATAATCTCAAACTTTTTCAACCTTCACGCAATACATGAGCGTGAGCCACGGATATACACTACAAGAAATATGTCAACTAGTGACCTTCTGTTAGTGACCCTGGAAGAATTGGTCATAGATCTATGACCATTTGATACCAATTCGTCAAAAGCTGTTCAGGGGGCTCCAAACCCTAAACCATTGTGACCATTTTGGTCAGAAAGGTCGTAATTTCCTTACACGAAATGGTCATAAAGCAAATAGCGCTGGTCTGCTGCCTTATTTCTAGTTGTTAATGACCAATATAGATGGTCATAGCCTTGTAAATTGTGGTGGGTTGTGATGACTAGGTGCCATCTAATCAGTTTTGCCTATGTGTCATGTCCATGTGTCAATTTTTGCCCTAGATTGTGAAGCAACCTATATTTCTGTTATTCCAAAAATTCCCAAAAAATTCTAATAAATTGTTTGGATCATATCTTCATCAAATATGTCAAAAACCTTCCTTGCCTAGTTCATATTCATTTTCCTATTCTGTTCAGAGCAGCACTTTGTGAAGGAAGTGTTATTTATATATTATTGATTTCCCTAAAAATTTGTGAATACATTCTTCTTAGTATATGATCATCCTCAGCCAAAACTCATGCCCATTGGCCATGTGCATTTCTCGTACCACTAATCAAACACTTGGCTGCTAATTCGTCTTTGTGCATAGTTCGGTCTCCTCATGAGAATCTTATGTTGTAATTTTCTACCTAGCACCTACCTGGGGAGTGCTCAACCCACTAGACATGCCTAGGCCACCCAGAAAGCATGGCAACGCCACGGTCACGCGGTGGGCATGCGAGCTTACGCGCTCTAGAGTTGGGGCCCTCGGCCACCATCCAAACCTCGATGTCTCGCCACCAAACCATGTATTCCTGATTAAATAGATACTTATGTACCTAGAAATGATTTTTGGAAAAAATAAAGAGCAAACTATGAGGCAGCTGCAGTCCAAATTTGACCCACTTCCTACTGAATCGACAGGAATTTGTCTTTTTCACCAGAGGTGGATCAAAACTTTTAACACCCAACCATTTTGTCAATTGTGAATTAAATATGGCCTAGTATTTTATAAAATTGATTAGGTCCAATTTTGCAACAAATATATGGTAGGTCCTTCACAAAAAACTCATTTCGGGCACTCGGAAAATGGAAAATATATTTTCTGTGAAAAGAAAATGAAAACTCCCTTAGGCAACATTGTTTGGAATTCCAGGATGCACCCTTGTGCACAATATGAGATCATTTGAACAAACTATGCCATGAATGTGGCCATAAGATTGATCGTTTGGCTTGAAAGCCATGAATCTTCATGCATGATAGCTCATTTCTAAGAACACTTTTTTAAGATAATTGCCGTATTACAAGTTTATTATTTTTCCTGGAAACTTGGTCACAAATAATGACACAATGCAAAGGTTTCTATTTTTTTGATTTTTTTGAATTTTTTATGCCCGTTTCAAAATGCGGTCAAAACGGCGGGAATGACCGTTCCTAGCTAGTGGTTGAATCTTGGAATTTTTTTGGTGTTTCTCTGATTAAATAGATACTTATGTACCTAGAAATGATTTTTGGAAAAAATAAAGAGCAAACTATGAGGCAGCTGCAGTTCAAATTTGACCCGCTTCCTATTAAATCGGCGGGAATTTGTCTTTTTCACCAGAGGTGGATCAAAACTTTTGACACCCAACCATTTTGTCAATTGTGCATTAAATATGGCCTAGTATTTTATAAAATTGATTAGGCCCAATTTTGCAACAAATATATTGTAGGTCCTTCACACAAAAAACTCATTTCGGGCACTCAGAAAATGGAAAATGTAATTTTCGTTCAAAGAAAATGAAAACTCCCTGAGGCAACATTGTCTGGAATTCCAAGATGCACCCTTGTGAACGATATGAGATCATTTCAACAAACTATGCCATGAATGTGGCCATAAGATTGATCATTTGGCTTGAAAGCCATGAATCTTCATGCATGATAGCTCGTTTCTAAGAACACTTTTTTTAAAATAATTGCCGTATTACAAGTTTATTATTTTTCCTGGAAACTTGGTCACATATAATGACACAATGCGAAGGTTTTCCAATATTTTGTTTTTTTTTGATTTTTTTATGCCCGTTTCAAAATGCGATCAAAACGGCGGGAATGACCGTTCCTAGCTAGTGGTTGAATCTTGGAATTTTTTTGGTGTTTTTCTGATTAAATAGATACTTATGTACCTAGAAATGATTTTTGGAAAAAATAAAGAGCAAACTATGAGGAAGCTGCAGTTCAAATTTGACCCTCTTCCTACTGAATCGGCTGGAATTTGTCTTTTTCACCAGAGGTGGATCAAAACTTTTGACACCCAACCATTTTGTCAATTGTGCATTAAATATGGCCTAGTATTTTATAAAATTGATTAGACCCAATTTTGCAACAAATATATGGTAGGTCCTTCACACAAAAAACTCATTTCGGGCACTTAGAAAATGGAAAATGTATTTTTCGTTCAAAGAAAATGAAAACTCCCTTAGGCAACATCATTTGGAATTCCAATATGCACCCTTGTGCACGATATGAGATCATTTCAACAAACTATGCCATGAATGTGGCCATAAGATTGATCATTTGGCTTGAAAGCCATGAATCTTCATGCATGATAGCCCGTTTCTGAGAACACTTTTTTTAAAATAATTGCCGTATTACAAGTTTATTATTTTTCCTAGAAACTTGGCCACATATAATGACACAATGCGAAGGCTTTCCAATCTTTTGATATTTTTTGAATTTTTTATGCCCGTTTCAAAATGCGGTCAAAACGGCGGGAATGACCGTTCCTAGCTAGTGGTTGAATCTTGGAATTTTTTGGTGTTTCTCTGATTAAATAGATACTTATGTACCTAGAAATGATTTTTGAAAAAAATAAAGAGCAAACTATGAGGCAGCTGCAGTTCAAATTTGACCCGCTTCCTACTAAATCGGCGGGAATTTGTCTTTTTCACCAGAGGTGGATCAAAACTTTTGACACCCAACCATTTTTTCAATTGTGCATTAAACATGGCCTAGTATTTTATAAAATTGATTAGGTCCAATTTTGCAAGAAATATATGGTAGGTCCTTCACAAAAAAAACTCATTTCAGGTACTCGGAAAATGGAAAATGTATTTTTCATTCAAAGAAAATGAAAAATCCCTTATGCAACATTGTTTGGAATTACATGATGCACCCTTGTGCACGATATGAGATCATTTGAACAAACTATGCGATGAATGTGGCCATAAGATTGATCATTTGGCTTGAAAGCAATGAATCTTCATGCATGATAGCTCATTTCTGAGAACACTTTTTTTTAAAATAATTGCCGTATTACAATTTTATTATTTTTCCTGGAAACTTAGTCACATATAATGACACAATGCGAAGGTTTTTGAATTTTTTGATTTTTTTTGAATTTTTTATGCCCGTTTCAAAATGCGGTCAAAACGGCAGGAATGACCGTCCCTAGATAGTGGCTGAATCTTGAAAAACTTTTTTTGTTTCTCTGATTAAACAGATACTTTTGTACCTAAAAATGATTTTTGGGAAAAATAAAGAGCAAACTATGAGGCAGCTGCAGTTCAAATATGGCCCGCTTCCAACTGAATCAGCAGAAATTTGTCTTTTTCACGAGAGGTGGATCAAAGCTTTTGACACCTAACCATTTGGTCAATTGTGTAGTAAATATGGCCTAGTATTTTAGAAAATTAATTTGGTCCAATTTTGCAACAAATATTTGATAGGTTCTTCACAAAAAACCATTTTTGCCCCTTGGAAAATGATTAAAAATAGCTAGAAAGATCATAAATGCGTAAAGATTTGTCCTTATCAACAAAATGTGGTCTAACTCTATTGAAAATTTGTGTGGTACCCTTTTACAATTTTTTTGATAGTTACTTCACAAAATCCCTCTAGTTTTAGTACTTGGAAACTCTTTTAAATCACTATTTTTCCGAACCAATCAGAACCATTCCCATGGATCGATGACATGGCGCCCATCCATCCATCCATCCATCTCTCCATCCCACATCCATTTATCCATCTATCTACAAAAAAAAGGAAAAAAGGAAAAAGAGATACCCCACCCGCAGCCCAAACCCTAGCTCAGATCCCCCCGTCTCCTTGCCGCCGTCGCCCCCTCCAGATCCAGTCCTCCCTCACACCCTCAACCAAGGACGACGGAGATCCAGTCCTCTCCCCGCCGACCTCGCCGTCCTCCTCACCCACCGCCCACCTCGTCCCTCCCTCCCCTCACCATATCTCCTACCCTCCGCCCTCTGCCCCCCTGCCTCGATTCCCACCGCCCCTACACCCCGTAGTGTCCACCATGGTTGCCTCCTCCTCCCCCACACCATCCCACCACCCTACCATGGGGACGTTTCTGCGGCGGCTGCTCCACAGTCTCCGTCCGCCCCGCTGCTCCGCAGTCTCCTCCATATCCGCCTCCTCCCCATAGTAGGCGCCGACACCGAGCGACGGTGACGATGCCAACGGGCACACCGGCGTGCCCGTGCCCTTCTCCCGTGCCCTCCCCGGCGGCGGTTCCTCGCCGACGCCTCCGCCCCTTCCTCGTCCAGCGGCGACCCGGCGGGGTCCATGCACGCCGTTCACGAGGAGCAAGTCGGAGATGTTCAGCTTCATGGAGGGCTGCCTGCCCATGCGCTGCTGGGACGAGCTCAACACCGCCTTTGAGAAATCCGCATACTTTCCCCCCTGAATCTTCCCTCGTTTCCTCCATGATTCAAGTTCTGACGAACAGAAGATCACACGGCCCGTTCCACTCTGAACCTGCAGGGCGAAGATCGTGTTCGGGCTCAACACGCTCAACGGCCGGGTACTACTGCAGGGCAGCGCCATGGGAGGCAACTGGGACACCACGAATGCGGCGTCGTTCATCTGGTACACCTCCGGCAAGGGCTACAAAGTCCATGGCTGGGAGCTCGGTAGGTGCACTCCCCCATTTCCATTGTTAACTGAAACGAGAAACTGCACACTGAGCTTCAGTCAGACGATGGCTGCTCCCTACTCCCCTATTCAACTATTCAACTGTTCAAAGGTTTTGGGTGGATAGCTAAAATGTCTAGAACCCTGTCAAAATTTGGCAAACAAGCTTCCATAGAGCAGTGAAGGGTAGTAACATATTCAGCTCATGTGTCAGTTAAGTGGACTCCAAACCAACCAGGCATACTAATACTATGACACTAATGCACACCACTTTTTTTGGCTATCTTCAAGCAAGGTGATGTGGTCGTGAAGAAGGCAACATAGTACGATGCAGTGGAGATTTGGATGAATGAGCATGTCAGGAGGGCATGCGCTAGCAGCTGCGCGGATTTTCTGTACGGCTTTCGTGAGCTATATATACTCTCGATTCAGTAACAAAGCTTGTTTTTCATCTGCTAGTATTTGGTTGGTTCCTAAACTCACAATGTGTATTATTTCCTAGAGCAAAACCAAAGGTAAGGGTGAGGAATACTGGCTTATTTGGCGCTGCGAAGGCGAGGACACGCTTTCTGCTCTCATGCAAAGCAAGGAGTTCCCATACAATGTAAGTGCATCAGACATGAAGCATATGTTTGTTTAATCAGTCAAGTTGCTTGCTCGCATTGGGTTCAGTTAACCTATTCTTAGCTCTAGCATCCTACTATTTAGTTGTTGGAATAAACTGCAGAGTGAGACAACAGTTATATTTATCAGCTGGGATGCACTAGAACCTTTCAATTAACTAACCAGTTTTGGTCACCCTTCACCTAGGTGGTAAAATGGGCAGTTATATTTGTCTGGAACTGTGTTACCTTACTGACCTATAGTGGAGCTTTTGAGCTTCTAGGGGTGATTAGCTCTAGGCCTCCAGTTTATGATGAAATACTTTGCTAGATATAATGTCGGAAGTGACAACTGCTGTTAGTGAGAACAGTTGGATAGGTTCCTTTTGTGCAGGTTTGATTTGTATGGATAAAGAACCATACAAATCAGTTATCCTGGACTACCGCTATGATTTGCTTTTGGTGTATCATGCTATCTTTTGAACTTTTAAGTCTTACCCTGTATTTCTATTAGTCATTTGGCTAATTAGTTATTACTGATAAATAACAATGCTTTCTTACATAGGTTATTTCCCAATGATGGCCAGGCAGTGGCAGGAATCACTTGCTTTGGCGCTAATGACTACCCAACTGTCTATGTTCGATCATTAGCCACCAAGCCATTTCATTGGTCTTCAGTTCGACCATTGTGTCTTCTGTAGGAATGCCTTGCTCGAAAATTATGTAGCATCAAAACTGCTGGATGCCCCCTTACACCTTTCGATTCCTTAGTATGAAAATAATATACATAAGGAATTATGTGCTGGCTCCGTGGTTTGCTAATTGCTTTCCTTGCTCAATATTGATCTCACAACCACTGTAGCTATATTATGCCCCTGCCTCAGTACTGAACTTAATGTAAACTTGGTTCAGTTTTTTTATATTATAAACATGCTAAGAAAAAGTTAGGAACCGGCAACGCGCGCCAAGGCACCACTACAAAAAAAATACACTTCCGTGATGATACGTGTTTGTCACAGTAGGTCGCGTTTTTTTTCATGCATGTACATCCATGACAAATTTATGACAGAATCAAGATAGTCATACCTGTGCTGTCGTAGAAGTGTTCCATGACATTACCAAAATTATCATCACGGAAGTGTCCACTTCCATGACGATAAATCGCGCGTCACAGAAGTGCTTTCATCAAGGGTGACCGACACGGGGCATCCACCGTAACGGAACGCCGTTAAGCTATCGAGTCGGGTTTTGGATCCGATAACCCGTTAACAGCCCCGACCAATGGGGATTTTCCACGTGTAAAATCATCATTGGCTGGAGGAAACACATGTCGGCTCACCATTGGGACAGATGTCATCCGCTCATTGGACCGAAGGCGCCTATGATACGACGACACGTGGCATGGCCCAACAGAGGCCCATTCCTGTGAAAAGGTCAGCCCGTTTGACTTGGTTAAAAGGTGGCGGGCCGGCCCATGGAAAGCCTGTTAACGGCCTGTTCGCATATAGCCCATTTACAGCCCGCTAACCCAGGGCCCGTTACGCCCTATCCGAATTAGGCCCAGTAGCGTCATCTGGGCCGTCCAATATGATTCAGCCCGTTTTAACTTCCGGCCCATGTGTGGCCCATGACTTCTTTCGGCCCATATGAGGACCTTTGTAACTCTTGGCCCATTAACGGCCCGTGGTGAAACTGGCCCATAATGAACAGTTTATCACTTTATACCCATTAACGGCTCGTTATTCCATTGGGCCGTTTCCAGCCCAAGTTATCTTTCGGCCTTCTCAGGGCCCATTGATTCTTGGGCTCACTTGCAACATTCGATTACATACGGCCCTTTACTGTCATTTTCTGCTTGTGGGCCAAATTCAGCCCGTCGTTACAGTCGGCCCATTTGCAGACCGTTAATACGTTGGGCCGTTTTCATGTCAAAAAAAACCCGTTGGGCTGTTTTCATAGAGTTATCAAATGCTGCCTATTAACGGCCCGTTATGGTCCACGATTAGTACGACCCATGATTGGCGAAATGATGATATGCCCCGTAGAAGGCACATGGATCCTTCGGCCCGTATGAGGCCCATGGATAGTATGCCCCGTAGAAGGCCCATGGATTGTACGGCCCGTAGAAGGCCCATGGACCCTACGGCCCGTAGAAGGCCCATTGATCCCTAAGGCCCGTATAGAAGGCCGATGGATCCTACGGCCCGTAAAGAAGGCCAATGGTCCTACGGCCGAACGAAGGCCCATGGATCATACGGCCTGCAGGAGGCCCATGGTTACAACAGTCCGTGTGTTGCCATGATTATTTTGGCCTAGTTACCAAAAATAGGCTATTGTGGCCACTAGAAAAACACAGAAAAGAACTGCAGTGACTACAAGCAAACAACTAAACAAGACAATAAGGAAATAAATAAGCAAGCAATTAAGGCTAGCCTATTACCGCTATTACACATATTACATCCACTGGGCATCAAAGTTTGCCACCAGTGCAAATATAGGGAACAAAGAAGCATATTACATAAACCGGCCGTCAAAATTGGCCACCAGTGCAAATAAACGCGGCAGCAAACCAAGAGCATAACTGAAACAACTTCAGAAAAGCTCAAGAAACGTTATCCTGGGTATCCACCATGATGGCAATAAGCTTAGAAAGCTGATTAGCTTTCTCCTGTTTGGTGCTAAAATCCTCCAACGCTTGCTGTTGCACCAGAAAGTATGCATCTGAATGCTCCAGGGACTTCCGCAGTCCTTCCACTTCTTGTCGCAGCACAACTGATCGATGTCTTTCAGCTTGTAGTTGAGACTCAAGGAACCGAACTGATTCAGACAGTGAGTTTGAATAGCTTGTGCAAGCGGTAGTGGCCAGTAACTCAAACACTAAACCAAGACAGGACTTTGGGGTTGTCTTGCTGTCTTCAAGATAGTCTTCCTTAGCTGTTTTATCAGCTTTGTCGGAGACCAACAAGGATGTGTCACTATCATGAACCTTATCTACATTACTTCTTTACCATTGCTTAATAAGGCACTCTTCCCCAATATTCTGTTAGCATTCTAAAAGAAGAAACAAGCAGACACATAACAAGTTTAGCATGTACTAGTATATGAAACTCATTTCGGTGAACCAGTTCATTAGTAAGGTGGACAGGATTAACCTACCAAGTCTTCTATTGCCAAGTACTAGTACATAATAAAAGCATCAAACAAACATATATCTATGTCCTATGGTCACTGCATTGTCTTGCCAAATCAAAACAGAGACACGATTCAAATCATATCAGTTCAAGACAAAGCAGCAGTGAAAGAATACAAAGCGTGGGAAACTACACGGCACAACAAGATTTCAGATGGGTACCACGGGTCTACATGTACAACAACACTATTGGCTCTGTTGTGATGCTAGTAATGTGCATGATATGAAAGTCAACTGTATACACAATTGAAATTGAAATCAAAAGAGCTATTGATAAGAGCAAACCTATTAAAGAAACATGCGTGAACATACCTGCTGCGCCATTGGAGTTTCGATTGGATCCTTCAATTTAAAAATAAGTTTGTATCAGTAAATACAGTGATACAAGAGCAAAGCAATCATAGTTAAAAAAGGCGTGCCTAAGCGAGCGCTTAAGCGCGCCTAGGCTCTAGGCGTTGGCAAAACGCATTGCACATAACTACGCTTATTCTGTGCATAACTGCGCATAAGCATGCGCTTTGGTCAGTAAAGTGCAAGGCGGTGGCAAAACGCACAATTAACGCCTAACGCTTTTTTGAACTATGATAGCAATGGAATCTTAAATTAGAACAGTTGTTCTTCAGGTTTAGGCACTTGTTCTACATGAACAGAGTACAGTAAGACGCAAGAATATAATATTTAAAAATAGAAAATGAGCTCATAGACCTTACCACATTCTTGGTTCGGGACCAGTACAGAACAAGGCGTTCCCAGTCATCGTCCAGTAAATGTGTCTCAGGAGAACGTAAGGGAATTTGATGAGTTTCTTTGCCGGTGAAGTACGTTTTCTTCAGGTAATTCCGATACTGCCACCAAGCATTCTTGAAGATAGCAGAGGTATTAGCACAGGTTACCTCATCCTGAGTTTCCAAATCGGTCCTTCTCTATAGAGAAAAATGGGAAAATTTGTTGTATTAAAACCATCATGGAGGTAGGATGTATGGGACGAAGCAAAGTAATTGCCATGAATAACATTACTTACACATAACTCCTAGACAAACACCTGCAACTGGCATTTTCCTTCATCTTCAGTATAATATTTCCAAGATGGGAAGATACGCACATATGATTTAACAGCATCAAATGCGATAGATGCTAAACTACGACTGGCTGGTTGTGCTTCCTCCACAGGAATAGGCGTACTAACTGGTGGAGTTGGGGTTCGACGTGATAGTACTGGCCCTTTGGGCACTGGAGCTGCCTTACTAACTGCTCTTGTTTGGGAGCTCTGTGGTGGAGATGGTGTTGTGTCAACAGGAACTGGGTTACTATCGGCTGGGGTTGGGGTTAGATTGGGTAAAGCTGGTTCTCTGTCCATCGCAGTAGGGGTACAATCTGCGAGAGTTTGGGTTATGTGTGGTAGGGCTGGTTCTTGTGCATGTACAAGCGGGGTGCTATCTCCACCAAGAGGTAGCACTGTTTTATTTGAAGACCGTGTTTTTATTCCTCTAGATACTGGCATCACCCGCTCCAATTCAAATGGCTGATAAATAGGAAACATAGTTGAATGTACAGACATTGTATGAGAGACAGATGCAATAGATAGTGTGGAAAAAAGAGGGCATGAAATAGTTGACATGTATATTGTTTAACTAAAACGGATAGCATGACATAATTTCACATATATGATGTCTATCTAAACTGGATAGCATAGCATAACATAATTCAAAGATATGATGAATAACTAAACAGGATCGCATGACATAATTCACCTACATGTTATCTAAGTAATCAGGATCGCATCATTTAATTCACATATGTGATTTATATGCTAAACAGAGGGCATTCGGTATGATGTGTGAACTAAGAACATGGTGTTGAATATTGTGTATATGATGTCTAAACTATGCAATGCAAGACACGTACGCATGATATGAGCAGTATAACCGTGCCAAGTTAGAGCATACACCTCAGTAGGGGAATAGGACTGGTCATCTGTCTCTGAATCCATCTCCGAGGAGCTATCGGGACCCAACAAGAGATCTGCTTCGACAGGTAGCACTGTCTGCTCTGAAGGCCTTGTTTTCACTCCAGATTTTTCCATCTCCCACCCAAATGGCTGATTCACAGGAAGAGTAGTTTAATGTACAAACATTATCGACAAATGGAAATGTAATGAAGAAAAGGATGGGCAAGATATCATTCAAATATATGATTCCTGGTTAAACAGGATGGCATTGCACATTTCACATATATTATGGCTGGATAAAAGACATGAGACTGCATAATTCCCATATATGATATAGAAACTAAACAGGTGGCATTACAGAACATGTCTAAACTAAGCAGATGACATATATGATGTCAAAAGTAGGCACTGCAAGGCAACATATGCATGATATGACTAACATCATCATGCCAAGGTAGAGCAAACACCTTGGGGGGTAAATAGGAGTGGTCAGCGGCGTCTGAATCCGCCTCAGAACAGATATCTTCCTCTGGATTACAATCTGGAGAGGGGTGGGGAGGGTTTGCCATTGAACCCACCATGGAGCGATGTCTGCATGACATTGTATTGCCGCGCAAAACTCTTCTCTTTTTCTCTACATGTTCAGCATGACTGTGTACAATATCTGACATGCATATGAAAAAATATGGTGAGGTTATGTAAGGAGAGCATGCAGAAATTTAGAGTGATGGTAACAACCAGTGGATGGATACAAAAATAATGATAGCAGGCTGATGATTGCTTTAAATTAATAAAAAGATAGCTGATGATTGCTTTACTATTTGTTTCCCACCCAAGATGAACAACATATGCATACCCTAGGTGAACTAGATATTAGATAGACATACTATTCATTGCTGCCTCGATATGTGCCCCACAACTAATTTAGAACTCAAGTTTGAACATTAATTTGGACCTGAGTTGGGAGTCCAAGAGCTGAACAGGATGATAAAGTAGCAGGTAAGTTTAAGCAATGCATAACATAAGCAGAAACAAAAGAGTGCGACCTCTCTTGTGGACCCGTGTACTCCTTAGGTTCATCTGCTGAGTCGATGATGGTGATGCCGTTGGGGTGGGTGCCGGCGGAAGGGAAGGAGATCTGAGGCGGCGAAAGACGGTCAGGAGTCGTGATGTCTGGTTTGGTGGAAGCTTCTGTCGATGGAGCAGCTCAGGTGAGGTGGACGACGTCGCGGCAGGAGCAGGACAAACCACACAAAGTTCCCTTCGACACGTACCTGTAACTGAAGTAATTCTGTAAGGGCTCATTTGGCTTGCATGATTCTTAAAACGCAGGGATAGGAAAAACACCGGAATAGGATAGGAAAATGCACATGGTAAACAGAGCATTTGTAAACACATGATTTCTGTCAACTTGGATGTTTGGTTTACAGGAATTGGAAGAGCAGAGGAATGCAAAGAAACATGGCCAAAATAAAGAGAAACCATATGAAAGCGTGTACAGTTAGAATGTTATTCTGGCACTAATGCACTTGGTCTTGTTTTCATGCATAGGATTTTGAAAAGTAGGTCCAGGTGGATGTTTTGCTTCATTCCTTTCAACAAAATGCATGAATAATTGAATAGTAGAGTGCCATTGGAAAATCCCTATTGCTATGCTTTTCCGTTGAACCAAAATAGCCCTAATGGATCGACGTGAATGTATAATAATAAGTGATGCAACAAGTTTACAACCTCTTTGCCGTAGCCGTGTCGACCTCAGCATCATTGGGTTGGTCGCTGAAGCAGTTGAGGCAGAGGTGGCTGTCGGAGGTGTGGAGGAAGATCTGAGGAATCTGTAGACGGCGTCCTCGGTACTGCTCTGTTGTGATGGATCGTTCTATCGTTGGAGCAGCTCCGGTGAGCCGTAAGACATCAAGGCTGAAGCAGCACAAGACAGACATCGTCAATCTCAAGTGGGATTCTAATAGCATCTCCAATAGATGATGTAAAATGGATGTAAAATTAACATCACCAAAAACCACCTGACTAAAACAGATGAGGTAAAAGCTCTTGACTCTGAACTTAACTGTCGAAACTGAAATTTACTGTGGAATCTGAATGCTACTGTCGAAACTGAACGCAATGGTAGCAGAGAGGCACTTGACATGTAGTTTAGGGAGGGCCTGCAGTTCATCCTCAACTTGCACCCCCCTGAGCCGCCAGCCACCACCGGCCGAACTGCCGGCCCCAGCGCCGCCTCGCCGCCCCGAAACAACTCGCCACCGCCGCCCCAGCCAGCCCTCTAGGCCCCCGCCCCCACCCTGAACCCTAAGATAGATAGTGGGGTACCTCTCCGGCGAGCCCCCGTCCCCACTGCGGGTGGTTCTTCCTTAACTCCGACGAGCCCCCCCAACCCCTGAAAATCGATTGACCCAAAAGTCGATTCAGTCGACTGAAGTGTGGCTTAATCGGAGCAGAGCAGCAGCACGAGCAAGGGGGAGAGCAGCAGCAACAGCTGGGCGAGCGAGCGATCGAGCAAGAGCCGGAGCAGCAGCAGCAGATCCGGCTGGTATGGCCGCTGCCGCCGAAGGGGCCTCGCACTGGGGGAGAGCCGCCGTGGAGATGTCGCCCGCGGTGCCGGCTTCAAGGTAGCCGCTCCATGGGGGTGCGGGATGGAGCACCGTCGGTACCGGGAGGTCGAGTTAAGGAGAAGGTGCGATGCGATGAGTGTACAACCTCTTTGGTGGCGCCGAGTAGGCCTCGGCTTCGTCCGAGGAGTCGGTGAGGATGCTCCGGTTTCGGTGGAGCAGGTTAAGGCGGAACTGTGGGGATGGAGTAGCCGCAATAGATGAGGCGATCGTCGGAGCAGCTCCTTGGAGGTGGAGGACGGGGCGGCTGAACCGACTGGACGGCGAGATGGATGACGGATCCTCATCCGGGGAGGTGGACGAGGGACGTCGAGCTGTTGCGGTGGACGACGTCGTCGGGGAAGAGGCTCCGGCTGGGCAGCGGTGACGTGGTAGACGGAGGAGGGTGGGGTTTCGCGGCTGGAGCGGAGAGGTTATGGTGGCCTGGGATTTCGAATGGCGAAAAGGGGGCGATGGGAGGGGGTGAAGGATGACTTAGGGACGCGCTTGTCCAAAATGTAGGGTGTGTTACAGAAGTACCCCCACCGATTTGAACTAGCGGCCCTTTCGGCTCAGGGTTAGAAGGGGGATTTCACGTGTCGGGATTTGGCAGCTGGAGGGAGTTTTCGCGCGCGTTGTAATTTCGGGATAGCAAGGCGCGGGTTGTGAAGGCGCCAGTTTTGGGAGCACGATATCTGAATTTTCGGGATATAACAAGACGCGGGTTGAATTTTAGGGACAAGCCTAACGTGTAGTAATATTGTACTTGTACGTACCAAATCAATTCGCACTTCCCTCAACCAAAAAGAAAACGAAAAAAATAAAACTATTCACACCACACAAAGAGAGAGTCTTGCCTCGTTTTGCTATACAAATGCTATTCAAAGCTACTCCCTCCTTCCATCTATGTAGGGCTTGATGCGTTTTTTGATGCTAACTTTGACCAAATATTAGAGCAATGATATATGACATGCAACTTACACAAAGCACACCGTTAACTTCGTCTATGAAAGGTTCTTTCAATGATATAATTTTCACATTGTGCATGTCATGTACTATTAATCTTGTCAATAGTCAAAGGCGGTCTTAAAAATCTCATTACGCCCTATATAGATGGAAGGAGGGAGTACGAATCCATGTTATGTCCAATTAAATTTTTTTGCTTGCTGTATAATGCATGTAACCTACTCATACCAACATTTTAGTGCATTCCAAATGTCTATACTACCGCTACAATTCGAACTAAATTTGAATTTATTTCTCTATTTCAATAAGAATCTACAATCATGATTGTTGCCAACTTCAACCATCATTCGTGTATTGCCTTAATAACACACCACATGATTACTATAGAGATAGATATGAACTTTGTGTACTACATGAACTCGAATTCTATTTTTTGAATACACTTGATGTTGATTCCAAATAACAGTACATTTGATGTACTAACTATATATTCATAATCTAAACCATGTTCCATACGTACACCGTGTTTATCACATAAAGTATAGTGCCCCGCCCCCTACATTATGACAAGTATTTAGACCTGAGTTGCAAAAGCCACACATTAGCCCAAATTATAATCAATGTTCTACATTATGATATCTTCTTCAAGTATTCGTATCCACCTTTTTATAATGATTATGATCTTTGTTTGTCTTTTACACCTTCACGATCCTCTTCTATCTGTAGCTAGCTAGCGCTAACTTTCTATCGTGCATGCACACGCCCGCCCCCCTCACACACCCTTAGCGTCCCCTCCATCGCGCACGTTCATTATTTCTCTTTAGGTCGTCCACCAGCGGTGTGTGTAGGCCCCCGGCTCCTTCTTTCTGGCACACATCGGTCGATATACCTCTCTAGCCAAGTGTGCCTACAACAAGCACATATATACTTCCCCTCTTCTCTTCTCACTGTCCATGCCCCCATATGTCCAATACGATTCCACGCAGGTGCACACTCCCGCCCCTCTTTTCATTAATCACATGCTCGCACACTCCTCCCCCCTCGACATGGTAGGCCTCTCGCACCACCTCCTAGCCACACCCTCTCCCCCTGTCTGCCTCTCCGGACCTTATTTGCTTCTAACACATGCAGGCGTGTATATGAACTGATCTCCCTACATATAGCCAGGTCGACTATAATTCCTTTTCACCAAGCACTGGTACACTTACCTCGCTAGTTATGTCTCTCCTTTTCTCGGACACACGACGGTTGATCTTCCGATGTAGTTATGCATGCTTACCACAACCATATCTTCTCCCCTCATCATCCTTGAATACCTCCCGACCCGTCTCTCACACGCACGTGCATAGACAGACAGACATCCCCCGCCCTCTCTTATTGATATTGCACTCATACCCTCCGTTTGTCTAGCAGGCCTCTCCCACCATTTGTGAGACGCCACACCACCACCAACCCTTCGACGCTCTACCTTTGTCTTTTTCCCAACCTTATTCCTCTGCTACACATATCCATGGACGTCGATCGATCTCCCTCAATACATAGCTAGGTCTCTCTCCTTCCCCACACATATACTAGTCGACCGGTCTCTACCCCCCCACACACCGATAGTCGAACATTGTAGGTAGGTATCCATGCCACAAAGAAGAACTGCACCTTTGCCCTCTCAAATTCCAGTAGGCCAGCCGCCCTGTATCTTTGACGTGGGTAAACACAAATTCGATGGCACTCTTTATCGATTGCGCAGCCACACACTTCATCCCTGTTTTCAATTCTATCGATATCTCACGTCCATGACTCCGTTTCACACACATTGCATATGTTACGTTTTTCTGATTGAGATATCATCAACACATTGCCTCTGTTTCACACAAACCATCTCTCTCACACCCACCCACGTACGTACCTACACCTAAAGAAGAAGTGCACGCAGGACGTACATACTCACGTCTCGTTCCCTGCCACACCCGCGCGGGTATACGGTGGAGTTCGTTTCTATACGAAAAGGCATCCCACGTGATAATTTGACGCGTGTAGCGGTTGTTTACTCGAAGGAGGGTCGGGTACCACACCTAGAATATAAAACGATTACCGTGGGGGAAAATGGAAAAATGGGTTTGTCTCTCGTGAGTCTTGTCACACAATCTCACACAAGGCCGCCGTGGCCTCTCTCTCTCAGCGTTGGTCAGTGATCCGGCCACATCCCGTCCGCCGGCGGAAAGGGAGGATGTGCATCGTCTCTCCGTTCGACGGCGTTGAGGTAGCTCGTCCCGATCTGCGGTACCCGCCGTTCTCTCTGACCAAGCTCCGACGCGGTAGGGCCTTTTCCACTTGCTCGCTACCGCAGTATGGGCAGATCCCGGCCGCCGGCGCCCTCCTAGTAACATCCCGACGACCCTCAGGTACAGCTTCCTCCAGCCTTGCTCCACTGCCCATCTTCCCTCGTTGCTGCATGTGGATCTTCTTTAGTTGTTTGCTTAAATCGTATCTCGGCCGGCGTATTTCCATCTTGCAATATCGTCCTCAAACCATTTTTGATAAACCACCATGTGCTATCTTTCCCTTTTTACATGGAACATGCTTATTTTTTGTCGACGTATGTGTCTTCAACTCGTGTTATTGGGCAGTAATTGTTTCCTTTCGACCTCCTTTTGCAAACAGGGCTATCCATTTTCACCTCATTGCTATTGCGACCTTTTGGTGAACTGCACAAATCACTTTTCTGAAGAGTGTTTTGTGCAGTTCCGCCAAAATGTCACACGGGCAATGTTTTTACATTTCTGTGGGACTACGGAAAGGGAGATTGGTTTTGCTATCCTCCTCATCCAACTCCGTGCCTAATCTTCTCCAACAAGAAGTTAGTCCTAAAGAGAGATCGTAGAGGTGATCGACTTCTATTTATGTGTGTTATGTTTCATCATCTAGTTCCACTATTATTGTAATCACACTGACTGGATATCTTTGCAAACAGGGATGGTCCGCCCGATTTTAGTGGAGCTGCACAAAATGATCGGATTGGGGTGTCCTTCATACACCTCTTTTTTGGCTACAGAGCTGGGTGAAACTAGCTGCCAAGCAATGAACACTGTGCCAAGGAAATGGAGCCATGCCTACGAACAACATCGATCAATTATATTTTTTTTTCTTTATTTGTACACCTTCTCACAACTTTGTCTTCAGTTGTGATGTGAATATTGGCGTTGATCTGCGAACCATTGAGATGCATTAGCCATGGTAGTTTCATTTGTATTTGATGGAATGTTGTAACGAGATAATCTCGAGGCAAGACACATGAATCCTAAGTTGAAACAATTTTTTTCCTGCGGGAACCAGAGTTGAAACCTTCATAGCATCACAGTACAATTTCATCAAAATTATGAGTACATATAAACAAATCCTGAAGGATCGATAGCAATGCCAGAATCAATTCAACTTCGTTTCGCCGACATGTTGGACATCCTTCATCCGGCTCCTGCCATGCAGCAATATTGAGTGCACAACACAACTTCAGGGAAAGATTCACCCCGGTCGTTGCGCCGCAGTAGTAATGACTAGTGAGCAGTCAAATCACAGAGCCCCACCTTCTCCACAGTAAGTTGCTCGGACGAAGCAACCATCATTTCTATGTTCCTTGAATCCGATGGTACTCCCATATTCCCACAGTAGTAAGTTGCTCGGGCGAATCAACCATCACTATATCCGCTCACGTGTGATGACCATAGGAGCTATCCATTCAGATTGCATGTTAAAAAAATAAAGGTCGATAACTAATGCGGCAAACTTTCAAAAAAAAATACTAATGCGGCACCTCAGGCCAACGCGGCGAGATCGCATTTTGCACGAGAAATTACACATCATGTTTCGTTGACATGTGGTCCCATTCCAACATATCAGTGAGATGATGGCGAGTAGTAGGAGTATTTCTGAACCGACGTGTAGGCCGGGGCGCCCCTTCGTGAACCGTGGCAAACTGGCAACTGTGCACCGACTCTTCACCTTTCCCTCTCGATTTGGAACTGCTGTCGCATGCTCTTCCTCTCCCTCCTCCATTTTCCTTCAGCCCCTCACCCTTTCTTCTGCCATTGTTCGATCGTCTTCTCCATGGAGGGAATAGGACAGAAACGACCCCGTTATTCTTGCCCCGATCTGAAAGATGACGTGGTGGAGGAACTCATTGATCGGTGCGACGTCATCACCTCGGCTAGCATGGCTGGTTCGTTCAAGACCATTCTTGACTCAACTAATAACATCATTACAAGGAACCCAAGAGTCAAGGAGCGGTTTGATCTCCCATATCTTCTTCGCCGTGACCCTAATGACTGGCGTCGTCACGACGGAGGCCTCGCCCTGTGCAAGTTGATGCCGCTTGATAATGATACGTATGATGTTAAGATGCCATCGCTTGAGGGCAAGGCTTGGGCAGGCGCAAATGGAGATTGGGTTGTTTACATTGGGTCCAACTGCGAGTGGGAACTTGTGAATGTGTACACTCGTGACTGGGTTCCACTTCCAAAAATCTCAGCAGACTTCCCAAAGGTTGAGCACACTGGTATTGTACGCACGTTCAAATACAATCATGGTGACTGTCTTCTATGGAAGATAGCAATTTATCGAGTTCCCAACCGCTCTTGGAATTACAACAACTACGAAGTTGTTGCTATCTT
Source organism: Triticum timopheevii (assembly GCA_963921465.1). Classification (NCBI taxonomy): domain Eukaryota; kingdom Viridiplantae; phylum Streptophyta; class Magnoliopsida; order Poales; family Poaceae; genus Triticum; species Triticum timopheevii. Next base: position 600,776,829 of record OY997267.1, read on the forward strand.
TGACAAGCTTGTTGTCGTCCTTGCTAGTTTGACTCTATGGATATTGCTCAAAAATCAGTTTCTGTACACGGATGAGTACTGTGATGCAATTGAATACAAGGGCCTTGTGTTTGCTGCCACCACTCGTGGCACTGTTTTTGCATGGAGTCGTTGTTTCGGTACGTTTGTCTTCCACCGTAATTATAATTGTTTCATCCACATGCATGCGGGTTAGCAAGTTTCCCTTTACTAATTAACCTTCTTCTTGTGTTTCCAAGGTCCTGCGAACATTCCACCACCTATACTTGAAGATTTTTATAACGAAGAGGGAGATGACGATGGTGATGATCACGAGCATGAGGACGAGCAGCACCCATATACTATTTGGCGCCTGGCAACTAACTCGATGGATCACCTCTTCTCGTGTGTATACAACCCACTGATGATGTTACTGCTAAGGAAGCAGGTGTAGTCTCCCATGGTCGCACTCTCCGGACCTATTCCAACACCCGTTGCATGGTATTCGGGATGGATACTACTGTGCTAGCACCAACTCCTTCTCCCTGGTACAGAATTGATAGTCTTGGAGAAAACTCGCTCTTCCTTGGACAAAATTATCCAATGATGGTGAAAGGCGATCCAACTGCTATTGACACAACATTACTACCATTTATGAGAAGCAACTGTGTCTATACCTCGGACATTTGGGTGGTTCCCTACCCTGGTACTGATATAGTAGGCCGCTTCAGCCTGGATGATCAGTCCTGCGTTGGTCTCCAGATCGACAATGGATGGCCCATCCCATGGAATCACTTGTGGTTCAAAGCAAGCGTTTCCAACGCCGAGGAATGGTTGAGTTGAAGTTCATTTCATTGCTTGTTATTTGTTGTGTGGTGAAAACTTTAGTATTTATAATGTATCCTCGTTGTCGATGTGGGTTGATGACCTGTTGTATGTAATAAAATGATATGCCTGTGATAAACTTACTAAATTTATGAATGGCTTTCGAGTCGCTTCTGTGAGTGAGTGGTGCGACGAGGCAAAAAAATATTTTCCGAATACATAATTGTACGTGCATTGCAACAGGTTATCGGATGAGGCCAATCAACAATAGTAGTACACTATTTGTACTAGCTTCACATGCTTCGCGCGTTGTGCGGGTGTTTTTGCTGTAGCCATATTGTACTCTACTACGTAACCAGCACCTCGAATCCTCGATACTAGTAGTACTACTACTATATAGTAAGTAGTAGGAGTAGTAGGGTGGCATGGGCCAGAACAAGCATTCATGTCCAGGAGTACGGCACACGCCACCAGCATGACTTCCATCTGACACCATATTTCTTGGAGTCCGTGCTAGAGCAATCTCTTCAACCTCATCGTTTCTCTAACTCAGCCATCGCGCGGCGGGCGAGGTGGGGGTTTGCCGATAGTCGGTTTCCTTAGCCGCGGTCCCACTTGTAAGGCCAACTATGACGCACGACCCCAAACGAACCTCCATTTTGCACGAACTCCAACGATAATTTTGACTAGAAAAGCAAGACCAAAGAAAACAAGAACCACAAGAATACATTTTACTACTCCTATAAGTTGGATTAGTGCCTTCTCGATGCATTCATTGTTGATCTGCGGAGGCTCAATCTTGCGTGCTTCTTTCTTCTTCAAGTGTAAAGAAGTAGACGTTGCTTCCTCGCATCTAGTCTCATGTCTAGCCACTATTCTAGTACTCCCTCCGGTCTGTTTTTCTCCGCGTCTAAGCAGAAACACGCATACCAAGTAGGAGTATCAACAAGTGCACTAATCTCATCTACAGCCTCTGTGCTAGCTAAAAGTGATAGAACATCTACTAAATTGCGCTCTATCAATATATGGATGTACTCTTCTTCCCAATACAAAAACTTGCATCCATTCTACTCCCTCCGTTGCACAATACATGCCTTCTATTTGTCAAAATATATATGTATCTAGACATGTTTTAGTATATAGGTACATCCATTTTTGGACAAATGGAAGTCAAGTATTTTGGAACGGAGGGAGTACACAATAAATTTTTTAAGTTAGCACAACTAGTCTAATCCGAGAGCACAACCGAAGATTTGGTCGGGTTCTTCCTCCTTTTGCCAACACGTGGGACATCCAGCATCCAGGTCGTGTCATGAAAGAAAATAGAGTGGTAGTTGAAGCCACGAGATGTGCATCTTGGGTTAAACTGTAAATAGAATCTTACTACTCTTGAGTAACTCCAAAAGCGGCCACCGAAGATCTTTCTTGGATTTGTTTTTCATCACCAACACGTCGAGGTGAAGGATGTGCAGGTTCAGTGGGTCCTCTTGCGTTTTCACTGACATGCGGTGGACGTGCAGCAGTTCATTTGGTGTCAGATTGCCAGAAGCACTACTGTAGAACCATTGACTTCCGGAAGAGACGAAGAGCCATGCGCAAGGTCACCTACTAACCTTAGGCTAGGCGTAGTGGGAGTAATAAGTAGAGGTACCTCCTTTTTTTTATTCTAGAAACAACCACACGCGAATATCAAGGTGCTGGTTACGTAGAACAAAATTCCTGCAGTCCGTGCTCAGCCCTCCTCTATCTCTCTTCTCAGCCAGCCAGCGGACGCGCGGAGCCCATCTATCACGCCCAATATGCGATACTATCCTAAAGAGACTCGAAGGTCCCACCAAGGATAGAACCGCATATTGAAATGCTTTTGCAAGGTGGATATCATTACATCAACATTACATAATAGATGGGGATACATCCAATACATCCAAAGACACATGAATACAACAATATATCATACATGAGAACAACATCCGACTACGGATGAACCACAAACAGAAACTCAAACGACATCCACCCTGCTAGCCCAGGCTGCCGACCTCGAACCTATCCCCTGATCGAAGAAGAAATAGAAGAAGAACTCCAAGACGAGCAAACATCACTCTCGCGTCATGATCATCGCAGAACCTATACCTGCAACTGTTGTTGTAGTAATCTGTGAGCCACGAGGACTTAGCAATCCCATTACCATGGGTATCAAGACTAGCAAAGCTTAATGGGAAAGGAAGGGGTAAAGTGGTGAGGTTGCAGCAGCGACTAAGCATATATGATGTTCACTTCCCATTAAGCTTTGCTAGTCTTGATAACCATGGTAATGGGATTGCTGAGTCCTCGTGGCTCACAGATTACTACAACAACAGTTGCAGGTACAGGTTCTGCGATGATCATGATGCGAGAGTGATATTTTCTTGTCTTGGAGTTCTTCTTCTGTTTCTTCTTCGATCAGGGGATAGGTTCCAGGTCGGCAGCCTGGGCTAGTAGGGTGGATGTTGTTTGAGTTTCTGTTTGTGGTTCATCCGTAGTCAGATGTTGTTCTCATGTATGATATATTGTTGTATTCATGTGTCTTTGGATGTATTGGATGTATCCCCGTCTATTATGTAATGTTGATGTAATGATATCCACCTTGCAAAAGCGTTTCAATATGCGGTTCTATCCTTGGTGGGACCTTCGAGTCTCTTTAGGATAGTATCGCATATTGGGCATGACAAGTTGGTATCAGAGCCTCGACCGACCTTAGGAGCCCCCTTGATTGATCGTGTAGTTTGGCCGTTGTCGAGTCTAGAAGAAAACTGTTTTCGGAGTCTAGTTATATCGGAGAGTAGGAATTCTTTTCACTCCTCAGCCCCTTCGTTGCTCCGGTAAGGAATCTTGACATAGGTGTTTTGAATTATTTCTCTTCCCCTTCAAATTTTTCTTTAGGATCACGCTGTTGGTTTTTCGAGCGTTGGTTCTCAGCTCTTTTCATCCGGTGCATTTCTCGTCAAGTTGACTCGAGCCTCTTCAACTTTGCCAAGTTCAATTCTCAGTTGTTTTCTTTTCCCACCCACCCACCCCTTTTCCTTCTCAGAGCCGGAGTCCGTAATCGAGTATCCATCCTACTCGTGTGAAGTCTTTGCTTTCTTTCCTCAATGAATTCAACCGGTGTTTTCTTTTCAAGTTATTCGCCGGTTCCCCCTTCCAAGTTACCTTTGTTTTCCCGCCCTCCCACCCTTTTCTTCCCGGAGCCTCTTCAGTCTCCCCTCAATTATTTCTACTGGTGAATTCTCGTTTTGTTCGACATTCTTAATCTCTTTTTCTTTTCCGGTGGACTCAATTCAAGTTTTTCGGTTTGATCACATTCTTTTCATTAGATCAAGTGTTCTCCTTGCTCGTTTGCCTCTCGCCATTCAATCATTCTGGAGTTCGGAAGATATCTCAGGAGATTCGTCTGTGTTCCAATTAAGTCGAGGTTGCCACCTCATTCAAATATTTCAATTGTTCCGGTGCATCATCTATCTTTTCAACAATCCTTCCCAACAGTGCTTTCTTTTAGTGGGCCCTAACCTACAGGTCTTTTCCCAGGATCTTACCTGACTCTTATAATTCTCCCGGAGTTATTCTCAATTCTTTTCAAAGTATGACCTAAGTATGAATTTCATCAGTCAGTTGCCTTCTCCAAGATCGTTTTCAAATTCTTTTCATTGTTGGCTCAACCTCTTCGCTTTTCATTCTCCCAGAGTATCTCAGTAATTTTGGTGGTGTTTCTCGTCATCCTTCTCAACGATTGAAGATCGAAGAAGAGTTTTCCTCTAAATCTTGTCCGTTCTTCCGAAGATTCATGGTTCTAGCTTCTTATTATCCTCTCAATTATTCCATTTGTCAGATATTGTTTCCTTACCCATCCGGAGTATGTCAGGAGTTGTTTTCCCGTTTCTTTTCACCGGAGGCCATCATTCCAGTTATCATTCTCTATTTATTCCGGTGCTTCGTTCAAGTTCTCTTTAATCAGATCGAGTTCTTCCCGTTCTCTTAATCATATTTGTTCTTTTAATTCTTCCTGGTGATTCATTCTCTTTCATTAGTCTTTTTCTAATTCTTACGGTGGTTCTTTCAGATTCTTTTTCTTTGATTATCATATTAATCCTTTCGTTCTTTTCAATCCTACCGGTGGTTCATGAAGACCTTCTCAAGTTTGCGACATGTCACTTCTCAATCCTTTTTCAAGAAGAATAAGCAGTATGAAAAATCCATTGCTTGTCATCAATTTAATTCGATAAAGGATAAGCATACAATAAATCTTATTCTTATTTCATCCAAGTGAGTAATCCCTTCCTTCGGAGTTTGTTCTTGGTGAATAAATTCTAGTTCCAAGTGTTTTCATCTTTTCTTTTTCGGAGTTCAAATCTTCCTCGGTCATTTCGTTGGAACCTCCATCTAAATCATCGCAAGCTTTAATCTTATTCTTTTCATCCTTCAATTCTATCTCTTCATCCTTTTGTCACCGGAGTTCTTCATGGTGGTTCTTCATGATTTAATTCATTCTTCAAGAGTTCATTAAGATTTTGTTGGTGGAGTTCAAGTATCTTTTCTTCTCGCGTCTTGAAGTGTAATTAAATCTCCGTACTCTTTTGAAGTGGAGTTTTACATTTCTTCTTTCTTCTCAGCTATTCAGACATTGGTTGTGGTATAATTTCACCTCAAGTTTTGAGTTGTTTTTGATAAGTCCACAACAAGCTTATTCTTTTCGTTGTTGATTTTCTCAACAACTCCGTTTAAACCTTCCGTCTAAAGATACTTTCTATTTCATTCGTGGCACAAGTTGTCATTTTCTTCTCCGTTCTTTTCATTCAACTCTTTCAATTCTTTCCGGAGCTTTTGTGCATGTCTTCATCAAGAATCATTCCATCCTCCCAAGCTCGTGTTCTATTCCTACATGTTTTAGCCGGAGTGCTGCCTAAATCCTTTTAGTCTTATTTGTTTCTTATCTCGTTCTAACCGGAGTGGTTTCATAGTCTATCTGATTCCGCGAGCTTTCGATTCTCGTCATTCTCGTCGTTCCTCTCTTCTTCTCGAGTACTCTCGATTCTTTGTTTCTTCTCTTGAGTTCTTGTTTCACCTCATCCCTTTTCCCTTCTGTCTCGGTCCTAAGATCTCGGGACGAGATCTCTTGTTAGTGGAGGAGTGTTGTAACGCCCCGGATTCGTTGCGCCAGGTGTCCGCCAGTTAATCATCGTCGTTGCCATGTCATTTTCTTGCGTGTTGCATTTTATCATGTCATCATGTGCATCTCATTTTGCATACGTGTTCGTCTCATGCATCCGAGCATTTTCCATGTTATCCGTTTTGCAATCCGGCACTCCTATGTCCTCCGGCGTCCCCCTTTCGTCTCCTGTTTTGAGCGAGTGTTAAACTTTCTCGGAATGGCCCGAGGTTTGCCAAGCGGCCTTGGTATAGCACCGGTAGACCGCCTGTCAAGTTTCGTGTCATTTGGAGCTCGTTTGATGCTCCAACGTTTAACCGCGTAGCCCGAAACCCCCTTTTTCTCTTGCAGTCCAGCAACCCTTCAAATCAGCCCATGAGCCCATCCAAACCCCCTCCATGCTCTCGGTTGTTCGATCACGATCGTGTGGGCGAAAACCGCTCCTCATTTGGACTCTCCAAACTCCCTCTAACTATAAATATGTGCCTCCCCCTGAAATTCGCAGATGAATCCCCCCGAAACCCTAGCCCGGCTCCCTCTCCGCCGCCGGACACGTCCGGATCAGACCAGACATGTCCGCTCCGTCCGTGCCGCCGCCCTCAGCGAACCGGAAGCTGCCACGTGGCCCCAGCCACCGCGCGCTGCCGCCGGCCCGCCAGGCCTGCGCAGGCCCCCTTGGCCCGCTCCGCCGCTCGGCGCCGCCTCGCCAGCTCTCTCCGCCTCCTCGTGCCGGCCCCGCAGTCCGCGCCCGCGCGCGCCGGCCGCCGCCTCGCCGGCGCCTCCCCGCGCCGCCGCCTGGGACCCCGCCGCTGTCCCGCCTCGCCGACCCCGCCAGTCTCCGCCGCCGCCCCTCGGCTTCCGCCCTGCCGGCGCCCCTCGCCGGATCGGCCACCGGAGGAGCCCGGCGCCGCCTCCTCCCGTCGCCGGAGGGCCAGCCCTCGTCGGCCGCGCCCGGATCCGCCCCTCTTTGCCCCGCCGGCCGCCTCCCCGTCCTGTGCTCCGGTGAACCTCGGGTTCCGCGCCAAATCCAGATCTGGAAACCCTAAGGTTGACCCCGATTTTCCTTGTCCCCGTTATATTTGCATTTTGGTCCCCTGTTCATCGCATCATAACTCCATGCATACTGCTCTGTTTTGCGTGAATAATATATCAAAATGTTCATTGAGAGATGCTCTACATTTCATTCCATTGTTGCATTCTTGGTTGAGGTCATCTTGGTGCCCGAATCATCGTTGCAAGAGTGCTACATGATGTTAACTGTTGTGTGTTAACAGAACTTAATGTTTTGTTATTTTTGTTGCATTTTGTGTGTGCATCCTATGAGCATGAGCTCTACATGTGTTTTGTACTACATCATGCCATCTTTACAGAGGTGCAATCCATGTATTTTTGTGAGTCTTGTACTGAGTGCATCAAGCTTGTTAAGTAGGGTACTTGCTGTTGCTGTTTTACTAGGCTGATTCTGTTATTTTGTGATGCTATGTAAACCTGCTGCTACAAGTCATTCCATGCATAATCTGGAGATGTTCACTAAGTATGTTTTGTTATACATGTCATGATATATCCATCTGTGCCCCTGGTTGCATTTATAGACTGCTGTAGATTGTTGTAATCTTGCTCTCAAATTGCTAAGTAATGTTGCTGTCAGCCTGTTAACATTAAGTTTAGTTTTGCCATGTGCTTTGCTAGTAATCCATGCACCCTATGAACTTGCTCTTTCCATGCTTAGCTTCATAAACATGTCTGCTTAATGTTGGTTGCCTTTACATGCCATGTAATGATTTGTGGTGAGTGGTACAAGCTCACCAACATGCCTACTTATTGTTGTTCCTGCCATATTTGAATCTGTCATATCATTTGCCATGTTTACATGGGTGCCATCATATCTTCTGATCCTTTTTGGCTCATGGTCAGTAAAGGACTTTTGTTCTATGCAATTAGTAGGTTCATGCCATGCCTTTGTTTGCCATGATAAGTTCCTGTAACATGTTGTTTGATAGCTATAAATATTGCAACCTGATGTTATTTCTGCAAAGTCTGAAACTGTTATTACGTGCAATCTTGCCATGCTTTTTTGAGCATGTTCTAGTGATTTATGGAGATAGCTCAGTGTTCATGTTTTGTTATGCTTTACCTGTACATCATGTCCATGCCTTTTGTTCTCATATTGGGGTGCTGTAGCATGTTGTTTTGATGCTTGCAATATGCCTAGTTGCTGTTTTGGATAGCTTGTCCTATAAACTAGTTTCATGTGTGTGTGTTGAACCGTTGCTCCGTTTTGAGTGTGCTCTATATGAAACTTGTTTAGAATTGCATGTAGTTTCATATTATAATGTTGCATCCTTGTTTTGAGTGTGTTTGCTTGATGTTTGTATGCATTTTGCATCAATGCCATGTTTAACTTGTTTTGCTCATATCTTCTAGGCCGTAGCTCCGAATTAAATGAACTTTATATGTAACCTGACTAGAATCTCGTGTAGATCATCTTGGTGCATCTTAACTTGCTGATTAACAACTTGAACATAAGGTTTATTCAGATCTAGACCAATTTCGAAATTTGCATATGAGGACTTACCAGATTTGTTATATGTTGTTTCCGGCCTCATTTAAACTTGCCTTGATGTGTTGCTCTTGTATGCATCATCTCTTGCCATGAGTAGCCTCATTTAGCTTTGTCATGCATCATGCTTGGTTGCGCATCATGTCTTGTTCATGTGTGGTGTGTTTACCATGTTGTGTGCTTCTTCTCGATATTTCCCGTTTCGTTGCGATCGTGAGGATTCGTTCGTCTACGCTTGGTTCGGCTTCATCCGTTCATCTTCTTCATGGACTCGTTCTTCTTCCTAGCGGGATTTCAGGCAAGATGACCACTACCTTGGATCTCACTACTATCATTGCTATGCTAGTTGCTTCATTCTATCGCTATGCTGCGCTACCTATCACTTGTTCCTCAAGCCTCCCAAATTGCCATGTCAGCCTCTAACCTTTTCATCCTTCCTAGCAAACCATTGCTTGGCTATGTTACCGCTTTGCTCAGCCATCTTATAGCGTTGCTAGTTGCAGGTGAAGTTCAAGATTGCTCCATGACGGACAGGATTATGTTGGGATATCACAATATCTCTTATTTAATTAATGCATCTATATACTTGGTAAAGGGTGGAAGACTCGTCCTTATGCCTGGTGTTTTGTTCCACTCTTGCCTCCCTAGTTTCCATCATACCGGTGTTATGTTCCCGGATTTTGCGTTCCTTACGCGGTTGGGTGATTTATGGGACCCCCTTGACAGTTCGCTTTGAATAAAACTCCTCCAGCAAGGCCCAACCTTGGTTTTACCATTTGCCTCACCTAGACCTTTTTCCCTTGGGTTTCCGGAGCCCGAGGGTCATCTTTATTTACCCCCTCCCCGGTTCAGTGCTCCTCCGAGTGTTGGTCCAAACTAGAGCACCGTGTGGGACCATTCCTTGGCAACTTGGATTACGTCGGTACCTGTACGCTTCGCTTATCCGGTGTGCCCTGAGAACGAGATATGTGCAGCTCCTATCGGGATTTAACGGCACATCGGGCGGCTTTGCTGGTCTTGTTTTACCATTGTCGAGATGTCTTGTAAACCGGGATTCCGAGTCTGATCGGGTCTTCCTGGGAGAAGGTATATCCTTCGTTGATCGCGAGAGCTTATCATGGGCTAAGTTGGGACACCCTTGCAGGGTATAAACTTTCGAAAGCCGTGCCCGCAGTTATGTGGCAGATGGGAATTTGTTAATGTCCGGTTGTAGATAACTTGACACCAGATCCGAATTAAAACGCATCAACCGCGTGTGTAGCCATGATGGTCTCTTTTCGGCGGAGTCCGGGAAGTGAACACGGTTTTTGGGTTATGTTTGACGTAAGTAGGTGTTCAGGATCACCTCTTGATCATTGCTAGCTTCACGACTGTTCCTTTGATTCTCGTCTCACTCTTATTTGCGTATGTTAGCCACCATACAGGCTTAGTCGCTGCTGCAACCTCACCACTTTATCCCTTCCTTTCCCGTTTAGCTTTGCTAGTCTTGATACCCATGGTAATGGGATTGCTGAGTCCTCGTGGCTCACAGATTATTACTACAACAGTTGCAGGTACAGGTTATGCGATGATCTTGACGCGAGAGCGATGTTACTTGTTTTTGGAGTTCTTCTTCTGCTTCTTCTTCGATCAGGGGATAGGTTCTAGGTCGGCAGCCTGGGCTAGCAGGGTGGATGTCGTTTGAGTTTCTATTTGTGGTTCATCCGTAGTCGGATGTTGTTCTCATGTATGATATATTGTTGTATTCATGTGTCTTTGGATGTATTGGATGTATCCCCATCTATTATGTAATGTTGATGTAATGATATCCACCTTGCAAAAGCGTTTCAATATGCGGTTCTATCCTTGGTGGGACCTTCGAGTCTCTTTAGGATAGTATCGCATATTGGGCGTGATAGATGGGCTCCGCGCGTCCGCTGGCTGGCTGAGAAGAGAGATAGAGGAGGGCTGAGCACGGACTGCAGGAATTTTGTTCTACGTAACCAGCACCTTGATATTCGCGTGTGGTTGTTTCTAGAATAAAAAAAAGGAGGTACCTCTACTTATTACTCCCACTACGCCTAGCCTAAGGTTAGTAGGTGACCTTGCGCATGGCTCTTCGTCTCTTCCGGAAGTCAATGGTTCTACAGTAGTGCTTCTGGCAATCTGACACCAAATGAACTGCTGCACGTCCACCGCTTGTAAGCAAAAGTTTCTCCTCGTGCTGCAGCCACCGCGCACGCGTTGGCGAGGGAGAAGGCGTAATCAAGCTTCTCATCGTTCTGCGAGTTGATGGGACACATCAAAGTTAGTTACTAGTAGTACGTACTCTCTACAAAAAAGGGCTGACCATGTCATTGCTACCATCGTGTGCTCCGTCATTGAGTACGTGCACTATTCACGTGCCATTCACGTGCCATCGAGGAGAAAAAATATTGCATAGGTGCCATCGAAGTGCACGACTTGAAAAGGGTTTCCCCCCGCTTCCCCCCCCCCCCCCCCCGCACGACTCACTTACGCACTACTTATCTGATTACCTCCATTTTCTTGCATGACACATGCACCTTGATGCTAGATGTCTCGCCTGTTGGGAAAAGGATGAACAAAGCTCACGTAAAAGAAAAGAGTTGAAGAGCATAGATTCCCGACAACCGAGGAGGAGCAAGGAACCTTGCGGTGGAGCGTCTACAAGGAACCTTGCGCGTTTTCCCCTGTTTTTTGCCGCCTGCCCACCTATAAACAACTAAAAGAACACGGACTTTTCGCTAACCACTAGAAATGGTACATCACGATGCTAAGTTGAAGATGTTTTATACTCCCTCCGTTCCCAAATATAGGTCTTTTTGGATATTTCAATAAGGGACTACATACGAAACAAAATGAGTGAATCTACACTCTAAAATATGTACACAAGCCAACGCACTAACTCCATCCGATCCAACTCATTCACATACACGCACAACATGGAGCACACAACGCACGTACACAAGATGTGCATGCACACACGCTCGGCCGCAGAATGCACGTGAATAACACATGCATGCGCACACACTCGGCTGCATGGAGGCGTGCGCCATCCGCGGCGACGTCCGGTTCGTCGTGCTACGGCGAAGCTCGCATGCAACAGCGCATACGCATCTCTTGCAACACCTCTTTGCCGTCGTTGCTCAACTACTAATCGGAGACGAAGACGACCGCAACCTCGGCATTAGAGCTAGCACCAATGGAAAAACACGCACGCTGCATGCACACGAGCACATACGGAGTGCCCACGACGTGGTGGTGGTGCATCCCCAGTCGCCTCTACTCCTTCTACACACATTGTCTATCAAGGCGGCTACATGCTAATGATGATGTGGGTGAGATCTTCTAGGACTCAGATGATGACGAGGAAAATTATGAGACACAAGGTGACGTACACCGTCAAGGTCCACTATCAAGGGGGTGCTAGTAAGTGCTTAGAGCAAGTATAATAGAGCTGAGTCAGCGGGCTATAAGGAATAAACTAGTATATTTCTGCTTAGTTGGAGGAAAGAGAAGAGGAGAGAGAAGGTAAGTGGGCTCTTCGTGAAGAGCCATCTCTAGCACGTGCTCCTAGGCACTTTGTACATGTTGACTATAAGACTAGCCACAGTGGGAGTAACTTCGGTAGTAACATCGAGTCCAACTCAGCAAATTTGCTTATGTGGCAATGAGTTAATGCGGAGAGATGTAGTATTAGTAACTTAGCTAGTTACTATAACATCACATGTCCCAATGCAATATGAGTCTATAACATAATAAATGAAGCTTTGCATGTTACCACACTTATGTTACTAACCACTATTGAGGTAGTAACATAGTCTAGGGATATGTGTATGTTACTAGTGTATGTTACTCTCCATTGTGGCTAGTCTAGGATGGGCTGTAGGCTTATAGCCAACAGCTGGCTATACTATTAATGCTCTTTAGATGAGGTGCTAAGTGCATTAAATGGCTTAGTAACTCAAGTGTTCAATGCATAGGTGCTTAGTTTATTGGTGCCACATCATATTTTATGCCTACGTGGCAGGCTTAGCAGCTATACATGGTGGAGCACTGGGAGAGGCCAAGGCTGGTCATAGTGGGGAGTAACTTGTACTGTAACATATTACTATGTTACTCTAAACATCTCTATAAACCGGAAAGGAGGGAGTAGTAACATAGACTAGTGTCATATGCAGAGTATGGGAGCACATGATATTTCACCGTCCGGACCAATCCCAAGTTGGCTTCTCACCTTCTTGGCCCAACAAAAACCCCTCCCCCCTCCCCCGCGCACTTCCCGCCCGGCACCAACTGAGCACGCCACTCCACATTGATGGCAAGTCAGGGCGACGCGACCTCTCACTGCTTCCGCCATTGAAGCGGCGCGCCGACCGAGGGCACCGCCCGCTGCACGCCCGGCATTTCAGACTACACAGTGGATAGTAACTTTTAGAGCAAGTACTATAATTAGATGACATAAGCAGGCTATAAGGATTTAAATATAGTATTTGTGATTAGTTGAAGGAGAGAGAAGAGGAGAGAGAAGAGAAGCGGATTGTAAACGTGTAGCCGGTTGTACTCCAACATACTCTACTTTGTGAGACAAAAGGTGGGGCAATTATTAATGATATTGTATTTATACTAAAGGGACTAACGGACGCCTTAATTACTCCGTTTTTTTTGAGACAAACCTTGGTGGGGCTATTATTGACTTTTTTTGAGCTATTATTGACTTGGACATGGGGTTTGGGGGCCAAAGGCCTACTATTATACTCTGACCTGACATGCTCTACCCTAGCCGCCGCTGTATCATATGGTTTCGCACCGTTCCAGATCTTAGCACCGCCACACAATTCTTCTCCAGCCCTCCTTCCGGCGTGCACCATGAGAAGGGACAACAGTCCTCCGAACCCCGACTTTCGTGATCCTATACGAGAGAGGGGCGGTCAGGTTTTTGGGGAGCACACTCCTGTGACTGCTGCCAGCGACGACTTCCTCAATGACAGCCTTCTTCCCCGACCTCGGTAACCTCTTCATCAACGACATGAGTGACAACATCAACCACATCGGTTCTGCTCCCGCTGTACAGTATGTGATTCTGTCCTCCTGGTTTAGTCCGCATCATTACTTTGATGTTTGCAATTGTCGTCATGATCTATCTACTACTTATTCGGATTAAATCTCATACTAAATTGCTCATATATTAAACAATCTAATCCAAAAACCTGATCACAGGCAATTTACTCCGAGTGGTTTTGCTGTGCTTTTGAAGCCACCTACTTTTAAGGGGGTGCAATATAAAAGGTGGCGCACAAGAGCAGTATATTGGTTTCAGATCATGTACTGCTATGACGCCACTAAGGGTAAGCCTGAGGGCGATCTTAATCCTACACAGTAGGAAGCTTTTCAGAACATGGATACCCTCTTCAAAGACGCCCTGCTGAGTGTTCTTGATGATTCCATTGTGGATTCGTATATGTTGTTTGACAGCGGCAAAGACATGTGGGCTGTGCTCAAAGCCACGTTTGGGCCCTCGGGCGCTAGCAACGAGTTGTACGTCATTGAGCAATTATGTGACTACAAGATGACTGATGAGCGCTCTGTTGTTTAGCAGACTCATGAGATACAGTCACTCTCTAAGGAACTTGAGTACTTTAAGTGTGTGTTGCCGGACAAATTTGTTGCTGGGACCATCATTGCCAAGCTTCCACCTTCGTGGAACGATTTTGCTACTTCTCTGAAAAACAAGAGACATGAGTTTTCTGTTTAGGATCTCATTAGCACTCTTGATTTTGAGGAGAAAGCGAGAGCGAAAGACACACGTGCTCAGGTCGCCGAGGGAGCTTCTAGTGCCCACATGGTACGAGAGAAGAACTTCCAGCCCAACCAGCCCCAAAACAACAAGAACAAATCTCAGGGGAAAGGCAAGTTTGATGCAAAGAACAAGCCATCACATTCTACCAACTTCAAGAAGAATTCTCATAACGGGAAGGGATACAAACCTCAATTTTGGTAGCACCGCACACAATTTATATGGCTGCATCTACCTGCTGTCAGCTAACCTCATGGTGCTCCAGGTATTCCTACATTCGTAACTAGGTACAATGACCACCGCAAGATGAAATTAGCTTATTCGTACGTTGACTTGCTGAATGCAGTGCGGAAAGATCCTGTCATGTGTGGAGGACCAAACAAGCAGTCCAGCCGAAGGTGGAAATCAACCAAGGACTTATGAAATTATATGTAATCTTCCTCAGGCAGGTCAGTATCCCCTTCGTCCAGATGATCGTGTTTTGTCATGCCGAGCTATTGATATGTGCTACTGTTTTGCAACACCGTTTAAGTATAACTACTGTTTTCCTATCTTTTCAGATTCAGGACAATGAATATGATATCAGGGGAACTGCACAATATGGACCCATGTTGAGTCATCTCTATTGCCTCATGTGTTTGCTGCAAATGTGTCAGCATCAATGGCAAGATGAGGCAGCTAGCTAGCTGTGGAGTTGCCAACATGCTCAAAGTGCTCGCAACATTGAGAAGAAACAAGCATGCCCAGGAAATTAATGCGTGCGCAGGGAGGCCCTTTGCTGAGAGAAGCATCGACCAATTTTTTTATTTCCACACCTTCTCACAGTTTTGTATATTGGTTATAGTATGGTGAATCATTGAGATGCATAGACATGCTGAACTTTTGTTCTTCTGAATGTTAGTTTAATGTGAGTGTCTGCATCCAGTACCACATACTCTAATTTGGTGGATGCACACAGAGAAAATAAATCTCCTTAATTTATTCCATAACCACCCTATTAAATAGGCCTAGTAACAAACCAGGCGCATGCAGTGGCCAGCGGGCACATGCATCCTGCATGCATGGCCAGTCATGCAGCAACGCAAAAGAAGAGAGCGGTTCATGGGAAAAAGCGAGTAGTTAGTGCAGCGGGCCTTGGAAACACGAACAGCTGGCTCTCCCGCTTCCGTCTCCCCACCCAATTCCCACCGCTCCCCAATCTTCCTCACTCGTCCAGAAAACCTCGCTCACCTTCTTCCTCACTCGTACAGAAAACGCCTGCTCCTCTTCTTCCACTCCTACAGAAATCCCCAACCCTCCTTCTTCCCCACTCGCACTGCCACTAGGCTCGTCTCTGGCTACTCTGCTCAAACCCGTGAGCTCGGCGCGACGCCCACAAGGAAAATGGAGTTGGCTGGCCCCAGCGCCAAGAAGATGAGGCTCCCTCCAGCGGCGACGTCGGTTGTAGATCCCGCACCCGGTAGCGCGGGGAGAAGCGGCGAGCCCCCCCCACCCGGATCCGAGGAACCGGTAGAATCTCCGGTGGACCGCATCAGCGATCTCCCGGATGTCATCCTTGAGGAGATCATCTCGCTTCTCCCCACCAAGGATTGCTACCGCACACAAGTCCTCTCAACTTGGTGGAGCCCTCTATGGCGCACCGCGCCCCTCAATCTCGACTGTCATCAAATATCTGTCCTTCCTAAATTTGATCTCATCGGAGCCATCGTCTCTTCTCACCAGCAGGGCCCCGTTCAATGCCTCTGCATCCCGACAAGCTACCTGCTGTCCATACCCGGCAACGTGGACGCTTGGCTGACATCCCCTGAATTCGGAAAACTCCAGCAGTTTGAGTTCTACCATTACCATGAAAGTTTCATACCACGAACGTACCAATAATTCGTGCCCACACCACCGTTGTCCATCTCGCAGTTTTCCTCCTCTCTCCACACCTCCACCTTCCACTACTACAAAAAGGGCTATAGATGGAATGGCCACTAATGGCACACCTGTGATGTGGTGCGCCATTACTATATTCTAATGGCGCACCATGTCTCGGTGCCCCATTAGTAATATATTACTAATGGCGCACCTGGTGTGTGGTGCGCCATTAGTAGTTTTGAAAAAAAACATAAAAAAATTGTTACTAATGGCGCACCGTTGTATAGTGCGCCATTACTAATTGACATAGTAATGGCGCACCACATCCGTCGTGCGTCATTAGTAGTTTCGAAAAAAAAGTAAAAAAAAATGTTACTAATGGCGCACCATGTCTCAGTGCGCCATTACTAGTTTTAACTAGTAATGGAGCACTGTCCACTGATGCGCCATTACTAAGTTTTTTTCAAAAAAATTCAAAAAAAATATCAATTTTTTTAATTTTTTTTCAAAACTAGTAATGGCGCACCGTGGGTGTGGTGCGCCATTACTAGTTTAACTAGTAATGGTGCACCACCCCACGGTGCGCCATTACTAACTTGCCCCAACATCGAATGCACCCCCCCCCTGTGGATCGCCTTTTCAGTTTTTTAAAAAATAAAAGAAAATGATGGAAATGTCAAAAAAATAAAAGAAAATAAGTTTCCCATGTGATATGTGCTCTAGTTGTTGGGAAAATTTACAAATATGAATTTCGACTTTATTTGCAAAATCTCTCTGGAAATTTGTAAAATGGGCATAACTTTTGCATACAAACTCGGATGAAAAAGTTTTTTATATGAAAAATCATCTACTTGAAAAGTTACATCCAAATTGAACGGGGGGAACCTTGTTAAACATTTTCAAAATCCCCAAAAACCTAACAGAAAAAAAGTTACGGGGCTTTCAAGATCTAGAGGCAAAAAAATTCAAACTTACTAGTGGCGCACCGTGGATCTGGTGCGCCACTAGTAACAGAAAAAACAATTGGTTTTGAATTTATTTTTGAATTTTTTTTTCAAAAAATGATACGTAATATGACCGGGAAGTTTGAAATATTTTTCAAAATTTCATCATAGTCATGAACATGAACAAAGTCCTAGACATCAACAAGGTATAACAGGATTGATATGCTAGATATATCAACAAGTGCGTGTGAAGTGAGCTGTTGCTGGGGTTGGATAGAACTCTAAAGTTAAGCGTGCTTAGGCTGGAGTAGTGTGAGGATGGGTGACCTTTTGGGAACTTTGACCACGGAGTGCGATTTGACCTGAGATTAAGCATATTGACCCGAGATTAAGCCATAGTGAACTGAGATTAAGAAAAAATTTGAAAAAAATTTGATTTTAAAAAAAAAATAAAAAAAATTTGAAAAAATATTGTTACTAATGGCGCACTTCTATGTGGTGCGCCATTAGTATACCAGATACTAATGGCGCACCGTGGGCTATTCTAATGGCGCACCACAGGTGCGCCATTAGTAAAAAATACTAGTGGCGTGGTACTAATGGCGCACCGGTAGTGCGCCATTAGTAGGCAAAACCGGTGCGCCATTAGTAGGCCTTTTCCTAGTAGTGTTCGCCCGGTGCCATCTACCAGACAATCTGGTACAAATGCTTCGACTCCCACTGCTAAAAAAACTTTCGCTTGTGGTGGTTTATCTGTCGGAGGCCTCACTGCACAGTATCATCCACTCCAATTGCCCTGCCCTGGAGCGCTTGCTGATTGTTTTGGGAATAGAAATCGGTATCAGTTGTCTCCAAATAAAGTCGCCTCACCTTAAAATCATTGGAATTCGTTTTGAAGGACAACAACTCATCATCGAAGATGCCCCTTCACTTGAAAGGTTTCTCCTTGATAATTGTTATACACCTTTAGAAATAACGGTCGTCTCTGCACCCAAACTAGAGACCTTGGGTGTAATTCGTGACCCGTTTAATAATCACAAGGAGTTGGTGTTTGGCTCCTCACCTTTTCATGTACCATATATTATCATCTACACATTTGTAATCATATGCTGCATTTTTCATTTGTGCGCATAAGTTTTATATCATCTTGGAGTACACTTTGGGTACTAATATTATGTTATATGCTCAATGAAGAGTTCGTCCATTGATAGCCTATCAATGTTGCTGGATTCTGTCAAGATCATATATATCTGAATGTATAGTTTTGATCTGGACATAATTATTGGCTTGCTGCGATGCTTTCGATCTCTGGAGAATTTATACATAGAGGTGATGATTTCATGCACATTGAAAGCCCGTATATATTGTACTAGACCTTAACTGTATTCGATCTCTGGACACAATTATTGGCTTGCTGCGATGCTTTCGATCTCTTTCGACATACTCTTTTTTCAGACCTTAACTGTATTCAATCTTCATGTCTACTTAGGCAGAACCACATGGAGAAAAACATATAACCAATCATTGGCGTAATAAGCACAAGGATTCTCAGTTCTCATGACATTCATTTGAGGACAATAACGATGGGACGATATGCATCCAACCAGGCAAACAGAAGCTTTGTCACATTCTTCCTGTTGAATGCGAGGTTACTATTGTCCATGAGGCTTAATTTTTATAGCAAGAGATTTCTCACGGACGAACATGTTGAACAGCAAAAAAAGAAGTTTCAGGTGGACAAATGGGCTTCTAAACGTGCTCGGCTTCTATTTACAACAATTTTTAGACATCCTAAAATAATTTTTTTGCACAGGATGTTGATTTTATGGATTAGACCGATCCATTTGCTTGTGACTGCAAAAAAGAGTGGTTGGGTTAGATGTTACTTTCATGTTCTATCTGGGTTTTGTCTAAAAATTTGATAAACAATTAATCCTTGGGCTTTTTGTACCATTTGTATGCTTGACTTGCATGTTGTTGCCCTCGTACTCCCCTCCACCTGCCACTACACTGCCGCATCTTCCATGGCTGCTGTTCGTTCCCGTCCGAGGCCTTGTCGTCGTTCTCCTCCTTGGTTAGCTCGCTGTGCTCGCCTCCGTCTGGTGTTGCCAACATGGTCAACAACCAAGAGGAATTAGGAGATGATTGTACGTGGAGAGGCTGACAGTAGGGACCCACCAGGGTCATTGCATTTCGCAAGCAGGTGCCTCATTATTACAAGCCAAAACAATACTTCCTCCTAATTGTTTGACAACTAGGTTCCACGCCATTGTCAATGTAGTCAATAAACGAGAAAATTACACAACGAGCGGATAACACCAGGGACCTAGCAGCTCGCCTAGTTGTTTTTCAGTTTCAGAGACGGAGCTCAACTGCGCGCTGTGCGGGGGCTGGGGCCCGTCTAGCCCACGCTTACGCTTTTATTAAGCACATGACGAGCCCAGTTGATATTTTTTTCTTTCTGAAATTGGCTAGCCCAGTTCTTTTTTTGGAGAATACCAAAACCGAGGCCTACTTGCTTTTCTCAGCCCCGCTGGGCTGCAAATCTTTCAAGACGAGGAGGGATAAGAAATGGGCTTCCCCAGAAAATGGGCTATAAGTTGTAAGAAATGGGCTGTAAATTTTTAAACCAAAGCCGACCGGCAATTGCATTAATATATCATTTTTTTCAGGATTTCTCTACTCTCTACTCTTATAAAAACCAAATCCAACTGCCAATTACATTAAAATATCATCTTTTCACCCACAAGATAAACTACTCATACAAATGCATCTTCATGTTCCGTGCAACGAACGGGCATCTTGCTAGTTAAGATTCTAAATTTCATTCATTTTTTTTGCGGAGAATTGTTTTTTGAATTCTATTTTGATATAATTTTTTGAAAACTATTTTTAATTTGACTCAAAATTTCGTGATTAAAAGAGTTTCGACCCCACCGAAATATGCAAAATTTTGTTGAATTTTTTAGCAGTGCCCAGAATATATGGTCTGTAATGCTAATAAAAATAATATGGGCTTCAAATATCCTTAAGAATTAGCAAATGGGCTGTAAATTATAGAAAATAATGGCTAATTGGTTGTATGCTGTTTTCCATAGATTTGGAGGCTGACTTTTGGGCCTACTAGGTTGGCGATGCCGCTGTCCTAAATTTTTTTTGACGCGTACGCAAGGCTTTGTCAACTTAGTCAACACACAGCAGTGACTGTTGGATGTCCATCCAACGGCCGCCGTGCTTCTTCAATCTCTTATCTTCCTGCTCCAGCCGCCCAAACCAGCGCCGGCGGGACTGCCTGCTCCCTCCCCCGTGGCTGGCTGTGCTGCCGCCAGGCCATCCCTCTAACCACCCACACATCCTGTTATTTTCCGGCGACGTCAGCCTCACCCCGCAGCCGACCAGTCAGCGCTTGTTCTCCCCTCAGCGTGGGCATCCGCTGCAGTGGCTTCGTCGGCTCTGGGTGGTTCTCTTCCTGGGCCCTGCCCTCGTCCACCGCGTTTGTGCTCTCGGCGCGGCGAGGTCAACATGGTCAACAAACAATAGCCATCGGAAGAGGCTGACAGTAGGGGCCTACACGGGAAAATGCCTCCTTATTACACGCAAAATAATGATTCCTCCACCTGATAGCTGGGACCCACCGGAAGGGTCTCTGTATTTCGCAAAAAAAACGTTCCCCCCGCTGTCAGGTCGGACCCACCGGAAATGCCTCCTTATTACGCACAAAAAAATGAATACTCCCCCTGCTAGCTGGGACTCACCTTGGTGGGAGGCTGACTTGTGGGCCTACTAAGTTTACGGGGACGGAGGGCTTTGTAACCTTAGTCAATATGAACGACTCTTGCTCTAGTGATTGTATGATGTCCATCCAACGGCCGCAGTGCTTCTTCAACCTCTGGTCTTCGTGCTCCAGCCGCCCAAAGCAGCGCTGGTCGTGCCGCGTGCTCCTGCCTCCCGTGGCCGGCTGTGATGCCGCGGAGGCCTCACCGCCCCCTACTACTCCCACCGCTGGCCAGGCCATCCCTCTACTCACCCACACCCCCTGTTATTCTGCGGCGACGGCAGCCTCACCCTCGTACTCCTCTTCGCGTGGGCATCCACTGCTGCGTCTTCCTCGGCTCCGCGTCGTCCCCTTCCTAGGCCTCGCCGTCGTCCACCGCCGTGATGCTCTCGGCACGGCGTGGTCAATGTGGTCAACGAACGACTTCCATCGGAAGAGTACTGTGCGTGGAGAGGCTGACAGCTGGGTCCACGGCGGCCGCAAGGAAGTGCCTCCTTATTACACGCAAAATAATTATTCCTCCACCTGACAGCGGGGACCCACCGGACGGGCCACCGTATTTCGTGAAAAAAACAATTCCCCCTGACTGCTGGGACCCACCAGCTACATCTTCGCATGCAAGGAAGTGCATCCGGGCCAAAAAAAACGATTCGCCCCCTCACTGCTGGGACCCACCAGCTACATCTTCGCACGCAAGGAAGTGCGTCCGGGCCAAAAAATAAAACAAAATGATTCGCCCCCCTGACTGCTGGGACCCACCAGCTACATCTTCACAAGCAAGGAAGTGCCTGACAGTCGGTACCCACCTGGTCGAAGCGCACGCATCGTTGTCATTCTGGTCGCGAACGTGTACGTACATACTGGTTGATGTAGAGGCGCGCACGTGTCGTAGTAGAGGCGTGCACGTGTCGTAGTAGAGGCGCCCACGTAGCATGTACACATATGTACAGCGGCGAGGGTGCAAGAAAGAAAATACGGTCACGTACATACATACGGGCAGGGTCTCGAACGCCTACTCGCGCATACATACATGGCTGGGTCAGAACGGAGAAACAAAGTCGTCATCGTGTTCATGGGGAGGCAACGGAATGCGTCGTGTTCATGGGGAGGCAAAGGAATGCGTCGTGTTCATCGGGAGGCAATAGAACGCGTGGGAGCCAACCGGCTTGGACGGAACAGGCGATGGAAACGAGGCCTGGCGTACCACAGAACGCAGGATACGGCCTTGTGTTCGACCGACCACGTTCGGAACGGGGTCCTGTTAATCGGGAGGGGTGTGGCGTATCGCAAAACGGAGGACACGGACCTTCTACGGTCGAAACGGGGGTCCTGTTGATTGGGAGGGGTGTGGCGTACCGTAAAACAGAGGAAACGGACCTCCTACGGTCAAAACGGGGGTCCTGTTGATCGGGAGGGTGTGTGGCGTACCGCAAAACGGAGGAAACTGACCTCCTACGGTCGAAACGGGGGCCCTGTTCATCGGGAGGGGTGTGGCGTACCGCAAAACGGGACTCCATGGGATACTGTTCATCTCCACCATCGACCTCCTCCAGCCTCCACGGGCTACTGTCGACTCCTCCAACCTCCACGGGCTCCTGTTCATCCAGCCTCCACCGCACGCAACTCCACGGGCTACTGTTCAACCACCCCTCCACCATCTACTGTTCATCCAGCCCTCCACCATCTACTTTTCATCCAGCCCTCCACACCACGGGATCCTGTTCAACCACCCCTCCACGGCCACCCCTCCACCGTCTACTGTTCATCCAGCCCTCCACACCATGGGGTCCTGTTCATCCAGAGGCAACGCCACCGCTCACTGTTCATCCACCCCCCCCCCCCCCCCCGCAACGCTCACTGTTCATCCAATCGATCGGCTTCAGTTAGCAGCAGTAGCAAAGGAATCGCCATCGTGTTCAGTTAACAGCCATCGATCAATCGCTCGGTTTCAGTAAGGTGTAGCCTGCAGTGCAATCGCTCGGGTTCAGTTAGAGCCCAACGCCTCGCTCGGGTTCAGTTAGAGCCAACGCCTCGCACACACACGTGTACGTGTATGAGAGAAACGCGCATCGCTCGGCCCCCGACCTCCCACCGTAACCGGCAACTCCCTGAAATTTTCCTCCCCCTCGCTTCTACCACGGTTTTTTCCGTCATGGACGGCCCAAAGAATGTCATGCAGCTGCGTCTCCGGCCCGCCCAGGACGAAAAGCCCATTTTCTGTCATGATTTTTTGTCATAGAAGTAGGAGCCCACCACATCTATGATGATACCGGGTTTTGTCACAATTATCATCATAGAAGTGTCATATGTATGACAGAAAAAAATTTCGTTCGGCCCAAAATGTCACGGATGTGTCTCTTTTTGTAGTGCACGCTGGAGGTCTAGTGTCTATGAAGTGGTCAGTGTTCTTTTTATTGTGGTATAAGATGAACCAGCTCATTATTTGTTTGGTGATTGGTTTGAACACATGTTCTTTTTTTGCATTCTTTTTATTGTGGTATAAGATGAACCATCTCATTATTTGTTTGGTGATTGGTTTGAACACATGTTCTTTTTCTGCAGAAATATGTTGTGGTTCCTTGCAGAATAAATAAGTAACCATCATAGATAATCATGTAAAAGTAAAATTCTTGGAATTATTGTTTTCCTGTTGTATAATACCTATTTATTATTTTACTGCTGATGTGAGTTAATCGTACTCAATTCCTTTTATTGAGCTACCCCACTACCTCCTCCAACGTCTCTACGGGGGCGCCCGACGGTAGGCATGTCGTGGATGTAATAGACCTGCTGCTACTGACTGTCCTCCCAGACCACGTCCCCAAGCTGCTCCTGCCACCGACCATCCTCAACTTTTCTCGTTGCCCGCTGCTGCTGCAGGTGAGACAATTTCCTTAATCTGTCGCTTCTTCCTCCTATCATGGCCATATGTGCTGCTTCTTTAACTCCCCTAGTTTGGGTGTAGCTACAACTAGTGTATTTTGGGAGTGATTCGATTTGACCCTGCTACACTGCTGATGAATTCTGTTGTCATTCTCTTGCACTCTGCTATGCAACTCTTGTTTACCTTAAATGCAACTATGGGTGCACTTGTTAAATGCCATTATTTGTGCTATTTTACTTATACTGTTAATTTTTAAAAATCCAGTTTATAGTGCTTACCTCTTTGTCACATTGGGTTTGGCAGTAGTTGCTAATCTCCAGCATTTACCTCTTGTTGCAGACCAGGAAATGAAAGATCGCTCGACAAACGCCCGCTTCCAGTCAGTTGGATCTGATATTATACCCACACACGAGAGCTACCGGAGCAGCAACAGATTAACAAGGACCCAAGCTGGACTCCCAAGTTCTTCGGTGAGCTGGCTCCATCTCCTACCCCTAGCTCCCTCTTTTCTGCTCCTATAGCATGCTTTGTTGGACTCATGCTCTGCTCCTACACAAGCTGGACTCATGCTTTGTTATACACTAGCAGCAGTACCTCATGTACATGTAATTGCACTCCCAGGGTGTTGTTCTTGTAAATTATTCCATGTCTTGCTCGTTTGCTGGTGCTACTACACATGTCAGATTGTTAGATGTACTTGTTTCCATCTCAAATTACTTGTCTTCTTGAACATATGCCTGATGCTTGGTGCATGTAGGATGTGCTCTGTGTGGACATCTATGCATTTGTTAAGATTTTTGTAGCACATGCTATGACCTCAAAGATTGTTTATTTTATTTTCGTTCATACATGAGCACTGTTTTTTTATTGCCGTCAAGGGGTGAATTGATTTGATCATTAATATGTGGCTGGATGTGATGTTTCGTAGGCTCAAGGCGCTAAGGTGTTGGAGACATGCCTGTACTTGTTGAGCGTTTTATCTGTAGAGTGCTATATTGTGATTGGTGTAATATTGTATGGTTATATTGTGATTGGTGGAATGTAATAAACTTGATTGGTATATTGGTGATTTGGCCGTTATTTGAATATATTTAAAATGTGTTCTCTGATTGGCCTAGTTACAAGTTGTGAAAAATTAATACCTGATGTTTGGGACCTAGTGCCAAGAAGAATCTCACAATGTGCATCCAGTTGACTACAATAATCTGAAAATTGAATGTAACAAAAAAAAGAAAACCCGAAAATAAAAAATATATAGAATATGAAAAGGCTGCACCTCAGAAAGAAAAAAAAGGCCGAACCAATGGCCCAAGCCCATGTAGCTAGTAAAAAATAATAGGAAAAAATACATTAAAAGGCCGAATTGTTGGGCTAGGCCCATGTAGAAAACCTAATTGGACCGGGCTGATTCTTGTGACACATCAGCTTGCCATGTTGGATGCCTACGTGGCATGGGGAGGTTGCTAGTGACCAAAACGAAACAGTAGGCATATTTTGGTCGTAAACGTCTACGACCTTCTCACAGAGAAGGTCGTGAATGTCAGTTTACGACGGCCAGCTTTTGACCTTCTGTTTTTGGTCACAAAAAAGTCGCAAATGGAAAACAGTGACCTTTCAGTGACCAATAGTCAAGGTCACAAGTTGACATATTTCTTGTAGTGATAGCACTATGGGTGGAATAGAATAATGATTGGGGATTGTGTGGAGAAGACAAAAAAAGATAAGGTCTCACATTGACGAGGATAATCAACGAGCTATGGGAATGCCCATCAATTAATGTCAACATGAGGAGTAGGGATTGCAATCCAACGGATGCACTAGAGCTATAAATGAATGCAAGCTCAACAAAAGAAAACTAGTGGGTGTGCATCCAACTTGCTTTCTCACGAAGACCTAGGGCATTTGAGGAAGCCCATCGTAGGAATATACAAGCCAAGTTCTATAATGAAAAATTCCCACTAGTATATGAAAGTGACAACCTATGAGAATCTCTACATGAAGAACATGGTGCTACTTTGAAGCACAATATATGAGACTCATTAAATGAAAAACATGGTGCTACTTTGAATCACAAGTGTGGAAAAAGAGATAGTAGCATTGCCCTTTTATTTATTTTCTTTTTATTTATTTTCTTTTTCTTTTTTTTCTTTTTTTCTTTCTTTTTTCTTTTTTTTCTTTGGCCTTCGTTTTTTTCTTTTTGGCCTTTCCTTTTTTTGGGCAATGCTCTAATAATGATGATCATCACACTTTTATTGATTACAACACATGAATTACAACTCGAAACTAGAACAAGATATGACTCTATATGAATGCCTCCGGCGGTGTACCGGGATGGTGCAATGAATCAAGAGTGACATGTATAAAAATTATGCATTGTGGCTTTGCCACAAATACGATGTCAACTACATGATCATGCAATGGAAATATGACAAAAGTAATGTATGTCATGATGATGATGAACGGAACGGTGGAAAGTTGCATGGCAATATATCTCGGAATGGCTATGGAAATGCCATAAATAGCTAGGTATGGTGGCTGTTTTGAGGAAGATATAAGAAGGTTTATGTGTGACAGAGCGTATCATATCACGGGGTTTGGATGCACCGGCGAAGTTTGCACCAACTCTCAAGGTGAGAAAGGGCAATGCACGGTACTGAAGAGGCTAGCAATGATGGAAAGGTAAAAGTGCATATAATCCATGGACTCAACATTAGTCATAAGAACTCATATACTTATTGCAAAAATTTAGAAGTCATCAAAAACCAAGCACTACGCGCATGCTCCTAGGGGATAGATTGGTAGGAAAAGACCATCGCTCGTCCCCGACCGCCACTCATAAGGATGCACAAGCCAGGTACACTTCATGCTTCAAATTTGTTACACAACTTTAACCATATGTGCATGCTACGGGACTTGCTAACTTCAACACAAGCATTCTTTAAATTCATAATCACCCAACTAGCATGACTTTAATATCACTACCTCCCTATCTCAAAACAATCATCAAGTATCAAGTTGATCATAGCATCCAATTCACTTCCTATGATAGTTTCTATTATACCCAACTTGGATGCTCATCATTCTAGGACCAATTTATAACCATAGCAAATACCATGCTGTTCTAAAATACTCTCAAAATAATATAAGAGAAACATGAGAGATCAATAATTTCTTCAAAATTAATCCACCACCGTGCTCTAAAAGATATAAGTGAAGCACTAGAGCAAAAATTATCAAGCTCAAAAGATATAAGTGAAGCACATAGAGTATTCTATCAAATCCTAAGCAAATAGGCTTCTCCCAAAAGGTGTGTTACAGCAAGGATAATTGTGGTAAACTAACAAGCAAAGACTAATATAATACACGACGCTCCAAGCGAAACACATATCATGTAGCAAACAAAAATATAGCTCCAAGTAAAGTTACCAATGAACGAAGACGAAAGAGGGGATGCCTTCCGGGGGCATCCCCAAGCTTAGGCTTTTGGCTATTCTTGAATATCTTGGGGTGCCTTGGGCATCCTCAAGCTTAGGCTTTTGCCACCCTTTATTCCATAGTCCATCAAATCTTTACCAAAACTTGAAAACTTCACAACACAAAACTCAACAGGAAATCTTATAAGCTCCATTAGTGAAAGAAAACAAAACCACCACATAATGTACTGTAATGAACTCATTCCTTATTTAAATTGGTGTTAAACCTACTGTATTCCAAGTTCTCTATGGTTCATACCCTTACATATTAGCCATAGATGCATCAAAATAAGCAAACAACACACGAAAAACAGAATCTGTCAAAAACAGAACAGTCTGTAGCAATCTGTAACTAACACAAACTTCTGGAACCTCAAAACTCCTACAAAAATAGAACGTCCTAAACAATTTTTTTATTGAACAGCAGAAACAAGAATTAATGCAAAATCTCGTTCCTGTGATTTATTGAATTTTTTCTCGTGAGCGCAAAGTTTATGTTTTTCAGCAGAATGAAATCAACTCATATCATAGGTTATCCTATAGGTTCTACTTGGCACAAACACTAAATAAAACATGAAAACACATCTAAACAGAAAGTAGAAACAAAATTTAACACTAAATAGGAACAAAAAAACAAAAAACATAAATAAAATTGGGTTGCCTCCCAACTAGCGCTATCGTTTAACGCCCCTAGCTAGGCATTGATATTTCAATGATGCTCACATAAAACACAAGAATTGAAGCGTAAAGAGAGCATCATAAAACATGTGACAAACACATCTAAGTCTAACATACTTCCTATGCATAGACATATTATAAGCAAACAAATTTGCAAGGCAAGCAAAAACTAGCATATGCAAGGAAGAACAAAGAGATGATAGCAATCTCAACATGAAGAGAGGCAATTTAGTAACATGAAAATTTCTACAACCATATTTTCCTCTCTCATAATAATTTGATGTGGAATCATAAGAAATTTCAACAAAATAGCTATCACATAACATATTCTCGATACGATCCATATGCATGCAAAGTTGACACTCTTCCAAAATAGTGGGATTAACATTAACTAAAGTCATGACCTCTCCAAACCCACTTTTATCAAAAACTTCATAATATTGAACATTATCCAAATATGTGGGATCTAAAGTTGACACTGTTCCAAAATCACTTTTAATATTATCGTAAACATTATTATCAATCTCATATTCATCATGGGGCTTGAATAAATTTTCACGATCATAAGAAGAATCACCCCAATCATGATCATTGCAACATGTAGTAGACATAGCAAAACTAGCATCCCCAAGCTTAGGGTTTTGCATATTATTAGCACAATTGACATCAAGAGAATTTATAGTAAAATTATTGCAATCATGCCTTTCATTAAAGGAAATACCAAGTATGGGAGCAATGGAATGATCTCATGTTTAACATAAGGAACTATAGCAAATTCATCTTCATAAATATTGGCATCATGGCCACAAGGATAGCAAGCATCATGTTCATCAAGGGATATTTCAATCAAATCATCGGAATCATCATTATCTATAGATTCATTCATATCATTATTTTCTTCCAAAGCAACGGTCATTCTCTCAATAAATTCTTTGACATAGACATTATGAGCATAGTTTTCATAGCAATGTTTAAGTATGTCAAAAATTTCAGATTCATAGAGAGTAATATCATATTTTTCAATCAAAGAAGCAACTTCGTAAGCACCATTAAAAGCAACAAATTCTTCAATTTGTTCGAAATCATAGTAACTATAAACACCCTTTGCATAAGAAGATAAGATTTCATTTTCATTAAACTCACATTGGTAGGGAAGGTGTTTTTAGGGTTCTTAGAGCAACAAGTAAAATCACAAATTTCACAAAGATTCCAAGCATAACACATCAATCTGTTTATTTGATCCCATAAGAGTCTCCCTTTTTCAGACAAACGGTGACGCACAAAATGAGCATGCTCATCGAAAGATTTCCCATCAACTAGGCTAGTTGGGGTTTCAGCACGAGCGCATAAGGATCAAAGATGATCCAAGTATAACACTTTAAGTGGATCCATATCAATAGATTTTTAGCAAGAAAAGATGCAAGCACATAGAAGGCACATGGACACACAAGCAAACCAAAAGGCAAGCGAAAGAGAGAGGAGATTTGGAAATACAGGGCGAATAAAACGGCAAGGGTGAAGTGTGGGAGACGAAAATGAGAGGCAAATGGCAAATAATGTAAATGCGAGGGAGATGAGTTTGTGATGGGTACTTGGTATGTCTTGACCTGAGCGAAGACCTCCCCGGCAACAGCGCCAGAAATCCTTCTTGCTACGTCTTGAGCTTGCGTTGGTTTTCCTTCATGAGGAAAGGGTGATGCAACACAGTAGCGTAAGTATTTCCCTCAGTTTTTGAGAACCAAGGTATCAATCCAGTAGGAGGCTTCTCAACAAGTCCCACGAACCTACACAAAAAAACAAAGAACTCGCAACCAACGCGACAAAGGGGTTGTCAATCCCTTCACGGCCACTTGCGAATGTGAGATCCGATGGAGATAATATGATAAGATAAATATATTTTTGGTATTTTATAATATAGATGCAGAAAATAAAGATGCAAATAAAAGTAGATTGGAAGTAAATATGATAAGAGATAGACCCAGGGGCCATAGGTTTCACTAGTGGATTCTCTCGAGAGCATAAGTATTACGGTGGGTGAACAAATTACTGTCAGAGTAATGGGCCACGGGTAGGCTGACCCGAGCCCCAGAACCTTTCAAGACATCGGGGCAGGCCGCGCCCCTCAAAGCCGAGTCTCAGATGACGACTCCCAGATGAGCCGAGTCTCAAATGACGACTCCCAGATGAGCCGAGTCTCAGATGGCGACTCCCAGATGAGCCGAGTCTCAGATGGCGACTCCCAGATGAGCCGAGTCTCAGATGACGACTCCCAGATGAGCCGAGTCTCAGATGACGACTCCCAGATGGGCCGAGTCTCAGATGACGACTCCCAGATGAGCCGAGTCTCAGATGATGACTCCCAGATGAGCCGATTCTCAGATGACGACTCCCAGATGAGCCGAGTCTCAGATGACGACTCCCAGATGAGTCGAGTCTCAGATGACGACTCCCAGATGAGCCGAGTCTCAGATGACGACTCCCAGATGAGCCGAGTCTCAAATGACAACTCCCAGATGAGCCGAGTCTCAGACGATGACTCCCAGATGGGCCGACTCATGGCCGGCGACTTCCGGAGGAGCCGCCTATGGAGAGTCGGCCCGCGACCCTAACCTCATTGCGATAGGCGGGGCGGGTATGACCACGGCGTGGCCTTCACCTCCTGCTTGCGAGGAGCCGGCATGGCTACAGTGTGCCGTACTGCCGGAGATCTCCGGCGTGGCCCGACACTGTAGCCATGCTAGACCTGACCTCGGCCATAGTGTGCGGCGCACTGTGGCCACGATGGCCTACCTATACGGCTCAGAGACGGCGGACCCGCCAGTCAGTGAGAGCAGAGAAGACGGCGGATACGCCCCGAAGGCGGCCCCGTAGGAGTCGGCTCCCCGGAGTCGGCCAGCCTCTCCCACGGGTCCCACGCGCCATTAACCAGACAAGATGGGGAGTAACGACAGTGATCGCCCGATAGACGGCGGCACTGTTGCCACGACCCAATGACCAAGCCTGCGTCACCAGAAGCACGACTACAGTGCCGGACTCGCCGGTGGGGCCCGCGAGTCGGCGGGCCCCATCAGTCGGCGGAGAAGTCGGCAGCCTGTGAGACAGACGGGTGGGACCCGCGCCCAGCCGGATTACCATTGTACCCCCGGGGGGTAGGCCTATATAAACCCCCCGGGGCACCCATGCAAAGGGTTCGCATCCATTAGCTTTAGACCAGATCGTATAGGAAGAAGAAAGCTAGCCTTGCCTCCTTCCACCTCCAGAATACAGCTCTAGGAGCAACCTTGTAGTCACTACGCCTTAGTGATCATGCGGAGACCCCGCAGAGCAGCAGTAGGGATTTTATCTCCCCGGAGAGTCCCGAAGCTGGGTAAGATTCGCCGGCGTGCATGCCTTCGCCTAATCCCGTTTCCTGGCACCGGCGACGTTCTACTCGCTCCCACCATGATAAACCATCCTTTGGCATATGTCGCACCCAACCCCCGACATTTGGCGCCCACCGTGGGGCGAGGTGCACCGTCGTCCAGAGACCTGCTTTGGACGGGAACCCTTTTCCTCCCCCGCGAGCGTAGCCAGCCTGGCACGCCCGATGGCGCTTGCCCTGACGCGCTGCAAAGCGTCGACGACGCCTGCGCGGCGAGCTGCCTCGCTGACCTTCTCGGCGAGGTTAGCATCTCCGACGAGCCTGCATCCGATGCGGGCACGGGCGGCCCCGAAAGCCTCCTCGCGGGCCTCCTCGACCATCTCCACGTCGCCGGCGAGCCTGCCGTGCACTTGGAGTCCGTAGGCTCCACCGACCCGATGCTGGTCAACTCCGACGGCGTGTCGCTTGACACGTTCCCCTCCAATGTGGTGATCTACGACGAGCCGCTCCCTCGCGAGGCGAGCGGCGGAAGCGCCATCACGGAAGTGCTCGTCATCAGTCATGGCGAGCACTCCGGTGAAGGAGATCATGACCCGCTCGACGCGGCTCTGCGAGACCTGACGGCGCCCATTCTGGAGGACACTGACGCCGAGACGCTGGAGGCACGCCGCCTTCAGCTTGTTGAAGGCACGAAGAAGCTGGCAAGCATGAGACGCTTGTCGGAGGCCTACCAATGTGATATGGATCACGCTATGGGCGGCTCGCCAGTGCCGACTAGGCCTAGCCGCCTAGGCGCGGTCCGACAACGCGGCGCGGCCGTCGCCAACCTGTTCGGGGCCGATCGCCCCGTATATGCCACGCCTGCGGAGAACATCCGTGCCGCCCAGGGGGCAGCAGACGAGCTAGACAACTTCGAAGGCGAAGAGCGCCGCCTAATGACCGAGCGAGTCCAGCGACTCCTCAAAGCGGCTGCCGCACAGAACGAAGCCGGCTGCCGCACGGAGGCGCCGCAACGACAAAATGACGACTTACCTCCCCGCCGAGATGAAGGCGCGACATCTCGGACGCCGACTAGAAGAGTCCGCGGAAGAAAAGAAAAGGATCCGGCTGTCAGCCACAGTCGGACTCGCATCACCATTGAGCGCGACCAAGACGGCCGCCCAAGAGCAGTGGAGCGGCAGGGCGACAACCTACCTCCCCCACCAAGAAGGGAAAGACGAGTCTCCCCACCGCCTATCGAGCATCCGACTCTCGGCGACCGCCTCGGCCGTCGAGAGGGAGTCGGAGAGAATGACGCTCGCCACCGGATCGACCGACTCCACCGATCCCTGGCGTTAGAAGAAGAAGACGAGCTGGATCCACCCTGCTTTGGGCCCCACATCCGAGATGAGCCCTTCCCCAAAGGGTTCACGCTCCCCCGAGACATGCCCAAATACACCGGCTCCGTGAAGTCGGAAGATTGGCTAGTTGACTACTCCACAGCCGTTAACATAGCAAACGGCAACAAGCGTGTTGCCGTGAAGTACGTTCCGCTCATGCTCCAGGGTACGGCCCGGACCTGGCTGAACAGTTTGAAGCCCCGCAGCATCAACAGTTTGGTCGACTTCACCGAAGCTTTCATCCGCAACTTCACCAGCACGTACAAGCGCCCCCCCAAGCCACGACAACTCTCCTTGTGCGTGCAAGGCCAGGACGAGTCGACACGCGACTACCTCACGCGATGGGGCGAGCTTCAGAACTCCTGCGAGGGCGTGCACGAGGTGCAGGCTATCGAGTACTTCACCACCGGGTGCAGAGAAGGCACCCTCCTCAAGCACCGGCTCCACTGCGACGAGCCCGAGACCCTCGACGAGTTGCTGGTCATTGCAGACAAATATGCCACAACCGACTCCTCCATGAAGACAGAGATTCAAGTTAGTGCGACTGGAAAAGTGGCCCCTCAAGCTCCCAGAACTCCGGCTGGAGATACCAGTCGGCGACAGCAGCAGAATGATCACAAGCGCAAGGCCCCGCAGCCGACTTCCAGCAGTCGGCAGGTCGCGACAGTCGAAGACCAACAGCCTGAGGGGCAGCCTCCGGCGAAGCGACAGAAAGGCGGCAAGTCCAACTGGTTGCCGGCCTTCTCTTACGAGCAGACTCTGGATGGTCCCTGCAAGTTTCACAGCGGCGCGAAGCCATCAAACCATACCACCCGGAAATGCCACTGGCTCACCAGAATCGCCAAGGGAGACGGCCTCCTTCCTCCACCGCCTGCTGGGCCGCCGCCTCCACAGCAGCCCCAGCAGCCGACGTCCAGGCCAGTCGGCGCTATACAAGATGAATACCCCGAAGAACATGGAGCTTATGTGGTGTTCACCAGTATGGCTGATGATCGACGCAGCAGACGGTTGCAGCAGCAAGAAGTAAATGCAGTAGCATCAGATACTTCGGAGTTTATGCATTGGTCCGAGAAGCCTATCAGTTGGAGCAGAGCAGATCACCCAGAGGTGATGCCAAATCCGGGCTCCTACGCCTTGGTTCTGAGTGCTACCTTGGCCACTGATAGGCGGGCCGCTCGCTTCTCGCGAGTGTTGATAGACGGAGGCAGCAGCATCAACATCCTGTACAAGGATACCATGGAGAAATTAGGAATCAAGCAGAAACAGCTTCAAAGCAGCCGAACTGTTTTCCACGGCATTGTGCCTGGCCTTTCCTGCTCCCCAATCGGCAAGATCCAGATAGACGTCCTCTTCGGAGACAAAGATCATTTTCGCCGAGAGCCAGCCTGGTTTGAAGTGGTGGACCTTGAAAGCCCATACCAAGCGTTGCTTGGCCGACCTGCTTTAGCCAAGTTCATGGCGGTCCCCCACTACGCCTACCTCAAGATGAAGATGCCGAGTTCAAAAGGGATTCTGACCGTGGCTGGCGACTACAGGAAGTCGTCCGCCTGCGCGGCCGAGAGTAGTCAGCTGGCCGAGTCCCTGGTGATCGCAGCTGAGAGGCGGCTCCTTGACCGGGTTGTGGCGATGGCCGGCAAGCAGCCAGAGATGTCGCCCGACCCCAAGGAGTCGGAAGCTGAGGGTTCGTTCAAGTCGGCTAAAGAAACAAAGAGGACACCTTTGGACCCAGAGCACCCGGAGAGGCACGCTGTCATAGGTGCAAACCTAGACAGCAAATAGGAAGGCGAGCTCATCGATTTCCTCCGTGAGAATCGAGACATCTTTGCATGGTCCCCTAAAGACATGCCAGGTGTACCGACGGAATTCATCGAGCACAAGTTGCATGTCCGATCTGACGTGAAGCCCATCAGGCAGCCCTTGCGCCGCCTGTCAGAAGAGAAAAGAAGAGTTGTTGGAGAAGAGATAGCCCGACTCCTAGCGGTCGGCTTCATTATGGAGGTGTTCTTTCCAGAATGGCTGGCGAACCCGGTCCTAGTGTTGAAGAAGAACAAGCAGTGGCAGATGTGTATCGACTACACAAGCCTCAACAAAGCTTGCCCCAAAGATCCATTTGCTCTGCCAAGAATTGACCAGGTGATAGACTCCACAGCCGGATGCGAGCTATTGAGCTTCTTAGATGCATATTCAGGATATCACCAGATCAAGCTGAACCCGGCAGACAGACTGAAGACTGCTTTCATCACGCCGTTTGGAGCCTTCTGCTACCTGACTATGACGTTCGGCTTGAGGAATGCCGGCGCCACCTTTCAGTGTTGCATGCAGAAGTGTCTCTCAAGCAACTCGGCAAAAATGCCCACGTCTGCGTGGATGATGTGGTAGTGAAGACGGAAAAGCGGGGAACATTGTTGGAAGATCTCCAAGAAACCTTTGAGAATCTGCGCCGATTCCAGATCAAGCTCAATCCAGAGAAGTGCGTCTTCGGAGTACCAGCCGGCCAGCTCCTTGGCTTCCTGGTCTCTGAACGCGGCATAGAGTGCAACCCTGTAAAGATCAAAGCCATCGAGAGGATGGCAGTCCCCCGCCGGCTGTTAGATGTGAAAAAGTTCACCGGCTGCTTGGCGTCCATCAGCTGATTCATCAGTCGGCTGGGCGAGAAGGCTCTCCCTTTGTACCAACTAATGAAGAAGACCACCTTCTTTGAGTGGAACCACAAGGTGGATGAAGCATTTCTCGAGTTGAAGAAGATGTTGACTACTCCCCCTGTGCTGGTGGCTCCGACTCCCAAAGAGCATATGCTCCTATACATTGCCGCCACAAGCCGGGTAGTCAGCACAGTTATCGTAGTCGAATGCAAGGAGGAAGGTAAGGCACTCCCTGTCCAGAGACCGATATATTACCTGAGCGAGGTACTGTCGACCTCCAAGCAGAACTACCCCCACTACCAGAAGATGTGCTACGGCGTGCATTTCGCCGCCAAGAAGTTGAAGCCTTACTTTCAGGAATATCCAATCACTGTGGTTTGCACCGCTCCACTGCCGAGATCATCGGAAGCCGCGATGCTTCAGGCCGAGTAGCCAAGTGGGCCATAGATCTGGCTCCCTACACCATCTACTACCAGCCCCGCACCGCCATCGAGTCACAAGCACTGGCCGACTTCCTTGTCGACTGGGCCGAGACCCAGTACCTGCCGGCAACACCTGACTCCACCCATTGGCGAATGCATTTCGATGGCTCCAAGATGCGCACCGGCCTGGGAGCCAGCGTCGTCCTCACCTTCCCCAAAGGCGACAAGCTCAAGTACGCACTGCAGATCCACTTCGCCGCCTCCAACAACGTTGCCGAATACGAGGCGCTCGTTCACGGGCTCCGGCTTGCCAAAGAACTCGGCATCCACCGGATCCTGTGCTACGGCGACTCCGATTTGGTGGTCCAGCAGTCATCTGGCGACTGGGACGCCAAAGACGCAAACATGGCGAGCTACCGCTTCCTGGTGCAGCAACTCAGCGGATATTTCGAGGGGTGTGAATTCCTTCACATTCCAAGAAATGACAATGACCAAGCGGACGCCCTGGCACGAGTCGTCTCAACCCGTCAAGCAATACCATCCGGCGTCGCCCTTCAGCGCCTCCTCAAGCCGTCTATCAAGCCTTCGCCAGAATCAGACTCCATTTTTGTGCCAGCCCCCCCCCCCCCCCGAAGAAGTCGGATCCGACTCAAGAGCACCAGCAGACGGCACAAGAATCCTCATAGACGGCTCCAAAAATACCGCAGTCAAAGCCGGCCCGAGGACTTCAGAACCCGGCCCGGGGACTGCGACAGTCAGCCTGAAGACTTCAGAACTCGGCCCGGGGACTTCATCGACCCAGCAAGCGGCCATGGATCCCAGCCCGCCGCCTCCCAGCCCAGCCACCCTTGTCCAAGTCGCAATAGTGGCAATCGAAGAAATAGCAGCACCCTCATGGGCCCAGCCCATCCTCAAGTTCCTAGTAAACACAGAGCTGCCGGCTGATGAAATCCTGGCTCGGCAAGTGCAACACCGAACAGCAGCTTATACCATAGTCAACAAAGAGCTGGTCAGACGCAGTGTCACTGGTGTCTACCAACGCTGTGTCGAGGCAGAACAAGGCCAAGCAATTCTCAGAGACATCCATGAAGGCGAGTGTGGCCATCATGCGGCTTCAAGGGCACTCGTCGCCAAAGCCTTCCGACACGGCTTCTTCTGGCCGACTGCCCTGGAAGAGGCCAAGGAATTAGTCCAAAACTGCAAAGGGTGCCAGATGTTCCGTTCCAAGCCACTCCAGCCGGCTTCGGCGCTCAAGACCATTCCCATCGCCTGGCCCTTCGCTGTTTGGGGCCTGGACATGGTGGGACCACTCAAGACGGCACGAGGCGGCCTAACTCACCTACTTGTCGCAGTGGACAAGTTCACCAAGTGGATAGAAGCAAAACCCATCAAGAAATTGAATGGTTCGACTGCAGTAACCTTCATCGCCGACATTACGACTCGGTACGGCATACCACATAGCATCATCACCGACAATGGCACAAATTTTGCCAAAGGAGCCTTGGCCCGTTTCTGCGCAACACAGGGCATCCGACTGGACTTAGCGTCCGTCGCCCATCCGCAGTCAAACGGCTAGGTAGAGCGAGCAAACGGCCTCATCCTATCCGGCATCAAGCCCCGCCTGGTTGAACCACTGGAGCGCTCGGCCGGCTGTTGGCTTGAGGAGCTCCCAGCCGTCCTCTGGAGTCTGCGCACGACTCCAAACAAGTCAACCGGCTTCACGCCTTTCTTCCTCGTCTACGGTGTTGAAGCCGTCATCCCGACGGACATAGAATTCGACTCCCCGCGAGTCACCATGTACACCGAGGAGGAAGCAGAAGAAGCATGTCAAGACGGCGTCGATCTGCTGGAAGAGGGCCGGCTGTTGGCACTCAGTCGGTCCGGCATCTACCAGCAGAGCCTGCGCCGATACTACAACAGGAAGGTCAAGCCAAGATCTTTCCAAGAGGGCGACCTTGTGCTCCGACTGATCCAGCGGACAGCCGGCCAACACAAGCTGTCGGCACCTTGGGAAGGCCCCTTTATTGTCAGCAAGGTATTGGGCAATGACTCCTACTACCTGATCGATGCCCAGAAGCCCCGAGCTCGCAAGAGAGACGACTCCGGCAAAGAGTCGGAACGACCATGGAATGCAAACCTCCTCCGAAGCTTTTACAGTTGATTCAGTATGTATCACGCTACCCCTTTGTATTAAAGTACCGAGACTTCGGGCCCCCCGAGATGAGCTCAGGGACTGCCCCTTTTGATTATCTGTATGATAAGAATTATGCCTTCAAGTATGCTACTTCTTGCTATGCCGCTTGGCGCCGGGTTCGACTAGTCGGCCCGGGGACTCGCCGTCTGGCGCTATGAAATGTTTCCTGAAGTCGGACAAGTAGTGCGCGGCGCCTAAGCCGTCTCCTGCCAGAAGCCGCAGCTCGCAGAGCGACTGTTTGGTAGGCAGGAGTAAGGATGAATGGGCGTCCACACGAAAAATGGCTAAGGACCCAAAACATCAACATAGCCTAAGCCGGTTTCCAGCCCCCCTTTTTTACAAGCCGACTCGCGAATATTCGGCTTACTGCTTTCTATCCAACTTGTTAAATAAACTCCAAATAAAGGCAAGTACTTGCTTTCCCCAAAGTAGCCAGGCATTTGGCCCAGCGGTAGTCCGTAGAGCGGTTTGCCGGCTGGCAAAGCGGCAACTAGGGGAAGGCGGCAAAGGAAAAAGCCAAAGGAGCAATGAGCAAGGAAAGATAGAACTCGGATTAATATTTACATAAGCATAGGCCCATTGGTCGAATCTTCAGATATAAGTTTAAAATACACCCCGAGGGTGGAATTGTGCAAATTAACAAGTTCATCAAAGACTTTCTAAAACAGATAAATAAAGCCAGAAGGCAGCCTAAGGAGCAGCAGACGGGTTCGGAGGGTCGGAGGAGACGGCGGTGTCAGGCGCCGGGGGAGTCGGCTGGGCAGTGTCGGCTTGATCATCGTCAGCGGCAGTTGGCCCGGTCGGACGCGGCTCGTTGCTAGAGGCGCGGTCGAGCTGAGGCTGGTCGCCCGCTCCGCCCTCTGGCACCTCCGTCTCGCCTTCATCCTCCGCCTCGCCTTCTTCCTCGGTGCTGGAGTCAATCACCTCCGCCGAGTCCTCGCCATATTCCGGGTTCATCCCGAACCACTCTGGCGGCACTTCCTCGCCGCCTTCAGCCCGCTCGGGGACGAAGACACTGGTGTCCGTGTACTCGGCGATGGCAGGCGCACGCTCGACAAGGGCGCCCTCCACAGCCTCCAGCTCGGCCTGGGCCTCTGACCGGAACGCGGCCAGACGGTCCAGGTCCAGCCCCGGATACCACGCCTTGACGAACTCCAAGGCCCGGCGCGCTCCGGCCCGGGCCGAGGAACCCTTCGAGGCCTCAAGACGGCCGGCTGCAACCTCCAACCAGTCGGCAGTTCGGCTGGCGGTGCACAGAGCCAGCATGTCTGGCCACAGGGCGGCAACCGCCTGGGCGCCGGCACGCTGAAGCCGGCGCATCCGCCGGTGGGCCGGATGAAGACGGGCCTCGATGCTCAGAAGCTGCTCATCGACGGTCAAGGGAGCGTTGGCGGCAATCTCCTCACCGTTTGCCCTTCGTGCCTCACGATCAGCCTCAATGGCTAGAGGGACTGCCTGCGAGTGGCCAGGGAAGAAGTCGTCCAAGACAAAAAAGAAGCAAGTCAAAAAATCAGAAGTCAGCCTGACACATAGTCGGAAATTCAAAGAAAGAAAGCTCACCATCGACGATATCCTCAATCTCGTGGAAGCCGGAGGTCAGCATCGCCTCCTTGTCGGTCCAGGAGGAGCGCTCGCTCTCGAACTCGGCCAGAAGAGCGGCCTCCTTCTTTTTGGCCTCGTCCTGCGTCTTCTTGAGCAGCTCCTTCTGCTCGGCCAGCTACGCAGTAAGCAGATCGCGCTCCGCAGCGAGTTTGCTGCACTCCTCCCCCTTGACGCGCAAGGCGGTGTTAACTTCACCCAGCTGCCCCTGAAGAGTAGCGTTGGCCCCTGAAGAACGAAAGAAAGAGACAAATAAGTCGTCAGCAAAGAAGGTCGCCGGGAAGATCCGGCCCGACTACTCAGCAGTCGGCCCGAATCTCGGGGACTACAGCCCGCGGGTGCGCCAGCGCGCCCCCGCGAAGAAAGAAGAACAAGAAAGGAAACGTCAAAGTCGTCAGCAAAGAAGATCACCGGGAAGATCCGGCCCGACTGCTCAGCAGTCGGCCCGGAACTCGGGGACTACAGCCCGCGGGTGCGCCAGCGCGCCCCCGCGAAGAAGAGGGAACTTACTCCAGCTTTTCGTCAAGTCGGCAGTCCGCTTGCTCAACTCCTCAACATTGTGGTTGAAGGCAGTGGCGCGGAGGTTGTGATACTCCTGCAAACAAAGATTTCAGACAAAATAAGTACTTGGAACTCGCCTGAGGGAGTTCCGAGCCGCCCGCTCAGCAGCCGGCCCGGAACTCGGGGACTACACCCAGTGGGTGCGCTGGCGCGCCCCCACAGAGAAAAACAAGAATCAAAAAGAAGAAGGAAACGTACTCGGACGGTCGTCCGCGCTGCCAGATGCGCCCTGGTGCAAGTTTGAAGGGCATCGCCTTCAGCGCGCAGCTTCGCCTGAACGTCCAGAAGCGCTTGATTTAGCGGCCCAGTGCCGCCTCCGCGCAACCACCCAATGGGCGTGGCGCTTGTTGCCTCGGCGCCTAGGGTTGCCGAGCTGGCGGCGCCAGTCTCCCGAGGTCGCGGCGCCGAGGTCGCCCTCTCAAGACGGCGGCGCACCGGCAAGGCGACTTGGAGAAGCAGCCTCGCCTCGGACTCGTCCGCGGTCGGCGGCTCCGGCGGACCCGCCGGCTGTTTGCCGTGCGGTCTCCCAGACGGCGGTGGAGGCGGCGGTGGCGGCACGAGAGTGTCCGACATGGAGGCCTCGCCGCTCTCCTTCTCCATGATGGGGTTCTCGGTGTCGGCTCTCCGGTCTGCCCAGTGAACTCTAGAGACGGCGGTGCAGAGGACAGTGGGGGGACGAGCATCGCCGATCGGCAACGCACGGCCTCCTCAGCTCGCCGTCTCGCCGCAAGGGCGGCTTCGGCATCCTCCAGCTTCTTCTGGGCGGAGGCGGCCGCCTTCTCGGCCTCCACCTTCTCCAGAAGGTTGGCCTCCTCCTCGTCGCGCTTCTCCCGCGCGTTTCGCTCCGTCGCCTCCCGGAGGTCGGCGGCGGGGTCGACCCGCCGAGTATTGGCGGACGTCACTGCCGACCCCATGACAGAGGGGACGGCGACTCTCTAAAGGGAAAGGGGGGCCCTGAAGAAGAATGGGAGGAGTATAAAAGAAGACTCGAACAAGATTCACCGAAGGAAAATAAAAAAGCGTAAAAACTTACGCAGAGACTAGCGGCGGCCTTCTCACTTCCCTACGGAAGCGGTTGGCCTTCGCGGCTGCCTCCTCCCGTTTGGTCGCGGCAGCCGCCCCTTTGAACTTCTTCAACTTGCCGCCGGGCGCACTCGGCCCGGCGTGACGCCTGTTCGCGCCGCCTTGGCCAGCCAGGCCGGCGGAGGAGCCTGCGCCCGAGGGGCCGACCCTTAGCTGATGGCGCGGTGCGACTTCCCCTTCGGCGTCGTCCTCGGGCCAGTCAGCGAAAGTGGCCGAGAGCCTGAGACCGCTTCCCGCTCCTCCTCCTCCGCCTTTGGCGTCGGCTTCCATCGCCGCCGCCCCCAAGTCGGGGTCGTCGACGTCGCTCTCCGCACGATCGGGGACAAACTCGCGGGGCTGTCTCGTGGCGCCGGCTGCATGCTGCATGAGGGGGTTCTAGCTCAGAAGAAACCGACGAGAGTCAGAAACCGGATTTGGCCGCAAAAAAGACAAAGCAATAAGGAGATGCGACTTACCACTGGTGGGGGGTTGTCGCGCGAGTACGACTCCTTGCCGAACTGCCAGTCCTCCCCGAACTCGCAGTTCGCGATATGGTTCACCATGTTTGCCACCTCCGCACGGGGCATCTCCTTGGTGCTCATCCGACTTGATTCTCGGAGGCCGCTCATCTGACAGATCAGGTGAGGCCGGCCTTGGAGCGGGAGAACTCGGCGCGCCACGAAGGCGGCCAGCAAGTCGGACCCGACCAGGCCCTCTGACTGCGTCAAGACTCGGAGTCGCGCTACGGCGGCGGCTCCGGCGGGAGTCAGCGTCTTGACTTGATGAGACCAGCTGGGGAGCCTCCCAGCTGGGGGGCGGCTTCGTAAGGCGGCAGATTAACCCAGTCGCCGTCGGAGGCGAGGTTCTTCACATAGAAGTATGAGCGCTGCCACATCCTCACCGACTTGATCAGCAAGATGGAAGGGAAGGGGTTGTCGGTCATCGAGCGCCGCATCGCGATGTAGGCACCGCACTGAGCCGGCACACCGGCGACGTGCGTGCCGAGCATAGAAGAGAAGAATTCTCCCCACAGCTCGATGGTAGGGAGAACACCGAGGAAACCTTTGCACAGAGTGGCGAAGGCGGAGAGCAGCACCACCGTATTCGGGGTGAGGTGGTGCGGTTGGAGGCCGTGAAACTCCTAGAAGGAGCGGAAGAAGCCGCTCGCTGGCAGCCCCAGGCCGCGCATGAGGTGCGAGCGGAAGATGACCCGCTCGCCCTCCTCCGGCGCCGGTGATATCTCCCTCGCCGGTGCGGTGCGGGCTCGCACGAGGTGTGCGCCAGGGAGGCGGTGCGTCTTGCGGAGGAATTCAATGAGGTCGTCGTCGACCTTCGAGCCATCGCACGTGCCGGAACGCACGGCCGGAGCCGCGGCGACGGAGGAGGAGCTCATCGCTGCCGGTGCGGTGTGGTTCTGCTCGCCGGCGGCAAGAACGAGAGAGGAAGCAAGAGGAAGCGGGGGTCGGGGGAGATGGGCGCGCGTGCTATGCCGCTCCACTCCCCCCTACTTATAGCCTTGGAGGCTGAGAAGCCGAGGGGGC
Organism: Triticum timopheevii; assembly: GCA_963921465.1. NCBI lineage: Eukaryota > Viridiplantae > Streptophyta > Magnoliopsida > Poales > Poaceae > Triticum > Triticum timopheevii. The sequence continues at coordinate 600,819,562 of OY997267.1, forward strand.
GGGCGTGGGATTAACTGCGCCCAGAGCCCCACGCCGCCCCACGATTTACCCCACGAAGTTACTGCGCGCAGTAACAGCGTGGGAAGCCTAACCGTTCGCTCAGATGCAGTGGATCCGTTCGCGTGCCGAGGCGCGGTAGTGGCGGGCCCTGCCTGAGAGCCCATCCCGTTGCGCGCGTGGGCCGGCAGACTGTCCCTGCTGCATGGCGCCACGCGATAGGGCCGCGGTGGGCGGCAGCAGGGAAGCGTATCAGGCACGCCGCCTGGTCTCCCGCCACGACTTTCGAGCTCTCCACAGAGCAGGACGGCCCTCTACGAATCCGACTACGGATAGTCGGCCCAGAGGAAGACGGTAAACGAAGCCCAGATTCCACCACCGGAAGAATGAAACTATTGAGGCCCCCCAGCGAGTCACTCTCGGAACCTCACCAGCTTCGGGGACTACTGTCGGAGTAATGGGCCACGGGTAGGCTGACCCGAGCCCCAGAACCTTTCAAGACATCGGGGCAGGCCGCGCCCCTCAAAGCCGAGTCTCAGATGACGACTCCCAGATGTGCCGAGTCTCAAATGATGACTCCCAGATGAGCCGAGTCTCACATGACGACTCCAAGATGAGCCGAGTCTCAGATGACGACTCCCAGATGGGCCGAGTCTCAGATGACGACTCCCAAATGGGCCGAGTCTCAGATGATGACTCTCAGATGAGCCGAGTCTCAGATGACGACTCCCACATGAGCCAAGTCTCAAATGACGACTCCCAGATGGCCGAGTCTCAGATAACGACTCCCAGATGAGCCGAGTCTTAGATGACGACTCCCAGATGAGCCGAGTCTCAGATGACGACTCCCAGATGGGCCGACTCATGGCCGGCGACTTCCGGAGGAGCCGGCTATGGAGAGTCGGCCCGCGACCCTAACCTCATTGCGATAGGCGGGGCTGGTACGACCACGGCGTGGCCGTCACCTCCTGCTTGCGAGGAGCCGGCGTGGCTACAGTGTGCCGTACCGCCGGAGATCTCCGGCGTGGCCCGGCATTGTAGCCATGCCAGACCTGACCTCGGCCACAGTGCGCGGCGCACTGTGGCCATGATGGCCTACCTATACGGCTCAAAGACGGTGGACCCGCCAGTCAGTGAGAGCAGAGAAGACGGCGGATACGCCCCAAAGGCGGCCCCGTAGGAGTCGGCTCCCCGGAGTCGGCCAGCCTCTCCCACGGGTCCCACGCGCCATTAACCAGACAAGATGGGAGTAACGACAGTGATCGCCCGATAGACGGCGGCACTGTTGCCACGACCCAATGACCAAGCCTGCGTCACCAGAAGCACGGCTACAGTGCCGGACTCGCCGGCGGGGCCCGCGAGTCGGCGGGCCCCATCAGTCGGCAGAGAAGATGGCGGCCTGTGAGACAGACGGCTGGGACCCGCGCCCAGCCGGATTACCATTGTACCCCCGGGGGGTAGGCCTATATAAACCCCCCGGGGCACCCATGCAAAGGGTTCGCATCCATTAGCTTTAGACCAGATCGTATAGGAAGAAGAAAGCTAGCCTTGCCTCCTTCCACCTCCAGAATACAGCTCTAGGAGCAACCTTGTAGTCACTACGCCTTAGTGATCATGCGGAGACCCCGCAGAGCAGCAATAGGGGTGTTATCTCCCCGGAGAGCCCCGAAGCTGGGTAAGATTCGCCGGCGTGCATGCCTTCGCCTAATCCCGTTTCCTGGCACCGGCGATGTTCTACTCGCTCCCAACACGATAAGCCATCCTTTGGCATATGTCGCACCCAACCCCCGACAATTACTGTCGAGCAATTGATAGAAAAGCGAATAATTATGATGTTATCTAGGCACGATCATGTATATAGGAATCACGTCCGCAACAAGTAGACTGACTCATCCCTGCATCTACTACTATTACTCCACACATCGACCTCTATCCAGCATGCATCTAGAGTATTATGTTCATAAGAACAGAGTAACGCATTAAGCAAGATGACATGATGTAGAGGGATAAACTCAAGAAATATGATATAAAACCCATCTTTTTATCCTCGATGGCAACAATACTATACGTGTCTTGCGAACCCTTTCTGTCACTGGGTAAGAACACCGCAAGATTGAACCCAAAGCTAAGCACTTATCCCATGGCAAGAAAGATCAATCTAGTAGGCCAAACCAAACCGATAATTCGAAGAGACTTGCAAAGATAACTCAATCATATAGAAGAATTCAAAGAATATTCAATTATTTTCCATAGATAAACTTGATCATAAACCCACAATTCATCGGATCTCGACAAACACACCGCAAAAAGAGATTACGTCGAATAGATATCCACAAGACAGGGGGAGAACATTGTATTGAGATCCAAAAAGAGAGAACAAGCAAAGTAGCTAATAACTATGGACCCGAAGGTCTGTGGTAAACTACTCACAACTCATCGGAGGGGCTATGGTGTTGATGTAGAAGCCCTCCGTGGTGGATTCCCCCTCTGGCAGAACACCGGCGACGGCTCCAAGATGGGATCTCGTGGATACAGAAGGTTACGGCGGTGGAAATTGTGTTTCGGTTGCTCCCTGGATGTTTTCGGGGTATGTAAGCTTATATAGGAGGAAGAAGTACGTCGGTGGCCGCCCGAGGGGCCCACGAGATAGGGGGCGCGCCCTATAGGGGGGGGCGCCCTACCCTCTCGTGGCCGCCTTGACTGCTTCTTGACTTCCACTCCAAGTCCTCTGGATCACGTTCGTTCCAAAAATCACGCTTCCAAAGGTTTTATTCCGTTTGGACTCCGTTTGATATTCCTTTTCTTCGAAATACTGAAATAGACAAAAAAAAACAATACGCGTTGGGCCTCCGGTTAGTAGGTCAGTCCCAAAAGTGATAATAATGTATAAAATAAAGCCCATAAACATCCAAAACAGGTAAGATAATAGCATGGAACAATCAAAAATTATAGATACGTTGGAGACGTATCAATACCCCCTTATCCAGGACTCCCTTAGTTCTCCCCGGGGCAGCGGATGCAGCTTGAGTTCAGGCGTAGCGCGACGGCCGTTGTTCATTGTGGAGCAGGCGGCCGGCGGCGGTCCAAGCAGCGCGAGGAGGCGTCGACTTGACGGGGAGCTTGGGAAGAGCACGGGGCAGCCACTGCTTTGGAGGGGATGGGGATCCAAATCCCGCAACACACCAGTTGTTGTGGTAGGAGAGATTGCAACAACTTAGTTGCAAAACCTAGTTTAGATAATACGTTGCTTCTAGTTATCTGATAAGAATCAGATCCAACGGCCATGGAAACGGTGGAAGCATGCATCATTATCGGGTGATCGCGATGATTTCCCTTATTTTGTGGCTATATTTATTGAAAACACTATCCTTCAGCCGTCGGATGCACGCGCAGCGTCTGCCGCCTGCGTAGCTGTCAGATCAATCTTGATCGATCACTCATGCTGGCCATGAGTCCAGTGCAACCATTTTTTTTCAACAACCGTATTGTTTCAGAAGGTTTCTGCAATAGAGATCTTGTTTCAGAATAAGAACAAGATTCGGCGATGAAGTTTTTTTTTCAGCAACAGGGTCTAGTTTTAGAAAATCTCTGCAACATCGGTCTTGTTTTAGAAAAAAAAGGTTCAGCAACGAAGATTTTTTTTCCTTCTGCAACAAGGGTCTTGCTTCAGAAATATAGCCCCGGTTGCAGAAAGCGCTAAAGGAGCGCATGATGTTAGAGTGTACGAGGCCAAGCATTGCAACATGACGCATGTTTCGAAACATAGTTTCAGTTGCAAAATCGTCAAAGGAATGCCCGACGTGGGAGCTCATCGTCATCATGCTGGAGTAGAGGCCCCGGCTGTTCTCCAAGCAGAGCCCCTCGGTGAGCTAGATTTGCGTCTGAACCAAGCATCTGACGCGCGATATGGTGAGTTCAATTTAACTCATGCACACCGGCGGGAGAGTTCAATCGAGCTCTTGCAGGCCGGCGGCGGGCTGATTTTGGGGGCGTGTTGGCGGCGGCGCCGTGCTGGTGTAGCTATGTCGGGGCTGGGGGCAAGTTTTTTGTCTTATTTCTGCAACAATGTGCATGTTGCGGGAATGATGAGGGGGCATGCGGCACCCACACACTAGATCGGATGGCTAACATCTCAGAGATTCAACGGTTGTCCAGGCGATGGATAATTTCAGTACATCAGCCGGTGGACACGTAGCAGCGCCCAGATTTATTTATTTTTTAGAAGAATCTACTATATATAAATAGCAGCTCCCCGCTACAAGGAATTATCTAGCCTCTCCTTAAGCCACATCACCCCAATTAATTATAGCCATCGATCAAGACATGCATTACAGGCAGCCATCCGATTAAGGCAACCTCTTCTTTTCACCTCGACACAATTCATCGGCACAAATCATCGCATGTTCTACTTCCGACTTTCTGAGCCACGCAATCAATGTTCCCCACTACAAGGAATTCTCTAGCCTCTCCTTAAGCCACATCACCCCAATTAATTATAGCCATCGATCAAGACATGCATTACATGCAGCCATCTGATTAAGGCAACCTCATCTTTTCACCTCGACACAATTCATCGGCACAAATCATCGCATGTTCTACTTCTGACTTCCTGAGCCACGCAATCTAAAGGAAATATGCCCTAGAGGCAATAATAAAGTTGGTATTTATATATTTCCTTATATCATGATAAATGTTTATTATTCATGCTAGAATTTTATTAACCGGGAACTTAGTACATGTGTGAATACATAGACAAACAAAGTGTCACTAGTATGCCTCTACTTAACTAACTCGTTAATCAAAGATGGTTAAGTTTCCTAGCCATAGACATGATTGTCATTTGATGAACCGGATCACATCATTAGGGAATGATGTGATTGACTTGACCCATTCCGTTAGCTTAGCACTTGATCGTTTAGTATGTTGCTATTGCTTTCTTCATGACTTATACATGTTCCTATGACTATGAGATTATGCAACTCCCGAATACCGGAGGAACACTTTGTGTCGTGGAATTGTCACGTCAGATGTCCTCGTGAAAGGACTTAGTTGTGGAGCCATCGCAACTAGGAAGCTTGAAGGGGTTAAACAGGACAAAGGACACGAGAGGGTTTATACTAGTTCGGCCCCTTACAGTGAAGGTAAGGCCTACGTCTAGTTGGGTTGGTATTGATGTTTCGATGACCAGGGAGCAAGATACGCTATGCCTGGCTCTTGATGAGTTGTTTCTTGCCCTAAGCCGCCAGCGGGTCGTCCCCTTATATACACGGGTCGACGCCCTGCGGCTTACAGCGTCCCGGCCGGCTCATAAACAATGTCCGGCTCGGTGACTAGTTAAGTCTACCTTATGATACAAGTAATATTATTACAACGGGTTACTACAACGGGCCTTAAGTCGCCCGCGGGCCTTAAGCTCTCTATGAACCGCCATCTTCATACTTTGTCTTGGGCTTCTCTCTGGTGACTCCTATATGTGTAACCCGGCCCCTCCTGGGCGGCTTACACAAATAGTTATATCCCCAACACTTTGTGTGCTACCAAACGTCACAAAGTAACTGGGTGATTATAAAGGTGCTCTACAGGTGTTTCCGATGGTACTTGTTGAGTTGGCATAGATCGAGATTAGGATTTGTCACTCCGATTGTCGGTAAGGATGGCAATGGGCTGGGCTTGGATCGGGTTAAACAATATCAAATCCATATCCACATCCATGAAGACAGTCTTTACCCCGCCCATGAAAAAATCCATGGGTGAAAAATTATGTCCATGTCCAAACCCGATGGATATCCATACCCACTGGATATCTATTGGGTCCTCTCAAGAGATATAAATAAGACATAACAGAATGTCAACATAAGCTCTTCCATTCTTCACCTCGTAGCAGGCTAGGTTTCACTTATGGTACACATTAACTTATGGAAAATTAACGTCCACTAACAACCTAACATCATTTAGTATTTTTCTAAAAATGAGAATGATGAGTCATTTAATGAAGAGATAAAAATAAGGGAAGGGGCGCTAGAGTATGTTACAGTGAAGATTGACTGTCAACTAGTAAAAGTTATGGTGGGGATTGTGCAATTTCTTTTGCATGTTTTAGATAACAAAGTGTGAAATTTTTATGGGACATGTGATTGTGGGGTTGGGATAGCAAATTTTTGCCTACTAAGTCATACTATCGGGTCGTATTTGGATATATCCATGGGTACAATATTATATCCATGCCCTATCTACGAGCAATTGGGTCGGGTTTGGACGCTGCCCATGGGCACAAAAGCATATCCAAACCCTATCCATTCGGGTCGGATATCCACGGGTATCCATATCCATGGGTAAAATTGCCATCCTTATTTGTCGGAAAGGTATCTCTGGGCCCTCTCAGTAATGCACATCACTATAAGCCTTGCAAGCAATGTGACTAATAGTTAGTTGCGGGATGATGCATTATGGAACGAGTAAAGAGACTTGTCGGTAACGAGATTGACCTAGGTATGGTGATACCGACGATCGAATGTTGGGCAGGTAACATACCGATGACAAAGGGAACAACATATGTTGTTATGCGGTTTGACCAATAAAGATCTTCGTAGAATATGTAGGAGCCAATATGAGCATCCATGTTCCGGTATTGGTTATTGACCGGAGATGTGTCTCGGTCATGTCTACATAGTTCTCGAACCCATATGGTTCGCACGCTTAACGTTTGGTGACAATTTATATTATGAGTTATGTGTTTTGATGTACCGAAGGTAGTTCAGAGTCCCGGATGAGATCGGGGACATGACGAGGAGTCTCGAAATGGTCGAGACGTAAAAATCGATATATTGGACGACTATATTCGGACATCGGAAAGGTTCCAAGTGATTCGGGAATTTTTCGTAGTACCCGAGAGTTACGAGAATTCGCCGGGAGTGTATGGGCCTTATTGGGCCTTAGTGGAATAGAGGAGGATGAAGCCTAGGAGCCCCCCCCCCCCCAAGCCCAATCCGAATTGGGTGAGGGGGCCGGCCCCCCTTTCCTTCTTCTCTCCCTCCTCTTTCCTACCTCTCCTACTCCAACTTGGAAGGGGGGGAATCCTACTCCCGGTGGGAGTAGGACTCCCCTATGGCGCGCCCAAGAGAGGGCCGGCCCTCCCCCTCCTCTACTCCTTTATATACGGGGGAGGGGGCACCCCATGGACACACAAGTTGATCTGTTGATCTCTCCCAGCCGTGTGCGGTGCCCCCCTCCACCATATTCCACCTCGGTCATATCGTAGCCGTGCTTAGGCAAAGCCCTCCGTCGGTAGCAACATCATCACCCTCATCACGCCGTCGTGCTGACGGAACTCTCCTGTGAAGCTCCGCTGGATCGGAGTTCGCGAGACGTCATCGAGCTGAACGTGTGCTGAACTCGGAGGTGCCGTACGTTCGGTACTTGGATCGGTTGGATCGTGAAGACGTACGACTACATCAACAGCGTTGTGCTAAAGCTTCCGCTTTCGGTCTACGAGGGTACATGGACTCACTCTCCCCGCTCGTTGCTATGCATCACCATGATCTTGCGTGTGCGTACGATTTTTTTTTAAATTACTACGTTCCCCAACAGTGGCATCCGAGCCAGGGTTATGCGTAGATGTTATATGAACGAGTAGAACACAAGTGAGTTGTGGGCGATACAAGTCATACTGCTTACCAGCATGTCATACTTTGGTTCAGCGGTCTTGTTGGATGAAGCGGCCCAGACCGACATTACGTGTACGCTTACGCGAGACTGGTTCTATCGACGCGCTTTGCACACAAGTGGCTGGCGGGTGTCTGTTTCTCCAACTTTAGTTGAACTGAGTGTGGCTACGCTCGGTCCTTGTGAAGGTTAAAACAACACTAACTTGACAAAATATCATTGTGGTTTTGATGCGTAGGTAAGAATGGTTCTTGCTCAGCCCGTAGCAGCCACGTAAAACTTGCAACAACAAAGTAGAGGACGTCTAACTTGTTTTTGCGGGGCATACTGTGATGTGATATGGTCAAGATGTGATGCTATATTTTATTGTATGAGATGATCATGTTTTGTAACCGAGTTACCGGCAACTAGCAGGAGCCATATGGTTGTCGCTTTATTGTATGCAATGCAATCGCCATGTAATTGCTTTACTTTATCACTAAGTGGTAGTGATAGTCGTAGAAGCAATAGTTGGCGAGACGACAACAATGCTATGATGGAGATCAAAGTGTCGCGCCGGTGACAATGCTGATCATGACGGTGCTTCGGAGATGGAGATCACAAGCACAAGATGATGATGGCCATATCATATCACTTATATTGACTGCATGAGATGTTTATCCTTTATGCATCTTATTTTGCTTTGATTGACGGTAGCATTATAAGATGATCTCTCACTAAATTTCAAGGTAAAAGTGTTCTCCCTGAGTACGCATCGTTGCCAAAGTTCGTTGTGCCGAGACACCACGTGATGATCGGGTGTGATATGCTCAACGTTCATCTACAATGGGTGCAAGCCAGTTTTGCGCACGCAGAATACTCGGGTTAAACTTGACGAGCCTAGCATATGCAGATATGGCCTCGGAACACTGGAGACCGAAAGGTCGAGCGTGAATCATATAGTAGATATGATCAACATAGTGATGTTCACCATTGAAAACTACTCCATCTCACGTGATGATCGGACATGGTTTAGTTGATTTGGATCACGTGATCACTTAGATGATTAGAGGGGTGTCTATCTAAGTGGGAGTTCTTAATTAATATGATTAGTTGAACTTTAATTTATCATAAACTTAGTCCTGATAGTATTTTGCAAATAATGTTGTAGATCAATAGCTCGCGTTGTTGCTTCCCTATGTTTTATATGTGTTCCTCGAGAAAACTAAGTTGAAAGATGATAGTAGCAATGATGCGGACTGGGTCCGTGATCTGAGGTTTATCCTCATTGCTGCATAGAAGAATTATGTCCTTGATGCACCGCTAGGTGACAGACCTATTGTAGGAGCAGATGCAGACATTATGAACGTTTGGCTAGCTCAATATGATGACTACTTGATAGTTTAGTGCACCATGCTTAACGGCTTAGAATCGGGACTTCAAAGACGTTTTGAACGTCATGGACCATATGAGATGTTCTAGGAGTTGAAATTAATATTTCAAGCAAATACCCGAGTTGAGAGATATGATGTCTCCAAGTAGTTCTATAGCTAAAATATGGAGGAGAATAGCTCAAGCAGTGAGCACGTGCTCAGATTGTCTGGGTACTACAATCGCTTGAATCAAGTGGGAGTTAATCTTCCAAATAAGATAGTGATTGACAGAGTTCTCTAGTCACCATCACCAAGTTAGTAGAACTTCGTGATGAACTATAGTATGCAAGGGATGACGAAAACGATTCCCGAGCTTTTCATGATGATGAAATCGATGAAGGTAGAAATCAAGAAAATCAAGTGTTGATGATTGACAAGACCACTAGTTTCAAGAAAAGGGCAAAGGGAAAGAAATGGAACTTCATGTAGAATGGCAAGCAAGTTGTCACTTCCGTGAAGAAGCCCAAAGCTAGACTAAAGCCTGAAACTGAGTGCTTCTACTGCAAAGGAAATGGTCACTGGAAGCGGAAATGCCCTGAATATTTGGTGGATAAGAAGGATGGCAAAATGAACAAGGGTATATTTGATATACAGGTTATTGATGTGTACCTTACTAGTGTTTATAGTAGCCCTTGGGTATTTGATACTTGTTCGGTTGCTAAATATTAGTAACTCGAAACAGGAGTTACAGAATAAACAGAGACTAGTTGAGGGTGAAGTGACGATGTGTGTTGGAAGTGGTTCCAAGATTGATATGATCATCATCGCACACTCCCTATACTTTCGAGATTAGTGTTGAACCTGAATAAATGTTATTTGGCGTTTGCGTTGAGAATGAATATGATTTGATCATGTTTATTGCAATACGGTTATTCATTTAAAGTCAGAGAAGAATTGTTGTTCTGTTTACATGAATAAAACCTTCAATGGTCATACGCCCAATGAAAATAGTTTTTTGGATCTCGATCATAGTGATACACATATTCATATTATTGATGCCAAAAGATGCAAAGTTGATAATGATAGTGCAACTTATTTGTGGCACTGCCGTTTGGGTCATATCAGTGTAAAGCACATGAAGAAACTCCATAAAGATGGACTTTTGGAATCACTTGATTATGAATCATTTGATGCTTGCGAACCGTGCCTTATGGACAAGATGACTAAAACTCCGTTCTCCGGAACAATGGAACGAGCTACTGACTTGTTGGAAATAATACATACTGATGTATGCGATCCAATGAGTGTTGATGCTCGTGGCGAGTATCATTATTTTCTGACCTTCACAGATGATTTGAGAAGATATGGGTATATCTACTTAATGAAACACAAGTCTGAAACATTTGAAAAGTTCAAAGAATTTCAGAGTGAAGTGGAGAATCATCGTAACATGAAAATAAAGTTTCTATGATCTGATCATGGTGGGGAATATTTGAGTTATGAGTTTGGCCTTCATATAAAACAATGTGCAATAGTTTCACAGCTCACACCACATGGTACACCATAGCACAATGGTGTGTCCGAACGTCGTAACCACACTTTATTGGATATGGTGCGATCTATGATGTATCTTACCGATTTACCACTATCGTTTTGGGGTTATGCATTAGAGACGACTGCATTCACTTTAAATAAGGCACCATCAAAATCCGTTGAGACAACGCTTTATGAACTGTGGTTTGGCAAGAAACCAAAGTTGTCGTTTCTTAAAGTTTGGGACTGCGATGCTTATGTGAAAAAGTTTCAACCTGATAAGCTCGAACCCAAATCGGAGAAGTGCGTCTTCATAGAATACTCAAAGGAAACTGTTGGGTACACCTTCTATCACAGATCCGAAGGCAAGATATTCGTTGCTAAGATGGATCCTTTCTAGAGAAGGAGTTTCTCTCGAGAGAAGTGAGTGGGAGGAAAGTAGAGCTTGATAAGGTAATTGTACCTTCTCCCGGATTGGAAAGTATTTCATCACAGAAATCAGTTCCAGTGATTCCTACACCAGTTAGTGAGGAAGCTAATGATGATGATCATGAAACTTCAGATTAAGTTACTACAGAACCTCGTAGATCTTCCAAAGTACAGTCCGCACCAGAGTGGTACGGTAATCCTGTTCTGGAAGTCATGTTACTAGACCATGATGGACCTACGAACTATGAGGAAGCGATGATAAGCCCAGATTCCGCGAAATGGCTTGAAGGCCATGAAATCTAAGATGGGATCCATGTATGAGAACAAAGTGTGGACTTTGGTGGACTTGCCCGATGATCGGCAAGCCATAGAAAATAAATGGATCTTCAATAGGAAGACAAACACTGATAGTAGTGTTACTATCTACAAAGCTCGACTTGTCGCAAAAAGTTTTTTGACAAGTTCAAGGTGTTGAATACAATGAGATTTTCTCACTCGTATCGATGCTTAAGTCTGTCTGAATCATGTTAGCAGTTGCCACATTTTATGAAATCTGGCAAATGGATGTCAAATCTGCATTCCTTAAAGGTTTTTCTTAAAGAAGAGTTGTATTTGATACAATCAGAAGGTTTTGTCAATCCTAAAGGTGCTAACAAAATGTGCAAGCTCCAGCAATCCATCTATGGACTGGTGCAAGCATCTCGGAGTTAGAATATACGCTTTGATGAGTTGATCAAAGCATATAGTTTTATACAGACTTGCGGTGAAGCCTGTATTTACAAGAAAATGAGTGGGAGCACTACAGACTTTCTGATAAGTATATGTGAGTGACATATTGTTGATCAGAAATGATGTACAATTTTTCTGGAAAGCATAAAGGAGTGTTTGAAAGGAGTTCTTCAAAAGAAAGACCTCAGTAAAGCTATTTACATATTGAGCATCAAGATCTATTGAGATAGATCAAGACGCTTGATAAGATTTTCAATGAGTACATACCTTGACAAGAATTTGAAGTAGTTCAAAATGGAACAATCAAAGAAAGAGTTCTTGAACGTGTTGCAAGGTGTGAAGTTGAGTAAGACTCAAAACCCGACCATGGCAGAAAATAGAAAGAGAATGAAAAGTCATTCCCTATGCCTCAGTCATAGGTTCTATAAAGTATGCTATGATGTGTACCAGACCTATTGTATACCTTGCTCTGAGTTTGGTAAGGGAGTACAATTTTGATCTAGGAGTAGATCACTGGACAACGGTCAAGAATATCCTTAGTGAGGACTAAGGAAATGTTTCTCGATTATGGAGGTGATAAAAGAGTTCATCGTAAAGAGTTACATCGGTGCAAGCTTTTACACCGATCCAGATGACTCTAAGTCTCAATCTGGATACATATTGAAAGTGGGAGCAATTAGCTAGAGTAGCTCCATGCAGAGCATTGTAGACATAGAATATTTATAAAATAAATACGGCTCTGGATGTGACAGACCCGTTGACTAAACTTCTCTCACAAGAAAAACATGATCATACCTTAGTACTCTTTGGGTGTTAATCACATAGCGATGTGAACTAGATTATTGACTCTAGTAAACCCTTCAGGTGTTGGTCACATGACGATGTGAACTATGGGTGTTAATCACATACAGATGTGAATATTGGTGTTAAATCACATGGTGATGTGAACTAGATTATTAACTCTAGTGCAAGTGGGAGACTGAAGGAAATATGCCCTAGAGGCAATAATAAAGTTGTTATTTATATATTTCCTTATATCATGATAAATGTTTATTATTCATGCTAGAATTTTATTAACCGGAAACATAGTACATGTGTGAATACATAGACAAACAGAGTGTCACTAGTATGCCTCTACTTGACTAGCTCGTTAATCAAAGATGGTTAAGTTTCCTAGCCATAGACATGAGTTGTCATTTGATGAATGGGATAACATCATTAGAGAATGATGTGATTGACTTGACCCATTCCGTTAGCTTAGCACTTGATCGTTTAGTATGTTGCTATTGCTTTCTTCATGACTTATACATGTTCCTATGACTATGAGATTATGCAAGTCCCGAATACCGGAGGAACACTTTGTGTGCTACCAAGCGTCACAACGTAAGTGGGTGATTATAAAGGTGATCTAAAGGTGTTTCTGATGGTACTTGTTGAGTTGGCATAGATCAAGATTAGGATTTGTCCCTCCGATTGTCGGAGAGGTATCTCTGGGCCCTCTCGGTAATGCACATCACCATAAGCCTTGCAAGCAATGTGACTAATAGTTAGTTGTGGGATGATGCATTACAGAATGAGTAAAGAGACTTGCCGGTAACGAGATTGAATAGGTATGGTGATACCGACGATCGAATGTCGGGCAAGTAACATACCGATGACAAAGGGAACAACGTATGTTGTTATGCGGTTTGACCGATAAAGATCTTCGTAGAGTATGTACGAGACAATATGAGCATCTAGGTTCCGCTATTGGTTATTGACCGGAGATGTGTCTCGGTCATGTCTACATAGTTCTCGAACCCGTAGGGTCCGCACGCTTAACGTTCGGTGACGATTTATATTATGAGTTATGTGTTTTGATGTACCGAAGGTAGTTCGGAGTCCCGGATGAGATCGGGGACATGACGAGGAGTCTCGAAATGGTCGAGACGTAAAATCGATATATTGGACGACTATATTCGGACATCGGAAAGGTTCCGAGTGATTCGGGTATTTATCGGAGTACCAGAGAGTTATGGGAATTCACCGGGGAGTGTATGGGCCTTATTGGGCCTTAGTGGAATAGAGGAGGATGAAGCCTAGGAGGGGGCGCCCCCCCCCCAAGCCCAATCCAAATTGGGTGAGGGGCCGGGCCCCCTTTCCTTCTTGTCTCCCTCCTCTTTCCTACCTCTCCTACTCCAACTTGGAAGGGGAGGAATCCTACTCCCGGTGGGAGTAGGACTCCCCTATGGTGCGCCCAAGAGAGGGTCGGCTCCCCTCCTCTACTCCTTTATATACGGGGGAGGGGGCACCCCATGGACACACAAGTTGTTGATCTCTCCCAGCCGTGTGCGGTGCCCCCCTCCACCATATTCCACCTCGGTCATATCGTAGCGGTGCTTAGGCGAAGCCCTGGGTCGGTAGCAACATCATCACCGTCATCACGCCGTCGTGCTGACAGAACTCTCCTGTGAAGCTCTGCTGGATCGGAGTTCGCGGGACGTCATCGAGCTGAACGTGTGCTGAACTCGGAGGTGACATACGTTCCGTACTTGGATCGGTCAGATCGTGAAGACGTATGACTACATCAACCGCGTTGTGCTAACACTTCCGCTTTCGGTCTACGAGGGTACATGGACTCACTATCCCCGCTCGTTGCTATGCATCACCATGATCTTGCGTGTGCGTAGGAATTTTTTTGAAATTACTACGTTCCCCAACACAATCAATACAAGTTTGGAAGCCCAAACGAGTGGGTTGGCCTTCCTGGCTTCCCCTCTTGGCCCGCCGCTTATTCCCCCCACCCCCACCCACCCACTGATACGTCTCCAACGTATCTATAATTTTCGATTGTTCCATGCTATTATATTACCTCTTTTGGATGTTTATGGGCTTTATTTTACACATTTATATCATTTTGGGGACTAATCTAATAACCGAAGGCCCAGCCCATATTGCTATTTTTTTGCCTATTTCAGTATTTCAAAGAAACGGAATATCAAACAAGAGACCAAACGGAATGAAACCTTCGGGAGCGTGATATTTGGAACGAACATGATCCGGAGAGCTTGGAGTGCAAGTCAAGAAGCTTCCGAGGGCCCCACGAGATAGGTGCCCCCCTGTAGGGCGCGCCCCCCTGTCTCGTGGGCCCCTCGGGCGTCCACCTACGTACTTCCTCCTTCCACATGTACCTACGTACCCCAAAAACATCCAGGAGCACCACGAAACACATGTTCCACCGTCGTAACCTTCTGTATCCGCGAGATCCCATCTTGGAGCCTTCGCCGGCACTCTGCCGGAGGGGGAATCGACCATGGAGGGCC
Source organism: Triticum timopheevii (assembly GCA_963921465.1). Lineage (NCBI taxonomy): Eukaryota > Viridiplantae > Streptophyta > Magnoliopsida > Poales > Poaceae > Triticum > Triticum timopheevii. Next base: position 600,834,566 of record OY997267.1, read on the forward strand.
TCTACATCAACATCATTGCCCCTCCTATGAGTTGTGAGTAGTTTAACATAGACCTACAAGTCCATAGTTATTAGCTAGATGGCTTCTTCTCTCTTTTTGGATCTCAATACAATGTTCTCCCCCTCTCTTGTGGAGATTTATTCGATGTGATCTCTTTTTGCAGTGTGTTTGTCGAGATCCGATGAATTGTGGGTTTATGTTCAGATTTATCTATGGATAATAATTGAATCTTCTTTGAATTCTTTTATGTATGATTGAGTTATCTTTGCAAGTCTCTTCGAATTATCAATTTGGTTTGGCCTACTAGATTGATCTTTCTTGCCATGGGAGAAGTGTTTAGCTTTGGGTTCAATCTTGCGGTGTTCTTACCCAGTGACAGAAAGGGTTGCAAGACACGTATTGTATCGTTGCCATCGAGGATAACAAGATGGGGTTTACATCATATTGCATGAGTTTATCCCTCTACATCATGTCATCTTGCTTAATGTGTTACTCTGTTCTTATGAACTTAATACTCTAGATGCAGGCAGGAGTCGGTCGATGTGTGGAGTAATAGTAGTAGATGCAGGCAGGAGTCGGTCTACTTGTTATGGACGTGATGCCTATATACAAGATCATGCCTAGATAATGTCATAATTATTTGCTTTTCTATCAATTGCTCGATAGTAATTTGTTCACCCACCGTAATACTTATGCTATCTTGAGAGAAGTCTCTAGTGAAACCTATGGCCCCCGGGTCTATCTCTTATCATATTTGCTTTCAATCTACTTTATTTGCATCTTTACCTTTTGCATCTATATCATAAAATACCAAAAATATATTTATCTTATCATACTACCTTTATTAGATCTCACTTTCGCAAGTGGCCGTGAAGGGATTGGCAACCCCTTTATTGCGTTGGTTGCGAGTTCTCAGTTTGTTTGTGTAGGTGCGTGGGACTTTTGAGGAGCCTCCTACTAGATTGATACCTTGGTTCTCAAAATTGAGGGAAATACTTACGCTACACTTGCTGCATCACCCTCTCCTCTTCGGGGAAAACCAACGCTAGCTCAAGGCGTAGCAAGAAGGATTTCTGGCGCCATTGCCGGGGAGGTCTTCGCTCAAGTCAAGACATACCAAGTACCCATCACAAACCCATCTCCCTCGCATTTACATTATTTTCCATTTGCCTCTCGTTTTCCTCTCCCCCACTTCACCCTTGCCGTTTTATTCGCCCTCTCTTTCCCAATCTTCTCCTCTCTTTTTTTCTTGTCGTTTTTATGTTTGCTTGTGTGTTGGATTACTTGTTGCCATGGCGCAAGATAATACCAAATTGTGTGATTTCTCGAATACCAATAATAATGATTTCCTTAGTACTCCGATTGCTCCTCTTAATGATGTTGAGTCTTGTGAAATCAATACTGCTTTGCTGAATCTTGTTATGAAAGATCAATTCACCGGCCTTCCTAGTGAAGATGCCGCTACTCATCTAAACAATTTTGTTGATTTGTGTGATATGCAAAAGAAGAAAGATACGGATAACAGTATTGTCAAATTGAAGTTATTTCCGTTTTCACTTAGAGATCGTGCTAAAGTTTGGTTTTCGTCTTTGCCTAAAAATAGTATTGATTCTTGGAACAGGTGCAAAGATGCTTTTATCTCTAAGTATTTTCCTCCCGCTAAGATCATCACTCTTAGGAACGATATTATGAATTTTAAACAACTTGATCATGAGCATGTTGCCCAATCTTGGGAAAGAATGAAATTGATGCTTCGCAATTGCCTCACTCATGGTTTGAATTTATGGATGATCATACAAAAATTTTATGCCGATTTGAACTTTGCTTCTAGAAATCTCTTAGATTCGGCCGCGGGAGGCAACTTTATGGAAATCACGTTAGGAGATGCTACAAAACTTCTTGATAATATTATGTCTAATTATTCTCAATGGCACACCGAAAGATCTTCTAGTAAAAAAGTGCATGCTATAGAAGAAATCAATGTTTTGAGTGGAAAGATGGATGAACTTATGAAGATGTTTGCTACTAAAAATACTCCTCTTGATCCTAATGCTATGCCTTTGTCTTCCTTGATTGAGAATAATAATGAATCTACGGATGTGAATTTTGTTGGTAGGAATAGTTTTGGAAACAATGCTTATAGAGGTAATTTTAATGCTAGACCGTTCCCTAGTAATTCCTCGAATAATTATGGAAATTCCTACAATAATTCTTATGGTAATTTTAATAAGATGCCCTCTGATTTTGAGAATAGTGTGAAAGAATTTATGATTTCTCAAAAGAATTTTAATGCTTTGCTTGAAGAAAAATTGCTCAAAGTTGATGATTTGGCTAGGAACATTGATAGACTTTCGCTTGATGTTGATTCTCTTAAACTTAGACCTTCTCCTCCTAAGCATGATATCAATGAGTCTCTTAAAGTAATGAGAATTTCCATTGAGGAGTGCAAAGAAAGAACCGCTAGATTGCGTGCTAAAAAAGAAAGCTTTATAAAAGCGTGTTCTTCTAGTTTCCGTGAAAATAATGATGAGGATCTTAAAGTTATTGATGCATCTCCGATTAGATCTATGTTTTGCAATATGAATTTTTATGATTATAGGATTGATGATGAATCAACTTTGCCTAGAAGGCGTCCCAAGAATTCGGAGTCTTTAGATCTTAATGCTAAATTTGGTAAAAGTGAGATTGGAGAATTCTCAACTTCTAATGTTGAACCCTCTAACTTGGATTTCAAGGATTTTGATTATGATAATTGCCCTTTAAAAGGTTGTATTTCCTTGTTGCAATCCGTTGTTAATTCTCCTCATGCTTATAGTCAAAACAAAGCTTTTACCAAACATATTGTTGATGCCTTGATGCAATCTTATGATGAAAAACTTAATTCGGAAGTTTCTATACCTAGAAAACTTAATGATGAGTGGGAACCTACTATAAAGATTAGAATTAAATATTATGAGTGTTCTGCTTGTGTGATTTGGGTGCTAGTGTTTCCACGATTCCGAAAACTTTATGTGATTTCTAGGTTTCCATGATCTTGAAGATTGCTCTTTAAATTTGCACCTTGCGGATTCCACCATTAAAAATCCTATGGGTAGGATCAATGATGTTATTATTGTTGCAAATAAAAATTTGGTGCCCGTATATTTTATCGTTCTTGATATAGATTACAATCTTTCTTGCCCTATTATTCTTGGTAGACCTTTCCTTAGAATGATTGGTGCGATTATTGATATGAAGGAAGGGAATATTAGATTCCAATTTCCCATAAAGAAAGGCATGGAGCACTTTCCAAGAAAGAAAGTCAAATCACCTTATGAATCTATCATGCGTGCTACTTATGAATTTAGTGCCAAAGATGGCACTACTTAGATCTATCTTCGCTTTTATGCCTAGCTATGGGTGTTAAACGATAGCGCTAGTTGGGAGGCAACCCAATTTTCTTTATGTTTTTTTGTTTTTGTTCCTATTTAGTAATAAATTTTGTTTCTACTTTCTATTTAGATGTGTTTTTATGTTTTATTTAGTGTTTGTGCCAAGTAGAACCTATAGGATAAGCTGTGATGATAGTTGATTTGATTCTGCTGAAAAACAGAAACTTTGCGCTCACGAGAAAGAATTCAATAAATCACAGAAACGAGATTTTGCATTGATTCTTTTTGATGATGATCAATAAACAAATTGTGCAGTACTTCCTATTTTAGTAGGAGTTTTGAGGTTCCAGAAGTTTGCGTTTGTTACAGATTGCTACAGACTGTTCTGTTTTTGACAGATTCTATTTTTCGTGTGTTGTTTGCTTATTTCAATGCATCTATGGCTAGTAAATTAGTTATAAACCATAAGGAAGTTGGAATACAGTAGGTTTAACACCAAAATAAATAAATAATGAGTTCATTGCAGTACCTTATGTGGTGGTTTTATTTTCTTTCACTAATGGAGCTTATAAGATTTCCTCTTGAGTTTTGTGTTGTGAAGTTTTCAAGTTTTGGGTAAAGCTTTTATGGACTATGGAATAAAGGGTGGCAAGAGCCTAAGCTTGAGGGTGCCCAAGGCACCCCAAGATATTCAAGAATAGCCAAAATCCTAAGCTTGGGGATGCCCCGAGAAGGCATCCCCTCTTTCCTCTTCGTTCATTGGTAATTTTACTTGGAGCTATATTTTTATTCGCTACATGATATGTGTTTTGCTTGGAGCGTCATGTATTATATTAGTCTTTGCTTGTTAGTTTACCACAATAATCCTTGCTGTACACACCTTTTGGGAGAAGCCTATTTGATTAGAATTTGCTAGAATACTCTATGTGCTTCACTTATATCTTTTGAGCTTGATAGTTTTTGCTCTAGTACTTCACTTATATCTTTTAGAGCACGGTGGTGTCTTAATTTTGAAGAAATTTCTAGTCTCTCATGCTTCACTTATATTATTTTGAGAGTCTCTTAGAACAGCATGGTATTTGCTATGGTTACAAAGTTGGTCCTAGAATGATGAGCATCCAAGTTGGGTATAATAAAAACTATCATAGAAAAAGAATTGGATGCTATGATCAACTTGATGCTTGATAATTGTATTGAGATATAAATGTAGTAATGTTAGGGTCATTCTAGTGGATAATTATGAAATTGAGAAATACTTTTGTTGAAGTTGGCAAGTCCCGTAGCATGCACGTATGGTAAAAGTTGTGTGACAAATTTGTTGCATGAGGTGCTCTTTTGAGTGTCTTCCTTATGAGTGGCAGTCGGGGACGAGAGATGGAATTTTTCCTACCAATCTATCCCTGTTGGGGCATGCGTAGTAGTACTTTTCTTCGAGGGCTAAGTAGATTTTTGCAACAAGTATATGAGTTCTTTATGACTAATGTGAGTCCACGGATATACGCACACTCATCCTTCCACTTTGCTAGCCTTTCTTATTACCGCGCAACTCTTGCCGGTATTGAACCCTTTATTTACCTTCCTCAAAACAGTCACCATACCTACCTATTATGGCATTTCCATAGCCATTCCGAGATATATTGCCATGCAACTTTCCATCGTTCTGTTTATTATGACACGTTCCATTATTGTCATATTGCTCTTTTGCACGATCATGTAGTTGGCATCGTATTTGTGGCAAAGCCACCTTCATAATTTTCATACATGTCGCTCTTGATTCATTGCATATCCCGGTACAACGCCGGAGGTATTCACATAGAGTCGTATCTTGTTCTAGCTTTGAGTTGTAATTCTTGAGTTGTAAATCCATATAAGTGTGATGATCTTCATTATTAGAGCATTGTCCTGGTGAGGAAATAATGATGAAGACTATGATTCCCCCATAAGTCGGGATGAGGCTTCGGACTTTATAAAAATAAAAGAGGCCAAAGAAGCCCACCAAAAAGAAAAAAAAAAGGAGAAAGGAAAAAAAAGAGGGAGAAAAGAAAAGAAAAAAAGAGAGAAAAAAGAAAAAGGATGTCAGGACCCCGATCCTAAGTCACACCGATCTAGCATGTAACACATCATATCACTTTGCGGCCTCACGCACGGTATTCCCACGGGTGCCACCTTACCTGGCCCGGGACCATTTGCGCCTTTTGGCTCACGTATATGACAGTGCCGCTAGCATCCATATGACAAAGAACCCGGGCTGACATGGCTAGTCGTGAACCCAAAGTGGCACTAACTTACAGGGACAGGCATCCATGACCCAGCATCGAACGTGTCGGTCATCAGCGAGTGAATCCAGGCTGTAGCACTGGGCTAGCAGGACTCCGGTGAACCGGGTTGTAGCGGGCTAACAGGACTCCGATATTCATCGCGTGACATTTCCCCGAAGGGACAGACACAGGAACGAAGAAGGACACATGCCGGCCAGCCTAAGTGTTCCGGAGCAGTAGCAAGCTACCATGGCTCAGTGGAAACACTAGGAGACATTTCCTGGTAAGAGAGGCTACTAAGGATAAACAACTAGATAGTCAGATCCCACACATACCAAGCATTTCAATAACATACACACAATATGCTCGATATGTGCAAATACTGCATGGCATCACAACATGACTCTACAACTCAAGTATTTATTCAATAGGCTCCGAGGAGAGAGATATTACAAACATGGGTCTCATGACCCAACAATCAGAGCATACAAGTCAAAGCACAAGCGGAAGCTTAGCATGTCTGAGTACAGACATCTACAAATGAAAAAGGCTGAGAAGCCTGACTATCTACCAGATCCTACCGAGGGCACAAGATCGTAGCTGAGGTAACAAGCTAAACGTCGAAGTCCACGCGGTACTACTAGCGAGACTGAAGTCTCTCTGCAAAAACATAAATTAAGCAACGTGAGTACAAATGTACCCAGCAAGACTTACATCAGATCTAACTACATATGCATCATTATCAACAAGGGGATGGTGGGGTTTAACTGCAGCAAGCCAACTTTGACTCAGTGGCTATCCTAAACTACGACTGCAAGTAACTCTTTTGAGGTGGCGCACACAAGTCCACATATTCACCATAACAATACACCACTATGGATCCGCTCCCGTCTCCCTACGAGAACGACATCCATCGCACTCACGCTTATCTTGTGCATTTTAGAGTATCCACTTTCACTTGTCTATGAACTGTACAGGCAACCCAGAAGTCCTTTACCGCAGACACGACTATTCGAATAGATCATATTGACCCTACAGGGGTGTAATTCTTCACACACGCTCTCACCACTTACCGCCGTTTACACGACATGTACTCGGCAACCTTCAAGCGGAAGCCCAGCGAGGGTGTCGGCCACGACCTGACTAACCACACAAGTCTCTCGTCTAGGTTTATCGCCTATTAGGGTTCCATCCGCAAGGAGATCCGGCCGGGGTGTCGCTCACGACCCCAAATGATGTGTGCAGGGTTCCCAAGCCCACCTCGACGGGTGGATCTACGCTTGGTACACCGTGCCACGGTGCCTAGTCTGTCCCAAGCCCACCTGTACCGGGTGCCACTTGGTAGACTACTAACACTACCTACAAACACCAGAAACTAGTTGCAACTCCTGGACAGAGATCGAGTTGATTAATAAGTCGAGAGAGCTTGGAGCGCCCGGAGCCCAATGTGTGGTAGTAACTGATCATGGATCACAAACACAGAACTCGGTTCCTGAGGACGGCTGCAATGAGACAACCCACCATGTACTCCTACATGGCCTCTCACCGCTACCTTTACCAAATCGTGTTCACACACTTAGTTCACACACAGTAGGACATGTTCACACACCTCTGATTCATTCCCGATGAATCAGACCTGACTCAACTCTACGCAGTAGTAGGCATGACAAACAAGCATGAATGAGTAGACACATCAGGGCTCAAACAACTCCTACTCATGCTAGTGGGTTTCATCTATTTACTGTGGCAATGACAGGTCATGCAGAGGATAAAGGGGTTCAACTACCGCAGCATGTAACAGTTGAATCGGTGTTGTCCTAATGCAGTAAAAGAGAGCAGGAGCGAGAGAGTGGGATTGTATCGGAATGAACAAGGAGGTTTTGCTTGCCTGGCACTTCTGAAGATAATATAGTTCTTCATCGGTGTCATCGATCACATAGTCGGTACACATCTACTGAGAGGGGATAAGCACCGACAAACAAAGAAGAAACACAATCAATGCAATGCAACAATATGATGCATGCTCATGACATGGCAATATGATGTGGTTTGAGCTAATGCAACTAGTAGCAGGTTAAATGAAGTTGGTTTGAATCCAAGATTCAAATTCAAACTCCACATGTGGATATTTAAATGCCTTTAATATGATTTGTGCTAAACAGCAACTATAAGTTGTTCTCACATGCAAGAAAATGGTACAGATGGATAGATTGGATTTTTCTGATCATTTTTCATATATAATTTATTTCATTTGGAGTTACGGTTGAATTTCTATGAATTTTAGAAGTTTAGGGCATTTCCTGGAATTTCCTGTAAAAGAATAAATCCAGAAGATGAATTATTGCGTCAGCAGTGCGTCAGGGTGACATCAGCAAGTCAAAGGCGCCAGCCCAGGTCAAACCTGACGGCTGGGACCCACGGGTCAGTGTAACAGGGCTGGTTTGGGTGGATGACATGTGGGACCAGTCAACGGCCGCGTCAGCAAAGTCAATGCTGACGTGTGGGTCCCAGTGGGTTATGAACTAATCTAAACAGAAAATTAAATTAAACTAATCAGGCGCAGGGCCCACATGGCAGTGGCACTAGGGTTGGTTTAGCTGGGTTATTAGTGGCTAATGACGTGCCACGTCACCGGCCACCGGAGTTCGGCCGGCGGTGACCCGAAACGCGGCGGATGTTCGCCGGGGCTGCGCTACAGGTGGCGGCTGGGCAAGAGAAGGGCACAGGGAGGAGGCCCTCACTCGCGCGCATCGAACGGGGCAGGTGGGAGGTCGTGGGGTGGTCGGAGCTCGCCGGAAGTGAGCTCGCGGCGGCCGCGGAGGTCGGGTGAGTGCGGGGTTGGCGCTGTGGTGCATGGGAGGACAAGTTAGCGTTTGCGTGATGCTCCTGGTGGCTTCCTGAGCGCGGTGACACGCTCGGAATCGAGCTCAAGTGGCTGCAGTGACGGCGGCGAGAAGGTCAGCGGCGGCCGGAGTTCGGCCGCGACGGAGCTATGGCCTAGAGCTCGCAAATGCGAGGGGAAAGAGAGGGTTTCTGCACGGAGGCTCACAGCGGGCTCGTAGAGGTGGTCGGCGAGCTCGGGGGAGGTCGGACGGCGTCGAATCGTCGGCGGTTGTCATCGGATCCCGCGGAAGAAGACGAGGGCGAGGACGACGGCACGGGGCTCCCAGCGTCACGTGGCTTGGCGATGAGGAAGAGGGCGTCTCGGCGGAGCCGTTGGACCGTACGGAGAGGGGTAGGGTGGACGGTGGCCACGGTGATCGGCGGCGGCGGCGACGGCTGCGTTCGGTCGCGCTCAAGGAAGGGACTGGAGGGCGAGGGAGAGAACAGAGAGTGAGGGAGAGGAGCGAGGGGGCTGCGTGGCATCACCCGAAGAGGCCAGGGCGAAGCGGCAAGCAGGAGGTGGCCGGCGCGTGCGCGCGCGCGTCAGGCACACGCCCTCTTGCCTACTGGCAGGAGGTTGAAGACGGTGGCGGCTGCGGTGGGCTGGGCTGCTGCTGGGCTGCGCCGTAACTAGGCCAGCGAGGTAAGTGCTCTGTTTTGTTTCTGTTTGTTTTATTTTTTTAAAATTATTTTGCCACTGTTTTGAATTAAAACAATTCAAACAATGCCAAAAACTCCTCTGAATATTTTTATTTTGCTAGATGGACTTTTCCAAAAGCTCATAAAATATATTAGGGGTATTTGAAATTATATTCTAATTATATGAATATAATTCAAATTCAAATAGCTAATGCTTTAAATTCAAAGTCCCATGATTAAGTCCTTAAAAATGTTCAATATTTTGGTTGGGACCAGAACCCTTGCCAAAATTATCAAACATTTAAGAAGAGCATTTTGGAACAATGAATGAGATTTTAGGGTTTTTGCCCTTCTTTTACTTAAGTTTTTGAGGCTTCCAAATTTCCTCAGTTCAAGTTTCAAAAATTTAAACATGATGCAAACACTAGGCAGCACCAGAAGCTAGGGATGTGACAACTCGCCCCCACTAAACAAGAATCTCGTCCCGAGATTCAAGCGTAGGGTAAGATGATGGGGGAACACAACTAACGCAATCTTCACGGTCCAGGTTGTACTTCAAATGAACGTTGATTTGATCCTCATCTTTGTCTCGACGTCTTGCTCTGAGAACTCCAACTAGCATGACAAGAAGAGGAAAAGGAAACTCTAGAAGAATTGATTTTCTCGAAGACCGAACAACTCAGGATCAACTCACAAAGTGAGACATTAATACATCTCGCGGGCTGAGACATGAAGCAAACATCCAAAGGGATGGGGTGAAACGGACGAGGAAGGTTCACTAGATAGACAACAATTTCACACTTAAAAAGGTGGTGAACAGTTGACAACGTAGCGAGGAGTTGAGTTGTCATGATACCATAATAGGGCACCTTAGGGAAGGTGACTCGTATATATATATCCCCTTAAGTGGCAAAAAGAATTACCTTTGATTCAGAGACCATTGAAACTCTCTATACCAGCCTAAGGAGATTCTCAAACGATCGTTTGAAAAGGGTTCGTTAGAATGGCATACCTAGATTAGAATGGATGATGTGGATTACCTTGTTGAAGACAACGCAAGGGATGATTTTGCTTGCGCGTGCTCTCCAGAATTTGAGTATTTCCATATTCATCAGGGTTTTACCAATATTCGTGTCAAAGATCCTGGCAACACAACGTACTACCATGATGAATAGCGATGGAGGATGCAAATGGAAAGGAAGACAACACTTTCTCTCCGATTTCACCTTAGCGAGGCCAATGAGACAAAATCTGGATGATCGACCGAGAGACCTTTAGCACTCCGCTTCTAATGTTCTCCTTGATGTGCTAGCGTAATCCATTCATAGATATGGTTTGATATCTAGAACATCAAGTAAAAGGTCGGACTTCAAGAACACAAAAATCCATAAGGAACAACTAGGGAGTAAATCCTACGAAATCCTTATGGGGAGGTGGCCAACTTCTTCAAACAAGATACTACAATAATAGGTCTTCCGGATGGGTGTGTTGGCCACGACATCCACTTTACCGGTTATCGAGGGACCAATATTATAGTTCTTGGGAAATGTTCCAACCATCATATCTGCCTGAGATTCAGATCTGGTTGGTGTCAGGATATTCCAGACTCATCGAGTCTAGGAAGAAAAATGAAATTTTGCAACACAAACCGACGAGATGACGTTGCGAGCTTCTCGGAAAATGAACTATGATAGTAAGCTCCAAAACATGAGCTAGTTTTGCTACACACATGTGAACATGTTGTCCCAGACAAGCATGACCACATGGTAGTCTTACAACAAAACACTACCGAGTTCTGGTTGGGAACCATCATCGAGGATATCGGAGTCTTGTGCATGATCTAGAATTAACACATCCAATTCCTTTTCCTTGAGCAAATCAATCAGTGGCTTGGGGTGCTAGGAAATACCGATGGAATGGAGGTAGCTAATCTCTCAAGCCATAGTATACTTCGCACGTGCATGACTGACTTGGGATGATTCCAGAGGAAGCAAAACTAACTTTCTCGAACTCATGGCGGCAACTTACACCAAATGCACGTGAATCAGAGGAAGTCACTTCTTTCATCCGGACATATGCTCCATGAGCGGATCATGAAGATAATGCTTATAAAAGTTTCCAATACTAGCTGGATGTTCAACATGATCATGGAGAAGATAAAATGTTGTTGATGGGCTCAACAACAAGTCATCTGGATGACCATATAAATGGAATTCCATAATTATGTGAACAAGGTGATAGCATTGGTCAGACTCGAAAGATATAATGGTGTATGCTCGGGGAAACAACCACGAGTAAGACAACATTACGAATATCATTGGTTCTGATTTGATTTGGCAATAACCCATACCCAAATCAAAGATTAGGCAAGATGATAGATCCATTAACTGATAACGAGGGTCAATCGATGAAGATATCATCTTTCTTGAAAACACACCAACACTAGGATATCCCTTTGTGATGAACTAAGTCGGACAAGCTTCCATCTTCCAACTCTCCAAGTTGTTGTTTAGCTTAACCAACTAACTTGGGGTATCCAACACAGAATCTTGGAGAATGGGTGGTTTGGAAGAAAACCAACATGATCACGAACTCAACATAGCGGTCAGGTGAAACCTGGTCATACTTCCGAGAAGATATTCGGAGAATCACGAACCACCGATACGTTACTAAGCTCGAGAACAATCTTGCTTTTCAGGGCAAGATGATATGATCAAAAGAGCGAGGATTCGAAATAATCCTAACTCATTGATCGAGGAGTGCACTAGAAATAAGGACTAGGTAGCACAATCTATCTTAGAATGATGATTCAATAACCAACACACTAAGAATGAAATTATTGTCCTTTAACTACCAAGCAATGGAGTTGCTAGGCGTATAGATTTCACACATCACGATTCACCTGTCGGCATTCCGGTTGCGACAACACGGAATCGAGGAATGAGTAATGATGGCGAGAAGTATCACTACGTCAAGAATTCACAAGAGCCGGTGCAATTCTCATGAAAATCCTGACATAAGACGGTAACACTTAAGCGTAGAACAGAATCAAAAGCTGGGTTGGCATTTTGATCTGCGGAACACAACTACTTTGACCCAATCCTGGACATGGATGAGGTACTGGAGTTTGTTTCTCCTAGTCATCCTGAATAGAATGGCTTGACGGACCACAAGAATAATAAGCATCGATAACACGAATGCATAATCACTCCTGACTAACAATTGATAGACAAGGGCCAGAAAACAACTAAAGAGGGACAACTCAAAAGAACATATGATTTTCTGAGTTGTGAATGCATAGATTAGCATGTCGAACGAGTTCAACATATTTCTTCCGGACAACCCATGCGGAAAGGTAGAGCTGGCAGAGTCACAATTATGAATGGAGAACTCCTCAAGAGTACTCTGATTGTGATCCTTCGGTTCAGCGAGGAACTTCTGCCATAAGCGGGTCATAGTATTTGGAGGAAGGAAATACCACGGACCTCGAGGACTATCGCAAAGTTACTAATAACCTAAGGGAGCTAGCAATTACTATCAACATGAAGTAAGTAGGGTGAATCTCGGGTTCAAAACCCAGGAATAGAATACCTACTACTAAGTGGCATCACGGGATGCTTTCGAGAATGATGGCCAGAATCATCACACTGGGAACACAAAACATGGCTAAGTTACTAGGTGATACTCTAGACATCTAGGGTCATAATAATAGCTACAACATATATGTCGAGGCAATAGAGTACCTCAACTCACCGTTTAGTGTGGTTAACCTGGCCAGAAAGGTCATCGAAAATAGAGGGTAAGGATTTGCAATTGCATCAGATTATTTAGAAACCTGGGATGACTCGGACAGCATAACAGCTGTAAATGCTCCAAAGGATTTAGACATGCTACAAAATGGTGGCATCACCACTCAGAAGCACAATATCAAGGTTTCGAGATCAACAGTTAACATACGGAAGATAGTAGGAACTGAACTCAAGCTTAGAACCATCAATCCTATAGGTCTACGGATTAGTAACACGTGATCCTGATAGAAAGAAGAGAAGGCCTAGTTCCTTAACCCCGTAGGAAAGATAAGATGACTCAGATCAGAAGGGCATGAGGTAAAGGAGTAAAAAGAGCCTTACGTTCCATCCCACAATCAATTCCCTACATATAACTAAAGCATTTCTAGACTCAACTTCGACCAGTTTGGCTTGGTAATCCTACAGGCAGTCAAGCTCTGATACCAAAGCTGTCAGGACCCCGATCCTAAGTCACACCGATCTAGCATGTAACACATCATATCACTTTGCGGCCTCACGCACGGTATTCCCACGGGTGCCACCTTACCTGGCCCGGGACCATTTGCGCCTTTTGGCTCACGTATATGACAGTGCCGCTAGCATCCATATGACAAAGAACCCGGGCTGACATGGCTAGTCGTGAACCCAAAGTGGCACTAACTTACAGGGACAGGCATCCATGACCCAGCATCGAACGTGTCGGTCATCAGCGAGTGAATCCAGGCTGTAGCACTGGGCTAGCAGGACTCCGGTGAACCGGGTTGTAGCGGGCTAACAGGACTTCGATATTCATCGCGTGACATTTCCCCGAAGGGACAGACACAGGAACGAAGAAGCACACATGCCGGCCAGCCTAAGTGTTCCGGAGCAGTAGCAAGCTACCATGGCTCAGTGGAAACACTAGGAGACATTTCCCGGTAAGAGAGGCTACTAAGGATAAACAACTAGATAGTCAGATCCCACACATACCAAGCATTTCAATAACATACACACAATATGCTCGATATGTGCAAATACTGCATGGCATCACAACATGACTCTACAACTCAAGTATTTATTCAATAGGCTCCGAGGAGCGAGATATTACAAACATGGGTCTCATGACCCAACAATCAGAGCATACAAGTCAAAGCACAAGCGGAAGCTTAGCATGTCTGAGTACAGACATCTACAAATGAAAAAGGCTGAGAAGCCTGACTATCTACCAGATCCTGCCGAGGGCACAAGATCGTAGCTGAGGTAACAAGCTAAACGTCGAAGTCCACGCGGTACTACTAGCGAGACTGAAGTCTCTCTGCAAAAACATAAATTAAGCAACGTGAGTACAAATGTACCCAGCAAGACTTACATCAGATCTAACTACATATGCATCATTATCAACAAGGGGATGGTGGGGTTTAACTGCAGCAAGCCAGCTTTGACTCAGTGGCTATCCTAAACTACAACTGCAAGTAACTCTTTTGAGGTGGCGCACACGAGTCCACATATTCACCATAACAATACACCACTATGGATCCGCTCCCGTCTCCCTACGAGAACGACATCCATAGCACTCACGCTTATCTTGCGCATTTTAGAGTATCCACTTTCACTTGTCTATGAACTGTACAGGCAACCCAGAAGTCCTTTACCGCGGAGACGGCTATTCGAATAGATCATATTAACCCTGCAGGGGTGTACTTCTTCACACACGCTCTCACCACTTACCGCCGTTTACACGACATGTACTCGGCAACCTTCTAGCGGAAGCCCAGCGAGGGTGTCGGCCACGACCTGACTAACCACACAAGTTTCTTGTCCAGGTTTATCGCCTATTCGGGTTCCATCCGCAAGGAGATCCGGCCGGGGTGTCGCTCACGGCCCCAAACGATGTGTGCAGGGTTCCCAAGCCCACCTCAACGGGTGGATCTACGCTTGGTACACCGTGCCACGGTGCCTAGTCTGTCCCAAGCCCACCTGTACCGGGTGCCACATGGTAGACTACTAACACTACCTACAAACACCAGAAACTAGTTGCAACTCCTGGACAGAGATCGAGTTGATTAATAAGTCGAGAGAGCTTGGAGCGCCCGGAGCCCAGTGTGTGGTAGTAACTGATCATGGATCACAAACACAGAACTCAGTTCCTGAGGACGGCTGCAATGAGACAACCCACCATGTACTCCTACATGGCCTCTCACCGCTACCTTTACCAAATCGTGTTCACACACTTAGTTCACACACAGTAGGACATGTTCACACACCTATGATTCATTCCCGATGAATCAGACCTGACTCAACTCTACGCAGTAGCAGGCATGACAAACAAGCATGAATGAGTAGACACATCAGGGCTCAAACAACTCCTACTCATGCTAGTGGGTTTCATCTATTTACTGTGGCAATGACAGGTCATGCAGAGGATAAAGGGGTTCAACTACCGCAGCATGTAACAGTTGAATCGGTGTTGTCCTAATGCAGTAAAAGAGAGCAGGAGCGAGAGAGTGGGATTGTATCGGAATGAACAAGGAGGTTTTGCTTGCCTGGCACTTCTGAAGATAATATAGTTCTTCATCGGTGTCATCGATCACATCGTCGGTACACGTCTACTGAGAGGGGACAAGCACCGACAAACAACGAAGAAACACAATCAATGCAATGCAACAATATGATGCATGCTCATGACATGGCAATATGATGTGGTTTGAGCTAATGCAACTAGTAGCAGGTTAAATGAAGTTGGTTTGAATCCAAGATTCAAATTCAAACTCCACATGTGGATATTTAAATGCCTTTAATATGATTTGTGCTAAACAGCAACTATAAGTTGTTCTAACATGCATGAAAATGGTACAGATGGATAGATTGGATTTTTCTGATCATTTTTCATATATAATTTATTTCATTTGGAGTTACGGTTGAATTTCTATGAATTTTAGAAGTTTAGGGCATTTTCTGGAATTTCCTGTAAAAGAATAAATCCAGAAGATGAATTATTGCGTCAGCAGTGCGTCAGGGTGACGTCAGCAAGTCAAAGGCGCCAGCCCAGGTCAAACCTGACCGCTGGGACCCACGGGTCAGTGTAACAGGGCTGGTTTGGGTGGATGACATGTGGGACCAGTCAACGGCCGCGTCAGCAAAGTCAATGCTGACGTGTGGGTCCCAGTGGGTTATGAACTAATCTAAACAGAAAATTAAATTAAACTAATCAAGCGCAGGGCCCACATGGCAGTGGCACTAGGGTTAGTTTAGCCGGGTCATTAGTGGCTAATGACGTGCCACGTCACCAGCCACCGGAGTTCGGCCGGCGGCGACCCGAAACGCGGCGGGTGTTCGCCGGGGCTGCGCTACAGGCGGCGGCTGGGCAAGAGAAGGGCACAGGGAGGAGGCCCTCACTCGCGCGCATCGAACGGGGCAGGTGGGAGGTCGCGGGGTGGTCGGAGCTTGCCGGAAGTGAGCTCGCGGCGGCGCCGGAGGTCGGGTGAGTGCGGGGTTGGCGCTGTGGTGCATGGGAGGGCAAGTTAGCGTGTGCGTGATGCTCCTGGTGGCTTCCTGAGCGCGGTGACACGCTCGGAATCGAGCTCAAGCGGCTGCAGTGACGGCGGCGACAAGGTCAGCGGCGGCCGGAGTTCGGCCGCGACGGAGCTATGGCCTAGAGCTCGCAAACGCGAGGGGAAAGAGAGGGTTTCTATACGGAGGCTCACAGCGGGCTCGTAGAGGTGGTCGGCGAGCTCGGGGGAGGCCGGACGGCGTCGAATCGTCGGCGGTTGTCATCGGATCCCGCGGAAGAAGACGAGGGCGAGGACGACGGCACGGGGCTCCCAGCGTAACATGGCTTGGCGATGAGGAAGAGGGCGTCTCGGCGGAGCCGTTGGACGGTACAGAGAGGGGTAGGGTGGACGGTGGCCACGGTGATCGTCGGCGGCGGCGACGGCTGCGTTCGGTCGCGCTCGAGGAAGGGACTGGAGGGCGAGGGAGAGAACAAAGAGTGAGGGATAGGAGCGAGGGGGCTGCGTGGCCTCACCTGAAGAGGCCAGGGCGAAGCGGCAAGCAGGAGGTGGCCGGCGCGTGCGCGCGCGCGTCGGGCACACGCCCTCCTGCCTACTGGCAGGAGGTTGAAGACGGTGGCGGCTGCGGTGGGCTGGGCTACTGCTGGGCTGCGTCGTAACTGGGCCAGCCAGGTAAGTGCTCTGTTTTGTTTCTGTTTGTTTTATTTTTTTTTAAATTATTTTGCCACTATTTTGAATTAAAACAATTCAAACAATGCCAAAAACTCCTCTGAATATTTTTATTTTGCTAGATGGACTTTTCCAAAAGCTCATAAAATATATCAGGGGTATTTGAAATTATATTCTAATTATATGAATATAATTCAAATTCAAATAGCTAATGCTTTAAATTCAAAGTCCCAATATTAAGTCCTTAAAAATGTTCAATATTTTGGTTGGGACCAGAACCCTTGCCAAAATTATCAAACATTTAAGAAGAGCATTTTGGAACAATGAATGAGATTTTGGGGTTTTTGCCCTTCTTTTACTTAAGTTTTTGAGGCTTCCAAATTTCCTCAGTTCAAGTTTCAAAAATTTAAACATGATGCAAACACTAGACAGCACCAGAAGCTAGGGATGTGACAAAGGAAAAGGAAAAAAAAGAGAAATAAAATGAGAGAAAAAGAGAGAAAGGACAATTGCTACTATCTCTTTTTCCACACTTGTGCTTCAAAATAGCACCATGATCTTCATGATAGAGAGTCTCATATGTTGTCACTTTCATATACTAGTGGGAATTTTTCATTATATAACTTGGCTTGTATATTCCAATGATGGGCTTCCTCAAAGTGCCCTAGGTCTTCGTGAGCAAGCAAGTTGGATGCACACCCACTTAGTTTCTTTTGTTGAGCTTTCATATATTTATAGCTCTAGTGCATCTGTTGCATGGCAATCCTACTCACTCACATTGATGTTTATTGATGGGCATCTCCATAGCCCGTTGATACGCCTAGTTGATGTGAGACTATCTTCTCCCACTTTTTGTCCTTACAACCACCACCATCTACCACCATAGTGCTGTGTCCATGGCATACGCTCATGTATTGTGTAAGAGTTGAAAAAAGCTGAAGCGTGTTAAAAAGTATGAAACAATTGCTCGGCTCGTCATCGGGGTTGTACATGATGGGAGTATTTTGTGTAATGAAAATAAAGCATGGCCTAACTATATGATTTTATAGGGATAAGCTTTCTTTGGCTATGTTATTTTAATAGAACATGATTATTTGTTAGTATGCTTTGAAGCATTATTATTTTTATGTTTTGTAAGTTTTTATTTTGAATCATTTGGATCTGAACATTCATGCCACATTAAAGAAAATTACATTGAGAATTATGCTAGGTAGCATTCCACATCAAAAATTTCTTTTTTATCATTTACCTACTCGAGGACGAGCAGGAATTAAGCTTGGGGATACTTGATACGTCTCCAATGTATCTATAATTTTTGATTGTTCCATGCTATTATATTACCTCTTTTGGATGTTTATGGGCTTTATTTTACACATTTATATCATTTTTGGGACTAACCTACTAACCGGAGGCCCAACCCATATTGCTATTTTTTTGCCTATTTCAGTATTTCAAAGAAAAGGAATATCAAACGGAGTCCAAACGGAATGAAACCTTCGGGAGCGTGATTTTTGGAACGAACGTGATCCGGAGAGCTTGGTGTGCAAGTCAAGAGGTTTCCAAGGGCCCCACGAGATAGGGCCCCCCCCCCTTGTAGGGCGCGCCCCCCTGTCTCGTGGGCCCCTCGAGCGTCCACCGACGTACTTCCTCCTCCTACATATACCTACGTACCCCGAAAACATCCGGGAGCACCACGAAACACAATTTCCACCACTGTAACCTTCTGTATTCGCGAGATCCCATCTTGGAGCCTTCGCCGGCACTCTGCCGGAGGGGGAATTGACCACGGAGGGCCTCTATGTCAACATCCTTGCCCCTCCTATGAGTTGTGAGTAGTTTACCAAAAACCTACGGGTCCATAGTTATTAGCTAGATGGCTTCTTCTCTCTTTTTGGATCTCAATACAATGTTCTCCCCCTCTCTTGTGGAGATCTATTCGATGTAATCTCTTTTTGCGGTGTGTTTGTCGAGATCCGATGAATTGTGGGTTTATGTTCAGATTTATCTATGGATAATAATTGAATCTTCTCTGAATTCTTTTATGTATGATTGAGTTATCTTTGCAAGTCTCTTCGAGTTATCAGTTTGGTTTGGCCTACTAGATTGATCTTTCTTGCCATGGGAGAAGTGTTTAGCTTTGGGTTCAATCTTGCGGTGTTCTTACCCAGTGACAGAAAGGGTTGCAAGACACGTATTGTATCGTTGCCATCGAGGATAACAAGATGGGGTTTACTTCATATTGCATGAGTTTATCCCTCTACATCATGTCATCTTGCTTAATGCGTTACTCTGTTCTTATGAACTTAATACTCTAGATGCAGGCAGGAGCCGGTCGATGTGTGGAGTAATAGTAGTAGATGCAGGCAGGAGTCGGTCTACCTGTTATGGACGTGATGCCTATATACATGATCATGCCTAGATAACGTCATAATTATTCGCTTTTCTATCAATTGCTCGACAGTAATTTGTTCACCCACCGTAATACTTATGCTATCTTGAGAGAAGCCTCTAGTGAAACCTATGGCCCCCGGGTCTATCTCTTATCATATTTGTTTTCAATCTACTTTATTTGCATCTTTATGTTTTGCATCTATATCATAAAATACCAAAAATATATTTATCTTATCATACTATCTTTATTAGATCTCACTTTCACAAGTGGTCGTGAAGGGATTGACAACCCCTTTATTGCGTTGGTTGCGAGTTCTCAGTTTGTTTGTGTAGGTGTGTGGGACTTTTGAGGAGCCTCCTACTGGATTGATACCTTGGTTCTCAAAACTGAGGGAAATACTTACGCTACACTTGCTGCATCACCCTCTCCTCTTCGGGGAAAACCAACGCTAGCTCAAGACGTAGCACCCACCTCTCCTATCCCCAATCTCCTGTGGATGATTCGTGCAATTCACCGCCAATGTCCTCCAATTTTTGGCACATCAGAGTTCTAGCTATCCATGCAGGGTTTGCACTCACGTTTGATCCATAGCATCTTTTCCGTGGTAGGAGTCATCAATGTGGTCATCCCGGCGCAGAAGAAACAACATGTGCGCACTCCTGACCCTCCTCGCGCCAACAAGCTCGGACGATGGACGTGCTGCTTTGCTGCGGGCCTTCCTCGCGCTGGCGTCCACGGACACACCACGTAGCCATCCCCGTCGCGGACCTGATTCCAGTGGGACGCTCTGCTCCATGCCTCCTCATGTCAGCAGTGAAAGAACATGCGGTGCCCCCATGTTTGGTTTTGGTAATTAATGAAAATCTCTTTGGACTAATGGTTGCCTTGAGTTATATTTGAAGGATTTGTCCATAGGCATTTCTTGAAGTCCATGTGTTGGTTTCAAGGAGTTTATGTGTTGACCAAGGTGCTATTAAGGAATTATCCAAAGCTTGGTTATGTGAGTGTTGTGCTTATTGCAAGCATGTCTTGAAGAAGAAGATTGTGTGATCATTCATGCTTACCTTCAAGACATCATCCAAATGAAGAGAGTTGGAAAGATTCAAGGTTGATCAAGACTAAGTCAAGAGTGAATCGAGTTGATCAACTCACAAAGTGTAGAAGATGTACCGAGAGGGATCAAGTGATCCCATGGTATGGTAAGCATTGTCCATTGTGCTTTGTGTACTAACCCATCGTCTATGTGAGAGTTCTATGTGGGGTTAGGTACGTGTTCATGGGCTTGCGTCAAGAGGAAGATATCACTCAACCCATGGAGAAGAAACATCAAGTGGTGATCGTCATCAAGATTGCCATGTGCAAGTTTAAGTGGAGCATCACGAAGAGACCAAATGCTTGAAGCTTGCCGTCCATTTTGGTGTCAATGGACTTGTGAAGATGTGCCGAAGAGAGGCTCACCCATAGTGGAGTATGGGGGAGCAATCATCTAGTCTTCATCGACCCAACGCAATCAAGAAAGGTGGTCCATCTTGAGGAGGACAAGTTCGTCATCATCTAGCTCAAGTGGACCATGTGCAAGGCAAAGGTTTGCCCTTGATAGGTTTTCTATTTTACCTCATGGTGGTAGTTGGGAGACCGGGCTTTAGGATCGATTGCCGTACTATCAAGGGGGGCTCTCGATGAGTAGCTTTATCGTATCATTAGTAGAGAGCTCAAACTATTGCTTCCTTGCATCATCTTTCTTGGTTCTTGTTTGGTTCTCCTTGTGAGATTTGGAGCTTATGGTCATCTTGATGACAAGCTCGAGTTCATAGAAAACGGAGTTTACATGCTTCTTCTATGATGTTTTCGATGTTGGAGGTTCTGCCGGTTCTTCTCTGTTGGTGGTTTCTCTCCTCTTTTTGTTAGGCATACCTCCCCTGCCTCTTCTTGCTATAATCAACAAGATTGAGTTTGCTCAATTCGGAGCTCATTTGCAGAAGTTGTGGCAGTTCTGGTTTTCCTTGGAGTTTATTTGTTTTCGTGGAAGTGGGACTTGGGAGGAGTCAGCGGCAATACCGCCAGGCCTGAGCGGTAGTACCGCTCACAGCCTCGAGCGGTAGTATCGTTGTTCTCATCGGTAGTACCTCTCATGGCCATGATACGTCTCCAACATATCTATAATTTATGAAGTATTCATGCTATTACATTATCCATCTAGGATGTTTTATATGCATTTATATGCTATTTTATATGATTTTTGGGACTAACCTATTAACCTAGAGCCCAGTGCCAGTTTCTGTTTTTTCCTTGTTTTGGAGTTTTACAGAAAAGGAATACCAAACGGAGTCCAATTGACGTGCCAATTTTTGACGAATTTTTATGGACCAAAAGAAGCCCCAGGAGTGCAAGAGTTGGGCCAGAAGAGTCCCGGGCTGCCCATGAGGGTGGGGGCCATGCCCACCCCCCTAGGGCACGCCCCTCTGCCTTGTGGACAACTCGGACACCCCCCTGACGTGAAACCTACGCCAAAAAATCCTATAAATACTGAAACCTTCGGGGACACAATAGATCGGGAGTTCCGCCGCCGCAAGCCTATGTAGCCACCAAAAACCAATTGGGACCCTGTTCCAGCACCCTGCCGGAGGGGGGATCCCTCACTGGTGGCCATCTTCATCATCCCGGTGATCTCCATGACGAGGAGGGAGTAGTTCACCCTCAGGGCTGAGGGTGTGTACCAGTAGCTATGTGTTTGATCTCTCTCTCTCATGTTCTTGAGGTGATACGATCTTGATGTATCGCGAGCTTTGCTATTATAGTTGGATCTTATGATGTTTCTCCCCCTCTACTCTCTTGTAACGGATTGAGTTTTCTCTTTGAAGTTATCTTATCAGATTGAGTCTTTAAGGATTTGAGAACACTTGATGTATGTCTTGCCGTGCTTATCTGTGGTGACAATGGGATATTCAAGTGATCCACTTGATGTATGTTTTGGTGATCAACTTGCGGGTTCAGTGACCTTATGAACTTATGCATAGGGGTTGGCACACGTTTTCGTCTTGACTCTCTGGTAGAAACTTTGGGGCACTCTTTGAAGTACTTTGTGTTGGTTGAATAAATGGATCTGAGATTGTGTGATGCATATCGTATAATCATGCCCACGGATACCTGAGGTGACAATGGAGTAGCTAGGTGACATTAGGGTTTTGGTTGATTTGTGTCTTAAGGTGTTATTCTAGTATGAACTCTATGATAGATTGAACGGAAAGAATAGCTTCATGTTATTTTACTACAGACTCTTGAATAGATAGATCAAAAAGGATAACTTTGAGGTGGTTTCGTACCCTACCATAATCTCTTTGTTTGTTCTCCGGTATTAGTGACTTTGGAGTGACTCTTTATTGCATGTTGAGGGATAGTTATATGTCCCAATTATGTTATTATTTTTGAGAGAACTTGCACTAGTGAAAGTATGAACCTTAGGCCTTGTTTCCTACCATTGCAATACCGTTTACGCTCACTTTTATCATTAGTTACCTTGCTGTTTTTATAATTTCATATTACAACAACCTATATCTACCATCCATATTGCACTTGTATCACCATCTCTTTGCCGAACTAGTGCACCTATACAATTTACCATTGTATTGGGTGTGTTGGGGACACAAGAGACTCTTTGTTATTTGGTTGCAGGGTTGTTTGACAGAGACCATCTTCATCCTACGCCTCCCACGGATTGATAAACCTTAGGTCATCCACTTGAGGGAATTTGCTACTGTCCTACAAACCTCTGCACTTGGAGGCCCAACAACGTCTACAAGAAGAAGGTTGTGTAGTAGACATCAAGCTCTTTTCTGGCGCCGTTGCCGGGGAGGTGAGTGCTTGAAGGTATATATTTAGATCTTGCAATCGAATCTTTTTGTTTCTTGTTTTATCACTAGTTTAGTCTATAAAAGAAAACTACAAAAAAATGGAATTGTGTTTGCCTCATACGCTTCATCTTTTTAATATCTTTCGTGAGAATGATGGAAAGGAAAATTGTGCTCAAGTGCTAGAGGAAGAAATCTATAAAATGTTTGGCACTAAATATGTGAATGATGAGCATGATTGCAATGTTGTTAGTATGAATTCTTTGAGCACCCATGATGCTAATGATATGCAAAGCCACAAGCTTGGGGATGCTATGTTTGATGAAGATGATATGTTTAGTCCCCCAAGCTTTGATGAGAATATTTATTATGATGAAAGCATGCCTCCTATTTATGATGATTGTATTGATAAAAGTGGGTTTGGAAGAGTGTCAACTTCAGGAAGTAATGATCCCACTATTTTGGAGGATGTTGAATATTATTGTGATAATTATGAAAGTGGATTTGGAGAGGTCATGACTTTCTTTAGTGATGAATTCACTATTTTGAAAGAGGTTCCAATTGATTATGAGAATAAAGTTTCTATCTATGATGATTATTGTGATGACATGTATGCTATAAAGAATAATGATAACCATGAAACTTGTCATCATGATTTTAGTTTTCAATTGGATTATGCCTCACATGATAGTTATTTTGTTGAGTTTGCTCCCACTATTATTCATGAGAAGAAATTTGCTTATGTGGAGAGTAATAAAAATCTATGCTTGTAGATCATGAAAAGAATGATTTAGGTTATGATTATATAGTTGAATTCATTCATGATGCTACTGAAAATTATTATGAGGGAGGAACACATGCTTGTAGGAATTGCAATAATATCAAGTTTCCTCTCTATGTGCTTAAAATTTTAAAGTTATGGTTGTTTTACCTTCCTATGCTAGTTGATTATTGTTCCCATAAGTTGTTTGCTCACAAAATCCTTATGCATAGTAAGTGAGTTATACTTAAATGTGCTAGTCATATTCTACATGATGCTCTTTTTATGTTTCAATTCTTATCTTTTATGTGAGCATCATTGAAATAAGCATGCCTAGTTGGGGGCGTTAAACGATAGCGCTTGTTGGGAGTCAACCCAATTTTATTTTCGTTCCTTGATTTTTGTTCCTGTTTTAGTAATAAATAATTCATATAGCCTCTGGTTAGATGTGGTTTTATATTTTAATTAGTGTTCGTGCCAAGTAGAACCTTTGGGAAGACTTGGGTGAAGTCCTTTTGATCTTGCTGTAAAAAACAGAAACTTTAGTGCTCACGAGATTAGCTGCCATTTTTTACTGGAGAGTGATTTTAAGTTGATTATTTTTTAATATTATTAATAGACAATTTACTCAGGTCCACAAATTTAGTTCAGAATTCTTTAAGTTACAGAAGTATTCGAAAGATACAGATTACTACAAACTGTTCTGTTTTGACAGATTCTGTTTTCTATGTGTTGTTTGCTTATTTTGATCAATCTATGAGTAGTATCGGAGGGTATGAACCATAGATAAGTTGGAATACAGTAGATATTAAACCAATATTAATTAATAATGAGTTCATTACAGTACCTTAAGTAGTGGTTTTTCTTTCTTACCCTAACAGAGCTTATGAGATTTTCTGTTGAGTTTTGTGTTGTGAAGTTTTCAAGTTTTGGGTAAAGATTCGATGGACTATGGAATAATGAGTGGCAGGAGCCTAAGCTTGGGGATGCCCAAGGCACCCCAAGGTAATATTCAAGGAAAACCAAGAGCCTAAGCTTGGGGATGCCCCGGAAGGCATCCCCTCTTTCGTCTTCGTTCATCGGTAACTTTACTTGGAGCTATATTTTTATTCACCACATGATATGTGTTTTGCTTGGAGCGTCATTTTCTTTTGTTAGTATTTTCTTGATGTTATTTACAATAATGTTTTGCATCTATATTTTCAATAAAAATGTCAAGGATAGCCTTTACCATGCTTATTTTGCAAGTATATACATGTTGCTGTTTCAAAACAGAAAGTTTACCGCTGTTGCAAAAATTGTCTAGAAAAGTCAGAAAATGATATAGTATTGAAAGTTTTTGAATATTGAGCTCTGATAAATCTTCTACAGCGTAATATGTTTCTTATAATTTTCTGAGTTAGGTAAGTATGATGAATCTTGCATTCTTTACAAACTATACTATTTTGGCAGATTGCTGTTATGTTTGCATTGTTTGCATATGTTTGCTTGTTTAATGATTCTATTTGAGGATAGGAGTATTAAATATTCAGAGAAATTTAGTATGCAATGTTGAATAATAATGTTAGTAATTCGTTACAGTAGAAAATGATAAGTTTTTTGCATTGGTTTATACTGACTTATCTCACGAGTTCTTGTTGAGTTTGGTGTGGATGAAGCTTTTGAGATTTAGGAAACCGTGATATGAAAGGAATTAATGAGACACAAAAGCTCAAGCTTGGGGATGCCCAAGGCACCCCAAGATAATATTTCAAGAAGTCCCAAGCATCCAAGCTTGGGGATGCCCCGGTAGGCATCCCACCTTTCTTCTTCAACAATTATCAGTTAGTATCGGTTCAACCTAAGTTTTTGCTTCTTCACATGATGTGTGCTATCCTTGAAATGTCATTTTGTTTTGTTTTGCTTGCTATTTGAATAAAATACCAAGATCTGAAATACTTAAATGAGAGAGAGTTTTCACATAGTTACATAATTATTTAACTACTCATTGATCTTCACTTATATCTTTTTGGAGTAGTTTGTCATTTACTCGTGTACTTCACTTATATCTTATGAGTAAATGGTTGAATGAATTAAATATCATAAATCTGAAATTATATATGTACTTGAACAATTCATGAAAGAATATTGAAGGAAGAGAGATTTCACATATAAATATACTATCTTAGACATCTTCTATGATTGTGAGCCCCATTAATTATTTTCAAACCTGAGCAAATTAGTTGAAATTGGACAAGCAAGACAACATAATGAGTTATGCTTGGGTATATTTGTATAGAAGTTATATTGTTATAGATCCTCCAACATGTGGTTCTTGCTATTTAGAATCCTTTGCTGGCCTAAATATCTGTACTAAGCGGGAATACTGCTTGTGCATCCAAATTCCTTGAACCAAGTTTCATCCATGAGTGTCCATCATATCTACCTATATGCGGTATTTACCTGCCGTTCCAAATAAATTTGCATGTGCCAAACTCTAAACCTTCAAATAATAATCTGTATTGTATGCCCGAATCGCTCATGTAGCTACTAGGGGCTGTCAGCATCTTCCATGCTAGGTGGGTTATTCTCACAATGAGTGGACTCCGCTGATCATTCACGAGAAAAATGGCTGGTAACCGGGATGCCCAGTCCCATGATCGAAAGATCAAAATCAAATCAAAATAATTGCAAACAAAAACTCCCCCATGATTGATGTTAGTTGGAGGCACCCGTTGTTTCGGGCAAGCCAGGGATTGATGATTGTTGGTGGAGGGGGAGTAAAAACTTTACCATTCTGTTTGGGAACCGCCTATAATGTGTGTAGTATGGACGATATTGGGAACTCTTGGTTGTTATGTTGACAATGAAAGCATACCACTCAAAATTATTTATTTCTATTTCAAAATTGAGCTCTGGCACCTCTGCAAATCCCTGCTTCCCTCTGCGAAGGGCCTATCTTTTACTTTTATGCAAGAGTCAGTAGTATTCCTTCTCATTCAAACCTACTCTTTAGTTGGCAAGCATCATGTGATGGGGAAAGATCTAAGCATATATGGACATTCAAATATATCTAATCATGAATTATTATTTTTGACAATTATCTATATGATAAGTAAGTTGGGAGGCGAAACATTAAGCCCCTATCTTTCTTTGTGTTCGATGGATGCTATTTGTTCTAAAAATATGCTTTGAGTGGTAGCAATCATGGAAGACTATATGATAGTTGAGTATGTGGGATTTGCTAAATCCAAGCTCTGGCATAGACCCTTCATGAAAATAAGATGAATTGCAATTGTTTGATGACTGAGAATGAAGTTTGTTAGTTTTCAAGAAAGTTTATGGTCTATGCTTTAACATGTGAATAGCTTGTTACTTGACCATGAAAAGTTTTATGAGATGAGCTACTGCTAGAAAAGGTGATTGAAATTATCATTTATCAAACTTGTGCACCTGCTAGCATTCACACTTCATAAATTATTTCTTTGTTCATTTACCTACTCGAGGACGAGCAGGAATTAAGCTTGGGGATGCTGATATGTCTCCAACGTATCTATAATTTATGAAGTATTCATGCTATTATATTATCCATCTAGGATGTTTTATATGCATTTATATGCTATTTTATATGATTTTTGGGACTAGCCTATTAGCCTAGAGCCCAGTGCCAGTTTCTGCTTTTCCTTGTTCTTGAGTTTTACAGAAAAGGAATACCAAACGGAGTCCAATTGACGTGCCAATTTTTGACGGATTTTTATGGACCAAAAGAAGCCCCAGGAGTGCAAGAGTTGGGCCAGAAGAGTCCCGGGCTTCCCACGAGGGTGGGAGCCATGCCCACCCCCTAGGGCGCGCCCCTGCCTCATGGACAGCCCGGAGACCCCCACTGATGTGAAACCTATGCCAAAAATCCTATAAATACTGAAACCTCTGGGGAACACAATAGATCGGGAGTTCCGCCACCACAAGCCTCTATAGCCACCAAAAACCAATCGGCACCCTGTTCCGACACCCTGCCGGAGGGGGGATCCCTCACCGGTGGCCATCTTCATCATCCCGGTGATCTCCATGACGAGGAGGGAGTAGTTCACCCTCGGGGTTGAGGGTATGTACGAGTAGCTATGTGTTTGATCTCTCTCGCTCGTGTTCTTGAGGTGATATGATCTTGATGTATCGTGAGCTTTGCTATTATAGTTGGATCTTATGGTGTTTCTCCCCCTCTACTCTCTTGTAATGGATTGAGTTTTCCCTTTCAAGTTATCTTGTCGGATTGAGTCTTTAAGGATTTGAGAACACTTGATGTATGTCTTGTCGTGCTTATCTGTGGTGACAATGGGATATTCACGTGATCCACTTGATGTATGTTTTGGTGATCAACTTGCGGGTTCAGTGACCTTGTGAACTTATGCATAGGGGTTGGCACACGTTTTCGTCTTGACTCTCCGGTAGAAACTTTGGGGCACTCTTTGAAGTACTTTGTGTTGGTTGAATAGATGAATCTGAGATTGTGTGATGCATATCGTATAATCATGCCCACGGATACTTGAGGTGACAATGGAGTATCTAGGTGACATTAGGGTTTTGGTTGATTTGTGTCTTAAGATGTTATTCTAGTATGAACTCTATGATAGATTGAACAGAAAGAATAGCTTCATGTTATTTTACTACGGACTCTTGAATAGATAGATCAAAAAGGATAACTTTGAGGTGGTTTCGTACCCTACCATAATCTCTTTGTTTGTTCTCCGCTATTAGTGACTTTGGAGTGACTCTTTATTGCATGTTGAGGGATAGTTATATGTCCAATTATGTTATTATTGTTGAGAGAACTTGCACTAGTGAAAGTATGAACCTTAGGCCTTGTTTCCTACCATTGCAATACCGTTTACGCTCACTTTTATCATTAGTTACCTTGCTGTTTTTATAATTTCAGATTACAAAAACCTATATCTACCATCCATATTGCACTTGTATCACCATCTCTTTGCCGAACTAGTGCACCTATTCAATTTACCATTGTATTGGGTGTGTTGGGTACACAAGAGACTCTTTGTTATTTGGTTGCAGGGTTGTTTGACAGAGACCATCTTCATCCTACGCCTCCCACGGATTGATAAACCTTAGGTCATCCACTTGAGGGAAATTTGCTACTGTCCTACAAACCTCTGCACTTGGAGGCCCAACAACGTCTACAAGAAGAAGGTTGTGTAGTAGACATTGGGCCATCAGTGGTAGTACTGCTCCTGTTCTGCGCTGGTACCGCCTCGATTCGAGGGCGTCACCTCTCGTGTCGGGTTGGGCGGTAGTAGGAGAGGCAGTAGGCGAGGTACTACCGCTCTCGAGCGGTAGTACCGCTCTACCTCCGCTACTAGTACCGCTCGGGGGCCTCCTCCTCCTTGCCCCTTCTTTCCAACCTTTGTGCAAAGCTCCAACGGTACTACCGCTGGGCCTAGCGGTAGTACCACTGCCTAGTGCGGTAGTACCGCTCGTGCGTGTCTGAGCACATAACGGTTGGATTCAGGAGCTCCTATAAAAGGGGGTCTTCTTCCCCATTCAACCTTATCCTTTGAGCTCGTGTTCTTCCCCCATTGTTGACCTTCTCCGAGATTGCTATCTCTCAATCCCTCCATGGATTCTTGCTAGTTTTGGGGGGAAAAGAGAGAGGATATCTAGATCCACATTTCCACCAATCACTTTCTCCTCTATGTGAGGGGAACCCCTTGGATCTAGATCTTGGAATTATTGGTGTTCTCCTTCTTGTTATTCCTCTCATTTTCCTCCCTAGCATTATTTGCGTCGGTGGGATTTGGGAGAGAAGGACTTGGGCACTTCGTGTGCCCTTGCCATTGCATTTTGTGCATCGGTTTGAGTTCTCCACGGTGATAGGTGGAAGTTACAAGTTGAGAAGCTTATTACTCTTGGGTGCTTGGTGCCCTTGAGCTTGTTCCTCTTGGGTGCTTGGGTGCCCTAGACGGTTGGTGGTGTTCGGAGCTCAATCATTGTGGTGTATAGCTCTGGGCAAGCGTCGGGGTCTCCAATTAAGTTGTGGAGAACGCCCCGAGCAATTTGACGGGTACCGCTGACCGCCCCCAAGGGTTGCCAAAGTGTACGGGTTCGGTGACCGCCCCCAAGGGTTGCCATTTGTAC
Organism: Triticum timopheevii; assembly: GCA_963921465.1. Lineage (NCBI taxonomy): Eukaryota > Viridiplantae > Streptophyta > Magnoliopsida > Poales > Poaceae > Triticum > Triticum timopheevii. The sequence goes on from OY997267.1 coordinate 600,864,785, forward strand.
GGGTTCGGTGACCGCCCTCAAGGGTCCCTTAGTGGAATCACGACATCTTGCATTGTGCGAGGGCATGAGGAAATTATGGTGGCCCTAGTGGCTTCTTGGGGAGCATTGTGCCTCCACACCGCTCCAAATGGAGATTAGCGTCCGCAAGGGTGTGAACTTCAGGATACATCGTCGTCTCCATGTGCCTCCGTTATCTCTTACCCGAGCCCTTTACTTTTGCACTTTACTTTGTGATAGCCATATTGTTTATTGTCATATATCTTGCTATCACTTAATTGTTTATCTTGCTTAGCATACGTTGTTGGTGCACATAGGTGAGCCTAGTTGTTGTAGGTTTTGTGCTTGAAAAATTAACCATTAGGTTTATTCCACATTCTTTCAAGCGTAAACCGTAATTATTTTAAAAGCGCCTTTTCATCCCCCCTCTAGGCGACATCCACGATCTTTCAAGCGGCCTCAGCCGCGCCTGATGTAGCCATGCATGTCCATGAAGCCCATTGAGCCAGTCTGCACGTGTTGCTCTGCTCCATGCCCTCCTCGCGCCGACGTTCTCAGACATACCACGGTCATCCCCGTCGTGCCCTCCTGGTTCTAGCGGATGAGTTCGGGAACGAGAAGCCCGTTGGCCTCCCCCTGCCTTCTCGACATCACAATGAACTCCTGCAAGCCCTACTAAATAAGAACGTGAGCATCTCTTCTCCTCGTGATTGGGCCATCTGAGAACGTCATGGCTTTCGTTCGGGTCAGATAAGCATATTAGTCCCAGTTCAGCCACGAACCGGGACCCATGGGGGCATTAGTCCCGGTTCGTGCGGCTAAAGGCATTAGTCCCGGTTCAAATGGGACCTTCAGTCCCGGTTTGAGACACGAACCGGGACTAAAGGGCATTGCACCCTTTAGTTCTGTTTCGTGTCTCAAACTGAGATTAAAGGCACGAACCGGGACTAAAGGGCATTGCACCCTTTAGTACTAGTTCGTGTCTCAAACTGAGACTAACCTTTAGTCTCGGTTTGAGACATGAACCGGAACTAAAGGGTGTGATGCCCTTTAGTCCTGGTTCGTGTCTCAAACCGGGACTAAAGGTCCCATTTTCAAACTCTACCTCCCTTAGTGGATTGCCTTTTCAGTTTTATAAAAAGCAAAAGAAAATGATAAAAACTTCAAAAATTAAAATCCTTTGAGATGTAGTTATGTTACTACATCTACTAGTTAGGAAAATTAAAAAACTTAAATTTGGACATGTTTTGCAAAAAAGTGTTATGAAAAAGTAAATCGGACATATCTTTTACATACGATGTCGAAAAAACCCGCATAATATATCAAAACAATCGGCACGAAAATCCGCATCCGATTTGGACAGCCTATGGCTTGTTTGCAAAATTTTAGAATCCTCAAATTCTAAAAGGAAAAAAAGTTATGCTCAAATTTCCTTTTTTTGAATTTTGGTTAAATCTGGTCAAACTATGGTCAAACTACTTATTCAACAAGTATTAGTGGTACTAAATAATTATTCAAGAATATTAGAGTTACTAAATAATTATTTCAGTATTTTAAATTTTGGTCAAATCTTGTCAAACTATGGTCAAACTACTTAAATATTGGTGTTACTAAATAATTATTGTTTTTTAGAATAATAGTTTCAAACTCAAACAGTGAAACATGTGACTTCATGCTCAAGCTAAACTCCTAAGGGTTAATAGGATTGACATCTTACTATTGTCAGGAAAACAACAAGTGCAGACTTGGAAACGAGGGGGAATAGAACCCGGAGGTTAAGCGTGCTCAGGCTGGAGTAGTGAGAGGATGGGTGACGGACCGGGAAGTTAGATGATTTGGAATGATGAGGGGCGATTAGAGATTAGAGGTTAAATTGAGCAGTGATGAGTGGTGATTAGAGATTAAATTGTAAAATAATTCATAAATTTGAAAATTGGGGAAAAAAATTAAAAAAAATCATAAAATTTCCTTTAGTCCCAGTTGGTGGTACCAACCGGGACTAAAGGTGGAGCTCTAGACATCGGCCACGTGGAGGGGCTTTAGTCATGGAGGGGCTTTAGTCCCGGTTCGTATAGGAACCGGGACTAGGGGGGGGGGGGGGGCTTTAGTACCGACCCTCATGAACCGGGACGAATGGGGCTTTTTCTACTAGTATGCACTCATTAGTCATGTGCTCCTGTTGTTCTTCAGTTGATTTTTTTTCCTATGCAGATGTACATGCTGCAACCCCTGTGCAGCCCAATTATATGTGATGTTCTTCGGATAAGCAAGGGTCAGACAATGAATCAGTGCTTCTTGATGTGCAACCTAATCCGAATTCTGAAATTCATACATAACCACCTGGCAGGATTGGTACGTACAAGCCCCATCTTTTACCAAAATTTCAATTTGTTATTCGCCCTACAGGTGCACTTTGCATTAATTTGATTCTGCATATCTTAGTTATAGTCTATCCGACAATCTTGCTGAACCAATACAAACCTTCTTAACCATTGGGTTAATTTACTAAAAAAACATGAGGTTAATTATTTTCCTTTTGCAAGGAAAAAACACATAGGTTAATTGATTTCACAAAGTAACATTTTGGTCTACTTTTTACATAAATTTAACAGTCACCATTTCCATTTTAGGGATCATATGCATGGGTCATGTGACACATAGGTGATTTCTTTTGCTGGGATAAAAGAAACATGTGATGAGTTAATGGTTATACTGATACAACCTATATCTTAGGATTGTGACTGTTCATTGCAAAGTTTGTCAAATTTGTCGATATGAAACTGCTACCCAGACGACAGTGCTGCCCGGTCTATGCACGACGTGCTAATCCAACCGTTGGTGCCCTTCTCAATCATGTGCATGTCCGGCTGGATTTAAGTATTGTGCATCAAACGTGTGCATTGTGTCGTGTGTATAGCACTGCTGCTATTGATATAAGGTACATACTACAACAGTTGATTCATTGTATGCTTCTGCCCATTAGTTTGTAGACACTTCCTCTCATCGTCCGGGATAGCTTATGAGAAAGTCACTTCTTTTTATGGTGGAACAGTCGAGGAGGATTTACTATATTGCTTCATGTATCTATATTACAAACTGTAACTCCTTTTTTCAAAGATAGATATATAAAACTAATTTTTGCATTCGTTTTGTCATCGTGGTTGCCGCAGCAACGCGCGGGGTATCTTCTAGTTCCACCAACGGTATGGCCTCCCTTTTTTTTGAGGGGGTAAAGCCACTTTATTGATGATAATCCACAGAAGGTGGGATACGAACTGCATCATATGACTGGCCAAGCCAAATATGACACCCCGGAGCTTAATTCGTAGCAAATTTTGCTAAGCTATGAGCTTCTAGATTTATAGCACGACTTTCAAAAATAAATTTACATGAAAAAGGAGCCGATCTCAGCTTGATTTTGTTGATAATTGCTCCATAAAGACCCTTGGTGCCCATCGAGATGTCTTGCACTGCCTGCTTGCAATCCGAGGATATGATGAAGCTGTGAAGTTGGAGATATTGAGCCAAGTAAATAGCTTCACGACAAGCTAAAGCCTCCAGAGACGATGGGCTGCAAACTCCTCTCGGAACTAGAGCTGAACTTCCCAGATAATTGCCGTGGCTATCCCTGCATATTGCTGCTGCCGATCCTCCTCTCTGCCCACGTACACCAACATCCACATGAATCTTTGCAAAATTCTCCGGAGGGGCCATTGGGCGGGGTCGAGCTGCGCTGGTGGAACCCGGCATGTTGATCGACCTCTGGATGGGAGGCTTCCCTGAGCGAACGACATTTAAGTCAGCAATGAAGCGAGTTATGAAGGCTTGTATTGCATGTGGAGATTGAAATATAGCTTCATGGATAGCTTTCCTCATGGAAGACCAGATTGCCCCAAGAGTGATTGCTGTAAGAATGAACTGATCATGTGATGATGACTCTATTTGTGAGAAAAGCCAGCTCTTTGCGTTTGATTCTGTGGCCAACACCAGCTTGCTTCCAAGATCCTCAACAACGAGAGCCCATGTACATCTCGAAACTGTGCACTCAAGAAGGGAGTGTCGCCATGAGTCCGATGCACCACACATTCCGCATGAACTCGAGGTAGTCATGTGGCGATGAGCTCGAACATCCTCCGTGGGTAAGGATCGTTTTGAGAGTCTCCACAAGAACATACGTATTTTTGCTGGTACCTCTGTCCGCCAAAGCGTTTTCCACGATCCCTCCTTCATATGTGTACTTGAGGACCCGGCTGTGCCTTCCAACCACACCTCCCGTCGCTGCCTTGTGGACACGAGCATTGGGTATGCCGATTTGACTGAAAACTTTATGGGTCCTTGCCGGTCCATCTCTTGTTCCACCAACGGTAGGGCCTCCCACAATTCCCCGACCATCCTTTATGGGTCCTTGCCGGTCCATCTCTTGTTCGGGCCGGCAGTCGTGTCTCTTTTTTCTGGGAAAGAAGTATACTTTTCACCACCAAATCCCCTCCAGTGGAGCCATAACCCCCTCAACTCGAATTTGGTATAATTTCAACCCTAAACATGTCAAAACCGGATTAGTCAAGCCCTGAGTGGTTTCATGCCACATCAAAAGTGGTTTTGCAGGTGGTTTCGGTTATTTTGACAATGACGTGGCTAATCGTCACTGTGCTTAGTGTCCAAGGGCGATACCATCCTGCACAGCTTCTCCCAGCAGCTGAACGAGCGAGAGGCCAACGACATGCTGGGCACGGAGGGCGTCTTGGCCAAGAACCCCGGGACACGGTATAACATGCACGCCATGTGGATGCCCGAGTTCCTCCGGCTCGCGCGGCAGCGAGGGCTTGTTCCCAAAGTCCGGCACGGCAGGAGACGTTGTCGTCGCCTTGTCGGGGGTGTTCGACGCCGGTGCCTGAGCTGTGAGCTGAGAGCCAAATCTTGCAACGACACGGGCCTCGGCGAGGTGTCGTCATCGTGGAAGAGCATGTGCGTGGTATGGACAAGGTCTGTTGGCTCGGCGGCAAATTCATATTAGAGACTCGGACTTCCTCGCCGTCATGGACGCCAACGAGGCTGTGGCGTGAGCTCTCTCGCTTGGCGGTGGCTCCGTCGAGTGCACGAGGAACAGCGTCTCCATTACCGCGTTCTGTTCGGTGGAGCATAGCGTCCTGGTGTCATGCTCTGCCCGGAACGTCGGGCCTGGGAGCTTGATACTCTCCTACGTGACGGCTTGGATCACCACCGTGGGCGCGGACACCATTGATCATGACTTCCCGGCGTGAGTCGTCCCTACGAACTGAACCACACTGCCATCCGCGACCTGCAGCCACATGCCGTACAGACCGTGCATGGCGCTGGACACAATCCAGGCATCTACTTGCATGTAGTAGTAGTTCACGACAGCGCCGGTGCCATGCGCGCGGCACGGAGGTGGACTGCCGCAGCGACTTGTTGAACATGTCGCGCGAGAAGATGGATGTACGGCGTCACCATGCCAGGGTACTGGTCCAGCTCGCCTTCATCACTGTCTATGGTGGCAATCGGGACACCAGAGGAAGCAGTGATGGCAATGTACGCTAGAGCTAGCGAACTAGCGAAACAAGCAGGAGAGCAGATGTGAGGATGTCGTCTGGGAAGAGGTACGGAGTTATTTCCGAGTTACTGCCACCTCAACGCCATGTCACTGAAAAATCAGTGCCTAATCACCATCATGCAACGCAAAACTACTTTTGATGTGGCATGTGTTAGACTTAGAGATATATTATGTTGTAATATATAACTACTTATCTCTTCCTCTCCCTTGTAACCTCCTATCTCTTATCCTACCGAATCCTAGCGATCGGTAGATGACTTGTAAGCCACGGTAGGGGCGTTTCCTGCCTACGATCAATAAAGCCTCGCGGCTCCTCTACGGAGGAGTAGGAACGCTTCCACCAAATACATCTTACATGGTATCAGAGCCACGTCTCTTCCTATCGTCTAGCAAACCAGAAACCCTAAACACCCTTCCATCGCCATGGCTATGAGCTCGAGTGCCGCCGGCCTCAACCTAGGTGCTCCACCATCAGAGAAGCTCGCAAGGGGGAACTACCTCCTATGGAAGGCGCAGGTCATGCCGGCACTGCGAGGCGCGCAAGTGACCGGCCTCCTCGACGGCAGCGATGCTGCACCGCCGAAGACCATCGAAGTCACCAAGGCGGACAAGACCACGGCCATAGAGCCAAACCCTCTGTACGGCCCGTGGCTGTCGAAGGATCAGCAGGTTCTGAGCTACCTGCTGAACTCCCTCACTCAAGAAATCCTGGCGCAAGTGATCGGTAAGGATAGTACCTTCGATCTCTGGACTGCTCTTACCACTTTATTCGCCGCGCAGTCACAATCCCGCATAACCAATCTGCGGATGGCCATCTCCAACACCAAGAAAGGCAACATGTCGAGCAACGCGTTCATCGCCAAGATGAAGAGCCTCGGGGATGAGCTGGCTGCGGCTGGACGTCCGGTAACCGACCCGGAGATGGTCGACTACATCCTTGCTGGCCTCGATCGGGACTACGATCCCATCGTGGCAGCGATCGGTGCCATCAAAAACTCCATCACCGTCGACGATCTTTTTGCGCAGATCGCTGCGTTTGATCAGCGGATGGAGATGCTAGGCGACGGTCCAGCAGGTTTCCGCTCCTCTGCCAACACCATCTATAGAGGGCGCGGACAGTCCCGCAGCAGGGGAGGCCGTGGCCGAAGCAACAGAGGGGGCCGCGGTCGAGGAAACCGCTCCTCTCCTTCCCCGAGTCGCGGGGGTGGCGGCGGTGGTCACCAGCAACGTTTTCGCCCCCAACCACAACAACAGCAGCAGCAAGAGGGCGACTACCCCGAGTGCCAAATCTGCTACAAGTTCCATGCTGGCGGAGCAAGAGCCTGCTGGCATCGGTATGATGATGATCATGAAGAAAAGAAGGCAGCCAACCTCATCACCAACAACTACGGCATTGACACCAACTGGTATGCCGACTCTGGTGCCACCGAGCATATCACAGGCGAGCTCGACAAGTTGACGATGCGGGAAAGGTACCACGGTGGTGATCAGATACACACGGCAAGTGGAACTGGTATGGACATTACTCATGTTGGAAATTCAATTGTTAAAACCCCCGTAAAAGACCTACTTCTTAACAATGTCTTACATGTTCCACATGCCTCAAAAAATCTTGTTTCTGTTCATCGTTTTGCTCTTGACAACAATGTTCTCATAATATTTTATCCTCACTCTTTTGTGATCAAGGACTTGTCAACGAGGAGAGTCATCCTTAGAGGAAAATGTGAGGGAGGCCTATATCCACTCATATCATCTTCATCTTCATCATGGTCGAATAAACAAGCGTGGAGTGTCACCAAACCTTCTTCGGCCAGGTGGCATAGTCGTCTAGGTCATCCCTCCTCAGTTATAGTTCAGCATGTTCTTAGCAAGAATAAACTACCTTATGAGTCTAGCGTTGAGTCAATTTGTGATGCTTGCCAGCAAGCTAAAAGTCATCAGTTACCTTATCCTATATCAACAAGTGTTTCCACTGCTCCATTGCAGCTTATTTTTTCAGATGTATGGGGACCAGCCCCCACATCAGTTGGTAGATTCTCTTATTATGTGAGTTTCATTGATGATTATAGCAAGTTCACCTGGATCTATCTACTAAAGAAAATATCTGATGTTTTTCAAGTCTTTACCAACTTCCAAAATCTTGTTGAACGCCAACTAGACTCAAAAATTCTTGCTATGCAAACCGACTGGGGTGGTGAGTATGAGAAGCTAAATTCTTTTTTTCAAAAAATTGGAATCTCCCACCACGTCTCTTGCCCCCATGCTCATCAGCAAAACGGGTCGGCTGAACGTAAACATCGTCATGTTGTTGAGGTAGGATTAGCACTCCTAGCCAATGCTTCCATGCCCCTAAAATTCTGGGATGAAGCTTTTCTCACTGCCACATATCTTATAAATATTCGACCCAGCAAAGTCATCAAGTATGAAAGTCCAATCACACGCTTGTTTGGAACAAAACCAGATTTTAAGTCTCTACGAGTCTTTGGTTGTGCATGTTGGCCGAACCTAAGACCTTACAACACACGCAAACTTGCGTTTCGTTCAAAAAAATGTGTGTTTTTGGGCTACAGTCCTATGCACAAAGGAGTCAAGTGCTTAGATGTTCCCACAGGCCGAGTCTATATATCTCGAGACGTTGTGTTCGATGAATCAATTTTCCCTTTTGAATCCCTCCATCCCAATGCCGGCGCTCTTCTTCGTCAAGAGATTCTTCTTCTTCCACCTACAGTTCGAGGTTTTGATCACGGGGGAAACAACAATTGTACAAACCAACATCATGATAATATTCCTGCTGGAACCAGTGCTTGTCTTCTGTGTGTGCAGGTACCTGAAGGAAACAGGGAAGAAAACGGACAGAATGATCAAAATCCTGAAGAAAATGAAGCTATATTTCATGTAGAAGAAGAAGACGAAGGTGGCGCGGCGTTCGAGGATGATTTGGCGGCGCCTGCCACCCCTGCGCCTCAATCTCCCTCGGATCACGCGCGGATATTCGCCTCGGATCATGATCCGATCGAACAGGAGAATCAGGCGCGGGCGAGCCGCTCCGCCACTGCCACGTCATCGCGCGGAGAATCTCCATCGAGCGGCCCGCGCATGCAGCCAATCGCTGCGAGGCGCGGCGGGTGCATGCAGCCAACAGGCCCACCTGGCGCGACTGGCACGGGATCGTCTGCGGCTACAGACGGTGCGGCTGTGGATCCGCGCGCCACATCTGCGACCATAGGATCGGATGTGGCAACTCATGTCTCCTCTCCAGGATCTTCTGCGACAAGTGGATCCGCACGCCCGCGTGTACAGCAGCAACCAGCCACATCCAAAGTCACAACTCGACTACAAAAAGGTATTAAAACCCCAAAAATAAGGACTGATGGCACAATAAGGTATGGTATGCTGTGTATTTCAGGAGAGCCGACAAAACTAGATGATGCGCTTGGAGATCCAAAGTGGAAGAAGGCCATGAATGAGGAGTATACAGCCCTGATGAAAAACAAGACATGGCGCTTGGTACCAAATCAAAGAGGTAAAAACATCATTGATTGTAAATGGGTGTATAGAATCAAAAAGAGGGCAGATGGCTCCATTGACAGGTATAAAGCACGTCTTGTTGCTAAAGGCTTTAAGCAGCGTTATGGTATTGATTATGAGGATACATTTAGTCCTGTAATAAAAGCTGCAACCATAAGACTTGTGCTAGCAATTCTTGTGTCTAGGGGATGGAGTATGAGACAGCTAGACGTAAAGAATGCGTTTTTACATGGTGTTCTGGAAGAGGAGGTCTACATGAGGCAACCACCAGGTTATGAAAACAAGCAAAAACCACATTATGTATGCAAACTCGACAAGGCTCTCTATGGCTTGAAACAAGCACCTAGAGCATGGTATTCCAGACTAAGTATGCAGTTGAAACATCTTGGCTTTGTTGCATCAAAAGCTGACACATCTCTCTTCATATACAATAAGGCAAATACAGTCATCTTTGTGCTCATATATGTTGATGACATTATAGTTGCAAGCTCTTCTCAGAATGCTACTAATGCTCTTTTGCGTGATCTAAGCTCAGAATTTGCCTTAAAGGATCTTGGTGATTTAAGTTTCTTTCTAGGCATTGAAGTTAAGAAGGTTCAGGATGGTATAGTGTTGAAACAGGAAAAATATGCCACTGAACTCTTGGCTCGGATGGGAATGAAGGATTGCAAGTCTTCCCCCACACCATTATCCTCATCAGAACAACTGTCAGCTTATGAAGGGGAACCACTTAATGAGAAGGAAAGCACCAGGTATAGAAGTGCTGTTGGAGCCTTGCAATACTTAACCTTGACACGGCCAGATATCTCATTTTCTGTTAACAAAGTATGTCAATATCTGCATGCTCCCACTTCTGCTCATTGGACAGTTGTCAAAAGGATCATAAGGTATGTGAAGCACACTGTAGATTTGGGGCTGTGTTCTAAACGTTCCCATTCTACACTGGTTAGTGCTTTCTCTGATGCAGATTGGGCAGGCTGTAGTGATGATAGAAAATCCACAGGAGGATTTGCTGTTTTCTTTGGGTCTAACCTTATTTCATGGAGTGCCAGGAAACAAGCAACAGTGTCAAGGTCGAGTACTGAAGCTGAGTACAAGTCATTGGCAAATGCTACCGCAGAGATCATTTGGGTTGAGTCTTTGCTTGAGGAATTGGGTGTTAAGCAACGTCGTGCCTCATGCCTATGGTGTGATAACTTAGGTGCTACTTATTTAAGTGTCAATCCAGTCTTTCATGCCAGAACAAAGCACATTGAAATAGACTTTCATTTTGTACGGGAAAGAGTTGCAGAGAAGAAACTGGAGATACGCTTTATTCCTTCAAAAGATCAAGTAGCTGATGGTTTCACCAAAGCCTTACCGTATAAGCCATTCGAAGCATTCAAGAACAATCTCAACCTAGGATAGGTAGTTCAGATTAAGGGAGGGTGTTAGACTTAGAGATATATTATGTTGTAATCTAAACTACTTATCTCTTCCTCTCCCTTGTAACCTCCTATCTCTTATCCTACCGAATCCTAGCGATCGGTAGTTGACTTGTAAGCCACGGCAGGGGCGTTTCCTGCCTACGATCAATAAAGCCTCGCGGCTCCTCTACGGAGGAGTAGGAACGCTTCCACCAAATACATCTTACAGCATGAAACCACTCAGGGCTTGATTAATCCGGTTTTGAGATGTTTAGGGTTGAAATCATACCAAGTTCGAGTTGAGGGGTTATGGCTCCGTTGGAGGGGATTTGGGGGTGAAAAGTATACTTCTTTCTTTTTCTGGTTCTATACTTTTCCGGTAGGTGGGCCGATCGAAGAGCCCACACTATGCCTTACGCAAAGTTGTGTGTCTTATGTCCCACCTGCAGCGTGATTCGGTAGTACGAGTCCTACTGTAACTCTCCTTGTCAGGTCGTGGGGAATAAACAGGCCGAACCACGGACCCGATCAGCCACCGCACCGGAACCAAACACCGCCGACCCGCCATGGCGCGACTGCCAGACAAGATTCCGGCGAGCCAATTCAACGCCGCCCTATCCTTCATACAACATGTCAAAGCCGGCCTCGCCTCCAGTCACAGTCAGACCATCCTCCACCTCCTCGCGTGCTTGGGCAGGGGCGAGACCGCCGACGACACCCACGCCGTCCTGGCCAGGGCGGACGCCATCCTCCAGGGCCATCCCGACCTCCTCCAGCGCTTCGACGCCTTTCTCGGCCGCCCCAGCCAGCACGAAGCCAAGCCCGTGTCCGTTTAGATCCTGTTCCTGTCACCGCGGCGCCGCCGAAGCGGCCGAAGAGGGAGCACCGCCGCACGATCGCCGAGTGCGCCGAGCCCATGCGGTTCTTGGAGCGGGTGAAGATGGCGGACGCCGGGCTCTACGACATGCTTCTGGTGCTTCTGTTCAACGTGGAGGTGGAGGGGACGCTGAACGCGCATCAAATCTACGGGAAGGCCCTGGAGGTTTTCGGCTCCGCGGACAGCCCTCTCTTCCGCGGCTTCACGGAGTTCCTGCCGCTGCCGACGGACGGGCGTGACTTTCTGACGCGGTGTCGCGCAACGGAGGAGCCGGAGCACGGACCGAAGCGCAAGGCCGCCGCCGCCGGCAAGCCGAGCCCGAGCGCGGCGAAGAAACCCCGCGCCGACGGCGACCACGACCAGAAGACGACGACGACCTCGAAGAGCGGCAGAGTCTCTGCGTTTAGGGGCGCGTGGGAGTTCGAGACCACGTACTCGAAGCTGGCGGTCACGCTAGACGCACCGAGAAATCACTGCAAGAACTCGAGCCAAGGAAGGAATCGCCGGAAGAAGTCGAGCCGGCGCAGGAGCCGGCGCCGGGACACCATGGGCGGCCGCGTACGCTGGAGCAACTCTACCCTGGCCGCGGGTGCCAGGAGGTTCTCCAGGAGATGTATGGCGGCGTGTGGGGGCAGATGCGGGTGGCGCTCGAGGACGGCGCGCGCACCGAGCTGGCGCTGCGGACGATACTGCGCAGGCTGACGAAGCTGGAGCAGGTGGCCGTGAAGATGGCGATGGGGCGGCGGGATCGCGCCCGTGTTGAGGCCCGAGTGAAGACGCTTGTCTTAGAGCGGCGGGCTCGGGATCGCGCCCACGCCGAGGGCGGGATGAACAAGCTTTCCGTAGACTGACCGTGTGGTGGCTCTTCGGAAGGAGCAGCGGTACGTGGTCGCGGTGACCCGTGCGGGCCACCGGCCGGCATGTCGTGAAGTTTTTTTTTTTTTCGAGAGTAGCATGTCGTGAAGTTGAAAGACCAAGGTTATAGTTGCTTTGAGACGCGGTATTGTGATTGTTTGTTGACGTATAAATGTAGTGTTGCTAGTTTTTTTCTATTAAATCGGTTTTTTGACTGCATTGGCTCTACATGCCATTGTAGCCTAGAGATCTTGAGTTAAGGACCTGGCTGGAGCAATTCGATTGCACCCCACTTTCGGTCCATGTTTAGGCCCGAGAAAGGCACACGTGAAGGTAAGTGTTAACGTACAAATGTATTCATAGTCTCTTGGTTTCCACATTATTAATTTACTTTAGCTAAAAAAATTGAATTTGGTCAATCAATTTCTTGGCCGTTGATTTTTGCTCTAAGATTTGTGCTGCATTTTTTCTACCTTTAGTCGTGCTAGGCTGATCTTTTTATTGACCCCATATATTTGGGTTAGTCGATTTGCTACTGGGCCGAAACTCATTAACTGTCCAATCCAACACTCCTTTCTATCTATGTTTTTTCTAATGTTTTTTTTCTGTTTTTCTGTGTTTTTGTTTTTCTTTGTTCGTTGGTTTATTTTTCTTTCGTGGGTCTTTTGGAATGTTGGGTGTGTGTAAATGCATATACATAAATACTATGCACATATGTACGAAAATTACACTATTATATGATTGTTATTTGCATACTATGAAAAGTGCAATTTTAGAACGAAGTTGTGTGCAAGTCTTTTTTAATAAAATAGTTATCCTTCTTCTTATAAGGGTAATAACTACTATATCATTGTGCCTTATTTTGATTTTTTAAGTTATTATTTCGTTTTCATGGATAAAACCAATGTCACTAATTTACGAAAATGTTAAGCCCACACGTGTGGGCGTTTGCATCTCGTCCACACGCGTGGATCCGCGTCCGTTCGTGAGCGCATGGATCTTGGCATGTTTTTAGTGCCACGTAGGACTGGCCTGGTGGTGTGTGGGCGTTCATCCGGTCGTCCACACGGTCGTTTCACCACACGGGAGGGGCTGGTGTGTGGGTATTCAGCAGATCACCCAAACGCCACTTTCCACGCACGCACAAGGGCTAGTGTGTGGGCATTTGTCATCTCGCCCACACGCCTGTCTCCTCTCCCACACCCAAACTGCTAGTTGCCACATGTTTTGCAGCGCACATGGCAACTGTCCTAGTGTGCTTATAAACAGGTGACAACTCTCCTTTTACCCGAGTTGCCATGTGTTTTGCAGGGTACACGACAACTGTCTAGTGTGCACGTAAGCAGATGGCAAATCTCTCTTTACCGAGTTGCCATGTGTTTTTGCATGGTACATGACAACTACCCTAACGTGCACGTAAGCAGATGGCAACTCTTCCTTTTTACATGGCAACTGCCCTAGAATGCTTGTGAGCACATGGCAACTCTCTCAACTGCCTACTGTTAGTATGTGGCAACTCCTAAAATTTTGAAATCATGACAACTATAGTAGACCAGACCATACATGGCAACTGCAGTTGAGCAACCATGGCAACTGCAGTTGTCCAACATGGCAACCGTAGTTCAGCGACATGGCAACTGCAGTTAAACGAACATGGACGAGGGTCTGGACCATGGCAACTGCGGGCGCGCGGTGACTGTCACGCATGGCGTGCGGGACCAGGAGGTACGAGGCCTGACATACGGGGTGTGTGGGCGTTATCCACTTCGCCCACACGCACGCATGTGAGGGGGACCAGGAGGGAAAAAAGAGATGTGTGGGCATTACTTGTTTTGCCCACACGTAAGTGTGTGGGTTGTTCCTCTTATACACCACACAAAATGTGTGGGCAGTCTCCCTAACGCCCACACGTGTGGCACTTAGCGGCGTCCCTAATTTATTCCATCTTAGGAATGTTTTTTGCGAAAATTCCATTATTATATGTTTGTTTTTGAATATTAAAAAAACACATTTTTATGAATATTGTCTGCAAATTTGTTGTTGTCTGTTCTGTTTTTTTATTTTCTTTTTCTTAAAGGATAATACCAATGCCACTAATTTATTCTTTTTTAGAAAACTACATTATTTTGATTTTGTAATACCAATGCCACTAAAGCATTCCTTCTTCATAATCTTTTTTTACGAAATTTCACTATTACATTCTTATACTTGTATATTATAAAAAGTGTAATTTATGTTCAAACTATACACAATTTTTGTCTTTTTCTTGCTTTTCACTCTTCTTAAAGGGTAATACCGATGCCACTAATTCATTCTTGCTTAAAAGTTTCATTATTTTAGTATTTTTAGTTTTTATTTCGTTTTCTTTCTTCTGAAAGGGTAATACCAATTCCGCTAATTCATTTTCCTTAGAAAACTTCATTTTTTTGCGAAAACTCCACAATTATATGCTTACTCTACACATTATAGAATTATTTTGTTTCTTCATAAAGGGAAATTTCATTACCTCTAATCTTAGATTTCTAAGAAAACTTCATTATATTGATTTGGCGTCATGGATCTAATACCAATACCATCAATTCATTCTTTATTTTGAAAACTTAGTTTGTTTTTTTGCAAATTTTTGTTAGCTTACATCAACTAAAATTCTGCGAAAACATGAAGTAAAAACAGATTCACACAGATTCCACCGCTGGTGAATCTCCCAGCCACATGATATATCTATGACAAAGGCCTACACATATGCCTAGAGTAGATCAGCGACGATGCTGCAGCTAGGTAGGGATCTGATCAAATACACATCATTGACACCCCAAAAATTCAACGAACCAAGATATGAACACATATTTGAACAATCCTCAGGACACAAGTGACACAAATCAACTTGCATTGCAGAAATTAAATAATGAATCAAGATGAGAGGAATCAAACCCTATGTGAGATGAAGATGGAGGAGGGGGCTAATGGCACTATCCTCCACGTATGAAGGCCTCTCTGTCAAACCAAGACGGCGCACAAGCGCAAAGGATAGGAGGGTGGCCAGGCAGGATCCTGGAGGAGAACCGGGGCAGCAAGGGAGCTTGTAAGCTTGGCCGCGATGGGGTAGCCGACTAATGGCACCGGACACCTAATTAACGAGGGGACATAACACCAGCGTGAGGGACCAGGCGATGCACTAGGCAAGGCGGCAGAGAAAACCATGGCTGCTAGGGACTTTGCGAGCTCAGCGGCGAGGTCGTTGGGGGCGAAGCGGAGTGGGGAGGTTAGGGGCAGGCGAGATTAGTTAGGGATAAAAAACAGGCTTGATCTGTGAAGGAAATATGCCCTAGAGGCAATAATAAAGTTATTATTTATTTCCTTATTTCATGATAAATGTTTATTATTCATGCTAGAATTGTATTAACCGGAAAAATAATACATGTGTGAATACATAGACAAACATAGTGTCACTAGTATGCCTCTACTTGACTAGCTCGTTAATCAAAGATAGTTAAGTTTCCTAACCATAGACATGAGTTGTCATTTGATTAACGGGATCACATCATTAGGAGAATGATGTGATTGACTTGACCCATTCCGTTAGCTTAGCACTTGATCGTTTAGTATGTTGCTATTGCTTTTTTCATGACTTATACATGTTCCTATAACTATGAGATTATGCAACTCCCGTTTACCAGAGGAACACTTTGTGTGCTACCAAACGTCACAACGTAACTGGGTGATTATAAAGGTGCTCTACAGGTGTCTCCGAAAGTACATGTTAGGTTGGCGTATTTCGAGATTAGGATTTGTCACTCCGATTGTCGGAGAGGTATCTTTGGGCCCTCTCGGTAATGCACATCACTATAAGCCTTGCAAGCAATGTAACTAATGAGTTAGTTATGGAATGATGCATTACGTAACGAGTAACGAGACTTGCCGGTAACGAGATTGAACTAGGTATGGAGATACCGATGATCGAATCTCGGGCAAGTAACATACCGATGACAAAGGGAACAACGTATGTTGTTATGCGGTTTGACCGATAAAGATCTTCGTAGAATATGTAGGAGCCAATATGGGCATCCAGGTTCCACTATGGGTTATTGACCAGAGAGATGTCTCGGTCATGTCTACATAGTTCTCGAACCCGTAGGGTCCGCACGCTTAACGTTCGTTGACGATATAGTATTATATGAGTTATGTATGTTGGTAACCGAATGTTGTTCGGAGTCTCGAATGAGATCACGAACATGACGAGGAACTCCGGAATGGTCCGGAGATAAAGTTTAATATATGGGATAATGTTGTTTGGTCTCCGGAAGGGTTCCAGAATTCACCGGAAGGGGTTCCGGATGTTTCCCGAAATGTTTGGGTACGAGAACACGTTATTTGGGCCAAAGGGGAAAGCCCACAAGGTTTTTGGAAAGCGCAAAAGAAAGTTTTGCGGAGTCCAGGGGCCAAACGCCAGGGTCCCTGGCGTCTAGGTCCAGACGCCGGGAACCCTGGCTTCTGGCCCTGAAGTCCGAGAAGGACTCTTGCCTTTCAGATGAAACTGACTTTGTGGAGGCTTTTACTCCAAGTTTCGACCCCAAGGTTCAACATATAAATAGAGGGGCAGAGCTAGCACCAAAGACACATCAAGAAACACCAAGCCATGTGCCGGCAACCCCGTCCCCTCTAGTTTATCCTCCATCATAGTTTTCGTAGTGCTTAGGCGAAGCCCTGTGGAGATTGTTCTTCACCAACACCATCACCACGCCGTCGTGCTGCCGGAACTCATCTACTACTTCGCCCGTCTTGCTGGATCGAGAAGGAGAGGACGTCATCAAGCTGAATGTGTGCAGAACTCGGAGGTGCTATGCGTTCGGTACTTGGATCGGTCGGATCGTGAAGACGTACAACTACATCAACCGCGTTGTTCTAACGCTTTCGCTTTCGGTCTACGAGGGTACGTGGAAAACACTCTCCCCTCTCGTTGCTATGCATCACCATGATCTTGCATGTGTGTAGGAAATTTTTTGAAATTACTACGTTCCCCAACAGTGGCATCAGAGCCTAGGTTTTATGCGTAGATGTTATATGCACGAGTAGAACACAAGTGAGTTGTGGGCGATACAAGTCATACTGCTTACCAGCATGTCATACTTTGGTTCGGCGGTATTGTTGGATGAAGCGGCCCGGACCGACATTACGCGCACGCTTACGCGAGACTGGTTTTACCGCCGTGCTTTGCACACAGGTGACTAGCGGGTGTTAGTTTATCCAACTTTAGTTGAACCGAGTGTGGCTACACCCGGTACTTGAGAAGGTTAAAACAGCACTAACTTGACGAACTATCGTTGTGGTTTTGATGCGTAGGTAAGAATGGTTCTTGCTCATCCCGTAGCAGCCACATAAAATTTGCAACAACAAAGTAGAGGACGTCTAACTTGTTTTTGCAGGGCATGTTGTGATGTGATATGGTCAAGACGTGATGCTATATTTTATTGTATGAGATGATCATGTTTGGTAACCAGTTATCGGCAACTGGCAGGATCCAGATGGTTGTCGCTTTATTGTATGAAATGCAAGCGCCCTGTAATTGCTTTACTTTATCACTAAGCGGAAGCAATAGTCGTAGAAGCAATAGATGGCGAAAAGACAACGATGCTACGATGGAGATCAAGATGTCGCGCCGGTGACGATGGTGATCACGACGGTGCTTCAGAGATGGAGATCACAAGCACAAGATGATGATGGCCATATCATATCACTTATATTGATTGCATGTGATGTTTATCCTTTATGCATCTTATCTTGCTTTGATTGGCGGTAGCATTTTAAGATGATCTCTCACTAATTATCAAGAAGTGTTCTCCCTGAGTATGCACCGTTGCGAAAGTTCTTCGTGCTGAGACACCACGTAATGATCGGGTGTGATAGGCTCTACGTTCAAATACAACGGGTGCAAAACAGTTGCATACGCGGAATACTCAGGTTAAACTTGACGAGCCTAGCATATACAGATATGGCTTCGGAACACGGAGACCGAAAGGTCGACCGTGAATCATATAGTAGATATGATCAACATAGTGATGTTCACCATTAAAAACTACTCCATCTCACGTGATGATCGGACATGGTTTAGTTGATTTGGATCACGTGATCACTTAGATGACTAGAGAGATGTCTGTCTAAGTGGCAGTTCTTTAGTAATATAATTAATTGAACTTTAATTTATCATGAACTTAGTCCTCGTAGTATTTTGCAAATTATGTTGTAGATCAACAGCTCATGTTATAGCTTCCCTATCTTTTTTATATGTTCCTAGAGAAAAACTATGTTGAAAGATGTTAGTAGCAATGATGCGGACTTGGTCCGTGATTTGAGGTTTATCCTCATTGCTGCACAGAAGAATTATGTCCTTGATGCACCGCTAGGTGACGGACCTATTGCAGGAGCAGATGCAGACGTTATGAACGTTTGGCTAGCTTAATATGATAACTACTTGATAGTTTTGTGCACCATGCTTTATGGCTTAGATCCGGGACTACAAAAAAGTTTTTGAAATGTCATGGAACATATGAGATGTTCCATGAGATGAAATTAATATTTCAGACTCATGCCCGTGTCAAGAGGTATGAGACCTCTGACAAATACTTCGCCTAAAAGATGGAGGAGAATTGCTCAACTAGTGAGCAAGTGCTTAGATTATCTGAGTACTACAATCGCTTGAATCAAGTGGGAGTTAATCTTCCAGATAAGATAGTGATTGGCAGAGTTCTCTAGTCACCATCACCAAGTTACTGGAACTTCGTGATGAACTATAATGCAAGGGATGACGAAAACGATTCCCGAGCTCTTCGTGATGCTGAAATCGACGAAGGTAGAAATCAAGAAAAGAGCATCAAGTGTTGATGATTGACAAGACCACTAGTTTCAAGAAAAGGGCAAAGGGAAAGAAAGGAAACTTCAAGCAGAATGGCAAGCAAGTTGTCACTCCCGTGAAGGAGCCCAAAGCTGGACCAAAGCCTGAAACTGAGTGCTTCTACTACAAAAGAAATGGTCACTAGAAGCAGAAATACCCTGAATATTTGGTGGATAAGAAGGATGGCAAAGTGAACAAGGGTATATTTGATATACATGTTATTGATGTGTACCTTACTAGTGTTTATAGTAGCCCCTGAGTATTTGATACTTGTTCGGTTGCTAATATTAATAACTCGAAACAGGAGTTACAGAATAAACAGAGACTAGTTGAGGGTGAAGTGACAATGTGTGTTGGAAGTGGTTCCAAGATTGGTATGATTATCATCGCACACACCCTATACTTTTGGGATTAGTGTTAAACCTAAATAAATGTTATTTGGCGTTTGCGTTGAGCATAAATATGATTTGATCATGTTTATTGCAATACGGTTATTCATTTAAAGTCAAGAGAATAATTGTTGTTCTGTTTACATGAATAAAACCTTCGATGGTCATACACCCAATGAAAATAATTTGTTGGATCTCGATCGTAGTGATACACATATTCATAATATTGATGCCAAAAGATGCAAAGTTGATAATGATAGTGCAACTTATTTGTGGCACTGCCGTTTGGGTCATATCGGTGTAAAGCGCATGAAGAAACTCCATTAAGATGGACTTTTGGAATCACTTGGTTATGAATCATTTGATTCTTGCGAACCGTGCCTTTTGGGCAAGATGACTAAAACTCCGTTCTCCGGAACAATGGAACGAGCTACTGACCTATTGGAAATAATACATACCAATGTATGTGGTCCAATGAGTGTTGATGCTCGTGGCAGGTATCGTTATTTTCCGACTTTCACAAATGATTTGAGAAGATATGAGTATATCTACTTAATGAAACACAAGTCTAAAACATTTGAAAAGTTCAAAGAATTTCATAGTGAAGTGGAGAATCATCATAACAAGAAAATAAAGTTTCTACGATCTGATCGTGGAGGAGAATATTTGAGTTATGAGTTTGGCCTTCATATAAAACAATATGGAATAGTTTCACAGTTCACACGACTTGGAACACCACAGCGTTATGGTGTGTCCGAACGTCATAACCGCACTTTATTGGATATTGTGCGATCTATGATGTCTCTTATCGGTTTACCACTATCGTTTTGGGGTTATGCATTAGAGACAATTGCATTCACTTTAAATAGGGCACCATCAAAATCCGTTGAGACGACGCCTTATGAACTGTGGTTTGACAAGAAACCAAAGTTGTCGTTTCTTAAATTTTGGGGCTGCGATGCTTATGTGAAAAAGTTTCAACCTGATAAGCTCGAACCCAAATCGGAGAAGTGCGTCTTCATAGAATACCCAAAGGTAACTATTGGGTACACCTTCTATCACAGATCCGAAGGCAAGTTATTCGTTGCTAAGATGGATCCTTTCTAGAGAAGGAGTTTCTCTCGAAAGAAGTGAGTGGGAGGAAAGTAGTGCTTGATAAGGTAATTGTACCTTCTCCCGAATTGGAAAGTACTTCATCACAGAAATTAGTTCCAGTGATTCCTACACCAATTAGTGAGGAAGCTAATGATGATGATCATGAAACTTCAGATCAAGTTACTACAGAAACTCGTAGGTCTTGCAGAGTAAGATCCGCACCAGAGTGGTACGGTAATCCTATTCTGAAACTCATGTCACTAGACCATGATGAACCTACGAACTATGAGGAAGCGATAATGAGCCCAGATTCCGCAAAATGGTTTGAGGCCATGAAATCTGAGATGGTTTCCGCAAAAATGGGCCGGAACTGATTAACTGTCCGATCCAACACTCCTTTCTATCTCTGTTTTTTCTAATGTTTTTTTTCTTCTGTTTTTTCGTGTTTTTGTTTTTCTTTGTTCGTTGGTTTATTTTTCTTTTGTGGGTTCTTTAAGAATGTTGGGTGAGTGTAAATGCATATATGTAAATACTATGCATATATGTACGAAAATTTCACTATTATATAATTGTTATTTGCATACTACGAAAAGTGCAATTTTAGAACGAAGTTGTGTGCAAGTCTTTTTAATAAAGTAGTTATCCTTCTTCTTATAAGGGTAATAACTACTATATCATTGTGCCTTATTTTGAATTTTTTTAGTTATTATTTCGTTTTCATGGATAAAACCAATGTCACTAATTCATTCCATCTTAGGAATGGTTTTTGCGAAAATTCCATTATTATATGTTTGTTCCTGAATATTAAAAAAACATATTTTTTACGAATATTGTGTGCAAATTTGTCGTTGTTTGTTCTGTTTTTTTATTTTATTTTTCTTAAAGGATAATACCAATGCCATTAATTTATTATTTTTTAGAAAACTACATTATTTTGATTTTGTAATACCAATGCCACTAAAGCATTCCTTCTTCATAATCTTTTTTTTTTGCAAAATTTCACTATTATATTCTTGTACTTGTATATTATAAAAAGTGTAATTTCTGTTCAAACTATACACAATTTTTGTCTTTTTCTTGCTTTTCTCTCTTCTTAAAGGGTAATACCAATGACAATAATTCATTCTTGCTTAAAAGTTTCATTATTCTAATATTTTTTAGTTTTTATTTCATTTTCTTTCTTCTGAAAGGGTAATACCAATTCCGCTAATTCATTTTCCTTAGAAAACTTCATTTTTTGCGAAAACTCCACAATTATATGCTTACTCTACACATTATAAAATTATTTTGTTTCTTCATAAAGGGAAATCTCATTATCTCTAATCTATTATTTCTAAGAAAACTTCATTATCTTGATTTGGAGAAGTAGCGACGTCATGGATCTAATAGCAATACCACCAATTCATTCTTTAATTATTTTGGAAACTTAGTTTGTTTTTTTGGAAAATTTTGTTAGCTTACATCAACTAAAATTTTGCGAAAACATGAAGTAAAAAACAGATTCACACAGATTCCACCGCTGGTGAATCTCCCAACCACATGATATACCCTTGACAAAGGCCTACACATATGCCTAGAGTAGATCAGCGACGATGCTGCAGGTAGGTAGGGATCTGATCAAATACACATCATTGAAACCTTAAAAATTCATTGAACCAAGATATGAACACATATTTGAACAATCCTCATGACACAAGTGACACAAATCAACTCGCATTGCAGAAATTAAACAATGAATCAAGATGAGAGGAATCAAACCCTATGTGAGATGAAGATGGAGGAGGGGGCGAATGGGGCTATCCTCCACGCATGAAGGCCTCTCTGTCAAACCAAGACGGCGCACAAGCGCAAAGGATAGGAGGATGGCCAGGCAGTATCCTGGAGGAGAATCGGGGCTGCAAGGGAGCTTGTAAGCTCGGCGGCGATGGGGTAGCCGACTAATGGCACCGACAACCACCTAATTGACAAGGGGACATAGCACCAGCTCGAGGGACCAGGCGATGCACTAGGCAAGGCGGCAGAAAAAACCATGGCTGCTAGGGACTTTGCGAGCTCAGCAGCGAGGTCGTTGGGGGCGAAGCGGAGTGAGGAGGTTAGGGGCAGGCGAGATTAGTTAGGGATACAAAACAGGCTCCATATTACTGGGGGATGAGTCATAAATATCGGTGTCATCAAGAGATTCAGATCAAGAAGAAAAGAGAAGAAACTGATGAAGCTCCTTTATCTTCTGGTTGAGAGAAACAGGACAAAAAAAAGTATTTACACCACTACAATAGTTCGTCCTACTTATCAAAGATTACATGTTTTTTGCATTGTTCCAGAAGATGATGAAATGTTTCTAACCGAGGAAAAAAGATGAAAATGTTTATCACACGATCACTGGCTCAAATGTTTATCTGTTGATAACACTGACTGCAATCGACCCCTGTAGGGTGTAGTTTTCTGATCCACGGCACACTGCAGCTAGCTCAATTGGTTTCAGCAAAACTAATTTGGTATGTTGATCTGAAGATAAATACTAGTAGTAGTACATGCTAGTAGTAACCAGTAATGTTGAAACCCTCACAAATACGCTCTGAACACAAAGAGAGAACTGCCGCCAAGAGTATAAAACACGGATTCATATGGATAGGGTAAACAGAGTACAGAAAATGATGAAATATGTCCGATAATGTTTATCCTATTTCTCAAATATGAAATGCTTCTCAAATACGTGTGAAATGCTTCTCAAAAGATCGAAACGTCGTTCTACAGAACAACATAACAGACCCTGAACTGCTCCAATGTTAGGCATCCTTGACTCTGATTCCCACTCGGCAGCTAATTTGCATCACAGAATCCTAGTTGCGACACTATCCTTCAGACCAAGTCTTGAACATCACTCGCTATTTCACTTCTTCGGGGTGCCAAAGCCTCCACGTTTGGTGCCTTAATTCTTGTCTACATTTAGTCTGGAATCTAAACTACAATACCATGACAAAAGTGTTTCCCAATTGCGGAAAGCTAATTTGGTATGTTGACTCCGCCTCTCCAGATAAGCCATACATGCTAGTATACAGTTGCTTTGAAACCCTAACAAATATGTTCTGAACACAAACAGAGAAATGCCGCCAAGAGTATCGAAAACAGATTCACACAGACAAGGAAAGATAGAGTCGATGATGCTTATCCTATTTCATAAAGATGAAATGTTCCTCACATGATAGATACGCCGTTGTACAGAACAACAAACAGACCCTAAACCATTCAATGTTAGGCATTAGGCATCATTGACCCTGATCCCCACTCGGCAACCAATTTGCATCATAGAATCCTAGTTGCGACACCATCATTCAGACCAGCTCTCGCTATTTCACTTCTTCGGGGTGCCAAAGCCTCCACATTTGGTGCCTTAATTCTTGTCTACATTTAGTCTGGAAACTAAACTACAATACCATGACAAAAGTGTTTCCCAATTGCGGAGAAGAAAAGGATCATACTCAAGGCGCTGATGACTGATGAAACATCCCGCCTAACCATCAGCGTAGCACTAGCAGCACAAAGCAACAGATTGAGATGTTAGTACAACTGATATATACATAGAAAGCAAAACTCCTGTAATGCTAGCAGAATAAATTGAGTCTGAGAGAATATAGTACATATGAATTTTACTTAAAAAGCAACATTTCACACATGCACAGGAACACGCAAAATGGTTTATACAACCCTCCAAGACTGATGCAAAGAATGTCGCGTCACAGAAAAGAGCAGAACAATGGCAGTCTTTTCAGAGCATGGCAAACATTGCAACCACATACTGAATATGGCAAACATTGCAATAGCATTGGTAAAAAAAAGAAGAAGAAGAAGAAGAAAACATATCAAACGCTGAATGGCAACAACACGTATCAAGCTAGTTGTATACACATCAACAGATGAGTATTGACCATCGAGGTAACATGAAACATGCAGTTGCAACATCTAATGCCGTGTCTCGGGCATATCTTGGCAATTTCAGAACTTAATATCTGGCTGAACCACATTTTACAGACAGTGAACAATCTGTTGCTAGTCTCTTTTTTACACAGGTTCAGCAGAGACCTGACATTACCACATTTGAAGCCTCTACCTGCAACCCCAAGGTTATTTACAGTACGTCTAGGCTTGTGTTGTTACCATTTGAGTTTCCCCTAGTAAACGACTATATCAATGTTCTTGTTAAAAACGACTATTACCCATATTTACTCTAAGAGGTAGAAAACATATTGATGCATGACCATCAATTCTATTAAACGATTGAAAACTCACCAGGAAGAGATCCATACAAATGATTAAGTGGTCCAACATGATCATTATAGCATGATGATGATAATAGATTGGTTCGTTTAACACCAACTAATCACATTATTGCATAACTTATGTAAGACATGATTTAAAAGAGGAGATCTTCTGTAGTAAATCTACCTTCTGCGAGTACACTATTTAGATAGATGCATAGATGTTCAAACTGGCATTGCTATTCCAAGTGTATAGGTAAGAAAGGTAATAAAACATATGTATATAAATATAGAAGGCAAATGGCTGACATGTTGCACCAGACACAAGTTCAAGATATGATCAACCCATGGCACAAGTTTTTTTTGAGAAATGAAAGCATTTTCTGCTTTCAGAAACATCATCTACCATCTATTAGCAAAACTGCATTGATTAAATGGTCTTCTATTAGCAAAACTGCATTGATTAAATGGTCTTCTATGGAATGTCAATGAGAATTCAAGAGATAAGTAGAAATAGCAAACACTTCCTCCTTCCAAGTCCCAAGCAAGACTACTAGTAGTTTGCATATGCAGGATCACATGGCTTTTTTCTGTGGGAGTATATGACTAATTGGGGCAGTGGCAATGCCTCTTTAAAATTGTGGGTCCTGTTGATCCCAAAAGTTACTTGTGAAACTATTCCATAAAAGTTAAATTTCATGTGAAATCTTGGGAGAGCAATGCAAACTTCAAAGAGAATAAAGTATTTCACCACGCAGTTGTGCAGTCCTGGCAGCATTGCTGGTCCAAAGAAAGGGGCAATGATAATACAGTACCTTCTTAAGAATCGCCTTTCTCCAAAGATGGAGCAGCATCCTCACCATTGCTACCAGAGGTCTTTGAGTCCTTAGCATCATCTTCGCTGGCTGTGTCCTTCACCGATTCTTCATTTGATGCACTCCTGGAAACATCATCCAAAGAATCATTCACCTGGCTCTGTTCACTGATGTTTATAACAAGAGACTAGTCAGGAGAGGTACAGAACTCTTCTCAAATAGGATGATACATATCCCTCCAATATATACATAGTTGATATTCATGGCAATGCATAAATCATAACAAAAGATGTCAGGTCCTAACTCTCAAGTTCTGCCATCAAAACACTGAGGCTAATTCGACCCGTGGAATCACTCAAACACAGTTGAGGTCGCTGCCGAACAAAAGAAAGAAAAACATTGCTTGGCAACCACCTTGTGGCAGAACATCTAAAACCGTTGTAAACTCATCTTCCAAACTAAAATACTCAAAGTCCCAAAGTAACTAAGGGCACATGGAAACAACCAACAACTAATCCTAAAGAGTATCGAACTAATGGGAATTATTTTTTTCCACAATCAAATCCATACACATGTTTCAGCATTGCGTAGCTCAGAACAGGGGAGGCTTTTAGTAGTAGAGCTCTCACCTGGCATTGAGGTCATGGCTGACACGTTCAACGGCGTCGACAAAGCCACCTTCCTTGATAGTATTGGACCCCTTGTCAAGCAGCTGCTGTGCCTCATCTACTGTTTCCTCCTCCTCTCCCCCCCCCCTCCTCATCACCTACATCCTCACTAGGGATCGACGGCAGCAGGTCCTGGTATTCGAGACGGTCCACAGGAGTGTAGAAGCTGACAACTGGAATCAAATTACGGAAGCCATGATCATCACACACCTTCTTCACCCGCTCCGACTGAAGCTCAATTGTGAAGAGGCCAGCCACCGTGTTAACGAAAATGACATTCACTCCCTCGGCAAATCCCAGTACCATCACTTCAGCCTCTGCATCCACGAGAGCAGCAGGTGGGAGCAAATTTTGCAGGTCGATGACCCGGCTATTTACCCATTTTGCATCACTCTCCTCCCTTGACCACAATCTGAGTAACGAATCGGTGATTTCGCTAACTCCTATTCCACCATCCTCCGGCACGATGAGGTTAAATGTCGGCTCAGGGTCAATGTGCCTGCACGGCGTCTCGAACCCAGTCAGGACGTTGCTGGCCAAGTCATACCCTAGGATGAACCCACCGTCGGACATGAAGTAGAGCAGAGACCTCCCAAGGAGCAGGCTGGAATGACATGTAAACGTCAATGCGTCGAGTTGGTGACTAATCTTGCTCAGTACACCGGACCAGGTGCCAGTCTCTGACGAGTAGACGCACACCGACACGAGAGCGGAATGCAGGATAAGCTTTCGGAACACGGTGAAGACGAAGACCACGCGGAAGGGACCCCTGTTGCAGTGGCGGTGGTCGCACCCGTCCGCTAGGCAGAGCACGGCCGCTGTCCGGCACTTGTAGCTGCTGTGCACCGGGGGCAATGGTACGCGCCGCTGGATGCCCGTGTGTAGATCCCACACAAGGAGTTCCTGGGCACCAGATCCCTCGGACTCGGAGAGGAAGAGGGCGCGGCCGTGGCGGCAGTCGAGGGCGAGCCAGGAGGCGCGGTCCGGGGCGGGGAGGGAGAAGGGCGAGGCGGTGGTGGAGAGGAAGCGGGGGACGCGCTCGTCCTCCCAGTTGTGGAGGAAGCCGATCAAGGGCGGCGGCCGATGCTGATGCTCCTTGATGAAGCGGCGGCGGAAGTCGGGCTGGGAGACGGCGCGGCCCCAGGCCTTGCAGGCGAAGGAAAGGCGGAGGAGGCAGGCTGGGTCGTCGGGTGGGAGGCGGAGGAGGATCTCCTCGACGAGCTCGTACGGGAGCGAGGTGCGGCGGCGTGGCGGTGCTGCCATGGACATGGTGCGCTGCTCGCTGGTGTGGATCTGGATAGGTGAAGACGGTGGAGTGGTTGGGCTCAACCACAACAACCAGGTTCAGACTTCAGTTCAGAGGGTGAAACGAGATTGTTTTCCTTGTGGAGAAAAGAGACTGAAAAAGAAAAAAGATACTCGCTATTATTCTTAAATCTATAATAATACTATGTCCCTCCTTTTTTTTAAAACACGCGGTCTTCTCTTTCGTTGTTATTTACGTAATATTTTTTGTTATATTCATCCCACTTTATGATTTCCATATATTGGCCATTCATCACTTGATGTCAAATTCAGTGCAATGGTGACACCATACTAGTTTTGTTTATTCAGGTGCATGTGTTTATAGAAACTAATCCTGATAATGAGATCACACCGGAGGAAAACATATTCATCAACCCACTCGTCATTGTTCGATCGAGTATAATTTACAAAAGCTTCTTTGGCACCCATTCTAATGGTCGCTCGTGGAGCTCCTCCGTGCGACACATGATGCATCTACCAGCTTGCCATCGAGAGGAAAATATTCAACCATTGAGTTGTTTTTGTTTACTGCAATCATTGAGCAAGCTGGCCTGAGGCAAGTTGACTTAAATGGAAGACAATATACTCGGGGTAATAATTTATGAAATCCTACTTTTGAGAAGTTGGGTAGAGTGTTATGCTGCCCAGGTTGGGAGAAAAATTACCCTACTGGCTACTACCGATGTTATTGCTCTAGTTAGAGAAAAATCTGACCACACACCCTTTTTTCTGGGCTATATTGTTGTGCCAAAAATTGATCCTAGTTTTAGATTTGAAAACTCTTGGTTTTTCAGAGATGTGATTCATATTGGACAATCGTTTGAACAAGTTGCACCTTGTTGCCTCGTTGAATACGATCATGGGTGGCATTGGCATCGGGGACACACCACTTGGTCCAATAAGACCTGTGAAGTGGCATACCACAAACTTCAACGTAATGCAACACCCCTTTCCTTCTGGCATCGAGAGGAGGAGCAAGATTGGCCGCCTAAAGATTCGACGGTCGTCAGAGGAGACCGGCCAGCCGACACGACCATCGATTGAGTTTTTGGTCATTTCTTTCCAACTCAACGCGGAAAGCCTTTCTCTGGATCTGAAGACGACGTCGCCTAAGCCCGAAGCTTAGATTCTGCTAAAGAGTAAGTTACAAGTATACGCACATTTTCTTAAGAGATTTTTGTTACTTTTCGTAATAGATTGCGCTGAGTTGGTAGTCCGTAGGCCTGCTGTTACGGCGCAAAGCAATCTACTCCTACTTTTACACTCAGCGCAATCCACCGTACCCCAGGCCTGCTGCGGTTCGTAATAAAGAATGAGGTTAAGATTTTCAGAAAACGCCTTTGCTGTTGAGGCTGAGCTGAGGAGACCGGCCAGCCGACACTGAAAGGATTGATATAGTTGACTAGAGGGGGGGTGAATAGGCAACTAACAATTTTTAAGCTTTTCTTTACCAAATTAAACTTTGCAACAAAATAGGTTGTCTAGATATGCAACTATGTGAGCAACCTATATGATGCAATAACAACTAGCACAAAGGCAAGCAAGGGATACAACACACGAATGCTTGCAAAAATAAAGGCACGAGATAACCAAGAGTGGAGCCGGTGGAGACGAGGATGTGTTACCGAAGTTCCTTCCTTTTAAGGGGAAGTACGTCTCCGTTAGAGCGGTGTGGAGGCACAATGCTCCCCAAGAAGCCACTAGGGCCACCGTATTCTCCTCACGCGCTCACACAATGCGAGATGCCGTGATTCCACTATTGGTGCCCTTGAAGGCGGCGACCGAACCTTTACAAACAAGGTTGGGGCAATCTCCACAACTTAATTGGAGGCTCCCAACGACACCACGAAGCTGAAGGAAATATGCCCTAGAGGCAATAATAAAGTTATTATTTATTTCCTTATATCATGATAAATATTTATTATTCATGCTAGAATTGTATTAACTGGAAACATAATACATGTGTGAATACATAGACAAACATAGTGTCACTAGTATGCCTCTACTTGACTAGCTCGTTTACCAAAGATGGTTATGTTTCCTAACCATGGACAAAAGAGTTATCATTTGATTAACAGGATCACATCATTAGGAGAATGATGTGATTGACTTGACCCATTCCGTTAGCTTAGCACTTGATCGTTTAGTATGTTGCTATTGCTTTCTTCATGACTTATACATGTTCCTGTAACTATGAGATTATGCAACTCCGGTTTACCGGAGGAACACTTTGGGTGCTACCAAACGTCACAACGTAACTGGGTGATTATAAAGGAGTACTACAGGTGTCTCCAAAGGTACATGTTGGGTTGGCGTATTTCGAGATTAGGTTTTGTCACTCCGATTGTCGGAGAGGTATCTCTGGGCCCTCTCGGTAATGCACATCACTATAATCCTTGCAAGCAATGTAGCTAATGAGTTAGTTACGGAATGATGCATTACGTAACGAGTAAAGAGACTTGCCAGTAACGAGATTGAACTAGGTATTGGATACCGATGATCGAATCTCGGGCAAGTAACATACCGATGACAAAGGGAACAAAGTATGTTGTTATGCGGTTTGACCGATAAAGATCTTCGTAGAATATGTGGGAGCCAATATGAGCATCCAGGTTCCGCTATTGGTTATTGACCGAGAATAGTTCTAGGTCATGTCTACATTGTTCTCGAACCCGTAGAGTCCGCACGCTTAAGGTTTCGATGACAGTTATATTATGAGTTTATGAGTTTTGATGTACCGAAGGAGTTCGGAGTCCCGGATGAGATCGGGGACATGACGAGGAGTCTCGAAATGGTCGAGACGTAAAGATCGATATATTGGACGACTATATTCGGAGTTCGGAAAGGTTCCGAGTGATTCGGGTATTTTTCGGAGTACCGGAGAGTTACGGGAATTCGCCGGGGAGTATATGGGCCTTATTGGGCCATACGGGAATAGAGGAGAGAGGCCGAAAGGAAGGAGGCGCGCAGCCCCCCTCTGGTCCGAATTGGACAAGGGGTGCGGCCCCCTTTTCCTTCCTCCTCTCCCCCTCTTTCCCCCTTCTCCAACTCCAACAAGGAAGGAGGGAGTCCTACTCCCAGTGGGAGTAGGACTCCCCTTGGCGCGCCCTTACTAGGCCGGCCGCCCCCTCCCCCCTTGCTCCTTTATATACAGGGGCAGGGGGCACCTCTAGGCACAACAACAATTGATCCCTTGGATCTCTTAGCCGTGTGCAGTGCCCCCCTCCACCATAATCCACCTCGATAATATCGTAGCGGTGCTTAGGCGAAGCCCTGCGTCGGTAGTACATCAAGATCATCACCACGCCGTCGTGCTGACGGAACTCTCCCTCGACACTCAGCTGGATCGGAGTTCGAGGGACGTCATCGAGCTGAACGTGTGCTAGAACTCGGAGGTGCCGTAGTTTCGGTGCTAGATCGGTCGGGCCGTGAAGACGTACGACTACATCAACCGCGTTGTTCTAACGCTTCCGCTTTCGGTCTACGAGGGTACGTGGACAACACTCTCCCCTCTCGTTGCTATGCCATCACCATGATCTTGCGTGTACGTAGGAATTTTTTTTTGAAATTACTACGTTCCCCAACAGAAGCTTCACCACAATGGACCATGGCTCCGAGGTGACCTCAACCGTCTAGGGTGCTCAAACACCTAAGAGTAACAAGATCCGCTAGGGATTAGTGGGGGGGAATTGAATATCTCTTGGTGGAAGTGTAGATCGGGGCCTTGTCACCCAATCCCGAGCAAATCAACAAGTTTGATTGGCTAGGGAGAGATCGGCCAAAAATGGAGCTCGGAGCAACAATGGAGTTTAGGGTTGGAAGAGGTAAGTCTTCTTGGAGAAGAAGACCCCCTTTTATAGTGGGGGGACAATTACAACCGTTACCCACCACTCAGCCCGCGACCCACGGAACTACCGCACCACAGGCGCGGTACTACCGCACGGGCCTGCGGTACTACCGCGGTGGACCGCGGTACTACCGTGGGCACGGCAGAGACCAGACCTGACAAAAGGAGCACGGACAGGGCGTGGTAGATCCGCAGGAGCGGTACTACCGCGGCCCCATGCGTTACTACCGCAAGACAGCCGCAGGCCAGGCCCGGTATGCACAGATGTAAAAAATTACATCCGTGACTATCTCCGTTGAGAAATTGTCGTGCAAAAATCCGACACGGAACTACCGCGACCAAGGGTGCGGTACTACCGTGAAGGGTGCGGATGTAAAAAATTACATCCGCCCCTACCTCCACTCCTGCTACTGAACCTGGCCTGGCGCCACGGTACTACCGCGACGCAGCACGGTACTACCGCGGGGAGCGCGGATGTAAAAAATTACATCCGCGCCTACCACCGCTTGAGCAGCGGTGCCAGACCAAAGCTCGCGGTACTACCGCTCTGAGGAGCGGTACTACCGTGGGAGCCTACGGTACTACCGTGCCGGAGCCCGGTACTACCGCTGGCTCCTGCGGTAGTACCGCTCAGAAGAGCAGTACTACTGCTAGCCTGAGAAGAGCAAGACGGAGGCCTTCATTTCGCAGAGACAAGGTAAGACGGAGGAACACTCCAAGGAGCTCGAGGAAAGGCAGTGCAAAAGGGAATGTGTACGTGAGATTCCACCCAAACCTTTCCAAAGCGGACCCCCTCTTAATAGTACGGCTTTCCTACGACTCAACTCCACTGAACCGAACCGTAGAGAAATGCCGTCTTCAATAATCTCCGAGGGGCATCAAATCGTCTTGTGTTTAGTCGTGATATATCTAAAAAGCTCGATACACACGATTAGTCCGCAAAGGCATTGTCATCAATCACCAAAACTACTGAGGGACAAGAATGCCCTTACAGACACGATCATCGATTGAGTTTTTACGCCGCCTAAGCCCGAAGCTTAGATTCCGCTAAAGAGTAAGTTACAAGTATACGTACATTTTCTTAAGAGATTTTTGTTACTTTTCGTAATAGATTGCGCTGAGTTGGTAGTCCGTAGGCCTGCTGTTACGGCGCAAAGCAATCTACTCCTACGTTTGCACTCAGCGCAAATCCATCGTACTTCAGGCCTGCTATGGTTCGTAATAAAGAATGAGGTTAAGATTTTCAGAAAATGCCTTTGCTGTTGAGGCTGAGCCGAACCGTTCCACTCTACTTCCACCCCTCCGTGGGAGAGCTAACTGGTTATTGCATGGATACCGCAATACATCATTTTTTCATAATGCAGCGACGGCTGGAAAAAAAACAACATTTAAAGACTTCTGGATGACACCAGAGTGTGGCGGGAAGGTATAGAACTAAAGAATCATATTGTGAGTTATTTCTCAAATCTCTTCACTGCGGATGTTATTCAACCAAACAAGGATGTTTTATCTCTTTGTGCGAAGAAGAGTGACCATGGAGATGAATGATGCCCTTCTTGCCCCTTACACCACTGATGATGTTCGAAATACACTTTTTGATATTGGCGATTTAAAAGCACCAGGGCCAGATGGGCTTCATGCTATTTTTTATAAAAGATTTTGGCCTATGCTTGGGGATGATTTGGTTGATGAAGTCTTGAAAGTGGTGAATCATTGCGCTATCCCCGAGGGATGGAATGATACTGCAATTGTGATGATTCCAAAGGTTAATTCACCCGAGAAGCTAACTCAATTTATACCTATTAGCTTATGTAATGTGGTGTATAAGATTATCTTCAAAATGTTAGCAGCGCGCTTAAAGAGATTTATGCCTGATATTATCAGCCCGACTCAGATTGCTTTTGTACCTGGAAGAATGATTACAGATTCATACAATTAAAAAGAAGAGAGAGGGAAAGGAGGGTTTATGCGCTATCAAACTTGATATGCATAAGGCTTATGATTGGCTTGAGTGGCCCTTTTTGAAGGGAATTATGTTGAAACTTGGATTTCAGGAGAGATGGGTTAACCTTATTATGCAGTGCGTCTCCACTGTCGAATACAAGGTCCGGATTAATAATGAAGAGACTGAGAGATTCAAACCTACAAGAGGCTTAAGACAAGGAAATCCTTTATCACCCTACCTCTTCTTATTATGTACAGAAGGTCTTACCGCTCTGTTGACGGATGCGGAGGAGAATGATAATTTTTCTAGAATAAAAGTGTGTAAGAGGCCCCCCCTATTACTAACCTTCTCTTTGCTGATGACTCATTGATCCTCATGAAGGTGAATCTTCGCAACGCGGAGACTTTGAAATCTATTCTGGACTTGTATTGTGCTGCCTCGGGACAAATGGTGAGCGTTGATAAGTCTAGCATATTTTTCAGTTCGAATACGAGAGTGGACACCAAAGAACAAATTTGCTCAATCTTGAACATCATGATCGAGGCGCTCAATGAAAAGTATTTGGGTTGACCAGCAAACGTGGGCGTAGATAAGTCCGATTGTTTTCAGTATTTGATCGATCGCATTGTCATGAAAATTAGCAGGTGGAAGGAAAAATTACTATCCACATGAGGAAAGGAAATTCTTCTTGAGTCTGTTGTCCAATCCATCCCTACCTATGTGATGTCCGTCTTCAAAATTCCTAAAAATACTTGTAAAGGAATAACTGACGTGATGACACATTTTTGGTGGGGTGATGACGTACGACAACCATAGGAGGATGCATTGGCTGACATGGTGGAAAATGTGTTTCCCAAAAAATCAAGGTGGTATGGGATTTCGTGATATCCATTGTTTTAACTTGGCCTTGCTGGCTAAACAGGCTTGGCATCTTCTTGAGAACCCAGATTCTTTATGTGCCAGGATATTGAGAGCCAAATTTTTTGTTGATGGAGATTTACTGAATGCAAAGCTTAAGAAGGATCTTCTTTCACATGGCAAAGTATTATGTCAGGAGTTAGTACTCTGAAGAATGGGTACATTTGGCGAGTTGGAAATGGTTAGTCCATTAATATTTGGGACGATGCTTGGATTCCTAATTGTGCTATAAGGAAAGTCACCACTCCAAAGGGGGGTCATTTGTTGTCAAAGGTGTCGGATCTTATTGACCCCACATCAAACTATTGGGATGAAGATCTCAATAATCAAACTTTGTGGCCCATTGATGCTCATCGGATCCTCGCGATCCCTCTCCCACAATATGACATGATGGATTTTATTGCTTGGAATTATACTAAGAATGGGATATTTTCTGTTCGCTCCGCCTATGTCGTTGAGTAGAATCACCAATATGAAAGGAAACTTTGCTGTTCTAACGGATTGGGGCGAACAAATTTTAATCCAATTTGGCGTAAGATCTGGAACTTATCTTGTCCGACAAAGATTAAAAATTTTATTTGGAGGGCGTTGCATGGCACTCTCCCATGTCGTGTTACACTTGCCAATAGACATATGAAAGTTTCACCAATTTGTCCTTCGTGTTCGTCTGGACAAGAAGATACAAAACATTTGTTGTTCCGGTGTCAGAAAGCTAAGGAGGTGTGGAGAAGACTTGGTTTGGATGGAGTTATTTCTAGTGCTTGTGAAGTTGATTATACTGGTGAGGCTCTCCCGGAATTCTTATTACAATTGCCAAACCAAGATTTAGCTATTTTGGGGACCCAAAATACGTATGAGATGATTGCCATAATGACGTGGTATTTATGGTGGGAAAGACGTAAACTTGTGCATAAGGAGAAAGTTCAAGATGCTAAACAGATATCTATGGGGATTCAAGCTCTTACATCCAATTATGTTATTGCTTCCTCTCCTAATGCTTCCATGAAGAGAGGGGTTGGAGTCGGCTCCGGTAGACTTTGTGAAACTTAATGTTGATACTTCTTTTGATCATGACCTTCTTAAGGGAACGACCGGAGCAGTTCTCAGGGACGACAAAGGAAATTTTATTGCAGGGTGCTGCTTGAGAATTGACTGATGTGCAAACATTCTCATGGCGGAAACTCTAGCGCTTAGGTTTGGCTATCCCTGGCGCAAAGGGCGGGGTGTAATCGACTTGTCATCAATTCTGATAACTTTGAGGCCATCGAGATTATGAATACTGGAGGACGGTCGGTGGGAATGGCCGCGACAATTTTTGATGATTGTTATTTTATTGCTTGTGATTTTTCTATATCTAAGTTTGAACATTATAATAGAGAGTCAAATAAAGTAGCTCATGAACTTCCTAGGTTGGCCAAATTTTCTGATGATTGGTTTGACGAGCCATTGAATGAAATTGTACCCTTCCTCTTAAACGATGTATCCGTTGTTATTCAATTGAATAAAGTTAGTATGTTTTTTTTAAATCTTCCACCCCTCCGCTCCGCCCAGAGTCCCAATCTCTCTCCCTTCCCTCTCGCTGTACAGTGGAAATGGAATAGTGAGGCTCCAAAATCCCCAATCTCCTTCCAGATTCCACCCAGACCTAGCGACCACCGTACCATGGCAGCAGCGCCGCCGGCGATCCCGGACGATGTCGTCGAAGAGATCCTCCTCCGCCTCCCGCCCGACCACCCCGCATTCCTCCTCCGCGCCTCCATTGTCTGCAAGGACTGGGCCGGCATCGTCTCTCGCCCGGCCTTCCGCCGCCGCCTCCACGAGCTCCACCGGACACCACCCGTCCTCGGCTTCCTCCGCCGCCTCCACGAGCTCCACCGGACACCACCCATCCCTGACTTCCTCCGCTGCTTACTCCGCGGCCGGACCATCGAGCACCTCCTCCCCCACTTCATCCCCACCACCGCCTCGTCCTTCTCTCCCGCCGCCCCGGACTGGCACTCCTGGCGGGCCCAGGACTTCCGCCATGGCCGCGCCCTCTTCATCTCCACGGGAGAGGGTACTCTGGAACTCCTCGTGTGGGAGCCAACCACGGGCTCCAAGCAGCGCGTGCCGGTGCCCGCGGCGTTCGGAAGCAGGACCGACTACCCGATGGTGGCTGTGTTGTGCGCCGCGGAGGGGTGTGACCATCGCGACTGTCTCGGGGGTCCTTTCCGCGTCGTCTTCTCCTTCTCAGACGACCCCGAGGATTTTGACCCAGAGGAGGAGGAGGAGGAGGAGCAAAGTTTTGGATTTCGTCCGAGAAAACCAAAATTCCAGCGATTTTCGGCCATCTCGTTAGGGCCCGGTAATAGGGTGTAACGGCCCAAAAAATTCGGCCACTTTTAAACTCACAGCCCAGCCCATGGTCTACTACAGCCCACACAAACCCACGAATTCATCTCCTCCTAACCCTAAAATTCACTTTTCCCGTCTCCATTCGACTGAGCGGCGGCTGTGGGCAACGAAACCCTAGCGAGTGAGGCGGGGGCGCGGTGCAGCGCCGCCTCCTCCCATCCACCTTGTCTCCCTCCCTCCCAATCTCCTCTCTCCCAGTCTCTTTCCCGTCCATGGACGGTGGTGGCAGCGCCATGGAGCACTGCCGCACAACTTCGATGTCGGGGCAGGTGGGCTCGGGCGTTGAACGGATCCACGGGAGCAGCAGCATGCGGCGCATCCAGTCGGGCTTGGGCAGTGCCCAGGCGCCGGACGCACGCGCTGGTTTCCGGCAAGCTGGACATGGTACTGACGTACTGTAACTATGTTCCTCTAATCTTGTACATGCACGTATGCTGGCTCATCTTGCAAGATCTGTAGCTAGCTTTTCATATGTGAAGATCTGTAGCCAGGTTCAGCATGCACACTTGCTTGATACAGGAGCACAATTGTGCATGATAGCTCACCTTGCCATGATCTGTAGTTAGCTGTACGTGCAAGTGTTGATGATAGCACACGATAGGCAAGTATGGATGATAGCACACCTAGGAAGGATCTTTACTAGCTTGTTCAGTAGCATTGTTTCTAATATCTTGTACTATCTCCCTTGATTTATTCATGCTGTCGTCAACCCTGCAACATTCACTGGTAGAAAAAGAGGCTTCCGTCCAGCCCCATTAGTCGCGAAACTGTAGGAACCGCGACTAATGAAGTCTTTAGTCGCGGTTCGGCAGACGAACCGCGACCAAATGCCTGGGCCCAGGGCGCTCGGTGTCCAGCTGGTGCACGTGAGGGGCTTTAGTCGCGGTTGGCCAGGCCAACCGCGACTAAAGGTGCCCAAAGGCCTTTAGTCGCGGTTGGCCAGGCCAACCGCGACTAAAGCTCCTCCCCTATATATACCAGTTCAGCACACTCACTTAGCCATTTGGTGCCACTTCTCTTCGCAAGCTTCACAAGGGGGTGTAGGTTTGCTTTTGGTTCCTCTTATGCACACAAGGTGTTTGATGAAATGCCCCAAGAGCGTGAAACAAACATGATATGAAGTGTTGGAGCCACACTTGAGGTTTCTCATTTATTTTTTCCTCCTCGATCGCGGTTAGCAACTTGAACCTTTCATGCATGTGTGTCATTGATAAAATATGCATGTGTGTTGTTCATTGTTTAATTTCTATTGTTTATAGCTAGTTAGTTTAACAAATGCATGATGGTTAATTATATATTTTATATTATAATAATGCAGATGAATCGGCAATGGATGTACGGTAACCGACTCTCCCGCGAGTTCACTACGGGTTTGAAAGATTTCCTCGTAGTGGCTAATGCGAACAAGCAGAAGGGTTTTGTTATCTGTCCATGTGTTGACTGTAAGAATCAGAAGGGTTACTCTTCCTCAAGAGAAGTTCACCTGCACCTGCTTCGGCACGGTTTCATGCCAAGCTATAATTGTTGGACCAAGCATGGAGAAAGAGGGGTTATAATGGAAGAAGATGAAGAAGGGGATGATTTCATCGATGAAAGCTATCTTGCTCATTTCGGTGATACTTTCATGGAGGATGCTGAAGGTGAAGGGGAAGGTGAAGGTGAAGAAGAGGCACGTGATGAGACCGTTGATGATCTTGGTCGGACCATTGCTGATGCACGGAGACGCTGCGAAACTGAAAAGGAGAGGGAGAATTTGGATCGCATGTTAGAGGATCACAGAAAGTCGTTGTACCCCGGATGCGATGATGGTCTGAAAAAGCTGGGCTGCACACTGGATTTGCTGAAATGGAAGGCACAGGCAGGTGTAGCTGACTCGGCATTTGAAAACTTGCTGAATATGTTGAAGAATATGTTTCCAAAGAATAACGAGTTGCCCGCCAGTACGTACGAAGCAAAGAAGGTTGTCTGCCTTCTAGGTTTAGAGGTTCTGAAGATACATGCATGCATCAACGACTGCATCCTCTACCGCGGTGAATACGAGAATTTGAATGAATGCCCGGTATGCACTGCATTGCGTTATAAGATCAGAGGCGATGACCCTGGTGACGATGTTGAGGGCGAGAAACCCAGGAAGAGGGTTCCCGCCAAGGTGATGTGGTATGCTCCTATAATACCACGGTTGAAACGTCTGTTCAGGAACAAAGAGCATGCCAAGTTGTTGCGATGGCACAAAGAGGACCGTAAGTCGGACGAGGAGTTGAGACACACCGCAGATGGAACGCAATGGAGAAAGATCGACAGAGAGTTCAAAGATTTTGCAGCTGACGCAAGGAACATAAGATTTGGTCTAAGTACAGATGGCATGAATCCTTTTGGCGAGCAGAGCTCCAGCCATAGCACCTGGCCCGTGACTCTATGCATCTACAACCTTCCTCCTTGGTTGTGCATGAAGCGAAAGTTCATTATGATGCCAGTGCTCATCCAAGGTCCGAAGCAACCCGGCAACGACATCGATGTGTACCTAAGGCCATTAGTTGATGAACTTTTACAGCTGTGGGGCAGACCTGGTGTCCGTGTGTGGGATGAGCACAAACAAGAGGAATTTGACCTACGAGCATTGCTTTTCGTAACCATCAACGATTGGCCTGCTCTTAGTAACCTTTCGAGACTGTCAAATAAGGGATACAATGCATGCACGCACTGCTTACATGAGACTGAAAGTGTACATTTGCCAAATTGTAAGAAGAACGTGTACCTTGGGCATCGTCGATTTCTTCAGAAAATTCATCCAGTAAGAAAGAAAGGCAAGCATTACAACGGCAAGGCAGATCACCGGCCGAAGCCTGCGGAACGCACTGGTGCTGAGGTATTTGATATGGTCAAGGATTTGAAAGTCATCTTTGGAAAGGGTCCTGGCGGACAATCAGTTCCGAAGGGAGCTGACGGGAACGCAGCCATGTGGAAGAAGAAATCTATATTCTGGGAGCTAGAATATTGGAAAGTCCTAGAAGTCCGCTCTGCAATCGACGTGATGCACGTTACGAAGAATATTTGTGTGAACCTCCTAAGCTTTTTGGGCGTGTATGGGAAGACAAATGATACAAAGGAAGCACGGCAGGACCAGCAACGTTTGAAAGACCCTGATGACCGGCATCCGGAATGGTTTCAAGGTCGTGCCAGCTACGCTCTGACCAAAGAAGAGAAGGTCATCTTTTTTGAATGCCTGAGCAGTATGAAGGTCCCGTCTGGATTCTCGTCCAATATAAAGGGAATAATAAACATGGCGGAGAAAAAGTTCCAAAACCTGAAGTCTCACGACTGCCACGTGATTATGACGCAATTGCTTCCGATTGCTTTGAGGGAGCTCCTGCCGGAAAATGTTCGAGTAGCCATTGTGAAGCTATGTGCATTCCTCAATGCAATCTCTCAGAAGGTAATCAATCCAGAAGTTCTACCACGGTTACAGAACGATGTGATCCAATGTCTTGTCAGTTTCGAGTTGGTGTTCCCGCCATCCTTCTTCAATATTATGACGCACCTCCTGGTTCACCTAGTCGAAGAGATTTTCATTCTCGGTCCTGTATTTCTACACAATATGTTCCCCTTCGAGAGGTTCATGGGAGTATTAAAGAAATATGTTCGTAACCGTGCTAGGCCAGAAGGAAGCATCGCCAAGGGCTATGGAAATGAGGAGGTAATTGAGTTTTGTGTTGACTTTGTTCCTGACCTTAAGCCGATTGGTCTTCCTCGATCGCGGCACGAGGGGAGACTAAGTGGAAAAGGCACGATCGGAAGGAAATCAACGATATGTATGGACGGCCATTCTCTGACTGAAGCACACCACACTGTACTGACCAATTCCAGCTTGGTGGCTCCGTACTTTGAGAAACACAAGAATATTTTACGCTCGGACAACCCGGGGAAGCCTGAATCCTGGATTAGGAAGGCCCACATGGAGACTTTCGACAGTTGGTTGAGAAAACATTTAATGAATGACAATGATGTTGTAGATCAGCTGTACATGTTGGCCAAGACACCATCTTCGACTATAACGACTTTCCAAGGGTACGAGATAAATGGGAATACATTTTACACGATCGCCCAAGATAAAAAGAGCACCAACCAAAACAGTGGTGTCCGCTTTGATGCAGCAACCGAGAATGGGCAAAAGGTCACATATTATGGTTACATAGAGGAGATATGGGAACTTGATATGGACCCTCCTTTAAGGTCCCTTTGTTCCGGTGCAAATGGTTCAAGCTAACAGGAGGTGGGGTAAAGGTGGACCAGCAATACGGAATGACAATGGTGGATTTCAATAATCTTGGTTACCTTGACGAACCATTCGTCCTAGCGAAAGATGTCGCTCAGGTTTTCTATGTGAAGGACATGAGTAGCAAACCGAGGAAACGGAAAGATAAGAAAACGATCAGTACATCATGCGATGATCCAAAGCGCCACATTGTTCTTTCAGGGAAAAGAAACATCGTGGGAGTGGAGGACAAGACAGACATGTCAGAAGATTATAATATGTTTGCTGAAATTCCGCCCTTCAAAGTGAACACCGACCCAAGCATTAAGTTAAATGATGAGGATGCTCCATGGATACGGCACAATCGTAAGCAAGCAGGGACACAAGGGAAGAAATGATGTGTAATAATTTATTACCCGTGATGTGTTTGGTGTCCATTTTCGAATATTTCGAGATACCATTGATGATACATGAAATTTGGAGTGATTTAGTCATACTCCTGCCTAGGCGTATAATATGAAATTTGGAATATTTAAGATTTTGAATTGAATTAGTTTTATTTTTCTGAATTTTTTGGTATATTATTTGTATTTTTAACATTTTGAATTGAATTAGTTTTATTTTTCTTAATTTTTTGATATAATATTTGTGTTTTTAACATATTGAATTGAATTAGTTTTATTTTTCTGAATTTTTTGATATATTATTTGTATTTCTAAGATTTTGAAAAAGAAAAAGTATTTTAAAAATACTTTTAGTCGCGGTTGGCCTGGCCAACCGCGACTAAAGGTCGTTCCGCGCGGGAACGCAAAAACCCGCCAAAAATACCTTTAGTCGCGGTTGGCCTGGCCAACCGCGACTAAAGGTTACCCTTTAGTCGCGGGTCGCCTCCCCAACCGCGACTAAAGGGGGGGGGGTTATAAATACAAGGCCCGAACCTTCGCCTCCATTTCTCGTCTTCTCCGACTGCCGCGCCGAAGGCCTGCCGCCGTCGCCCTCGCCCTCGACGCCGCCCGCCGTCGCCCTCGCCCTCGACGCCGCCCGCCGTCGCCCTCGACGCCGCCCGCCCTCGCCCTCGACGCCGCCCGCCGTCGCCCTCGCCCTCGACGCCGCCCGCCCTCGCCCTCGACGCCGCCCGCCGTCGCCCTCGACGCCGCCCGCCGCCGCCCGCCGTCGCCCTCGACGCCGCCTGCCCTCGCCCTCGACGCCGCCCGCCGTCGCCCTCGCCCTCGACGCCGCCCGCCGCCACCCGCTGCTCAACGTATATACACATGAACACACTGCTGGGTGCACTTCCGTGTACCCATAGCAGTTTCTGTATTTAATAATTTGAATTAAATTAAATCAGGATATTAGAAAATGAACCAAAACTTTAAAAATTAATAGAAAATAAACCGTAACTCGGATGGGAAAACTCTGTACATGAAAGTTGCTCAGAATGACGAGACGAATCCGGATACGCAGCCCGTTCGTCCATCACGCATCCCTAGCATAGCGAACACGCAACTTTCCCCCTCCGACCCATCTGTCTGAAAACGCGAAACACCGGGAATACTTTCCCGGATGTTTCCCCCCTTCACCGGTACCACCTCGTACCGCGTTATGGTACCGCCACCGCCACCGCCACCGCCCCCCTTCTTCACTTAATTAATTTGTTTTTACTACATGTTTTCAGGACTGACATAATGGCGGACGATAGAGCTGACCCGATTATGGACAACTATGATCCGGACGGTGAAGCACATATGTTCGGCATCATAAACGGCGATATTCTATATGTGCCGACCGGACAAGAAGAAGATGATATCTCTTCTTATCTGAACCTTGACGGTGAAGATGAAGGGCGCCGTCAGCAAGATGATGCCGAACAAACGTCGATAAACGACGATCTTCAAATGGAAGTAGCAACCACCTCCGGCGCCGAGGTATATATATACATTGAGCCTCTGGTGATACAAACTAACTGATTTGAATAAATATGTGTGT
Source organism: Triticum timopheevii (assembly GCA_963921465.1). Lineage (NCBI taxonomy): Eukaryota > Viridiplantae > Streptophyta > Magnoliopsida > Poales > Poaceae > Triticum > Triticum timopheevii. Next base: position 600,907,779 of record OY997267.1, read on the forward strand.
ACTAACGTGCGCGACTCTCTTTCTTATTTTAGCCCTCGGCCGGATCGTCGAAACAATCGAGTACGTCGTCAAAGCGTGGCGCAACCAAGACGATGAAACAAGGAGAAACATGCACCATCGAGGTTGTCGACAGTGCAACCGGCAGGCCGCTGGAGCCCCGCAAGAACGCCACCAAGTTTGTCAACCAATGCGGAGCCGTTGTTAGAGACAACGTCTCGATCACCGTCCAGGAGTGGAATAAGCCAAAGAAGGCACGAATTGCTGGTTTCACTTTTGTCGATAAGAGAACAAAAAAAGATTGCTTCAAGAAGCTTATGGAACATTTCGTTCTACCTCCGGAATACAACAAATTCGATGAGGAGGGTAACAAGATTGAGGAAAACAAGGAGAGGAGGAGGCTAGTCAAACAGTTCGCTCTTCATAAGATGGCCGACGCATTCCGGAAATTCAAGCAAAATCTAGCCCGTGACTTTGTCAAGCAGAACAAGACTCCGGATTTCAAAGGACAATATGAGAAACTGAAACATGATTGGCCAGAATTTGTGAAGCAAAAGAAATCGGAGCAGTTCATTCAAATATCGAAAAAAAATAAGGAAAATGCGGCTAAGAAGGAGTACAATCATATTATGGGGCCAGGAGGGTATCGCCTTTGGGTGCCTAGGTTGGAGAAGATGGAGAACGAGCTGAGGGCGCGAGGAATCCGTCCAGGTACGGAGGGATGGGACCCAAGGGCCAAAAGCTGGTGGTACGGGCATGGGGGAACGCTGAACCCGGAGACAGGGGAGTGTGTTTACCGGGGCAAAATAATTAAACCCACCCAAGCCCTTATTGACGCAATGAGGGATGCTCAAGAGGGGAAGATCAAGTTCAACAGAGAGAACGACGCGCTGACAAAAGCCCTCGGGAATCCTGAACACGGAGGACGTGTACGAGGCATGGGGCACATTCCGTGGAAAATAGGGTTCCCCCAGAACGATGACCCGTACGGTTACAGAAGCCGTAAGAGAAAGATGGATCGGGAAGCAGATGTTGTGGCGCGGTTGGCATCGGAAATGGATGTGATGAAGAAAACCGTGAGTGTACTAGTAGCCGAAAGAGATGCAGCTCGGGCGCAGCATGAAGATCATCCAGCGGATCTCGGAAGCCAGCAGCGGAGAAGCAGCGTGGCTTCCACGGAGGCCCCACCGGCTGGTGCAGATGCACCGACGATCGAAATTACTGCACCGGAGCCTCTGGTGGTCGAAATTACTGCACCGGAGCCTCCTCGCTACCCCGTGGACGATATAAAGGAGATGAAAGAATGTCATCTGTATTATCCTATCGGGAACATGTCCATGAAGGTAGCCATCGGCAGTGCTTTACCATGTTTACCTGGAGCACTCCACCACAACAACCCCATTCAAGATGGCTATGCTCGTGTCACGGTGGAGGACATAGTCCAAGGGTTTGAGGACCTGGAGATTGACATTGCTACACCTGAAGGGGAGAAAAGACTTGGAGATGTCAAGCGCCATTTCATTCTATGGCAAAAGAAGTTTATCAAGTTTCCAGGCGAGGCGCCAAGGACAACAAGTCCACCCCCCTACGGTGGTGGTGGTGGCGGTGGTGGTGATGGTGGTGGTGGTGGCGGTTCACCTACACCTCTATCACGTCAGCCGACGCCCCCCAGTCCACAACGTCCGGCGGGTGATCAGACGCCGCCCCCCAGTCCTCGTCCGGCGGGTGATCAGACGCCGCCCCCCAATCCACCTCCGGCAAAGAAGCAGAAGCAGTCCTGGATTATTAACCCGGACCCTTATGTACCTAAGACCACAAAGGTACCGGAGCCATCACTGAAGCCTCTCCCCACAAGGCCTTGGGAACGTAGTGCCGAGGAAACTGCCGCGGCCGCGGCTGCTGATCATGACAAATGGAAGGCGGACTGCAAGAAGAAAAGAGAGCCCGAGCCCAAGCCAGTATTTTCTGATGAGCAAAAGAAGTGGGCTAAGTCATTTTTGAGCACACCGTCCCAAGCCGCGAAGAATCTGCCTGACGACTATGCACGTGAACTTCGTAGGCAGGCACTCATGTTGAAGGAGAAGAAAGAGCGGGCGGAGAACCAGGAGAACAAAGCCTTAGAGGAGGCCGAGAAAACGGAATTAGAAAGTAAAAAAAGCGGGAAACGAGTTGCCCAGCTCGGGGAACAAAGTAAACAATCGATTGCCCCGCTTATAGTGAAAGCCGCCGGTCCGGATGACCCCGATATCATAGCAGCTGCGGCAGCACATGGATTGACTGTAACGAGTGCCAGAGAACAAGCGGCCAACTTAGGTATTACTCTTCGTGAACTGTTAGGCCTTGATGAGGCGCCAGTGAAGGAGGTAGTAATTACATATGTGAAGAATGGGCCTCTCGTCGAGCCTGCGCAGGAAAAGGATCTACCTCCACAAATGAAAGGTCTGCTGAAATGGTACAAGGGTTACATAAAAAATAAAAACGCCAAAGAATATATTTATGCGGAAGTTAGATATGAGCATCACTTCAAACATTACTATGTACAAATTCATCTGAGTGAATTGTTCCAGCTTTTCAATCTGCGCGAGCTCGACAAATCTATCATCAGTTGCTACGTTCTGTAAGTGATTTATTTCTACCCCATCTCGTTCATATTGCCTGCACTATATATATGTCCTAACTATATTGTTGTGTCCGCTATTATACATGCAGAATGAAGATTAAGGAATGCAGAGTAAGGAACATCCATGATGTTGGGTTCATTGACCCACACATCGTTAATGGATATGTGTTGGAGCATCACCCCGCCGACATGGAGGCAGACCTGTGGCAGTTTCTTACAAAGCAGGAACTCAAAAGTGATATTCTATTTCCTTACCATTTTGGGTGAGTGTTTCTGTCTTGAGCACATTCTCTTTTGTTTACTCCATGCATGGTATGTGGCCGGCTAATCGATGAGTTATGCATGACGTACTGTGCATGTATCGTGTCCGCAGGTTTCACTGGATTCTGCTAGTAATTAAAGTTGACACCTCAGAATGTCTCGTCCACGACTCTCTGAATATGGATCCAAAGCTTTGGGGCGGCATGAGAAGAATGCTGCAGAAGTAATTATTTTCATTCATTTGCGCTCTATATCGATCGGCCTATTTCGTTCATTTCCTAATATCAAGTAACTAATAACTCTCTTGTTCATTTAATTTTCTTTGCCTCGTAGGGTTTGGAGACGGTTCGTAGATACAAAGGTCGGTGAATTCAAAAAAGAGCTAGAATTCAAAAGGTCAAAGGCTAAGAATGCTGAGGATATTCAGCCAGCGGGGACCAATCTATGTGGATACTATGTCTGTGAGATGATCCGGAGATACACCTCTGAGCGGGTTCCGAGTGATACCAATGCTCAAAGGAATAACCTCCGGATGATGCTTAGTCCAGAAGCTCGCTTCCGACCACTTCAAGAGGAACTAGCTGGATGGTTCAGCAGGGAAGTCCTCCATTCTAAAGGAGAACACCATTACGAGGACGTAGAACTTTATATGCATTAAATTATGTATGGAAACTTGTTCAAAATTGTATATGGTCATCCGATGATATTGAATATATATTGTATATTCCTCTTGAATTCTTTTTGGTTCTAATTTCAAATTTGTTTGAAATTGTGCATTCATATGCATGTATGTAGTACCGTAGAATATGTGAAACTCCTTCAAAATTAAAATAAAGCACAAAAGAAATAAAACAATACAAATTAAACAGAAAACAGGTTTAGGGGGGGGGGGGCTAAAACCCTAAACCTGTGGCGGCCTTTAGTCGCGGTTGGCCAGAAGAACCGCGACTAAAGGTCCTCCGCCCCGACGGCCGCCTGGCGCCCACGTGGACTGGCCTTTAGTCGCGGTTCTTAAGAAACCGCGACTAAAGTGGGGGTCCTTTAGTCGCACCTATTTGGTCGCGGTTGCGCAACCGCGACTAATGGCAGTTGCGAACCGCGACCAAAGGCCCTTTTTCCACTAGTGATTACTTGATGAAGAAAAAAATCCCAATAAAATTTCAACAGCATTAACTGGTCCATAAATCCACAGTTTTTGTGTATTGTATCAAGGTTCTCTTTCTGTGATTCACTCTTTGTTCAAGTGCTGACATACATGAGGACGAAAACAACGTGTACAAACATTTATCTCTGCAAAACACAGCAAGCCCTTTTACCATCAGTGGTAAATTTACAAATGCTGATCCAGATTCTGAACTTGCTAGATAATGCCATCTTCCACACATGATAATAAGTTGTACTACCATGTCCACAAGTTTCTCTAATTTATTCGGGTGGTTTCCTCAAAGATAGAAAAGGCTGGGGCACCATGGATACCGGATCCAGATAGAGGGTAAAATCACTGCTGGATCTCAGAACCCTCTTTAGAGTCGGTATTCTCAGGTGGCAGCAATTAACCAACAAAAAAAGGAGTCGTGGTAGTATCATTGTGCAGAATGCCAACCATCCATATGAATGCTATTTGTACAAGTTTCTAGTGTACATCATCGTTGTGGCACCCATTGCATCATCACCGAATCCACATGCTTCAAAAAATGGCCTGCAAATAGTACCGAAAGATGTGTAAACATCATCATATCCTGTCATAAGATTCTATTGCAAGAAGATTGCTTCATATGTTCTCAACTTTGGTTGCATGCCATTGTTAAAATAGATTGCCATTTTTGGCAAATAAAGTTGATCTTTATCGCATGCTTGCTTCTCATGCTTGAATTTATAGGTGATGGAAATGCACCCTATGTTAGTAGGGTGAGCATCGATGAAGCCAGAAGGAGGGAAAATGTCAACCCCGACAATTAAGATAACATTCTGATGGGGAATGGTTCAGCTCCAAGAGAGACAGCTTGGAAAGGTCAATACCATGATCTGCATTTTCTTAATTTGCTCTACTTTTTGTATGGATATTGTGATACTTTTAGAGAGGAAACATTTAAATAAAAAATGTATTAATTATGTTTAAAGTTAAAATGGTTCTAATTCTGTTTGTTAGCTTTTACTTGATTTTGTTATGCATTAAAAGTAAAAAATGTGGCAATTCCCCTTTTTCTGCCTTATTATCTTTTTACTTGATGTTATTATGCATTTAAAGTTTGAATGTTGTTTATTCTGTTGTAAAAATTATGCTAATCCTTGTTACTGTCCTGGTTCATTCTTTTTATTCCTTCCTCAATATTTAGAGTAAAGGTTGCTGTCTAATAAGCATTGTTTTATACATAGCGACTTTATCCATTTTATTCTTTGTACTTTGTTGTCATTGACTGGTTTTGTTTTCACATTTTGAAGATACGTGCTAAAGAAGAACAAGACCCGGTGAGAGAGAATGATAAGCAGAAGGAAATTGATGCATGTGCAACGATGATGGATACAACCATGTTTGATGCAACAAATCCTATGATGGAATGGTTGAATGAGGATGAGGAGCATGCAATCTTGGATGGAATTGATGCTGCTAGCGCCATGTTTGAGAAAATACGTTTGCTTAACTCAAGTAGGAAAGTGTCTCGTCTTGCAAGGAAGGACAATGGCAGGAAAAGAAAGAGGTAGAGGAAGAAGAGGATGACTACCATGATAGTGAGGATGATGATGAAGGAAATGAGGAGCTGGACCTGGATGATGATAGCCATGATGATGGTGCAAGTCAATCTGATGGAGGAGATTCGCCAATGCAAGTTGAAAAGGATTTAGCAAGCCAAGTTGGAAACAATGTTGAGGTAACAAGTGATGGTAGTTTGGTGAACCGTAGATCTGAACGGGTTAGGCAAGCCAAGAAGGTCAAGGAGGTCATCAGCCTTTACAATTGACAAGTAAGTTCCTTGTGATGACATCAATAATTTCCCATTTATGCACTTTCTTATATTTTGTCATAAACATGTGGTGTTTGCTTTAGTCCATATGATTTTACATGTTGTTTCAATTGGGGTTGCCATCTATTAACTATTTTTTCTGCCATCTACTTGATGTTTATATAATTCACAATGCGTTAGTCCATATGATTCTATATGGTGTTTCAATTGGGGCTGCCATCTATGAGTTATTGCTGCCATCTACTTGTAATGTTTATATAATTCACAATGGTTTAGTCCATCTGAATTTATATGTTGTTTTAATTTGGGCTGTCATCTATGAGTTGTTTCTGCCATCTACTTGTAATATTTATATAATTCACATTGTTTCTGCCCATATGATTTTATATGTTGTTCCAATTGCGGTTGCCATCATTGAGTTGTTGTTTTTGCCATCTACTTGTAATGTTTATATAATTCACAATGCTTTAATTGCAAGGTTAAGTGGCATGGGAGAAAAAGAGCTTTTGGTTTGATGAAGACTAACGGGTGGATGAACAGGAAGTCCGAAGTGAAGGTCTCTGTTCGATTCATTACTTTTGGTGCAAGACTGAAGAGTTGAAGAACAGGAAGTCTGAATTGAACTTTCTGTTTGTATTTTGGGGTCGGCATAATTGAACTTTGAATGCCGTGTTAAATTCATCGTGGACTGTAATTCTGAACCGTTATGGGTGTTCGTTTCGACTCTTGGTAGAACTATTAAGTCACATGTTAATCTGGACTATCAAGTCGCATGTTAATCTGAACTATCAAGTCACATGTTAATATGGACTATCATGTTGCTTTTCTAATGGTTGTTGCTCTCCGAATTGATCCACTATGCTATTGTCTGAATGGTTGCAACTGGTGGAGTGTTGATGTTCAGTCTGATATGTAGTGATTTGATGAATAGATTCAACTGTTTGATTTTTACATGCATATTTTGCTAAAAGTTCCGAATACTCATTTGTTGTTCTGTTGTATTTCAAAATTTTAGGCAAATTTCGCTCATTTTTTGTTCAGTTTTCGTCCCAAAATTCACATTTTGTTTTACGATTTTCGTTCGAGATTTTCCGAAAAATCCGAATTTCGCCCATTTCGTCCAGGACCAGTAAAAATCAAAAAATGAAATCCGAAATTTTGAGGAGGAGTGGGTTAGGTCGCTGACCGTATACTCGTCCGAGACTGGCACCTGGGGAGAGCTGACCTCGGTGCACAGCAAGTTCCAAATTAACTACCAACAATATTCCAGCCTGCTCGTTGGCAGCTCTTTGCTCTACTTCAGGGGCATGCCCGAATATACGTCAATCATGGAGTATGACATGGCAAGGCACACTTTGACCGTGTTCGAGCCACCAGGCGACTGCTCTGAAGTCGGATGTACCCTCATGCCGGCGGAGGATGGTGGATTGGGAGTTATCGAAGGCTTGTTCGATCAGCATGTCAAATTGTGGACAAGGGAGGCGGGTGACGGGACTGATGCACGATGGGTGCTGAGCCGGGAAATCTGCTTGGACAATTTGCTCCCAATTAGGAGTGCTCCTAGTGACGCGCGCCGTGGAGTGGCGCGAGTGGTGAGGTTTGTTGAGGGAGCAGATGTCATTCTCGTTAGCACGGATGCTGACCTGTTCACAGTTGAGCTACAATCAGAGCATGCGAGGAAGGTCTGCAATTACGGTGGCTTCGATGATTTGATTCCAGTTGTCGGTTTCTACACTCCTGTGCCCAGAGGTGAGCACCAGAATCTTCTGGCATTGAAGCCTGATAAGGAAGCAGGCGGTGAGGAGGAGAAAGCGGTAGATCAGGCGCAGCTGCTGTTCGACAAGGGGTCCAATGCAATCAAGGAGGGGGGCTTTGTCAACACCTTCGAAAGCATCAGCCATTGCCACAATATGAGGTGAGGGTTCTACTCCAAAACGCTTCACCTATTCCGTGCCACTCAACATTTGTATAGATGGCATTGTCAAAGGAAACTTCTCTTTATTTTGGTACTTGTTTAGAGCGGTATTAGATGTTCTACGAGGAGGAGGTTGCCAAGCGGTATTTATCTTCATTTTTTGTTTGGTGGCGAGCATGACCGAATGTGTTGGCGTTTCAGAGGTTCAGTGAGACGAATTAGCGTTAGTGTGGCATCTTTTGTGATGATTAGTGTGATGTGATGAGCTCATGAGCATTCAATCAAAGTGCAATTATTGGAGTGATAGATGTTACCATACTCCCTCTATCCGGAAATAACTGTCGCTCAAACGGATGTATGTTTGAGCGACAATTAATATGGTACAGAGGAAGTATTTGAGAAGAGTTCTATGCCTCTGGCTAGTTGTAAATATCGAATCGACGTACCGTTTATTGGTATGGTACCTCATAATTGTACTTCATAATATGTGCAAACACTAGCTAGGTGTTAGAAACCGAACTCAACAGAACATAGTAGCACCTAGCGTCATTAAAACAGGCGATGGTATAATTGTAGCAGGGCTACACAACTTTCATGGCCTTATGTTATTTATAACCTTGACAGTTATAAACTGAAAATTTACCCCTTTGTTTTCATCTAGGGTTCCTTGTTATGGAGAAGGTGCTCTGGAGGGTGCTAGTATGCTCAACAAACATGGATGTGCCTTGCTAATGAAAGATTCTTCGGGTGATATTCCCAAGAGTGCACCAAATGAAGAATCCATGAAGGGTACAACCAGCAAAGATGATGCCGGGAACTCGGTAACCTCTGAATCTGATAGCAATGTTGAGGGTGCTCCAGCTTCAGAGAAAGGTGAGTCTGAATAATGTACCGTATCTCATTGTTCCTTCCTTGAGACCATTGTCGGTGCCAGGGCTGCACCATTGTGTGGTGAAATGCCTGCTTGATTTCCCTGAGTTTGCATTGTTCTCTAGGCATTGTATGGCATATGGAATGATTGCTCAAAGATGTTGCTGAATTAATTGAACCCACAATTTTAACATGGCATTGCGATCCCCCCTATTCTATACAGTCATATAACCCACATAAAACAATGGTCATGTACTCCTGCATGTGCAAAGTAATATTCTTGTTTGGGATTTGCAACTGAATATAAATTATCTCTTGAATTTACACCATCATTTTGTAAGGGACCATTTAACTTCTACTACTAGTTGTTACTCAATTCTGTAGTATAGATAGTAGATGGCATCTAAAAAGCACGGACACGGGGACGAAAAGACGGGGATACGCATACGGGGATACGGGATACGGCATCTTCCAAAAACAGCCATTCGGGGATACGGCGAGTATATATAAAATAAAATAAAATGCCCTGTAATATAGTCAGAAAATCCCATTTGGTGTCTCTTTATCAAGTGCTTGATTGATCCTCATCCCCCATGTCATGTTGTCATTGCAAGCTGCATCCATCTTGCAGAATACATCAAACACAAACAGTAAAGAAGATTAGAAGACAAGACATAATTGGAAGACAATACAAGCATGAGCAGCAGCAGCAGCAGCACCGACATAAGCGGCGGCACAAGCAAGCAGCAAGCCAGCAAGCAGCATCCAGCAGAGCAAATCTGAAGAATAAAAGAGGAAGAGGTTGAGAAAAGAGGAGAGGGGAGAGGCTGCTGGGTTACCTGCGAGGCTGGGGGTAGCGCCAGCACCCAGCGGTCAGCGGCGGCGAGGAATCCAGGCGGTTGACGGTGCGTTCCAGTGCGACCTGGGAGGCTGGGAGGGAGTACGGGAGTACCTCGTCCTTAAGACGGGAGCGCGCGGGAGTTCCTGCAAAATAGGATAGGTATGGGTTTGGGCTGAGGCTGTTTTCGGCCAGGCCGTGTCCCAAACGTATCCCGCACGTGTCCCGGTCCCTGCATTTTTTCTTTTCTTTTTAAAAATATCAAAATTCGGGGTATACTGCAAAATTCGAGTATCCCGGCGTATACCCATATCCCGCCGTATCAGAACGGCAGTTCGGCATTTCCAGGCGTGTCCGTGCTTTGTAGGATGTTATTGTAGAAATCAATATGCTTTTGGTTTTATAGTGTTCTTGTTTTAATGGTTAGATCATATTTTCAAACGTGTATGCCATATATCATCTAGTTGTCTTATAAATTTATATAGACCTGTTTAATTATTTTTATCTTTCTTACCAATGAATTATAGATATGGAACTATTGAGCATCAGCTTGGGGGCTTAATTTTCTTTCTTTCTTGCAGTTAACTGTCTAAATCGTGTACTTGTATCGGGTAGGTTTTGCTGCATAAAAGTGACCTTTTTTAGCTATCATGTACAACAAATTTACGCAGTAAAGTGAATATCCAATGGTTATCAGTGTTAGGAAGGTAACTTGTGTATTCCATCATAAAAGTGAGATGATACAGACTGCCAATCGTTGCTACGGGCGTGCATGAGTATCATCTGTGGAGACACTTCCTTTGATCGTGTTATCTAGCAAACTGCCAAATGCCAACTGAAGATTGAACTGTCTATCAGACTGCTGTCTGCAAGTTAAAATTACCTCCTTCGCTTGTTCTTCAGGTTTGGAAGAGAGGATATTAAAACAACAGCGAGAGGATGGGGAGAGGAAGCCTCAGCACAAAGCAAAGAAGGATGCAAAGAAGGTAAAGTGCAACCATTTGTGTATATCATTGCCTGCTTTTACAATCAGTTTTCCATTCAACATGGGACTTGCTGTCAAAAGTCCAGTGGGCTGTTGAAAATCGGTAGAATTCATAATGACTGGATATAAACTGGTTCGAGAAACAGCAGGAGATTCTGGAGTCGAAGTAAATGCTCTTTCAGGTGGTATCTTTTGGTCGGCGTGTGGCTGCCGAAGATATGGTCGTGGGCTCGTCGCTATATGCACCTTGATCCGAAGATAGCGAGCGCCAGACACAACTCTATGATGCAAAGCTGCGTGGGTGGAGATTTTGAAAAGAAAATGTATGTAACGCAAGGGTAGCGACCCGACTCTGTAATGAACAGGTTAACTCCGCGTGGGTGGTGATTATCTGAGAAGCATTCCATCTTTGAGAAATATGATAACTATCTGCCAGTTAAGGTACTCTGTTTCTCAAGACTCGGTTCTTCTACTCTTTCTGGTTCTATGTTTGAATTGTTTTCTAGGAAGGATTTCATTTCAGAGCAAGTAAATACTCCCTCCGTCCGGAAATACTTGTCATCAAAATAGATGAAAATGGATGTATCTACAACTAAAATACATTTAGATACATCCATTTCAATGACAAGTATTTCGGGACGGAGGGAGTAGCATAGGCATTGTAGCTAATTCTGAGATGCAGCGCAGGCCATCGGGTGAAGAATATGTTTCAAGGCAGGTAGTGTATTCTTATCCCCAAATAAACATCTGTTCCTGGCACATAGTAACAATTTAATTAGTTTCGTGAAAGGCAATTTTCCCTGTACACAACAACAGCGGTTTTTCCTGCAACAATTGAACAACATGTAGGTACTATGTCAGTTTGCTGGATGTCATCATTTTAATTTGTTTGGAAAGCATAGCTGCTATGTCAGTTTGCTGGGTGTCATCCTCAGCGAGGAGCTCTCCCCGGGCACTCACTACATGGGGTGGGGGTACCTCGTCTTCAAGCTCACTTTTTGGCTGCAGCTCCGCGGGGTACTGCCTGTGACCTTGGTGAGCAGGAGAAGGAGGACAGCGTGGTGCTTTGCTGCGGCGTGCGATGTCTGCGGCGGAGAGAAGAAGTAGAGGTGGCCCACAAAAATCGAACCAGGGAAATAAACCATAGCAAGCCCAGTTAGCACGGAGGCGTGGGCTCAAGCAGTCAGATCCCACTTGGCAGGAATGCGCCGAGCTGGTAGATGTGTGATGTGTCACACAGAGGAGCTCCATGGGTGCATGAAAATAAAATAGAAATCGCGGAGGATGCATTAAAATTTCCCCATGATGTTCAAAATCGTGTTAGAGATCCTCTAAGTTCATATGAATCGAGTTATTCCGTGGGGATCTCATATTATATGATCTCTACCAAACTATCCCTTTCCTCAAGAGGTCATCTACAAGGAGAGAACTCATATACAGATTATAAAGTCAGAACGGAATTTCCTTCAACTCAAAAAAAAAAAAGAATTTCGTTCCAAAATGTATGGCTCATTTGGAGGGGCCAGTGGGCCATTCGGGAGTCAGTATTTGTCTTCAAAACGACATATCATATTAGTTTTGCTGAAAACAACTGAGCTAGCTGCAGTGTGTCGTGGATCTCATCATCAGAAACATGGACCAGTAAGATTGTGGTGTGCGTACAGGACTATTTAAAGTGCCTCCTGTCTGTGTATATGGCATAGATCTACGGCTTTTCTGATGTTTCTACTTTTATAACGTTGCTCTCAAGATGGATATCAGTTTGGTTGTTTAGGAGTAGTAATTTTCACAAGTTTCATGTTGATCTGAATGGCGAATGCTTTCCCTTTTTGTTCTTGATCTTGATCACACGGTGAAATGGAAAATCACGTTATTTGACAATTTTAAGTGACGGAGAGGGATTCTTGAACTGCAAATTAAGGTATAGACAGGGGTGGAGCTAGGATTGGGCCACGACCCGGGCCCCAGGCCTGCTACAGTATGCTACAGGTGCCGCTACAGGGCTTAAATGCTACAGTACTGAAGGAAGTGTTTTGCACGCCCCAGGCCCAGGCCCCCCGGCCTGGGTCCTGCATCCGCCACTGGGTATAGAGGTAGTACATTCTTATCCGACTTCCGCATGCGGGACGAGATTTCCTTTTTTTACCTCCAATTTGTGTTATACACAGGGCGTTTAGGATGTGGAGTTTGCAAAGCTTCGCTGAGCGCAGAACCGCTTTTCTGTTAACTGGCACTTGATCATAAGCTTTTCAATACCATATTTCAAAAGAAGTTTGCAAAATGCTTCAGATCATAAGTTGATTGGACACCTCCCTGATAACCCGGACCACCGTCTGACAAACACCACACTAGCAAAAAATATAGCATTGCCAGACTCCCCGACACCAAAGAAGGGAGTAGGTTCATTGGTTAGAAGAGGGATAGATATATCCGAGCATCTCTGACACCGAGGGAACGATGAGACTCTACCAAACTAGTGCAACTTGCACTTCAGCGAGCTCCCAGTGCTCAAAGCTGCAATCCCTATGCTTGACAACTAAAATTGTCATTCTCGCGTCATTAAACTTGTCATAAAAAACGTTCGGAGTTACCATGTGTTTATGCCACATGTGTGGCACTTATCAGGGTCCTTCGTTGAAATATTGAGATGACACAGTTAATATAGGGGAAATGCTTATCTTTGCCCAGCTGATTTTAACCGGAATTAAGCCGCGTCCTACGCGCGCCACGCGTCACAGTGGGGCCGGGCACCGCTTCCCTTTCTTCCTTACCCTCCCGTGAGCGGAAGGGAACCACATATTTCTCGTGCGTTGACTCCTCTCTCTCCTTCTGCTCCTGATAAATATCGCCGGTAATTCTTCTCTCCTTCAAATCCGAAGAGAGGCTGAGAACCTGCACCGCAACGCAACATCCACGGCCAAGTTTGCGGGGGACGATTAGCGCTACGCCGGTGACGGTGCTGCAACGCAGCAATCCAACCATGACGCTCGCGTGGCGACGATGCTGCAATGCATCAACCATGGACCTGCTCGCCAGCGACGGTGCTGCAACGCAACAACCTTGGTTTTGCTCGCCGGGCGACGGCGACGGTGCCTCAACGCAGTAACCATGCGCTGCTCACCGGTGACGATGCTGCTACGTAGCAATCCATGGCGCTACTCATCGGTGCCGGTGCTGCAACGTAGCAAGCCAGCAACCATGGCGCTGCTTGCCGGCGACGGTGCTGCAACGCAACATTCCATGGCGCTGCTCGCCGGCGACAGGCCCGCTGCTTGCCGGAGATCTTTTTTTGGGCGAGGGTGCTTCAACGACACACCATGCGTGATGCTGCTCGCCGGCGACAACCTTTGATGCCGCGACCCGACGGATGGAAGTGATGATTAAAGAGAAATCGAGCGGCTCTAATTCATCCTTGTGGAGCAAATCGAACGGCTCGCAAGGCGGTTTAAAATGGGATAAAACCAGCCGCCTGATTTGTATCAGCGGCCTTAATAGAGTGCATGTTGATTTCTTCCTACTTAGAGAACAAATAAATATCTAGGCAGAATATAGAAAATCAACTTAAGTTAGCGAGAGTCGTGGGATGACAACGAATTTCCTCTGGGATTAGAAAAGGACCCAATCGAAAAAAAAGAGAAGGAAATCGAACAGTGGAAAAAGGAGCGGCCCGAGTCCAACCCTAGCTGCCGAGCCATTCTCCACTTTCTCCCGCACATATACACTCTCACCCAGACCTAGACCTAGGGTTGGCCACCATGGAAGCACCGCCGCCGCGCCGCCGCGACTCGCCGCCGGCGATCCCGGACGAGCTCATCGAAGAGATCCTCCTCCGCCTCCCGCCCGACGAACCCGCTTGCCTCCTCCGCGCATCCGTCGTCTGCAAGGACTGGGCCGGCATCGTCTGCCGCCCCGGATTCCGGCGCCGCCTCCACGAGCTCCACCGGGCACCCCCCGTGCTCGGCGTCCTCCACAACTGGGAATTCGATCCCATCCGCCGATTCATCTCCACCACCGCATCGTCCTTCTCCCTCTCCGCCCCGGACTGCCTCGACTGGCGGGCCCTCGACTGCCGCCACGGACGCGCCCTCTTCTTCCCCCAGGAATTTGGTGGTCTGGAACTACTCCTGTGGGAGCCAATCACGGGTGCCCAGCAGCGCATACCGCTGCCCGCCGAGTTCCTGAGCGACTGCCCGACCGCGGCCGTGTTCTGCGCGGCGGATGGGTGCGACCACCGCGACTGCCTCGGGGGTCCTTTCCGCGTGGTCTTCCTCTTCGCCGTCGTGGTAGACGAGGAGACGCACGTCACGTTGGCGTGCATATACTCGTCTGAGACTGGTGCTTGGGGCGAGCTGACCTCGGTTCACTGCAACATCGAGTTCTCCATGGAATTCACAGGAAGCTACAGCGTGCTCGTTGACAGATCTGTGCTCTACTTCATGTCCGACGGCAACGCGGATAGTGCGTCGGTCGTCGAGTATGACTTGGCAAGCCGCGAGCTGACTGTTTTCGGCCTACCAGACAAGTACTACGGCCATGCATATAGCCTCGTGCTGTTGGAGGACGGTGGAATCGGATTAATCCAATACTTGGATACGCGTCTCAAATTGTGGAGAAGAGAGACGAGTGCTGAAGCAGGGTGGGTGCTGAACCGGGTCATGTGCTTGAAAAGTTTCATCCCAATGCATGCTCTCTTGCATTCAGAATATAGAGTGCAAGTGCTGGGCTTTGCTGAGGAAGCAAATACCATTTTTGTTGACACAGTTGTTGGCCTCTTCACAATAGAGCTACAATCGGGGCATGTGAGGAAGGTGTACCGTGATACTGATCGAGGCTTCTGTAGTTTGATCCCAGTTGTCAGCTTCTACACTCCTGTACCCCAAGGCAAGCACCAGAATCTGCCGGCGTCGAAGCCTAGAGAGGAGGCCGGTGGTGAGGATGGGGGAGAAGAGGAAAAAACAGTGGATCAGGCACATCAATTGTTGAACAAGGGGTCCAGTGCTACCATGGAAGTTGACTTTATCAACACCTTCGAATACGTCAGTCATGACCTTGAGATCAGGTTAGGGCTCTACTCCTGAACTCACCACCTATTCCGACCCACGCTCAAACATTTGTATAGAATGGCATTGTCGAAAGAAACTTCTATCTAGTTCGGTACTCTTTACGGATCAGCTGGTAGTTTCCATGTGTCCTTAGTTGCTTTGGGCCTTCGAGTTTTGTAGTTTAGGAGATGTGTGTAGAACGGCATACATGGTATACAACGAGGCAGCTGCCAAGCGATGTTTATCTTTCTTTTGGTCGTCGCGAGCCCTGCTGTGCTGGAGTTTGTGCAGCTAATGAGTTGAGTTAGCATTACTGTTATTCAATAGCAATACTCTAGAGTTAGGACTTGCATCTTTTGTCAGGATATGTGTATTGCGCTGTGCATTTAATCAAAGTGCAATTATTGGAGTGACAGATGTTTATCATATTTTAGAGTTATATGCCTCTGGTGCTGGCTTATATTGTAAATATCTCACCGATGTGCCGTTTGTTTTTATGGTATGTACTTCTGTGCAAACACTAGCCAGTTGTTAGAAATGGAACTCAACAGAACATATAGCAACTTGGGTCATTAAAACAGATGATGGAATAATTTTAGCTGCGCTACAAAACTTTGATGACCTTTTATTATTTGTAATCTTAACAATTACAAACTGAAAATTTATGCCTTTGTTTTCACCTAGGGTTCCGTGTTATGGAAAGGGTGCTCTGGAGGGTGCTGGCATGCTCAACGAACCTGGATATGCCTTGCTACCTAAAGATTCTTCAGGTGATGTTCCCAAGAGTGTACCAAATGTATGCCTTTGTTTTCACCTAGGGTTCCCAGGAGTTTGTGAATGTACAACCAGGAGAGATGATGCCGGGAACTCGACAACCTCTGAAAGCAATGTTGACGACGCTCCGCCTTTGGAGAAAGGTGAGCCTGAATATTGTATTTTATCTCATTGTTCCTTCCTCGGGACCATTGTCGGTACCAGGGCTGCACCATTCTGTGGTGAAATGCATGATTTCTCCTGAGGTTTCCATTGTTCTCTAGGCTTTGTATGAAATGATTTCTCAAAGAAGTTGTCAAATTAACTGAACCCACAATTTTAACACGTCATTGCGATTCACCCGACAAAGTCATATACCCGCATAAAACAATGGTCATATGCTCCTGCATGTGTTTTTAGACTTGGAACTCGATAGAACTTATCCCTTGAATTTACACAATTATTCTGTAAGGGGTCATTTGATTTTCACTAATGATGTTATTCAGTTTTGTAATATAGATAGAGGATGTTGGAGAAAACAATAGGCTTAATAATATGCTTGTTTTATTGGTTGGATCATTTTTCCAACGTGTATGCCAGTTACTTGCCTTATAAGTTTATACATACATACTTATTTAGTTATTCTTATCATTCTTACCATTGGTGGCTTCATTATTATTTTTTGAGAGAAGTGCATATTTCAACCCCCAACTCTTGCCCTAGTCTAATATAAACCCCTCAACTTTAAAACCGTCTAATCTACAAACCCCAACTCTCAAAACCATCTAAGATTCAACCCTGAGACCGGTTTTGAACCCGTTGACCGCCCAGTCAGCATGCCACATCAGCAACACTGTTCATAATTTCATTTTCTGGAAAAAAAATCCCCAAAAAACTGAGGAATTCAATTTCCAGGGGAAAAATCCTGCACGAACAGTAAATTCGAAGAAAATATTTTGACCGTACTGTTCACATATGGAAAACGAAATCCCGAAATTACTGTTCACGCGGCGAAAACGGAATTTTTCAAACCTTTTTCAAAATGATTTTTTTCATCGCGTATGCTGTGAATTCGGGAACATTTCGTTTTTTCGCCACGTGAACAGTACTGTTCGCGTGAGAATTTTCCAGAAAATGAAATTTTCTGATTTTTGGGCAGAAAATGAATTTATGAACATTGTTATGAACAGTGTTGCTGATGTGGCACGCTGACTGGGTGGTCAATGGGTTCAAAACCGGTCTCAGGGTTGAATATTAGGCGGTTTTGAGAGTTGGGGGTTGTAGATTAGACGGTTTTGAAGTTGAGGGGTGTATATTAGACTAGGGCAAGAGTTGAGGGTTGAAATATGCACTTCTCTCTTATTTTTTCTTGCAGTTAACTGTCTAAACCGTGTACTTATATCAGGTAGGTTTTGCCGCATAAAAGTTACTTTTGTAGCAATCATGTGTTACAAATTTACTCAATAATGTGAATATCCAATGGTTGCCGGTTGTGTGCTAGGTTAAGGAGAGGCTCTCAGGCAAGATAGAAGAGCTATTCTCTAGTTCTTGCTTGCTTTATTCCTCACAAGGGATTCTCTTTATATAGGGGTCTAACAATCTGATCTAAGTTACAAATCGTGGATATACCCCTAATTTGTCTAAGGCTCAAGCTAAAAGATACTCCCTCCGTTCCAAATAAGTGTCTTAACTTTGTACCAACTTTAATGCAAAGTCGTACCAAGGTTGAGACACTTATTTTGGGACAGAGGGAGTATATTCCTCATTTAAATGATAAACTCCTATCTGAGAGATAACGGGAATCCTCTCCCTAACTTGGTCCTTGGTAGGCCAACAGATAGGAGTATATTCCCGATAGGTCTAACAATCAACTAGACGTACATAACATTTTCAGTGCTAAAAGGCAGCTTGTGTATTCCATGTACATACATAACAACGAGATGATGCAGACAGATAATCTTTGTTACTATCACCTTTGGAGATACTTCCTCTGATTGTGTTTTCGTATATGCCTAGCAAACGATAAGGAGTATATCCCAAATTCTGACTGAAGATTGAACTGTCTATCAGATTGCCGGCCGCAAGTTAACATGGCCTCCTTCGCTTGTTCTTCAGAACACCAGCAGGAGAAAGAGGAGAGGAAACGTTAATACAAAGAAAAGTGAAGAAGGTAAATGCGACAGTTTGTATATTACTGCCTGGTTTTACCATCAGTTTCCCGTCGCACACGAGACTTACTGTGGACAGTTCAGTGGGCTGTTGAAAAGCAGTAGAATTCATAATGACTGGATTTTAAAATGGGTTCAGAAAGTGCAGGGTGCCCCAGAATGAACCTGAGGACATTGAGCTATGATGGGTTTCGGATGTCGAAGAAGTGAATGCTTTCAAGTGGTGTGTCTTTTCTTCGAAGAAGACATGGTCGTCGGCTCGTTGCTATATGCTTCTGGATCTCATCTAGGATGCAAAACTTAATATTGGAACGATGAAACTCTGTAAAGGATGGTGACTTTGTGCTGTAACTTGTCAATCATCTGAGAAACATTTCATCTTTGAGAGATGTGATAACTATAGGCCGCAAGAAAACAGTTCGCAGTTCAAGTACTCTGTTGTTAATCTATTTCTAAGACTCGCTTCCTGTACTGTACTGTCACTGATTCTTTGAAATTATTTCATTTTATAGCGTGTGCATTATCTTATAGCTGCTGAGTTGGGATTAATCTCCTATGACTTGAAAAAGTGTACTATGCATTATCTTACAGTGTGTGCATTGGAATAGTTTGCCTGTTCGGAGACAAGTAGTGGTATTATTCTTCTTTCCAAATCAACATTTGTAGTTTGCATCTCGCTTAATGCTGCAACATAACAATTAACAGGGTGTTTCAGTGTCTGACATTTCCTTTTTACTCTTGCTGAAAATCAATGTTGCAAACAAGTTACTAAACAATTATGGAATTTTTACTCTTAAAGAAAGTTTGCGCATTCTTCCTAGCAAGCTACTAAACAGACTTGCACTATACAATTTCATATTTTCGATTCATGTAAGACTAGTATGGCATGAAATGCCACTACGTTTTCCATGTTCCAACATTTTTAGAGTCTTGCAAACAAAATAGGCCCAAGAACACTCTATTAATATGTTGGGGAACACAGTAATTTAAAAAAAAAATCCTACGATCACGCAAGATCTATCTAGGTGATGCATAGCAACGAGAGGGGAGAGTGTGTCCATGTACCCTCGTAGACCGAAAGCGGAAGCGTTTAGTAACGCGGTTGATATAGTTGAACGTCTTCGTGATCTAACCGATCAAGTACCGAACGCATGGCACCTCCGCGATCTGCACACGTTCAGCTCGGTGACGTCCCTCGAACTCTAGGTCCAGCTGAGGCCGAGGGAGAGTTCTGTCAGCACGACAGCGTGATGACGGTGACGATGAAGTTACTGGCGCAGGGCTTCGCCTAAGCTCTACGACGATATGATCGAGGTGGAAAACTGTGAAGAGGGGCACCGCACACGACTAAAGATCAACTTGTGTGTCTATGGGGTGCCCCCTGGCCACGTATATAAAGGAGGGGAGGGAAGAGGTGGCCGGCCCAAGGGGGGCGCGCCAGGTGTGGGGAATCCTACTAGGACTTCCCAGTCCAAGTAGGATTCCCCTCCTCTTTCCTATTCCTAGTAGGAGAAGGAGGGAAGGAGGAAGAGGGGAAAAGGAAGGAGGGGGGCGCTGCCCCCTCCTAGTCCAATTCAGACCAGCCCATGGGGGGGGGGGGGGGCGGCCACCCCTTGAGGCCCTTCTCTCCTTTCCCGTATGGCCCATTAAGGCCCATTACTTCCCCCGACGAATTCCCGTAACTCTCCGGTACTCTGAAAAATACCCGAATCACTCGGAACCTTTT
Organism: Triticum timopheevii; assembly: GCA_963921465.1. Classification (NCBI taxonomy): domain Eukaryota; kingdom Viridiplantae; phylum Streptophyta; class Magnoliopsida; order Poales; family Poaceae; genus Triticum; species Triticum timopheevii. The sequence continues at coordinate 600,927,917 of OY997267.1, forward strand.
CGATGTCCGAATATAGCCTTTCAATATATCGATCTTTACATCTCGACCATTTCGAGACTCCTCGTCATGTCCGTGATCTCATCCGGGACTCCGAACAAATTTCGGTCATCAAATCACATAACTCATAATACAAATCGTCATCGAACGTTAAGCGTGTGGACCCTACGGGCTCGAGAACTATGTAGACATGACCGAGACACATCACGTCAATAACCAATAGCGGAACCTAGATGCTCATATTGGCTCCTACATATTCTACAAAGATCTTTATCGGTCAAACCGCATAACAACATACGTTATTCCCTTTGTCATCGGTATGTTACTTGCCCGAGATTCGATCGTCGGTATCATCATACCTAGTTCAATCTCGTTACCGGCAAGTCTCTTTACTCATTCCGTAATACTTCATCCCGCAACTAACTCATTAGTCACAATGCTTGCAAGGCTTATAGTGATGAGTATTACCGAGAGGGCCCAAAGATACCTCTCCGAAAACACGGAGTGACAAATCCTAATCCCGATCTATGCCAACCCAACAACACCTTCGGAGACACCTGTAGAGCACCTTTATAATCACCCATTTACGTTGTGACGTTTGGTAGCACACAAAGTGTTGCTCCGGTATTCGGGAGTTGCATAATCTCATAGTCTGAGGAACATGTATAAGTCATGAAGAGAGCACTAGCAATGAAACTGTAACGATCATAATGCTAAGCTAACGGATGGGTCATGTCCATCACATCATTTTCCTAATGATATGACCCCGTTCATCAAATGACAACACATGTCTATGGTTAGGAAACATAACCATCTTTGACTAACGAGCTAGTCAAGTAGAGGCATACTAGGGAAACTATGTTTTGTCTATGTATTGACACATGTACTAAGTTTCCGGTTAATACAATTCTAGCATTAATAATAAACATTTATCACGAAATAAGGAAATAAATAATAACTTTATTATTGCCTCTAGGGCATATTTCCTTCAGTCTCCCACTTGCACTAGAGTCAATAATCTGGTTCACATCGCCATGTGATTCAACATCAATAGTTCACATCTGTATGTGATTAACACCTATAGTTCACATCGCCATGTGACCAACAACCAAAGGGTTTACTAGATTCAATAATCTAGTTGACATTGCTATGTGATTAACACCCAAAGATTACTAAAGTGTGATCATGTTTTGCTTATGAGAGAATTCTAGTCAACGGGTCTGTCACATTCAGAGCCGTAAGTATTTTGCAAATATTCTATGTCTACAATGCTCTGTATGGAGCTACTCTAGCTAATTGCTCCCACTTTTAATATGTATCCGGATTGAGACTTAGAGTCATCTGGATCGGTGTAAAAGCTTGCATCGACGTAACTCTTTACAACGAACTCTTTATCACCCCCATCACCGAGAAATGTTTTCTTAGTCCTCACTAAGGATAATTTTGACCACTGTCCGTTGATCTACTCTTATATCACTATTGTACCCCCTTGCCAAACTCATGGCAAGGTACACAATAGGTCTGGTACACGTCACAACATACTTTATAGAACCTATGACTGTGGCATAGGGAACGACTTTCATTCTATTTCTATTTTCTGCCATGACCGGGCTTTGAGTCTTACTCAACTTTACACCTTGTAATACAGACAAGAACTCCTTCTTCGACTGATCCATTTTGAACTCTTTCAAAAACTTGTCAAGGTATTTACTCATTGAAAAATCTTATTAAGCGTCTTAATATATCTCTATAGATATTGATGCCCAATATGTAAGCAGCTTCACCGAGGTCTTTCATTGAAAAACTCTTATTCAAGTATCCCTCTATGCTATCCAGAAATTCTATATCATTTCCAATCAACAATATGTCATCCACATATAATATTAGAAATGCTACAGAGCTCCCGTTCACTTTCTTGTAAATACAGGCTTCTCCAAAAGTCTGTATAAAACCATATGCTTTGATCGCACTATCAAAGCGTTTATTCCAACTCCGAGAGGCTTGCACCAGTCCATAAATGGATCGCTCGAGCTTGCACACTTTGTTAGCACCCTTTGGATCGACAAAACCTTCTGGTTGCATCATATACAACTCTTCTTCTAGAAATCCATTCATGAATGCAGTTTTGACATCCATCTGCCAAATTTCATAATCATAAAATGCAGCAATTGCTAACATGATTCGGATAGACTTAAGCATCGCTACGGGTGAGAAAGTCTCATCGTAGTCAACTCCTTGAACTTGTCGAAAACCTTTTTGCGACAAGTCGAGCTTTATAGATAGTAACACTACTATCAGCGTCTGTCTTCCTCTTGAGATCCATTTATTCTTAATGGCTTACCGATCATCGGGAAAGTCCACCAAAGTCCATACTTTGTCCTCATCCATGGATCCCATCTCAGATTTCATGGCCTCAAGCCATTTCGTGGAATTTGGGCTCATCATCGCTTCCTCATAGTTCGTAGGTTTATCATGGTATAGTAACATGAATTTCAGAATAGGATTATCGTACCACTTTGGTGCGGATCGTACTCTGGTTGTCCTACGAGGTTCGGTAGTAACTTGATCTGAAGTTTCATGATCATCATCATTAGCTTCCTCACTAATTGGCGTAGGAATCACTCGAACTGATTTATGTGATGAACTACTTTCCAATTCGGGAGAAGGTACAATTACCTCATCAAGTTTTACTTTCCTCCCACTCACTTCTTTCAAGAGAAACTCCTTCTCGAGAGAAACTCCTTCTCTAGAAAGGATCCAGTTTTAGCAACAAAGATTTTGCCTTCAGATCTGTGATAGAAGGTGTACCTGCTACGTCTTGAGCTTGTGTTGGTTTTCCTTGAAGAGGAAAGGGTGATGCAGCAATAGTAGCGTAAGTATTTCCCTCAGTTTTTGAGAACCAAGGTATCAATCCAGTAGGAGGATCCTCACAAGTCCCACGCACCTACACAAACAAACAAAGAACTCGCAACCAACGCAATAAAGGGGTTGTCAATCCCTTCACGGCCACTTGCGAAAGTGAGATCTGATAGAGATAGTATGATAAGATAAATATATTTTTGGTATTTTATAATATAGATTGGAAAAGTAAAGATGCAAATAAAAGTAGATTGAAAGCTTATATGATAAAAGATAGACCCCGGGGCCATAGGTTTCACTAGTGGCTTCTCTCGATATAGCATAAGTATTACACTGGGTGAACAAATTACTGTCAAGCAATTGATAGAAAAGCGAATAATTATGAGATTATCTAGGCATGATCATGTATATAGGCATCACGTGCGTGACAAGTAGACCGACTCCTGCCTGCATCTACTACTATTACTCCACACATCGACCGCTATCTAGCATGCATCTAGAGTATTAAGTTCATAAGAACAGAGTAACGCATTAAGAAAGAGGACATGATGTAGAGGGATAAACTCATGCAATATGATATAAACCCCATCTTTTTATCCTTGATGGCAACAATACAATACGTGCCTTGCTGCCCCTGCTGTCACTGGGAAAGGACACCGCACGATTGAACCCAAAGCTAAGCACTTCTCCCATTGCAAGAAAGATCAATCTAGTAGGCTAAAACAAACTGATAATTCGAAGAGACTTGCAAAGATAACTCAATCATACATAAAAGAATTCAGACGAGATTTAAATATTTCTCATAGAAAAACTTGATCATAAACCCACAATTCATCGGATCTCGACAAACACACTGCAAAAAGAGTTACATCGAATAGATCTCCAAGAAGATCAAGGAGAACATGGTATTGAGATCCAAAGAGAGAGAAGAAGCCATCTAGCTAATAACTATGGACCCGAAGGTCTATGGTAAACTACTCACAACTCATCGGAGGGGCTATGATGTTGATGTAGAAGCCCTCCGTGGTCGATCCCCCCCCCCCCCCCCGGCGGAGCACCGGCGAAGGCTCCAAGATGGGATCTCGCGGATACAGAAGGTTACAGTGGTGGAAATAGCTTTTCGTGGTCGTCCCTGATGTTTTCGGGGTACGTAGGTATATATAGGAGGAAGGAGTACGTCGGTGGACGCCCGAGGGGCCCACGAGATAGGGGGGTGCGCCCAGTAGGGGGAGCACGCCCTCCACCCTCGTGGCCGCCTCGGCAGCTTCTTGACTTGCACTCCAAGTCCTCCGGATCACGTTTGTTGCAAAAATCACGCTCCCGAAGGTTTCATTCCATTTGGACTCCGTTTGATATTCCTTTTCTTCTAAACACTGAAATAGGCAAAAAAACAGCAATACGGGTTGGGCCTCCGGTTAGTAGGTTAGTCCCAAAAATGATATAAAAGTGTAAATTAGAGCCCATAAACATCCAAAACGGGTAATATAATAGCATGGAACAATAAAAAAATTATAGATACGTTGGAGACGTATCAAGCATCCCCAAGCTTAATTCCTGCTCGTCCTCGAGTAGGTAAATGATAAAAAGTTAAAAACAGAATTTTTGATGTGGAATGCTACCTAGCATAATTCTCAATGTAATTTTCTTTATTGTGCGATGAATGTTCAGATCCAAATGATTCAAAATAAAAGTTCATATTGACATAAGAAATAGTAATACTTCAAGCATACTAATCAAAACAATCATGTCTTCTCAAAGTAACATGGCTAAAGAAAGTTCATCCCTACAAAATCATATAGTTAGGCTATGCTTCATTTTCGTCACAAAAATGCTCCCATCTTATACACCCCCGATGACAAGCCAAGCAATTGTTTCGTACTTAAATAATCTCAAACTTTTTCAACTTTCACGCAATACATGAGCGTGAGCCATAGATATAGCACTATGGGTGGAATAGAATATGATGATGGGGTTTGTGTGGAGAAGACAAAACGAAAAGAAAGTCTCACATTGATGAGTATAATCAATGAGATTCCCATCAATTGATGTCAACATGAGGAGTAGGGATTGCCATGCAATGGATGCACTAGAGCTATAAATGTATGAAAGCTCAACAAAAGAAACTAGTGGGTGTGCACCCAACTTTCTTGCTCACGAAGACCTAGGCCATTTGAGGAAGCCCATCGTAGGAATATACAAGCCAAGTTCTATAATGAAAAATTCCCACTAGTATATGAAAGTGACAACATATGAGACTCGCTATATGAAGAACATGGTGCTACTTTGAAGCACAAGTGTGGAAAAAGAGAAACTAACATTGCCCCCTTTTTTATTTTTATCTTTTTTTCCCTTTTTTGGCTTTTTTTTCTTTTTTTTTTCTTTGGCCTTTTTTTTTTCTTTTTGGCCTTTTTTTCCTTTTTAGGGACAATGCTCTAATAATGATGATCATCACACTTCTATATATTTACAACCCATGAATTACAACTCAAAACTAGAACAAGATATGACTCTATATGAATGCCTCCGGTGGTGTACCGGGATGGGCAATGAATTAAGAGTGACATGTATGAAAATTTATGCATGGTGGCTTTGCCACAAATATGATGTCAACTACATGATCATGCAAGGCAATATGACAATAATGATGTGTGTCATGATGATAAACGGAATGGTGGAAAGTTGCATAGCAATATATCTTGGAATGGCTATGGAAATGCCATAATAGGTAGGTATGGTGGCTGTTTTGAGGAAGATATAAGGAGGTTTATGTGTGATAGAGCGTATCATATCACGGGTTTTGGATGCACCGGCGAAGTTTGCACCAACTCTCAAGGTGAGAAAGGGCAATGCACGGTACCGAAGAGGCTAGCAATGATGGAAAGTTAAAAGTGCGTATAATCCATGGACTCAAATTAGTCAAAAGAACTCATATACTTATTGCAAAAATCTACAAGTCATCAAAAACCAAGCACTACGCGCATGCTCCTAGAGGGATAGATTTGTAGGAAAAGACCATCGCTCGTCCCCGACCGCCACTCATAAGGATGCACAATCTAAGAACACCTCATGTTTCAAATTTCTTACACAACCATACATGCATGCTATGGGACTTGCTAATTTCAACACAAGCATTCTTTAAATTCATAATCACCCAACTAGCATGACTCTAATATTACTACCTCCATATCTCAAAACAATTATCAAGTATCAAATTGATCATAGCATCCAATTCACTTCCTATGATAGTTTTTATCATACCCAACTTGGATGCCTACCATTCTAGGACCAATTTTATAACCATAGCAAATACCATGCTTTTCTAAGAGACTCTCAAAATAATATAAGTGAAGCATGAGATATCAACAATTTCTTCAAAATTAAGCCAGCGCCGTGCTCTAAAAGATATAAGTGAAGCACTAGAGCAAAAACTATCTAGGTCAAAAGATATAAGTGAAGCACATAGAGAATTCTAATAAATTCCAATCAAGTAGGCTTCTCCCAAAAGGTGTGTACATCAAGGATGATTGTGGTAAACTAAAAAGAAAATACTAATATCATACAAGACGCTCCAAGCAAAACACATATCATGTGGCGAATAAAAATATAGCTCCAAGTAAAGTTATCAATGAACGAAGACGAAAGAGGGGAGGCCTTCCCAGGGCATCCCCAAGCTTAGGATTTTGGCTATTCTTGAATATCTTGGGGTGCCATGGGCATCCCGAAGCTTAGGCTCTTGCCACTCCTTATTCCATAGTCCATCAAATCTTTACCCAAAACTTGAAAACTTCACAACACAAAACTCAACAGGAAATCTCATAAGCTCCGTTAGTGAAAAAAGAAAAACCACCACATAAGGTACTGTAATGAACTCATTCTTTATTTATATTGGTGTTAAACCTACTGTATTCCAAGTTATCTATGGTTCATACCCTTACATACTAGCCATAGATGCATCAAAATAAGCAAACAACACACGAAAGGCAGAATCTGTCAAAAATAGAACAGTCTGTAGCAATCTGTAACTTCCAAATACTTCTGGAACTCTAAAAAGCCTACCAAAATAGGAAGTCCTGGACAATTTGTCTATTGATCTACATCAAAAAGAATCAATGCAAAATCACATTTCTGTGATTTATTGAATATTTTCTCGTGAGCGGAAAGTTTATGTTTTTCAGCAGAATCAAATTAACTATCATCATAGGTTATCCTATAGGTTCTACTTGGCACAAACACTAAATCAAACATGAAAACACATCTAAACAGAAGGTAGATGCAAAATTTATTACTAAATAGGAACAAAAAACACAAATAAAATTGGGTTGCCTCCCAACTAGCGCTATCGTTTAACGCCCCTAGCTAGGCATAAAAGCGATGATAGATCTAAGTAGTGCCATCTCTGGCACTCAATTCTTCAATAGAGCACTTATAACTTGTAGGAGTTTCTTTCTTTTTAGTAATGATTAAGCTCCTAGGCAAGAAATCAAGACATTCATTTGAAGCAAAAGGTTCCTTTATGATAGCGGAAAAACTAGGGTGAACACTTATGGATTTGAGATCCGCATTTTCCTTACTAGAAGATTCACCCTTATTTTTAGGAACATACATTAATTTGCAAAATTTAATAGGAGGAGTTGGAGTATTTTTCATAGATGAAAAGGCAGACCCTAAGTTAGTAATTATATCCTCAAGTTTACAAATTCTTGTAGAATCTCGTTCTATTCTTTCATTAACTATAGGTTCCTTTTCTTTAAGATTTTTCAGAGTAGTCCCAACCTTAGATCCATATTTTTATCCAAATTTTCAATTAACTCAAAGTGGAAATTTTATTTTCAATAACTTCAAGCCTTTGCATCACATGTTCTAAAGTTAAAACAGTTCCATTAACCAAAAGAGGTGTCGGGCCAAACAAATGTAACATAGCATTATAAGCATCAAATGTATGGCTACTCAATAAATCCCCTCCGGTAATGGTATCAAGAATGCATCTATTCCAAGGAGTAATGCCTACATAAAAATTGCGAAGAAGAATGGAAGTAGAAAGCTTCCTAGTAGATTTATTTTGAGCATTACAAATTCTATGCCAAGCATCTTTTAGATTTTCTCCCTCCCTTTGTTTAAAATTAAGAATTTCATGTTCGGGAGTAACAACAAGGATAGGAGGACTAGCCATTAAGACAAGGTAAACGATCTAACACACGAGCAAACAAAAAGAGGCAAGCGAGAGAGAGAGAGAGAGAGAGAAGGAGATTGGGAAAGAAAGGGCGAATAAAACGACAAGGGTGAAGTGGGGGAGAGGAAAACGAGAGGCAAATGGCAAATAATGTAAATGCGAGGGAGATGAGTTTGTGATGGGTACTTGGTATGTCTTGACTTGAGTGAAGACCTCCCCGGGAACGGTGCCAGAAATCCTTCTTGCTACTTCTTGAGCTTGCGTTTGTTTTCCTTGAAGAGGAAAGGGTGATGCAGCAATAGTAGCATAAGTATTTCCCTCAGTTTTTGAGAACCAAGGTATCAATCCAGTAGGAGACTCCTCACAAGTCCCACACACCTACACAAACAAACAAAGAACTCGCAAACAACACAATAAAGGGGTTGTCAATCCCTTCACGGCCACTTGCGAAAGTGAGATCTGATAGAGATAGTATGATAAGATAAATATATTTTTGGTATTTTATAATATAGATTGGAAAAGTAAAGATGCAAATAAAAGTAGATTGAAAGCTTATATGATAAAAGATAGACCCCGGGGCCATAGGTTTCACTAGTGGCTTCTCTCGACATAGCATATGTATTAAGGTGGGTGAACAAATTACTGTCAAGCAATTGATAGAAAAGCGAATAATTATGAGATTATCTAGGCGTGATCATGTATATAGGCATCACGTCCGTGACAAGTAGACCGACTCCTGCCTGCATCTACTACTATTACTCCACACATCGACCGCTATCCAGCATGCATCTAGAGTATTAAGTTCGTAAGAACAGAGTAACGCATTAAGAAAGATGACATGATGTAGAGGGATAAACTCATGCAATATGATATAAACCCCATCTTTTTATCCTCGATGGCAACAATACAATATGTGCCTTGCTGCCCCTGCTGTCACTGGGAAAGGACACCGCAAGATTGAACCCAAAGCTAAGCACTTCTTCCATTGCAAGAAATATCAATCTTGTAGGACAAACCAAACTGATAATTCGAAGAGACTTGCAAAGATAACTCAATCATACATAAAATAATTCAGAGGAGATTCAAATATTTCTCATAGATAAACTTGATCATAAACCCACAATTCATTGGGTCTCGACAAACACACCGCAAAAATAGTTACAACGAATAGATCTCCAAGAAGAGCAAGGAGAACATGGTATTGAGATCCAAAGAGAGAGAAGAAGCCATCTAGCTAATGAATATGGACCCGAAGGTCTGTGGTAAACTACTCACAACTCATCGGAGGGGCTATGGTGTTGATGTAGAAGCCCTCCGTGGTCGATCCCCCTCCGGCTGAGCACCGGCGAAGGCTCCAAGATGGGATCTCGCGGATACAGAAGGTTACGGTGGTGGAAATAGCTTTTCGTGGTCGCCCCTGATGTTTTCGAGGTACGTAGGTATATATAGGAGGAAGGAGTACGTCAGTGGACGCCCGAGGGGCCCACAAGATAGGGGGCGTGCCTAGTAGGGGGGGGGGGCTCCACCCTCGTGGCCGCATCGACAGCTTCTTGACTTGCACTCCAAGTCCTCTGGATCACGTTCGTTCCAAAAATCGCGCTCCCGAAGGTTTCATTCCATTTGGACTCCATTTGATATTCCTTTTCTTCGAAACACTAAAATAGGCAAAAAAACAGCAATATGGGCTGGGCCTCCGGTTAGTAGGTTAGTCCCAAAAATGATATAAAAGTGTAAAGTAAAGCCCATAAACATCCAAAACGGGTAATATAATAGCATGGAACAATCAAAAAATATAGATATGTTGGAGACGTATCAGTACCCAACAATTTCCCTTGGGTATCCTATGAAGAAGCACTTCTACGATTTGGGTTCAAGCTTATGAGGTTGAAGCTTTTTCACATAAGCATCGCAACCCCAAACTTTAAAAAACGACAACTTTGGTTCCTTGCCAAACCACAGTTCATAAGGAGTCATCTCAAAGGATTTCAATGGTGCCCTGTTTAACGTGAATGCAGCTGTCTCTAATGCATAACCCCAAAACGATAGTGGTAAATCGGTAAGAGACATCATAGATCACACCATATCCAATAAAGTGCGGTTACGACGTTCGGACACACCATTATGTAGTGGTGTTCGAGATGGCGTGAGCTGTGAAACTATTCCACATTGTTTTAAATGAAGGCCAAACTCGTAACTCAAATATTCTCCTCCACGATCAGATTGTAGAAACCTTTTTTTCTTGTTACGATGATTGTCCACTTCACTCTGAAATTCTTTGAACTTTTCAAATGTTTCAGACTTGTGTTTCATTAAGTAGATATACCCATATATGCTCAAATCATATCTGAAGGTCTGGAAATAACGATACCTGCCACGAGCATCAACACTCATTGGACTGCATACATCGGAATGTATTATTTTCAATAAGTCAGTAGCTCATTCCATTGTCCTGGCGAACGGAGTTTTAGTCATCTTGCCCATGAGGCACGGTTCGCAAGCACCAAGTGATTCACAATCAAGTGATTCCAAAAGTCCATCAACATGGAGTTTCTTCATGCGCTTTACACCGACATGACCCAAACGGCAGTGCCACAAATAAGTTGCACTATCATTATCAACTTTGCATCTTTTGGCATCAATACTCTGAATATGTGTATTACCACGATCAAGATTAAATAAACCATCAACATTGGGTGTATGGCCATACAAGGTTTTATTCATGTAAACAGAATAACAATTATTCACTGTCTTAAATGAATAACCATTTTTTAATTAATGTGATCTAATCATATTCATGATCAAAGCAAACACCAAATAACATTTAGGCCCGGTTTGATAGCAAAGTATTTTCTAAGTATTTTCAGAATAATACAGTTTTTTTACTTCCCATGGTTTTATTTACACTGACCTGTTTGGCTTGCAATAAAAACTGCATTATCAAAAACCAGAGTATTTCCAATACTGTGGTAAATTCTCTGCCTAAAAAAAAGAGCTCCGAACCTCTTTTTTTAAAACAGAGCAAGGGAAAGAAAAGATCCCGCCGCTAGCTATTCTCAAGAGACTCGTCTTGCTATCAAGCCATAACCTCCGCCGCCGTCAATGCCCCAACAAACACCTCTCGCTCACGCCATCGCCTCGCGCCGGCCGTCAGCTCCTGCCTCTAAACGGTCGTGCTGATCCCCTGTCCAGCCTGTTCGCTTATGCATATGAGATAGCTTGGCTGGGTAGGTATTGGATCCGTGTCAAAAAAAATACAAGAAAGTCTTTCCATCGTTTTGTGCATGCCTGCGAATGGCAAAGCCTAGCTACCTGGCTATATTGACGAACAGAACAGTATACAACCGGCCAGCTGCACGTGTAGCAACGGCTAGCTATATGCGACTGGCAGCAACTTTTACAGCATTGTGTGGTGTAGCCAAACATGTGCTCTATATTCTCAATACTCCAAAAAACTCTGGTATGTTAAAACTGTGGTATTATATATCTACAGGTTAAATTACTGTAGTTTTTGATACTTTGGTTTATATGATACTTTGCTATCAAACATAGCCTTATTTAGGTTTCAACACTAATCCCGAAAGTATAGGGAGTGTACGATGATGATCATATCTTTCTTGGAACCATTTCCAACACTCATTTTCACTTCGTCCTCAACTAGTCTCTATTTATTCTGCAACTCCTGTTTTGAGTTACTAATTTTAGCAACCGAACAAGTATCAAATACCCAGGGGTTACTACGAGCACTAGTAAGATACACATCAATAACATGTATATCAAATATACCTTTGTTCACTTTGCCATCCTTCTTACCCGCAAAAATATTTGGGACAATCTGCTTCTAATGACCATTTCCTTTGCAGTAGAAGTACTCAGTTTCAGGCTTAGGTCCAGCTTTGGGCTTCTTCACAGGAGTAGCAACTTGCTTGCTATTCTTCTTTGAAGTTCCCTTTCTTTCCCTTTGCCCTTTTCTTGAAACTAGTGGTCTTGTTTAATCATCAACACTTGATGCTATTTCTTGATTTCTACCTTCATCGATTTCAGCATCACGAAGAGCTCGGGAATCATTTTTGTCATCCCTTGCATACTATAGTTCATCACGAAGTTCCAGTAACTTGGTGATGGTGACTAGAGAACTCTGTCAATCACTATCTTATCTGGAAGATTAACTCCCACTTGATTCAAGTGATTGTAGTACCCGAACATTCTGAGCACATGCTCACCAGTTGAGCAATTCTCCTCCATCTTTTAGGCAAAGTACTTGTCAGAGGTCTCATACCTCTTGACACGGGCATGAGTCTGAAATACCAATTTCACCTCTTGGAACATCTCATATGCTCCTTGACGTTTCAAAAACGTTTTTGAAGTTCCGGTTCTAAGCCGTAAAGCATGGTGCACTAAACTATCAAGTAGTCATCATATTAAGCTAGCCAAATGTTTCTAACGTCTGCATCTGCTCCTACAATAGGTCTGTCACCTAGCAGTGCATCAAGGACATAATTCTTCTGTGCAGCAATGAGGATAAACCTCAGATCATGGACTTAGTCTGCATCATTGCTACTATCATCTTTTAACTTATTTTTCTCTAGGAACATATAAAAAACATAGGGAAGCTACAACGTGAGCTATTGATCTACAACATAATTTACAAAATACTATCAGGACTAAGTTCATGATAAATTAAAGTTCAAATAATCATATTACTTAAGAACTCCCACTTAGATAGACATCCCTCTAGTTATCTAAATGATCACGTGATCCATATAAACTAAACCATGTCCGATCATCACGTGAGATGGAGTAGTTTTCAATGGTGAACATCTCTATGTTGATCATATCTACTATATGATTCACGCTCGACCTTTCGGTCTCCAGTGTTCCGAGGCCATAACTGCATATGTTAGGCTCATCATGTTTAACCCGAGTATTCTGCGAGTGCAAAACTGGCTTGCACTCGTTGTATGTGAACATAGAGCTTATCACACGCGATCATTACGTGGTGTCTCGGCACGACGAACTGTAGCAATGGTGCATACTCAGGGAGAACACTAATACCTTGAAATTTAGTAAGGGATCATCTTATAATGCTACCGCTGTACTAAGCAAAATAAGATGCATAAAAGATAAACATCACATGCAATCAAAATATGTGACATGATATGGCCATCATCATATTGTGCTCATGATCTCCATCACCGAAGCATAGTCATGATCTCCATCGTCACCGGCGCGACACCTTGATCCCCATCGTAGCATCGTTGTCGTCTCGCCAACTATTGTTACTATGACTATCGCTACCGCTTAGTGATAAAGTAAAACAATTACATGGTGATTGCATTGCATACAATAAAGCAACAACCATATGGCTCCTGCGAGTTGCCGATAACTTTGTTACAAAAACATGATCATCTCATACAACAATTTATATCACATCATGCCTTGACCATATCACTGTTGGGGAACGTTGTAGAAAATAAAAACTTTCTACGCTTCACCAAGATCAATCTATGGAGTCATCTAGCAACGAGAGAGAGGAGTGCATCTACATACCCTTGTAGATCGCGAGCGGAAACGTTCAAGAGAACGGGGTTGAGGGAGTCGTACTCGTCGTGATCCAAATCACCGAAGATCCTAGTGCTGAACCGACAGCACCTCCGTGTTCAACACACGTACGGTTGGGGAAGACGTCTCCTCCTTCTTGATCCAGCAAGGGGGAAGGAGAGGTTGATGGAGATCCAGCAGCACAATGGCGTGGTGGTGGAAGTAGCGGCGATCTCGGCAGGGCTTCGCCAAGCTCAGCGAGAGGGAGAGGTGGTACGTGGGGAGATGGAGGCGCCAGGGACTAGGGTGCGGCTGCCCTCCCCCCTCTTTATATAGGGGGCCTAGGGGGTGCGCCGGCCCCCTAGAGATCCCATCTCAAGGGGGGCGGCGGCCTAGGGGGGGGGACTTGCACCCCAAGTCAAGTGGGGCGCCCCCACCCCTAGGGTTTCCAACCCTAGGCGCAGGGGGAGGCCCAAGGGGGGTGCACCAGCCCACTAGGGGCTGGTTCCCTTCCCACTTCAGCCCACGGGGCCCTCCGGGACAGGTGGCCCCACTCGGTGGACCCTCGAGACCCTTCCGGTGGTCCCAGTACAATACCGATGACCCCCGAAACTTTCCGATGGCCGAAACTGGACTTCCTATATACAATTCTTCACCTCCGGACCATTCCGGAACTCCTCGTGACGTCCGGTATCTCATCTGGGACTCCGAACAACTTTCGGATTACCGCATACTAATATTTCTACAACCCTAGCGTCACCGAACCTTAAGTGTGTAGACCCTACGGGTTCGGGAATCACGCAGACATGACCGAGACAGCTCTCCGGCCAATAACCAACAGCGGTGGATACCCATGTTGGCTCCCACATGCTCCATGATGATCTCATCGAATGAACCACGATGTCAAGGATTAAAGTAATCCCGTATACAATTCCCTTTGTCAATCGGTATGTTACTTGCCCGAGATTCGATCGTCGGTATACCAATACCTCGTTCAATCTCGTTAATGGCAAGTCACTTTACTCGTACCGTAATGCATGATCCCGTGAACAAACACTTGGTCACATTGAGCTCATTATGATGATGCATTACTGAGTGGGCCCAGAGATACCTCTCCGTCATACGGAGTGACAAATCCCAGTCTCGATCCGTGTCAACCCAACAGATACTTTCGGGGATACCCGTAGTATACCTTTATAGTCACCCATTTACGTTATGACGTTTGGTACACCCAAAGCACTTCTACGGTATCCAGGAGTTACACGATCTCATGGTCTAAGGAAACGATACTTGACATTGGAAAAGCTCTAACAAACGAACTACACGATCTTGTGCTATGCTTAGGATTGGGTCTTGTCCATCACATCATTCTCCTAATGATGTGATCCCATTATCAATGACATCCAATGTCCATAGTCAGGAAACCACGACTATCTATTGATCAACGAGCTAGTCAACTAGAGGCTTACTAGGGACATGTTGTGGTCTATGTATTCACACATGTATTACGATTTCCGGATAACACAATTATAGCATGAATAACAGACAATTATCATGAACAAGGAAATATAATAATAATGATTTTATTATTGCCTCTAGGGAATATTTCCAATAGTCTCCCACTTGCACTAGAGTCAATAATCTAGTTACATTGTGATGAATCGAACACCCATAGAATTCTGGTGTTGATCATGTTTTGCTCGCGGAAGAGGTTTAGTCAAAGGATCTGCGACATTCAGATCCGTATGCACTTTGCAGATATCTATGTCTCCATCTTGAACATTTTCACGAATGGAGTTGAAGCGACGCTTGATGTGCCTGGTCTTCTTGTGAAACCTGGGCTCCTTGGCAAGGGCAATAGCTCCAGTGTTGTCACAAAACAGAGTGATCGACCTCGACGCAATGGGTATGACTCCTAGGTCGGTGATGAACTCCTTCATCCATATTGCTTCATGCGCTGCCTCCGAGGCTGCCATGTACTCCGCTTCACATGTAGATCCCGCCACGACGCTTTGCTTGCAACTGCACCAGCTTACTGCCCCACCATTCAAAATATACACGTATCCGGTTTGTGACTTAGAGTCATCCAGATCTGTGTCGAAGCTAGCGTCGACGTAACCCTTTACGACGAGCTCTTCGTCACCTCCATAAACGAGAAACATATCCTTAGTCCTTTTCAGGTACTTCAGGATATTCTTGACCGCTGTCCAGTGTTCCATGCCGGGATTACTTTGGTACCTTCCTACCAAACTTACGGCAAGGTTTACATCAGGTCTGATACACAACATGGCATACATAATAGACCCTATAGCCGAGGCATAGGGGATGACACTCATCTTTTCTCTATCTTCTGCCGTGGTCGGGCATTGAGCCGAGCTCAATTTCACACCTTGCAACACAGGCAAGAACCCGAACTTCTTCAATATCTTATCAAGGTATGTGCTTTGTGAAAGACCTATGAGACGTCTCGATCTATCCCTATAGATCTTGATGCCTAATATGTAAGTAGCTTCTCCAAGGTCCTTCATTGAAAAACACTTATTCAAGTTGGCCTTAATGTTGTCCAAAAGTTCTATATCATTTCCCATCAAAAGTATGTCATCTACATATAATATGAGAAATGCTACAGAGATCCCACTCACTTTCTTGTAAACACAGGCTTCTCCATAAGTATACATAAACCCAAACGCTTTGATCATCTCATCAAAGCGAATGTTCCAACTCCGAGATGCTTGCACCAGCCCATAAATGGACCGCTGGAGTTTGCATACCTTGTTAGCATTCTCAGGATCGACAAAACCTTCCGGCTGCATCATATACAGTTCTTCCTTAAGATAGCCGTTAAGGAATGCCGTTTTGACGTCCATTTGACATATCTCATAATCATAGTATGCGGCAATTGCTAACATGATTCGGACGGACTTCAGCTTCGCTACGGGAGAGAAAGTCTCATCGTAGTCAACCCCTTGAACTTGCCGATAACCCTTAGCGACAAGTCGAGCTTTATAGATGGTGACATTGCCATCCGCGTCTGTCTTCTTCTTAAAGATCCATTTGTTTTCTATCGCTCGCCGATCATCGGGCAAGTCTGTCAAAGTCCATACTTTGTTTTCATACATGGATCCTATCTTAGATTGCATGGCTTCGAGCCATTTGTTGGAATCTGGTCCCACCAATGCTTCTTCATAGTTCGAAGGTTCACTGTTGTCTAACAACATGATTTCTAGGACAGGGTTGCCATACCACTCTAGTGTGGAACGTGTCCTTGTGGACCTACGAAGTTCAGTAGCAACTTGATCCGAAGTATATTGATCATCATCATTAGTTTCCTCTCCAGTCAGTGTAGGCACCACAGGAACATCTTCCTGAGCTGCACTACTTTCCGGTTCAAGAGGTAGTACTTCATCGAGTTCTACTTTCCTCCCACTTACTTCTTTCGAGAGAAACTCTTTCTCCAGAAAGGACCCGTTCTTGGTAACCAAGGTCTTGCCTTAGGATCGAAGGTAGAAGGTATACCCAATGGTTTCCTTAGGGTATCCTATGAAGACGCATTTTTCTGACTTAGGTTCGAGCTTTTCAGGTTGAAGTTTCTTGACATAAGCATCGCATCCCCAAACTTTTAGAAATGACAGCTTAGGTTTCTTCCCAAACCATAATTCATACGATGTCGTCTCAACGGATTTATACGGTGCCCTATTTAAAGTGAATGTAGCTGTCTCTAAAGCGTATCCCCAAAATGATAGCAGTAAATCGGTAAGAGACATCATAGACCACACCATATCCAATAAAGTGCGATTACGATGTTCAGACACACCGTTACGCTGAGGTGTTCCAGGCGGCGTGAGTTGTGAAACGATTCCACATTTCCTTAAGTGCGTACCAAATTTGTGACTTAAATATTCTCCTCCACGATCTGATCGTAAGATCTTTATTTTTCGGTCACGTTGATTCTCTACCTCATTCTGAAATTCCTTGAACTTTTCAAAGGTCTCAGACTTGTGTTTCATCAAGTAAACATACCCATATCTACTTAAGTCATTAGTGAGGGTGAGAACATAACGATAGCCACCGCGAGCCTCAACGCTCATTGGACCGCACACATCAGTATGTATAATTTCCAATAAGTTGGTTGCTCGCTCCATTGTTCAGGAGAACGGAGTCTTGGTCATTTTACCCATGAGGCATGGTTCGCACGTGTCAAATGATTCGAAATCAAGAGACTCCAAAAGTCCATCTGTATGGAGCTTCTTCATGTGTTTGACACCAATGTGACCAAGGCGGCAGTGCCACAGATGTGTGGGACTATCATTATCAATCTTACATCTTTTGGTATTCACACTATGAATATGTGTAACATCACGTTCGAGATTCATTAAGAATAAACCATTGACCAGCGGGGCATGACCATAAAACATATCTCTCATATAAATAGAACAACCATTATTCTCGGATTTAAATGAGTAGCCATCTCGTATTAAACGAGATCTAGATACAATGTTCATGCTCAAAGCTGGCACTAAATAACAATTTTTGAGGTTTAAAACTAAGCCCATAGGTAAATGTAGAGGTAGCGTACCGACGGTGATCACATCGACCTTGGAACCATTCCCGACGCGCATCGTCACCTCGTCCTTCGCCAGTCTCCGCTTATTCCGCAGCTCCTGTTTTGAGTTACAAATATGAGCAACCGCACCGGTATCAAATACCCAGGAGCTACTACGAGTACTGGTAAGATACACATCAATTACATGTATATCACATATACCTTTAGTGTTGCCGGCCTTCTTGTCCGCTAGGTATTTGGGGCAGTTTCGCTTCCCGTGACCCTTCCCTTTGCAATAAAAGCACTCAGTCTCAAGCTTGGGTCCATTCTTTGGCTTCTTCCCGGCAACTGGCTTACCGGGCGCGGCAACTCCCTTGCTGTCCTTCTTGAAGTTCTTCTTACCCTTGCCTTTCTTGAAACTAGTGGTTTTATTTACCAGCAACACTTGATGTTCCTTTTTGATTTCCACCTCTACTGATTTCAGCATTGAAAATACTCTAGGGATAGTTTTCACCATCCCCTGCATATTGTAGTTCATCACAAAGCTCTTGTAGCTAGGTGGGAGCGACTGAAGGATTCCGTCAATGACCGCCTCGTCCGGGAGGTTAATGTCCAGATGGGACAAGCGGTTGTGCAACCCAGATATTTTGAGTATGTGCTCACTGACAGAACTATTTTCCTCCATCTTACAACTGTAGAACTTGTCGGAGACTTCATATCTCTCGACCTGGGCATGAGCTTGGAAAACCATTTTCAGCTCTTCGAACATCTCATATGCTCCGTGTTGCTCACAACGGTTTTGGAGCCCTGGTTCTAAGCTGTAAAGCATGCCACTCTGAACGAGGGAGTGATCATCAGCATGTGACTGCCAAGCGTTCATAACGTCTTGGTTCTCTGGGATGGGTGCTTCACCTAGCGGTGCTTCTAGGACATATGCTTTCTTGGCAGCTATGAGGATGATCCTCAGGTTCCGGACCCAGTCCATATAGTTGCTGCCATCATCTTTCAGCTTGGTTTTCTCTAGGAACACGTTGAAGTTGAGGTTGACATGAGCGTTGGCCATTTGATCTACAAGACATTTTGCAAAGGTTTTTAGACTAAGTTCATGATAATTAAGTTCATCTAATCAAATTATTTAATGAACTCCCACTCAGATTAGACATCCCTCTAGTCATCTAAGTGATACATGATCCGAGTCAACTAGGCCGTGTCCGATCATCACGTGAGACGGACTAGTCATCATCGGTGAACATCTCCATGTTGATCGTATCTTCCATACGACTCATGTTTGACCTTTCGGTCTCTTGTGTTTAGAGGCCATGTCTGTACATGCTAGGCTCATCAAGTCAACCTAAGTGTTTTGCATGTGTAAATCTGTCTTACACCCGTTGTATGTGAACGTTAGAATCTATCACACCCGATCGTGATGCTTCGAAACAACGAACTTTCGCAACGACGCACAGTTAGGGGGAGCACTTTCTTGAAATTATTATGAGGGATCATCTTATTTACTACCGTCGTACTAAGCAAATAAGATGCAAAAACATGATAAACATCACATGCAATCAAATAGTGACATGGTATGGCCAATATCATATTGCACCTTTGATCGCCATCTTCGGGGCGCCATGATCATCTTCGTCACCGGCATGACACCGTGATCTCCATCATCGTGTCTCCATGAAGTTGTTCGCCAACTATTACTTCTACTACTATGGCTAACGGTTTAGCAATAAAGTAAAGTAATTACATGGCGTTTATTCATTGACACGCAGGTCATACAATAATTAAGACAACTCCTATGGCTCCTGCCGGTTGTCATACTCATCGACATGCAAGTCATGATTCCTATTACAAGAACATGATCAATCTCATACATCACATATAATTCATTCATCACATCCTTTTGGCCATATCACATCACAAGGCATATGCTGCAAAAACAAGTTAGACGTCCTCTAATTGTTGTTGCATGTTTTTACGTGGCTGCAATAGGGTTCTAGCAAGAACGTTTCTTACCTACGTAAAACCACAACGTGATATGCCAATTTCTATTTACCCTTCATAAGGACCCTTTTCATCGAATCCGATCCGACTAAAGTGGGAGAGACAGACACCCGCTAGCCACCTTATGCAACTAGTCCATGTCAGTCGGTGGAACCTGTCTCACGTAAGCGTACTTGTAAGGTCGGTCCGGGCCGCTTCATCCCACGATGCCGCCGAAAGAAGACAAGACTAGTAGTGGCAAGAAAATTGACAACATCTACGCCCACAACAAGATTGTGTTCTACTCGTGCATAGAAACTACGCATAGACCTAGCTCATGATGCCACTGTTGGGGAACGTTGCAGAAAATAAAAATTTTCTATGCTTCACCAAGATCAATCTATGGAGTCATCTAGCAACGAGAGAGAGGAGTGCATCTACATACCCTTGTAGATCGCGAGCGGAAGCGTTCAAGAGAACGGGGTTGAGGGAGTCGTACTCGTCATGATCCAAATCACCGAAGATCCTAGTGCTGAATGGACAGCACCTCCGCGTTCAACACACGTATGGTTTGGGAAGACGTCTCCTCCTTCTTGATCCAGCAAGGGGGAAGGAGAGGTTGATGGAGATCCAGCAGCACGACGGTGTGGTGGTGGAAGTAGCAGTGATCTCCGCAGGGCTTCGCCAAGCTCAGCGAGAGGGAGAGGTGGTACGTGGGGAGAGTGAGGCGCCAAGGACTAGGGTGTGGATGCCCTCCCTCCCTCCTCTTTATATAGGGGGACTAGGGGGTGCGCCGGCCCCCTAGAGATCCCATCTCAAGGGGGGCGGCGACCTAGGGGGGGCTTGCCCCCCAAGTCAAGTGGGGCGCCCCCCACCCCTAGGGTTTCCAACCCTAGGCACAGGAGGAGGCCCAAGGGGGGCGCACCAGCCCACCAGGGGCTGGTTCCCTTCCCACTTCAGCCCACGGGGCCCTCCGGGATAGGTGGCCCCACCCAGTGGACCCCCGGGACCCTTCCGGTTGTCCCGGTAAAATACCGATGACCCCCGAAACTTTCCCGATGGCCGAAACTGGACTTCCTATATACAATTCTTCACCTCTGGACCATTTCAGAACTCCTCATGACGTTTTGGATCTCATCCGGGACTCCAAACAACTTTCGGGTTACCGCATACTAATATCTCTACAACCCTAGCGTCACCGAACCTTAAGTGTGTAGACCCTACGGGTTCGGGAATCACGCAAACATGACCGAGACAGCTCTCCGGCCAATAACCAACAACGGGATCTGGATACCCATGTTGGCTCCCACATGTTCCACGATGATATCATCGAATGAACCACGATGTCGGGGATTCAAGTAATCCCATATACAATTTCCTTTGTCAATCGGTACGTTACTTGCCCGAGATTCGATCGTCGGTATACCAATACCTCGTTCAGTCTCGTTACCGACAAGTCACTTTACTCTTACCGTAATGCATGATCCCGTGACCAAACACTTGGTCACATTGAGGTCATTATGATGATGCATTACCGAGTGGGCCCAGAGATACCTCTCCGTCATATGGAGTGACAAATCCCAGTCTCGATCCGTGTCAACCCAACAGATACTTTCGGGGATACCTGTAGTATACCTTTATAGTCACCCATTTACTTGTGACATTTGGTACACCCAAAGCACTCCTATGGTATCCGGGAGGTACACGATCTCATGGTCTAAGGAAACGATACTTGACATTGGAAAAGCTCTAGCAAACGAACTACACGATCTTGTGCTATGCTTAGGATTGGGTCTTGTCCATCACATCATTCTCCTAATGATGTGATCCCGTTATCAATGACATCCAATGTCCATAGTCAGGAAACCATGACTATCTATTGATCAACGAGCTAGTCAACTAGAGGCTTACTAGGGACATGTTGTGGTCTATGTATTCACACATGTATTCCGATTTCCGGATAACATAATTATAGCATGAATAACAGACAATTATCATGAACAAGGAAATATAATAATAATCATTTTATTATTGCCTCTAGGACAATTATAGCAGTAGCAATGAAACTGTAACAATCATAATGCTAAGCTAACGGATGGGTCATGTCCATCACATCATTCTCCTAATGATGTGATCCCGTTCATCAAATGACAACACATGTCTATGGTTATGAAACATAACCATCTTTGAGTAACGAGCTAGTCAAGTAGAGGCATATTAGGGACACTATGTTTTGTCTATGTATTCACACATGTACTAAGTTTCCGGTTAATACAATTCTAACATGAATAATAAACATTTATCATGAAATAAGCAAATAATAATAACTTTATTATTGCCTCTAGGGCATATTTCCTTCATAATAGCTGTTGTATGTTTTAATAAAAGGCCAAAAAAAGAGATCTTGCAAATGAAAAAAACTAAACAAAACTCCCACTTGTTTGGTGTCTAGCTAGGTGGAATGAGGAAACAAATGAAGCGCCCATCCCCGCTTGGTGTGCATGTGATGAGCGGGCTAATGTGTGATTTCTCAAATAGTGGAGTTGATATTTAATGAGCATGCCCTCTTTCAAGTATTTTCTGCAAATTCTATTCCTTCGATCAATGGTAACTGAGAACTGATGAACATGTTTACTTTTGGATCATTAGACTATCAGGACTAGTCTTTACACAGATAAAGATTCGAGTTGGGGCAGGCCGTCCACCTTCGTCGAGATTAACTCAAGTTATTATAAATTTATCACACTTTGCCATTTATTAATGCAACTGAATTCTTTAGGTAACATTCACATTTTGCAGAAAGTGAGGGACTATGATGGCACATACATTTAAACAATTAATGTGGTATACAAAATAACTTATGTTGCAAAGAAAGAGCAGTTTGCTAGTTTCTAGAAAACATGTAATCTATCCATGTTGGCAGAATGAGAGAGATTGCTACATAACTACTACTACAAACTCATAGTTCAGGGCTAAACTAGTCACACCTCATTGGAGGAGGATCGTGGTGATGATCATAAGTGATGGAGAATTCCTCATCTACGGTAGTGTCCCAGAGAAGCAATTTGTCTTATAGTTGCACCTCCGTTTTGCGAATATCTCAAGGTGATGCCACCTAATATTTATGGATGGAGGCTACGACCAAAGGGAAACCTAGACAGGTGCCCCTAGGTGAGTACACAAGGTGCCGATGTGCGACACCTAGCAGCGCCATCACCTATGGGCCCCACTTTTCTCCCTTTCTTCAGGAGTTCATGAGTTCCTTTCAAACATTCGCCCATTTTTCCAACAATTTTATCTTTTGGGAAGTTCCTAAAATCAAACAATCATGTAGGAAGACATCCTTGTAGCATTTAGTTAGTATGTTAGTCTATAGAATATTTAATGATCTACAATGAAAAAAGTATGTAGTTAAACTTGAAAAGAATCGATAAGTTTGGAACATATCATACTACGTGTGAGCATTCTCTTGTATTTTCGGGCACTGGTTCTTTGTGTGGACAAAGGCACGCTAGTTATGGTCCGACAACTCTGGGTGTTCGTGTCCAGTACCTTTGGCATTACCGTGATTCCCAAGGTATCTTTGGACAACTCTGTAACTGCGGGTGCCGTTGCGAACTTCTAAGAATGTTGTTTCCCTCCCGATCACTTCGAATAAACATGTTTGTATTTCCGGGTATGCTTGCAAAAACTTCCATGCACATTGCTTTTTCATCCAACCACTAGATTTTTGCCCCTTGAGAGGGAAGATGCTTTAGAGGAATTGAGAGACTGCTTGCATTGCCGTGATTCCTGAGGTATCTTTGGACATCTCAGTAACTTCGGGTGCCGTTGCAAACTTCTAAGGATGGAGTTTTCCCTCCCGATCACTCCAAAATTTGAACATGTTTGTATTTTCGGATATGCTTGCAAAAACTTCTAGGCACATTGCTTTTTCACCCAATCGCTAGATTTTTGCCCCTAGAGAGGAAAGATGCTTTAGAGGGCTGAGAGATGATGACCCACAAGTATATGGGATCTATCGTAGTCCTTTCGATAAGTAAGAGTGTCGAACCCAGCGAGGAGCAGAAGGAAATGACAAGCGGTTTTCAGTAAGGTATTCTCTGCAAGCACTGAAATTGTAGGTAACAAATAGTTTTGTGATAAGATAATTTGTAACAGGTAACAAGCAATGAAAGTAAATAAGGTGCAGCAAGGTGGCCCAATCCTTTTTGTAGGAAAGGACAAGCCTGGACAAGTTCTTATAATGAGAAAAGTGCTCCCAAGGACACATGGGAATTATCGTCAAGCTAGTTTTCATCATGCTCATATGATTCACGTTGGTTACTTTGATAATTTGATATGTGGGTGGACCGGTGCTTGGGTACTGCCCTTTCTTGGACAAGCATCCCACTTATGATTAACCCCTATTGCAAGCATCCGCAACTACAAAAGAAGTATTAAGGTAAACCTAACCATAGTATGAAACTAGTGGATCCAAATCAGCCCCTTACGAAGCAACGCATAAACTAGGGTTTAAGCTTTTGTCACTCTAGCAACCCATCATCTACTTATTACTTCCCAATGCCTTCCTCTAGGCCCAAATAATGGTGAAGTGTCATGTAGTCGACGTTCACATAACACCACTAGAGGAGAGACAACATACATCTCATCAAAATATCGAACGAATACCAAATTCACATGACTACTAATAGCAAGACTTCACCCATGTTCTCAGGAACAAACGTAACTACTCACAAAGCATATTCATGTTCATGATCAGAGGGGTATTAATATGCATTAAAGATCTGAAAAAAACATATGATCTTCCACCAAATAAACCAACTAGCATCAACTACAAGGAGTAATCAACACTACTAGCAACCCACAGGTACCAATCTGCGGTTTTGGTACAAAGATTGGATACAAGAGATGAACTAGGTTTGAGAGGAGATGGTGCTGGTGAAGATGTTGATGGAGATTGACCCCCTCCCGAGAGAGGATCGTTGGTGATGACGATGGTGATGATTTCCCCCTCCCGGAGGGAAGTTTCCCCGGCAGAACAGCTCCGTCGGAGCCCTAGATTGGTTCCACCAAGGTTCCGCCTCATGGCGGCGGAGTTTCGTCCCGTAAGCTTACTTATGATTTTTTTAGGGTAAAAGACTTCATATAGCAAAAGATAGGCATCGGAGGGCCACCCGGGGGGCCCACGAGGCAGGGGGGCACGCCCTATAAGGGTGGGCGCGCTCCCACCCTCGTGGCCAGGGTGTGGGCCCCCTCTGGTACTTATTTCACTCACTAATTCTTATTAATTCCAAAAATGACTTTCGTGGAGTTTCAGGACTTTTGGAGCTGTGTAGAATAGGTTTCCAATAATTGCTCCTTTTCCAGCCCAGAATCCCAGCTGCCGGCATTCTCCCTCTTCATGATAAACCTTGTAAAATAAGAGAGAATAGCCATAAGTATTGTGACATAACGTGTAATAACAGCCCATAATGCAATAAATATCGATATAAAAGCATGATGCAAAATGGACGTATCAACTCCCCCAAGCTTAGACCTCGCTTGTCCTCAAGCGGAAGCCGATATCGAAAAATATGTCCACATGTTTAGAGATAGAGGTGTCGATAAAAATAAAATACGGACATGAGGGCATCATGATCATTCTTATAACAACAACATATATATTTTGTCATATAATTTCTTATGCTCAAGTAACAATCTATTCACAATGTCAAGTATGAATCAGAAACTTCATTGAGAACTAACAAACTATAATCTCAGTCATTGAAGCAATTGCAATTTATCATAACATCGGAAAGAGTCAATATAAGAGCTTTTCAGCAAGTCCACATACTCAACTATCATTTAGTCTTCCACAATTGCTAACACTCACGCAATAGTTATGGTTCTGTAGTTTTAGTCGGACACAGAGAAAGATAGGGGCTTATAGTGTTGCCTCCCAACGTTTTACCTCAAGGGTAATGTCAACAATAATAGTTCATGCTAACTTACATCTAATTGGATATATATATCAGGATCTTTCCAACACGAGGTGCTTCCCAAAGGATAAAATAAAAAGGGAAAGGTGAAGATCACCTTGACTCTTGCATAAAGTAAAAGATAGGCCCTTCGCAGAGGGAAGCAGAGGTTGTCATGTGCTTTTTTGGTTGGATGCACATAATCTTAATGCAAAAGAACGTCACTTAATTTATATTTCCACTTGTGATATGAACCTTTATTATGCAGTCCGTCGCTTTTATTACTTTCATATCACACGATCGTATAAAGCTTATTTTCTCTGCACTAATAAGTCATACATATTTAGAGAGCAATTTTTATTGCTTGCAACACGACAACTTACTTGAAGGATCTTACTCAATCCATAGGTAGGTATGGTGGACTCTCATGTCAAAACTGGGTTTAAGGATATTTGGAAGCACAAGTAGTATCTCTACTTGGTGCAAAGAATTTGGCTAGCATGAGGGGGAAAGGCAAGCTCAACATGTTGGATGATCCATGACAATATACTTTAACTGAGATGTGAGAAAACATAACCCATTACGTTGTCTTCCCTGTCCAACATCAACTCTTTAGCATGTCATACTTTAATGAGTGCTCAATTATAAAAGATGTCCAAGATAGTATATTTATATGTGAAAACCTCTCTTTCTTTATTACTTCCTAGTTCCTATTAATTGCAACGATGACCAAAACTATGTTTGCCAACTCTCAACAACTTTTAAGCCTCATACTCTCTATGTGTGAAGTCATTACTATCCGTAAGATCAATATGAACTCTTTTATTTCTTTTTATTCTTTCTATTTTCTTAAGATCATGGCAAGATAGCAAAGCCCTTGACTCAACACTAATCTTTATTGTATATAGCTCATGGACTCGATTACATAGAGGGATCACAAAGCAAAAATCAAAACTAATTCATACCAAAACTTTATTCTACTAGATCAAGGTATTACCAAAAGGATCGAACTAAGTAAAACGGTAAAGATAGGAGTGTGATGGTGATACGATACCGGGGCACCTCCCCCAATCTTGGCAGTTGCAAAGGGGAGTGCCAATACCCATGTGATTATGTCTCCTTCAGAGTTGGTGTTGTGATCTTATTAGCGATGATGCCCCTCAGGATATGATTCTCCTCCTTGAGCTTATTGACTTGTTGTTTGAGGTCCATATTTTCCATGCGGAGCTTGCCCGTGATGGATAAAGCTCCTTTTACCCAAGGATGCTGCATAGCTTCTGGAGAACAAGTGACACTCTTTTTCATTTTTTCATAAGAAAGAAAATTAACATTGGAAGGGATGACCGAGTTTGGAATAGCTGAGCTCTGTAGTTCCCCAATCATGAATCCTGCTTGGAAGCGAGAGGTAACTTCTTGATCCTCCTCCATGGCATCCATCCTTTTCAAGTCGGCCTCCATCTCATCCTCCGTTGATGGCCCAAAGTGATAAGCATCGCTGTTTGCCCCTGGACCTGGCGTCGAGTGAGACACCCGACTCTCCTCAACTGACTCTTGAGAAGACATCTTGATCTAAATCTATAACAGAAACAACTCGAAACAAAGACAGAAGATTTTTGCGTGATACGGTGGTCAAAACCTTTGGGAGATTATATAATGAATTTTTACCGACCGAAAGAAGTATCGTGCAAGAAAACGGAGTCCGGAGAGCACACGAGGTGCCCACGAGGCAGGGGGCACGCCAAGTAGGGTAGGGCGCGCCCTCCACCCTCGTGGACGCCTCGTGTCCTTCCTGGACTACTTCTTATTTTCCTATTTTCTTAAATATTCCAAAACGGAGAAAAATTGCTATTAGAACTGTTTTGGAGTCGGTTTACTTACCGTACCACATACCTATTCCTTTTAAGAGTCTAAAACGTTCTGGAAAGTGTCCCTTATGTATTCCTCCGGGGTCACGGTTTCCATAATATTAGTTTCAACATTTATAGGATTACCTGAGATATAATGTTTGATTCTTTGACCGTTCACCACCTTCGCATTTGTGCCTTCGTAGTTGTTAATTTTTATGGCACCGGAACGATAAGACCTCCTCGATAACATAAGGACCTTCCCATTTAGAGAGAAGTTTTCCTGCAAAAAATCTTAAACGAGAGTTGAATAGCAACACATAATCACCTACATTAAACTCACGCTTTTGTATCCTTTTGTCATGCCATCTTTTAACTTTTTCTTTAAACAGCTTGACATTCTCGTAGGCTTGGGTTCTCCATTCATCAAGTGAGCTAATATCAAATAACCTCTTCTCACCAGCAAGTTTGAAATCATAATTGAGCTCTTTAATGACCCAATATGCTTTATGTTCTAGTTTGAGAGGTAAGTGGCGTGCTTTTCCATAAACCATATTATATGGAGACATACCCATAGGATTCTTATATGCAGTCCTGTAAGCCCACAATGCATCATCAAGTTTCTTGGACCGATTCTTTCTAGATCTATAAACAGTCTTTTGCAAAATTAATTTGAGCTCTCTATTACTCAACTCTACTTGACCACTAGACTGTGGGTTATACGGAGATGCAATTCTATGATTAACATCATACTTAGCAAGCATTTTACGAAAAGCACCATGAATAAAATGTGAACCACCATCAGTCATGAGATATCTAGGGACTCCAAACCTCAGAAAAATAACTTCTTTAAGCATCTTAATAGAGGTGTTATGATGAGCATTACAAGTTGGAATAGCTTCTACCCACTTAGTAACGTAATCAACATCAACTAAAATATGTGTATATCCATTAGAGGCAGGAAAAGGTCCCATATAATCAAAGCCCCAAACATCAAATGGTTAAATAACAAGAGAATAATTCATAGGCATTTCTTGACGTCTACTAATATTACCAATTCTTTGACATTCATCACAAGACAAGACAAACTTACGGGCATCTTTGAAGAGAGTAGGCCAATAAAAACTGGATTGCAATACCTTATGTGCAGTTCTATCTCCAGTGTGGTGTCCTCCATATGCCTCGGAGTGACACTTGCATAGGATATGTTCCTGTTCATGTTCAGGTACACAATTTCTAATAACACCATCTACTCCTTCTTTATAAAGGTGTGGGTCATCCCAGAAGTAATGTCTTAAATCATAAAAGAACTTTTTCTTTTGCTGGTATGTGAAACTAGGTGGTATAAATTTAGCAACAATGTAATTAGCATAATCAGCATACCATGGAGCAGTACGAGAAGCATTTATGACCGCTAATTGTTCATCAGGAAAGCTATCATCAATAGGTAGTGGGTCATCAAGAACATTCTCTAACCTAGACATGTTGTCTGCAACGGGGTTCTCAGCTCCCTTTCTATCATTAATATGCAAATAAAATTCTTGGAGCAAGAGGACCCATCTAATAAGTCTAGGTTTAGCATCCTTCTTTTCCATACGATATTTAATAGCACCATGATCAGTGTGAATAGTTACTTTAGAACAATATAAGGTCTGAACTTATCACAAGCAAATACAACGGCTAAGAATTCTTTTTCAGTAGTAGTATAATTTCTCTGAGCAGTGTCTAGAATTTTACTCGCATATTGAATAACATTCAATTTCTTATCAACTCTTTGCCCTAGAACAGCACCTACAGCATAATCACTAGCATCACACATAATTTCAAAGGGTAAATTCCAATCAGGTGGCTGAACAATAGGTGCAGTGATCAAAGCTTTCTTAAGTATTTCAAATGCTTCTACACAATCATCATCAAAGACAAAAGGAATATCCTTTTGTAATAGATTAGTCAGAGGCCTAGAGATTTTAGAAAAGTCCTTAATGAACCTCCTATAAAAACCGGCATGACCAAGGAAACTTCTTATACCTTTAATGTCCTTGGGACACGACATCTTTTCAATAACATCAGCTTTAGCTTTATCAACTTCAATACCTCTTTCAGAAATTTTATGCCCCAAGACAATGCCTTCATTAACCATAAA
This sequence comes from Triticum timopheevii, assembly GCA_963921465.1. Taxonomy (NCBI): domain Eukaryota; kingdom Viridiplantae; phylum Streptophyta; class Magnoliopsida; order Poales; family Poaceae; genus Triticum; species Triticum timopheevii. The sequence continues at coordinate 600,957,957 of OY997267.1, forward strand.
GTGGCACTTCTCCCAATTCAAGACGAGACTAATGTCTTCACATCTCTGGAAAACTCAATCAAGGTTGCTCAAGCAATCATCAAAAGAGGATCCATAAACGGAGAAATCATCCATGAATACCTCACAAATATTTTCACAAAAGTCAGAGAATATAGCCATCTACATCTTTGAAAGGTAGCAGGTGCATTACATAAACCAAAAGGCATACGTCTGTAAGCAAAAGTAACGAAAGGGCAAGTAAAAGTAGTCTTTGCTTGATCGTCCGCTGACATAGGTATTTGAGAGAAACCAGGATAACCATCTAGAAAGCAGAAATGTGCACTTGATCAATAAAAGGTAAAGGGTAATGATCTTTCTTAGTGGATTTATTTAATTTACGGAAATCAATTACCATCCTATAACATGTAATAATTCTTTGCGGGATCAATTCATCTTTATCATTAGGAACCACAGTAATACCTCCCTTCTTAGGGACACAATGGACATGACTTACCCACTCACTATCAGCAACGGGATAAATTATACCTGCCTCAAGGAGCTTTCGTATTTCCTTTCTTACCACTTCTTTCATCTTAGGATTTAACCGGCGTTGATGATCTCTAACTGGTTTTGCGTCTTCGTACAATTTAATTTTGTGTTGGCATAGAGTGGGACTAATGCCCTTAAGATCATCAATAGTATATCTAATAGCAGCACGGTGCTTCTTCAGAGTTTTCAATAATCTTGCCTCTTCCTGCTCTAAAAGGTTAGCACTGATAATAACATGATATATCTTCTTTTCATCAAGATAAGCATATTTAAGGGTATCAGGTAAAGGTTTAAGATCAAACACAGGATCACCCTTGGGTGGAGGAGGATCCCCTAGGATTTCAACAGGCAAGTTGTGTTTCAGAATAGGACCCTGTTTAAAGAATACTTCATCTATCTCCCTTCTTTCATTCATAAACATATCGTTTTCATGGTCTAGCAAATATTGTTCTAAGGATCAGTAGGAGGCATGGCAATAGAAGCAAGACCAATTATTTCATCCTTACTAGGCAATTCTTTATCATGGAGTTGTCTGATACGTCTCCAACGTATCTATAATTTTTGATTGTTCCATGCTATTATATTACCCGTTTTGGTTGTTTATGGGCTTTACTTTACACTTTTATATCATTTTTGGGACTAACCTACTAACCGGAGGCTTAGCCTGTATTGCTGTTTTTTTGCCTATTTTAGTGTTTCGAGAAAAGGAATATCAAACGGAGTCCAAACGGAATGAAACCTTCGGGAGCGTGATTTCTGGAACGAACATGATCCAGAGGACTTGGAGTGCAAGTCAAGAAGCTGCCGAGGCGGCCACGAGGATGGAGGGCGCGCCCCCCCTATTGGGCGCCCCCCTATCTCATGGGCCCCTCAGGCGCCCACCGATGTACTCCTTCCTTCTATATATACCTACGTACCCCGAGAACATCAGGGGCGACCACGAAAAGCTATTTCCACCACCGTAACCTTCTGTATCCATGAGATCCCATCTTGGAGCCTTCGCCGGCGCTCCACCGGAGGGGGAATCGACCATGGAGGGCTTCTACATCAACACCATAGCCCCTACGATGAGTTGTGAGTACTTTACCACAGACCTTCGGGTCCATAGTTATTAGCTAGATGGCTTCTTCTCTCTTTTTGGATCTCAATACCATGTTCTCCTTGATCTTCTTGGAGATCTATTCAATGTAACTCTTTTTGCGGTGTGTTTGTCAAGATCCGATGAATTGTGGGTTTATGATCAAGTTTATCTCTGAGAAATATTTGAATCTCCTCTGAATTCTTTTATGTATGATTGAGTTATCTTTGCAAGTCTCTTCGAATTATCAGTTTGGTTTGGCCTACTAGATTGATCTTTCTTGCCATGAGAGAAGTGCTTAGCTTTGGGTTCAATCCTGCGGTGTCCTTTCCCAGTGACAGCAGGGGCAGCAAGGCACGCATTGTATTGTTGCCATCGAGGATAAAAAGATGGGGTTTATATCATATTGCATGAGTTTATCCCTCTACATCATGTCATCTTTCTTAATGCATTACTCTGTTCTTATGAACTTAATACTCTAGATGCATGCTGGATAGCGGTCGATGTGTGGAGTAATAATAGTAGATGCAGGCAGGAGTCGGTCTACTTGTTATGGACGTGATACCTATATACATGATCATGCCTAGATAATCTCATAATTATTCGCTTTTCAATCAATTGCTTGATAGTAATTTGTTCACCCACCGTAATACTTATGCTATCTCGAGAGAAGCCACTAGTGAAACCTATGGCCCCTGGGTCTATCTTTTATCATACAAGCTTTCAATCTACTTTTATTTGCATCTTTACTTTTCCAATCTATATTATAAAACACCAAAATATATTTATCTTATCATACTATCTCTATCATATCTCACTTTCGCAAGTGGCCATGAAGGGATTGACAATCCCTTTATTGCGTTGGTTGCGAGTTCTTTGTTTGTTTGTGTAGGTGCATGGGACTTGTGAGGAGCCTCCTACTGGATTGATACCTTGGTTCTCAAAAACTGAGGGAAATACTTACGCTACTGTTGCCGCATCACCATTTCCTCTTCAAGAAAACCAACACAAGCTCAAGACGTAGCATTGTCTACGAAATTTAGCAAAATTAAGCTCATGTTTCATATCCCCCAAGCCCACGACGACGACGCACACGCCGCCGCCGCCGCCATGCCCGACCGATGATGCCGCCGAGACTGCCCGCAGCACAGAAGCCACGCCGCCAATCACAGAGACCCCGTCAAGCCCGCACACGCCGACTCCGCCGACGCCGGAGGCCGACCTCGCCGCCTGATGCGCGCTTCCGTCATTTTCTGCTTTTTTGTATGCCAAACTTTTCATCCGACCGCTGATCTACTGGCCGCTTGATCGCCGGATTGTGGCGTCTATTTTGGGCGCGGGAATGACTACGTTTGAATTTGTCGTGGCTGGGGGACGGCGCCTGGGGGCTGACTGGGAGCTAGGCCGCCCCCAGGGGACGAACTAGCACCGGCTCGCCCCCAGGCCGCAGTTTTTCGGCGCCCTGGGGGGCCAAACGGCTGGAGATGCTCTTACACCCATTGTAGTTCATCTAAAGATGTAGTAGCGCATAGTGATGGAATGAGGGGTGAGGAAAGGAGCGGGCAACTTGTGCCTATTTCTTCGTATGAGCTTAGAGGGGAAAAGTGAATTCGCAAGGAGGAAAGTGTAGCAGCTGTTAGAAATAGGTCCGCGATGCAAATCCGCTTATGCACCCAACTATTTGGAGAGTTAATTTATTTAGTGTTATTTTTTCCCAAGAGTTTAGTTTAAAGTCAAGATACGACCTAGGATAGTTGTTGAATTTGAAATAATTATAGGGCATTGCTATACACATGACGTCATGTGCATCGAGAAATAAGGGAGACGGTAACTCCCGCGCCTCCTCAGCGATTTGGATTCCTGGTTGTTGGATCTGGCTGCTTGATGCGATCTGGGCCATCGGATCGAGCCCTGGGATGACCTCAGCCGTCGGATCGAAGAGATGACCCTGTAGCAATGAACAGTTTCACCCCCGCTGTGAAGATCTCGTGCCACCGCCGTTATTCCCGTGCCCCGCAAAGGGTATTTTCGTCTTTTCACATCTTAGGTCAACATGTGCCCTTCTCCTATTCGCTGCCTCCTCCCCAATCGGTCGATCTCTCCTCCACTTCCCTCTCCCGCACATCTCTCTCCCATCCTCCCCGTCCGCCGCCGCCACACCATCGCCGCCGCCTACCCTCAGCGGGCGGCCCACCCGCTCCTCCTTCTCCGCCGTGGTGCGGTGCTCCGCGGCAACCTCTCGCTGGTCTGGTCCTCCTCTCCCCTCATTCCTCTCCCGCCACCAAGCTCACGGCCTCCGATGTGCCTCCCTCCTCCACCCCATGGAATCTCCACCGGCCCTCCCTCGTGCTCAAGATGTGGAGGGGCAACAGGCAACGGTGGAGGAGGAGATCCACGACCAGTTGTCGCCGGTCATCCTACTACCGCATCGACCCGCGTATCCTCTCCCTCTCCTCGCGCCGCCGCCGGCCCCCGATCTCGTGCCTCCAGCCCTGCTTCGAGTATGCGGCGCCCTTCGGCGTCGAGGAGCAACAGGGTGAGATGGCGCCCGCCGCCAGCCCCAATCCCGCGCCTCCCGCCCCTGCTTCACACAGGCGACGAAATGGCCGCTGGTGTGGTAGCGTCCTTCGGCAACGAGGAGGCCCAGGGCGACACGGCCTGCGGTGGCGTTGGTGCTCCCCAGTGCAACCACTCCGACGACTGCCAGGTGAGCCATGCGGTGGCGTTGCATTGAATTTAGCTTCCCTCCATTAAGAGCTTTGGGAGTTGAAGTTATTACATTTTTGGTAATGAAACCAAGTGCTACCTTGACACGTTCCACTCCTGATTTTGGCTTTTCATGCTACAGATATGTTGTAGATGCAAGTGAAGGGTGTGTTCATATTTTAGTTATGATTATGATTCCGTTATCAACCTTACAATCTGGTTACTTAGTTTTGCTAGATGCTTGATGTTTCTTCAATCGGAAGCTTGATTCCTTAGTTTGCTTCTCAGTCAGTTAGGCACGGTAATTGGTAATATGTATGCTGTTTGTTTTGATGTATGCATTTTGTTGCCATGATCCAATAGTCTTGCAAAAAGATAATTAGAGTGTCCTGTTAGGCATGGTAATTGGTAATATGCATGCTCTTTGTTTTGATGTATGCATTTTGTTTCCATGATCCAACATTCTTGCAAAAAGATAATTAGAGTGTCCTGTAGTGCAAGATGATTGATGTTTCTCTCTAATCGGAAACGGTGCTAGAAGCTTGATGTTTATCATCAAACAAAAGTCTTGAGCTTATGTTTTTATCTAACTACATTTTCTGTGTTCTTCTTATATTGATGTTCAGGCCAAATCCGACCGGACTTTGCTCTACTTTGCAATTATCATGAGAGTGAAGTAACCAAAAACTGATTGGTTTTGTGCGTTATGTTGCCATGATCCAACATTCTTACAAAAAATAGTTGAGTGCCATGTTGTGCTAGCTAGTTGACGTTTCTCTTGAATCTTAAATCTTTTGTCTTCTAAATATCTCTCTCTCTCTCGGCTCAGGAAGAAATGGTCCTGCGTGCCTTGCTTGGATAGGCTCTCCCATTCCTGATGGTGTAGACTTCGGTGATCGGTCGAGGGATGAAATGAAGGGCAACTATAATAGCATGCTTTACAAAAACATTTGTCATGTTGTGTAAATGACTGCTATGTTTTTAATTCTACAGGAAGAATTTTGTAGTTCCACAATGGCATCAAGCAGAGGTGAGGCCCCTCCTCCTTTTTGTGCATCTTTTTTCTTTGGGGGATGTCGCCTTTTCTTGACTCAGCCTGCTGTCATGCATGCATCCATGGCCAGGTTGGAGCGGCGATGGCAGCTGCAGTGGGACGGACGGCACCGTCAACAAGCAGTTCCTCATCTATGCCTCCGACAAAATAGATCATCTGGTAACTAACACCTCCTCCTTCTCTTCTCTATATGTGCTACTCCCATCTATCGATTCCGTTTAGTTTATGCTTTTTGCAGCTCAGAAAATCAGGATCTGATTTGATTAGGCTCATTTAATTTGTGCTAACCCTATTATTCAATGGAATCCAGAAGGGTTTTCTCTGCATTGTAATGGATTTTATCGTGATGCTATTCTTCAGTTGCATTGCACACCCCCCCTCCTGTCCAGAATTAAGAGTCGGTTCAGTTTAGACTTTGCAGATCATCAAATTAGGTTTCTCTTGCTGATAATTTTTCTTTACTGAGAACCAAAAACTACAACTAGATCATCATTTACTAAGATTGGATCTCATCATGGCTATATTACAACTCAGCAGTGTCTAATTCTCACTGGCATGTTATTGTTTTACCATAATGCAGGGGATCTGAAGCAAGGAAATGCTCATGCCTAAAGACCCAAATGGCACTATTATCATTGTGAGCCTGAAATCCATGGCTAAAGATCCAGCAATGCATCCATCACAAACCGAGCCAACTACTGACCATGCTCCTCGCCCTCTACCCAGCCTCCCAAGTTTAAAATGGGTGTGCGGTGATTTGGGGAGATGTAGGGGCGCCTGGTGCTGCCGATTTTGTTGGTGCTCTGGTACAGATCTGCTGCCTAGAGCTCCGCCACCAGCGCATTTTCATGTGGTCTGTCCTTCGATGTGGGCGACACCATTGAAGGGCTTCCCTCCTGTTGGAGTGGCGTGAGGGAATTGTTTCTAGGTCATGCTTCCTCATTTGTTCCAGCGAATATACGACCGTGTAAGGTTCTTTCCCATCACTTAATATGTTCTTTGTTTCTTTTGGGGTGGTCTTGTGATGCTGCTCTGTAGTAGGTGGAGGTGTTCCTCTGCTCGCCAACTACAGGAGGCGAGCGAAGCTACAATGGAGCAGCAGATTATGGACTTCGGTTGCTGACCAACAAAATCAACTCAGTGGCACTCCTGGTTCATTCTTCTCACTTATCGGTCAAATCCTGATTTTGGATTCTGCTATTCTGCTTCATATTCTACTGATTTGGTAGGCTACATCTATGTGGATGCACCAGCTCTGTTCCATAGATATGGATACTAAGTGTTTCGTGGTAGTGTTCTTTGATAATTTTGTGTTGCCATTGCTCTCGGTCAGAATATTTTAGAATTTATTAATGGTCAATACTTATCCATCAATCTACTAATTCTTTCTCAAGTGTTGCAGTTTATATGCTGAAAAACATGACATCTACCTGGATTTGGATCTCTGTAGTCTTAAATGATACGGATTCCCGTAAGAAATTATTTATGTACGGGCTCCCCAACTGCAATTAGCATTTTTCGTTGCATAAATTTAACTCTACAGAAGCACATGAATTATACCAATGAAGAACTTAGGATAGAGGAAATTATATTTACTGAAGTTTTAAGGAATTGCCTGTTGATTTCTTCCTTCTCTTCCCTAACGACCTCTCCTCCTCCACGGTGCTCACGCAGAGGCAGCGTGGGCAGCCACCGCACTAAGCGAGAGAGCGTCCTCCTAGGCCGCATCTGAGAGGAACCAGGACCTCGTGCCCATGCGTCTGTGTCGGCGACCGCGGCTGCCTCGTCCCCGAGCATCACCCCGCCCCTTCCGCGAGGGAGAGGCGTGGTGGCGTTAAGAAGAGCTCTACCGCCATGGTGTCGTGCCTTCCTCCGCTGCCACCGCTGCCCTCCGGACTATCGTCCTCATGTTCGGGTAATCTCTCTCTCTCTATATATATATAATCCTCATCATAATTTTCTCACTGTTGATTCAGTTTTATGTAGTCTGCATGGAAGATTAGCCATCAAATATAATACATTACATAGATTAAAAACATATATTAGAAATATATGCAGGTTTGGATTTGATATGACCTGAAATAACTATATTTGTTATGGACTCCTGCCATTAGAACAAATGTCCTATAACTAGCTCTGCTTTCATTTTTATAGATTTTGACCATAATTGTGAGCCATATGGGAGGTCACTCACAGGATAAATATAATGGACTGGAGTGGGGATTGAGTACCTTCCGAAACGGGCCTTACTCTCTGGTTTCTCCTTCCACAACATGGTGTAGGATGCAGCATGTTGTCGTGCAAGGTACTGATGGTCTCTGAGGTGAGCTCTTTATGTGATTCTAATGGTGCTTTGTCTCCCTTTGCAAGTATAGTGACATTTTAGTGTATATGAATTTTGTGTTGATTGACTGGAAGTCAGGGTTCTGTACGATGATTTATATATGTCCCTGAATTTCATTATATTTCATGTGTGCTCATTTGTCCTGGAAGTATCGTACATGCACCTCCACTCATAGCATGGCCACAATGTGAATTAGTTGATTAGGATTTTATACGTTTCCTTTTACCCTTTCTATTGTAACTTTAGTACCGCGTAGTTTATCTATTCAATCAATTATCAAGATGTAGGTTATCCTTTTTACATGGCATGCCTAAAAGTGAATATAGCCACATAGCTGGTTTTTCTGATGTTATGGTTTTTTTTCAAGCTGAAACTTGTTGTTCCATACCAATATATCCCAGTGGGAGCACTTTGTGTCTATGTTGGTGAATGTTTTGTCGTAATCAAACCTTGTTTTCTTGTTCCCAGTTTGAGAAATATTTTATTCAGACATTTTGGATCATGCTAAGATACTTGAGACAACTTTTTAACTAGGAGCCTAGAGAAAAACATATTAACATGGAGAAGTTTTTTACGCGGTGATCCTCAAAACTTCCTAATACTTCAGTGGAGTAGGAAGGCTTGCATGAGTTTACAGAACAATCTTGAACACTTCTCAAACTAGACTGACCATTATAGTTTGCAGAACAAGGTAATGCCACCTCGGAAAATTAGGTGTCTCTTTGTGCTTCATTTTCAGTTACATTGGTTGTAGTGCACATATCTGGTCAAGGTGCATGAAATTGATACTAGTTGTGGTTAATATGGCCAGAATGATGTGTGAAAAGGTGTCTGATCCTTGTGATGGCTCATGTTGTTGGAGGCTACATTTTCTATGGCATGTTTTTTTGTCGTAATAGTATGGTAGAAACGCTGGTATCCCCAAAAAGATGACACAATAATATGCCAGGCCTATTATTGGCTCAGTCCCAAAATAAGTATCTTTGATTTAGTACAACTTTAGTGCAAAGTTGTACTAAATCGAAATAAGTATCTTTGATTTGGTACTAAATCAAAGACATTTATTTTGGGATGGAGGGAGTATGTGCTAACTGGTTAGAGTAAAGAAAAGAAGCTATTGCCCATGTGTAGATCAAGTGATTTTAGTCTGTGTTTCTGGATAAGCCTAAGCCGAAAATAAATGGCAGCAAGTATGTTCCATTCGTATGCATTGCCTACTCAGGGAATTGCATCTCATTATAGCAATTCATAATTAGTTCCATTATTTAATTCGATGTTGCATATATATGCCCATCTTGTACAATTTAACTTTTAGATAATTACCGCCACCCCCCGTGCCGTCCGGTGGTCACCAGATCCGGGACGAGCCGTAACCGGTCTGACCAACAGGCATGCCGCCACCCAGCCATGGGGCCGCCGCCCCCTGTGCATCCGGCCGATTCCCACCGGCACCACCACAGCCGTCGCCACTGGGACGCCGCGCCGCCGTGGGCCGAAGTGGGGGCCGCACCTACGCGGATCTGGGTGCCCACGCCACCCATGGATCCGGGGGAGAGGGGAGAGGCCCTCCGCCACCGCGTCGCACGCACGGGCTTTGCCCCGCGCTGACAACCTGCGGCGGCGGAGGGGAGGACGGGGCGTGGGGAGGGCCACTGGCTATTTGTTGACTGTATGAGTCTTGATCGATACCCTTTCACTTTTTTTCCAAGGGTGATGCTAGATGGACGACATAAAATGCACGATCCTTGGATGACAGAAAATGCTATCTATTGGTATTACTGATATAAAAGAGAGATTTGGTTTGTGTTGATGCAGGAGGGCAGCAGCGTCGGTGCGGCGATCAAGTCGCTCCTTAGCGCGGATAAGTAGTGCCACCAGGCCGGCCGGACCATCGTCCTCTCCAAGAGGAGGGGCTGGCTCAAGCAGGTATAACTCGCTCTTCCTCCCTGTTTCTTCTTCGATTGTGTCAAACTTGAGCCTGTAGCTACTATTCAGATATCTAACATGTCAGATTTATTCTTTATGCCCAGGAGATCCCTCTCTGATTTAGTTGAGTAGTACAGTTGGTTGACCATCAGGTTGTAGGGTTGTGTTTTGTAGTCGTACATCATCCTTTTCCCTTCGTTGACACCACAATACAAATAAGAAACACAGTCTGTATTGATATATTTTTCCTTGACAGCGCATCTATACCATTTATATATTCTAAGAGGCTCCAAAATATGAAGAAAGAGGTGGCTATACAGGATGGCAAGCATCGCAAGACATTATGGAGGTTCTCAATGCTTGGCTCCCCTGTCGCTGCTCCATCGGCAACCTCTCACAGTTTGTTTGTGTCATGTTCATGTGAGGTGGTGCCTATGAAGTACATTGACAAGGCAGATGAATTACGCCACTTATTAGTATGCTTAGTGGTTATGCCTCCATAATTGACTCTCCTTTATTATGTTTCTGTTCTTATTACCTCTTATGTATTCTCGATTTTGGTATCGAACTTCATGTCGAGTGGCTAGCTTTTGTGGTCCTATGAACGCACTGAGCTTGATCCTGCCTTATAATCTGATGTCGATATTGAGCTCCATGTGTTTTACTTCTATCATGATTGAATGTTTCTTTGCTTTATTATTATCCTGTATAAGTGCAAATGCTATACCTTGGTTCCTAATAACAGTGTTACATGCTTCGGCAAAACGTTGGGACCGGCACGCTCGCGCCCTGGCGCGATCCCAATCTAGTCATTCATGGGCGATGTTGCTAATCAAGCCGTTGGTGGACGCAGTGAGATTTTGTATCGTTCCTAAATTGGTCAGGCATGTAGGGAACTACTCCCTCCGTTCAAAATACTTGTCAGAGAAATGTATAAAAATGGATGTATCTAAAACTAAGATATGTCTAGATACATCCATTCCTTTCACAAGTACTCCCTCCTTCCCACTTTGTAAGGCGTATTAGTTTTGAGCACGAAAATTAGCGCACAAATCGTTCGTTAGTTGAGCCATCGCACGAGGGAGGCATCCATGATTTCAGGAACAAAAATGGCATGCCCAATCTCCTTTAAATCGCTAACCGTACGAGAGGATAGAGCAAAGGCATGCACGATCGCCTTTGAATGCTAACCGTACGAGAGACCGTACGAGAGAATAGCACGGGCCCACAGCTTCAGCGCCTAATATTCTGGGATTTTGTTTTTTTCCTGTCCCTGGCGCTGGAACCCTAGCCGCCGCCAGGAGACCAATCTTCCAGCGCCGTCCTCCGGCGGCTCCCCTCCGCCGGCGACCTCGGTCGTCAGTGGTGAGGGGGCCGCCGGATCCACGCGTGTGGATCGTTTTTACTCTCTCGTAATCTAGATTTTTAGGCTGTTCATCGTCTTCGTTTCGGCGGCAACGATGACAGCGCTGAATAAAGATTCTTCGGATCCTTCCTTAACAAGGCCATCGGTCCTATGGTTGGGGATGGATTTGGAAACTAGTCTGTTCAAGTAAGGATGGTGTGGCGGTGGCGGCATCCTCGTGGTGGACATGTGTCCTCGGGCTCCGCCGTTGCGATGGCGTTTGCTCCAGCGTCGATGCGGAGCTTGGGAGGTAGTCCAGGAGCGGATGCAGATTGTGGTCTGCATCGACGACATCTGGAAGACGGAACATGTGCTGGGTTCGTGGTTCGTGGATGGCAGGTATGGTTTTCTTCTGCGACGTCTTAGTCGCGGTGGGGTGCCAGATCTGGAGTTCGATGGCGTGTCCGGGGTGTTGCCCCGGTCTGATTCGTTCAACGGTAAGGGCTTCACTTTTGGTGAGCCACCTTGGAGGTCCGCAAAGCTGCATATCAGCGATGGAGCCACATCGAGCTCGGGTGAGGAGGTGATCCATCATTCTTTTCTTCGGTGGCTGCTGTCGTGGTGCCGGAGGCAGGTGATGGGCGTTAGTGTCAAGCTCAGAGATGTTCTGCTAGCTTTTCAGTTTTACCATGTCGGTCCTTACATGACTTGTACTTTAATTTTTATGATATGAATGAGACACGTATTACCATGAAAAAAATATATTTTAGGATTTACTGGGGAAACAAATACGCCTAATAAAATGGGAACGAGCGAGTAGTAGGGAACTACTCCCTCCGTCCCAAAATATAAAAACGTTTTTGACACGTTCGTATATTTTAGGACCGAGGGAGTAATTTTAAACAGAGAAATAGTGGTCAGAGTCCCGACCTGATTGAGCCGAACCATTCGACCATTCCCCACCCGCACCCAGACCCAGCCAACGGCCACCATGGCAGCACCGCCCCCGTCCCCGCCGGAGCTCCCGGACGACGTCGTCGAAGAGATCCTCCTCCACCTCCCGTCCGACGACCCAGGCTGCCTCTTCCGCGCCTCCCTCGTCTGCAAGGCTTGGAGGAGCGCCGTCTCCCAGCCCCACTTCCGCCGCCGCTTCATCGGGCTCCACCGCCACCGGCCACCCCCGTGCTCGGCTTCCTCCACGACTGGGAAGATGAGCGCATCCCAGACTTCGTCCCCACCACCGCCTCGCCCTTCTCCCTCGCCGCTCCAGACCGCCGGTTCTGGCGCCCCCTCGACTGCCGCCACGGCCGCGCCCTCTTCCTATCCGACCGCCGCCAGGAAACTCAGGAACTCCTCCTGTGGGAGCCAATCACCGGTGCCCATCAGCGCATACCGGCGCCCTCGGCGTTCAGGTGCCGGTGGCCGACCGCGGCCATGTTCTGCGCAACCGACGGGTGCGACCACCGCGACTGCCTGGGGGCCCCCTTCGGCGTGGTCTTCGTCTTCACCGTCGATTTCTCGGCTGACGCAGACGTTGTCACATCGGCGTGCTTGTATTCGTCGGAGATTGGCACGTGGGGCAAGTTGAACTCGAGGCAAGACGAGTTCACCATCGGCGTGCTAGTTGGTAGGTCTCACATTTGATTTTCACTGTTGTAGAGGACAGACACAACTCAATCGGTTACTACTTCGAAGCTTTAGCGATCTTGGAACATTTGGTTCGGCCTGATCATTTTCGAATTTTCCAGCAGTATCCTCCTTGTGGTGATAATAGTGTCAATCACTCTGGCGTATACATCAGCATATTAGTGTGTGGTTTCAAATAATTTGAGTTAACCCAAATCTTGCACTGGTGCCTTCACCTGCTGAAGTCCACATGTAAGTGTACATTTAGGGAGGAACTGTGATCGCCAGAGAAAAATGTCAGGTACATAATGCTGGTCTATTGTAATACTTTGGTCTTTGGGTTTGATTCATCCTTTGTGATTACCTTAATTCAGTTCTAGAAACTACCGCATATGTTTGGCCTTTGAGTTAGCATCCAAGGTTGGGGACGCAATCCCATATTGTGCAAAGGCTGTTTCAGTAGGCAAGTCGCTTATGCATAATCTGATAAATGCAAGGAAGCTTTGTTGTCTGATAAAGGACGCTCAGGGAAGTCGACTCTAGAAGATGCGATATCTTACCTTGCTAGAATGTTGCCTCGAGTCCAGAAGAAGGTGAGCAGACTGAATTTTATTCATGTCACCAATTTGGTTCTGCTCATGAATCTAGTAGTGCTCTATGAACGAAGAACTTTTTCCTTGCTTGTGAGGAACAATAATAGCATCTCTCTTAATTGTTTTGGTTCAGCTTGAAGAACTGGAGCAAGCAATGTCAACCCCAAGTGACGGTATAGATAATAGTATGAAGAGAGTGGTCTCAGTGACAAGTCATGAGCAGAATGTTAACAATACTGTGGCAAGAACTGCATCTTTGACTTCTTCACAGATGGCTGGATCAGACAACAGCCTCCATTCCCCAACTATGTCTATTGCAGCAGCAGCAGCAACAGGAAGTAGTGTAACTGAGTTTGTGATTGTTGGCAGAGACATGAAACGAGCTAATGATGACAAGCCGATCTGCGACGAAACTTCTCCAAAGAAACTTGCAGCAGATGATTCACCATCCCTGAATGAAATGTGATAGCAGCCAGATAGAAGATCTGAAATTGACAAGATACGCCTGGAACGTCCTAACATGATGTTTACTACTCTGTTCATGGTCAATTGCTTATCTGTTGAGTTGTACTCCCTCCGATCCTTTTTACTCTGCATATAAGAATTGTATGAAGTCAAACTTCACAAAGTTTGACCATATTTATAAGAAAAAATATCAATATCTACCGTAATAAAGTTATACGATATGAAACTTTAAGTCATGACGCATCTACTGGTATTGATTTCACCCTATGATTATTAATAAATTTTTCTATAAAGTTGGTCAAACTTTACGAGGCTTGACTTTGAACAAATCTTATATACGAACTAACAAGGACCGGAGGGAGTATACAAGTAGGGAGATACAAGTTGCTGCCCATGCATTCAGTATTTGATCTGGTCTAGATATTCTTAGCATTAGCACACAATAACTGATGGATCACCAGTGGCTCTCTGTAGTGCGATACTCATCCATTGTTTTCTAGCTGTTTACAGTGATACCCTTCATCATCCATCACCTTCCATTGTACGTATATCCGACTGCAATTTTCGCCGTGCTCCGATAAACCTTCCATGCAATTGTACTATTTGCGAAACCATTTTGGACGTTACGTGTAAAATGTAGTAGTGCTTCTTAAGCAAAGTTCATATTAATTTATTATGTTTTTCCTTGCTTAATTGATCAGCTATATATATGCCTATGCCTCTTAGATGTAGTTTTTGCAAGTCAGTGATCAGTTGAGAAACATTTATGTATGGTCTACATGTTGCATCAGTTGCAATAAAACATTTGGATTTGGATTTTCTACTGTACTGCTTGAAGAATAATGTTCTATTCTTGCTAATTCTGAGATCGAGGCAAGCTAGTAGCTGGTGACGATTAATATATTTTCCTTTCCGAATGGAAGTTAAACAATTAGTAGTTATCAGAAAACTAGAAATAGCCAGACACTACCAGAATTAACGTAGTTGCCGACGGCCTCATCTATGCCGACGGCCCCCATAGGCATAGATTGATATATCCCGACGGCCTAGGGCAGGCCGTAGGCATAGAAAAGCCGTCGGCATATGTTGATCTACGCCGACGGGGGCCGTCGGCATACTAGTGCCGTCGGGACCTCTGGAGGTACGCTTACGGGGGACCGTCGGCATAAATGAGGCCGTCGGCTTAGATGAGGCCCGCCTACCCTGTCAGAGGCGACCGTTTGACGGCGTAGGAACTATGCCGACGGGGCTAACGGTGGCCGTCGGCATTGAAATCAAACAGGAAAAAGGGGGGGGGGGGGGGGAAATGAGACAAAAACTATTCCTACGGCTTAGCCGTAGGCATAGGGCTACCACGAGCTACCAGAGGGCGCCACGTGGAGCCTATACGTGGAGCCCCACGTGGGCAGCACTTGACGGCGGCCACCGTTAGTGTGGAATGTTGCCGACGGCCCTGGCCGTCGGCATAGATGTACGGACACCGTCGGCAAATCATCTATGCCGACTGCATCCCGAGATACGCTGACGTATATTATGCCGACGGCCCTATGCCTACAGGGGCCGTCGGCATAGGCCTATCCCGACGGGAATCAGGGCTATGCCTACGGCCTGGGCCGTAGGCATAGGGGTTTATTCTGGTAGTGAGACGGCGTAGTATCTGTTTGGCTAGAGTCCTGTTTCTCTTTGTTAGGTGACGCGTGGATATCCACCCGCCCCCTCACCTCACGTCTTTGCCCGACTCTTCCTTCTTCGCCTTGCTTGTAGGAGAAGAAGTGCCTGCAGCCGCCGCCGAAGGCGCTTCCTCCCACCACCGGCTTGGCTCGAGTCTCCGAGTGCCAAGTGCTTGCGGTCGATGGTGCGCGGCGTTCTTCTTGTGGTCGCCGGCGTGGCGCACCGCCCGGGGGAGAGGAAGTAGCACACCGGCTATCATTTCGGCATGTTGGCCCGTATCGTACTAGCCGATGGATGGTGCTACTAGGTGACGAGACACGAGAGAGCAGTGGATGGTCTACCTCCTCGTTGAATTACCATGGTCGGCCAGAGCTCTTATCTCTACATGCATCAACCCGTCCACTCCAACTGTGCGATGATCTTTGTCAACAACAAGGGTTATCGTTATATGATTCGTACCAAGTTGAGCCTGCAGTTGGTTGTGGGCACATGGTGGCGAGGATGACGACCAAGAGGACAAGGCACACTAGCTACACCGTGGAAGACCAATCCGGCCATCTAATTATCAAGATTAGTTTCTACTACTCCCTCTTATATTAGTTTACGGAGGGAGTACAAAATGTGGACCTGGATAATGGCAGTATCGTGTCTCCACTTCAATGCAATTGCCAATTGGCATCCAGTAATGAATGGACTTTTTTTTTCTAAACACAAGTCGGTCATCGATGATTGCATGATAGAAAGTCCTTTGGTGTCAATAACAAGGTTGAAGATTGTGTGTCACACAAAGTATTTTAAATTTCATAATAATAGTCCCCACATTACCCGAGATAAACCAAGTCTTTTCCTTCTGACGTTGAGTTTCCGCACCCAAGCTCACATGCTCCCTCATAAATAGTAAAATAAAAAGAATACATTTTTTGGTGATAAACATTGATGAAATGTTTTCACTGTGCGCAAAAAATTGTGATGAAATGACATTCATGGGAATCTAAAAAGATGATGATCCGAAAAGACAATACAGAAGCGGAAGCATTCTGGAGCATCTGATTTCTTTTGATTTTACTTTTCATGACGGAGCATGTGAGCTCGGGATCAAAATTCATATTGATGGAGTGATTTCGTTGTAATCTCAGATGATCATTTCTTCGTGCTTGGTTTACCAACGCTACTGCTATGTTCATTTCACCCGCTGATATATAATAACTCTTCATGCTCGCATCATACATCATCATATATAATAACAAGTCCTACTAATCATGCATCATCATACAACTTCTACTCGTTATTAATAACAAGTCATACGATCATCATACTCATAGTCATCGAACTCAACCCTACATAATTGTTCTTAGCACATCATCAGTATCAGGTAGGACCTAAACACACTTAAGATAAAATAGCATAAAACAATATAGACCCTGACTCTCCATTATGAAGAATGGAGATCATCCTGTCTCCAATTCTTGCGCTTCGCTTCCTTTTGCTTCCAAGAAGCTCCTTATGACTGTCCATACATTCTTTCCATTCTTTGATTGTCATGTCTCCACTTCTTTTAAAAATCCGGTATGGACAGTTGAGATTCGTAGGACGACCTGGTTCTATGTTCAAAACATCAAGGCGACCGTGCATATACATCAGATGAGGCACACAATCATTTGGGATTATCTGTTGAAAACATAGTAATAACTTCGTAGTTAGCAATGATGTACTAGTTTTAGAAGTATGCAAAAAAAATGCACGGATGTTGTAATAGTAAAAAATCTTACCAGGGTATCTCCATGGTAGTTACCGTAGTTTAACACGTGCACTAGTGGCACGTATTGACCATAATGTTGAGGAGTTCGATTGTAGACATTGTAATTCTCAAGATCAGTACAAAATGCGATCAAATGATTTTTCTCCTTATAAGTTAATTTGGAGCCATCGGTTTAGTGGGTTTTGTCTACCATCTTTCGCACATTCTTTGAAGAATGAAAATAAGCTATCAATGGAAATAAGCTGTCAACTATTTTGAAATAAACAATATAAATTACTTAATAACAATGTTTGAGAAGCTCACATGGGGGAAGAATTGGAAGTGTATCCACAAGGACCCAAATGTCCATACTGTCTTGCTCGATTGTAGAATCACCAAGATCCATGGTGACAAGCATACCCTCATCAAAACCATACATCTTGCAAAGTGCTTCCCAATTTTTGCAACCAAAATGGGTTACACTTTTAGCATTGTACAACTTTACATCAAAATCCACACCATGATGGGTCCTTAGGTGAATTTTGTTGGTTTCCATACTTTGATGGTCTTCAAAACCCATCCTCTCCAAGACATAGCGTCTTGCATAGCATGGGATAAGCTAGTCGAATTGGAAAAGATGAAAAATACATATTAAAATAGTTGAAGTCGTGCTTAATTACGAAAAAAATATTGTCGTCGTTGCGTAACGTATGAACATCGAAGGTCTCCTCGAGCTTAATGCTGAAGCGCCGATCTTCGTCTAGCTCAAGGAACTTGTCGCATATACCTTGGTCGTCGTGGCACCATTCGCACTCCCCCCGGGCGGTTTTCGTCGTCCGAATACGACATTTCCGGCCTATGTTCATAATTCAAATATTAAACTTGTACAATTAAATATATGTACTAAAAAACCTAAATTAGATCATTATTATTAATCACGGGTTGACTATCGGTGATGGTAGCTCCTCCTTTCATTCCCGAGTGCATTATTACACCAAATTGTCTAGCACATGGGAATGAAGGAGAAGCTACCCCCACGACGGCGTGGATGATGGAGGGGGCTCCTAGATTACTGCATAGAGTGCTCTTCAATTTTAGCATTCAAAGTAGGAGTACTTTTCCAATATGAGCATTCAATAAGCAAAACCAAATCGTAAAATAAAGTAGTACTCAAATTAGCATGCATTCAATTATAACCAAAAATACATCATCTCTTATGTCCGTATATCGTCGAATATTATCACTAATACTCCTCGAATACTATCATACATATAGCATCGCTAATATAGCTAGAATCGTAGTACCCGGCGGGTATCGTCGCGGGCGGTGGACACCCAAAGATAAGGAACCATCACAGGATCATAGCTCCAGTGAGATCCCTGAAGAACCTTCCAGGTATTGTCAAACCTGCCCTCCAATGCAACCATGTAGCGACGGACGTGCTCGTCCTCCTCGCTGACACGGTGACGTACCACCTCCGCGGTGTCCGGAAGCCTCGGCACCGTCACTGGCCCATGCGACCGCCACCAAATAAGGATAGGATCAACAACGGGCTGCCTCCTCACCAACCTACGTCCCCCGGAAGGTAGCACCTCCCAATACCAGCCCGGCGGAGCCCAGTCCCGAACATGGCCCTGATCAAGCAGGCCTCCACCGCCGAGTCGACGACGAGGATGCGGGATAGGCATCATCGACGTCGATGCGGGAACTACTTCTATATATAGTTAAATAAAGTAGTTTTATTAATTAAATCAACTAGTTCAACTACTAAGCACTTACTATAAATAAATAAAGTAGTACTTACTAAAAATAAACTACTTCCATATATAGTAAAATAAAGTAGTTTATTAAATCAACTAGCTAGTTCAACTATATACGAAGCACTTAGTATAAATAAAATAAAGTAGTACTAAAAATAAACTAGTTTAACTATAGTTCTATTATTTTTCTAACTAATTATATTAAACACTTTCTCTTCTTATTTTTTCCTTATTCCTCTATTCTAAATATGAACATATTCATAAATGACTTTGGTCATGCACAATTTTCCTATACATACACAATATGAACATATACATAAATTGACAAAGAAAATACTATGAACAAAAAAATCATTAAAATTCTATGAACAAAATTACAACAGAAAAAAATCATAAAAATTCTATGAACAGAAAAAAATCATAAAAATTTGACATATTCGATCTTTGCATATATATGAACATACAAACATGCATATTCAACAATAATATCACCAAAAAATCTATTAACAGAAAAACAAATCTAACACAATATGAAAAAAATCTAATAGAAAAATCTATGAAATACACATCTAACAAAAAAAATCTATGAACTACAAAAAATCTAACAAAAAAATCTAAAAAAATCTAACAAAATCTAACTCAATTAATTACACATCTAAATTATACTACACATCTAAATTAACTACTACTAACATCAAATTAAATTAGCAAAAAATTTGCTCACGGGATGGCGACGGTGTGAGGGCCGCGGCGAGGGCGACGGGCAGGGGATGACGATGGCGACGGCGACGGTGCGTGAGGGGCGGCGCGGCGACGGTCGACGGTGAGGTGCAGCACGGGGCGGGGCGGCGACGGGCAGGGGCCGAAGGCATCGCGCGGCACGGGGCGCGGGGCAGGGGGGTGCGGGACGGCGTCGGGGCGGCGCGGAACAACGTGGGATGGCGCGGGGTGACGACGGCGACGGCGAGGCGGAGACGGACGGGCAACCTGGCGACGTCGGGCGGCGGGGAAGAACGAACTGAACCAAATTTTCACGAGTGCTGCTTATATAGGCAGAGCATTGGTCCCGGTTCGTGGCACCAACCGGGACCAATGCCCCCGTTTAGTCCCGGTTGGTGGCACCAACCGGGACCAAAGGCCTCTTTTCAGCAGCCCAAAGGGCGGGAAGCAGAGGCCTTTGGTCCCGGTTGGTGGCACCAACCGGGACTAAAGGGGTGCATTGGTACCGGCACCAACCGGTACCAATGGCCCCCTTTAGTCCCGGTTGGTGCCACCAATCGGGACCAAAGGCCCTGTGCTGCCCGCGTCGCAGCACAAAATTTTAGTCCCACCTCGCTAGCTGAGGGAGCTCGAGAGTGGTTTATAAGCCACAGTCCCGCTGCCCTCTCGAGCTCCTCTCAAATGCAAGCTTACGTGCCTAAACGCACTATATGTGCCTGTGGGCCTATTGGGCCTATTGCGGGCCTGAATCCTGGCCCATTGTTGGGTTTCTAGTCGTATTCAGGCCGTGGTGGCCCTTTAGGTGGCACTTTTTTTATTTTTTTTGTTTTATTTTTTTGCTTTGAATTATTTATTTTCTTTTAATGTTTGCTTTATTTTTTTTATTTTTTTATTTTAGCTCAGAATAATTATAATCTTTCTGTTAGTCCATTAGTTTCCAAATTTGAATAATTATAATCTTTATGCAACTAAAAATACATGTGGAGTGATTCTTTTTCCTGCTATTTAATATTACTGTGTTTTATCATTATATTGAAAAACAAATTTTATTATTTTAGTTTCTATCAAAAAAATCTTTATCACAATTCTTTTTGCTACTAAAGTTTCTAACAAAAAATTCTTTATGACAATTATTTCCGCATTTCATGTTTTGAACAAAAAGTACTTTCATAATTTTAGTTGCATAAATTTTATATAATTTTAGTTTAAAAAATACTAGAGGTTTATAAAACCTTTTTAGTTGATTCCTTTTGCTATTAGAGTTTTATAAAAGCATTTACTGGGTTTTTTGAGCTATAAGACCTTAAAATTGAAAAGCATTTCAAATGAACTCTGAAAAGGTTGGAAATTGGCATGGTATCATCATTTCATCCACATAGCATGTGCAAGAAAGTTGAGAGGGTTACGGCAAAAACTGGATTTACTTCATGTACAAAACGGACAATCTCTTTCGAAGTATCAGGATTTCATACGGAAACTTGTCTGTTACAATAGGCATTTCAAATGAACTACGAAAAGGTTGAAAGTTGGCATGGTATCATCATAATAGTTGTGGACAAAGTCTTCACTTTTTCTTCGCTTGTGTTCTTTCCTTATTGCGCCATAACCATGGATAATCTTCATCATTTATCAGGATGCTTGGGCCAGCCTTGACTTTGAAGGGAGGAATTTCATGAAACTTTTCATAATCTTCGGACATGTCTGTCTTGCCCTCCACTCCCACGATGTCCCTTTTTCCTGAAAGAACTATGTGGCGCTTTGGCTCATCGTATGATGTATTCGCTTCCTTTTTTTCTTTTTCTCGGTTTGGTAGACATGTCCTTGCTACGTCTTGAGCTAGCGTTGGTTTTCACCGAAGAGGAGAGGGTGATGCAGCAAGTGTAGCGTAAGTATTTCCCTCAGTTTTTGAGAACCAAGGTATTAATCCAGTAGGAGGCTCCTCAAAAGTCCCACGCGCCTACACAAACAAACTGAGAACTCGCAACCAACGCAATAAAGGGGTTGTCAATCCCTTCATGGCCACTTGCAAAAGTGAGATCTGATAGAGATAGTATGATAAGATAAATATATTTTTGGTATTTTATAATATAGATACAAAAAGTAAAGATGCAAATAAAAGTAGATTGAAAGCAAATATGATAAGAGATAGACCCGGGGGCCATAGGTTTCACTAGAGGCTTCTCTCAAGAGCATAAGTATTACGGTGGGTGAACAAATTACTGTCGAGCAATTGATAGAAAAGCGAATAATTATGACGTTATCTAGGCATGATCATGTATATAGGCATCACGTCCATAACAAGTAGACCGACTCCTGCCTGCATCTACTACTATTACTCCACACATCGACCGCTATCCAGCATGCATCTAGAGTATTAAGTTCATAACAACAGAGCAACGCATTAAGCAAGATGACATGATGTAGAGGGATAAACTCATGCAATATGATATAAACCCCATCTTGTTATCCTCGATGGCAACAATACAATACGTGTCTTGCAACCCTTTCTGTCACTGGGTAAGAACACCGCAAGATTGAACCCAAAGCTAAGCACTTCTCCCATGGCAAGAAAGATCAATCTAGTAGGCCAAACCAAACCGATAATTCGAAGAGACTTGCAAAGATAACTCAATCATACATAAAAGAATTCAGAGAAGATTCAATTAATATCCATAGATAAATCTGATCATAAACCCACAATTCATCGGATCTCGACAAACACACCGCAAAAAGAGATTACATCGAATAGTTCTCCACAAGAGAGGGGGAGAACATTGTATTGAGATCCAAAAAGAGAGAAGAAGCCATCTAGCTAATAACTATGGACCCGTAGGTCTGCGGTAAACTACTCACAACTCATAGGAGGGGCAAGGATGTTGATGTAGAGGCCCTCCGTGGTCGATTCCCCCTCCGGCAAAGTGTCGACGAAGGCTCCAAGATGGGATCTCGCGGATACAGAAGGTTACGGTGGTGGAAATTGTGTTTCGTGGTGCCCCTGGATGTTTTCGGGCTATGTAGGTATATATAGGAGGAAGAGGTACGTCGGTGGCCGCCCGAGGGGCCCACAAGACAGGGGGGCGCGCCCTATAGGGGGGCGTGCCCTCCTATCTCGTGGAGGCTCTAGTTGTTTCTTGACTTGCACTCCAAGCTCTCCGGATCTTGTTCGTTCCAAAAATCACGCCCTCGAAGGTTTCATTCTGTTTGGACTCCGTTGATATTCCTTTTCTTCGAAATACTGAAATAGGCAAAAAAACAGCAGTATGGGCTGGGCCTCCGGTTAGTAGGTTAGTCCCAAAAATGATATAAATGTGTAAAATAAAGCCCATAAACATCCAAAACAGGTTATATAATAGCATGGAACAATTAAAAATTATAGATATGTTGGAGACGTATCAAGCATCCCCAAGCTTAATTCCTGCTCGTCCTCGAGTAGGTAAATGATAAAAAGAGAATTTTTGATGTGGAATGCTACCTAGCATAATTCATAATGTAATTTTCTTTAATGTGGCATGAATGTTCAGATCCAAATAATACAAAATAAAAGTACATATTGATAAAAGAAATAGTAACACTTCAAGCATACTAATCAAAGTAATCATGTCTTCTCAAAATAACATGGCAAAAGAAAGTTCATCCCTACAAAATCATATAGTTAGGCTATGCTTCATTTTCATCACACAAAGATGTTCCCAACTTATATACCCCCGATGACAAGCCAATCAATTGTTTCATACTTAAATAATCTCAAACTTTTTCAATCTTCACGCAATACATGAGCGTGAGCCATGGATATAGCACTTTGGGTGGAATAGAATATGATGATGGGGATTGTGTGGAGAAGACAAAAAAGGAGAAAGTCTCACATTGACGAGGATAATCAATGGGCTATGGAGATGCCCATCAATTGATGTCAACATGAGGAGTAGGGATTGCCATGCAACGGATGCACTAGAGCTATAAATAGATGCTCAACAAAAGAAAACTAGTGGGTGTGCATCCTCATGAAGACCTAGAGCATTTGAGGAAGCTCATCGTAGGAATATACAAGCCAAGTTCTATAATGAAAAATTCCCACTAGCATGAAAAAGACAACTTATGAGACTCACTATATGAAAAACATGGTGCTACTTTGAAGCACAATATATGACTCACTACATGAAGAACAAGGTGCTACTTTGAAGCACAAGTGTGGAAAAAGAGATAGTAGCATTGCCCTTTTTTCTTTTTTTTTATTTTATTTTTTTGGGCCTTGTTTTTTTCTTTTGGCCTTTCTTCTTTTTTTTCTCTTTTTTTCTTTAGGCAATGCTCTAAAAATGATGATCATCACACTTCTATTGATTACAACATATGAATTACAAGTCCAAACTAGAACAAGATATGACTCTATATGAATGCCTCCGGCGGTGTACCGGGATGGTGCAATGAATCAAGAGTGACATGTATGAAAAATAATGCATGGTGGCTTTGCCACAAACACGAGTTCAACTACATGGTCATGCAATGGCAATATGACAAAAGTAATGTATGTCATGATGATGAAAAATGGAACGGTGGAAAGTTGCATGGCAATATATCTCGGAATGGCTATGGAAATGCCATAATAGGTAGGTATGGTGGCTGTTTTGAGGAAGATATAAGGAGGTTTATGTGTGATAGAGCGTATCGTATCACGGGGTTTGGATGCACCGGTGAAGTTTGCACCAACTCTCAAGGTGAGAAAGGGCAATGCGCGGTACTGAAGAGGCAAGCAATGGTGGAAAGGTAAAAGTGCGTATAATCCATGGACTCAACATTAGTCAAAAGAACTCATATACTTATTGCAAAAATTTAGAAGTCATCAAAAATCAAGTACTACGCGCATGATCCTAGGGGGATAGATTGGTAGGAAAAGACCATCGCTCGTCCCCGACCGCCACTCATAAGGATGCACAAGCCAGGTACACTTCATGTTTCAAATTTGTTACATAACTTTAACCATACGTGCATGCTACGGGACTTGCTAACTTTAACACAAGCATTCTTTGAATTCATAATCACCCAACTAGCATGACTTTAATATCACTACCTCCATATCTCAAAACAATTATCAAGTATCAAGTTGATCATAGCATCCAATTCACTTTCTATGATAGTTTTTATTATACCCAACTTGGATGCTCATCATTCTAGGACCAACTTTATGATAATAGCAAAAAACCATGCTGTTCTAAAAGACTCTCAAACTAATATAAGTGAAGCATGAGATACTAGCAATTTATTCAAAATTAAGACACCACCGTGCTCTAAAGGATATAAGTGAAGCACTAGAGCAAAAACTATCACGCTCAAAAGATATAAGTGAAGCACATAGAGTATTATAGCAAATTCTAATCAAATAGGCTTCTCCCAAAAGGTGTGTACAGAAAGGATGATTGTGGCAAACTAAAAAGCAAAGACTAATATAATACACGATGCTCCAAGCAAAACACATATCATGTGGCGAATAAAAATATAGCTCCAAGTAAAGTTACCAATGAACGAAGACGAAAGAGGGGATGCCTTCCCGGGGCATCCCCAAGCTTAGCATGTTGGCTATTCTTGAATATCTTGGGGTGCCTTGGGCATCACCAAGCTTAGGCTCTTGCCACTCTTTATTCCATAGTCCATAAAAGCTTTACCCAAAACTTGAAAACTTCACAACACAAAACTCAACAGGAAATCTTATAAGCTCCGTTAGTGAAAGAAAACAAAACCACCACATAAGGTACTGCAATGAACTCATTCTTTATTTATTTTGATGTTAAACCTACTGTATTCCAACTTCCTTATGGTTTATAAACTAATTTACTAGCCATAGATGCATTGATATAAGCAAACAACACACGAAAAACAGAATTTGTCAAAAACAGAACAGTCTGTAGCAATCTGTAACTAACGCAAACTTCTGGAACTCTAAAAATCCTACCAAAATAGTACGTACTGGACAATTTGTTTATTGATCAACAGCAAAAAGAATCAATGCAAAATCACGTTTCTGTGATATATTGAAGTTTTTCTCGTGAGCGCAAAGTTTCTGTTTTTCAGCAGAATCAAATCAACCATCATCATAGTTTATCCTATAGGTTCTACTTGGAAAAAACACTTAACAAAAGATAAAAACACATCTAAACAGAAAGTAGAAACAAAATTTAACACTAAACAGGAACAAAAACAAAGAACATAAAAAAATTGGGTTGCCTCCCAACTAGCGCTATCGTTTAACGCCCCTAGCTAGGCATAAAAGCGAAGATAGATCTAAGGAGTGCCATCTTTGGCACTTGATTCATAAGTAGCACGCATAATAGATTCATAAGGTAATTTGACTTTCTTTCTTGGAAAGTGCTCCATGCCTTTCTTTAAGGGAAATTGGAATCTAATGTTCCCTTCTTTCATATCGATAATCGCACCAATTGTTCTAAGGAAAGGTCTACCAAGAATAATAGGGCAAGAAAGATTGCAATCTATATCAAGAACGATAAAATCTATGGGCACCAAATTTCTATTTGCAACAATAAGAACATCACTGATCCTTCCCATAGGCTTTTTAATGGTGGAATCCGCGAGGTGCAAATTCAAAGAGCAATCTTCAAGATCATGGAAACCTAGAATATCACATAAAGTTTTCGAAATCGTGGAAATACTAGCACCCAAATCACACGAAGCAAAACACTCATAATCTTTAATTCTAATCTTTATAGTAGGTTCCCACTCATCATTAAGTTTTCTAGGTATAGAAACTTCCAAATTAAGTTTTTCATCATAAGATTGCATCAAGGCATCAACAATATGTTTGGTAAAAGCTTTGTTTTGACTATAAGCATGAGGAGAATTAACAATGGGTTGCAACAAGGAAATACAACCTTTTAAAGAGCAATTATCATAGTCAAATTCCTTGAAATCCGAGATAGTAAGTTCAACATTATTAGAAGTTGAGGATTTTCCAATCTCACTTTTACCAAAATTAGCATTAAGATATAAAGACTCTGAATTCTTGGGACGCCTTCTAGGCAAAGTTGATTCATCATCAGTCCCATAATCATCAAAATTCATATTGCAAAACATAGATCTAATAGGAGACGCATCAATAACTTTAAGATCCTCATCATTATTCTCATGTAATTTTTCTGGTTTAGCGGCCATCTTATTGACTAAGGTGGCTTCTTGTTCATAAACACCATAGAATTCTTTATTCATGTCATCAAGCTCTTTGTTCATAAACCCCAAAAAACTTTTTTGTTCCTTAAGCTCTTTTCTAAAGAAATTATTATGCTCAAATTGCAAATTCATAAAGCTTCTAATATTTGATTAATCTCATTCATCCTTCTGAGAAGGTGTTCAGGACCCTTAGGCGCGGCCATAAGGTCAAACAAGCAAACAAGCACACAAAAGAAGGCAAGCAAAAAGAGAGGAGGAGATTGGGAAAGAGAGGGCGAATAAAACGGCAAGGGTGAAGTGAGGGAGAGGAAAACGAGAGGCAAATGGCAAATAATGTAAATGCGAGGGAGATAGGTTTGTGATAGGTAGTTGGTATGTCTTGACTTGAGCGAAGACCTTCCTGGCAACGGCGCCAGAAATCCTTCTTGCTACGTCTTGAGCTAGCATTGGTTTTCCCCGAAGAGGATAGGGTGATGCAGCAAGTGTAGCGTAAGTATTTCCCTCAGTTTTTGAGAACCAAGGAATCAGTCCAGTAGGAGGCTCCTCAAAAGTCCCACACGCCTACACAAACAAACTGAGAACTCGCAACCAATGCAATAAAGGGGCTGTCAATCCCTTCACGGCCACTTGCAAAAGTGAGATCTAATAGAGATAGTATGATAAGATAAATATATTTTTGGTATTTTATAATATAGATGCAAAAAGTAAAGATGCAAATAAAAGTAGATTGAAAGCAAATATGATAAGAGATAGACCCAGGGGCCATAGGTTTCACTAGAGGCTTCTCTCAAGAGCATAAGTATTACGGTGGGTGAACAAATTACTGTCGAGCAATTGATAGAAAAGCGAATAATTATGACGTTATCTAGGCATGATCATGTATATAGGCATCACGTCCATAACAAGTAGACCGACTCCTGCCTGCATCTACTACTATTACTCCACACATCGACCGCTATCCAGCATGCATCTAGAGTATTAAGTTCATAACAACAGAGCAACGCATTAAGCAAGATGACATGATGTAGAGGGATAAACTCATGCAATATGATATAAACCCCATCTTGTTATCCTCGATGGCAACAATACAATACGTGTCTTGCAAACCTTTCTGTCACTGGGTAAGAACACCGCAAGATTGAATCCAAAGCTAAGAACTTCTCCCATGGCAAGAAAGATCAATCTAGTAGGCCAAACCAAACCAATAATTCGAAGAGACTTGCAAAGATAACTCAATCATACATAAAAGAATTCAGAGAAGATTCAATTAATATCCATAGATAAATCTGATCATAAACCCACAATTCATCGGATCTCGACAAACGCACCGCAAAAAGAGATTACATCGAATAGATCTCCACAAGAGAGGGGGAGAACATTGTATTGAGATCCAAAAAGAGAGAAGAAGCCATCTAGTTAATAACTATGGACCCGTATGTCTGTGGTGAACTAGTCACAACTCATAGGAGAGGCAAGGATGTTGATGTAGAGGCCCTCCATGGTCGATTCCCCCTCCGGCAGAGTGCCGACGAAGGCTCCAAGATGGGATCTTGCGGATACAAAAGGTTACGGTGGTGGAAATTGTGTTTCGTGGTGCCCCTGGATGTTTTCGGGGTACGTAGGTATATATAGGAGGAAGAGGTACGTCGTTGGCTGCCCGAGGGGCCCACGAGACAGGGTGGCGCGCCCTACAGGGGGGGCGTGCCCTCCTATCTCGTGGAGGCTCCGGTTGTTTCTTGACTTGCACTCCAAGCTCTCCGGATCTTGTTCGTCCCAAAAATCACGCTCCCGAAGGTTTCATTCCGTTTGGACTCCGTTTGATATTCCTTTTCTTTGAAATACTAAAATAGGCAAAAAAACAGCAATATGGGCTGGGCCTCCGGTTAGTAGGTTAGTCCCAAAAAATGATATAAATGTGTAAAATAAAGCCCATAAACATCCAAAATAGGTTATATAATAGCATGGAACAATCAAAAACTATAGATACGTTGGAGACGTATCAGTGATCATCGGTATGCATGGCGGGCTTCTTCCGGTGATCCGCCTCGCCTTTGAAATGCTTGCCTTTCTTTCGACATTGATGGTTGGTCAGAAGAAATCGACGATGGCCCAGGTACACATTCTTCCTGTAGCTTCCCAGGTATAGACTTTCGGTGTCAGCTAAACAGTGTGTGCATGCGTGGTATCCCTTGTTTGTCTATCCTGAAAGGTTACTGAGCGCGGGCCAATCGTTGATGGTTACAAACAACAACGTGTGCAGGTTAAATTCCTCCTGTTTGTGCTCATCCCACGCACGTACACTGTTTCCATTCCACAGCTGTAAAAGTTCTTTAACTAATGGCCTTAGGTACACATCAATGTCATTGCTGGGTTGCTTAGGGCCTTGGATGAGAACTGGCATCATAATGAACTTCCGCTTCATGCACATCCAAGGAGGAAGGTTATACATACATAGAGTCACGGGCCAGGTGCTGTGATTGCTGCTCTGCTTCCCGAAAGGATTAATGCCATCCGCGCTTAAACCAAACCATACGTTCCTTGGGTCACGTGCAAACTTAGCCCAATACTCTCTCTCGATTTTTCTCCACTGCGACCCGTCAGCGGGTGCTCTCAACTTCCCGTCTTTCTTACGGTCCTCACTGTGCCATCGCATCAACTTGGCATGCTCTTTGTTTCTGAACAGTCGTTTCAACCGTGGTATTATAGGAGCATACCACATCACCTTCGCAGGAACTCTCTTCTTGCGGGGCTCGCCGTCGACATCACCAGGGTCATCTCGTCTGATCTAATACCACAATGCACCACATACCGAGCATGCATTCAAATCCTCGTACGCACTGCGGTAGAGGATGCAGTCATTAGGGCATGCATGTATCTTCTGCACCTCCAATCCTAGAGGGCATACGACCTTCTTTGCTGTGTACGTACTGTCGGGCAATTCATTATCCTTTGGAAGCTTCTTCCTCAATATTTTCAGTAGCTTCTCAAATCCTTTGTCAGGCACAACATTCTCTGCCTTCCACTATAGCAATTCCAGTACGGTATCCAGCTTTGTGTTGCCATCTTCACAATTGGGGTACAACTTTTTTTTGTGATCCTCTAACATGCGATCGAACTTCAGCTTCTCCTTTTGACTTCTGCATTGCGTCCTTGCATCGACAATGACCCGGCGGAGATCATCATCGGGCACATTGTCTGGTTCCTCTTGATCTTCAGCAGCTCCCCCCGTTGCAGCATCACCGTATTCAGGGGGCACATAGTTGTCATCGTCCTCTTCTTCTTCGCCGTCTTCCATCATAACCCCTATTTCTCCGTGCCTCGTCCAAACATTATAGTGTGGCATGAAACCCTTGTAAAGCAGGTGGGTGTGAAGGATTTTCCGGTCAGAGTAAGACTTCGTATTCCCACATTTAGTGCATGGACAACACATAAAACCATTCTGCTTGTTTGCCTCAGCCACTTCGAGAAAAATATGCACGCCCTTAATGTACTCGGAGGTGTGTCTGTCACCATACATCCATTGCCGGTTCATCTGCGTGCATTACATATAATTATGTGTGTCGAAATTAAGAAAGTCAGACAAATATCTATCTAAAGTAAGAAAATTAGACAAGTATCAGAAAGAAGATAAGAACAAGAGGCTCACCACGGTGGTGCCGGCGACGAGATCAGCGCGGGCGATCAACGGCCGTGAAAACGGGGACGGAGCGTGACAGACCCCTAAATCTAGACAAATCTCGAAAAAAATGGAGCTCCGAGGTCGAGCTTCGAGAGGAGAAAGCTTAACTAGTGTGGCTCGGGCATTTCATCGAACACCTCATGTGCATAGGAGGTGAACTAGAGCACCCAAATGCCCTCTCCTCGCCGGATTGAAAAAACAGAGCACTATGGAGTGCTCTGCCGCGGCGGTATATATAGGCAAGTTATTTGTCCCGGTTCATGGCATGAACCGGGACTAAAGCTCTCCCTTCTGTCCCGGTTCAAGACATGAACCGGGACCAATGGTTGTGGGCCAGGAGCGAGGACCATTGGTCCCGGTTGGTGCCTTGAACCGGAACAAATAGTTCCAAACAAACCCGGACCAATGCCCACGAGGCCCCGGCTGGCCCCCTGGGCTCACGAACCGGGTCTAATACCCCCCATGGGTCCCGGTTCTTGAAGAACCAGGACTAATGGGCTGGCCAGGCCCGAACGTTAGCCCTGTTTACTACTAGTGTTGTCATAAATCGGGCCAAGAAACTTCCACTGTTGGGGAACGTTGCAGAAAATAAAAAAATTCTATGCTTCACCAAGATCAATCTATGAGTTCATCTAGCAACGAGAGAGAGGAGTGCATCTACATACCCTTGTAGATCGCGAGCGGAAGCGTTCAAGAGAATAGGGTTGAGGGAGTCGTACTCGTCGTGATCCAAATCACCGATGATCCTAGTGCTGAACGGATAGCACCTCCGCGTTCAACACATGTACGGTTGGGGAAGACGTCTCCTCCTTCTTGATCCAGCAAGGGGGAAGGAGAGGTTGATGGAGATCCAGCAGCACGACGGCGTGGTGGTGGATGCAGCAGCGATCTCGGCAGGGCTTCGCCAAGCTTCAGCGAGAGGGAGAGGTGGTGCGTGGGGAGAGGGAGGCGCCAACAGCATGGGTGCGGCTGCCCTCCCTCCCCCCTCTTTATATAGACCCCCTAGGGGGGCGGCCCTAAGAGATTCAATCTCAAGGGAGGCGGCGGCCAAGGGGGGTGGCTTGCCCCCCAAGCCAAGTGGAGGCGCCCCCACCCCTAGGGATTCCAACCCTAGGTGCAGGGGGGCCAGGGGGGGGGGGGGCGCACCATCCCACCAGGGGCTGGTTCCCCTCCCACTTCAGCCCATGGGGCCCTCCAGGATAGGTGGCCCCACCCGGTGGACCCCCGGGACCCTTCTGGTGGTCCCGGTACAATACCGGTGACCCCCGAAACTTTCCCGATGGCCGAAACTTGACTTCCTATATATAATTCTTTACCTCCGGACCATTCCAGAACTCCTCGTGATGTCCGGGATCTCATCCGGGACTCCGAACAACTTTCGGTTTACTACATACTCATATCTCTACAACCCTAGCATCACCGAACCTTAAGTGTGTAGACCCTACGGGTTCGGGAGACATGCAGACATGACCGAGACGTCTCTCCGGTCAATAACCAACAACGGGATCTGGATACCCATGTTGGCTCCCACATGCTCCTCAACGGTCTCATCGTATGAACCACGATGTCGAGGATTCAAGTAACCCCGTATACAATTCCCTTTGTCAATCGGTACGTTACTTGCCCGAGATTCAATGGTCGGTATCCCAATACCTCGCTTAATCTCGTTACCGGCAAGTCACTTTACTCGTACCGTAATGCATGATCCCATGACCAGACACTTGGTCACATTGAGCTCATTATGATGATGCATTACCGAGTGGGCCCAGAGATACCTCTCTGTCATACGGAGTGACAAATCCCAGCCTCGATTCGTGCCAACCCAACAGACACTTTCGGAGATACCCGTAGTGCACCTGTATAGTCACCCAGTTACGTTGTGACGTTTGGCACACCCAAAGCACTCCTACGGTATCCGGGAGTTGCACAATCTCATGGTCTAAGGAAATGATACTTGACATTTGGAAAAGCTCTAACAAAACGAACTACACTATCTTTGTGCTACGCTTAGGATTGGGTCTTGTCCATTACATCATTCTCCTAATGATGTGATCCCGTTATCAATGACATCTAATGTCCATAGTCAGGAAACCATGACTATATGTTGATCAACGAGCTAGTCAACTAGAGGCTCACTAGGGACATGTTGTGGTCTATGTATTCACACGTGTATTACGATTTCCGGATAACACAATTATAGTATGAATAATAGACAATTATCATGAACAAAGAGATATAATAATAACCATTTTATTATTGCCTCTAGGGCATATTTCCAACAGTCTCCCACTTGCACTAGAGTCAATAGTCTAGTTACATTGTGATGAATCGAACACCCATAGAGTTCTGGTGTTGATCATGTTTTGCTCTAGGGAGAGGTTTAGTCAATGGATCTGCTACATTCAGGTCCGTATGTACTTTACAAATATCTATGTCTCCATCTTGAACATTTTCACGAATGGAGTTGAAGCGACGCTTGATGTGCCTGGTCTTCTTGTGAAACCTGGGCTCCTTGGCAAGTGCAATAGCTCCAGTGTTGTCACAGAAGAGTGCGATCGGCCCCGACGCATTGGGTATGACTCCTAGATCGGTGATGAACTCCTTCACCCAGATTGCTTCATGCGCTGCCTCCGAGGCTGCCATGTATTCTGCTTCACATGTAGATCCCGCCACGACGCTTTGCTTGCAAATGCACCAGCTTACTGCACCACCATTCAAAATATACACGTACCCGGTTTGTGACTTAGAGTCATCCAGATCTGTGTCGAAGCTAGCGTCGATGTAACCCTTTACGACGAGCTCTTTGTCACCTCCAAAAATGAGAAACATATCCATAGTCCTCTTCAGGTACTTCAGAATATTCTTGACCGCTGTCCAGTGTTCCTTGTCGGGATTACTTTGGTACTTTCCTACCAAACTTACAGCAAGGCTTACATCAGGCCTGGTACACAACATGGCATACATAATAGACCCTATGGCTGAGGCATAGGGGATGACGCTCATCTCTTCTATATATTCTGCCATGGTCGGGCATTGAGCTGAGCTCAATCTCACACCTTGCAATACAGGCAAGAACCCTTTCTTGGACTGATCCATATTGAACTTCTTCAATATCTTATCAAGGTATGTGCTTTGTGAAAGACCTATGAGGCGTCTTGATCTATCCCTATAGATCTTGATGCCTAATATGTAAGCAGCTTCTCCAAGGTCCTTCATTGAAAAACACTTATTCAAGTAGGCCTTAATGTTGTCCAAAAGTTCTATATCATTTCCCATCAAAAGTATGTCATCTACATATAATATGAGAAATGCTACAAAGATCCCACTCACTTTCTTGTAAACGCAGGCTTCTCCATAAGTCTGCATAAACCCAAACGCTTTGATCATCTCATCAAAGCGAATGTTCCAACTCCGAGATGCTTGCACCAGCCCATAAATGGATCGCTGGAGCTTGCATACCTTGTTAGCATTCTTGGGATCGACAAAACCTTCTGGCTGCATCATATACAGTTCTTCCTTAAGATAGCCGTTAAGGAATGCCGTTTTGATGTCCATTTGCCATATCTCATAATCATAGTATGCGGCAATTGCTAACATGATTCGGACGGACTTCAGCTTCGCTACGGGAGAGAAAATCTCATCGTAGTCAACCCCTTGAACTTGCCAATAACCCTTAGCGACAAGTCGAGCTTTATAGATGGTAACATTACCATCCGCGTCCGTCTTCTTCTTAAAGATCTATTTATTTTCTATCGCTCGCCGATCATCGGGCAAGTCTGTCAAAGTCCATACTTTGTTTTCATACATGGATTCTATCTCGGATTGCATGGCTTCAAGACATTTGTTGGAATCTGGGCCCGCCATCTCTTCTTCATAGTTCGAAGGTTCACTGTTGTCTAAAAACATGATTTCCAGGACAGGGTTGCCATACCACTTTGGTGTGGAACGTGTCCTTGTAGACCTACGAAGTTCAGTAGTAACTTGATCTGAAGTACCTTGATCATCATCATTAACTTCCTCTTCAGTTGGTGCTGGCTCCACAGGAACATCTTCCTGAGCTGCACTACTTACCGGTTCAAGAGGTAGTACTTCATCAAGTTCCACTTTCCTCCCACTCACTTCTCTTGAGAGAAACTCTTTCTCTAGAAAGGACCCATTCTTAGCAACAAAGATCTTGCCTTCGGATCTGAGGTAGAAGGTATACCCAATGGTTTCCTTAGGGTATCCTATGAAGACGCATTTTTCCGACTTGGGTTCGAGCTTTTTAGGTTGAAGTTTCTTGACATAAGCATCGCATCCCCAAATTTTAGAAACGACAGCTTAGGTTTCTTCCCAAACCATAATTCATACGGTGTCGTCTCAATGATTTAGATGGTGCCCTATTTAAAGTGAATGTAGCTGTCTCTAGAGCGTATCTCCAAAAAGATAGCGGTAAATCGGTAAGAGACATCATAGATCGCACCATATCCAATAAAGTGCGATTACGACGTTCGGACACACCGTTACGCTGAGGTGTTCCAGGCGGCGTGAGTTGTGAAACGATTCCACATTTCCTTAAGTGCGTACCAAATTCGTGACTTAAATATTCTCCTCCACGATCTGATCGTAAGAACTTTATCTTTCGGTCACGTTGATTCTCTACTTCATTCTGAAATTCCTTGAACTTTTCAAAGGTCTCAGACTTGTGTTTCATCAAGTAGACATACCCATATCTACTCAAGTCGTCAGTGAGAGTGAGAACATAACGATATCCTCCGCGAGCCTCAACGCTCATTGGACCGCACACATCAGTATGTATGATTTCCAATAAGTTGGTTGCTCGCTCCATTGTTCCGGAGAACGGAGTCTTGGTCATTTTTCCCATGAGGCATGGTTCGCATGTGTCAAATGATTCATAATCGAGAGACTCTAAAAGTCCATCAGCATGAAGCTTCTTCATGCGCTTGACACCAATGTGACCAAGGCGGCAGTGCCACAAGTATGTGGGACTATCGTTATCAACTTTACATCTTTTGGTATTCACACTATGAATATGTGTAACATCACGTTCGAGATTCATTAAGAATAAACCATTGACCATCGGGGCATGACCATAAAACATATCTCTCATATAAATAGAAAAACCATTATTCTCGGATTTAAATGAGTAGCCATCTCGTATTAAACGAGATCCAGATACAATGTTCATGCTCAAAGTTGGCACTAAATAACAATTATTAAGGTTTAAAACTAACCCCAGGTAAATGTAGAGGTAGCGTGTCGATGGCGATCACATCGACCTTGGAACCATTCCCGACGCGCATCGTCACCTCGTCCTTCGCCAGTCTCCGCTTATTCCGCAGCTCCTGCTTTGAGTTACAAATATGAGCAACCGCACCGTATCAAATACCCAGGAGCTACTACGAGTACTGGTAAGGTACACATCAATTACATGTATATCACATATACCTTTGGTGTTGCCGTCCTTCTTGTCCACTAAGTATTTGGGGCAGTTCCGCTTCCAGTGTCCGCTTCCCTTGCAATAAAAGCACTCAGTCTCAGGCTTGGGTACATTCTTTGGCTTCTTCCCGGCAACTGGCTTACCGGGCGCGGCAACTCCCTTGCCATCCTTCTTGAAGTTCTTCTTTCCCTCGCCTTTCTTGAACTTAGTGGTTTTATTCACCATCAAAACTTGATGTTCCTTTTTGATCTCTACCTCTGCTGATTTCAGCATTGAATATGCTTCAGGAATGGTCTTTTCCATCCCCTGCATATTGAAGTTCACCACAAAGCTCTTGTAGCTCGGTGGAAGCGACTGAAGGATTCTGTCAATAACCACGTCATTCGGGAGATTAACTCCCAGCTGAGTCAAGCGGTTGTGCAACCCAGACATTTTGAGTATGTGCTCACTGACAGAACTATTTCCCTCCATCTTACAACTGAAGAACTTGTCGGAGACTTCATATCTCTCGACCCGGGCATGAGCTTGGAAAACCATTTTCAGCTCTTCGAACATCTCATATGCTCCGTGTTGCTCAAAACACTTTTGGAGCCCCGGTTCTAAGCTGTAAAGCATGCCGCACTGAACAAGGGAGTAATCATCAGCACGAGACTGCGAAGCGTTCATAACGTCTTGGTTCTCTGGGATGGGAGCTTCACCTAGCGGTGCTTCTAAGACATAATCTTTCTTTGCAACTATGAGGATGATCCTCTGGTTCCGGACCCAGTCTATATAGTTGCTGCCATCATCTTTCAGCTTGGTTTTCTCTAGGAACGCGTTGAAGTTGAGGTGGACATGAGCGTTGGCCATTTGATCTACAAGACATTTTTGCAAAGGTTTTTAGACTAAGTTCATGATAATTAAGTTCATCTAATCAAATTATTTAATGAACTCCCACTCAGATTAGACATCCCTCTAGTCATCTAAGTGATACATGATCCGAGTCGACTAGGCCGTGTCCGATCATCACGTGAGACGGACTAGTCATCATCAGTGAGCATCTCCATGTTTATCGTATCTTCCATACGACTCATGTTCGACCTTTCGGTCTCTTGTGTTCCAAGTCCATGTCTGTACATGCTAGGCTCGTCAAGTTAACCTAAG
Organism: Triticum timopheevii; assembly: GCA_963921465.1. Taxonomy (NCBI): domain Eukaryota; kingdom Viridiplantae; phylum Streptophyta; class Magnoliopsida; order Poales; family Poaceae; genus Triticum; species Triticum timopheevii. The sequence continues at coordinate 600,994,946 of OY997267.1, forward strand.
TGTTTATGCATGTGTAAATCTGTCTTACACCCGTTGTATGTGAATGTTAGAATCTATCACATCCGATCATCACGTGGTGCTTCGAAACAACGAACTTTTGCAACGGCGCACAGTTAGGGGGAACACTTTCTTGAAATTATTATGAGGGATCATCTTATTTACTATCGTTGTTCTATGTAAACAAGATGAAAAAACATGATAAACATCACATGCAATCAAATAGTGACATGATATGGCCAATATCGTATAGCTCCTTTGATCTCCATCTGCAGGGCTCCATGATCATCTTCGTCACCGGCATGACACCATGATCTCCATCATCATGATCTCCATCATCGTGTCTCCATGAAGTTGCTCGCCAACTATTACTTCTACTACTATGGCCAACGGTTTAGCAATAAAGTAAAGTAATTACATGACGTTTAATCATTGACACGCAGGTCATACAATAATTAAGACAACTCCTATGGCTCCTGCCGGTTGTCATACTCATCGACATGCAAGTCGTGATTCCTATTACAAGAACATGATCTCATACATCACATATATATATCATTCATCACAACCTTTTTGGCCATATCACATCACAAGGCATATGCTGCAAAAACAAGTTAGACGTCCTCTAATTGTTGTTGCATGTTTTACGTGGCTGCAATAGGGTTCTAGCAAGAACGTTTTCTTACCTACGTAAAAGCCACAACGTGATTTGCCAACTTCTATTTACCCTTCATAAGGACCCTTTTCATCGAATCCGCTCCAACTAAAGTGGGAGAGACAGACACCCGCTAGCCACCTTATGCAACTAGTGCATGTCAGTCGGTGGAACCTGTCTCACGTAAGCGTACGTGTAAGGTCGGTCCGAGCCGCTTCATCCCATGATACTGCTGAAGCAAAATAATACTAGTAGTGGCAAGAAAGTTGACAACATCTACGGCCACAACAAATTTGTGTTCTACTCGTGCAAAGAGAACTACTCATAGACCTAGCTCATGATGCCACTGTTGGGGAACGTTGCAGAAAATAAAAAATTTCTACGCTTCACCAAGATCAATCTATGAGTTCATCTAGCAACGAGAGAGAAGAGTGCTTCTACATACCCTTGTAGATCGCGAGCGGAAGCGTTCAAGAGAACGGGGTTGAGGGAGTCGTACTCGTCGTGATCCCAATCACCGATGATCCTAGTGCTGAACGGACAGCACCTCCGCGTTCAACACACGTACGGTTGGGGAAGACATCTGCTCCTTCTTGATCCAGCAAGGGGGAAGGAGAGGTTGATGGTGATCCAGCAGCACGACGGCGTGGTGGTGGATGCAGCAGCGATCTCGACAGGGCTTTGCCAAGCTTCAGCGAGAGGGAGAGGTGGTGCGTGGGGAGAGGGAGGCGCCAAGAGCATGGCTGCGACTGCCTCCCTCCCCCCTCTTTATATAGGCCCCCTAGGGGGGGTGCCGGCCCTAGGAGATCCAATCTCCAGGGGGGCGGCGGCCAAGGGGGTGGCTTGCCCCCCAAGCCAAGTGGAGGCGCCCCCACCCCTAGGGTTTCCATCCCTAGGCACAGGGGGGGCCCAAGGGGGGGCGCACCAGCCCACCAGGGGCTGGTTCCCCTCCCACTTCAGCCCATGGGGCCCTCTGGGATAGGTGGCCCCACCCGGTGGACCCCCGGGACCCATCCGGTGGTCCCGGTACAATACTGGTGACCCCCGAAACTTTCCCGATGGCCGAAACTTGACTTCCTATATATAATTCTTTACCTCTGGACCATTCCGGAACTCCTCGTGATGTCCGGGATCTCATCCGGGACTCCGAATAACTTTTTGGTTACTGCATACTCTTATCTCTACAACCCTAGCATCACCGAACCTTAAGTGTGTAGACCCTACGGGTTCGGGAGACATGCAGACATGACCGAGACGCCTCTCCGGTCAATAACCAACAGCGGGATCTGGATACCCATGTTTGATCCCACATGTTCCTCGACGATCTCATCAGATGAACCACGATGTCGAGGATTCAAGTAACCCCGTATACAATTCCCTTTGTCAATCGGTACGTTACTTGCCCAAGATTCGATCGTCGGTATCCCAATACCTCGTTTAATCTCATTACCGGCAAGTCACTTTACTCGTACCGTAATGCATGATCCCGTGACCAGACACGTAGTCACATTGAGCTCATTATGATGATGCATTACCGAGTGGGCCCAGAGATACCTCTCCGTCATACGGAGTGACAAATCCCAGTATCGATTCGAAGATACCCGTAGTGCACCTTTATAGTCACCCAGTTACGTTGTGACGTTTGGCACACCCAAAGCACTCCTACGGTATCCGGGAGTTGCACAATCTCATGGTCTAAGGAAATGATACTTGACATTTGGAAAAGCTCTAGCAAAATGAACTACACGATCTTTGTGCTACGCTTAGGATTGGGTCTTGTCCATCACATCATTCTCCTAATGATGTGATCCTGTTATCAATGACATCCAATGTCCATAGTCAGGAAACCATGACTATATGTTGATCAACGAGCTAGTCAATGGTACGTCTCCAACGTATCTATAATTTTTGATTGCTCCATGCTACTTTATCTATTGTTTTGGACTATAATGGGCTTTATTTTCCACTTTTATATTATTTTTGGGACTAACCTATTAACCGGAGGCCCAACCTATAATTGCTGTTTTTGCCTATTTCAGTGTTTCGAAGAAACGGAATATCAAACGGAATGAAACCTTCGGAAACATGATCTTCTCACCGAACGTGATCCAGGAGACTTGGACCCTACTCCAAGAAGTGCCAGAGGCGGTCACGAGGGTGGGGGCGCGCCCCCCTGCCTCGTGGGCCCACTAACGCTCCACCGACGTACTCCTTCCTCCTATATATACCTACGTACCCCAACAGATCAGGGGCGGAGCCAAAAACCTAATTCCACCGCCGCAACTTTCTGTATCCGCGAGATCCCATCTTGGGGCCTGTTCCGGAGCTCCACCGGAGGGGGCATCTACCACGGAGGGCTTCTACATCATCACCATATCCCCTCCGATGAAGTGTGAGTAGTTTACTTCAGACCTTCGGGTCCCTAGTTAGTAGCTAGATGGCTTCTTCTCTCTTTTTGGATCACAATACAATGTTCTCCCCCTCTCTCGTGGAGATCTATTCGATGTAATCTTCTTTTTGCGGTGTGTTTGTTGAGACCGATGAATTGTGGGTTTATGATCCAGCTTATCTATGGAAAATATTTGATTCTTCTCTGAATTCTTTTATGTATGATTGAGTTATCTTTGCAAGTCTCTTCGAATTATCCGTTTGGTTTGGCCAACTAGATTGGTAGTTCTTGCAATGGGAGAAGTGCTTAGCTTTGGGTTCAATCTTGCGGTGACCTTACCCAGTGACAGAAAGGGTTGCAAGGCACGTATTGTATTGTTGCCATCGAGGACAACAAGATGGGGTATTTATCATATTGCATGAATTTATTCCTCTACATCATGTCATCTTGCTTAAGGCGTTACTCTGTTTTTAACTTAATACTCTAGATGCATGCTGGATAGCGATCGATCAGTGGAGTAATAGTAGTAGATGCAGAATCATTTTGGTCTACTTGTCACGGACGTGATGCCTATATATATGATCATAGCCTAGATAACCTCATAACTATGCTCAATTCTATCAATTGCTCAACAGTAATTTGTTCAGCCATCGTAGAATACTTATGCTCTTGAGAGAAGCCACTAGTGAAACCTATGGCCCCCGGGTCTATTCTCATCATATCAATCTCCGTCACTTTATTTACTTGCTTTTGCTTTTAATTTTTCCTTTGCATCTGAAAGGATCGATATGATTGACTAGAGGGGGGGTGAATAGGCAACTAACAATTTTTAGACTTTTCTTTAACAAATTAAACCTTGCAACGAAATAGGTTGTCTAGATGTGCAACTACGTGGACAACCTATATGATGCAAAGACAACTAGCACACTAGCAAGCAATAGATACAACAAAAGTAATTAGCTTGCAAAAGTAAAGGTACAAGATAACCAAGAGTGGAGCCAGTGGAGACGAGGATGTGTTACCGAAGTTCCTTCCTTTTAAGGGGAAGTACGTCTCCATTAGAGCGGTGTGGAGGCACAATGCTCCCCAAGAAGCCACTAGGGCCACCGTAATCTCCTCACGCCCTCACACAATGCGAGATGCCGTGATTCCACTATTGGTGCCCTTGAAGGCGGTGACCGAACCTTTACAAACAAGATTGGGGCTACCTCCACAACACTTGGAGGCTCCCAACAACACCACGAAGCTTCACCACAATGGAGTATGGCTTTGAGGTGACCTCAACCGTCTAGGGTGCTCAACACCCAAGAGTAACAAGATCCGCTAGGGATAAGAGGGAGGAATCAAATTTCTCTGGGTGGAAGTGTAGATCTGGGCCTTCTCAACCAATCCCGAGCATATCAACAAGTTTGATTGGCTAGGGAGAGAGATCGGGGGGAACCAAACCAACCGCTGGGTGAAAATGGAGCTTGGAGCAACAATGGAGCTTTGGGGGAAAGAGGTAGGTCAACTTTGGGGAAGAAGACACCTTTATATAGGGGGGAACCAAACCAACCGTTATCCCACTGAGCAGCCCCGCACAGAGCGGTACTACCTCTTGGGCAGGGCGGTACTACCGCTTAGGGCGGTACTACCGCTCTTACCCAGCAGTACTGTCGCGCTGACAGGGTCCTGCCCCCAGGGCGGTACTACCGTGGGGTAGGCGCGGTACTACCGCTTGGAGCGGTACTACCGCCATTACAACCGCACTTAGTACTGCAAAACCCGACACGAAAAACATCGTTCTCGAATTGAGGCGGCAGTAGCCCGGAGCCACTGCGGTACTATGGCCGAAGACCACGAGCGGTACTACTGCTTGGAGTGGTACTACTGCTCTGGGAGCGGTACTACCGCTGGGGTGCTTCGGCGGTACTACCGCTGTGGATCGCGGTACTACCGCTGGGCAGGACAAAGCATACTTAGGGGGAAAAGGCAGCTCCAATGAGGCAGAAGGAAAACGATGGGTGTGATATGGATGTGTACGTGTTGATTCCACCCTAGCCTTACCAAAGCGGATCCCCTCTTGATAGTATGGTGACTCCTACGAAACTAGTCCACCAACAACGAAACGAAGGAGCTACACCGTATTGAATAAAACATCGAGGGGAGATAATCGTCTCGTGCCAAAGGATGAATCTCTGAAAGAACTTAATGCACACAATTAGTCCGCACAAGCATTGTCATCAATCACCAAAACATGTTGGGGATAAATATGCCCTTACAATCTCCCCCTTTTTGGTGGATTGATGACAATACGGGATTTGCACAATATGAGAGATATAGAACAAGCGCAAAAACCCCAACGTCCTAAAATGTAGATGAGCTCCCCCTAGATGTGTGCTATCTAGATAAGTGCTTTGGACTGCACGACACACATACTAGGATCAACGCTCCCCCTACATTTTAGAGACCAACCACCTAAGCGGGGTAAATGAGAGCAGCAAAGATAACTTAACAGGATAAGCATGCAACTCATAAGCTAGATAGTGACATAGATAATGATACTAGAAAGATAAGGTAGCATATGTCTCACACCATATGACTCGAGCTTAGGTCTCACTGACACAAACCAAACAAAGCAAATGCGAGGAAAACACAACCTCAAAAGACGGAAGACACAAAGGACAAATCCCTAAACTCTCTCCCCCTTTGGCATCAAACACCAAAAAGGAGAGGGAGTGTTGCTACGGCTCCAGGTGAGAGCAAACGAGGGACACACACATCAGAGCTTAGCGGGATCATCTGCGCCACCATCATCAGTCTGGAAGTGCTCGGCATTAGAATCGGTCCATGGGAAATGCTGCTGAATCCACTCCTCCTCCTCGGTAAGCTGGTCCTCAGATCCACTGATAACTGTAGCACCCAACTGACGCATGAGCTCCTTGTGGCGACCTCGGGCCTTCTTCTCAACCACATGAGTCATGTACTGACTGTGAGACTCCATGCAGAACAGCTTCTTCATCTTGAGCTTGAGCTTCTTTGCCCAAGAGGGCTCTGCCTCACAAGGCACGTAGTCATCATCATCATCCTCAGCCTCAGCCCCAGTCTCCTCCTCGATCTCCATGGAACTAGCAGATGACGGAACTCCAGTCCTAGGGGCCTGAGTGCCCCAGTTATCCTTCTTCCTCAGACGCTTGATGTCGTGAGAGACCAACTCTCTAGTCTCCAGCAACACCTGGGCACACGATCCCAGGCCTTCTCAATCAGCAGCATGATGAACGGACCATAAATCGGGCACTTGCGCTCGGAGATAGCAGATAACAGCTCAGACCACATCACATGAGAGATATCCAGGGACTCTCCGGTGTTCTATCCCTTCTCACGCTGGTAGAAGAGAAGCGTGTCCACGAGATAAGAGTGAACCTGGTCCAGATTCCCGATACGATGGAAAAGAGTCTCTCTGAAGATACGGTGAAGGATATCCAGATAGGCAGGCAGCTCATAGGTTTCCTTCTTCGTCTCAGGGTTGATCCTCAAAGTGCAGTAGGGCCATAGAGCTTGCTTGTGAGTGGCGTTGGTGCGGCAGTGGGGGCGAAAGCCGACAGAAGACTCAAGACCTAGATCTTGCACCCCAATCAACTCCATGAAAGCTTTCCACTTGACTGAAAGCAACTTGCCATTTGTCATCCAAGTCAGTGTCCTGTCCTCATCAGTCCCAAGGTGAACCGTGGCATAGAATTGGGCCACAATATCAGCATCATAATCCTTGTTGAATTGCATGATCCCAAGAATGTTCAGTTGAGTGCACATATGAAGAGCTTCACCAAAGTATTCAGGATCTTTCCCCATATGGTCGGTGTCGATGGAGTGCACGTTGACATAGAGGTTCTTCTTGGCTTTGAGAACATCAAAGTAGATGCCAAACTGGAACCTGTTCCAGAACGAATGGTTGACCAAAGTGGGATCTTGGTCTGCATCATATGGGTTGCGGCGACGCCTTGCCCAGAACTCCTTGGGCGGCATTTCTGGCACGGTTTTGCCTGGATTTGGCTTGACCCCAGGCTTCTTCTACAGTTGAGGTGGAGGTGGAGCACTAGAAGATCCTCCGGCAGGCTCAGTGGTGCGGTAGCGCTTGGACGAGGCACGACCGGGGTTGACACGATGAGCCTGATGCTCAGGAACCTCATCACCTGGAACCACACACAAGAACACGCAAACAACCAGAAAGAACGAGCGTAAGCCACAAAACACGAGCAAAAGGATCACTGAGAGGTAAGAGCATGGTGGAAACTGGTAGACGGTGGTAGTACCATGACCCTTGAGCGGTAGTACCGTTCCAAGCGGCAGTACCGCTCTGGAGAGAGCGGTAGTACCGCTCGAGACGGGGAAACAGCAATTTCCTACTGCCGTGGTCAGATCGGGCACTACCGTCCTACCAAATTCAAAAATACTCCAACCAAACACCAATCCAAATTGTCTAGAAGCATTCTCCATCCTACTCAAGCCTAGATCTGGCCAAAAATCTAGAGATGCAACTGCTATTGCCCCTAAGATGCTAGATTGGAAATCTAGACCAGAAGAGAAAGGGAGCGGGGGCAATACCGGCATCCATGGCAAGAGGACAAGGTGGGGATCGATTCCACCGAAGGAAATGGAGAGGAACGCCCCGGAGAGGGAGACCCGCCGGAGCCCTCCCGCGGCGCCGGTTGCTGAAGAGAGAGGAACAGAGCAAGGGGCCGTGCGAATGGGTATGGGGGAGAAGAACTCCCCCTGCCCTTGACATAACCCCCTGCCCGCGCCTCACAGCGGTAGTACCGCGCTGGAGGGTGGTAGTACCGCTAGGAGCGGTAGTACCGCTCACCACCAGCGGTAGTACCGCTCAGCAACCGCACGGCTTCTAGACAAACGGCTACAGCTCCAAAAAGACGGGAAAGCAAAGCCAAGAGAAAGAAAAGACCAACGAGGCAACACACACACTAACAACGGACCAGAAACCACTCTAATAAAACAACCACACGAAGCAGAGCGAGCTCTAGCCTCTCTCAAGAGAGGGTGGTGGCCGGAGCCACCTATGTTTGAGTCAATTGGTATGGCACCACGAAGAATTATCCTTGGGCCCATGACCAAAACTCGTCTTTGAAGCACAAGTACCATCAAAAATGGCTAATGTGAAAGAGTTGATCATTTTATGCATAATGGGGGGAGGGAGAGTTCATTGAGAGAACAACACTCCCCCTATGTCCATGCCTACATCTAAGCTAGACACCAAGTTGAGTGGGGTGAGGTGTGCAAGGGTTCAAGTCACATTGCTCGAATCAATGATATTTAGCTCATGCCTTAACTCGCGAAATCTTGCTTCATCCAAGGGCTTCGTGAAAATATCTGCAAGGTTATCATGAGTGTTGACATACTTGAGCTCGATCTCCCCTCGCCTAATGTGATCCCGAATGAAATGATACCGAATCTCAATATGCTTCATCTTGAAGTGTTGCACCGGGTTGAGAGAAATCTTGATGGCACTTTCGTTGTCACACCAAAGAGGCACTTTGTCACAAATGACACCGTATTCCTTTAAGGTTTGCCTCATCCATAAAAGTTGTGCACAACAACTACCGGCCGCCACATATTCCGCTTCAGTGGACGAGAGAGACACACAACTTTGCTTTTTGGAAGACCAACTCACCAAAGAGCACCCAAGAAACTGGCACCCTCCGGAAGTGGACTTCCTAGCCACTTTGTCTCCCGCCCAATCGGAATCCGTAAATCCTTCAAGCTTGAAATTTGCCCCTCTTGGGTACCATAAGCCAAAGTTTGGGGTATGAGCCAAATATCGAAAGATTCGCTTGACCGCCACATAGTGACTTTCCTTCGGTGCGGCTTGAAACCGTGCACACATCCCCACACTCAACATGATATCCGGTCTAGATGCACAAAGGTAAAGCAAGGAGCCAATCATGGAGCGATATACCTTTTGATCCACCGCTTTACCATTGGGATCAATGTCAAGTTGGCACTTGGTGGGCATTGGAGTAGAGGCCGGCTTGACATCACTTAGCTTGAATCTCTTGAGCATGTCTTGAGTGTATTTGGCTTGGTTGATGAAGGTACCTTCTCTTCTTTGTTTTATATCAAAATCAAGGAAGAACTTCAACTCTCCCATCGAAGACATCTTGAACTTAGAGGTCATGAGAGCGGCAAATTCTTCATTGAAAGCTTTGTTAGGGGAACCAAAGATAATGTCATCAACATATAGTTGGCATACAAACAACTCCCCTTTGACTTTCTTAGTAAAAAGAGTGGGATCGATTAGCCCCACTTCAAATCCACGATCTTGTAACAACTCGGTAAGGTGGTCATACCACGCACGTGGGGCTTGTTTAAGGCCATAGAGTGCCTTATCGAGTTGATATACATGATCCAGGAAGAAGGGATCCTCGAACCCGGGGGGTTGCTTGATATAGACCAACTCATTAATAGGACCATTAAGAAAAGCACTTTTCACATCCATTTGTTGCAACTTAAAGTTGTGATGGGAAGCATAAGCAATCAACAAACGAATGGATTCAAGGCGAGCAACGGGAGCAAAGGTTTCACCGTAGTCGATACCCTCGACTTGGGAGTAGCCTTGTGCTACCAATCTTGCCTTGTTGCGAATGATGTTCCCATGAGCATCTTGCTTGTTCTTGAAGATCCACTTGGTTCCAATGATGTTATGGTCCCCCGAAGGCCTTGGCACCAATCTCCACACCCTGTTGTACTCGAAGTTGTTTAGTTCTTCATGCATGGCATTGAGCCAATCCGAGTCTTCGAGCGCCTCATAGACCTTATGGGGTTCAACACAAGAGACAAACGCGTGATGTTCACAATAGTTTGCTAATTGTCTACGAGTGCTTACCCCCTTTCTTAGGCTTCCAACCACATTCTCCATGAGATGACCTTTGGTGGTGAGTTTGGAAGCAATCTTCGCTGCACGATGCTCTAATTCCTCCTCGGATGAGGAAGGAGGAGGGTTCACTTGATCATCCTGAGCGTCGTCATGAGCTTGTTCTTGATCTTGAGCTTGCTCATGATCTTGAACTTGCTCGAGGGGGAGAACTTGACCTTGGGCATCATGTGGAGGTTCACCACCATCTTGAGATTGATCTTGCCCTTGGTCTTGTTCCCGAGGTTGAGGGCCTTCACTTTGTTCTTCGGAAGCGTGTGGGTCTTGAGTAGGTGAAGGCTCCACTGAAGTGGAGCATTGTCCTTCTCCTTCGGCCACAAGGGGTTCCTCAATAGGTAGAATATGACCAATACCCATTCTTCTTATGGCTTGGGGAGGAATTTCATCACCTACATCACAAGTACCACTTTGCTCCACTTGGGAGCCGTTATTTTCGTCAAACTCTACGTTACACGTCTCCTCAATGAGTCCGTTGGACTTGTTGAGAACACGGTAAGCATGAGAGTTTGTAGCATAACCAACAAATATGCCCTCATGAGCTCTAGCCTCGAATTCAGACAAACGAACACCTTTCTTGAGAATGAAACACTTACACCCGAACACCCGGAAGTACTTGAGATTGGGCTTGTTCCCGGTGAGTATCTCATACAGAGTCTTGTTCAAGCCTTTGCGGAGATAGAGCCGATTGGATGCATGACATGCAGTGTTGATGGCTTCGGCCCAAAAGTTGTATGGAGACTTGAACTCCGCCATCATGGTCCTTGCCGCATCCATCAACGTCCAGTTCTTCCTCTCCGCAACACCATTTTGTTGAGGGGTATATGGTGCAGAATATTGATGCTTGATCCCCTCATCACTGAGAAACTCATCCAAGGTGTAGTTCTTAAACTCGGTGCCATTGTCACTCCTTATTGTCAGGATCTTTGCATTATGTTGACGTTGAGCTTCATTTGCAAAGTCGATGACGGTTTGTTGAGTCTCACTCTTCCTCTTCAAGAAGTATACCCAAGTGTATCTTGAATAATCATCCACAATCACCAAGCAATACTTTCTACCCCCAAGGCTATCAAAGGATGGAGGCCTGAAGAGGTCCATGTGCAGGAGCTCCAAGGGTCTCTTCGAGTAGATGATAGTCGTGGGAGGGTGAGCCGTCTCATGAAGCTTTCCTTCGATACAAGCACTGCAAACACGATCTTTGGCAAAACTAACATTCGTTAGTCCATGAACATGGTCCCCCTTGAGAAGACTTTGCAAAGATCTCATATTGACGTGGGCTAAACGGCGATGCCAAAGCCATCCCACATCAACTTTAGCCATTAGGCATGTCGCGATCTTAGTGGGTTGCTCCGAAAAGTTAATCACATAGAGACCATTCTCGACATGCCCAACAAAGGCTACTTTAAGAGTCTTGCTCCACAAGAGGGCCACGGTATCAATATCAAAGAAGGTGGCAAAGCCCATGAGTGCGAGTTGACGAACGGAAAGTAAATTGAACGCAAGGGACTCAACAAGCATGACTTTCTCGATCGTTAGATCATGACAAATGACAAACTTGCCAAGACCCAATACCTTAGAATGTGAGGCATCACCCCATTCGACATTGGTAGGCATAGATGGGATCTTGTGCATGTCCACCACCAAGTCCTTGCTCCCAGTCATATGATTTGTTGCTCCACTATCGAGCAACCATGATCCCCCACCGGAAGTAAACACCTACAAGATATCAATGCTTCGGCACAACACATAAGAGGGGTTAAAGTCGCTGGCTTTGTTGGGAGAGATGGCTTTGCGCTCTTTGGCATCACCACTCTTCGCATTGTTATTCTTCTCCTTAGGAGCACCCTCTCCCTCCTTCACAAATGTTTGCTTGAGCGGGGGAGGTCGATTGGTCTTGTTATTCTTCTCCTTGTTCTTCTTCTTGTTCTTGTACTTGGGCGTGAACCCAACTCCCTCCTTGCCCACAACTTCCTTTTGATTGCTCAAAGGGTCATTTAGGTTCTTCTCGCCTTGTATGCATGACACAAGACCTTTCTCGAGTTGTTCCTTCAACTTGGCATTCTCCTCCACAAGATGCACATGCTCACAACATGGGTTAGTAGCATTTGCATTATCAATTAAGACCATGTGAGGAAATGTGGCATTTTCCTTGGTAAGCTTAACTTGGAGTTGAGCATGAGACTCCTTGAGGTTTGCATGAGCACCTTTCAAGACCTTATGGGCCTTGTCAAGTACATCAAACTCCTCCTTGAGTCTAGCATGATCAACCCCAAGTTTAGCCTTCTCGAAAGTTAGAACACGAGACACAACAAGAGCATGATCAAGATCTTTCTTTAATTCGGCATGGTCATCGTTGTGTGGCTCCTCAAGAGCCAAATGGTGCCCACGCTCTTTCTCAAGATCATTGGATAGATCCGATATCTCATCGGCATAGTCGCGACTATGACCTTCCATCTTAGAGATGGTTTCTTCGTGAGCCTCTATCATGTCATTGGCTTCACCAAGTTGTTCCAAGAGAGCAATGAAGTGCTTCTTGGATTTGCCCGTGAGCTTACTCATGAAGGACTCAAATTCATTAACCTCCTCATTAGACCCCTTACCATTATCAAAGTCATCCGTTGAAGGAGGGTTAGGAATAATGGTGGTTTTGATGTTGGGGGTTACCTTGTTGGTGGCCTTAGCCATGAGGCACTTGGCGGTGATGTTCTCGTTAGGTGAATCGAAGAGAGACACCCGGGGAGTTGTGACAATGGCAACGGATGCCATGGTCATTGTTTCACTATCTTCGTCATCATCGTCATCCTCACGGTATTCTTCTTGAACCACCAACCTGCGAGTAGGAGTCTTCTTGGTGAAGTTGTTCTTGTTGGGGAAGGACTTGGCTTTGTCTTTTCGGATGAACTTGCCACCATTGTCTTCCCGCTTCTCGTAAGGACAATCCGCAATGAAATGGCTCACATTGCCACAGTTGAAACAAGTTCTAACTCGTTGCTTGCCCTTGAGGCCACTTGAGTTATTCTTGTTGAAGTTGGGTCTTGTATTCTTCTTACTCCAAAATTGTCTTGAGGCAAGAGCCATGTGCTCATGTTAATCATACTTCGTGTCTTCGGGGTTGCTCTCCTCATCTTCCTCTTCTTCTTCTTCTTCCACACTAACTAACCTTGGCCTTCAAGGCAAGATTGGGCTTCTTTGCCCTTTGAGAACGGAGCACCGCATTGTCGGCAATCTTGTCCAAGATGCTCATTGCAACAAACTCATCCAACACTTCACCTGAGGTCATGGAGTGGAAGTCCGGTCTTTGACGAATGACGGAGGACATGACCTTGTTGTAGGGCATCATGGCCCTGAGGAACTTGCGCTTGATCCAATTGTCATCCGTGTCCTTGCTCCCATGATCTCGGAGTGCGACCGCGAGTTTGGTCACTCTTCGAAAGAGCTCACGAGGTTCTTCATCCTCTTTCATTGCAAACTCATCGGCTTCATCTTGCACCACTTCATAGTTGGAGCGTTGTATGCTAGCACTTCCTCGATAGAGAGACTCAACACATTTCCATGCTTCTTTAGCCATGACATGAGGTCGAATATGAGGGAGATTTTCGGGAAGAATTGCATCTTGGATGATGAAGAGCGCACTCTCATTGAATTGATTGTCCACTTCTTCTCGAGGGGTGAAGTTGCTTGGGTCATGAGGATAGAAACCTTCTTCAATGATTCTCCAAAGGTTAGTACTCACATGTTTTAAATGACGCTTGAAGTGATAAACCCAAGAATCAAAATCTTCATTTTTCACATATTTAGGAGGAGGACCGGCATGATTCAGGTGAGTAGAGGGGATCGGTCCTCTATACACTGGGGGTTCCACATTGGCAAAGATGCCGGTGCCATTTCTACCACTATTAGAAGGACTCTTTTCACTGTTAGCTCCCCCCTTGTCGGAGGTAGCATCCGTCACCTTGTTAGTGGGATCACCCACTTTCATCGGCGAGGTAGATAGTTTAAGTTCGTCTAGGAATTCAGAAAACATGCTTTTAACCTCAGCCGTCATGGAGGTTTTCAATGTGTCTAAAGCCACATTGAATTCCTCACGTGAGACCGAGGTTCCCCCTTCGGTCGAAGACGAGATGGGATTCACACCGGAGCGCTCCTCCGCACCGTCATGGGTGTCAACCATACTCTTCGGACGACAAAGTCCTTAATAAAGAGACGAGGCTCTGATACCAATTGAAAGGATCGATATGGTTGACTAGAGGGGGGTGAATAGGCAACTAACAATTTTTAGACTTTTCTTTAACAAATTAAACCTTGCAACGAAATAGGTTGTCTAGATGTGCAACTACGTGGACAACCTATATGATGCAAAGACAACTAGCACACTAGCAAGCAATATATACAACACAAGTAAGCTTGCAAAAGTAAAGGCACAAGATAACCAAGAGTGGAGCCGGTGGAGACGAGGATGTGTCACCGAAGTTCCTTCCTTTAAAGGGGAAGTACGTCTCCGTTAGAGCGGTGTGGAGGCACAATGCTCCCCAAGAAGCCACTAGGGCCACCATAATCTCCTCACGCCCTCACACAATGCAAGATGCCGTGATTCCACTATTGGTGCCCTTGAAGGAGGCGACCGAACCTTTACAAACAAGATTGGGGCTATCTCCACAACACTTGGAGGCTCCCAACAACACCACGAAGCTTCACCACAATGGAGTATGGCTTCGAGGTGACCTCAACCATCTAGGGTGCTCAACACCCAAGAGTAACAAGATCCGCTAGGGATAAGAGGGGGGAATCAAATTTCTCTTGGTGGAAGTGTAGATCTAGGCCTTCTCAACCAATCCCGAGCAAATCAACAAGTTTGATTGGCTAGGGAGAGAGATCAGGCGAAAATGGAGCTTGGAGCAACAATGGAGCTTTGGGGGAAAGAGGTAGGTCAACTTTGGGGAAGAAGACACCTTTATATAGGGGGGAACCAAACCAACCGTTATCCCACTGAGCAGCCCCGCATAGAGCGGTACTACCGCTTGGGCTGGGCGGTACTACCGCTTAGGGCGGTACTACTGCTCTTACCCAGCGGTACTGCCGCGCTGATAGGGTCCTGCCCCCAGGGCGGTACTACCGTGGGGTAGGCGCGGTACTACCACTTGGAGCGGTACTACCGCCACTACTACCGCACTTAGTACCGCAAAACCCGACACGAAAAACATCATTCTCGAATCGAGGCGGCAGTAGCCCGGAGCCACTGCGGTACTACGACCGAAGACCACGAGCGGTACTACCGCTCGGAGAGCGGTACTACCGCTTGGAGCGGTACTACCGCTGGGGTGCTTCGGCGGTACTACCGCTGGGGCAGGACAAAGCATACTTAGGGGGAAAAGAGCAGCTCCAATGAAGCGGAAGGAAAACGACGGGTGTGATATGGATGTGTACGTGTTGATTCCACCCTAGCCTTACCAAAGCGGATCCCCTCTTGATAGTACGGTGACTCCTACGAAACTAGTCCACCAACAACGAAACGAAGGAGCTACACCGTCTTGAATAAAACACCGAGGGGAGATAATCGTCTCGTGCCAAAGGATGAATCTCTGAAAGAACTTAAAGCACACGATTAGTCCGCACAAGCATTGTCATCAATCACCAAAACATCTTGAGGATAAATATGCCCTTACAGCATCTTTATACCAAAAATACCAAAAATATTATCTCTATCAGATCTCACCCTCGTAAGTGACCGTGAAGGGATTGACAACCCCTAAGTGTTGGTTGCGAGTAGCTATCGTTTTGCGCAGGTACGAGGGACTTGCGCGTGGTCTCCTACTGGATTGATACCTTGGTTCTCAAAAACTGAGGGAAATACTTACGCTACTGTGCTGCATCATCCTCTCCTCTTCGGGGAAATCCAACGCAAGCTCGAGACGTAGCAGTCAACTAGAGGCTCACTAGGGACATGTTGTGGTCTATCTATTCACACGTGTATTACGATTTCATAAATAACACAATTATAGCATGAATATCAGACAATTATCATGAACAAAGAAATATAATAATAACCATTTTATTATTGCCTCTAGGGCATATTTCCAACATCCACAACACTAGCTTGGGCTTTCTGCCCCTAATGAAATCTCCTGGGCCATGCCTACATGCTGCGGCTTCTTGAAGGGACGATCTCGTTTCAGCTTCTCTCTTTCCATGCCAAGTGACACATTTGTCTCAAAAACCCCTCAATAAAAAATTGTCCCGTGGAACGACAACAAAGCTTTAACCCTCCCTCCCCCAATAGCTACCTAATCCAGATACTCCGGTAGCGGCAGTAACGTACAGCGGCCAGTTGCCGGTGGCTCTCGCTCCCCCCCCCCCAGCGTCCATGACATCCGCTCTCTACAGTCGCGGTCACTCGCGTGTTTGATTGAATCAATCAACGACAGGCCGAGAAGAAGAAGGTGATGGTTTCTTCGAGTTACAGTCTGTACAAAAATTCAATTTTGGTGATTGATTCATATTTTAGTTTTATTCTCGCTCTGGCTGTAGCATAATGTACAACCACACCATGTATCCAAAGAAGCGCTTCGCCAAGGTTAAGTATTGCATTGCCATGGTGCTTACACATGACGATGGCATCAAGATATTCATCACCCGCCTCAGGTCTGATCTTTCATGTTCGTTATTCTAAAGATCTCTTGCGCTAGCTGCAAAAATATTGCTCATCTATGTTGCGAATTGCAGAGGTGCTGAAGGTCGTTGAGGAGAGCTATATGCGTCTCTAATTCGATAATTCATCTTTCATGATGCAAAGAGTTGAATCCCTTGAGAACGTGACTTATTACCATTTAGTTTTGCGCAAAAGTGAAGATGTCAACCTCTAAGATGATATGTGTTTCATTTTTCCGCTCCATCCTTTTTTTATCTTCTTATAACATGAATGTGATGGGACGAAAATGTAGAAAATGAATGCATTTACATGAGTGCATTAGTTTTGACTTCAATATCTCCAACCACATTTATCAACGCATTGTAATCCAAATTTTGCAAAATCTACATGATGTTTCTATTGTCCATTTATAGTTTCTTAGAATGAATGGGCACGGCAACGCGCGCCTTCATAGTCTAGTCTTATCTTATTCTTATAGGAGATGAGAAGACTTGAATCCGGGTCGACGACAAAAGAGCTTCTCAAAAACTTATCTAAAAATGAATAAGAACACACTACACCCTTTGTGTTGTCTACCACTCCACCTAGAAGAGCTTCTCAAAAACTTATCTCAAAATTGAAAACTTCTCCCTTAAGGATAAGGAGAGCAATATTCCCTTCTACTCCAAAAAAAGCTAGGGTTTGTGCCTTTCGCCGGCTCCGCCGCCGATTCGCCTCGTCTCCAGTGGCCCTAGGGCCATGGGGGTGCGGTGGATCCTGGCAAGGGTCGACGGGAGGGCTTCGTTGTTAGTCGTTTCTTTGAGTTTTGTTAGAGTCTGTATCCTGCTCAGGATGGCAAGACAGTGACGGATCACTGAAGATGGAATAAAGGTCTCCCTGCATAGTCCACGTTTCGGTGGTGCATCCAGCATCGTTGTTATGGGTGTGAAGGTGTGTCTCCAGCGGATCTACCCTTGGAGGATTGCTCGGATATGTTTGTTGTTTATCTATGTTCATGTGTCGTCAGGCTGGATCATTTCAATCTATGTTATTCTTCATCAGCAGCGGTTACGGTTCTGGTGCGATGGTCCTATGTGTACTTAGAGCATCTCCAACAACCGCATTATATAAGCACCGCACTGAAAAATTAGTGCTTTTAGTGCGCGCTACCGCTCCGGACGCTCCAGCGGAGGCGCAAAAACCGCGCGCGGGGCATATCTAGTTCAGCGCGCGGGCCGAAATGCCATCACGCGCCGCTTATTTGCTTCGCCCGCTCCCGCGGGCTGGACTCTCGAGCGCTCGCTCGCAACTCCACCTACCCATCCAGCCGCTCGCGCCACCGCTGCCCGCGCCACCCTATTTCTTCCGGCGACCGTTCCGGCGCTTCCCCGGTCTATCCCCGCGCCGCCGCGGCTTCCTCCATCTCCCTCTAGTCACCGCCGCCCATCGCACGCGGCAGTCCTCCGACGAACAGCGCCCGGCCGCCCACTGCCGCTCGGCGCCCGCAAGGTATGTATTGCTTCCAACTTCACATTTTTTACATGAATTTGGTGCATGTTGTTTGTAGTTTTTTATAGCCTAGTTTTGAAAATTGTAGATGAGTTCGTCGTATGATTCTTTCGAAGAAGAATTTGATATGGAAGAGGAGGAGGATCTTGCAATGATCCTAGCTATGCACATCAATAAAAAACCGAAGCACGGTGGTTCGGTGATGGGTCGGCAGAAAATTTGGAGGGATAGGATCGATGCCCACAACAGATTGATGAGGCACTATTTTATGGAGATTCCCGCATACCATGGGTTGTACTTTCGTCGCCGGTTTAGAATGAGCACAAGTTGTTCAGGCGCATTGCAGAGAAACTAGCGAGCCATGACCGGTTTTTTCAGTAGAGGAGGAATGCCGCCGGAGAGCTCGGGCATAGCACCTTTCAGAAGGTGACAACCGCTTTTGCGTATGTTGGCATACGGTATCCCCGATGATCTAGTTGATGATCGCTTGGCCTTGGGTGAGAGCCAAGCCATCATGTGTGTCAAGTGCTTCGCAATCGGAATTGTGCAAGTGTTTGGCCAGAGTACTTGAGATCTCCCAATGCTGAAGACGCCGCAAGGCTATTGGAGATGAACAAAGCTCGCAGGTTTCCAGGTTGCTTGGCTCAATAGATTGCATGCATTGGAGTTGGAAGAATTGTTCAAAGGCATGGCATGGGCAATTCCACGGCCAAAAAAAGGTTCCACTATAATCCTTGAAGCGGTGGCCGATCAAGAGACTTGGATTTGGCATGCTTTTTTTTTGGAATGCCTGGATCTTTGAATGACATCAACATTGTCAACCGGTCACCACGGATGAATAAGATTGCAAATGGTGAACTGCCACCGGTGCAGTTTGTAGCTAATGGCCATAC
The DNA here is from genome assembly GCA_963921465.1 of Triticum timopheevii. Lineage (NCBI taxonomy): Eukaryota > Viridiplantae > Streptophyta > Magnoliopsida > Poales > Poaceae > Triticum > Triticum timopheevii. Next base: position 601,013,933 of record OY997267.1, read on the forward strand.
ATACAACTATGGCTACTATCTTGTTGATGGCATATACCCAAAGTGGCAAACATTTGTGAAGCCGTTGAAAAAACCGGAAGGTAAGAAACATCTTGATTTCCACAATGCTCAGACGGCGGCTAGAAAAGATGTGGAGAGAGCTTTTGGGATTTTGCAAGCCCAATTTGCTATTGTGAGAGGACCAACTAGATTTTGGGATCTTTTGATTTGATACATAATGCACGCCTGTGTGATCATGCACAACATGATCATCGAGAATGAGCATGGCCAAGATCTAGACTATTCTCACGGTCTTACTATGAGCTCTTGGGACATCCTGTGCGATTGCGGCGGAGGGCTGAAAGGGTGGCCCGTTTTGTTGCCTCCTATCATGCCATTCGACGCCCCGCAGCGCATGATGATCTTTAGAAGGATCTTATTGAGGAGTGGTGGGCTTGTAATGGCCGCCAAAGAGCATCATGATTTGTGCATTTGATGTTGTATTGAAGAAAGATAAACTATTTGTTTGAGTTGTAATAACGAAATTGAACTATTTATAGTTGATTTATTTTGTTTGTATTTGATCTTATTGCTTGTGTTTGAAGCGCACATGTTGTTTGTGCGAGAGCGCGCGCTGCATTTTACCGCGGCTTCTGGAGGCAGCGCTGCCTGCGGCGCCAAATCAGGCGATGGGCGCGCTGCAAACTGGTTTTTAGCGCGTCGCGTGTTGGGCGGCTGTTGGAGATGCTCTTAGCACGACGATTTTCCCGACTGTCTACTGCAACAAGTTGTGCCAGACTCCGACGAGGGAAGGGCGATGACAACGGCGCGCCTTCTGATCGCTTCAGTGCTTATAGTCGTCGCTAGGTGATCTATGCATTTGAATGCAATTTTTATTATTTTTGATGTTCGATGTACTGTCATGATTAAATAAGTTTTCTCGCAAAATAAAAACTTCTCTCAACAAAATTCAGCCAAAGCAATCCGAAACTAAAACCAATCTGGCCGCGCGACTCCACCACCGTCTCAACCTGGTTGAGCCCAACCACTTCCCCGGTCTCTCCGATCCCCACCCACACCGAGCGCCATGGCCTCGCCGCCGCGCCGCCGCGTCTTGCCGCCGGCGCTCCTGGACGAGCTCGTCGAAGAGATCCTCCTCCGCCTCCCGCCCGATGACCCGGCCTGCCTCCTCCGCGCCTCCCTCGTCTGCAAGACCTGGAGCGGCATCGTCTCCCACGCCGCCTTCCGCCGCCGCCTCCACGAGCTCCACCGGGCAGCCCCCGTGCTCGGCTTCCTCCACGACTGGGATGACGAGCGCATCCCCCGCTTCATCCCCACCACCGCCTCGTCCTTCTCCCTCGCCGCCCCGGACTGGCGCTCTTGGCGGGCCATCGACTGCCGCCACGGCCGCGCTCTCTTCCTCTCCAAGGGCTCCGGTGCTCGGGAACTCCTTGTGTGGGAGCCAATCACGGGCGCCCAGCAGCGCGTACCGGTGCCCGCAGCAGCGTCCGAGAGCGACATGCCGGCTGCGGCCGTGTTCTGCGCAGCGGACGGGTGCAACCACCACAACTGCTTGGGGGGTCCTTTCTGCGTGGCATTCCTCTTCGGCCTCATCTTCTTCACGGACGACAGCGACAGGGAGCAATTTGTCACGTCGGCGTGCGTATACTCGTCGGAGACCGGCGCCTGGGGCGAGCTGACCTCGCTGCCCGGCCAGTTCGGCAACTTTGAATACTATTCCAGCGTGCTCGTTAGGAGGTCTCTGCTCTACTTCATGTCCGACGCTAAGTCGATCCAAGAATATGACTTGGCCAGGCACAGCCTAGCTGTGTTTAGCCCTCCCAACGGTGGCGACTTCGGCGATGGGCAGAGAATTAACCTCATGCTGGCTGAGGATGGTGGACTGGGAGTCAGCGAAGGCTTGGTTCAGCATCTCAAATTGTGGTCAAGGGTGGTGGGTGACGGCGCCGATGACTGATGGGTACTGAGCCGGGTCATCAACCTGAAAATTTTGCTTCCAAATGATGCTCTCGTGGATGCAACAAGTTCAGTGCAAGTGTTGGGCTATGCTGAGGAAGCGAATGTCATTTTCGTTAACACGGATGCTGGTCTCTTCTCAATCGAACTACAATCAGAGCGGGCGAGCAGGGTGTGCGATGATCATGACGTCTGTAATCTGATCCCAGTTGTCAGCTTCTACGCTCCACATTCTCCACTAGAGCGGGCACAGGAGCTGTTCAATAAGGGGTGCAAGGCTGTTGAGGAGAGGGACTTCACCAACGCCATTAACCGCTTCAGGCACGCTCTCAAGATCAGGTTAGGGTTCTACTCTCAAACTCCACTTCTTCTTGCAGACTGGCTGTGTGTATATATGGATGGATTGTGGGAAAGTAAACGAACTAGTTCTTTGCTCTTTTCATGTGTCTGTAGTTGTTTTGCATCTTTGACATCTATGACAATGCATGGTCACCAAAGTGTGGTGTTTTGGTTTCATGCGTTTTAACAGTGAGCGCGACGGTGTGGATGTTGGTATTTGAGGGATTATTCAGTTGACTTAGCCAATATGACCTGATAACAATACCTGGAAGAAGGGCCCGGCATCTTTTGTTGTGATGTACTGCGATGATCATCAAATCAAACCCCAAGTGCTTGAGGGATACGTGTTATCCTATTTCATCATTGTGCAGTTTTATTTACATGGTTCCTTAGAATTGCACTTCATAATCTGTGCAAGCACTAGTTAGTAACTAGAAAATACAGTCGACAGAACATAGTTAGCACCTTGTGTCATGAAAATGTTTGCTGTTCTACCACAGATTACATTATGCTTCATGCCTATGTTATAACCTTAATTAATGATGACGCGTCAACAAATTTATGCCTTGTTATCATGTAGGGTTCAACATTATGGAGAACTTGCTCCGGAGTGTGCTAGCACATTTTACAGATATGGGCGTGCCTTGTTATGCAAAGCTCTGCAGGCGGCCAATCCTTCAAAGCATGCACCCAATGAAGAATCAGTCAAAATTACCTCTGGCTGCAGTGTTGAGCATGTTCCACCTGCGAGGAAAGGTGATTCTGAAGAAGGTATACTTTATATTGTTTTCACCAACATCTATCACTGTATTTTGCATTGATCTATAGGTTTGTGATAGAAGTTCTCTTGTATGGAAGGGCCTCTTTAGAGAAAGCTGCAGGATAGTTGACTGCACAACTTTAACGTGGTGCTCCTACTGCCATAGGTAGTCATATACATTGGAAAACATTATTATCCTTTTTTGTGTCTATATACTCCTAGTTGATAACACTACGGACTTTTCCACCAAAAGCTAAGTCATGATGTGAATAATTAGTTTCTTACATTTCCACCTTAATTGAAACTATTTTCTTTTAAATGCACCAATGTATTATATGATCACAGTGTACTGATTAAGTTGGATGGTTTACACATTTATGATTCTCATTGCTGTTTTTTCTTCTTGGGCTGTGTTCATCCTCGGCTCAGAGGCCAGGAATAATGAAACTCTTCAATTTTCTAAATATAAAATGCTTTCCTCTTTCAATGGTAAATGCTGATAGAGTTGTTGGTTAGGAGCAAACTTGAATGGCAAAGATCTGGAGGATGGGAACATGACGGGTGATGGAGATGATTCTGATTTGTATCTGGCCTGGAAAATGTTGGATACTGCAAGAGCGATAGTTGCCAAGAGCCCAGACCAGACAATGGAGAAAGTTAATATATTTTGCGCTCTAGCTCAAGTCTCCACGAAAACGGGTAATCTCAGTTATCTTAGTTGTGTGTTAGTCTGGTGAATTGTCACTGGCCTGACATTTGATTTTCACTTTTGCAGGGGACAGAGACAACACAATTGGTTACTATTTGAAAGCTTTAGCCATGTTGGAACATTTGGTCAGGCCTGACCATCCTCGAATTATCAAGATGTATCCTCCTTGAGGTGATAATAGTGTCATTAACTCTGCTGTATAGTAGTACAAATCAGCATAATTAGTCTATGGTTTCAAATAATGAGTTGACCCAGATCTTTCACGGGTGCTTTCACCTGTTGAAATCTACATGTAGATCTGGGGATGAACTGTGATCACCAGAGAAAAATGTCAGGTGGATAATGCTTGCTTATGGTAATACTGTACTTGGGTATCTGAGTCCAATTCTTCCTTTGTTGATTACCTTAATTCAGTTCAAGAAATGTCCACATATTTGTGGCCTTCGAGTTAGCATCCAAGGTTGAGGATGCGATCCCATATTGTGCAAAGGCTATTTCAGTATGCAAGTCACGCATACAGAATCTGAAACATGCCAAGGAAGCTTTGTTCACATCTGCTGCTGAAGGAAGCTCAGGAAAGTTCACTCCAGAAGAGGAGATAGCTTGCCTTACTAGATTCTTGGCCCGACTCCAGAAGAAGGTGAACCAACTGCATTTTATTCATGTTACCAATTCGGTTTTGCTCATGAATCTAGTGCTTAACATTTTTGTTTGCTTATAAGGAGCAATGACATCCCTTAATTGTTCTGATTCAGCTTGAAAAACTGGAGCTAGCAATGTCAGTCCCAAGCCCTAGCACGGATAAGACTATGAAGAGGGTTGTCTCATTGGCAAGTCATGAGCAGAATGTTAGCAGTACTGCGGCAAGAGCTGCATCTTCGACTTCACAGGATTGTTAGCAAAGGTATGGAACACGCTAATGACATGCCGATCTCTGACGAACCTTCTCCAAAGCGGTTTGCAGCAGATGATTCACCATCCGTGAATGAAATGTGATAGCAGCTAGATAGAAGATCTGGAATTGCAAAGATATGCCTGGAATAATGTCCTAACAAGATGTTACTGCTCCCTGTTGACGTTCCCTCAATACTCAATACTTATCTGTTGAACAGTAGTGCGTATACAGGATAGAAGTTTGTGTCATTCAGTATTTGATCTGGTTACTAGATTTTGATCTGATCATCAGTGGCCGTCTGCAGTGAGGTAGTCATCCTTGTGTTGTGTATATCCAATTGCATTGTTTGTCGTGCTCCGCAAAACCTTCTGGCGTTTGTACTTTACTGTGATGTTTGATCAGCTGGAGGAGGTAACCTTGTTGCATATCTCAACCTGCTGCTAATGCGCAGCAACTGCTATGCTGATTGAGTCGCTTGCTCAACGAAAAGCGACCAAGATTGGGTCGCTTGGGCATTTTCGCGGATCTGCTTGTAAATTCTGCCGAAATTTGTACTTTTTCACGGATCTGTTCCAAGTCATTTATGGTCTACGTGTTGCAACATTTCCCCCTTCTGTTTCTTATGACTAGGATTTTTCTACTCTTGCTAATTTTGAGAGACAAGGCAGTATTATTCTTTCCAAATGAAATTTGTACACCGGTTCTCGATGATAACAAATATTTTTTTCTGAAAAGGAAATTCCCTTGCACGATACAATGTCTTGTCATCTTAGACATAGTAACATAATAATGTTGCGAACAAGCTCAGGTATCTAACCTTGGTGAAGTGAGCAAAAATGCATAGCAAAACTATGTACAATGAAGGAGAATTATGGAATGAAAAGTACCAGGGCCTTCCGGTGCATGTGGGTAAATCCAGAAAGAAAGTTTTCAGCTATGTCAAGGGAGCTATTGCTGGCCGAGTGTATGGGTGGAAGGAGAAGCTCATTGCAAAAGTTGGCAAGGAAACATTAGTGACGGCAGTAGCACAAGTGATACCCACCTTTGCCATGTCTTGCTTCGACCTCACCAAATCCTTCTACCAGGAACTTAGTTCACTTATTGGAACCTACTGGTGGAATCAACAAGACAAGGAAAACACGGTCCATTGGATCAGCTGGGAGAAGTTAACCATGCTAAAAGCCAAGGGTGGACTAGGTTCCAAGACATGTACAACTTCAACATGGCTATGTTGTCACGGCAGGTTTGTAGGCTAATACAAAACCCAGACACCCTATGTGGCCGGGTTCTCGGGTTCTCAAGGCTCGATACTTTTCCCATTGCCATGTGCTGCAAGCCGAAGCTAAAGAAGGCATCTCCTATGCTTGGGGGAGCATGCTGTAGGGCTTGGAACTTGTCAAGGAGGGCTATATTTGGCGCATTGGGGATGGCACTTTGGTCAAAATCTGGACGGATCCTTGGATCCCAAGGCCTTGGTCGAGGACAGTAATAACCCCGCGCAGGAATAATATTCTCTAGTATGTGAATGAACTTGTTGATCCGGCAACCGGACAGTGGGATGAAAGGCTAGTGAGGGAAACTTTCTGGCCAGACGATGTGCGTCACATTCTGCAGACGCCCCTAAGAGATGGAGTCCAAGATTTCATCGCATGGCAGTTCGAGCCTAAGGGGAATATAAGGTGAAAAGTGCGTATAAACTACATGTGGAACTGCAGAATGTACGCAAAAGTGGTGGAGTGGGAACAGGCTCTAATGGGGTGGGCAATCTCAACAGCCGTGGTGACGATTCATGGAAGAGAATTTGGAAAATGCCTTGTCCCAGAAATGTTCAGATGTTCGCCTGGAGAATCAAGCATGAGTCGCTCGTGCTGTTAACCAATATGCAACGAAGGGGATTCAAGGTAGAAAGCACAAACTGGTATTTCTGTGGCAAATCTGACGAGGATGGTGCTCATTTGTTCGTGAAATGCAATAGGGCAAAGGAGGTGTGAAGGGAACTCGCAATGGAGAAAGAGAGAATGGACCTAGAACACATTACGGACGTGCACACAATGTTTAATTATCTATGGGGTCTGGAGGAAGGAAAACGCATGCACGTGCTCACCTTCCGGTGGATGTGGTGGAGCGACAGGAATCCAAAAATAAGAGACGGATGGATGCCGGAGGCTCCTCAGCGATTTGAGCTTCTCGGCCGTCGGATCGGCTCCTTGATGCGTTTTCGGCCGTCCGATCCCCCTCCCGAACGCCCTCGACCGTCGGATAAAAAATGAGATGCAGCGCCCTCTCCAGCGTGCCACCGCCTGTAATTTTGCTGCCCCGCCGAGGGCATTTTGGTCATTCCGCATACAAGGGGGTATAAAAGGGGTCCGCTCCCGTGGAGAGAACCCTAGCCGCCCCCCTCCGCGCGCCTCCTCTCCCCTCCCCTCCCACGCGCCTCCTCTCCTCCTTCCCCGCCGCTGCCCGGCCTCCTCCTTCCACCCCTCCGGCCAGCTCCTCTCCTGCACGCGCCTCCTCCTCCTCCCCACCAGCGCCTCCCTCTCCTCCTTCCCCGCCGCCACCCAGCCTCCTCCCCGCCCGCGCCTCCCTCTCCTCCTTCCACTCCTCCGATCTGGCGCCGGCAAACCCTAACGCCCCGCCCTGGCCCTGGCTCCCACGGCAGGCAAGGAGGAACGCCGCCAGCCATCCTCCCCGTCCATCGCCGCCACGCCATCGCTGGCACCTACCCGAGGCGTGGGCGCTGCGGGTCAACCGCGTCGGGGAGATGGGCGCCACGCAGCGGTCGCCGGATCCGTGCGTCGGATCCGCTGCTCCTCCCGCCCCGCAGCCCACGACCCCCTCTCCCGCAACTCCGGCCAGCCGCCGTCGAGAGGTCAACTCTGGCCGCCTCCACCACCACCCATTGGCAGGAGCGCACCTCCCCCTCCCCCGCTACTCCTCCTCTATCACGTGTTCATCACCGGGAGGAGCAGCGGAACTGCCTGGTGGCGTCGCCGTCGGCTGAAGGAGTGGCGGACCATGGTCCTCGAGTTACTGCATCTCCGGGAAGACGACCTAAGGTGATCAGCTTCCAATCCGCCATGCGAAGCCACCACTGAGTGCCCTCACCACTTTCCCCATCCCCCTTCTCCTTCTCGCACGGATTTACCAGTTCATCTGCTCGTGATTTGATATGTTGATTTTGTCATTTGCAGGGGAGTTGGATCCTAAGGGGCAGAGATGCAGTCCTCCAGAGTTGTTGGGAAGAAGAAGATGGGTAAGCTCCTATTTCTCTTCTATGTTGATTTAGCAGACGAAAAAATTAGGAAGAGGACTATGTTGGTGCTCTTAGTCTCATGATTTATGCTATAACAAGTCTCTCATGTGCATATCCTATGTTAGTGGATCACCTTCTAGCTGCTGATTACTCTTTGTTGTTAATTGGTTTGAGAAAACACTACGTGATCATGGTTCTGATTGTGCACCTTCTTGGCTTAGAAAAATAGAGCAATTTCTGTTTATTCTCAAGTTTGGTTATCTCCATGGGGAGTCCTTGCTGTGTTATGGCTCGACCGTGCAGCCCTGCGTCCTCGAGCAGGAGCAACTGATTCCCAAGCTGTCGGTGCTTTGTTCGACGCTGTCGGTGCTTTGTTCGACAAGGAGCATGTCGCCGTCACCTTGGGTGCAGCCGTCCGGTGGAAGGCGCTCTGCCTTTTTCAGAAGGCGAGGAGGATCGGCGGATCCAGCCCCCCTCCTCTCCAGGTCTCACCTGCGTTCCATCCTCATATTCACCCATGTCTTCTCAACACTCGTGCTCCCCCCTTCTCTTTCTCTCTGATCCATGTTTTCTGTGTCTTAACATACATGTCTTTGCGTGTGCGTGCAGCAGCTCGGCGGAGACAAAAGAGGAGGTCACCGGGAGATGACGAAAGATCAAAGGAGGATGGTTAGTGTATGCTGCCTGAGTACTGTCAAATCTGTGTTTTTATACAGTGTTGGTTCCCAACTACTGAAGTCAAAAATTCACTAAGCTTGTGGGTACAATAAGTTAGTGTTAATGTCTGTTACTGGTTACAGAAGTTAGTGGTTCACTAGATATTGGTTACAGTAAAATACCCCTATGTTACAGTAAGTTAATGGTTAACTGAACTACCGAAGATTTGTCTTCGATTGTACATTAAAGTTAGTGTTCTAAATGTTCTCAGTACTGTACTGAATTTGTCACCGACTGTACTGAAGATTTAAAGTAAACTGAATTTAGAATGCATATACATTAGATTCCAAAAATGGTAGTAGCACTTGGTTCTCATATAAAGCCCATAAGAGCAACCAATTTAAAAGTTTAAAGATAATTTTGTGAGAATCTACAACATTTTCTGTAGAGATTAACGGTGAGGCTTAATCTACAACATTATGTGTAGATTAATGGTCAGGCTAAATTGCACTTCATTTTCTGAGAAATTTAAACTGGATGCTGGTATTTCTATGGTCCAATGAATTAATGCTTGACTGTATCTCCAATACACTCAACCATTCTCTGTGATTATAGTTTCACCGTATCTCGAACACAAGGACAAATGTATTACTCCAGTATAAATCTCCAAGGATTGTGTGCAAGCAATCTCTAGGATCAGTATTCAGTTTAGCATATTAGTTAACACTAGGGCCAATATTCAGTTAACAGTGGGATCAATATTCAGTTAAGGCAAGTAATGTACATGTGGTTAGCATCATCGTGATCGATGGAGTGGACAATGACAACGATCAGTTCGTTTTTGTGGAATGTTATCTCTGGACTGAACTCAAGCAGTAAGAATATATTTGTATCTTGATTATTAGCAGAACAAGTTGCATGATAATTATTTCGTTCTTAGGGAAATATTCGTTGCTGACTTGCTATTGACTCTCAGATTTGCAAGGTCGATCGACATATGCGACAAAGATCCTGTTGTGCACAAGCATACTCCATACATTGTTATCCTCGTGAGGCTTGCAGAAAAATGGGTCGATGCGCGTGATGGTCAGTGACCTTCGGCCAGGCAAGAGAAAAGGGAATTTAAGGTACATGATTTTTTGGGTTGGCCAAATAACTAAACAAATTTCTAGGATATTCTGATTGTTGACAAAGCTGTAGGTGAACTGTAGCGACAACGTGTGCGTGGGGGTCAAGCACGATAGCGCTGATGGGTGCCGTCTCCGTCGACTGGAGAACCGCAGGTCGCGGCTCACGCCGCTGCTCTACTGGGGTCATCAGCCTTTGTACTCGCGTTGCGCGTGCACTCAGGTACTTCATCCCAGGTTCATATGTCACAGATGTCCATGCACACAGCTCTGACCCCCTTTTTTTGCTGCTCCATATAGTGAACCAACAGAGTCGTGGATGCAGTGTGAGCGGTAAGCCAGAGCTGCAATTCGTTGAACATGGGGTGCTATTGTGATGATCTCATGCCTCACGCTCTATGTGTGTATCTCTCTGTTCTGTTCCCTTTTTGCTATTCATTCATGCATGTTAGAATTACTAAGTTTTTTCTTGGTTTTGTAGTTGTGTGTTGCTATTAAGAATGATTACCCTTTTTTGTCAGAAAAGAACAATTACCCTGATTAGTTAGGATTTAAATGTCACAAGTGGATTGCTGTTAAGAATCATTGGACGGACTATTTAAGTTTCACTCATAAGTGTTTACAGTTTATGAATTGAATTCTCTTTTCGGACAATATATAAACTTTTGTGCATATTAATGCATGTATTAGTAGTCCATTTCCTTTCTGAATATGAGCTTTGCTATGGATCTTGGGAGCAGGTCATCCTTGGTTTGCTTCCAGACCAGCACATTTACCATCAGGCGACCAACTTGGATTGGCGCTGTTGTTGCACGTGCATAATTTATTCTCTACTATCTGCTAGCCTGTGATTATTTGATATGCGCATGTGTCACTGGTGGTACATGTGGTACTTTGCGACCTACTTGATTTTCCTTTTGGATGCACATATTCTTTATCTTCTTGAGCTACACTTTTTGGGATGATCCGTGATTAATCCATGTTGAAATGAGAAAGTACGTCATCTGTCTCTCTATATGATTATTTCATATCAAGAGTAAGAGTATATATGTGCTGGTACTTAGTTTGTGCAAAAGCAGCTACATACGGCTATTTGTTGTAATGGCATCAAGATTGACTTTGTGGTAAGGAACGCCTTACTTTATATGGATAAGATTTAGTACTTAGATATATGGGTCAAATGTCTATGCTCATGTGTGCAATCTGATAGAGACTAAAAACTTAAGTATATTTGAGTGCTGAGGATTTTTCCTTTTGTTCAGCTAAAATTATTTGGCAGCCATATCTTCCCACATCGCTTTGCTTCTATTGTATATCCATTGGGTTTTGTACAAAACCTTTGTTATACTAGATGCTATTAATAAATAAGTTCTCGCTGATTCGCAGAGAGGTACCCACCATTGAGACTTCTGGGAAACTGCTCCGACCGGCTGGAGGTGTCGCCGTCGATGAAAGAGCGCCATGGAGAGGAGAGCTTTCGCCACTTCCTCCACCACGACATTTCAAAGCAGTTGTTGCCTCCCCATCGCTCAGTAGCACGACTCAGCGGTGGAAGCAGGACCATGCCGTCTTGGACCAGGTCGCGTCCCCAGAAGTGGACAATGAAGGCCTTTGACAGGTGTGCTCTCTCTCTCTCTCCACCGCTGCTGGATCCAAGTCGCTCGACAAAATGTCGGTGTGTGACACTTCCTCGGATTGTTTTATTTGGTTCTTCATGAGCCCATTAATAAATCTCATGTATAGCACCCCCTGACAGCTATGTTTCCATGAAATGCAAACTGCGGCGGATGACCACACTCCATAGAGACAAGGTATATTTTAAAATATGTGTATGGATCTTGGGTGGTGATTACTCAAGAAGGATAACTCATTTCTTTGTTGTCTAAACAATTTGACAGCGAACACGCTAGGACCGAATTTGCATACACTGCACGCAAAGATTTATTTGGAAACGGTCAACACGGCCAATCAGAAGGAAGGATACATCAGTCTGCGAAATCATTTTGCAATATATCTATGTCCCATGTGTAGTAGCCATCACCAATTCTATTTGTGATCCACAGCTTTCAAATCTCTCTCTATATATAGGGGTCTGACTGAGTCAAATATAATGGTACATCGAGCTAGCTATCTAAGTTACTATCTTATCTAAGATGTAATTGATGCTTTCTTTTGCCCAGTAGTATGTATTTCAATGGATTAACTACTGTGTTAGTCATGTTTCAATGGATTAACTATTGTGTTTGTCATGTAAAACTATGTGTCCTATGACATGTGACTTTCTATGCACCTGTAATCTCACTGCCACTGGCTCTACTCTTCTACACTGAACTTCATGTCCTGTTGCTCTTGAACAAGCTAAAATACTTCTGTTTCATCATGGGCATGAAATCAAATTATCTGAGCGCCATGGCACTCTCAGTGATAATATATTTAATAAGATATGCTTAACGTGAATTACTACTACTTAGCATTACCTGCTTGATTAAAATGTTGACACCGGCACCCTTGCGCCAAGGCGCGATTCCGATCTAGTAAGTTAAGAAAGGGAGATCTTTCGCTAGCACCTGGTGAAGTGGCCCGTCGAACCCGTAGCTCCGTCCTGGACTATTTGCAAGTCTACCTTCCAAAAGCCAAAACCCCTTCTGTTGACAAGTGGAAACCACCAGGGGAAGGAGTGGTTAAAATCAACCTGGACGCGGGTCGTTTGCCCCTGGTGAGAATCATGTGGGTTGGGGTGTAGTTGCCCGCACCTCGGACGGTGACTTAGTCGCTGATCAGGCCCATAGACAGGAGGATGCCGGGGACCCCTTTGCCGCTGAAGCCATTGCTATGTCACATGCAGTTGCACTAGCAGCAGACCTGGGAGTAGTTCAGCCTGAATTTGAAACAGCAGAGGCAACTACTGGCGGAGGCAATGGATCTCCGGAAGACCGACTCATCGCCGTATGCAGCCATTATCGAGGACACCAAGTTTCAGTTGAAGATGTGGTTCTCTAGATTTGTAGTGGGGGTGTGTAGCCGTAGTGCAAATTCAGTCGCGCATGAGTTGGCCAATGTTGGGCGGATGTACCCAGCAAACCACTATGTGGAATTGGATTCAGATGTACGTACCAGCCCATGTGTGGCTGCCTGTGTCTCTCGGGTGATATGCCCCGGCGCCGTTTAAGTAATAAAGCTATGCTTTGCCCTAAAAAAAAGAAGAAGGAGAATTAAGCGTATTGGATCAGAAAAAAGAATGTTGCAAACTGGCTCAAATCTCTTAACAATGTTTGGCCGTTTACAGATTACAGATTACTACAGTACATTGTTGCAAACGAGCTCAGACATCTAACATTAATTGGAGCAAGCAAATGCAGCTCTCTAACATCTGATGATGAATTAAGCTAATGGGATCCACTACAGGCCCGATAAGATGGCGGCCATGGATGTAGGTGAGGGGGCCACGGCATCATGCTGCAGATCCGGATCATCTCAGGTGAAAATGCTGGACAAGGCAAGCCGCCGTAGATGGGCTCGTCGGCGGCCGGCTCCTCAGGCTCTGGCTGCGTTCCCTCCTCCATCCGGTGGTGTTCGTCGTTCCCGCCTGCGGTGATGCTCTGCGCGAGACCGGTGGCTTCCTCCTCAGGCGCGACCACTTGATATAAGCCAGGGAATTCTTGTTCCACGTTGTGGAACAAGTTGCTAGGCAGCGGAGCAGAGCAGTCCATCTCTTGCACCTCCGGCTGAGCTGCCGGCGCCATGGCCAGATCACCTCCTTGCTCAGCCATGATGGCGTTGTTCTGGTATAAGCCATCCACGTTGTCGAAGGAGTTGCCGCCCATCTCTGCAGCAGCAGCTACTGCTGTGCCTCCAACCCCGTCGTCCACGCCTTCCTCGGCCACCATGTTGTGCAAAAAGTTGTTAGGCGACGGAGCAGCGCCGCCGTACATATCTTGCACCTCCGGCTGAGCTTCCAGCGGCATGGCCAGACCGCCTCCTCCTGCCCCAACCATGTTGCCACCCATCTCCTGCACTTGAGATACGCCTCCGATCCGTAGCAGCCTTCCACGCCTTCCTCGGACGCCATGTGGGACAGATTTTCATCTGCTGTCATGGCGGCACCCAGCCTCTCCACCGGCAGTGGGTGTTGGTCTTGGTCGTCGACCGTGCGCCGCGGCCGCGCGCTCGCCGTACTATCCTTCCTCTTTCTCTTCTTGGAGCTGATTGCTGACACCGCATCCGTCGTCGCCGCCGGCGCCTCCTGCCCGGTGCGATCGGACGGGAGGATCTTGCAGAGCACGAGGTCGCCGCCTCCGTGCTGCTCCGAGATGCCGTACTCGTACATGACCCATCCCACCCTCACGTTTTTCTTTTTGCCTGATGACTCGCTCTTCACCATGTAGGAGAAGAGCTGCTTGTAGCCGCCGACGGCGCTTCCTCCCTCCACCGGCTTCGCGCCGCCCTCCGAGTGCCAGTGCTTCCCGATCACGCCCTCAATGGTGCGCGACTTCTTGGCTGCGTTCTTCTTGCGGCGCACGGGGGAGAAGAAGTACCACACCGGCTGCGTGTCGCCTTTGCCGGTGCCAGGAGCCTTTCCGAACGCGCTGGCCAGCTGCTCCGGCTCGGCGGAGTAGACGTCGGCTTCGTGGATGAAGCGGCCGGTGGCGGCAGGGAGGGGCTCGCCGGCGATCTTGCGGCGCAGGTACACGTCGGTGAGCTCCTTGTGCTGCGGGCAGAAGGTGACACGTGGACGAATTTGGGCTAGGGTACGCACACGATGGGCTTTGCAGCCGGTGTCCATGGATTTTTTTTCCTGTTTTACTTACTATACATGGGAAATACAGGCAGAAAATACAGCGGTGGGCACATATCTACATGCCAGCGGACGATGCTGATTCCGGGAGCATCTGAGCCCGGGCTCAGAAGCAAATATCCATTTCCTTGGTAACTATCATCTAGTATGTGTGAATTGATCCTTTGCAACCGTGGTTCCGACGATGATTGTTCTTCTTTGATCCCATTTCTCGGACAAGTTAAAGCACTTGTCTTCTACAAATCAATACGCCTGCCCAACCTCTATTATGATCTACCTTCAAGTATTACCGCTGGTATCTCGAGGATATCATGCCATTGCACTACATCTTATGAACTTTTGATGAAGTACTACCTTTCCCTGTCATTGGCACTTCATGGGTGCTGGGTTGTTTATCAACCGAGAACACCGATAAGTGAATCGCTTCCGCACTCCGATTCAATAACTCTAAGTAATTTTTGTTGCTTACGAGTTTAATAATTCTTCAAGTCATTCGTAGCCTGTTTGGCTATATCATTATCGTGCTAAATTTTAACTGTGCTACCTGGTCCTTCTTCCTTGAGCACAGTTTTCGACGATGAGCTAAGCTTACGACGATCTTCCTCGCCATATCATTACGACGATGAAGTGGTTCAGCAGCAAAATAGTTAACCTTTTCAATTTCTAAAAATGGGTATACAACTCCTTTTGGCCCAAACTTTTTGTGCACCCTGGTAATATTTTGCTTAATTTATATGCCAAGCTTCACTTCTAACAAAATCCATTTGGTTCAAAGCTAAAATAGGAAAACATTAGAAATAAATGAAAACAAAAAAATAAAATAACATAAAAAGGAAAAGGCCTAACTACTACTGTGCAATTGTAGCCCCACCTAACAGCCATCCCCTTACTCACTGTACATCTCTGTACAGAGGATTGGCGTGGCAGCCATCCCACGGCGCCATGGCCGGATGGCCACCACGTCGCTTCCCACGACCTACAAAGGCGTCCACCGGAACCCTAGCCCCGTCTCAACCATTCTACCCTCAATCCCCATCGCTCCCCTTCCCCTCTGGACCAAATCGAGCTCGTGAGATCCCGCGGTGACCGATGTCCCATCATCGTTTTCAAAGGCCACTGGCGTCTCCGGCGCGTAGGAGGACATCCAGGAGCTCCACCGCACTAGGCTTAATCGATCCCGGCAGCCGCATCAAGTCAGGGCGCTGCGTTGCTGACTCCATCGCCAGCGTCTCCGTTCGGCCGCCGCCATCTCGCCGTCGACTGCACTGCTCCGGCGTCCCCGGCCTCTCCAACCTCGCCGTCGCGCTCACGGTGATCTCCTCTGCTTAATCGCCCCTCCCCCCGTTTCCATCCTCGATCCGTGTCGTATGCCGCCGCCCCACGTCCTGGCCGGAGCTCGCCGCTATGGTCGCTGCGCCCCTTACCCACACGCTCGCCCCCGTCTGAGTTCGTCCTGGCCGAGGCCCTGCGCTCACACCCCGCGTCGTGCCCGCTGCTTGCGTCGCCACAGCTGCGCGGCTACTGCTTCCTTGCGGCTCCCGCCTGCCTGCTCCCGCGCTTGCTGCTGCTCTCTGCGGTGCTCACTGCTGATACTGCCGCCGCGCATGGCCGCTCACCCCGCCCTCGCTTCCCTCCGGCCGAGCAGCCTCCGCATCGCGCCCCTCCTGTCGAGCTGCCTCCGCATCGCGCCCCTCCGTCCGAGCCCGCCTTCGGCCACTGCTGGCCGCCACTCGCATACGCCCGCGCCGCCGGTTCTGTCGCTGGCTGCCTCGGATCCCGCCCGCCTCCGCTCACCCCGTCGTGCACCGCCCGCGCCCGCGAAACCGCGCCGTTGCCTTGGTCCCGCCACCGCCTACGCCTACGCCGTCCTCCACCGGCTCCGTTCGCTGCTGGCTGCGCAACTCCTGGCCGCTGCTCAGCAGGCTGGCTCTCTGCCTGAGAGGCCGACCGTGTTAGATCAGGGCCCTAACCCTCCCCACTAACCCCCACTGACCCACGGGCCCAAGGCCATTAGGCCTAGTTTAAGTCAGCACCCCTCTGTCCCACATGTAATAGACCCTGGCTAGAGTAGTCCTAGGTGACAAAAGTGTTCTCTTTTTATTTCGAATTTAATTTAATTCCAGAAATTTCAGAAATTGTTTTAATCTTTGAAATTTTATATAAAATAAACCGTAATTCCGATGAAATGATTTATATATGAAAATCGACCAGAAAAATATAACGATTCCGAATATGCCCTCCGTTCATCTGTCATGTGCCCCTAGCATAGCAAACATGCAACCGCCCCCCTCCGGTTCGTCTGTCCGAAAATGCCAAACACCGGTGATACTTTTTCAGATGTTTTCCCCCTTCGCCAGTAGCACCTAGCACTGCCTTAGGTCACCCCTAGCACCACGTATTTCCATGTTATGCTTTGTGATGCTTTGATTGCTTTGTTATTTATTATATTCCCCTTCTGTTACTTCTTTCCGGTAGGCCCCGACATTGCCGGTGACCACAGTTCGACTACGGTGTTCACGACCCCTCCTCAAGCAAACCCCCCTTTGATCAACCAGATATCGCCAACACTCTTCTCTCTTATTCTTACATTAGGTTTGCTACTGTTGTTGATTCAATACCTCATATTCTGTTGCATAGCCCACTAGTAGAAAAAGGGTCAAACGTGAAGCACATTAGTGCCGGTTTGTATTTGAGCCGGCACAAATGTATACATTAGTGCCGGTTCCAACGGCTAGCCGGGCCGCTCTCATTAGTACCGGTTCGTATAGGTTGCTAGTATTGTTGCTACAGGTTCGTATAGGTTCGTACCGGTTCCACAGGCGTCTGTCATTGTTGCTACAATTGTTGATACCTTTACCTGCTACCCAAATGCTTAGTATAGGTTGCTAGTATTACATCAGTGGCCCTACACTCTTGTCCGTCTGCCATGCTATACTACTGGGTCGTGATCACTCGGGAGGTGATCACGGGTATATACTATACTATTACATACTTATGTTGATGATTCGGAGATGGGGGCTGAAGGGGCAGGTGGTTCCACCCAGGTAGTGGTGGGCCTGGGTTCCCGACAGCCCCCTGATGGTTACTTTGTGGCGGAACAACATGGCAGATTATGACTACCTAGGAGACAGGTGGGCCTGGTCCCTGGTCGGCGTCCGCGGTTACATCAATTAACACGCTTAATGAGATCTTGGTATTTGATCTGAGTCTGGCTACGAGCCTATACGCACTAACCAACTACGCGGGAACAGTTATGGGCACTCGACATCGTGGTATCAGCCAAAGCCTTCTTGACGTCAGCGACTGAGCGGCGCGCGTCAGGTTGGACCGTATAATGCAACTTCCGTTGTAATGGAGGTTGCTAGGTTTGCTCACCGGCCGCGTACGCAACGTGCAGGTGTGCAATTGGGTGATGGGCCCAGACCCCTGCGTTTAGGATTTAGACCGGCGTGCTGACCTCTCTGTTGTGCCTAGGTAGGGCTGCGCCATGTTGATCTTCCGAGGCCGGGTATTACTCAGGAAAGTGTGCCCGAATCGAGCGTGTTGGGTAATGTGGTGCACCCCTGCAGGAAAGTTTATCTATTTGAATAGCTGTGTCCCTCGGTAAAAGGACGACCCTGAGTTGTACTTTGACCTTATGACAACTAGAACTGGATACTTAATAAAACACACCTCTTACAAGTTCCAGATACAACCCAGTGATCGCTTTTCCACAGGGCGACGAGGAGAGGATCGCCGGGTACGATTATGCTATGTGATGATACTTGGTGAACTTACCAGCTACTGTCTTCTACATGCTTCAAGATGGAGGCTGCTAGAAGCGTAGTCTTCGATAGGACTAGCTATCTTCCTCTTATTCTGGCATTCTGCAGTTCAGTCCACCAACAGTACCCGTTTCGTTGCTACCAATGCATATGTAGTGTAGATCCCTACTTGCGAGTACTTTGGATGAGTACTCACGGTTGCTTTGCTCCCCTTTTTCCTCTTTCCATTCTTCTCGAACGTCGCAACCAGATGTTGGAGCCCAGGAGCCAGACGCCACCATCGACGACGACCTCTACTACACCGAGGGTACCTACTACTGCGTGCAGGCCGCCGACGACCAGGAGTAGTTAAGAAGGATCCCAGGCAGGAGGCATGCGCCTCTTTCAATCTGTATCCCAGTTTGTGCTAGCCATCTTATGGCACCTTGTTTAACTTATATCTGTACTCAGGTATTGTGGCTTCCGCTGACTTGTTTATAATCGAGCTTACGTATTCGAGCCCTCGAGGCCCCTGGCTTGTAATATGAAGCTTGCATGCTTTTAATTTGTGTCTAGAGTTGTGCTGTACCTTCCCGTAAGACCCTGATCTTGGTCGTACACATTTGCGTGCATAATTAGTGTATGGTCAAATCGGGGGCGTCACAAATAACAATGTTCACAACCGATAGGAGGCTCCTCGATTCTGTTTGTTTGGGAAACATGTTTTGTTTATAAGCTCACCTGATTGGGGACGGAACCATGGAGAATAAACACGATCAAACAACACGATAGAAAACACTTGAATTCATATCCAATAAAAAGTTTAACTTAAAACGATTTTATATTCATGAACAATATTATTTTATTATTTGTTTTTTCCATCTTATCCATTCAGGCATCTACCAGTTTCCAGTGAATATGCATCACGATCACCTGCAAGATCATTTAGTTTTTCATCGATTACCAATATATTTTTGAATCCATATGTGCTTTTAGTCTGTCCGGGTCGGACATCAATTCCTTTTTTAAAACGGAGTTACACACCAAGGCTGGATTAGTCGGCGTCACTGATTTCTGAGCTGTATGAAGGGCCTCAAATAGTCATATGTTAGTAAAAGCATGACATGCATGAAAGAAGCTGTCAAGTTATCTGCTTCTTATTCCTCCCATGCAGGGGCACAGAAACTGAAGCAAATACTAGTAATGAATACTTCGTAGCAATTTAATAATGTAATTACATAGACAAATCTAAGAGGTAGTGTGACAAAACAATCATGATCGATTTAACTAAAGTACTAAACAGAGGTCACCTGATAATTAACATGACAAATACCTTTTTTAAAATTACCTAGTTAGTTGATATGTTCAAGCATAGATCTAATGTCTGCTCTCTCTCCTAATATGTATACCATATATATGTATACGTTTTGGGGAAACAAACGGCATACAGTGATTCATCTTTCCGAAAACAACATACAACTGTAGGACCAAATAGTATATATTCAGATGTTACGGAAATACAAACAATGCCAAATGGAACTATACAGTAGTATTCTTAAAACATGGCATGCCATATTAGTGAAAGGCAGAGAGTATTGCCATATAAACAATCAACTCAACAAACATGAGCACAGTGTTGCTGACAACCTGACATACTAATATGTTTACAAACACATTGTTTCTTCATGCAAACACATACTATATTAATTCAGTGGAATTGTTGAATGATAGAATGCACCCAAAATCACAAAGATAGTGAGTCTAAATTTCTTTAAATAAATCTCACTATTACACATTTAGTAGTACGGACTTCTAGTAGAAAAAACATATGAAAAATTGGCAAAGAGTTTGCCTCCATATATATATTCTTCTATTACCTGAAGCATGCATGGAATTGGAGAGATTTTGCTAGTGCCAAATTCAACAATTTGAGGGCTCCTTTCAGGACAAAAGTTCTCGTGGGGAAAAATCTCTCTGATGTTTTGTCATGCACGCCAGATCACAAAATCTTGAACAAAACTGGGTAACTGTGGCAGCAACAAAGAGAAAAACATAGTGTGGATGAGTGAGATATTTTTTCTCAACGACATCCCTACACAAATTAAAATATCTTATAGAAGAGTGCCAAGATAGTGTGGATATACCAGAAGAAGCTAAGTAACTATATTTGTTAGTGTTACCTTGCTGAAGGTTTGTAACACCAAGTAGACCTTATAGAAAAGTGCCAATATGGACATCTATATTGGTAATGGACAATCCACCGTCTTTTGGTTAGACGTGTGGATGGGCCTAGAGCCGCTTCCTACTGCCTTGCCCCGGTTGTTCACTATCGCAACAGCTCTGAATGCACTAGTCAGCGAGATTTGGAGGAATGGTCAATGGAGCCCCAAGTTTCACCGCTCCATCGGTTTACTTGGGAGGGAAGAATGGCGCCGGTTGGTGGCCTTGTTACAAACTGTTGCACCGACCTCGGAGCCGGACTCATTCCAGTGGAAGCTAGAACCTTCGGGACTGTTCACGACGGAGTCCTTGTACTGCGCCTTACAGAACGGAGTTGCACCGTTTCAAGCAATGGATATTTGGAGGGCTCGCATCCCTACTAAAGTAAAAAAAAAATCCTTTTGCAGCTGGTGCATGATAGGCTTCCTACCGGTGCTCAAGTACAAAAACGATATGGCCCAGGGGACGGGCAAAGTGTCCTTTGTGCGGTGTGATCAAAGATACCAGCCATATTTTCTTCAAATGCAGCCTTGCACAACTCCTATGTGGCTCCATTCGTGATATAACTGTAAACTTGCGATGAACGTTGTACATCATTGGAGGCGACGGTTTTGTGTTATATAGGCAGGGGTGTATCCCTAAGATATGCATACAGGCTGTTTAGATTACATCTTGAGAACCAAGTAAAGAGAGAAGATAGAGATGAAAAGAGGTTACAAGAATATTGTCTAACTCTATCTCTAACTAAACTAGTTCGCCCTAGGTGGGGGCATTGCGCCTAGCATATCACGTTTAACACCCTCCCATAATCACAACTTGGTCAAGTTGAGATTACGTTTGAACTCTTCAAAACTCCTTGTAGGTAAGGCCTTGGTAAAACCGTCTGCAACTTGATCTTCAGAGTGAATAAATCAAATGTCCTATTTCTTGGCAACAACTCTTTCTCTGACAAAATGAAAATCTATTTCGATATGTTTGGTCCTTGCATGAAAAACTAGATTAGCAGAAAGGTACGTGGCACCAAGATTGTCACACCATAGACATGGAGCTTGCTTGCAATGTATACCAAGCTCTCTCAACAAGGACTGAACCCAAATGATTTCTGCTATGGCATTAGCTAATGCTTTATACTCTGCTTATGTACTAGACCTGGATACGATAGCTTGTTTCTTTGCACACCAAGAAATTAAATTAGGACCAAAAAAGACTGCAAAACCACCTATTGAGCGCCTATCATCCAGACAACCTGCCGAGTCAGAGTTAGAGAATGCACTAACAAGAGTTGATGATGACTTGCTGAATGTTAGTCCAATGCTCAAGGTATCTTTAACATATCTGAGTATGCGCTTTGCAGCTGTCAAATGTATTGTAGTAGGTGCATGAAGAAATTGGCATACTTTATTGACAGCAAATGAAATTTCAGGTCTAGTCAGAGTTAAGTACTGTAGTGCATCAATCATACTTATACCTTGTGTTGTCCTCTTGATTCAAGAGTTCTTCTTCTGACAAGGATATTTTTTTTGTACTAGATAAAGGTGTTGGAGCTGACTTACAACCCTGCAATCTTGCTCTGGCTACAAGATTAGTTGCATATTTTTCTTGAGGTAAGTGAAGACTATCTCCATTCTTCTTGAATTCAATCCCAAGAAAATAATGCAAGTCTCCTAGATCCGTAAGAGCAAACTCAGAGTTCAAATCCTTTAGTAGTCCCGTAACAGCCTCATTTGATGAACTTGTAACGATAATATCGTCAACATATATAGGCACAAATATAGAGGTATTTGACTTATTGTAAATAAACAATGGGGTGTCAGACTTAGAAGGAATAAACCCAAGTGTTTCAAGTTTTGAGCTCAGTCTGGAATACCATGCCCTAGGAGTTTGCTTGAGTCCATACAAGGCCTTATCAGGTTTGCACACATGAAAAGGTTTGTTTTTGTCCTCAAACCCAGGAGGTTGTCGCATGAATACTTCCTCTTCTAGAACACCGTGAAGGAACGCATTCTGTACATCTAGCTGCCGTAGGCTCCATCCCCTAGACACAACAATAGACAAAACAAGATGAATAGTAGCAACCTTCACAACAGAACTAAAGGTGTCGTCATAGTCTATGCCATACCGTTGCTTAAAGCCTTTTGCAACTAGTTTAGCTTTATAGCGATCTATGGTTCCATCAGATTTTCTCTTAATTCTGTAGACCCACTTGCAATCAATCATGTTTTTACCTTGACATGCAGGAACTAGGTGCCAAGTTTTATTTTTATGAAGCACCATGTACTCCTCTTGCATAGCCTTCTTCCACCGTGTATCGCTCAAGGCTTCTGCAACAGTAGTTGGTTCATCTGTGGTACAAGCAAGACCAAAATTTACTATGCTTTTATAATTTTTGGGTTGAGTTTACCCCCCTTTGAAGCCTTGTTCTTAATGGTGAAGAAGTTGGCACAAAAGAACCTGAGGGCTGCCCAGGCGATCCCGCAGCAGGGACAACCGTGAATCCCGAAGGTGATTTGTCAGGCCTGGGCGACACAGCTGGATCTTCTGTGGCTGCTGAAAGCACAAGTGCTCCCTGGATGGTTTTGGTAATTAATGTCAACATATCTCGTGTTGGACTAACACTTTTACCTAGTATGTTTCTGATAAGTTCAACAATGAAGTGGCATGGACTGAAGGATGTGGAACCCCTTCAAGATGCTAAGGACAAAGGATTGGCTCAAGCTTCAAGCACAAGACTCTACATTTTCTATTTTAGTGATCCAAGATCACATTGAGTCGATAGGAAAAGCCAATACTATCAAGAGGGGATGAGGTGTTGCTTAATGGCTTACTTGCTCAAACTGCTTAGTGATATGCTCCAAAGCCCTCAACTACTTTCTCACATCCACATATGTCCTAAACCAAAAGTCTAACTTGGCCCCACCGATTCTTTCTATCCGGTGGCACCGAGTTCAGATGTCTTAGCCACTACCACAAACCCTAGGAAAATCGGTCTCACTGATAGGGATCTCGGTCTCACCGAGATGGGATTGTAATCTCTCTGTGTATGTCCGTTACCAAAATCGGTCTCACCGAGTTTGAGCAAACGGTACTACCGAGATTACAATGCAAACTCTCTGGTTAACTTATTACCAAAATCGGTCCCATCGAGTTTGTGTAATCGGTCCTACCGAGTTTGCCTGACCAACTCTCTGGTTAGCTTATTACCAGAATCGGTCTTACCGAGTTTGTGTAATCGGTCTCACCGAGATTACATTATGCCCTAACCCTAACCATATCGGTCCTACCGAGTTGCATGTCGGGCCCACCGAAAATCCTAACGGTCACTAGATTTGCTGAATCGGTCAGACCGACTTTCTCAATTTGGTCCCACTGAGATTGGTAAATTGTGTGTAACGGTTAGATTTTGTGTGGAGGCTATATATACCCCTCCACCCCCTCTTCATTCGCGGAGAGAGCCATCAAAACGAACCTACACTTCCAACATACATTTTCTGAGAGGGAACCACCTACTCATGTGTTGAGACCAAGATACTCCATTCCTACCATATGAATCTTGATCTCTAGCCTTCCCCAAGTTGCTCTCCACTCAAATCTTCTTTCCACCAAATCCAAATCCTGTGAGAGAGAGTTGAGTGTTGGGGAGACTATCATTTGAAGCACAAGAGTAAGGAGTTCATCATCAACACACCATTTGTTACTTCTTGGAGAGTGGTGTCTCCTAGATTGGCTAGGTGTCACTTGGGAGCCTCCTACAAGATTGTGGAGTTGCACCAAGGAGTTTGTAAGGGCAAGGAGATCGCCTACTTCGTGAAGATCTACCGCTAGTGAGGCAAGTTCTTCGTGGGCGACGACCATGGTGGGATAGACAAGGTTGCTTCTTCGTGGACCCTTATTGGGTGGAGCCCTCCGTGGACTCGCACAGCCGTTACCCTTCGTGGGTTGAAGTCTCCATCAACGTGGATGTACGATAGCACCACCTATCGGAACGACATCTCAAAAATCACCGTGTCTCCAAATTGCGTTTGAACTCTCCAAAACCTTCCCTTACATTCTTGCAAGTTGCATGATTTACTTTCCGCTGCTCATATACTCTTTGCATGCTTGCTTGATATGTATTGTGATTGTTAAACTTGTGCCAAAACTCCACTTAAACTTAAAGAATTTAAAAACTGCTACTTTTAGCACCTAGTGTCTAGTCACCCCCCTCTAGACACCCCTTCTCGATCCTTTCAATTGATATCAGAGGTTTGGTCTCCATTGCTTTGGTTTAATCACCATTGGAGGAAGATGGATGAGTCTACTTTGGGGAGTCTTAGACATAGAGTGCCTATACTTGATGGGGAGTATTTTCATGAGTGAAAAAATGAGATGCTTGTGATTTTCAATCAATATCATTTGAACAAGTACATCGCTAGCCCTTGTGCACCTCATATTGATCCTATCCATCCTACCCTTGATGAGTCAATTGACATGATCAGGAATCTTAGAACTGTTAATCTTATCACTAGAGGCTTGCCTAGAAACTTGATTAGAAACTTGCCTACTCTTGTGTGTGCCTACACTATATGGAAATTTCTTGAGGAACGATATCCGGACTATTCCTCAAAAAATCTAGATGAAATTCTCCATAAGTCTATTGCCTTGAGTAAGATGAATTCCAGTGATCCTATGTTTGGTGATTGTCTATTTGAACTTACAAATCTTATGCATGCCAAAGGAAATGTTGGAATCATTAGCGATATTATTTCCGAAGCTATTAAAATTCATAAACAAGATCATTGTCAAACTCACTCTAACGAATCACCCTCTCTAGGATTTGATCCACCACATGACAATGATGAACATGGATACTATGATGAGGATGAGGATAGTGACTTTGATCTTGATCATGCAATGAGACACTTTGGTCTTATGGCAAATCTTCGGGGATATATGGCAGGAGGAAAGGAATGGGTTCTTGATAGTGGGTGTACCGATCACATGACCGGAAATAAAGACATGTTTCGTGAGCTTGCTAAAAATGATGGTCCTAAAAAGCATGTCACTTTTGATGACAACTCAAAGGGTAAGGTGGTTGGCCTCGATACCATCTCACATGATAGCTCCATTCAAAATGTCATGCTTGTTGAATCTCTTGGCTACAACTTACTTTCAGTATCTAGACTTGCTGATTTCGGTTTCAATGTCCTATTCACTGAAGTAGATTGCCAAGTGTTTCATAGAGATAATCATAAAATGGTCTTTACCGGTATACGTAGAGGTGATATTTACATTGTTGATTTCACTAAAAAGGCTCAACCTAGAACTTGCTTTATTGCTAAATCTTCTAAAGGTTCGTTATGGCATAGACGATTAGGTCATGTTGGTCTGTGAAACCTTGACAAACTTATTAAAGGAAATCATATCCTTGGTGTTAACGATGTCATATTTGATAAGGATAGACTTTGCAGCGCTTGTCAAGCAGGTAAGCAGGTTGGAGGAAGGCATCCCGTGAAGAACATCATGACTACAAGGAGGCCACTCGAGCTACTTCACATGGATCTTTTTGGTCCCAACGCTTACAAGAGTCTCGGTGGTAATTCTTTTGGTCTAGTTATAGTTGATGCTTTTTCAAGATTTACGTCGGTGTTCTTTCTCAATAACAAATCGGAGGTCCAAAAGATCTTCAAAAACTTCGCTAGGAAGGCCCAAAATCAATTTGAAGTGAAGATCAAGAAGGTTCACAGCGACAACGGAACAGAGTTCAAGAACGCAAATGTGGACACCTTTCTTGACGAAGAAGGGATTTCACATGCGTTCTCGGCTACGTACACACCTCAACAAAATGGAGTTGTTGAGAGGAAGAACCGGATGCTCATCGAAATGGTACAAATGATGCTTGATGAGTACAAGACGCCGAAGCACTTTTGGGCAGAAGTGGTTGAGACAGCTTGTCATGCAACAAATCTCTTGTATCTTCACAAGCTACTCGGCAAGACGGCATACGAGCTCCTCACCGGTAACAAACCCCAAGTTGGATACTTTCGAGTATTCGGCTCAAAGTGCTACATTCTTGATAAGCATCGTCATTCTAAATTTGCTCCTAGGTCTCATGAAGGTTTCCTACTTGGTTATGGCTCAAACTCTCACACTTACCGTGTCTACAATAATTTCACCCGAAAGGTTGAAGAGACGGTATATGTGAAGTTTGAGGAATCTAACGGAGCGCAAGTAGAGCAATTGTCGATTGATGTAGGAGACAAAGACCCCTCGGAAGCAATCCAAGACTTGTCTATTGGCAAGATTCGTCCAACGGAGGTGAAGGAGAGTACCTCGTCCGACCAAGTGGAAGCTTCTACCTCACGACAAGGTGAACCAAGAATTGACACAGAAGCATCCACAAGTGGGACACACCAAGATGAAGAAAATGAGGAAGTACACCAAGAACGTCAACAACCTCCTTCTCCACCGCGATAAGAGAACGAAAACGCCAACAATGAAGAAGGCCAAGAAGAAGAACAAGATGAAGAAGATGTTCTACCAAGACCCAAGCAAAAGCTTTCACGAGTTCGAGTAAGAATTGCTAAAGACCATCCCGTCGAGCAAATCTACAATGATATTCAAACCGGGAGAATCACTCGCTCAAAAACTCGTTTAGCTAACTTTTGTGAACACTATTCATTCATCTCTAGCATTGAACCTATGAAGGTTGAAGAAGCATTGGAAGATCCGGATTGGATAAATGCTATGGATGAAGAGCTACACAACTTTGAGAGGAATCAAGTGTGGACATTAGTTGAGAAGCTCGACAACAACCACAACATCATGGGTACCAAATGGGTGTTTCGCAACAAGCAAGATGAAGATGGACAAGTAGTTCGCAACAAAGCACGTCTCGTCTCCCAAGGCTACACACAAGTCGAAGGTATGGACTATGGTGAGACTTATGCTCCCGTTGCTAGACTTGAGTCCATTTGCATCTTACTTGCCTATGCCAATCACCATGATATCACCTTACACCAAATGGACATTAAAAGTGCTTTTCTGAATGGTGAAATAGAGGAGGAAGTTTATGTCAAACAACCTCCCGACTTTGTTAATCCTAAGAAACCTAATCATGTCTACAAACTCCACAAAGCTCTTTATGGTCTTAAACAAGCTCCTAGAGCTTGGTATAAATGCTTAACCAAGTTCCTTATTGAAAAAAGCTTTGAAATTGGAAAAATTGATTCTACACTTTTTACTAAGAGGGTCAATGGAGAACTATTTGTATTCCAAATTTATGTCGATGATATTATATTTGGATCAATTAACCCTCATTTTAGTGAGAAGTTTGGAAAGCTAATGCCGTTGAAGTTTGAGATGTCTATGATGAGTGAACTCAAATTCTTTCTTGGTTTGCAAATCAAGCAAACTAAGGAAGGTACCTACGTTTCTCAAACAAAGTACACCAAGGACTTATTCAAGAAGTTCAATATGCAAGAATGCAAAGGTATGACTACACCCATATGCCTACTAGTGGACATCTTGATTTGACCAAAGATGGTGAACCGGTCGATCAAAAGGTTTATCGCTCTATGATTGGTTCATTGTTATATCTATGTGCTTCACGTCCCGATATCATGCTAAGTGTGTGCATGTGTGCACGATATCAAGATGGTCCTAAAGAATGTCATCTTAAGGCCGTGAAAAGGATAGTGAGATACTTAATTCATACACCAAATTTTGGCATTTGGTATCCTAAGAGGGCCTCTTTCGATCTTGTTGGCTACTCCGACTCGGACTATGCCGGTGACAAGGTTGATAGAAAGTCCACTCTGGGTACTTGTCAATTTCTTGGTAGATCTCTTGTGTCTTGGTATTCCAAGAAACAAAACTCGGTATCCATATACACCGCCGAAGCGGAATACATTGCTGCTGGTTCATGTTGTGCTCAATTACTTTGGATGACCCAAACTCTTAAAGACTATGGGATATATGTGAAACATGTTCCATTATTTTGTGACAATGAGAGTGCTATCAAGATTGCTCACAATCCCGTGCAACATTCTCGAACTAAGCATATTGAAGTTCGCCATCATTGCACTCAAGATCATATTGCCAAAGGGGTATTAATCTTAAGCATGTTCGCACCGAAAAGCAATTAGCGGATATATTCACTAAACCACTTGATGAGAAAGTGTTTTGCAGGTTAAGAGGTGAATTGAACATCATTGATGCTTCAAACTTGGAGTAGGAACTCCATTTGATACATGCAAGGCATGAGCCTATGACTAATCCTTGACATTTCTCTTATGATGACTATCTTCTGTCTTGGATATATTTGCACCTTGCATGTTATCTAACCCTTGTAGGTACTTGGATGAATCTAAGTCTATGAGATTGCAACTCACTCACATCTTGAGTAATCTCTGCATCACCAAGTCTCAACACAACGGCGGTTGAAGACAAGGAAGCATGGAACCATTCAAACATATCCTTTGACAAATTCTATATTGAAATTCATGATTGTTATTTTGGATACACAAGTGCTCTTCCTTGCAAAAACTAACCCAAGTAGGTAGATGAACTCAAATTCCAAGTGGTGCTCCCAACTCTTGATGAGCTACATCAATCTTGAGCAACCCACACAAGTTCAACTACATGATCATGATCAACACCACCACCCAAGGTATGTTATTCCATCTTAGAGAAGCTTTACTCCAAGTCATGAGTCAAAGCAACTCGACAAGATGTGAATACATCCAGATACTTAAACAAAAAATGGTAACCCCATTTTGAGCTTAAACAATGAGTATGACCTATGATCAAGTGAACTCACTTGACTCCTAAGTCAATATACTCTAACATAGGTGACTTTGTCGCCGACCATTTCTAGATGAAGTTCTCTTGTGTTCTTTTTTGTGCTCTTGCATTTGTCTCATGCATATCTATTTCCCCTTCAAAAAAAACTTCATCTAGATTTCATTTCTTTTCTGTTCTGCATTCCCTGCATCAAATTCATTGCAAATCATTCAGTTAATTCCTCGCAAATCCTTGTGATATCTTACTTGTCTAGTGAGCTGATGTGACAAGTGCTTTCTTTGTGATGAACCCGGTCACACCGGTTTATTGTTTTCGGACCAACCGAATTCCTTCGGTGCAACCGAAGCATACTACTCGGTGCCACCGATTTCACTACAGGAAAAACATTTTTCCATTTATTCATGTATTACTTTTGATCCAGCTCCACTCAATGAATCTTGTCCTCTACCAGCATCACAATTTTCTTGCTGGTTTGATCTATGACTCAAGGACCAAACCCATGTGACAACAAATCTAGAAGACCCTTCTTGGAAATTGATGTCAAAGGGGGAGAGAGAGATCACATCAAAACTTTATCTATAGAGAGAAATCACATCAATACTTTATTATATCTCTAGGGGGAGAGAATACTCAAGGGGAGAATAATCTTCAAGGATCCCAGATGGTTAGTATTCAAGAGGAGAGATGTTACATGTCTTCTAAAGGGAAAGACATGTTCATATGTGCTCATTTGCATTAGCTCTGTTCATTTGTGTCTTTGAGCTCTGATTTTCTTTTCCCTATCTTCTCCCAATATCCCATGCTAGATTCAAGGGCAGCAAGACTTCTAAGGGAAAGAATCTTTTAATTCATTGCATATCTTTACCTTTGGGGACATGTCGATATCCAATGTGGTACTCAGTACTCACTCTCCACATGTCATCCCAGTCTTGGTACTCTTGTGGTTGCTTTTGTTTGCTCTGGCTAGTAGGTGTATCTGTGTTGTCTATCATTCTTTTCACAGGTTCATCCCATCCTAAGCCAACTCAAGACCACAAGGTAAGTATATGCATCACAATCATGTGTATGAGGAATTCTTGCTGATGTACATACTGTTTGCAAGAAGGACTCATGAGCATGAAGGTACATTTCTCATATTCACACCTTTTGGCCCTGATGCATATAGCCAAGATACATGTAACACATTGCCTACTCTATCATGGTTATGCTCTCACATGCTTCTATATTCCATATTCACATGATTGCATACATGTAGGGGGAGCCTATGGATGTTACATGTCTTTCCAAAGCTTTACTTGCTATTCTCTATATCTCTATCTAAAGCTTTGATGTATGTTGTCATCAATTACCAAAAAGGGGGAGATTGAAAGCACAAGTGATCCCTGGGTGGTTTTGGTAATTAATGACAACATATCTCGTGCTAGACTAACACTTTTACCTAGTATGTTTCAGATAAGTTCAACAATGAAGTGGCATGAACTAAAGGATGTGGAACCACTTCAAGATGCTAAGGACAAAGGATTGGCTCAAGCTTCAAGCACAAGACTCTAAATTTTCTATTTTAGTGATCCAAGATCATATTGAGTCTATAGGAAAAGCCAATACTATCAAGAGGGGATGAGGTGTTGCTTAATGGCTTACTTGCTCAAAGTGCTTAGTGTTGGAGATATGCCCTTGAGGAAATCATGTATGATGATATTTCCTATGTGTTTATGAATAAAGATAGTCCTTGGACATTATCAATGATGTGTATCAGCAAGTATGTGACTTGCTCGTGGGACTATGCATTGTATGACGACTGTCCTAAAAGGTCCCTAGTCGAAAGGGCTATGTGGACGCGCAGCCGAATAGACTAGCATATGACACGGTCGATGGCTTGGTCTCACTAGCCATGGAGCATTGGATGCTAACCGGATAATAAGGTCTTGGAAAGGTCTGGTCGGATTCGACGTAGTCGGATCCGAGTCGAGATAAGGTCTGAGTTGGATAGACCCAACTATGAGACGCAGCGATATGTCATCTGTGAGTCTCTAGTACAACATACGTTCTATGTCCTAAGACCTGAGCTGACGCATGTACTCGAGATGGTGACAGACTTGCTTTGGCCGACCAAACGCTACTCCGTGACTGGGTAGTTACAAAGGTAGGTTTCGGGTTTGTCCAGACCCATGCTGCGAGACGTGGTCGAGCAAGATGGGATTTGCCCCTCCGATCAGGAGAGATATACTTTGGGCCCCTCGTGTGATCCGACCAGGATAAGCATGGCCATGCGACAGGGATTATGAGATAATCCAGTTTGTGGTCGGTATCACTGGAACGAGAAAGAGGTCGGGCTAGCACAAGGATGACAGTCTCGCCTTGAGCCCGACAACATATATCGTGCGACAAAGGGAATAGAAGTGTGTCACGTTGTATAGGTTCGCCTAACCAGCTTCATAGTCTGCTTGGTGGTTGGCACGCCTTGCTAGAGGCCGCTACCAACCGTGCAGGTCGGAGGTGATCCGAACTGTGACCAAGCCGACTTCAACCTAAGGGGTCGCGCGCTTAAGGGAAGGAACCTATGAGGTCGGTTCGTAGGACACTGGTCGGATGTGATCCGAACTTGACTAGGAACGTGACCGAGTAGACTTTGGGCTTTAGGGTCCGTGCAAGGCCCAACACTACAAAAACAAATACACTTTTGTGATGATATATGTTTGTCACAGTAGGTCGCGTTTTCTGTCATGCATGTACATCCATGACAAATTTATGACAGAATCAAGATAGTCATACCTGTGCTGCCGTAGAAGTATTCCATGACATTATCAAAATTATCATCACGGAAGTGTCCACTTCCATGACGATAAATCGCGCGTCACAGAAGTGCTTTCGTCAAGGTTGACCGACACGTGGCATCCACCATAACGGAACGCCGTTAAGCTATCGGGTCGGGTTTTGAATCCGATAACCCGTTAACAACCCCGACCAATGTGGATTTTCCACGTGTAAAATCATCATTGGCTGGAGGAAACACGTGTCGGCTCATTGTTGGGACAGATGTCATCCACTCATTGGACGGAAGGCGCCTATGATACATCGACACGTGGCATGGCCCAACAGAGGCCCATTCCTGTGAAAAGGCCGGCCTAGTAAAAATTAGCAGGCCAGCCCATATAAGGCCTACTTGTGTCAGGTCCATTTAAGCCCACGACCCATACGAGATGTGCCAATTCGGCTCGTCAACGGTCCATTAATGATTTGACACCATTGTAGCCCATCGTCAGTTCGAGCCCGTTAACAACCCGCTATATATTTGGGCTCAATATCGGCCTGATGAGATTTCGGCCTGTTAACGACCCATTTAATGGATGGGCCAATTTTCAGGATGTATATCTTTCGGCCTTTTAGTGACCCATTTAAATGTTGGGCTAATTTCCGGCCCGGTGTGTCTTTCAGCCTGTTGACGGCCCATAAATCTGATGGGCCATTTGTTGTCGGACCTGAGTTTCGGCCTTTTAGCGGCCCATTTAAGTGTTGGGCCAATTTCTGGCCCGGTGTCACTTTCAGCCTGTTGACGGCCCATAAATCAGTTGGGCCATTTGTAGTCGGACCTGAGTTTTGGCCTTTTAGTGACCCATTTAAGTGTTGGGCCAATTCCCGGCCCTATGTGCCTTTCGGCCTGTTAACAGACCATAAATGAGTTGGGCCATTTGCAGTCGGACCTTAGTTTTGGCCTTTTAACGGCCCACGCCCTTCATGGTCCAATACCAGCCCGGTTTCTCTTTCGGCCTGCTAAAGGCCCACAACACAGTTGGGCCATTTACAATACGACCTGACTTTCGGCCTCTTAGCGGCCCATGGTCTTCATGGTCCAGTACAACACAGTTCGGCTTGCTAAAGGCCTATAGTATAGTTGGGCCATATGTAGCCCAAACTTAGTAATGGCTTGTTAACGACCCGTGAAATAAATTGGG
This sequence comes from Triticum timopheevii, assembly GCA_963921465.1. Taxonomy (NCBI): domain Eukaryota; kingdom Viridiplantae; phylum Streptophyta; class Magnoliopsida; order Poales; family Poaceae; genus Triticum; species Triticum timopheevii. Next base: position 601,047,121 of record OY997267.1, read on the forward strand.
GCCACCTGTTGCCCGCTTTGATGTCGGCCTGTTAACGACCCGGGAGGTAAGAGGGCCGACCATTAACTTTCGGCCTAGTAACGGCCCATTAACTTAATGGGCCCACTAAAGTTCGTACATGTCTTTAGGACAAATTAGATAATTTGAGCCCATTACGACGAGCAATTATGCACAGGACCAAAACCGATCAAGCAAAGGTACGGCATACAGGGAATAATGTTGCACATCCAGCATATATTACAGGAAATTACATCCACTGGGCAATCAAAAATTGATGCTAGTGCAAATAAATGAGCAGAACCTAACCATCTACAACATCACAATCTGCAACCTCAGCACAGATGACGCCCATAAGCATATGGGCAAGTTCTTTCTGCTTTGCTACATTGTCTCTGAAAACATTGATCAGTTATTGTGTCGCATGACTCTGCACCTCTGATTCATCCACCATTTCCATCATTTCTTCAGCCATTAATTGGTTCACAAACATACATTTATTCCATTGCATTCGAGATAGAGGATACTGAACAGATTCAGATGCCGATTTTGGCAGGCTTGTATTAGTGATAGTGGAGAGTGTCTTGACCACTGCATCATAACATAAATTATGACGGGAGCCAAACAGATTAATCATGAGTTATTGCCATATTACCTGGCCTAAATTTACTGGACAGAAACAATGGGGTTGCCTTGCTGTTTTCAGAGTTTGTCTTCTTATCTTCAGCAGCCTGCACAAAATTAACACACTAGCATTGCTATCATTGGCCAAGTCAAATAATAGGAAAGCAACATTGACACAACGAACGTTTGGGCAACTAGCCTACACCAAATTAACACAATATGGCACAGCTATCATCAGCCAGGTAAGGTAGCACGAAAGCAGCATTGACACAATGAATGAATGGGCAACCAGAGTAGCACTACAATTCAGTAATGTGCGTGATATGAGATAGTACATTCATGCAGCTCAGCATCAAAACTACCAGGCAGTTATCCTTACCAAAATCAACATTGGCGCCTTTAACATTTTGCTACAACTAATTTAGATCAGATAAAGATTAGATTCATGCCGATTAACAAAATACATGTTGATGTAAAAATATAGTGATATACAACAGGTACTTACATTAGCATTGGAGCACAAAGAATTCCCGCAAGATATTTTCCTCGAATACGATCCTAATGGAGGAAGTCTTCTATCGTTCAACCTTATTTTCTAAAAGAGAGATGGGTAAGAAACATGTAGAAAATATGATCAGAATGCTATAAAATTTCATGATGCGAGGATATGCACATGCTTCGTAGAATGGAGTTGACATTCTTTTGCTGGACTGGAGCGGACTACTTCTTTGGCCACTGGAATCTGCTTATTATCAGTGGGAGTTGGGTTTCTCTGTGCTGGAGCAATATCTATGAAAAATGGAGTTGGTTTATTATCTCCTGGCATTTGGATCTTTTGCAGAGACCTGGTTTGTAACCCTTCAGTTTCTAACATAGCCGTCTTCCCCTTGCATGCCTTATATAGAAGAATGGTGATTCAGTTATAAAACATGCTACAACAGAGATGGAATAGGTACTGAAGAATAGAAAGGCATGACATATTGACATGTATTCCCTCCATCCGAAAATAAATGGACGGGTCTAGGCATATTTCAGTTCTAGATACATCCAGTTTTATCCATTTCTGCGACATTTAATCCGGACGGAGGGAGTATGATGTAAGAGCTAGGGATACGACATGACAACACAATAAAAAAACACTGAAAAACCCACTGCAGAACCAAAGTATTCAAACCCACTGATATGAGATAGTACACTCATGCAGCTCAGGATGCAAAACTACCAGGCAGTTTTCCTTACAAAAATCAACATTGTGGCCTTTAATCATACATTTTGCTACAACTAAATTTATATCAGATAAAGGTTGGATTCACGCCGATTAAGAAAATACATGCTGATGTAAAAATATAGTGATATACAAGAGGTACTTACATCTACATTGGAGCACAGAGAATTCCTGCAAAAATCTTTCCTCATAAACGATATCATTGCAGAAATTCTTCTATCTGTTAAGCTTATTTTCTAAAAGAGAGATGGGTAAGAAACATGTAGAAAATATGATCAGCATGCTATAAAATTTCATGATGCAAGGATACGCACACGCTTCTTAGAATTGAGTTGACATATTTTTGCTGGACTCGAGCGGACTAGTTCTTTGGTCACTGGAATCTGCTTATTATCAGTAGGAGTTGGGTTTCTCTGTGCTGGAGCAGTATCTATAAAAACTGGAGTTGGTTTATTATCTCCTGGCGTTTGGATCTCTTGCAAAGGCCTTGTTAGTAACCCTTCAGATTCTAACATAGTCGTCTTCCCCTTGCGTGCCTTGTATAGAAGAATGGTGCTTTAATTACAAAACATGCGACAGAAGAGAGATGGAATAGGTACTAAAGAATAGGAAGGCATGACATATTGACATGTATTCCCTCCATCCGGAAAAAAATGGATGGGTCTAGGCATATTTCAGTTCTAGATACATCCTTTGTTATCCATTTCGGTAACACGTAATCTGGCCGGAGGGAGTATGGTGTAAGAGCTAGGGATACGACAGGACAACACAGCAAAAAAACACTAGTTGAATGTAAAACTATATGCTAGCGGAATACATACAGAAATAGCTAAGGCAACATACATGTGTATGATTGGGAAAATAAGATGGCATTGCAACAGAGCACTAGAACACCACTTCAATGTAAAAAAACATGGTATGGCAGACAGATGAAGTACATACTGATGAATAACAATGCATAAGATATTCAGAAGCATGATGTCCAAATTAAGCAGATGGCATTGTGATAGAGTAGAATGATAGTACTTGAATTTGAAAACATGTTATCATGAATGGAATAGGTACTGAAAAATAGGAAGGCATGACATATTTACATGCATGATTAGCATGCTAAGCACATGGCATTGCAACAGAGTAGATACACTCCAGGACATTATATGCATGTTGTACCCATATCATAGGCCAAGTTAGAGCAAGGACCTTGTGGGGTGAAGAGGATTCATCATCTTTCTCCAAGTCTTCTGAAGAACTGCCTTTACATGTTCCATCATATTGGGCATCATTGACATCAAGTTTATTGGCCTTTACATTGCTCCGTGAGGTTCTTGTGGATATATCAGTGTGTGCAATTATATCTGACATGCATGGAAGACAACTAGTAGTTAGATTTATGTAAATGAGTGCATGTAGGAGACGACATAAATAGTAGGACTGGGGTTAACTAGCAGCAACAGGTCTCATAAACTAAAGGGAGAACACAGATGAAAGCTACAGAATATGTATCGTTTGTACTCGAGATTAACTAGATGGCACACAAAAGTATTAAAGAACAACATAGGTAATACTAGAAGTGGTATAATACTATAATGACCAGCCTGTGGGATAGCATTGGCCAATGGATGACAACTATGGAACAACGTTACCTAAAGAACAAGTATCTTAGCTGAACTATGGAACAGCGTGAACTCCTGAACAAGACCCGTAAGAGATAAGCATGAATATACAGTGAAATGTCATGATCTATTTTCCGTGCTTAGATGAATAACAAAGCCATAAATGTTGCACACAAGTAAGATGAGGGTACAACCTATCTGGCTGCCATCCATAGGAGTGAGCATCATGTGCTGACTTGTCGATGGCCCTGCAGTTGTTGTGGCTGTCCATGTCGGGCACGCACATTCGATGCAGGGAACTGTTGAGTGGGGACTGTAGCTCCCTTCTGGTGTATGCTTCCCTTGTTGGAGCAGCTGCGGTGAGTCGGAAGATGGTGTGTCTGAAGATGAAGATAACACACAAATGTTAAGAATGACATATCTCTTTGATCTGAAGAAATACACTAAGAGATCAATAGCAAGGTACGAGAGTGGTCACACGTCTGTTGACTGAAGACTAAATTGGGGTCACACGATTTTATTTTATTTTGGTACTGTCCGATCTACGCCGGATGGCTTGATGGCCGTCTTGTGCCTCCCGGTTGACACTATTCGGAATCTTCCCCGAAGAGCCAGCGACCAACGGCAGAGCAGCCTGCCTCCGCCGTCTGTGGCCCCGGCCAAAACCCCGCTCCCCGCCCCACCGCACTGCCGTGGTTGCGCCGCCCCCGGGCCAATCCACGAAGACTCCCCGTCATCGAGATCCGGCGGCGGCAGTACCTTCAACCCACGCAACTCTAAAAGATAGCCATCTAAGCGCTGCTTCCGCGGCGAACTTGCGGCCCCGCACCCTTACATTAGACACCAGCGAACCGACAGCCTAGGAGCTCCGCCGCCTCGACGGGTGATGCTTCTCATTGGGAATCGATTGGCCTAGAATAATACTTCAGACAGCTGACGCCTAAATAAAGTGATTTGAGATGAGGGTGCGACCTATCTGGCGGCATGGTGAAGTAGGCAGGTCCAGTTCCCGAGTCGGTGAGGCCGGCGCGGTTGCGGTGGCGACCGGCGGCAGGGAAAGAGCGATGTCAAGACGGTCGACGGCTATGCGGAAGCAGCGCCAGGAGTCTGGACAGATCCGAAGTTGGAGCCGCTCCGGCGTCATGAACAACAGCGGGGGTGAGTCGGCTCCGGTACGGTTCACGCGACCATCGTTGAGGCAGCCCCAGCAGCACGGAGTAAGAGGCACACGGCCCAGTGCACGACGACAATTGGACAACGTCTCTGGCATTAGGGAGGAGGGTGGCTGTGAAATTGGTGCGGTGCGGGGCGCCATGGAGGTGGGGCTGAGGTTTCGCAGCTCGGGAGAAGGGAGCTTCCCGAGGAGAAGATGATTTGGCGCCCACGAGGTATGAATGGGGGCGGGCGGGAGGGGAGTGGAACCATGTATTATGGACGCATTTGTCTGAAATGTGAGGGAGAGTTACAGTTATACCCTTGCCTATAGGCTTCTCGGCTTTGGTCTGTGTACTAAGGGCCGGGGATAGTAGAGTAACTTTGCTTCTCCCCAAATAGTGGGCGGGAGCGATTTCGGGCGGGGAGGGTGTGTTTTGAACTATAGTGGGCGCGAGCGATTTTGGGCGAGGAGAGCGTTTTTGAAATAGTGGGCGCGAGCTATTTCGGGCGAGGAGAGCGTGTTTTGCCAACCATGGTTTATGAATTATTCAGCACATATCATTTCGGCCGAGGAGAAGGCGTGCTTGGATTAAGTTATGAACCTACCCTCGATGTACAACATGCCAATTGATGCGTGTCCCACATAGGACGGTAATTTCGCGTCTCCCATTTATTTGCTTGGGCGAATTCCACCGAGCAGAGAGGATGTTTAACGGTTCGTTCAAATTTTGGGAGAACAAGCATCCACGTCTACCTTACCAAGTTGATTCGAATCAAATTTTCAAATATTAGCTTGCCACTTCTTTTTTAGATGGAGAGATGATGCTCGGGAGTAATGTGCTTTTACATGCTCGTTGCTAGCGATTTGCTATATGACAAATAGTTGACCCACTAAAAACGCGAATCAAACCCAAAATGAAATATCTCGATTCAATGAACTAGCTCATTCCGTAGGTCAAAATAGTGAACTAAATCCAAAATTGAACACCTCAATCGAGAAGCATGTTGTACAGTATTATAGTACTCCATGAACATGTTGAAAGTCAAATTAATGAACTTGTTTGATATACGCATATATCCGTTCATGTGTGGATTGCAGACAACATGTTCTCCAATTTAAATATTCGAATGCAAGTTTATATCGAAACATGGTTTATATCAGTCTTTGATGCATAAAACATGACCTCCCCATCTCTCTCTCTCTCTCTCACACACACACGCACTCTCTCATTGACAATCTTCAATTCTGTCGCATGCATCCGACACAAAAACCTTGTTGGTCCCTCTCCCTTTCTCTCCATCTCTCTCTCTCTCTCTCTCACTCTGTCTCTCTTTGTGTGTGTGTGGGGGGGGGGTCTTTCTAGTTCGCATTCATATATACACCATCTATAGGTCTCTCTCACACATTATGTATGATACTCTAGCTAGTCCAAGCTAGATATCTTGGGTGCACTCATCGTACGCACACAAATTCCTTGGATCTTTGCCCGTAACTCTCTCACGCACCACTATGTCGTCTCGGAGCTCTTCCCCCCTCTCTCAAACTCTCCATCCACCTGGGTCACATATACACATGCATATCTCACTCGCACTCGATAGGCCCATCTAAAACTCTATCTCTCTCCCTCGTTCTCTCTCCATCTCACACACACACACACACACAATCTCATGCCCAGCTAGCCAAGTATGATGGTCTCTCACTCAATTGTAGGCACACGCAGTCCCCCCTATATGTATATGACTAGCTAATCTTAGTCTCCATCACAAACATGTGCATGGTCTATCTCGATTTCTCTCGGGGCATCTTTCTATCGCGCATGCACTCCCTCAATCTCCCACCCATATAGTCCCCTCACGATCTCGAGGGGATCTCTCTATCACAAACACACCCTCTCTCCCTCACCATGTGTCCCTCTCAACCTTTTTCCTTGTTGGCCAGACCTCTATTGGACATGTGCTACAGGGGTGTATGTCTCCATTTCAAACAATCACACACTATCTATCTTCGTGTATGTCCTCGCCTCGCTTTTCCATCTCGGAGATGCATGCGTGATATGTTCGCATAAGAAATGAAAAAACACACACTCTCTCTAATTTATCGTTTGTTGTCACTTTCTCTTTCACACACATACTCTTTTTGCACACTTACTCATTCTACTTCACACGCACTTGATCTGTCTCGACTGAGGCACTCTCCTCCGTCCATAGCATATAGATTTATTGAAAAGTCAAACATCACAAAGTTTGACCATGTACGTGGAGAAAAACAATTACATCTAGTACGACAAACATATACCATTAGATTCACCGTGAGATGTAGTTTTGTATGATGTATCTTTGGTATTGTAGATATAAATAACATTTGTGTAAACCTGATCAGCTATCTGCATTATCGAGCGGATGGAATATCTCTTTCCCCCTCTCAGCTATCTGATGCACCACTCAGCCTTATCGGCGCTCGTCAATCTCTCTCAAACTTTATTGGTCAGTTTGGTTTGTGACCTGACCCTCATGCCTTGATGGCCGGTACTGCCTGGTGTGGACGTGAGATGTAAAATATTTCTTCCTGGTCAGGCTTGTGTGGTGCTGAAGTGTTTGGTTCATGCCTGGGCCAGGCAAAGCATCAACGTCCCATCAATCAATCCATGCATCAATTATTTAATGCTAATATCCATCCATGTTGCTGTTAGCCTCATTGCCGCACGACCAGGCACGGCCAGGCGTTCGAAATCGGTTGCTTGGGCCAGGCTACTTGCAGTGTCTGGAGTTCAGCCAGCCTAATTAAAGTTCAAGGGAACCCAGCCCAGGCGGGCTTTATTTTTCACAGGGTAGCAACCAAACAAGCGTGCATGAAATCCAGCCACAACCCCAGGCCACGTAAAAGATGCTCACGACGCAAGCCAAACTGGCCTTATATCTCCCTGGTTCACACATACACATGTCTCGCTCGCGCTATACATATAGACCCATCCAACACTCTCCGCCCTTGTTCTCTCTTCATGTGACACGCACCCCCCTAAGTACCATAATCCCTCACTCCATCATAGGCTCTATTTGGATCCATGGGTTAGAGTTAGTTTGGGTTAGTTTGGAGTCAACTAACCCAAAAAGATCCAAACGGGAGGGTTAGTTTAGGTTAGATGCATCTAACCCATCCAAAAAAAACTAACCCATCCAAGAGGTGCTTATTTGGGTTAGTTCTTCTCGGGACCACTAATAAACACTTTTTTCTCTCGCTCTCCCCGCAGCAGATCCCTCCCCACTTCCTCGAAGCTTCTCCTCCTCTCCCTCCCTCCCTCTCGCACCGCCCGTGAAGGTGCCTCGCCGTATCCGCGCTCCATCTAACCCTGCCATCCAAACACCTCTTTCTTAGAGTTAGTTCAGGGTTAGTTCAGGCCATAGGCGCAAGCACCCCCCCCCCCCGCTAAGTATGATTATCTCTTACTAGCCATCAGGAACACACGTATTGTCTCCTTCCATCCAGAAGTCTATCTCGATATCTCTCAGGGCATCTTCTATCGCGTAGACACCTTGTCACTCGATCTCCCACCCATGTAGTCCCATCACGATCTCCAGGGGATCTCTCTATGACAAACATACACTCTCTCCTCCCCATGTCTGCATTTTCTCCGTACGTCTGTCTCGACCTCTCTCCCTTGTTTGTCAGACCCCTCTTGGTCATGTGCTAGGGGTCTTCCTCTCTCGGTTCCAAACAACCACACACTATCTCCTCACCTTGCCTCTGTTGTCGAAGATGCATGTGTGATATTTTTGCATAAGACACACACGCTTTTTCTCTACTTTTATCGTGTGTTGTCCATGTCTCTTTTACACACGCACACACACTTCTTTCACTCTCTCGCTCTCCCTCTCTCTCTCTCTCTAGGGACTCTGTCACGTCCATAAGCATATGGATCTTTTGAAAAGTCAAACCTCAGAGAAGTTTGACCAGGTATATGTGGAGAAAACCATTTACATCTAGAACGATCATTAGATTCATCACAACATGTACTTACTTTATACTATCATTTATCTTTGGTATTGTAGATATAAGTAATTTCTTTATAAACTTGGTCAAAGTTTCAAAAGTTTGACTTAAAAAAATGTTGTAACTATATTATCGAACAGAGGGAGTAGCTCTTTCTCTCTCTCTCTGCTATCTCTCACGGGCCTCCGCTCTCACTCGAACTCTCTATACCAACGGATTATACGCTCACTGTGTCAGCATATAGCTCCGTATATTGTTTAGTTGACCGGTCAACCAATCCACATGCTGCGTTGTCAGCTCGTGTTTTGTATCTTGGTGTGCTGGCCCAGGTGGCAGTGGGTGAAAATAAGTAAACCAGAGGCCCATCTGACACGCGGTGAAGTAAACAAAGTTGAAACCACTCGGGGTAGCACCCCGCACGCTAGTAAATCGAGGACGCATTGAGGACAAACTTCTTGCGCACGAAGGACACACTCGCGCACAAGTCACGACTGCGCGGCGGCATGCACAGAAGGACGCACTCGCACACACCCAGCACACAACACACACCAGCACACGTGTACACCGGCGTCGCCGCCGGTTGAGATGGACGGCGAGGCAGCCAACAAGCAGAGGCGGCTCGAGCCAAAACCGCATCTGGCGAGCCTGGACTTCATCAGCAGCCTCCCCGATGACATGCTGCTCGTCATCATCGGGCTCCTCCCCACCAAATTTGCCGTGCGGACCGCCCTGCTCTCCCGATAGTGGCGCCCCCTCTAGCGCTGCGTCCCCCTCAACCTCACCATCGACAGCTGCCTCTGCGACGGGGATTGCAAACACATAGCCGCAGTCTCCAATATCCTTTCATCTCACCCTCGGCCAGCCAGACGCCTTGACATCCGCATGTTCAGTACCAACTGCAAGGTCCAACCCAAGTTCGACGTGTGGTTCTTATCCCCCGCCCTAGATCAGCCCGAGGAGCTCAGCTTTGAAGCTGGACGATGTCGCTCTCTGCCGCTGTCCGCGCTCCGCCTCACGCCAACGCTGTGCTACGCCAGCTTCAGCCCCTGCTATCTTCCCCAGATTAATGCCGCGCCCGCCCTTCTTCTCCCACAACTCAAGCAGCTCGACCTCTTCGATGTTGTCATCTCGAAGAAGGCTATGGAGCACCTGCTCCGCAGCTGTACAGCGCTCGAGTACCTTCATCTTGAGGAGATCCACGGGTTCATTATCCTCCACATCACCTCGACGAATCTTCGATGGATTTATGTGTCTTGCTGTCCCCGCAACAAGACATCAATTGGGAAGAGATCGTTCCAGCTGTTCCACATTATTGTCATTGAGAATGCGCCTTTCCTTGAGAGATTGCTTGTATCGGATCTATAAGGTCCAAAAAAAATCAGGGTCATTGACGCGCCGAAATTGACAGCGTTGGTGTACTCGTCTACCAAATTCTCTAAACTCTTTATTGGATCCGTAATCGTTCAGGTACAGCACTCATCTTCTTCTCCGTCTTCTTGAAATTCACATTTTTAAATTTCTTCTTGATGTATTTACGACCGTCTTCCAGAAAATGATTCCCACAAGCTTGACCCAGTCCATGCGCACAGTGAAGATCTTAGCACTAAAATCTATCGGCCCCAATCTTGATCAAGTTATTGGATTCCTTACATGCTTTCCGTGCACGGAGAAGCTACTCATCGAGGTGAAACTTCTTTCCTATAAGTAAACGGTAATCACAACATAGCTCAATTTTTTCGTATTTTTCCCAAATTACGATGACAAGTGTAGTGTTCAAAACTGCATCTACGCACTGCACCGAAAGAAATGTTTTTAGTATTTTTTTCTCACGTGATCACCTGCATCGTTTTTATGATGTACTACTACTATAGTAGCCTAGGCTAGTTATAGTGGAAAGTAACTTAGACTACTCCAGTAACTCTATGGAGTACTACCTCCGTCCTGGTTTACTCTTCCAATTTTGTAGTATCAAAATTTGACCATAGATTTAACTGACAAAAAGTTTATGCATGTCACTAAGAACTATATCGTTGGATTCGTATTTGAACATAATTTCAAATGGTGTAATTTTTAGTGACATACAGTGGCATTTTCTTAGGTAAATCTATGGTCAAAATTTTATACTAAATACGAGGTAGTATTCCCTCCGTCCCAAAATTCTTGTCTTACATTTGTTTAGATATGGATGTATCTAACACTAAAATGTAACTAGATACATCCGTATTTAGACAAATTTAAGACAAGAATTTTGGGACGGAGGGAGTACAAAAGTGGGCTATGTAGGCCAAAACATGTGCCAAATTCACTTGTGATGCATTTGGCATCGATGCCCCTCCATTGCTCACCTGGTGCCCCAATCTGGATCACCTACTTTGCTCCGGTGCCAAATTAACTCACGCAATGAAAAAACACTACATGGGACAGAGAGAGAACTGAGGCAATAAAAAACACTTGTTTGGGAGAGTGAGAGGCTGGTGTAGTTGGTTTGATTGATTTGTTTATACATGTGGGTCTGTGTGCATAGCGGTGCCAACTCTCTCACATCACGAGAGCGGTGCCAAAATCTTTTGATTTGACATCGATGCGTATTATGTGGCATACTTTTGCGAAATATGGCATCGGCCACATAGTGGAAGGCAACAAATGCCCAAGCTCTTCACGTGCTCCTAGTTAAATGAGAGGAAACAGAAAGAGAGAGAGAGAGAGAGTGAAAAAATATCACTAGCCAGCCAACCCTATCATATGAGTGAATGATATTGGTACCTCTTGATGACACATCAATCTTATGCAGCCAGCTGCTCTAATATGTTCTCTTCTTTTGCAGATAAAAAAAGACCCGAAAGTGAAAAATGTGCTGCACTATAACAATCTCATCGAATGCCTTGATCTCCATCTTACAGAAATTGATTTGATCGACTACCGAGGCAGCACATCTGAGATTAAATTGGCTAGGTTCTTTGTTCTGGAGGCAAGTGTGCTCAAGGTAATGAGGTTTGGCATTCTCTGGCGCAACAATGAATGGCGTGCTGATCACCGCAAGCGTCTAAGCCTAAATGACAAAGTCTCCGCAGAAGCTGAATTTGTTTTTGAAACATCAAGTGGCCAGAGACTCGAAAACTTATTTGCCCATTAGTAACTTGTCAGGGCGGTGGATTTTAGTTTGTATGATAATGCTGCATCCACCTAAAGTAACAAAAGTTCTTACGTAAACTTCCTAGTAATTCCCTCTTCCTAGGTGCAGCATTACTCCTAACATTTGTAATATCAGTTTGAAACTTGTAATATTGCCGTGTCCTATTCCTGCGTTTTCAAAATCCTACGAATCAAAGAGGTCCTGAGTTGGTGATGATGTTGTGCCACCCATCTTTCACCAATAGCCGTCGGATCTAGATCTGACGCACACAAACCAAGCTTCTCCATTTTTGCAAAAAGATGCCCATACTTGTTCCCTATTTACAAACAACTCCTTGTCTCTCACAATCAGCCTTATCTCCTCCCCACCACATCTAGAAGGCGGTGGAAAAATCTGGCGCAATGGCCGCTGTCGGAGCCGTCCACCCCCAATCTTGGTGTTCCGTGCAATGCTCGGGCATCTACGCATGGGAAATTATGTCGAACAGGGCTAGTTGTAAGCAGGCTAGCTCTACAGCCATGATGATAGTGACTGCACACGGTGAGGCTGACTATGGTATGCCGAACACGGCGCCTATACTCAGGTGTCATCTCCGGCGCAGGGTCTTGTCACTTCACTGTGAGGAGCAACATGTAATAATTTGACCAACGGGTAGTACAGTGCTAGTACTAGTAGCACCACCGTCTGGATTTGGGAGTACTACCACATCCATCTGGATTTTAGTATTTGACTAGCAATATCTAGTAGTAATGCATGTCACAAAAAATGTACTACTCCCTCTGTAAATAAATACATGGTGTTTTATTCCTATGGGCGAGAGAACTTAATGTTTTTTTGCTAACTACTAATAGGATTACATGCAATGAACTAAACACTGCATGTCATGTTTGGTAGTCTCAAGTAATTGAAAGCATGCACGGACCACATCTCTCATTGGTCGATAATATGTCACGAAATAAGAAACAAGGAGGGAGTTAATGCACTGTGCCTAAGTGTTTTGGGATTATTTGCTTTTCGTAATGTGACTTACACAACATTTTTGTTTACATGCATTAACATTTTATTAGTTAATTCAAAGGTCAAAACTTGGCGCAAAATGCAATGGGGACCAATAAACCAGTAAACATCAAACTTCTCTCGTTTGGCCCTAACTAGAGGTCCGGTGAGATGACTATACTGCACCGGCACGGAGTGGGACGCAGCTTCATTGACTGACGGCAACTGCCTTTGGGTGAATGACACGTGGGCCCAGGGGGTGGCTGGCCCACCTATCATACAGCCAAACGCAGGTGTAGTAGAGGGCCGAGGAGTAGTACGAAATCCTACGCACCTACGCACGCTAACCAAGGGCAAGAGTGATCGCTGGAATCGCAAGATCAGTTGACCCATCGAGGCGATGAGCGCGAGCATCAGCCGGCTATGCCAGATGGTCCACGACGCCGGCCTGCGCCCCGGCAACGAGGAACGTCTCCAGGTAGTATTGCTTGAGGCCGCCAGGGTGAGGGGCCGCTTGGACGACAGCTTCGTCTCCTTGTTCGACGAGGTCCTCGTCGGTTTCCTCGACAAGTTCACCATCGTCAAGAAGCTCGCGGACGACTTTGACGTAAGCCTCCAGCCAACGCGCCCAGGCTCTGCGATGCCCGCCACCCTCAACGGCCACTATGGTGACAACCTCTTCACGCACTAGTGGCCCTGCGACTGCCCGCCGTCACGCCGGAGAATTTCCACCTCGAGGTCGCGCTCGCCGCGCAGCGCTTGGCGCAGCAAGACACCATCGACAAAATCACCCACGTCTACGCGCAAATCGTCCACAAGGACTACGACATGCAAGAGGAGGATGATAGGACGCTGGCCTTCTTGGACCGCAGGGCAACCTTGGACGACACTGTTCAGAAGCACGTTGAGCTCGCCGCCAATGCCGCTGCTCCTCACACGTCGGTTGGTGACCCAACGCACTAGGGCGTGAGGATGTCGTTGATGGATCCGTATGTATTTTTATCTTTCCGTCCAATCCATGTAGTAGTATATGATACTACAGTAATTATCTTACCTTTCGCATCAACTTCATAATTTTCGTACGTACTCCATGCATGAACGACGCCAGAACCAAACCTCTCATTACTCTAGGAAAAATCGTTATTTTCTATCTATCAATCGTGCCATGGAGCAGAACCAAATTTTACAAGTTACGAGTACAAAAGGAAAAGCCTGCCGTGTTCGCGTCACACCCCCACACGGTTGGTCCGGCACGCCGCTCAAGCGGGAATGCGTGCGGTGTTGCATTTTCACTTACAAGTGGGACCGTAGTTGAGCAAACCGACTATCGGCAAACCCCCACCCCGCCCACCACGCGATGGCTGAGAAAACAGGAGGGAGAAGAGATGTTTGTAGCACGGACTCCAAGAAAATTGATGTCGGATGGGACTCGTGTTGGTGGCATGTGTCGTACTGCTAGACGTGAATGCTAGTTATGGCCCATGCCAGCCCACTATATTGGGCCTATATCGAGGTATGTAGAACAAAAATCCTGCAGTCCGTGCTCAACCCTCCTCTATCTCTCTTCTCAGCCAGCCAGTGGACGCGAGGCGCCCATCGTCTGTTTGCTCACATGCGGCCCCACATGTCAGTGAAAACGCAAGAGGACCCACTGAACCTGCACATCTTTCACCTCGACGTGCTGGTGATGAAAAACAAATCCAAGAAAGATCTTTGGTGGCCGCTTTTGGAGTTACTCAAGAGTAGTAAGATTCTATTTACAGTTTAACCCAAGATGCACATCTCGTGGCGTCAACTACCACTCTATTTTCTTTCATGACATGACCTGGATGCTGGATGTCCCACGTGTCGGCAAAAGGAGGAAGAACCCGACCAAATCTTCGGTTGTGCTCTCGGATTAGACTAGTTGTGCTAACTTAAAAAATTTATTGTGTACTCCCTCCGTTCCAAAATACTTTACTTCCATTTGTCCAAAAATGGATGTACCTATATACTAAAACATGTCTAGATACATGTATATTTTGACAAATAGAAGGCATGTATTGTGCAACGGAGGAAGTAGAATGGATGCAAGTTTTTGTATTGGGAAGAAGAGTACATCCATATATTGATAGAGCGCAATTAGTAGATGTTCTATCACTTTTAGCTAGCACAAAGGCTATAGATGAGCTTAGTGCACTTGTTGATACTCCTACTTGGTATGCGTGTTGCTGCTTAGACGCAGAGAAAAACGGACCGGAGGGAGTACTAGAATAGAGGCTAGACATGAGACTAGATGCGAGGAAGCAACGTCTACTTCTTTACACTCGAAGAAGAAAGAAGCACGCAAGATCGAGCCTCCACAGATCAAACAATGAATGCATCAAGAAGGCACTAATCCAACTTACAGGAGTAGTAAAATGAATTCTTGTGGTTCTTGTTTTCTTTGGTCTTGCTTTTCTAGTCAAAATTATCATGGGAGTTCGTGCAAAACGGAGGTCCGTTTGGGGTCGTGCGTTGCAGTTGGCCTTACAAGTGGGACCGCAGTTAAGGAAACCGACTGTCGGCAAAACCCCACCTCGCCCGCCGCGCGATGGCTGAGTTAGAGAAATGATGAGGTTGAAGAGATTGCTCTAGCATGGACTCCAAGAAATATGGTGTCAGATGGAAGTCGTGTTGGTGGCGTGTGCCGTACTCCTGGACGTGAATGCTTGTTCTGGCCCATGCCACCCTACTACTCCTACTACTTACTATATAGTACTACTAGTATCGAGGATTCGAGGTGCTGGTTACGTAGTAGAGTACAATATGGCTACAGTAAAAACACCCGCACAACGCGCGAAGCATGTGAAGCTAGTACAAATAGTGTACTACTATTGTTGATTGGCCTCATCCGATAACCTGTTGCAATGCACGTACAATTATGTATTCGGAAAATATTTTTTTGCCTCGTCGCACCCCTCACTCACAGAAGCGACTTGAAAGCCATTCATAAATTTAGTAAGTTTATCACAGGCATATCATTTTACTACATACAACAGGTCATCAACCCACATCGACAACGAGGATACATTATAAATACTAAAGTTTTGACCACACAACAAATAACAAGCAATGAAATGAACTTCAACTCAACCATTCCTCGGCGTTGGAAATGCTTGCTTTGAACCACAAGTGATTCTCTGGGACGGGCCATCCATTGTCGATCTGGAGACCAACGCAGGAATGATCATCCAGGCTGAAGAGGCCTACTATATCAGTACCAGCGTAGGGAACCACCCAAATGTCCGAGGTATAGACACAGTTGCTTCTCATAAATGGTAGTAGCGTTGTGTCAACAGCAGTTGGATCGCCTTTCACCATCATTGGATAGTTTTGTCCAAGGAAGATCAAGTTTTCTCCAAGACTATCAATTCTGTACCAGGGAGAAGCAGTTGGCGCTAGCACACTAGTATCCATCCCAAATACCATGCAACGGGTGTTGGAATAGGTCCGGAGAGTGCGACCATGGGAGACTACACCTGCTTCCTTAGAAGTAACATCATCAGTGGGCTGTATACACACAAGAAGAGGTGATCCATCGGAATTAGTTGCCAGGCGCCAAATAGTATATGGGCGCCGCTCGTCCTCATGCTCGTGATCATCACCATCGTCATCTCCCCCTTGGTTATAAAAATCTTCAAGTATAGGTGGTGGAATGTTCGCAGGACCTTGGAAACCAAGAAGAAGGTTAATTAGTAAAGGGAAACTTGCTAACCCTCATGCATGTGGATGAAACAATTATAATTATGGTGGAAGACAGGCGTACCGAAACAACGACTCCATGCAAAAACAGTGCCACGAGTGGTGGCAGCAAACACAAGGCCCTCGTATTCAATTGCATCACAGTACTCATCCATGTACAGAAACTGATTTTTGAGCAATATCCATCGAGTCAAACCAGCAAGGACGACAACAAGCTTGTCGAAGATAGCAACAACTTCATAGTTATTGTAATTCCAAGAGCGGTTGGGAACTCGAGAAATTTTTATCTTCCATAGAAGACAGTCACCATGATTGTATTTTAACGTGCGTACAATACCGGTGTGCTCAACCTCTGGGCAGTCTGCTGAGATTTTTGGAAGTGGAACCCAGTCACGAGTGTACACATTCACAAGTTCCCACTCGCAGTTGGACCCAATGTAAACAACCCAATCTCCATTTGCGCCTGCCCAAGCCTTGCCCTCAAGCGATGGCATCTTAACATCATACGTATCATTATCAAGCGGCATCAACTTGCACAAGGCGAGGCCTCCATCGTGACGGCGCCAGTCATCAGGGTCACGGCGAGGAAGGTAAGGGAGATCAAACCGCTCCTTGACTCTTGGGTTCCTTGTAATGATGTTATTAGTTGAGTCAAGAATGTGCTTGAACAAACCTACCATGCTAGCCGAGGTGATGACGTCGCACTGATCAATGAGTTTCCTCCACCACGTCATCTTTCAGATCGGGGCAAGAATAACGGGGTCATTTCTGTCCTGTTCCCTCCATGGAGAAGATGATCGAACAATGGCAGAAGAAAGGGTGAAGGGCTGAAGGAACATGGAGGAGGGAGAGGAAGAGTGTGCAACAGCAGTTCCAAATCGAGAGGGAAAGGCGAAGAGTCGGTGGGCGGTTGCCAGTTTGCCACGGTTCACGAAGGGGCGCCCCGGCCTACACGTCAGTTCAGAAATACTCCTACTACTCGCCTCATCTCACTTATATGTTGGAACGGCCAGTACTAGTAGTATAAAAAAGATATATAGGCTAGAGCTTCAGCGCTTTCTTGCCAAGGGCTGCCCACTTGCTTCTCACACTACCACCCTCTCTCCTGATCTAAAAGAGACGGCCCCTCTCTCCCTCCTCACCGGTGGTCACAGATCCGCCAGGGAAGAAAAGGACGTGCAGCGTTGACGCACTCGTCGTCGGTGAGCGAGGTCATGCACTGACGACAAGGCCGTCCTCCCAGACCTAGCGCCCGCGCTGGATGGCCTCCGTCCCCAAGCTCGCTGCCATAGTGCGTGCGGAGGATGACGACCACGAGCGAAGCCACTTCCCGCCGACCCTCAGGTATGCTACCTCTTTTCGAACCATACCCTTGTTCTATTGCCCCATCTGGCACGTCGTTGCATGTGGATCTTTTTCCACTCCACCATCTTCCCAATTTGCTATCCTCTGCTCTGCTCGCCACGCAGACGAAAACCATAATTTGCACTATTAAAGGAAACCCTACTTCATGCAGACTAATCCATGTCTGGGTTGAATAAGGAAAGGAAGGGAGACTGTACTGTCCAAGAGAGTAGGCATCAAACCCACATCTAGGTTGAAAAGGGGAAAATCAGTAGCTAAGGATCGAGTCTCGTGTCTCTTGGTTGAAGAAGGGTAGAAAGGCATGACAATGCAATACAGAATGACCAAGTCAATCGGTTTGTTGTCCTCACATAGGAAAAAGGTGGCTAAAGAGAACAAAAATGGGACGTAATCCACATATGCTGCCTGGATATTTGTTGCTCTGGGCAACCATACCTCCCTCACCACTCTACGTCCGTGGAGGTACATCGTACTGGTGCGCCCACTGTCCGAATGGGCCTCCCATGCTCTTATTGCCACTCTTTTTGCTGTTAGTATAACGCCAGCAGTCAAGTCAAGCAATGCTACTGCTAAAGTGAAGCCACATTTAATAACTAATGCCACTCTCAGTCTAATGCCACTGATAATTTTAAGCAATGCCATTTAATGTCACTAGATTATTTCAGGGTTAGCTATTGATTGTGGATGTATTGTTACCTTTACATTTTGTCTAATGCCACTAGTATACCAATGCTGAAACTTGTTACCTTTACATTTTGTATTGTTAATTCTTATAGAAACCTTCCAATGCTAGAGTTTATTGAAATATGTTCAGTAAAAACATTGTACTGTACCCTGTAATAAACTAACTACTCTATTGTTGCACTAGCCACTGGATTAGTGTATATTTGTAGTATTCGAATGGTGTAGAGTTCACCCAAATTATCCCGGTAAAGCTAGTCACACCTTTGTTAAAATTAATGTTCATTATGTTATCGGAGTAGGTCTGTATGTTTGTCTCTAATGCCTGTCGAATACATACCTGACATCATGATGTAATGTTAAGTCATTTCCTTCTGTACAGTATCACTGAATTGTCAAGGCGGTGATGGCATTTTATTTTAGTAGAACTGCACAAAATTTTCTTAAAAGAAGAGGAAAGGTCAGGAATGGCTCAGTTTTTTAGAAAAAACTATGTATGCCTTCCTGACATCAGCCGTTGTTGCTTTATTTATTCCTTCAAACAGGTTGTTAGAAATAGTCTTGCTACCTTTTCCCATTAAGAAATTGGAATGCTTATATTTGTGAGTCTATGCTTCAACTAGTGCCACTTTTATAGTAATCACACTTTCAATATCTATGCAAACAGGGATGCTCGATTTTAGTGGAGCTGCACAAAAAGTCCAACTGGTTCAACATTAGGAGCATGTTTTTTTCCAAACCTTTATATCCAACTGGTGGCACTATGAGCTGTTCATTACGAAGGTACATGGTTTGCTACTATCTTGCTATTCTTTTTGTACTGTCATTAGATAGTAATACTAGTGGTCTGCTAGCTGCTTGATATGTTACTAGCTGCTTGATATTTGAGCAGACAGAGATGTTTGCCCGTTGCTATTTGGTAAACAAACAAAGTGTCCACAATTTTGGTTCAACTGCACAAGAGAATAGTATAGTCACTGCATGCAGTGCCATTTGAAAATAGACACAAAGATTGGATAGTCACTTCATGGACTGCAGAAAAGTAGTACTGTACTATTTACTGGCCAACAGTTGTTGCTTCATTGCTTTGGTCCGATTATACAATGGGCATCATTTTGCCTAAGTTAAAGTTTGTATTCCGAAAATAGTCTTGCGGTGTGATCGAGAGAAGACCAAATCATATTGTAGTGGATGTTCCTCCATCATGTGTGGTTCATTCTCATGGTTCCAGCTGTTGGCGAAACCACTTACATTTGCAAGAGGAATTGTAGACTTCACAAACAAATTTGTATTTCAGTCTGTACTGAATGTTGGCCAATAGAAGCATCCATGTTAGTAGGAAGAACAAATGTTTTTTCTAGATCATTGCTTTTGGAGCCACATATTTGTATATGATCTGTGAATCATTGAGATGCATTAACATGTTGATCTTATGTATGGGAATCATACTAGTTAGTTTTAGTTGCGACGCAAGATCCAAAGTGGCTGATCTTTGCTTTTGGAGCTACATATTTGTATATGATCTATGAATCATTGAGATGCATTAACAGTTACTTATTTCTGTTCGCTCAGTGTTTACAAGTTACTGATCGATCACTAACTAGCCTACAAATGCTCTCCTGGCAGTTTTATTTGCGATGCAAGATGCGAAGTATGCCTACCTCTGAAGAAACTGACAAGCTACACTATCAATCCTACACGGATAAAAACGCCTACCTCTGAAGAAACTGACAAGCTACACTATCGATCCTACACGGATAAATAGCGGATCACGCACATACTACCTCCTTTCCGGTTTGCAGGGCTCAATTCAAGAAATGACCTACTCGATCCTACACGAATAAATAGCGGATCACGCACGTAATAGTACCTCCTTTCCGGTTTGCAGGGCTTAATTCAAACCTCTCACCAACCAAGGTACTCCCTCCGTCTGGGTTTATTAGTCCCGTGAGCAAAGCAGCAAGACCAAGGCATAGCAATAATTAACGGCATGCAGAAGTTTAAGCCTAATTAATTCCAGTGATTTAAGTGGCTGCATGCGTGCCCTCGGCTACGACTCGTTGCATGCTGCTTTGCGTACTGCCTGCGAGCGATTCTGAGTGCCTGCATGTAGCAGGCCGTAATTAAGGCAGCTAATTGATACGAAAAAAGATATGCTTTAATTGTTGCGGGCTTTTTAAATCCGTGGAATCATTATTGACAAGGAGGGAGATGATTCGAGTGCACTTGTTTGACCACCATGCCGGTGTGCGACCCAGACAGGACGGGACGGCACAGTCATAATTTCAGTTTCCCTAGTTTTCCACGGCAAACTGGCACGCTAAGCCATTATGCATTGAATTTCGATGACCGCCGCGCTACCTTCCCCTTATAAGTACTATTTCCCGGCCTTCTCCGGTGCCACCTTGACCCAACTCGCCATATCCTCATAAGCCCCCACCGGCCCGATGTCGCTCGCCATGTCCGCCATGCCCCCGCCCGTCCGCGGTAGGCGATGCCAGAGGCGGTCACCGCTGGAACATGTTCGGTTTTTCACCGGAAAGCAGACGGAGGGAGGAGGCATTCTATCTGTCTTTAGATGGAAATGCGCAGATCAAGGTTTGTTGGAGCGCGACCGCATGGCGGAGGAGCAGGAGTTGTTGGAGCGTGACCGCCTGGTGGAGGAGCAGCGTATCGCCAATTTGCGCCGCCGGCGGGACATGGAGCAGCAGCGCACCGACGCTCTGAGTCACGAGCAGAGCACCCGCAACTAGGCCGACTACGTGGAGGCCGACGCCCGGCAAATAGCCTTGGAGGCTGTCGGTCACGCACGCATTCGCGACGCCGATTTTTACTACCAGCTCATCAAGTGGGTTTCCCGCTTGGAAGCCGAAGCTTCGGTGGACCACGCCGGCATGGAAAGGGCCAACACGCGCGAGCAACGCACCCTATCGCACCTCTTGCAAGTCCGAGGCGAGGCGCAGGACACCGGTGCCGGCGTTTAACGTGTACCATAGATGGCGGCCGGCATTGTCTAGTTAGCTAAGAGTAAGTTAGTACTTATCTAGTGGGAGTAGATAGTTAACTTGGCTATGATGGTTGTCAACGTGGAAGTTCAGTACTCTATATGTGGTTCAGACCTGTTACTTTGCTCTGAATGTTGAACTTTCCGTTTGAACCTATGGAATGGGCTGTTATTTTTTTAAATGGGTTGTATTTGTCCTCCATGGGTTTAGAGGCTGACTTGTGGGCCTAGCAAGTTGACGCGTACACAATAAGGAGATGATTGTACGTGGAGAGGATGACAGCAGGGACCCGCAGAGGTCATGGCAGTACGCAAGCAAGTGCCTCCTTATTTCAAGCCAATAAAAAAATGGCTCCTCCTAGTGGATTTCTGACATCTGGGTCCCATGCCATTGTCAACGTAGTCAATAAACGAGAGAATTGCACAACGAGCGGCTGACACCAGGGACCCAGCAGCTCGCCCATTTATTTTTGTTTTGGGTTAATTTGATAAATGCCTCCGAGAAATGCCACTGCAATTTCCAAACTTTGAAAAGTGCCATTTCATGCCATTTCTAGTGGCATTTTTCGAAGTCTCGAGTGGTGTTTTTCAAAGTTTGCAAACTGCAGTGGCGTTTTTCAAAGTTTGCAAAAATTGCAGTGGCATTTTTCAAAGTTTGGAAATTGAAGTGGCATTTTTATGAATCGCCATAATTGGAGTGGCATTTATCTAATTTGTTTTTAGACGGAAGCAGGGTGTCAGCTGGGCTGTGTGGAACACTCTGGCCTGTCTTGACAGCCTTTTCTTTTATGTTTACCGCAGACCAACCCAATAGTTTTTTTTCTTTCTGAAAATGGCTAGCCCAGTTTTTTTGTGATTTGTCAAGTAAGTTGCTTTAGCAGGCCTGTTGGGCTACAAATCTTTCAAGACGAGGAGAGCTTCATTCGGCTGGCCGAGAAAATGGCCTATCAGTAATGAGAAATGGGTTGTACATTTTTAAAACACATCAAACCGGCAATTAGTTTCAAATATCATTTTTTTCATTTCGAGATTTTAAATTGCATTGATTTTATATGATATACAATTTATTGGATTTTATATGATATACATTTATTTTTAAAATTAGTCTGAATGTGACTCGAAATTTCGGGATTAAAAACAGTTCAGACCACACCGACATATGCAAAATTTCGTATAATTTTTTAACCGTGGCCACAATATGAGCTGTAATGCTAACAAAAATAATATGGGCTCCAAAAAAACCCGTAAGAATTAGCAAATGGGCTGTAAACTATTTGAAATAATGGCAGATGGGCTGTATGCAGTTTTCCACAGATTTGAGGCTTTCCACAGATGGCCTGTATACTGTTTGATGTCCAATCAACGGCCGTCGTGCTTCTTCAATCTCTGCTCTTCCTGCTGCAGTCGCTCAAACAAGCGCCGGCGGGACTGCCTGCTCCCTCCTCCACGCGGCCGGCTGTGCTGCCGCGTAGGCCTCACCGCCCCATCGTACTCCCATCGCGGGCCTAGCCATCCCTCTACTCACCAACAGTCCCACACCTGCTATTATTCTCCAGCGACGGCAGACGAACCGGTAAACACTCGTACAGTCGTACTCCCTTCCGCGTGGGAAACAACTGCCGAGTCTTCCCTGCCTCCGTGTCATTCCCTTCCTAGGCGTCACCGTCGTCCACCGCCCTCGTGCTCTCGGTGTGGCGTGGTAAACATGGTCAACGACCGACATGCATCTGAAGTGGACTGTACATGGAGAGGCTGACAGCTGGGTCCACGGCCGCACGCAAGGAAATGCATCCTTATTACGTGCAAAATAATGATTCCTCCACCTGACATCTTGGACCCACCGAAAGGGCCTCTGTATTTCGCGGAAAAAACGTTACCGCCGCTGACATCTCGGGCCCACTAGCTATATCTTCGCACGCAAGGAAGTGCCTCCTTATTACGCCCAAAAAAAGAATACTCCCCATATGATGTCCACTAAGTTGATAGGGCCTACTAAGTTGACGGGGACGAAGGGCTTTGTCAACTTAGTCAATATATGCACGATTCTAGCTCGACTGACCATACGATGTCCATCCAACGGCCGTAGTGCTTCTTCAACCTCTGGTCTTCTTGCTCCAGCCGCCCAAAGCAGCACCGGTCGTGCCGCCTGCTCCTGCCTCTCGTGGCCGGCTGTGCTACTGCGGAGGCCTCACCACCTCCATACTACTCCCACCGCTGGCCAGGTCATCCCTCCACTCCACTCACCCACACCCCCTGTTATTCTGCGGCGACGGCAGCGCAACCGAGCCAGTGAACCCTTGTACTCCTCTCCGCGTGGGCATCCACTGCCGCGTCTTCCCTGGCTCCGCGTCGTCCCCTTCCTAGGCCTCGCCGTCATCCACCGCCGTCGTGCTCTCGGTGCGGCGTGGTCAATGTGGTCAACGACCGAATTCCATCGGAAGAATACTGTACGTGAAGAGGTTGACAGCTCGGTCCACGGCAACCGCAAGGAAGTGCCTCCTTATTACGCGGAAAATAATTATTGCTCCACCTGATAGCGAGGACCCACCGAACGGGCCACCAGTATTTCGCGAAAAAAACATTTGCCCCTGACTGCTGGGACCCACCCGACGGGCCACCATATTTCGCGAAAAAAACGTTCCCCCTGCTGTCAGCTCGGACCCACCGGAAGTGCCTCCTTATTACGCACAAAAAATGAATAGCCCCCCTGCTAGCTGGGACCCACCTTTGTGGGAGGCTGACTTGTGGGCCTACTAAGTTGACGGGGACGGAGGGCTTTCTCAACTTAGTTAATATAAACGATTCTAGCTCCAGTGACCGTACGATGTCCATCCAACGGCCGTAGTGCTTGTTCAATCTCTGGTCTTCTTGCTCGAGCCGCCCAAAGCAGCGCCGGTCGTGCCGCATGCTCCTGCTTCCCGTGGCCGGATGTGCTGCCGCGGAGGCCTCACTGCCCCCTACTATTCCCACCGCTGTCCAGGCCCTCCGGCGACGGCAGCCTCACACCGCAGCCGAACGAGTGAACCCTCGTACTTCTCTCCGCGTGGGCTTACACTGCCGCGTCTTCCCTGGCTCCCCTTCGTCCCCTTCCTAGTCCTCGCTGTCGTCCACCGCCCTAGTGCTCTCGGCGCGGCGTGGTCAACGTGGTCAAGGAACGACTTCCATCGGTCCTGGACTGTATGTGGAGAGGCTGATAGCTGGGTCCACGACCGCAGCAAGGAAGTTCCTCCTTATTATGCGGAAAATAATTATTCCTCCACCTGACAGCGGGGACCCACCGGACGGGCCATCGTATTTCGCGAAAGAAACATTTCCCCCTAACTGCTGGGACCCACCAGCTGCACCTTCGCACGCAAGGAAGTGCGTCCGGGCAAAAAAAATGATTCGCCCCCCTGACTGTTGGGACCCACCAACTACATCTTCGCACGCAAGGAAGTGTGTCCGGGCAAAAAAAACGATTCGCCCCCCTGACTGCTGGGACCCACCAGCTACATCTTCGCACGCAAGGAAGTGCGTCCGGGCAAAAAAACGATTCGCCCCCCTGACTGCTGGGACCCACCAGCTACATCTTTGCAGGCAAGAAAGTGCCTGACAGTCGGGACCCACCTGGTCAAAGCGTACGTAGCGTTGTCATTCTGGTCGCGAACGTGTACGTACATACTGGTCATTGTATAGGCGCGCACGTGTCGTAGTAGAGGCGCGCACGTGTCGTAGTAGAGGTGCGCACGTAGTATGTACACGTACGTATAGCGGCGAGGGTGCAAGAAAGAAAATACGGCCACGTACGTACATACGGGCAGGGTCTCGAACGCCTACTCGCGCATACGTATATGGCTGGGTCGGAACGGAGAAACAGCGTCGTCGTCGTGTTCATGGGGAGCCAACCGGCTGGTTCGGAACGAAATGCGTGGTCATGTTCATCGGGAGGGCTTGGACGTTACAGGCGATGGAAACGAGGCCTGGCGTACCGTAGAATGGAGGAAACGGACCTCCTACGTTTGGAACGGGATCCTGTTGATCGGGAGGGGTGTGGCGTACCGCAAAACAGAGGAAACGGACCTCCTACGGTTGAAACGGGGGTCCTTTTGATCGGGAGCGGTGTGGCGTACCGCAAAACGGAGGAAACGGACCTCCTACGGTCGAGACGGGGGTCCTGTTGATCGGGAGGGGTGTGGCGTACCGCAAAACGGAGGAAACGGACCTCCTACGGTCGAAACAGGGGTCCTGTTCATCGGGAGGGGTGTGGCGTACCGCAAAACGGAGGAAAGGACCTCCTACGGTCGAAACGGGGGTCCTGTTCATCGGGAGGGGTGTGGTGTACCGCAAAACAGGACTCCACGGGATACTGTTCATCTCCATTGTCGACCTCCTCCAGCCTCCACGGGCTACCGTCGACCTCCTCCAGCCTCCACGGGCTCCTGTTCATCCAGCCTCCACCGCGTGCTACTCCACCGTCTACTGTTCAACCACCCCTCAACCGTCTACTATTCATCAAGCCCTCCACACTGCGGGGTCCTGTTCAACCACCCCTCCACGGCCACCCCTCCACCGTCTACTGTTCATCCAGCCCTCCACACCACGGGGTCCTGTTCATCTAGAGGCAATGCCACCGCTCACTGTTCATCCACCCCCCCCCACAACGCTTACTGTTCATCCAATCGATCGGCTTCAGTTAGCAGCAGTAGCGAAGGAATCGCTCCATCGGGTTCAGTTAACAGCCATCGATCGTTCGCTCGGGTTCAATAACGCGTAGCCTGCAGTGCAACCGCTCGGGTTCAGTTAGAGCCCAACGCCTCGCTCGGGTTCAGTTAGAGCCAACGCCTCGCACACATGCGCATACGTGTATGAGCGAAACGCGCATCGCTCGGCCCCCGACCTCCCACCGTAACCGGCAACTCCCCGAAATTTTCCTCCCCCTCGCTTCTACCAGGGTTTTTTCTGTCATGATTTTTTGTCATAGAAGTAGGAGCCCACCACATTTATGATGATACCGGGTTTTGTCACAATTATCGTCATAGAAGTGTCATTTGTATGACAGAAAAACAATTCGTTCGGCCCAAAATATCACGGATGTGTCTTTTTTTTGTAGTGCAAGTGTTGAGCCTGCGACGGACGCCTATATAAAGTGGAGGTGCGGCACACTCATGCGGTTGGTCGCTTCGGCACTGCGACTAGGATTTGCATGTGTTGTGAATAGCCACCTCCACTCACCGCCGACTGTGTGATCGGACCTAGTAGTCCGCCGCACGGTGTTCCTCCCGCACGCGCGAATACCGTTAGAGGCGGTGCACTTGCGCCGCTCCGGCGAACTTGTACGTGGGATCGGACGACCGGCTGTTCAAGGGAGTTCGGACGAGGAGGAGACGATCCACATGGACGCGCTGCCCCAACTCTTCTTCCGCTGCACGGCACTGTGCGTCTAGTGGTAACGAACTATGATCCATCTCCTGTAGCATGTTCTTGGTTGTTCTGCGCGTAGGAAATTTTTAATTTGCAGTCAACGCACCCTACCGTAGACCCCAACACTTAGTGATATGCTCCAAAGCCCTCAAATACTTTCTCACATCCACATATCTCCTAAACCAAAAGTCTAACTCGGCCCCACTGATTCTTTCTATCCGGCACCACGAGTTCACATGTCTTAGCCACTGCCACAAACCCTAGGCAAATCGGTCTCACTGATAGGGATCTCGGTCTCACCGAGATGGGATTGTAATCTCTCTGTGTATGTCCATTACCAAAATCGGTCTCACCGAGTTTGAGCAATCGGTACTACCGAGATTACAATGCAAACTCTCTGGTTAACTTATTACCAAAATCGGTCCCACCATGTTTGTGTAATCGGTCCTACCGAGTTCGCCTGACCAACTCTCTGGTTAGCATATTCCCAGAATCAGTCTTACCAAGTTTGTGTAATCGGTCTCATCAAGATTACGTTATGCCCTAACCCTGACCATATCGGTCCTACTGAGTTGCATGTCAGTCCCACCGAAAATCCCGACGGTCACTAGATTTGTTGAATCGGTCAGACCGAGTTTCTCAATTTGGTCCCATCGAGATTGGTAAATTGTGTGTAATGGTTAGATTTTGTGTGGAGGCTATATATACCCCTCCACCCCCTCTTCATTCATGGAGAGAGCCATCAGAACGAACCTACACTTCCAACATACATTTTCTGAGAGAGAACCACCTACTCATGTGTTGAGACCTAGATACTCCATTCCTACCATATGAATCTTGATCTAGAGCCTTCCCCAAGTTGCTCTCCACTCAAATATTCTTTCCACCAAATCCAAATCCTGTGAGAGAGAGTTGAGGGTTGGGGAGACTATCATTTGAAGCACAAGAGCAAGGAGTTCATCATCAACACACCATTTATTACTTCTTGGAGAGTGGTGTCTCCTAGATTGGCTAGGTGTCACTTGGGAGCCTCCGACAAGATTGTGAAGTTGAACCAAGGAGTTTGTAAGGGCAAGGAGATCGCCTACTTCGTGAAGATCTACCGCTAGTGAGGCAAGTCCTTCGTGGGCGACGGCCATGGTGGGATAGACAAGGTTGTTTCTTCATGGACCCTTCTTGGGTGGAGCCCTCCGTGGACTCATGCAGCCGTTAACCTTCATGGGTTGAAGTCTCCATCAACGTGGATGTACGATAGCACCACCTATCGGAACCACGGCTCAAATATCACAGTGTCTCCAAATTGCGTTCGAACTCTCCAAACTCTTCCCTTACATTCTTGCAAGTTGCATGCTTTACTTTCCGCTGCTCATATACTCCTTGCATGCTTGCTTGATATGTATTGTGATTATTAAACTTGTGCCAAAACTCCACTTAAACTTAAAGAATTTAATAACAGCTACTTTTAGCACCTAGTGTCTAATCACCCCCCCCCCCCCTCTAGACACCTCTTCTCGATCCTTTCAGCTGCAGAAGGCATTGAGTGGGAAGGAACGGGCATAGAGGATCCTGCACCAGCCCCCGCATCTGCCGCAGCCTCATGATGAGCTGATGATGTGGTGGCCCCGACCGGATCAGCCAGGACTTCGTGTCGTGTCGCGGTGCTCGCCGCACATTGCAGCGCGGTTCGTCGCCGAATCGTCCACGCGCGGGCTAGCCAGCAAGGGGCCACATGGAGGTAGAGGATTAGTGCGGAGCAGGGCGACCCACCGAGCTGCCACTGGCATCATGATGGGGCACAGGTCTCAGTGTGCACCGATCTGCCACACCCGGCGCAGGTCCCGTAGGAGATTGTAGGACAGACCTGTAGGGAGAGGATCCCGATGCTGCCATGCTGCGATCCCAAGGTTGATTCGCTTCTGTACTGCTGCTGCTTTGTCCAGGGCACATAAAATAGTGATTCTGATGAATTTCTACAGCATTTTCTGCATCGTTTTTTTTCTGTTTCATCACAACACTAATGTTGACCATTAGTAAGAGTATTAGTCAATAATTGATCATCAGTATGTGACTCGTCCCCGTGGTCAATGCCGGTGAGATGAGATGGTAAAAGAAGGATCACTTTTCGAAGAAGGGCACCGACGCTTGGATGGAGATGTGCAAAGGGGAAAATAGTTTCATCAAATACAACGTCATGGGAGATGTATACACGTCCGGTGGACACTGATGCTTGCTAGAACTACATCGGTATTTCCCCGAAGAGGAAGGGATGATGCAACACAGAGCCGGTAGGTATTTCCCTCAGTGATGAGACCAAGGTTATCGAACCAGTAGGAGAACCACACAACACTACATGAACAATAGCTGCACACAAATAACAAATACTCGCAACCCGACGCATTAAAGGGGTTGTCAATCCCTTTCGGGCAACGCGGCCAAAAATTGGCAAACCGACGTGAGACAGTTGTAAATATTTGTAGATCGAACGCCAAATAAAATAAAGTGCAGCAAGTTATTTTTGTATTTTTGGTTTAATAGATCAGAAAATAAAACAAGGGAAAATAGATCGCAAAGGCAAATATATTAAAGAAGTGACCCGGGGGCCGTAGATTTCACTAGTGGCTTCTCTCGAGAAAAATAGCAAACGGTGGATGAAATAATTACTGTTGGGCAACTGATAGAACTTCAAATAATCGTGACGATATCCAGGCAATGATCATTATATAGGCATCACGTCCAAGATTAGTAGACCGACTCCTGCCTGCATCTACTACTATTACTCCACACATCGACCGCTATCCATCATGCATCTAGTGTATTAAATTCATGGAGAAACAACATAATGCAATAAGAACAATGACATGATGTAGACAAGATCTATTTATGTAGAAATAGACCCCCATCATTTTATCCTTAGTAGCAATGATACATACGTGTCGGTTCCCTTTCTGTCACTAGGATCAAGCACCATAAGATCGAACCCACTACAAAGCACCTCTTCCCATTGCAAGATAAATAGATCAAGTTGGCCAAACAAAACCCAAATATCGGAGAAGAAATACGAGCTATAAGCAATCATGCATATAAGAGATCAAAGAAGACTCGAATAACTTTCATGGATAAAAAGAAAGATCTGATCATAAACTCAAAGTTCATCGAATCCCAACAAACACACCGCAAAAAGAGTTACATCAGATGGATCTCCAAGACACCATTTTATGGAGAATCAAACGAGAGATAGGAAGCCATCTAGCTACTAACTACGGACCCGTAGGTCTACAAAGAACTACTCATGGATCATTGGAGAGGCACCAATGGATATGATGCACCCCTCCATGATGGTGTCTATATTGGATCCGGTGGTTCTAGAACTTGTGGCGGCTGGAATTGATTTTCGTCGACTCCCCTAGGGTTTCTGGAATATTTTGGTATTTATAGAGCAAAGAGGCGGTTCCGGAGACCCCCGAGGTGGGCACAACCCACCAGGGCGCGCCTGGGCCCCCAGGCGCGCCCAGGTGGGTTGTGCTCCCCTCTGAGCCCCCCCCTCTGGTACTTCTTTGGCCCATGGATGTCTCTGGTCCAAAAAAATCCACAAAAAGTTTCGCTGCATTTGGACTCCATTTGATATTGATTCCCTGTGATGTAAAAAACATGCAAAAAATAGCAACTGGCACTTGGCACTATGTCAATAGTTAGTACCAAAAATGATATAAAATGACTATAAAATGATTATAAACATCCAAGAATGATAATTTAACAACATGGAACAATCAAAACTTATAGATAAGTTGGAGATGTATTAGCATCCCCAAGCTTATGTCCTGCTTGTCCTCGAGTAGGTAAATGATAGAAACAGATTTTTGATGTGGAATGCTGCCTAACATGTCATCTCATATTGTTTTCTTTATAGCATGGACATTTGGACTTTTATATGGTTCAAAACAATAGTCTAGTTTTTATATGAAACTTAAAAACTCAAGCATATCAATAAGCAACCACGTCTTTCAAAATATCAACGCTAAAATAAGTTATCCCTGGCCCATCATGCTCAAACATTGATCCATTCATGAAACACACTCGCATGTTAGTTACACCCAATGCTCAAGTACGATCATAGTGCCTCCTAGTTGGTGCTTTATAAGAGAAGATGGAGACTGAAATTAAAAACAAAAATTGCATAAAGTAAAAGAAAGGCCCTTCGCAGATGAAAGTAGGGATTTGTAGAGGTGCCAGAGCTCAAAGCGAAAAACTTAGAGATAAAAACATTTTGAGAGGCATACTTTTCCCACCAACGAAAACGACTTAGAGTTACCCACACTGTCCATGCTTAGATATATCATTGGTGGTTTCCATACATAAAATAAAGTTTATTCCTTTTTCCACCATACTTTCACTTTCCATGGATAGCCGAATCCACGGTTGCCTTCCATACCAACACTTTCCAAGGAATTTATTATTTGACAACATAAAGTATATTCATTTTTTTGTTTCGGGACTGGGCATCCCTAATACCTTTGCCTTACTCTCATGCAATGATAAGTGAATAAACACTCATCATGAGAATAACACATCTAGCATGGAAAATATAGGCCACCCCGCATTGCCTCGCGAGCGGTACGAGCACACAAAAGAGAAATTTATTTTGAAAATTTGAGATGGCACATACAAATTTTCTTGGAACGGCAAAAGAATACCGCATATAGGTATATATAGTGGACTCATGTGGCAAAACTGGTTTAAAGGATTTGGGTGCACAAGTAGAGGTCAAACTTAGTGCAAAATGAAGGCTAGCAAAAGACTGGGAAGCGACCAACCAAGAAATGAATAATCTCATAAGCGAGCATTAAGCATAATTAACATCGAATAATGCACCACAAGTAGGATGTAATTTCATTGCATGACTTTTGACTTTCGTGCTTGCATAGGGAATCACAAACCTTAACATCAATTTTCTTACTAAACACTGGTGCGCGTCGGTGCTATACAAACGGTTTTAACCCCCTTTCCGCGATGGCATTCGGAACCGCCGCCTAGTGAGTGTGGGCGATAGGAGGGTCCTTCCCACATGACCCAGAAACCATCGGGGATATGCCCTCCTAGCACACACGCTCGACAAAATGAGGTCGTGTGCGACCGGCGAGCGCTCAAATACAATAATACGTACAGTAGGGCTAAAAAATACAATTATATAGGCGAAATCTTTTCCGGTCGCAAGTACATTCCACACAATTAGTCCCCGCTAAATGTTTCCGTTCGTATGTACGTCCCACACAGTCGCTCCAAGGAAAACGTTTCCATTCATAGGTACATCACACACAATTTTTCCCATTAAATCATTTGTGTTATTGAATGTATCACACACGGTCTGTCGGGGAAACGACACCTATGTGATCACAGGAATCCCTGCTACGGTTGGCGGGGCGTGGGGTGAAAGAAGAGCAGGTTTAGAAGTCAACACAGAGATCGTTTACCCAGGTTCGGGCCCCAAGGATGCGTAATACTCTAGTCTTGCTTTGATGTGTATTTGGGAGTGTTCTTGAGCTCTCGAACAAGCTATGGAGCCTGTGTAGTTCCAAAGATATGAATCCTTCTCCTGGTCGTTTTGGGCCTCCTTTTATAGGGAAAAGGGGCTGCCACAGTGGCACACAGGAGGTGGAAAGTCGTAGAGTGCGCAAGCTTATCGCCTGGCATTAGGGGACAAAACGCGTTAAATGCACTACTTAGGTGTGCATTAGCTTCATCGGGGATGGGAACGAGGCCCGTCCCGTCCGTCGCCGCCCCGCCTCGCTTCGACACGCGCCCTGGCCAGCGATGCACGTTGTGCCATGTAGGCAGGCAGGCAGCTGAGGTGGCGTGGTGGTAGGGTCTTCACGAAGATCCGCATGCCACCACGCAGGCGCTTGCTGAGTTGGCTTGGAAGTCGCCCGTCGCCACGCAGGTGCCTGCCCAGCTGGTTGAGCTAGCAGCTGCTTGGGGACGGCGGTGGAGTCTTCGCAGGCGCAGGCCTGTCTATAGCCCTACTGATGCCTTCAGCAAGGGTCTTGCCAGGGGCCCGGCAAGGGTCTTGCCTGGCGTTGCAGTCGTCCTCGGCAAGGCGCTTGCCGGGTGTCTTGCGGATTTCCTCGGCTAGAATCCCGCCGAGGGTCGTTGTCTTCTGGTCCTCATGTGATCTTGTATATTTATGATCTTGACAAAGATCTGCATGCCACCACAGAGGTGCCTACCGAGCCATGGGTCCAATGTAGTTGTTGGCGGCGTTTGGAACCCTTGGGCTCAAGGGTGGCTCGGTCTGCTGGCGTTGGGCGAGTTACCCCGGCAAGGATCTTGACGCGGGAGTCCACCTTGCCCTCTTGCTCTCCCATGTTTTTGGCCTTGTCGTTGTCTTGGTTGTCCCGTGCTTCGGCTTCTCTCCGGCTTCCCTCCTATGCCCTTCTAGGTGTGGTCGTGGCGTGCGGCTCTGACTGCCCGTGCACAACTAAAGGGGTCAAAAGGAGAGCCCCTACTTTTGTACACCGACACGGTCCGTAGAAGAAACTTTGTGGCAAAGGTTGTCCATCACACACAGTTTTAATGTGGTAAACGTTTGTGCAAGGTGGCCTGACACAAACAGTTTTCAATAGAAAGTCATGTGTGATTGTTCATTGATCCAACACGGTTTATTCCTAGAAACTATGTGCATTGACTGAGGTCGTCGCCCATGGTACTTTTTCAATAACCGTTTGCAATAGAAAAACCCAATTAGCAGGCTAATTCGCCATTAGCAGGCTAATTGTCCTATTATTAATAATCCATTTATTAATCTAATTGACATTCATATTAAGCACATAATATATTTCATTTCCATATTAAGTAAGTAGAATTTCATAAGTGAAATGCATCATAGTACAACATGATATAGCTTCAGCACTCAGCTACCCCATTACACAACTGCACCAGCACCAAGTTTCACATGCAACATGTAGAACCTTTCGAAATTAGCATCATATACGGTATATGGACAAATGCATCTCATCTGGAAAACTGCTGAAGCGGAAGGCGAATATTGACCCTTCATTCATGTTGAAGGTCTTTGCAACTTTAGGCCAGTGCATGTGGATGATTGACCATCCGTCCTTCGTCCTCTTCAGGAACACTTCAAATTTGAACCATGGGTGTTGTATGAAAACCTTCCTCGCCTCCTGGCCATAGAGGTAGTTTGAGAGGTAATCATCAGTGAACTGCTTTGGAAAGGCTTGAAAACAAGGATGTGCATAAATATCTTCTCTATATTGGGAATGGAGTAAAGGAATAAAAAAGGCAAGGTATAATAGTTAGTACCATCTTGTTGTGAACTGATGTCTTGTTCGTTGTGCAGACAAAGATCTTGTTGTTTTTTGTCACTAATTTATTTATCCTAACAATCTTTCTGAGTTTCTTGATTTGATTGATATTCATGGACAACTCATTTCCCCATATGCAAAAACGATCGAACAGTGGGTCAAAACCTATGACAGCAGGACCACCATGTGCCAGACCAAATTGTTAAAAACCAAAATATTAGAATGGTTCCTGCAATTGCACAATAATATGCTATTAGACAACGGACCATGCACGTGATAACCTCAATTGTAAACCTCAGTGCTTCCCATTGTTTCCCTGCAACACGTATAAGGTAGTTAGTCATCAGGTTAAGTAAGGGTCCGCATGCTATCAGTAAAATATGTTGATGAAAAATAAGCACATTGCAGATTCATCAGACTAATTCAAGCCACATGGAAAACCCATTTATCCAAACCAAGCATGATTAAGAACTAGGAAATATAGCACTTGTATATGTTTCTCATGTATTAAGTGCAGCCAAATTTGATTTATTCCTCACATGCACAACAATACAAAATTCTACCCACGACAATTGGACATCGCATTGTAGAATTGAACCAAGCAGTTAAATAAAGACCACAACAAATGAACCAAACATTAACTAAGCACCACATTGCACAATATAACATATTCCTAATAGAAGATCAGACAGTTAACCAAACAGTTAACTATAGCAAATTGTAGAAATTGTATTTGTTTCTCATGTATTTACTACAGCCAAATTCAATTTATTCCTCACATGGTATACAATAACAGAATGCACCCACACCTATTGAACATGGCATTGCAGAATTGAACCAAACAGTTAACTAAACACCACAACACAAATGAACCAAATGTTAACTGAGCACCACATTGCACAGTGTATAACCAAATCAAGCATGCTTGACAACTTGGAAATATAGCAATTGTATTCGTTTCTCATGTATTTTGTAAAGATAAATTCGATTAATTTCTCACATGGAAGATAATACAAAATTGTAGCCTGAAGAATTGAACATCACATTTGCAGAATTGAACCAAATAGTTAACTGAAGACGACAACTAATTTACAAACAGTTAATAAGTGAGCACCACACTGCACGACATATAGAACATATACACTAGAGCAACAAATTGCATGGTTAAATTAGATAGCACAATTCACTAGAATTTGTGAAGGAAAGGCGGGAGCAGCACACGCAAAGGGTAAACTAAGCATGCTTAAATGGTGTAGCTAGCAAATGGCAAGGTGCTCCTCCAAGATCTAGGGGTCGGCACGAACGGAAGCCATCGCGACCTCATTCGCGCGTGCGGCCGTGATTTGCTTCTCCGCTGCCAAATGCTCCTTGAGATCTTGGCTATACTACGTGCACCATGGCTTAGGGCGGCGCTTATTTGGTGGAGGGGTCAGTGATTTGGGAGGAAGGTGCCGTGCTCGCCCCGGCGGTCGGGGCATGTGGGATGTGGAAGGATGAGGAGGATGGGGGTCGGGTGTGGATTACCTGCCTGGATAGACGAGGCCGAGCAGCGTGAAGTAGGGTCGCCAACAAGGAGGCGGCGCTGCAAGCAAGGAGTGAAGGCTTCAACTTGGAATGGAAGGCGGAAACAGGTGAAAAGTGGCTTTTCGTAAGGGGGAGGGGGCGGGGAGGTAGATATTTCCACGGAAGCCAAAAATTTGGAATCGCTTCAGCGAAAAAACTGGCGCGCAAAGTGTCATCAGACACGGTCCCTTATTCAGAACTTTGTACGATATGTGATCATCACAAATGATTCAGATAGCTTAACCCGTGTGTGATGAGTTTGAACGTCAAAAATTTTGGTTCGAATTTCCATGGTTATAGTGGGCATCCACGTCATTCCATAATTTGGGTACACAAAGGAGACTACAACACACCCACACTTCTTAATCGAGCAAGTTCAGCAATTAAACAGAGGTAGCTGACCTAACAAATTAAAGACCAGCGCTCTTAATTAAACAAAACAAAGAGTACTACTACGGCTGGTGCTTGTCGATCTCCACCGCTGCCTCCATGTCCAGCTCGCGCCCGACGGTCTCCCGGGGAAGGGGCTTCGTGGCATCCATCACACCATAGTCGGCAAGCATCTCGCCATCTGCATCTCGCCATATCTTTCGAAAAGGCCGCCACGAGCTGGGCATGGGAGGACATGATCTGGGCTTGGACGGGCTCTGTCATCTCAAGGTATGCGGCGGAGGAACGGACGGCTGCTCGAATGCTCTCGGTGATTGCCGGCTCTTCGGCCGTGGGTCGCCGACCGTTGTCGAAGAAGCTTCATTCGATTTGTGCGGTGACCACCAAGAGCTGGGCGTGGGCGGCCTCGACATGGTCGTGGGTGGCCTCCATCAGGGCTAAGGCCACCGCCGTGGAACGGACAACTGTTGTGCCACTCTCGCCAGTTGCTATCCCCGAGGCAGATGTTGTTGCCGCCACCTGAGAAGCAAGAGCGGCTGTTTGGGCTGCCTTTGCCGCCCGATCGCTGATTGCAGCCACGCTCATGCACCTTGTTAGCATGCACATGGCGGCTGCAGCCGCGCTCTCGCCAGAGTAGGCCACCGAAGTTGCCCTCACGACGCGGGTCCACGTGCCCATCTTTCACTGGCAACGATTGAACAGTGAGATGATATTTGGGGAGCGAGCTTGTGTGCTTGAGACGCCAGCCGTGGACTGTAGCCGATGCACCTACTCGTGTAAGTCATAGGCGTACTATACATAAACGGTGCTCCAGGACATTTTGTGCTGCATTTCACATGGTTGGTGATAATAAACTGTGTGCGTTCTACTTGATTTTTCATCTTGATTTGAATTACATAATGGGGTCATAGCTGCAATGGATGGTGTTTGAATTGCTGGACCTTTTATCTGGTGTGAACATGCAACTATATGTGTGGCGTAAAAGAATTGGAATTATCCAGGGTTCGTTTGAACATTTTATACATTAAATTGGTTTTCTAGCCATTTCAGGTGCACAATTCAAAATTAAACTACATGCACATGCTCCGGTGCACCAACATGGGATGTAAAATCATATATGTGTCCATGGGTTTATGCTTATCTCCCATGCAAGAAATGGGGATGAAATTCGGACACCACGGCACCGTGGCTCTCCGTCAACGTACTTGCTTTTGTAATTATAGTAAATCCAAAATTCGTCTGAAATTCATGAAACTTGGCATGCCATCATGGAGCGGCATCGACATGCCATGCTGAAAATTCTGTCCCATTTGGGGCAGGTTTGGGTATAAGCTTCTCATAAACCAGAGCTTCTCACAACAAGTGTGATGGTTTCAGTAGGGAACGC
Organism: Triticum timopheevii; assembly: GCA_963921465.1. NCBI lineage: Eukaryota > Viridiplantae > Streptophyta > Magnoliopsida > Poales > Poaceae > Triticum > Triticum timopheevii. The sequence continues at coordinate 601,084,681 of OY997267.1, forward strand.
TTCACCTTTCTGGACGAAATGATATCCGTTGCCTCTTCTCGATATCAATTTTTTTCCTAGTGTCAACATCGAACAACAGGAGTGTTGTGTCAATTATTGGGATTTTTCGGAGTTCGCTTGGACATTTTTATACATTAACTGAGTTTTCTATGCATTCACGTGCATGATTCAAATTTGAACTACAGGCACGTATTCTAATGCATATAAATTAGTTGAAAATTCAATCTGTGTCCTTGGTTGCCTGCTTAGGTCCCATGCAAGAAATGGGAATGAATGTCAAACACCCTGCCAACGTCACTCGGCCACAAACATTGAGATACCTGGTTTTTAAATTCTAGTAAATGCAAAACTCGTCTGAAATTCATGAAACTTAGCATGCTATCATGGAGCGGCATCAACATGTCGTGGTAAATTTTTGTCACATTTGGGGCAGGTTTGGGTATATGCTTCTCACAAACCAGAGCTTGTCACAACAAGCATGATGGTTTCGGTAGGGAACGTCCCACCTTTGGGGACGAAACGATATTCATTGCCTCTTATTGCTTCCAAAAAATTTCTCGTGTCAACATAGAACAACATGGGTGTTGTGTCAATTTTTGTGATATTTTGGGGTTCGTTTGGGCATTTTTATGCATTAACTGAGTTTTCAATGCATTTATGTGCATAATTCAAATTTGAACTACATGCACATGCTCTAGTGCATATAAATTGGTTGAAAAAACAAATCTGTGTCCTTGGGTGCATGCTTAGGTCCCATGCAAGAAATGGGAATGAATTTCAAACACCAGGGCACCATTGATTGCCGGCAAAACATTGAGATACTTTATTTTTAAATTCTAGTAAATCCAAAACTCGTCTGAAATTCATGAAACTTGGCATTCTATCATGGAGCGGCATCAACATGTCGTGGTTAATTTTTTGTCCCATTTGGGGTAGGTTTGGGTATATGCTTCTCACAACAATCATGGTGGTTTCGGTAGGGAACGTCCCACCTTTGGGGACGAAAAGATATCCATTGCCTCTTATTTCTTCCAAAAAATTCTCGTGTCAACATAGAACAACAGGAGTGTTGTGTCAATTTTTGTGATTTTTCAGGGTTCGTTTGGACATTTTTATGCATTAACTGAGTTTTCAATGCATTTATGTGCATAATTCAAATTTGAACTACATGCACATGCTCCAGTGCATATAAATTGGTTGAAAAATCAAATATGTGTCCTTGGGTGCATGCTTAGGTCCCATTCAAGAAATTCGAATGAATTTCAAACACCAGGGCACGATTGATTGCCGGCAAAACATTGAGATGCCTGGTTTTTAAATTCTAATAAATCCAAATCTTGTTTGAAATTCATGAAACTTGGCATGCTATGATGGAGCGGCATCAACATGCCATGGTAATTTTTCCCATTTGGGGCAGATTTGGGTATATGCTTCTCACAAAACCAGAGCTTCTCACAACAAGCATGATGGTTTCGGTAGGGAACGTCCCACCTTTGGGGATGAAACGATATCCATTGCCTTGCTTTCAAATGTTTTCTCATGTTAACATAGAACAATAGGAGTGTTGTCTCAATTTTTGTGATTTTTCGGGGTTTTTTGGACATTTTTGTGCATTAACTGAGTTTTCAATGCATTTATGGGCATAATTCAAATTTGAACTACATGCACATGCTCCAGTGCACATAAATTGGTTGAAAAATCAAATCTGTGTCCTGGGGTGCATGCTTAGGTCCCATTCAAGATATGCGAATGAATTTCAAAAACCAAGGCACCGTTAATTGCCGGCAAAATGTGAGATAATTTATTTTTAAATTCTAGTAAATCCAATACTCGTAAGAAATTCATGAAACTTGGCATTCTATCATGGAATGGCACCCGACATGCTATGGTATTTTTAGTGTCCATTTTGAGAGAAGGCGCACTCGAATAATGACAGCCAACAAAGGTAATTTGAAAAAATAGCTGCCACTTTAATATCTCAAACGTTTGTATAATTCAAACTGTGTGCGCTCTGTTAACGTGAGATAATTCAAACGTTTGTATAATTCAAATGTGATGCCATGTGTCTTGGTTTTAATGGCTGTAGGAGGTGCCGTGCGGACAGCTGCTTGACCTTGACTGCACGGGAGGCGTGCGAGCACAGTCCGGTGCGCAGGCTGACCGAGAGGCATGCAAGCTATCCTAGAATGCGTAGGCTCACCGGGAAGCGTGCAAGCTGTACATTGCGCAGGCTCACTAGGAAGCGAGCCTTTTGACTTCCATGGCCGCCCGCCTTCCTCTCCGTGCACGCGCCCCCTTCAGCGGCATGGTACGCCATCGTCGAATGCTACCTCTCTGCGTCGCCAGCTCCCGTCCTCACGCGCCCCCCCTATCGACCCCAGGACGACATGATGCAAAGTGAGAGCAGGATTTGTGCATCTGTTCAATGCAAACGGTTCTTTTGGATGACCCATGTGCAACCACTTACAAACAATTTCGTGCGATTTGCATCTGTCATATTGGGTATGTTACCATTTGTCAAACTGGAAAGATTGACATTTATTGATCTAGTAACATTGCCATTTGTCAACCATGTAACACTGGGATTTGTCAAAATATGAAGCAAAAAATCACTAGCAGTATCAAATTTTTGCAACTATAATTCAGTAATTAAACATAGATTTCATTCATAGATTAAGCAGTCGTTCTTAATTTATACAAACAGTTCAACTCGACAGCTGAACCACCAAACTTTTCCCCAATTGTTGCCAACCATGTACTGAAATAGCTAGTTCAACTATATGTACAAGCTAATTTTAAGTATGTTGTACAGTTCCACCACATCTATAGTCAAATGAACTGAACAAAATAGCCCCTAAATACTACTACTACTACTACTACTACTACTACTACTACTACTACTACTACTACTACTACTACTACTACTACTACTACTACTACTACTACTATTCCGGAGGGGCTTTGTACTACTTCCGGCTACCTCTCCGCTACCGAGCGTGCTTAGTAAGAGGTGGAGGAGGAGGAGCCTACCGACGAGCTGGGCAACCGCAATACGGTGCCTGCCGTTGTTGCAGCTTCAGCGGCGCTCACCTCGAACGTCCTCTGTCTCTCCAGATGACCCCTCTTGAAGCGGTGGTTCTCCTCGTAGATCTTCTGATTCCTCGCCTTTGAGGCGGTGTGTGCCGCGGCCACGGCGGTGGTAAGGCCCTTTGCATGCTCGATGAGGTGCTCCTCCTCCTCCCGCAGGAACTCGGTGTAGAGTGTAAGGTCGCTGACGCACGTGCGAGTATCCACTTGCGGAGCGGGTGATGACCCCGGCGGTCGACGGTGGGCTGGCAGCCACGGCGGTCGATGACGGGGTGGCGGCCACAACCACCACCTCCCGCTTTCGGGCCACGGTGGCGGAGCGGGTGATGGCCATAGTGGCTGGCAGTAGGGTGGCGGCCACGACGGCCACTTCCCGCCTTCGGGCCGTGGTGGTGGAGCGGGCGATGGCCTTGGATTTCAATAATGGTGTGGCGGCAACGGCGGCCGGCAACAGCTGCCGATGGGCACCGGCGGCACAACATGTGGTGGATGTTCCGCGCACACCCAACAAGGACACCACGCGCACTACACTACACTGGAAACTACGCCGCCGCTGCGGTGTAGCCTCCCGGCTGGAGCTGTCCTCTGATGACGGCAGAGTGGCTGAGCGACCTCGATGGACTGGTACCATTGGCGAGTGTGGGAGAAGCAGACGAGATAAGCTACATGGAGGGAGGGGAAAATGCGACGCAGGACTTGCCGGCCGTGTGGGTTTTTATAGCAGGCTGGTAAGCATTGGGATTTTGGGGGGATTTCAACGAGTCGGGTGGGAAGCTTGCGTGGGAACCTGCTAGGTTGCACGGGAATGGGCTAACCGATGATTCATTGGCGCCACCATTTGGCCAAAAGAACGCCCCCACGCGCTGCGCAAGCTTGCGTTGTAAGCCGTCTGTGCCAGCGGGGTGACAAGACGTGCGAGAGGAGGACGAAAGGCCACGTACACATACGGTTAATAAAAAAACATTTCCAATTTAATTACCTACTATACCACCGTCCTTGTTTATAAGTATGATTTAACTAATAAAATACGAATGCATGTCGCCAAAGATTAGTTGGATTTTTAGTTGAACATAATTTCCAATTATATAATTTTATAACATGCATTAACATTTTGTTGATTAAATTTGAGGGCAAAGTATGACACATAATATAAAGGGGACTATAGACTAGACGTAGGTTGTAGCACGCGGCCGCTCTCTACGCAACAACGCAACTGTCGGCCGGCTTGTAGGCAACCATTTCCTATGTGTTCAACTGCTCTATGTGTGTGGTTACTTGCGGTTCAGGCGGCCGCGGAACGCTTTGCTCGCGTCTCGGCGCGCGCGCTCTACTCTCGCGTCCCTCCAGGTGGTCTGCCCTCATCCCTCCAGGCGCGCTGCCAGTGTTTGGGGCCGGCACATGATCACGCATGTTCATGTGCATGCGGTTGCGCCGGGCGCGGCGTGACGATGCAGTTACCCGCTGCAAAATCTACCATGCGGACGCACCGAGAATCCACACCGCCCGACCCCCTTTTATTCCTGTGGCCATTTACCTTCATCTCTTGTCTCACATGACACAATAAGCACACCCACGAGGACACATAAAGAGAGGACATCCAGTGGTTCCAATGGTGCTCCCCGTGGTTCCAATGGCGCTCCCAGCGGCCGACGACGACAACAGCGGGCAGTGCACCACGCAACACGTCATGGACACCCACATGAGGGGGAAGGCTCTCTGGGTGGTGTACACGAACGATCCAGTCTCGACGGATATCAGCTCCATCCAAACTATGGCGCAGTTCCTTGCCGAGGACAAGTACCAAGTAGCCGGCTTCGACCTCGAGTACCCCATGGGTCATGTCGGGCACGATCAGAAGGTTGTCGTCACCCAGTTGTCCGCGTGACATGACGTCCTCGTCTACAACTACCACCTGGCCACAATGGCTTGCGAGCGTTTCTCCAGGTTTATCAACAGCTCCGACAACAGTTTCGCTGTCGTGGACACCACCAACGATCTAAAAGCACTCAAGGTTTCGAGCTTGAAATGCCTGAATCTTGTCAACATCCAGCGCCACTACAAGGTCTGGGGCAGCGACAAAAATAATATGAACTCCCTGGTTGACCTCGCCTCGGCCATCATCGACCCCTTCTACATGAAGATGAAGAAAGAGAGCAATAAGGACAAGAATGCATGGCACAGTGTGTGGCATGAGAGAGTGGATGAACAACATGTCAAGTACACGGCCATGGACGCGTACAAAAGCTACGAGATGTACGGGCGGATCGTTGACATGAGGAACTGTCTTCTTCCCGACCTAGACGAGGGATTGAACCACGTAGCAGTGGCGAGAGCGTCACAAGAAGTAGATGACTAGACGATCATTTCTCCTAATTTTGAATGCATGCAATTGTTTATTGAGGTGTGTGTGAATGATCTATATAGTCACTTATATATATATATATATATATATATATATATATATATATATATATATATATATTATTCTACTGTAGACAGAGCAAATCACATGGATTATTAGCAGCAATCATCTGTGTTATTATTGCTCTTCGCACACATTTCTGATTACGAACCTGTTTGCCACGTATGACACACATCTTGTTCATTTGAACCGTTCCCATTGTGTTTCCTAATCACACACAGTTCATCCTAGTGAACTGTATGCTGTATATCGCACACGCCTTCATCTGGCTGCCCGTTTCTTTTGTTCCTCCTCATCCCAAATAGTCAATTGAGCTGAATCGTATGCCCTGCATCACACACGCAACTAAAATCTGATCCGTGTTTGATGCATCCGTCATCGCAAACGTTTTGCACCTTTTTTGACGGTTTTTTACACCACCGTTTGCGATTATGGCATCGCATACAGTCGAAGGATCACTGATCGTAGTGTCTCGTTTGGACCATCCTGCAGTAGTGAAAGCACAATTACTATCAACATGACTCACATATCACATCATCATATCTCAAATCTATTACAAGGAATCAAGTTTATTTTGTCCATTGTTCTTCATGAAAGTTTTTGTTATATCCTTCTTGGATATCTATCACTTTGGAACTAATTTTCATGTGTTGCTTTTGATAAGCTCAGAAAAATATAAGTGAAGATCATGAGCATAATATTTCTTTCTCTCAAAATAACTTAAGTGAAGCAAGAGAGAATTTCTTAAAAAAATTACTAACTCTCAAACAAATCTAAGTGAAGCATGAGAGAATTTCTTCAAAAATAACAAAGCACACCATGCTCAAAAAGATATAAGTGCAGCACTAGAGCAATTCCATAGCTCATAAAGATTTAAGTGAAGCATAGATAGCAATTCTAACAAGTCACGGCATAATTTCGGCTCTCTCAAATAGGTGTGTCCAGCAAGGATTGATGACTTAAAACACAAAACAAAACAAGCAAAGACTCATATCATATAAGACGCTCCAAGCAAAACTCATAGTATGTGGGATGAATAAAAATATAGCTATCTTGTATAGAATAAAAATATAGGACAACGTGGAAAATTTGTATATCAATCTTGTATAGAAACTTCAGAACAAAAGCACATTTATGTGATTTATTAAAATTATTTTTCTGAGTGGAAAAGTTTCTGTTTTTTAACAAGATCAAATCAATTATCACACAACATGATCCTAAAGGCTTAGCTTGGCACAGACACTAAATTAAACACAAAAAACACAATCATAACAGTAGCATAATTGTGCAAATACTCAAGAAAAGAAAGCAAAACACAAAAATAAATTTTATTCATTGGGTTGCCTCCCAACAAGCGCTATCATTTTACGCCCTTATCTAGGCATAAAGCAAATGATCTAAGTATTGTCATCTTTGGTTCTAGATCCATAAGATGCCCTCATGATTGATTCATATGGTGGCCTAATTCTTGTTCTAGGGATGTGTTCCATACCCTTCCTTAGTGGGAATTGAAATTCAATATTACCTTCTTTCATATGAATCACGGCACCAATAGTGCATAAAAACGGTCTACAAAGAATAATTGGACAAGACGGATTGCAATCAATATCAAGAACAATAAAATCTATGGGCACATAATTCCTATTTGCAAGAATAAGAACATCATTAATTCTTCCCATAGGCTTTTTAATAGTAGAATCCGCCAAGTGCAAGTTTAAAGAACATTCTTCAAATTCGATAAGACCAAGCACATCACATAAAGATTTTGGAATTGTAGAAACACTGGCACCCAAGTCACATAAAGCAAAACACTCATAATTTTTAATCTTGACTTTGATAGTAGGTTCCCACTTATCATGCAATTTTCTAGCAATTGAAACTTCTAATTCCAAATTTTCTTCCAAAGCTTTCATCATAGCATCGACAATATGTTTAGTAAAGGCTTTATTTTGTTCATAAGCATGGGGTGAATTTATGATGGATTAAAACAAAGAAATGCAATCAATCAAAGAGCAACTATGATAATTATAGTCTTGACCTCTTCGAACCCACGATTATCAATTTTCTCAACAAGATTTTCACCCTCCGAATTATGGGGACACCTTCTAGCTAAAGTTGACTCTTCTCCAGTCCCTTTTTCATCAATTTTAATTTTACTAAACGAAGAATCAATAGAAGAAACACCATATTAAGATCTTCATCATTTTTATGAAAGCAATCACTAGAAAACACTTTTTCTAAAAATTCTCTTCTAGCTCTAAGCATAGTGGTTCTTTTCTTACTTTCATCCATAGAAACATAAAGAGGTTTGATTGATTCCTCTACTTTAGGCACAACAAATTTCATCTTGAGATTTTCCACATCTTGAGAAATTCCATCAACACTTCTAGACAAATCATCAATCTTATTCAACTTTTCTTCCATTGTAGCATTGAAAACTTTTTGAGTATTGCTAAATTCTTTAATATTATTCTCAAGATCAGAGGCGTTCCTATTATTATTATTATAAGATTGATTACCATAGGAATTACCATAGAAATTACCATAATTATTAGAAGAATTACTAGGAAAAGGCCTAGGATTAAAATTACCTCTATAAGCACTGTTATTGAAATTATTTTGAGAGATAAAATTCACATCTATGGCATCACTATTTTGCTCAATCAAAGTAGACAAAGGCACACCATTAAAATCAATAGGAACACTTTTACTACCAACCAATTTCATACGAGCATCAACTTTTGCACTCAAAGAAGAAATTTCTTCAACCGGATTAACTTTTTTACTAGTAGGAGCTCTTTTGTATGATCATCCAAAGATTTAATCCATGAGTTGGGCAATTCCTTAGCATCAATTTCATCCTGTCCCAAGATTTCTGCTCATGTTAAAGTTGCTTGAAATTCATGATCTGGGTTCTAATGGAAATAATTTTTGTGGGCGGAAAATACTTAGTGATAAAAGCATTTTTGCACTTATTCCAATAATCAATACTATTGTGAGGCAAAGAAGAAAACCAAAATTTTGCATGATCTCGCCAAGAAAACGGAAATAATTTCAACTTCACAACATCATTGTCCACATCTTTTTTCTTTTGCATATTGCATAATTCCACAAATGTGTTAAGATGGGACGCGGCATCCTCATTAGGAGTACCGGAAATTGACCTTTCATAACGAGATTCGGCACAGCAGTATTAATATCACAAGTCCCTGCACTAGTGGCAGGAGGAGCAATTGGAGTGCTAAGAAAATTATTGTTGTTGGTATTTGAGAAATCACACAACTTGGTGTTCTCTTGAGTCATTGTGACTACGCAACAAGATTGCACTCAATAGCAGATCTGACAAAAAAATGGCGAACGGAAAAGAAGGCGAATAAAACGGCAAATTTTTGTGAAGTGGGGAGAGGAAAACAAGAGGCAAATGGCAAATAATGTAAATTGCGAGGAGATGAGAATTGTGTTTAGGAACCTGGTAGATGTTGATGATGTCTTCCCGTCAATGGCGCCAGAAGTTCCTTTTGATGCTTGCTAGAACCACGTCGGTATTTCCCCAAAGAGGAAGGGATGATGCAGCACAACAACAGTAGGTATTTCCCTTAGTGATGAGACCAAGGTTACCGAACCATTAGGAGAACCACACAACACTACGTAAACATCACCTGCACATAAATAACAAATACTTGCAACCCGACGTATTAAAAGGGGTTGTCGATCCCTTTAGGGCAACGGCTCCAAAAATTGGCAAATGGACGTGAGAAAGTGGTAATAAATTGATAGATCAAACTCCAAATGAAATAAAGTGCACCAAGGTATTTTTGTATTTTTGGGTTTTATAGATCTGAAAATAAAAGTAAAGGAAAATAGATCGCAAAGGCAAATATAATAAAGAAGAGACCCGGGGGCCGTAGGTTTCACTAGTCGCTTCTCTCGAGAAAAATAGAAAAAGGTGGGTTAACAAACTACTGTTGGGAAATTGATAGAACTTCAAATAATCATGACGATATACAGGCAATGATCATTATATAGGCATCAAGTCCAAGATTAGTAGACTGACTCCTGCCTGCATCTACTACTATTACTCCACACATCGACCGCTATCCAGCATGCATCTAGTGTATTAAGTTCATGGAGAAACAGAGTAATGCAATAAGAACGATCACATGATGTAGACAAGATCTATTTATGTAGAAATAGTCCCCCATCGTTTTATCCTTAGTAGCAACGATACATACGTGTCGGTTCCCTTTCTGTCACTAGGATCAAGCACCACAAGATCGAACCCACTACAAAGAACATCTTCCCATTTCAAGATAAATAGATCAAGTTGGCCAAACAAAACCCAAATATCGGAGAAGAAATACGAGGCTATAAGCAATCATGCATATAAGAGATCAAAGAAGACTCAAATAACTTTCATGGATAAAAAGATAGATCTGATCATAAACTCAAAGTTCATCAGATCCCAACAAACACACCGCTAAAAGAATTACACCATATGGATATCCAATAGACCATTGTATTGAGAATCAAACAAGAGAGAGGAAGCCATCTAGCTACTAACTATAGACTCGTAGGTCCACAAAGAACTACTCCCACATCATCGGAGAGGCACCAATGGCCATGATGCACCCCTCCGAGATGGTGTCTAGATGGGATCTGGTGGTTATGGAACTTGCGGCGGCTGGAATTGATTTTCATCGACTCCCCTAGGGTTTCTAGAATATTTGGGTATTTATAGAGCAAAGAGGCGGTTTGGGGGACCCCCGAGGTGGGCACAACTCGCCAGGGCACGCTTGGGGCCTAGGCGCACCCAGGTGGGTTGTGCTCTGCTACCTCTTGAGCATGTGTTGGTTTTCCTTTGAAGAGGAAAGGATGATGCAGCAAAGTAGCGTAAGTTTTTGCCTCAGTTTTGAGAACCAAGGTGTCAATCCAGTAGGAGACTACACGCAAATCGCCTAGTACATGCACAAACAATCAAGAACCTTGCAACCAACGCGATAGAGGAGTTGTCAATCCCTTCACGGTCACTCAAAAAAGTGAGATCTGATAAAGATAATAAAGTAAATATTTTTTTATTTTTGTTGTATAGATTGGAAATTAAAGATTGCAAAATAGTAAACGAGATGCGATGTAAATAAAAGAGATGTAATATAATAGAAAAGAGACCCGGGGTCATAGGTTTCTCTAGTGGATTCTCTCAAGATAGCATGTATTACGGTGGGTGAACAAATTACTGCCGAGCAATTGATACAAAAGCGCATAGTTATGAGAATATCTATGCAATGATCATGAACATAGGCATCACGCCTGTGCCAAGTAGACCGAAACGATTCTGCATTTACTACTATTACTCCGCACATCGACCGCTATCCAGCATGCATCTAGAGTATTAAGTTCATAAGAACAGAGTAACACATTAAGCTAGATGACATGATGTAGAGGGATAAACTCAAGCAATATGGTATAAACCCCATATTTTTATCCTCAATGGCAACAATACAATACGTGCCTTGCTGCCCCAGCTGTCACTGGAAAAGGACACCGCAAGATTGAACCCAAAGCTAAGCACTTCTCCTATTGCAAGAAAGATCAATCTAGTAGGCCAAACTAAACCGATAATTCGAAGAGACTTGCAAAGATATCAAATCATGCATATAAGAATTCAGAGAAGAACCAAATATTATTCATAGATAAACTTGATCATAAATCCATAATTCATCGGATCTCGGCAAACACACCACAAAAAAGTATTACATCGAATAGATCTCCAAGAACATCAAGGAGAACTTTGTATTGAGAATCAAAGAGAGAGAATAAGCCATCTAGCTAATAACTATGGACCCGAAGGTCTGAGGTAAACTCCTCACACATCATCGGAGAGGCTATGGTGTTGATGTAGAAGCCCTCCGCCGGAAAAGGCCCCGAGATGGGATCTCACGGGGATAGAAGGTTGCGGTGGTGGAAAATTGGTTTCGTGGCTCCCCTTGATGTTTTTAGGGTATAAGAGTATATATAGGTGGAAGAAATAGGTCGGTGGAGCTCCATGGGTCCCACGAGGGTGCGGGACGCGCCTACCCCCCTTGGCGCTCCCTCCTACCTCGTGACCTCCTCGCGGTGTTCCAGACTTCAACTCCAAGTCTTCTGGATTGCGTTTGTTCCAAGAAAGATCCTCGCGAAGGTTTCGTTCCGTTTGGATTCCGTTTGATATTCCTTTTATGCGAAACACTAAAATAGGCAAAAAACAGTAATTTGCACTGGGCCTCCGGTTAATAGGTTAGTCCCCAAAATAATATAAAAGAGCATATTAAAGCCCATTGAACATCCAAAACAGATAATATAATAGCGTGGAACAATAAAAAATTATAGATACGTTGGAGACGTATTAAACATCCCCAAGCTTAATTCCTGCTCGTCCTCGAGTAGGTAAATGATAAAAACAGAATTTTTGATGTGGAATGCTATCTAGCATAATTATCAATGTAATCTTCTTTATTGTGGCATGAATGTTCAGATCCGAAAGATGCAAGACAAAATTTTAATATTGACATAAAAATAATAATACGTCAAGCATACTAACAAAGTAATCATGTCTTCTCAAAATAACATGGCCAAAGAAAGTTCATCCCTATAAAATCATATAGTTTGGCTATTCTCCATCTTCATCACACAAAATACTCAAATCATGCACAACCCCGGTTTCAGCCAAGCAACTATTTCATACTTTAGTTTTTTCAAACTTTTTCAACTTTCACGCAATACATGAGCGTGAGCCATGGACATAGCACTATAGGTGGAATAGAATGGTGGTTTTGGAGAAGACAAAAAAGAGGAAGACGGTCTCACATCAATTAGGCATATTAATGGGCTATGGAGATGCCCATCAATAGATATCAATGTGAGTGAGTAGGGATTGCCACGCAACGGATGCACTAGAGCTATAAATGTATGAAAGCTCAACAAAAGAAACTAAGTGGGTGTGGATCCAACTTGCTTGTTCACGAAGACCTAGGGCATTTGAGGAAGCCCATTGTTCGAATATACAAGCCAAGTTCTATAACGAAAATTCCCACTAGTATATGAAAGTGACAAAATAAGAGACTCTCTATAATGAAGATCATGGTGCTACTTTGAAGCACAAGTGTGGAAAAAAGGATAGTAACATTGTCCCTTCTCTCTTTTTCTCTCTTTATTTTGGAGCCTCCCCCTTTTTTTCTTGGAGACTCTTTCTCTCTCTTCTTTTTTTAATTTCCTCACATGGGACAATGCTCTAATAATGAAGATCATCACACTTCTATTCATTTACAACTCGAGAATTATAACTCAATACCTAGAACAAAATATGACTCTATGTGAATGCCTCCGGCGGTGTACCGGGATGTGCAATGAATCAATAATGACATGTATGAAAAATTATGAATGATGGCTTTGCCAAAAATGCGATGTCAACTACATGATCATGCAAAGCAATATGACAATGATGAAATGTGTCATAATAAATGGAACGGTGGAAGGTTGCATGGAAATATATCTCGGAATGGCTACGGAAATGCCATAATAGGTAGGTATGGTGGCTGTTTTGAGGAATATATAAGGAGGCTTATGTGTGATAGAGCGTATCGTATCACGGGGTTTGGATGCACCGGCGAAGTTTGCACCAGCTTCTCCAGGTGAAAAAGGGCAATGCACGGTACCGAAGAGGCTAACAATTATGGAAGGGTGAGAGTGCGTATAATCCATGGACTCAACAGTAGTCATAAAGAACTCACATACATATTCCAAAAATCTACAAGTCATCAAAACAAAGTACTACACGCATGCCCCTAGGGGAAGGGTTGGTAGGAGTTAACCATCGAGCGATCCCGAGCACACAAAGGAGGACAATCAAAGAATAAATCATGCTTCAAATTTGTCACACAACGGTTACCATACGTGCATGCTACAGGGCTTGCAAACCTCAACACAAGTATTTCTCAATTTCACAATTATTCTACTAGCATGACTCTAATATCACCATCCTCATATCTCAAAACGATCATCAAGCATCAAACTTCTCATAGTATTCAATGCACTTTATATGAAAGTTTTTATTATACCCATCTTGGATGCCCATCATATTAGGACTAATTTTATTAGCAAAGAAAATTACCATGCTGTTCTAAAAGACTCTCAAAATGATAAAAGTGAAGCATGAGAGATCAATAATTTAAATAAAATAAAACCACCACCGTGCTCTACAAAGAGATAAGTGAAGTACTAGAGCAAAATTATCTAGCTCAAAAGATATAAGTGAAGCACATGGAGTATTCTAATAAATTCTGATTCATGTGTGTCTCTCCCAAAAGGTGTGTACAGCAAGGATGATTGTGGTAAACTAAAAGTAAAGACTCAAATCATACAAGATGCTCCAAGCAAAACACATATGATGTGGTGAATAAAAATATAGCCTCAAGTAAAGTTACCGATAGACGAAGTCGAAAGAGGGGATGCCTTCCGGGGCATCCCCAAGCTTAGGCTTTTGGTTGTCCTTCAATTATACCTTGGGGTGCCTTGGGCATCCCCAAGCGTAGGATCTGGCCACTCCTTATTCCAAAATCCATCATATCTTTACCCAAAAACTAGAAAACTTCACAACACAAAACTTAACAGAAAATGTCGTGAGCTCTGTTAGTATAAGAAAACAAACCACCACTTTAAGGTACTGTAGTGAACTCATTATTTATTTATATTGGTGTTAAACCTACAGTATTCCAACTTCTCTATGGTTCATACCCCCCGATACTACTCATAGATTCATCAAAACAAGCAAACAACACACGAAAAACAGAATATGTCAAAAACAGAACAGTCTGTAGCAATCTGTAACTTTAGAATACTTCTGTCACTCCAAAACTTTTTAGAAATTAGGAAGTCCTAACCAATTTGTTTATTAATATTCTGCAAAATGAATCAACTGAAAATCACGTTCCTGTGATTTATGAAAACTACTTTCGTGCGTGCAAAAGTTTCTGTTTTTCAGCAAGATCAAATTAACTATCACCGTAGGTTATCCTAAACGTATTACTTGGCACAAACACTAATTAAAACACAAAACCACATCTAACCAGAGGCTAGATGAATTATTTATTACTAAATAGGAACAGAAATCAAGGAACAAAAATAAAATTGGGTTGCCTCCCAACTAGCGCTATCGTTTAACGCCCCTATAGCTAGGCATGAAAACAAGAATAGATCTAGGTATTATCATCTTTGGCATGCAATCCATAAGTGGCTCTCATAATAGATTCGTAAGGTAATCTGATTTTCTTTCTAGGAAAGTGTTCCATGCCTTTCCTTAACAGAAATTGGAATCTAATATTTCCTTCTTTCATGTCCATAATTGCACCAATCGTTTTAAGGAAAGGTCCACCAAGAATAATAGGACATGTAGGATTGCAATCTATATCAAGAACGATGAAATCTATGGGCACATAATTCCTACTTGCAACAATAAGAACATCATTAATCCTTCCCATAGGTTTATTAATGGTGGAATCCTCAAGGTGCAAATTTAAAGAACAATCATCAAATTCACGGAAACCTAACACATCACACAAAGTTTTTTGAATCGTGGAAACACTAGCACCGAAATCACACAAAGCATAGCATTCATAATCTTTAATCTTAATTTTAATAGTAGGTTCCCACTCATCATAAAGTTTTCTAGGAATATAAACTTCTAGTTCGAGCTTTTCTTCATAAGATTGCACTAAGGCATCAACGATATGTTTAGTGAAAGCTTTATTTTGACTATAAGCATGAGGAGAATTTAACATGGATTGCAACAAGGACATACAATCTATCAAAGAGAAATTGTCATAATTAAATTCATTGAAATCTAAAATAGTGGGTTCATTGCTATGTAAAGTTTTGACCTCTTTAATCCCACTTTTATTAATTTTAGCATCAAGATCTAAAAACTCTGAATCATTGGGACGCCTTCTAACTAAAGTTGACTCTGTTGGAAATATGCCCTAGAGGCAATAATAAAAGGGTTATTATTATATTTCCTTGTTCATGATAATTGTCTTTTATTCATGCTATAACTGTATTATCTGGAAATCGTAATACACGTGTGAATACATAGACCATAAACATGTCCCTAGTGAGCCTCTAGTTGACTAGCTCGTTGGTCAATAGATAGTCATGGTTTCCTGACTATGGACATTAGATGTCATTGACAACGGGATCACATCATTGGGAGAATGATGTGATGGACAAGACCCAATCCTAAGCATAGCACAAGATCATGTAGTTCGTTTTTCTAGAGCTTTTTCAATGTCAAGTATCTCTTCCTTAGACCATGAGATCGTGTAACTCCCAGATACCGTAAGAGTGCTTTGGGTGTACCAAACGTCACAACGTAACTGGGTGACTATAAAGGTGCACTACAGGTATCTCCGAAAGTGCCTGTTGGGCTGACACGGATCGAGACTGGGATTTGTCACTCCGTATGACGAAGAGGTATCTCTGGGCCCACTCGGTAATGCATCATCATAATGAGCTCAAAGTGACCAAGTGTTTGGTCACGGGATCATGAATTACGGTACAAAGGGAATTGCATACGGGGTTGCTGAATCCTCGACATCGTGGTTCAACTGATGAGATCATCGAGGAGCATGTGGGAGCCAACATGGGTATCCAGATCCCACTGTTGGTTATTGCCCGAGAGCCGTCTCGGTCATGTCTGCATGTCTCCCGAGCCCGTAGGGTCTACACACTTAAGGTTCGGTGACGCTAGGGCTATTAGGAAGACTTGTATGTGATTACCGAATGTTGTTCGGAGTCCCGGATGAGATCCCGGACGTCACGAGGAGTTCCGGAAGGGTCCGGAGGTAAAGATTTATATATGGGAAGTTATCATGGGGACACCAGAAAGTTTCGGGGCATATTGGTATTGTACCGGGGCCACCGGAGGGGTTCCGGGGGTCCATCGGGAGGGGCCACCCCTCTTGGTAGGCCACATGGGCCGCGTAGTGCAGGGCACCAGCCCCTGGAGGGCTGGGCGCGCCTCCCCCCTTGGGCCCATGCGGCTAGGGTTGGGGGGAACCCTAGAGGGGCGCCCCCTTTGCTTGGGGGGCAACTCCCCCCTCCCTGGCCGCCGCCCTCCCTCTAGATCCCATCTAGAGGGGCCGGCCCCCCTTGCCCCTTCCCCTATAAATAGAGGGGTGAGGGGAGGGCTGCAAGAGACAACCCAAGGCGCAGCCCCTCCGCTCCCCAACACCTCTCCTCCTCCGTCACGAGCTTGGCGAAGCCCTGCCGGAGTGCTGCTTCTCCAACAACACCATGCCGTCGTGCTGTCGTTGGAGCTGTCTTCCTCAACCTCTCCTTCCCCCTTGCTGGATCAAGACGGAGGAGACGTCGTCCGTCCCGTACGTGTGTTGAACGCGGAGGTGTTGTCCGTTCGGCACTTGGTCATCGGTGATCTGAATCACGACGAGTACGACTCCATCATTACCCTTCCCTTGAACGCTTCCGCACGCGATCTACAAGTGGTATGTAGATGCAAACTCACTCCCTTGACTCGTTGCTTAGATGAACTCATAGATGGATCTTGGTGAAACCGTAGGAAAATTTTCAATTTTCTGCAACGTTCCCCAACAGTGGCATCATGAGCTAGGTCTATGCGTAGTTCTCTATTGCACGAGTAGAACAAAATTTTGTTGTGGGCGTAGATCTTGTCAACTTGCTTGTCGCTACTAGTTTTATCTTGCTTCAGTGGTATTGTGGGATGAAGCGGCCTGGACCAACCTTACACGTACGCTTACGTGAGACCGGTTCCACCGACTGACATGCACTAGTTGCATAAGGTGGCTGGCGGGTGTCTGTCTCTCCCACTTCAGTTGGAGCGGATTCGATGAAAAGGGTCCTTATGAAGGGTAAATAGAAGTTGATAAAATCACGTTGTGGTTATTCGTAGGTAAGAAAACGTTCTTGCTAGAACCCAATTGCAGCCACGTAAAAGATGCAACAACAATTAGAGGACGTCTAACTTGTTTTTGCAGCAATTGTCATGTGATGTGATATGGCCAGAAGTTGTGATGAATGATGAATGATATATTGTGATGTATGAGATCATGTTCTTGTAATAGGAATCACGACTTGCATGTCGATGAGTATGACAACCGGCAGGAGCCATAGGAGTTGTCTTTATTTTTGTATGACCTGCGTGTCATTGAAGAACGCCATGTAAATTACTTTACTTTTTTGCTAAACGCGTTAGCCATAGAAATAGAAGTATTCGTTGGCGTGACAACTTCATGAAGACACAATGATGGAGATCATGATGATGGAGATCATGGTGTCATGCCGGTGACGAAGATGATCATGGAGCCCCGAAGATGGAGATCGAAGGAGCTATATGATATTGGCCATATCATGTCACTACTATATAATTGCATGTGATGTTTATTATGTTTATGCATCTTGTTTACTTAGAACGACGGTAGTAAATAAGATGATCCCTTATAATAATTTCAAGAAAGTGTTCCCCCTAACTGTGCACCGTTGCTAAAGTTCGTCGTTTTGAAGCACCACGTGATGATCGGGTGTGATAGATCCTTACGTTCACATACAACGGGTGTAAGACAGATTTACACATGCAGAACACTTAGGGTTAACTTGATGAGCCTAGCATGTACAGACATGGCCTCGGAACACAAGAGACCGAAAGGTCGAACACGAGTCGTATGGAAGATACGATCAACATGGAGATGTTCACCGATGATGACTAGTCCGTCTCACGTGATGATCGGACACGGCCTAGTCGACTCGGATCGTGTAACACTTAGATGACTAGAGGGATGTCTAATCTGAGTGGGAGTTCATTAAAATAATTTGATTAGATGAACTTAATTATCATGAACTTAGTCTAAAACTTTTTGCAAAATATGTCTTGTAGATCAAATGGACAACGCTCATGTCAACATGAACTTCAACGCGTTCCTAGAGAAACCAAGCTGAAAGATGATGGTAGAAACTATAGAGACTGGGTCCGGAACTTGAGGATCATCCTCATAGCTGCCAGGAAACAATATGTCCTAGAAGGACCGCTAGGTGACGCTCCCGTCCCAGAGAACCAAGACATTATGAATGCTTGGCAGTCTCGTGCTGATGATTACTCCCTCGTTCAGTGCGGCATGCTTTACAGCTTAGAACCGGGGCTCCAAAAGCGTTTTGAGCAACACGGAGCATATGAGATGTTCGAGGAGCTGAAACTAGTTTTCCAAGCTCATGCCCGGGTCGAGAGATATGAAGTCTCCGACAAGTTCTATAGTTGTAAGATGGAGGAAAATAGTTCTGTCAGTGAGCACATACTCAATATGCCTGGGTTGCACAACCGCCTGTCCCTGCTGGACATTAACCTCCCGGATGAGGCGGTCATTGACAGAATCCTTCAGTCGCTCCCACCGAGCTACAAGAGCTTTGTGATGAACTACAATATGCAGGGGATGGTGAAGACCATTCCTGAAGTATTTTCAATGCTGAAGTCAGCAGAGGTTGAAATCAAGAAAGAACATCAAGTATCGATGGTCAATAAGCCAACTAAGTTCAAGAAGGGCAAGGGTAAGAAGAACTTCAAGAAGGACGGCAAAGATGTTGCCGCGCCCGGTAAGCCAGTTGCCGGGAAGAAGTCAAAGAATGGACCCAAGCCTGAGACTGAGTGCTTTTATTGCAAGGGGAAGGGTCACTGGAAGCGGAACTGCCCCAAATACTTAGCGGACAAGAAGGCCGGCAACACTAAAGGTATATTTGATATACATGTAATTGATGTGTACCTTACCAGTACTCATAGTAACTCCTAGGTATTTGATGCCGGTGCCGTTGCTCACATTTGTAACTCACAGCAGGCGCTGCGGAATAAGCGGAGACTGGCGAAGGACGAGGTGACGATGCGCGTCGGGAATGGTTCCAAGGTCGATGTGATCGCCGTCGGCACGCTACCTCTACATTTACCTACGGGATTAGTTTTAAACCTCAATAATTGTTATTTGGTGCCAAGTTTGAGCATGAACATTGTATTCTGATCTCGTTTAATACGAGATGGCTACTCATTTAAATCCGAGAATAATGGTTGTTCTATTTATATGAGAGATATGTTTTATGGTCATGCCCCGATGGTCAATGGTTTATTCTTAATGAATCTCGAATGTAATGTTACACATATTCATAGCGTGAATACCAAAAGATGTAAAGTTGATAACGATAGTCCCACATACTTGTGGCACTGCCGCCTTGGTCACATTGGTGTCAACCGCATGAAGAAGCTCCATGCTGATGGACTTTTAGAGTCTCTCGATTATGAAACATTTGACACATGCGAACCATGCCTCATGGGCAAAATGACCAAGACCCCATTCTCCGGAACAATGGGGCGAGCAACCAACTTGTTGGAAATCATACATACCGATGTGTGCGGTCCAATGAGCGTTGAGACTCGCGGAGGATATCGTTATGTTCTCACTCTCACTGATGACTTGAGTAGATATGGGTATGTCTACTTGATGAAACACAAGTCTGAGACCTTTGAAAAGTTCAAGGAATTTCAGAATGAAGTAGAGAATCAATGTGACCGAAAGATAAAATTCTTACGATCGGATCGTGGAGGAGAATATTTAAGTCACGAATTTGGTACACACTTCAGAAAATGTGGAATCGTTTCACAACTCACGCCGCCTGGAACACCTCAGCGTAACGGTGTGTCTGAACATTGTAATCGCACTCTATTGGATATGGTGCGATCTATGATGTCTCTTACCGATTTATCGCTATCATTTTGGGAATACGCTCTAGAGACAGCTACATTCACTTTAAATAAGGCACCGTCTAAATCCGTTGAGACGACACCGTATGAATTATGGTTTGGGAAGAAACCTAAGCTGTCGTTTCTAAAAGTTTGGGGATGCGATGGTTATGTCAAGAAACTTCAACCTGAAAAGCTCGAACCCAAGTTAGAAAAATGCGTCTTCATAGGATACCCTAAAGAAACCATTGGGTATACCTTCTACTTAAGATCCGAGGGCAAGATCTTTGTTGCCAAGAACGGATCCTTTCTGGAAAAAGAGTTTCTCTCGAAAGAAGTAAGTGGGAGGAAAGTAGAACTCGACGAAGTACTACCTCTTGAACGGGATAGTAGTGCAACTCAGGAAAATGTTCCTGTGATGCCTACACCAACTGAAGAGGAAAATAATGATGATGATCAAGGTACTTTGGATCAAGTTGCTACTGAACTTCGTAGGTCCACAAGGACACGTTCCGCACCAGAGTGGTACGGCAACCCTGTCCTGGAAATCATGTTGTTGGACAACGGTGAACCTTCAAACTATGAAGAAGCAATGGCAGGCCCAGATTCCAACAAATGGCTAGAAGCCATGAAATCCGAGATAGAATCCATGTATGAAAACAAAGTATGGACTTTGACTGACTTACCCGATGATCGGCGAGCGATAGAAAACAAATGGATCTTTAAGAAGAAGACGGACGCGGATGGTAATGTCACCATCTATAAAGCTCGACTTGTCGCTAAGGGTTATCGGCAAGTTCAAGGGATTGACTACGATGAGACTTTCTCTCCCGTAGCGAAGCTTAAGTCCGTACGAATCATGTTAGCAATTGCCGCATACTATGATTATGAGATATGGCAGATGGACGTAAAAACGGCATTCCTTAACGGGCATCTTAAGGAAGAACTGTATATGATGCAGCCGGAGGGTTTTGTCGATCCTAAGAATGCTAACAAAGTGTGCAAGCTCCAGCGATCCATTTATGGGCTGGTGCAAGCATCTCGGAGTTGGAACATTCACTTTGATGAGATGATCAAAGCGTTTGGGTTTATGCAGACTTATGGAGAAGCCTGCGTTTACAAGAAGTGAGTGGGAGCTCTGTAGCATTTCTCATATTATATGTAGATGACATACTTTTGATGGGAAATGATATAGAATTCTTGGACGGCATTAAGGCCTACTTGAATAAGTGTTTTTCAATGAAGGACCTTGGAGAAGCTGCTTATATATTAGGCATCAAGATCTATAGAGATAGATCGAGACGCCTCATAGGTCTTTCACAAAGCACATACCTTGATAAGATTTTGAAGAAGTTCCAAATGTATCATTCTAAGAAGGGGTTCTTGCCTGTATTGCAAGGTGTGAGATTGAGCTCGGCTCAATGCCCGACCACGACAAAAGATAAAGAAGAGATGAGTGTCATCCCCTATGCTACAGCCATAGGATCTATTATGTATGCCATGCTGTGTACCAGACCTGATGTAAACCTTGCCGTAAGTTTGGTAGAAAGGTACCAAAGTAATCCCGGCAAGGAACACTGGACAGCAGTCAAGAATATCCTAAAGTACCTGAAAAGGACGAAGGACATGTTTCTCGTTTATGGAGGTGATGAAGAGCTCGTCGTAAAGGGTTATGTCGACGCTAGCTTCGACACAGATCTGGATGACTCTAAGTCACAAACCGGATACGTGTATATGTTGAATGGTGGAGCAGTAAGCTGGTGCAGCTGCAAGCAGAGTGTCGTGGCGGGATCTACATGTGAAGTGGAGTACATGGCAGCCTCGGAGGCAGCGCATGAAGCAATTTGGGTGAAGGAGTTCATCACCGACCTAGGAGTCATACCCAATGCGTCGGGGCCGATCAAACTCTTCTGTGACAACACTGGAGCTATTGCCCTTGCCAAGGAGCCCAGGTTTCACAAGAAGACCAGGCACATCAAGCGTCGCTTCAACTCCATCCGTGAAAATGTTCAAGATGGAGACATAGATATTTGCAAAGTACATATAGATCTGAATGTCGCAGATCCATTGACTAAACCTCTCTCGCGAGCAAAACATGATCAACACCAGAACTCTGTGGGTGTTCGATTCATCACAATGTAACTAGATTATTGACTCTAGTGCAAGTGGGAGACTGTTGGAAATATGCCCTAGAGGCAATAATAAAAGGGTTATTATTATATTTCCTCGTTCATGATAATTGTCTTTTATTCATACTATAACTGTATTATCCCGAAATCGTAATACACGTGTGAATACATAGACCATAAACATGTCCCTAGTGAGCCTCTAGTTGACTAGCTCGTTGGTCAATAGATAGTCATGGTTTCCTGAATATGGACATTAGATGTCATTGACAACGGGATCACATCATTGGGAGAATGATGTGATGGACAAGACCCAATCCTAAGCATAGCACAAGATCGTGTAGTTCGTTTTGCTAGAGCTTTTTCAATGTCAAGTATCCCTTCCTTAGACCATGAGATCGTGTAACTCCCGGATACCGTAAGAGTGCTTTGGGTGTACCAAACGTCACAACGTAACTGGGTGACTATAAAGGTGCACTACAGGTATCTCCGAAAGTGCCTGTTGGGCTGACACGGATCGAGACTGGGATTTGTCACTCCGTATGACGGAGAGGTATCTCTGGGCCCACTTGGTAATGCATCATCATAATGAGCTCAAAGTGACCAAGTGTTTGGTCACGGGATCATGCATTACGGTACGAGTAAAGCGACTTGCCAGTAACGAGACTGAATGAGGTATTGGGATACCGACGATCGAGTCTCGGGCTTGTAACGTACTGTCTGACAAAGGGAATTGCATACGGGGTTGCTGAATCCTCGACATCGTGGTTCAACTGATGAGATCATCGAGGAGCATGTGGGAGCCAACATGGGTATCCAGATCCCACTGTTGGTTATTGCCCGAGAGCCGTCTCGGTCATGTCTGCATGTCTCCCGAGCCCGTAGGGTCTACACACTTAAGGTTCGGTGACGCTAGGGCTATTAGGAAGACTTGTATGTGATTACCGAATGTTGTTCGGAGTCCCGGATGAGATCCCGGACGTCACGAGGAGTTCCGGAAGGGTCCGGAGGTAAAGATTTATATATGGGAAGTTATCATGGGGACACCGGAAAGTTTCGGGGCATATCGGTATTGTACCGGGGCCACCGGAGGGGTTCCGAGGGTCCACCGGGAGAGGCCACCCCTCTTGGTAGGCCACATGGGCCGCGTAGGGCAGGGCACCAGCCCCTGGAGGGCTGGGCGCGCCTCCCCCCCTTGGGCCCATGTGGCTAGGGTTGGGGGGGAACCCTAGAGGGGCGCCCCCTTTGCTTGGGGGGCAAGTCCCCCCTCCCTGGCCGCCGCCCCCCCTCTATATCCCATCTAGAGGGGCCGCCCCCCCTTGCCCCTTCCCCTATAAATAGAGGGGTGAGGGGAGGGCTGCAAGAGACAACCCAAGGCGCAGCTCCTCCCCTCCCCAACACCTCTCCTCCTCTGTCACAAGCTTGGCGAAGCCCTGCCAGAGTGCTGCTTCTCCAACAACACCACGCCGTCGTGCTGCCGTTGGAGCTGTCTTCCTCAACCTCTCCTTCACCCTTGCTGGATCAAGACGGAGGAGACGTCGTCCGTCCCATACGTGTGTTGAACGCGGAGGTGCTGTCCGTTCGGCACTTGGTCATCGGTGATCTGAATCACGGCGAGTACGACTCCATCATCACCTTCCCTTGAACGCTTCCGCACGCGATCTACAAGTGGTATGTAGATGCAAACTCACTCCCTTGACACGTTCCTTAGATGAACTCATAGATGGATCTTGGTGAAACCGTAGGAAATTTTTTAATTTTCTGCAACGTTCCCCAACAGACTCATCTCCAGTCCCATCTTTATAAAGATTCATATTGGAAAACAAAGATTTAATAGAAGTCACATCAATCACTTTTAGATCTTCATCTTTATTATCATGAAAACTAGAAGAACACGCTCTTACAAAGCAATCTTTTTTAGCACGCATTCTAGCGGTTCTTTCTTTGCACTCATCAATAGAAGTTCTCATGGCTTTGAGAGTCTCATTGATATCATGCTTAGGTGAAATAGATCTAAGTTTCAAAGAATCAACATCAAGAGAAATTCTATCCATGTTCCTAGCCAACTCATCAATCTTAAGCAATTTTTATTCAACCAAAGCATTGAAATTCTTTTGCGAACTCATGAATTATTTAACACTAAGCTCAAAATAAGAGGGAATCTTATTAAAATTTCCATGTGAATTGTTGTAGAAATTACCATAATTATTAGATGAATTATTGGGAAACGACCTAGAATTAAAATTTCCTCTATACGCGTCATTACCAAAATTGTTCCTACCAACAAAATTCACATCCATAGATTCATTATTATTCTCACTCAATGTGGACAAAGGCATATCATTAGGATCAGAAGAAACACTCTTATTAGCAAACAATTTCACAAGTTCATCCATCTTTCCACTCAAAACATTAATCTCTTCAATCGCATGAACTTTTTTACTAGTGGATCTTTCGGGTGTGCCATTAAGAATAATTAACAATAATATTATCTAGGAGTTTAGTAGCTTCTCCTAAAGTGATTTCCATAAAAGTGCCTCCCGCGGCTGAATCTAAAAGATTTCTAGAAGCAAAATTCAATCTGGCATAATTTTTTTGTATAATCATCCATAAATTCAAACCATGTGTAGGGCAATTACGTATCATTAAATTCATTCTCTCCCAAGCTTGTGCAACATGCTCATGATCAAGTTGCTTAAAATTCATAATATCGTTTCTAAGAGAGATGATCTTAGTGGGAGGAAAATACTGAGAGATAAAAGCATCTTTGCACTTATTCCATGAATCAATGCTATTTTTAGGCAAAGAAGAGAACCAAGTTTTAGCATGATCTCTAAGCGAAAACGGAAACAACTTCAATTTAACAATATCATTATCCAGATCTTTATTCTTTTGTATATCACACAAATCAACGAAGTTGTTCAGATGGGTAGCGGCATCTTCACTAGGAAGGCAAGAAAATTGAACTTTCATAACAAGATTCAACAAAGCGGTATTAATTTCACAAGATTCAGCATCGGTAGTAGGAGCAATCGGAGTGCTAAGAAAATCATTGTTGTTGGTATTGGAAAAATCACCTAATTTAGTATTATCTTGAGCCATCGTGAAAAGCGGAAAGAGATGAACCAGAAAGAGACGAAGAAAAGGCAAAGGCAAAGGAAAAGGTTTTCGAAAATCGTTTTTGAAGCGGGGGAGAGGAAAACGAGAGGCGAATGGCAAATAATGTAATGCGAGGGAGAAGAGTTTGTGATGGGTACTTGGTATGTCTTGACTAGGCGTAGATCTCCCTGGCAACGGCGCCAGAAATCCTTCTTGCTACCTCTTGAGCATACATTGGTTTTCCCTTGAAGAGGAAAGGGTGATGCATCAAAGTAGCGTAAGTATTTCCCTCAGTTTTCAGAACCAAGGTGCCAATCCAGTAGGAGACTACACGCAAATCGCCTAGTACCTGCACAAACAATCAAGAACCTTGCAACCAACGCTATAAAAGGGGTTGCCAATACCTTCACGGTCACTCGCAAAAGTGAGATCTGATAAAGATAATCACTACTGGAAACAGGGAATTTGCCATCAGCCAGCTCTTTCCCATGTGCCAGCTGATGGCAAAGAACGTCTTTGCCATCTGCTTATAAAAAACAGATGGCAAAGAACTGACAGACGGCAAAGAACATGGTTGCCTTCAGCCAATTCTTTGCCATCTGCTAGTGCATGGCAAAGATTCTTTGCCATCTGCCAGCAGATGGCAAAGAGGTTGGCAAATCCTATGGCCGTCAAGCGTGTAACGGCATACCAGCCCCACCTCTTTGCCATCTGCCAGCAGACGGCAAAGATTCGTTGCCATCTGCTGGCAGATGGCAAAGAGATGGGGTTATTTTTTTCCAGGTAAAAAAACAGTGGGGTTATCCCCTCCCTCTCTCTCCCCACCCATCCCGGTAAAAAAACGACCTTCGCCTCCCATCCAGCCCCCGTCGATGGCGCTCTAGGTTCGCCCGCCGCCACCCTGTCGCCGGCCCCATCACTCCCCCGCCCTGTCGCCGGCCGCGTCCCTCCCCCGCCCTGTCGCCGTCCCTCCCCCGCCCCGTCGCCGGCCCTCCCCCGACCTAACTGTGGGTCAGGCCGTCCGCCGCCGGTGCCAAGCCCCCGAGAGACGCCACGACCTCCACCGAGCAGGAGCAGCAACTCGCCTCCTCATGGTGCGGTGCCTACGAGGAGCCGTCGCCGTCACCATCAGTGTCCTCGATGGAGGCGCAAGATCCCGCGGTGCTGCGCGTGGGGATCATCGGGTTCGGCAACTTCGGGCAGTTCATCGCCAGGGGCATCCAACGGTAGGGCCACGCCGTGCTGGCCACCTCCAGATCCGACTACTCTGACTACTGCTCCGCCCACGGGATTCGCTTCTTCAGGTGACCAGCCATGCCAACCCAGGAACCTATCTTTCTTAGATTCTGGTCCAGATCCAACTACAAGGGGATCGATCGATCATGCAGTGAAATGCTAACAACAACAGAAGCTTGGAGGCGCTGTGCGAGGAGCAGCCGGATGTGCTGCTGATTTGCAGCTCCATCCTCTACATGGAGTCCGTCGTCCGCACCATCCCCCTCGCCAAGCTCCGCCCCGACACCATCGTCGCCGACGTGCTCTCCGTCAAGCAGTTCCCCTGCAACCTCCTCCTTGAGGTACTTACATCAGCTACAAATCTTCAACCCAAACTGTACTTACCATTGATGATAACACCAGTACCAACACCACTATTTCTTCTCGAAGTAGTAGTAGCTGTCTCTAGTTGAAATTTTGAACGGAACATCAGTCGTAACACTTTTCAGCACCTACCACTAAACGTACTTTTCCGTGCCGCACTTTTAGCAGTGACTTTGAGTTAATATAGTTTTGGGGGAAAAATCCTATGAAACCGGGTCTCACAGGCCAACAGGTGAGACCCATCCTGATGAATGCCACGTGGCAATGTCAATCTTAAAGCACTAGTCGTCAACCCGTGCAACTTGCACGGGCTAGCTATTTTTCCTAAACAACAACAACAAATCATTCAGATGGTTTAGACTGTAAGTAAATGGCAACAATGTTCAGTGTGAATATCAACAAAGTATAGTTAAACCTGAATGAGGCACCCTTTCATTTTTTTCATGTTGACCAAGTTATTTTTAGATTCTCTGTTTTGACATTTGTTGAAAATAAGGTGAGATCCACCTTTTAATTTATTGAAAGGAAAGTGAATGGCCTCTGATGGATTAGTACCCCGTTGTAGATAACAAAGGAGTATAGGTCAAAACATCCTTGAAAGAGCTAGCGAAGGTGAGTAGTGGCCATAACATGGCAAAAATGTGTCCTAGTTGGACTGAATACAAACAATCAATGGCCTATAAGACCCTATGATCTCTCAGCTCACCATGTATGCAAAAGGAAAATTAATCCATTAGGTTCATGACATTTCAGCTCATATTTTTTCTTATAAGAGGGATTATACAGTTTAATACCCTATGACTCCCAGCTCGGCATGTATGCAAAAAGAAAATTTATCCATAAGTTTCATGCCATTTCTGCTCATGTAGTTTTTGATATAAGAGAGATTCTGGAGTTTAGTAGAACACGGCGTGCACAATTATGTGTTTCCTGTTTTTTTGTACTATTTATTTTGATTTTACAGTACATGAGGGAGCATTTAAACTCTTGTGCAAAAACTCCATGCTCGAAAGAAATAACCTATATTGCCTCCATCTGCTAACTTCTGACTGTTCTGATTTAAAATTTATACCAACTCATGTAGCAAAAAAATATAAAAACCCCATCACAGAACATAGTTCATTGTCAATATCAACAACAGTATATGAAATCCAGAGGTACATACAAATTATGATCCTTCGCAGCTATTGTTATTGTTCTGTAACAAACCAAGAATCGATTGAGCTGAATAATCAACAGATTTTATTGCTGCATGCAGAGCGGTGCATAAGCACACTTGATGATTGCACCCTGTTATTGTTGACTGAACTTTGTTCTCTCTCTCAAATAATGTTATCACGAAGATTATTTCATTATGAATCTATGTCCTCTTCCTATAGCTTGCGTACCTGACTCCCTGGGATAATATAGCACCTTGCAACATGTGTGATAGTTCAATGATTACTTCATCTTTATAGGCCCAACTTAATGTCAAATCCATCAAAGAATGCAGCATATGCCCTCATCTCTTTCCTTTTTTATCTCCTAGGGTACTACCGCATCTGAGTAAATATGCATAACTAAACAACATGTTCACAGGCAGATTACAGAGTCACCAGAATACTTCCCTCCAAAACAATTCAGCTATATGAATCAAACAATATGATTTGTTTTTGTCTTGTCATACATATACCAATTGGTTACCCATATCCATGCAAATGTCTCTTAATTGGAATGGAAATTTAACACACTTTTGATTCGAAAATTGAAACAGAGCAAGGCTGAGCACTCGTGAATTAGTTAGAATGCTTCACAAATCTTGTAAGTTGGTGAACTAAATTATGACTACTACTAATGCATGAATAGCAACAGATGGTAGACCTTTTTGGGAAAATATATTTGATGCATCTTTATAAAAAGTTGAAATGTCTTGGATTCCCAGCAGCTGGGTAGAAGTCAACACATACAAAGCAATCTGAAAGAAAAACCTGCATGTGAACTCATCTAGGTTTCAGTACTGAATATGTCCCAAACTCCCAATAACAGTCAAGAAGGCGGCGTTGAACTGGTTGGCGAAAAATCATTGTACCTGGCACCTTGGGTGAGTTTGCATGTAAGTTCACACACATGCAAGAATGGTGTTTATACTTTCCAAGATTTCATGATCAAGCTTGATACCACCTGACACCGAAGTATATAAAAATATGATTTCAGCAAGGTACAATCAATATTACGTAAGAGACATGCCATGCATATATATATATATATATATATATATATATAATTTATTTTCTTAAGGCAATAAAATTAAAATACCCTTTATACGTATACCTTTTGAGTTGAATCCTTGTATCATTGTCCTAATAAGTTAGAAGCTTATGCTAATTTAGCATGAGGATAGACTGAATTTTCAGTTTACACACGTGATGCTTATGCCTGTCAGTGCATGTGCTGAAGCAGCCAAACCAACATGTTCAACCTAGTGTTAAAATGTACAGTGGAATCACGTGGAGGATCTTCCGCATCTTTTCCCTATATAAGAAGTCAACTACAGTATGGCGCATTCAGTAAAGTATTTGAAAATAAGTGACATGCACATCGAAGTTGTGTTTGCTTCATGCAACTACATGGATATACATTATAGCAATCTCACTACAGGAAAAACTTTGTAAGCTGTGTATGTTTCATACACGGCAAAAGCTATTTCAAACTTGGCGAACTGTACGCCAAGTGTTACACTCGACGTATAGCACACACCTTACAACTGGTCGGCTTAGTTGATTGATAGACTAAAACCCGCATTAAAGAAAATGACTGCACGTACGTCACCATCGTCATAGTTATCATGATCAATCTCCTAGAAAAGTTGGCAAATTGAGCAGAAGAAAAGTTGGCAAATTGAGCAGAAGAAAAGTTGGCAAATTGAGACTAAAACCTGCTTTGTTTCGTTTGTTGGTGCTAACTAGAGTAGATGACAACATTAGCATGCACAAGCCTCATGCCTCTGCTTCGCTATGAGTGTACATGAAAGAAAAAAAGCAGCTCTTATAATTTGCAAAAAATAAACAAGAATGGAGTGGCTGTGTAGCATGTTTCGGTGTTGCGACCAGGCGAACACTCTGGTACGTGGGCACCTGCTAATTAATTCTGTCATTAGCCCTCGTGAATGGTGCGGCTGATGGTGGACACCCCACGAACATGTCCACTTGCATCTTGACTTCCTCTGCACCCATCATCGTGACTTCTGACATGGTTTCGTCTACAGGATGAAATTAGAGGCTACTCCTTGCGTTTCAAAATAGTTGACAGTCGAGGGTAGAAAGAACTCATAGACATGATCTATATTGACAACTTTAGTTTGGACAGAGATGAAGTAATCAATTTTGGACATGTGGATGGCATTCAAATATGTCGGTTGCCAAACTGAATCAAGAAGGCCACAACACATAAAAATTGTAAACTATGGCAAGCAGTTTGTAATATCTGCTTATTTGGATGAACAAACCAGTGTGTCCACGACACACAGACACGACACCCCCGACACCCGACACCTCTTCGGCCTCCTGTTGACCGAAAAGGTGCTCTTCGGGTCATATATTTGTGAATTATGAGTTTCATTTGAACGGTCATTAGTTACTAGTCTTCACATTTGAGTTGCATCATGCTAACGATACATTGGAAATAATCTTTGGTGCAGCGTAACTCCCGACAAGCATTGACCGATCCTTCTCCGTCTGCCACTGGTGCGACCGGTCCTACACCTACACCTACACCTACACCTCTGTGATGACGGTAAGTTTCCCAAGTGTTTTGCTTAATAGAGTTTTGTTGTGATGCCATGTTGTATCTACACATATCGTGCATAATGTGTGTATGTTTGAAATGTATTGTATGTGTGGGATTCGACACCTAGTCGTGTGCCTTTGGTAGCCTTCCATACAGGGAAATGCCTCCTAGTGCTTCCAGTGAGCCATGGTAGTTCGCTACTGCTCCG
This sequence comes from Triticum timopheevii, assembly GCA_963921465.1. Lineage (NCBI taxonomy): Eukaryota > Viridiplantae > Streptophyta > Magnoliopsida > Poales > Poaceae > Triticum > Triticum timopheevii. The sequence goes on from OY997267.1 coordinate 601,115,766, forward strand.
GAACACATGGATTGACCGGCATGTATCCTTCTTTGCTCATGTGTCTGTCCCTACGGGGAAATGTCACGCGGTGTATCACCGAAGTCCTTGTAGCTTGCTACGACTTGGTTGCACTCGCTGATGACCGACACATGCATTGCTGGGTCATGTATGCCTGTCCCTGTACGTTTGTGCCACCTTGGTTCTATGACTAGTCATGTCGGCCCGGGTTCTCTGCCATATGGATACTAGCGACATAATCATATACTTAGCATTTTTTCCTCCAAACTGACTCAATATGCTTAGCTAGCTCAAAAATGACATAATAAGCTTAATTAGCTCCAAAATGACATATTTAACCTAGGATAGCTCTAAAATGACCTATACTTAGCATTTTTCCTCCAAAATGACTTAATATGCTTAGCTAGCTTAAAAATGTCATATTTAACCTAGGATAGCTCTAAAATGACCTATACTTAGCATCTTTTCCTCCAAAATGACTTAATATGCTTAGCTAGCTCTAAAATGATATAATATGCTTAAGAAATGACATATTTTAGGTCCTAAATGACTTCATATGCTTAGCTAGCTCCAAAATGACATAATAACCTTACTTAGCTTCAAAATGACCTATTCAACCTAGGCTAGCTCTAAAATGACCTATACTTAGCATTTTTTCCTCCAAAATGACTTAATATGCTTAGCTAGCTCAAAAATTACATAATAAGCTTAATTAGCTCCAAAATGACCTATTTAACCTAGGATAGCTCTAAAATGACCTATACTTAGCATTTTTTTCCTCCAAAATGACTTAATATGCTTAGCTGGCTTCAAAATGACCTATACTTAGAATCTTTTCCTCCAAAATTAGTTAATATGCTTAACTAGCTCTAAAATGACATAATATTCTTAAGATATAAGTTGCATCATAATAATCTTCACATTTTAGTTGCATCATAATAATCTTCTTCTTCTAGTCTTCTTCTTCTAACTTTCTTCTTTCCTATTTTACAGATTTGCTTAATTGATCACGGAAGCTTGGGTTGATGGAGTGCTTGTATTTAGTTTTTGTTTTGACCTTGTGAAACTTGCTACCTATGGATGAAACTGTGTAATATTGATGAAACTATGTATATGTACGGATGAAACTTGCTACTATTGGTAACATGTGTTGGATACATATGTGTTCATGACTATCGGTAATATGTGTTGAATATGCTATATTGGTCATATAAATATATTTGTGTTTGACTTCTGTGAAAATGAATTGATATAAGAAAAAACAAAATTAAATGGGGCAATATAGTCACTTTGCCATCAGCTGGCAGATGGCAAAGAGCTTTGCCATCAGCTGGCAGATGGCAAAGAGGCCACGTGTCATCTACATGTAACATTTGGGCTGGCCTATTTGGGATCTTTGCCATCTGACAGCAGATGGCAAACCTCTTTGCCATCTGCTGGCAGACGGCAAAGAGCGTACAGCCTTTGCCATCTGCTGGTAGATGGCAAAGAGCCTGCAGCCTTTGCCATCTGCTGGCAGATGGCAAAGTATGCCGTTAGCCTTCTAACGGGGCTAACCCCGTTAAGAGGCTTTGCCATCTGCCAGCAGATGGCAAAGCCACAGGCTCTTTGCCATCAGCCAGCAGACGACAAAGAAGCCTTTACCGGCAGGGTTTCGGACGACCTGTTTGCCATCTGCTGGCAGATGAGAAAGCCTTTGCCATCCGCCGCCGACCATGCCTTTGCCATCTGCCATGGCAGATGGCAAAGTGCCAGATTCCAGTAGTGAATAAAGTAAATATTTTTGGTATTTTTTTGTATAGATTGGAAAGTAAAGATTGCAAAATAGTAAACGAGATGCGATGTAAATAAAAGAGATGTAATATAAAAGAAAAGAGACCCCGGGGCCATAGGTTTCACTGGTGGCTTCTCTCAAGATAGCATGTATTACGGTGGGTGAACAAATTACTACCGAGCAATTGACAGAAAAGCGCATAGTTATGAGAATTTATAGGCAATGATCATGAACATAGACATCATGTCAGTGTCAAGTAGACCGAAACGATTCTGCATCTACTACTATTACTCCACACATCGACCGCTATCCAGCATGCATCTAGAGTATTAAGTTCATAAGAACGGAGTAACACATTAAGCAAAATGACATGATGTAGAGAGATAAACTCAAGCAATATGATATAAACCCCATATTTTTTATCCTTGGCAACAATACAATACGTGCCTTCCTGCCCCTGCTGTCACTGGGAAAGGACAAAGCAAGATTGAACCCAAAGCTAAGCACTTCTACTATTGCAAGAAAGATCAATCTAGTAGGCCAAACTAAACCGATAATTCGAAGAGACTTGCAAAGATATCAAATCATGCATATAATAATTCAGAGAAGAACCAAATATTATTCATAGATGAACTTGATCATAAATCCACAATTCATCGGATCTCAGAAAGCACACCGCAAAAAAGTATTACATCGAATAGATCTCCAAGAACATCAAGTAGAACTTTGTATTGAGAATCAAAGAGAGAGTACAAGCAATCTAGCTAATAACTATGGACCCAAAGGTCTATGGTAAACTACTCACACATCATAGGAGAGGCTATGGTGTTAATGTTGAAGCCCTCCGTGATCGATTCCCCCTCCGGCGAAGCGCCGGAAAAGGCCCCAAGATGGGATCTCACGGGTACAGAAGGTTGCGACGGTGAAAAATTGGTTTCGTGGCTCCCCCTGATGTTTTTAGGGTATAAGAGTATATATAGGCAGAAGAAATAGGTAGGTGGAGCTCTGTGGGGTCCATGAGGGTGGGGGGCGCGCCTACCCCCCTAGGCGCGCCCTCCTACCTCATGACCGCCTCATGGTGTTCCAGACTTCAACTCCTTCTGGATTGCATTTGTTCCAAGAAAGATCCTCGTGAAGGTTTCGTTCTGTTTGGATTCCGTTTGATATTCCTTTTCAGTGAAACACTGAAATAGGCAAAAAACAGCAATTTGCACTGGGCCTCCGGTTAATAGGTTAGCCCCAAAAATAATATAAAAGAGCATATTAAAGCCCATTAAACATCCAAAACAGATAATATAATAGCATGGAACAATCAAAAATTATAGATACGTTGGAGACATATCATGCTCCCCTCGGAGCCCCCCTCTGGTACTTCTTTGGCCCACTGGATGTCTTCTGGTCCAAAAAATATTCACAAAAAGTTTCGCTGCGTTTGGACTCCGTTTGATATTTATTTCCTGTGATGTAAAAAACATGCGAAAACAGCAAATGGCACTTGGCAGTATGTCAATAGGTTAGTACCAAAAATGATGTAAAATGACTATAAAATGATTATAAAACATCCAAGAATGATAATATAACAGCATGCAACAATCAAAAATTATAGATACGTTGGAGACATATTAGACACATCCAGGCATTTTACACGTTTGTGTTGTGGACTGTAACCCAGAAAAACACATTGTTTGGATACAAAAATGAGCTTGCGATTATTGTACGGGCAAAGATTGGGCCTATAAGCACACCCGAACACTCGTAGGGAAGTGTAGTCGGGTTTGGTGTGGAGCAAGCGTTCTACCGGAGTTTCATTGTTGATGACATGACTAGGCAATATGTTGATAAGATGAACTATGGTGAGAAACGCTTCATCCCAAAACTTTAGTGGCATGGATGCAGCAGCAAGCAGGGCAAGACCTACTTCAACGATGTGCCTATGCTTACGTTTGGCAGATCCATTCTGTTGATGAGCATGAGGACAAGACACATGGTGGGTTATGCCAATTTATTGGAAGAATGAGTTGAGATTTCAGTATTCTCCTCCTCAATCAGATTGGAGAGCTAGAACTTTGCAATCAAATTTTCTTTCTACGAGTGCTTGAAAATTGTGAAACACATGAAATACATCAGATCATTTCTTAAGAAGATAGATGCATGTGTATTTGCTGTAGTCATCATAAAGCTAACGTAATAGGAGTGTCTTCCAATAGAAGTAGGGACAGACCCCCAAACATCAGAAAATATAAGTTGAAGAGGTTTGGTAGAAACACTTGTAGACAAGGGATAAGGTAATTGGTGACTCTTAGCACGTTGACATGAATCACAAATTGTTTCACAATTATGCTCACCAACAAAAGGGAGCTTATTTTTCCTAAGCACTTGATTGATCAAAGAAAAAGATGCATGCCCTAATCTATCATGCCACTGTGTTGATGAAACTTTGGTAACACCATAGGCTTGTTTATTCAACCTCCTAAGCTCCGAAATCAATGGGTAAAGCCCTCGAACGCATCTACCTCAATATAGGATTTTCTTCGTGACCCGATCCTTGATCAAAAAGAAGAACGGGTGAAATTCAAGAAAGACATGGTTATCAAGGGCAATGCGATGAACGGAAAGGAGATTTTTCGAGGCACTAGGAATATGCAAAATTCTTCTAAGATGGATATTTCTATGGGGAGTTTTAAATATTGAATGACCAATATGGCTAATTCTAATACCCTCTCCATTGGCAGTGTGAACTTGGTCTTGTCCACGATACTTCTCACGGACGGTCACCTTCTCCAGCTCGCCTGTAATGTGGTTTGCCGCGCTGCTGTCCACATACCAGTTGGTAACGACACCGTAGGAACCTTCTGCCGCTGCTGCAACTTTCTCATCTTGGGAAGATTCTTCATCTTCTTCAAACCGGTACAAGCAGTCCTTTGCTGTGTGGTCTGGCTTGCCACAGATCTGGCAGCGCGTGACGTCTGCGCTCGCACGAGGCTTGCCAGGAGAGTTGCGGCGACCCCTATTGTTGTTTTAGAAGGGTCGCCCGCCGCCGCAGCTGTTGGAGGAGTTGCCACCGCTGCTGTTGCCTCCACCTGATGGCTTGGCTGTTGTTGCCTCCACCCGATGGCTTGCCCTTGTTGCACGGTTGCCCACGGTAGCGAGAGCCGCCACCTCCACGGCCGCGGAAGGCCGTGTTGGCAGAAGATTTGAAGCCTCCACCAGAGCCCGTCTCGTTGTAGAGAGCAAGGCGCTGATCAAAACTGCTCATCTGAGCAAAGAGGTCGTCGAGGATGACGGGCTCGGTGCGGGCGTCATTGGCAGAGATGAGGGGCTGGTACTCCATGTCGAGGCCGGCGGTGATGTAGGAGGCCAGTTCATCATCACCGATCGGTTTTCCGGGAACTATAAGCGCATTTGCGAGTGATCGCATGTGAGAAAAGTACGTCGCCACCGTTTGCGTGCCCTTTTGCACCGTGGAGAGTGCGGCATGGATGTTGTTGACGCGGGCTCTATACTACGACGAGAACATGTGTACAAGGGCAGTCCAGAGTTCATGTGGCGCAGCCATGGATGTGACCTGCACAAGGACTTCCTTGTTGATATTGTTTAGCAAGTATCCGAGTACCTGCTATCCTTCTTTGAACCAGATCGCGTGAAGAGGATTCGGTGTCTGTTCGTCATTCCCGTCCTTGTCCTTCGTGGTGAGGATGGCGGGCTCCGGCATGGTCTGATCGACGTAGCCGAAGAAACCAGCTCCCCTCAGTTGTGGTGTCACCTACACATGCCACAACACATAGTTGGTGTGGGTGAGATTCTCCGTGACCTGCCCAGGAAGGGAGGACTGGCCGATGCTTGAGGAGGACAACATGGCTTGCGATGGAGATGAGTTTTTTTCTAGATGTAGTGGATAGAGGAGGCTCTGTATACCATGTAAACTTGGGATGAACGGCGTACCTCGTTGGAGGCAACGGTTTCGTGTTACATAGGCACGGGCGTATCACTGAGATATGCATACATGTTGTTTAGATTATATCTTGAGAACCAAGTAAAGAGAGAAGATAGAGATGAAAAGAGGTTACAAGAATATTGTCTAACTCTATCTCTAACTAAACTAGTTCGGCCTAGGTGGGGCCATTGCGCCTAGCATATCACGTTTAAAAATAACAAAATGCAGTTGGGCACCCACTTCGTTCGGAGTGATCCATAAATTAGCCGCACGTCTATCTGGGCGCGCCCGTAGGATTACATGGCTCGTTTTTGCTACAAAGAGAGCCTTGGCTCAGTGGTTGGGTATGCGGTTGTGCAGCCTAACGACCCGAGTTCAATTCCCATAATTGATAGGTGATGCACAGGGGTTTTCCCCCGTTTATTGAGGATCAAGTTTGGTGTGTGATGGAATCACGCATCAAGAAATATCTTGATACTCATTTAAAAAATTCTAAGGACCATGTTTATCTTGGTACTCATACTAAAATGGCCGTATGCATCCCTAGTTGGTGCAGAGGCCGGGAAGTGAAATTCTCTCCCATAAATTAAAGGCAGTGAGGAGGGGCGCAGAAAACCTCGACCCCCGAGCCGCTCCCGCGAGTGTCCTCGGGGGAAACCCTAGCGTGCCGCCCCTCGTCCTCCCTTGTCGATCTCTCCTTCCCGCCGCCACCACACACCGCCGCCGGGCAAAGTCCGGCCGGCGTTGGTGGCGGCGGGGATCTTGCCCCTCTCCTCGCGGTTGGCGTCCGGTGCGGGACGGCGCGGCGCGAGACGGCCCAGCGGCGCGGCGAAGGGCGTGCTGGGTTGCGGCACCCCTGCCTGGCGGCGGTGCAGCTGCGGCTTGGGGCCCCTTCAACGCGCGGCGGCTGCGGCTTCTCTGACGGTGGCACGAGTTATCCCGGTGGCGGCTTGGCGACGTGGCACGGCGGAGCTCCGGCGATGACTCGTCCTACGACGGGGTGGAGGGCTGGGCACCGTCCAGTGGTGCTGCCTCCGCGGTGGCTGCGGCTTGGGGCCCTTGACCCCGATCCGATCTGGATCTGGTGGTGCTTGGGTCTGGGCCATGGTGGCTGGCGAGGCGTGGTGTTCGTTGGGGCTTGTCGGCCTCTAGGCACCATGGGGGTGCCGGCGGCGATGCGTGCCCGGCGTGGTGACGCCGGTGGACGTGGTGGTCATCTACCCAGAGATGGTCGGCCAGAGGCTTGGTGATCGGATCTCGAGATCCATCATCTTGTCCCGGGTGCGAGTAGCGGAGACATGGTTCCCGGTAAAAACTGAGCCGACGGTAGGCGATGGCGGCGTTCTCGCTGTTACCTTGATGGAGGCATCGTCGTGTAACTACTGTCGACCCACTCGTGCTGCTCCGGGGGAAACCCTGGGATCTGGTGTTCCAGATCGGATGATGGCGGCACTGCAGTGTCGTTTTTCTCTTGGGAGCATCGTTTGCGGAGCAGTGCTGGAAGTCAGAGGCAGGAGGTGGAGCGCCTTCATTTTGCACGGAGCTTCGGTGGTGATGTCAAATCATGCCTGACCGGCAGGTGCTATGCTTTGTCATGCTTGGTCGGCAGGTGCTACGCACGACAGATCTTCCAAGGACTTCAAGCTGTGTCGGCTGGTGATACCTGGCAGCATGGCGCTGAGGTGTATCAGTGGCGACCGTGACGTGCTCAGCTGTTTGCGCGCAGGGAGGAGGTGCCGTTGGGCGCCGTGGTGGCGTCGACGATAGCTAGACCGAGCAAGGTTGATGCATCAGTACAGTTCTGAAGATGGAGCGGTGGCAGTTGGCGGCGGCGGCCTCTGAGAGCACGCCGAACCAGTGTGTGCCCCAGACCCGGCAAGAGGCTAGGTTGGGGTCCCAGGTCTTAGATGTTAGGCTTGGCTGCGATGTCTGTTTGGTATTAGACTCAGGCTATCTGCGCCCCTTCATCAACTGGATAGATGTAGCGACAGTTTGTTGCTGCGGCTTTAGTCTAACTTTTGTATGACTTTGTAAGGTCTTGTGAGAATAATTAATAAAATGGCCCTACGCATCACCCAGATGCAGAGGCCGGGGGTCATCCTGCTTTTCTAAAAAAAAGGAATAAAGCTGTAATGGAAGGGAAATTCATTAAACATCCTGCTGATATTGTCTATAAAGTGATCATTTTTCTACAGCTTTGGAAACCATTGAACAAGCTGGAGGACGCATCCACCATTGCGGTGCTACTTGAGAGGTTAGACCCATGATGATCAGCAGGGAGGCTGAAGGGCATCTGGTGTCTGATACTGTACCACTACACTATGTCGTTTTCATTAGGATCTTTCTTTATGCTGATTGGCCTTGTGCCTTGGCCCGAGGGGTCTGTATCGAACTTATTCCTTTTTTTTTCCTTTTTTCCTTTGTCAGCTGAACTCCTTGGAACTTCGTTCTGTACTCGTAAGGGCTTCAGTTACCTAAAAACGGGCAATGTGCCTCCTTTCTAAAAAAGTATAACTTACCATGGAAATGGGCAGGCATGTGTAACTTGAAATATTCGCAAGAACTAATCCATATGAAACCGAAAGACTTCATGAGATAGTAATTAAGCTAAGTAAGATCTCCCAATGAACATATAGCCGAGATTAAATCTGAAATCAAATATTGGCAAGAACAAATCCTTATAAAATCAAAAGAGTTCATGTTATAGTAATTAAGATAAGTAAGGTCTCCCATGAACAGATATATCTAGATTAAATCTGAAGAATTTTGTTATGAATATCACTGGGACAATTGTGGAACAACGAAACACAGAAGACTGTAAGCTCAGCGGAGCAAACTCTAATCGGAAACACGTCCTCCTACTAAAAAGGCACATGAGGCGCGTGCAAGCGAGTCCATGCTTAGTTTTCCTGTGGATTTCATTCAATACATGACATAGATACTGGAAAACAGAGTGCTGATTTTTTTCTCGGAATTTGAAAATGTACCCGGAGTGCTGATACTGGAAAACAGAGTGCTGATTGTTCGCCACGGAGAAGCTATCTGTATGTGATTTGCCGACAATTATTATTTTTTGATCTGAACTCCTCCTGACCGATTTCCTCTGCTTCCGCTCCAAGAGCAAACCATGGTTGTCTCCTCCGACCCCGGTGGAACTCAGCCCAGTCGTCCCCTGCATCAACTTGGGCCCCGTCCAGGTCCCTGCGTCGGCATTACATGAATTATTATCAGGGGCAGATCACAAGGATGGTTGCCGATTCTAGCTCATCGCCACTACGTGGAGCCATGGAGGCAAAAATTAGAGTACGTAAATTGAGAGAGAAAGAGGCATGGCCGTAGGAGAAGAGTCGCATCTAAACTGAACTTGAACCCACCAGAACAAAGAGATTCCCTACAGGAGGAAGAGACGTGAAGTAGTTAGATAAATTGAGATCTCTTTTTTTTTTTTGGCTTCTATTTGACCAATTGTGCATGAAAGCATTCTGGCCATCTAAGGATTTTTTTTTCGAAAAAACTAACGCCCACACGTGTGGCATCTTGCACGTCGTTCACACGCCTCCATCACCACTCATTTTCTCACGTATGAACAGATGACATCAGCAGGAATCTTTTTGGTTTTCGGCTTCAAATGTTTTATCTCCTAATTAAAAAATCGAATTAAAAATTCATTTTCATCATTAAATCCGTCTCGACGAGATCTTCAAAACTAAACCCCACGTTGATATGTTTCGACGAATTTTTTCCCCAAAAGTTGCCATGATGTTTACACTGTAGTTGCTACAGTGCTTAAAATAAAGTTGCCATGTGACAATTTAAGTTTATAGAGCATGGCAATTTTAGTTTTTTGATGATGCCAATTCCAGCACTTTGACCATGAAAATTATTTTTTGTATGAACCATGGCAATTTTAAGTGCATGTATCATGGCAATTTTAGTTTATGGTTCATGGCAAGTCTAGTTTCTTAATTCCCCATTTTATAATATGTCAAAATTTACCTTTAAATGTAGAAAAAAAATAGCTGAAATATATCATGACAACTTCAGTGTAAACATCATGGCAATTCATGTGCAATAGACATGACAACTTTTAACACAAAAATTTTTGTCAAAATATATTGATATGAGATTTAGTTTCGAAAATCTCGTTGCGAGAGATTTAATGGTGAAAACGGATCTTCAATTGGATTTTTCGTTTAAGAGATAAAACATTTTAAAAACAGAAAATCCAAAAAGATTCCCCCATGCATGCATGCGGTGACGTGGCGCAATATGTGTGTTATAAGGCGTGTGGGCACGTTTGGCTCCCACCACACGTGTGGGCGTTAGTGTTGTCCTTTTTTCGAGTGAAGGGTTTTTGGTGCTTGTCCTACAGGCAGGCCGCAATCCGGTGCGTCTATATGGGCTTTGGGATTCGCACGCAGTCACTTCGTTGCAGCAGCTTGGCAGGCCTAGCGGACTAAATATGGTCCATGATACTCCTATATGCGCATAGCCGTATTGTGTTCGGCCCAGCCCCCGCAGCTGTTCCCGGGCCTTGGAAGCACTACGCGTCCTGCAGCAAGTGTCTTGGCCCATGCTTATTCGTTCGAATCAGCACACCAAAGAGCATGGGAGCTCCAATGTGCCGCTTATTGCGGCACACAGTCGGGGCTTCGCACAGGGGACCGTCCGACTGGGCCGGCCCATCTGTAGCGGGTAGCGGGGCGTGTAGCGAATAATCCGCAAAAAATTACATGCGATGGACTGGGATCAAACCGTGATCATCCTGCTATGCTCTATAGTACATAGCCACTTGACCTAACGTCAACTACTGACTAAAACAGCAGCAGCCACTCAAAAAAAAAGACTAAAACAGCAGCACAAACCTTTATGAAGGAACGCCAACAACAGATCCGATTTAAAAAAAAAGCTCAAACGCAACCTTTTCTCTGCAAACGTGCATAATATTTTGAAACGTGATTTTCTCAAGAATAGTAAATAGTATTTCAGAAAAAGAATTAATAATTTTCAAAAACAATTTATATTGTTTAAAAACTCAAACAGTTTTCTAAAACATAAAATATTTTAAGGGAAATCTTATTATTCTTGAAAACATCAACATTGTTTTAATCATTGATCAATTTCAGAAATGGGAACATATTTTCAAAACTTTGAACGAAGTTTGCAAACATGAATATATTTTTAAACTTTGAACAAATTCAACAGTATGAACATTTTAGGATCTACAAACAACAATTGCAATCGGGTACATTTTCAAATTCCGAGAAAAAATAGAAAAAAAGTAAAGACTTTTTCTAAAACGGGAACATTTTAAACTCCCGAACAATTTTTTAATACACCAACATTTTTTTATACTCCGGAACCAATTTTTGTAAATGGGAACATTTTCTGAAAATCCTGATTTAAAAAAACGAACAATTTTGAAAACGGGAACATTTTAAACTCCGGAACAAAATATAAAAAGTGGAACAATTATTGAAAATACGAACAGATTTTTAAACTTCAGAACAAATTTGGAAATGAGAACATTTTATGAAACTCTTAATTTTTTTAAAAAAACAAACAATTTTGGAAAACACAAACATTTATTGAAAACGGGAACATTTTAAACTCCCGAACAAAATAAAAAACGCGAACAATATTTGAAAACACGAACATTTTTTTAAACTCCAGAACAAATTTTGAAAATGGGAACATTTTCTGAAACTCTTGATTTAAAAAAAAACACATACATTTATTAAAACCAGGAACAATTTTTGTAACTGGAACATTTTTTTTAAACTCCTAAGAAAATGAAAACATGAATGATTTTTGGAATTTTTGAACAGTTTCTAATTCGTGAACAAAATTAGATATTGGGAACATTTTGTGAACTTCCATACATTTTTTGAATTCGCGAATAAATTTTTATAACGTGAACAGTTTCAAATTTGTGAAGAAAATTTGAAATTGGGAGCATTTTCTGAAGTTTCCTGAATTTTTTTTGAATTTCCGTACAATTTTCAAAACATGAGCACTTTTCAAATTGTGAACAAAATTTTGAAAATAGGAACTTTTTCTGAAATTCCCCAAAATTGTCGACTTTGTGAACAAAAAACTAAAACGTGGACATTTTTAGAATTTCTGTGAATTTGTTGAAAACAAAAAATAAACTTGAAATAGGAAATGAAAAAGAAAGAAAGGAAAAAGAGAAACAGAAAAAGGAAAAGTAAAACGATAGAAAAGAAAAATAAAAAAGAAACAGAAAAAACCAGTTCAGGAACCTGCTAGAAGGTTCCGAAAACCGGAAAAAACCGGCTGGAACCTTCCAGAATGTTCCTAAAACCAGAATGGTGGAACACAGGCGTAGCTTCTAAACGGGCCGGCCCGTCTTGATCGATGGTGTGCGGTACATTTAGACGCAGCGAGCGGCAAATAGGGTATTCCAAAGAGCATCTCGTCTATCCCAATTCCCACCCCCACCCCCTGGTGTTATCCTAAACCTTGTGGAATAAACCCTGGCCATGGAACAACTCCGCCTCTCCGCCCCCTTCCCTGTCCCCTAGGTCAACGACGTCGCTCTCCGGCGAGATGTTTAGCAACGGTGTAGATTGCAATGGGTATTTATATTCCGTTCCCCATTTTTCCTGAGGCCAGGGCATACTTAATCCCCGCGGCAGATTTGGATAAATCGGACTCGATTTCTACAGGATCTTTGACGGCCCGTCTGCGTGGAGTGGTTCCGTCCTACCTGTGGAGTCAAGGATTCCATGAGCGTCGTCAATGAGCAGATGGGCGGCGCCGGCAAGACCGCACAACCATGTGCGAACACTGCCGGCTATGAGGTGTGCCCTTAAGCTAAGAGTGACTGGACAAGGAGGTTAGTGTGAACCGTCATTCTGTGGTTCACTATCGGGATTGTGCTTATTCTTTTTTTTTTCGTTGATTTGTTTGCAAACTATGGGCCATCCTAGATAGTTAGCCAAAGGATAGAAACTATCTGCGACCTGCTCCTTGTAGTTGCTTGGAAGTGGTGATTAGGAATGTTGCATATTAGCTAATTTGAATTCAGTAGGCGATTCTTCTCCGTGGTGGATTGTAGTATAGTTGTTGGATCTGTCACCCACCCTAGCATGATTATGCAACTATCATTGCATCTTTGGTTGGATTTTAGTTGATGTTTTTAATGCACAACCCTTGTTGTGCCTCTATTGAATTCAGTCAATAATCTGGGTATGGAAGACACAAAATTTGTAGCCTCGTTGTGCCTTTCCAGATAATCTCCTGTTCAAATGGCATGCGTTTCTTTTTTGTTTCTTAAATGTCAAGCCTGTTCTTCGCTGGTTGATACTCCAAAATTCATGTGTCTTGGGTCACATCCCCTGCAATTTCATTAACTGAGCAACACTGTGTCTTGATCGCGCCAAATGCTGCAGTATCAATTTGAAAAGGTTGTCTTTCTGAACTATGGTTTGCTTAGCTCACATTGCCTGCAATTTCAGTACCTAACTGAAAAAACACCGTATAAATTGTTACCCACAAGCTGCAGTCCGAATTGGAAAGAAGATGTCCTCTGGATAGTTGGTTTCTGAACTTATTTTTCAACCAAAATGCTGCAGTACCCATTAGAATTCTATGATTAGGTTATTAAGATATTCAGTGTGGCACCTTTCACTGATTTGGCAGCTTGTACCTTTTGGATCATATAAATTCGGTTCAATTTTTTTCTGCAGCCGTGCGTGCTAGCTTGCTATTTGATTAACCAGTTACTTAGTAGAGGTCAACTAGGCTATAGAATTCTGTACTCCTATAGTATAGGATAACTGTCATGGATGCATCTATTATGAAGTTCGTGATCAATAATTAAGATAGCATCTCCATATTTTGCAGGCCCGGTTTTGTCGCTTTATTTTTCAATTAGTTCACTAGGACAGGCATGCATTTGACAAAGATACTACAATGTAACCTCTCAATATTTTCCAGTCAGTCCCTTTGTCATATGCTATTTTTCCCTGTTTTTGTGTTCTACCATTAGTCTGCTAAGTAGGAAACATGTTGACCGGTATGTTCAGGAATTATCACTGTTCAGGTATAGCGCCTGCGAAGGACCGACGTACTGCAGGTCTAGGTTCTGCACCATATGTCGAGGTTAGGGACACAAGATTACCACATGCATGTGCTGAACGAGGTGACATCCCTAAGGCTCCGAGGAAATTGCCAAAGTGTTCGAAGTGTGTAGTGCTTGGTCACAGGAAGAATGTGTGACTTACTGATCAATTTGAGCCGAACTTCCTATAGCCCGACTTTATCAAATGTAGCAAGAGTGTTTCTAAATTCAGTTTCTCTACATTTCAGTTCATGATTTTGGTCATGTTCACCGGGTCATTTTGTGATGATTGTTTGGGAAGATATTTTATTCGAATTGTCGGGACATTTAGTTGATACATTGCATGGTTTGTTGCTGATGTTATCAACGATGAGCGGGAAGCATGCCCGTTGCATCGTGTGGACCGTGAATTACAAAATGCCATGTGCTATTTTTTCCGACATGTTCAATTTGAGTAGCATGATCAGTTCTTCCAGTTGCCAGGTGGGGGAGGTTCATGTTGCGGTGTAGGCATTGGCCGAAATTCTAGTGTAATCCTTCTATACTATTGTTGTGAACTGTCAATGTTGGCGTGTGTGGAGATAAAGCAAACGCACTGACGGATGTGTGTTGTGACTTACTTGGATTAGATTGTCTTTTATTTCTTCAGTTTTTTTCCTCTTAAACCTAATGTATGCATTTGGTTTGATCTGAGTTGGTATGCGTGGAGTACAGTTAGCTCCATGGGGACAAGTGCGTGGGTGTTTGTAAAATTGCACTTCTTATTACCTTGCAGTTTTGTTGTTGACGGACATTTTTTAGGGTTTTTTTAGGGTAAAGCAAAGCTTTATAGATTAACGGTGCCCCGGCATGTCACCAGAGACACAAACAGCCACTTGGGGCGGTACATCAATGTTCCAGTTAAAACTGGTATTTGGAGAGCATAAATGACCTATCGATGCTAGCTCATGAGCTACTGAATTGGCTTCATGCCTACAGTGGTACACTCTTAGACTAGAGAACCACAGCTTGAACTGCAGCTTGATGTCTTCAATGACCGCAGCGTATGGAGATGAGTCCACCTTCCGAGGATCAAGCGCTTTCGCCAGCAGCTGACAGTCCCTTTCAAAAATGACTCTGATGGCTGCAAGGCATGTTGCTACGTCGACCACTGCTGCCATAGCACTAACTTCCACACCCAAAGCATCAGAAATGTTTTCCCCTCGTCCTGCATGCGTGGCTATAACATCTCCAGCAGCGTCTCGGACAATGACTCCCCAGCCTCCGTATGAATCGCCCGGGGTAAATGAGCCATCTATGTTGACCTTCAGAACGTCTTCCTCCGGCGGCTTCCATCTTGTGCTGGCTGGTTGCTTCCCCTTGGGAGCGAAATACTGAAGATATTCCATAACACGGCTCTGTGTGCGCCACAAAATTTCTGGGGCGGCCACGGCCAATTCTCCCTCTCTCAGTTTGTTCCTGTTATTCCACCATAACCACGAGAAAGTAACAATCAGCAACCGCTTCTGGTCGTCCAACATCCAAAGGTAGTCCATCATTTCATGCACGTTGGGGATCTTGATACGTCTCCAACGTATCTATAATTTTTGATTGTTCTATGCTATTATATATTCTGTTTTGGATGTTTAATGGGCTTTATTATACACTTTTATATTATTTTTGGGATTAACCTATTAACCCAAGGCCCAGTGCAAATTGCTGTTTTTTTTGCCTATTTCAGTGTTTCACAGAAAAAAATCAAACGGAGTCCAAACGGAATGAAACCTTCGGGAGCGTGATTTTTGGAACAAACGTGATCTGGAGGACTTGGAGTGGACGTCAAGAAAGAAGCGAGGAGGCCACGAGGTAGGGAGGCGCGCCTACCCCCCTGGGCGTGCCCTCCCCCCTCATGGGCCCCTCGTAGCTCCAACGACCTACTTCTTCCTCCTATATATACTCATATACCCCGAAAACATCCAGGACCACGACGAAACCCTATTTGCACCGCTGCAACCTTCTGTACCCGTGAGATCCCATCTTGGGGCCTTTTCTGGCACTCCGCTGGAGGGGCATCTATCACAGAGGGCTTCTACATCAACACCATAGCCTCTCCGGTGATGTGTGAGTAGTTTACCTCAGACCTTCGGGTCCATAGTTATTAGCTAGATGGCTTCTTCTCTCTCTCTTTGGATCTCAATACAAAGTTCTCCTTGATTCTCTTGGAGATCTATTCGATGTAACTCTTTTTTGCGGTGTGTTTTTCGAGATCCGATGAATTGTGGGTTTATGATCTAGATTATCTATGAACAATATTTGAATATCCTCTGAATTCTTTTATGTATGATTTGTTATCTTTGCAAGTCTTTTTGAATTATCAGTTTGGTTTGGCCTACTAGATTGATCTTTCTTGCAATGGGAGAAGTGCTTAGCTTTGGGTTCAATCATACGGTGCTCGATCCTAGTGACAGAAGTGGAAACGACACGTATTGTATTGTTGCCATCGAGGATAAAAAGATGGGTTTTATATCATATTGCTTGAGTTTATCCCTCTACATCATGTCATCTTGCCTTTCAACGCGTTACTCTGTTCTTATGAACTTAATACTCTAGATGCATGCTGGATAGCGGTCGATGTGTGGAGTAATAGTAGTAAATGCAGGCAAGAGTCGGTCTACTTGTTGCGGACGTGATGCCTATATACATGATCATGCCTAGATATTCTCATAACTATGCTCAATTTTATCAATTGCCCGAAAGTAATTGTTCACCCACCGTAATACTTATGCTCTTGAGAGAAGCCACTATTGAAACCTACGGCCCCCGAGTCTATTTTCCATCATATTAATCTCTCTTTATTTCTATTACCGTTTACTTTGCGTTCTTTACTTTTAGTCTTTATCATAAAAATACCAAAAATATTATATTATCATCTCTATCAGATCTTACTTTTGCAAGTGGCCGTGAAGGGATTGAGAACCCCTTTATCGTGTTGGTTGCAAGGTTCTGATTTGTTTGTGTAGGTACGAGGGACTCGCGTGTGGTCTCCTACTGGATTGATACCTTGGTTCTCAAAAACTGAGGGAAATACTTACGCTACTTTACTGCATCACCCTTTCCTCTTCAAGGAAAAACCAACGCAGTGCTCAAGAGGTAGCAAGAAGGATTTCTGGCGCTGTTGCCGGGGAGGTTTACGCCAAGTCAAGCATACCAAGTACCCATCACAAACTCTTATCCCTCGCATTACATTATTTGCCATTTGCCTCTCGTTTTCCTCTCCCCCACTTCACCTTTGCCTTTTCTTCGCCCTTCTTTTGTTCGTCTTTTCGTTTGCCTTGATGTCTTACTTGGCTCGTTTGCTCGTTTGGTTGGAATAATTGTATATTTATTGCTAAACAGAGAACCTATGATCTATGGATCCTCATTCGCTTGCCAATCTTTTTAAGAGATCCAATTATGATGAACCAATTTCTAGTGATTTGAGTGCACTAGATTATCTTTATGAGGTTTTGCTTGAAATTCATGAATCTGATAATTGTGATGAAGAAATTTATGAAGAGATGCACGATAGCTCCTTGAATAAAAAGCATGATTGCAATGATTTTACTATAAATTCTCTTGATGTCAATTGTGCTAATAATATGCAAAACCCTAAGCTTGGGGATGCTAGTTTTGCTATGTCTACTACTTGTTGCAATGATCATGATTGGGGTGATTCTTCTTATGATCTTGAAAATTTATTTAAGCCCCATGATGAATATGAGATTGATAATAATGTTTGCAATAATACTGAAAGTGGATTTGGAGAGGTCATGACTTTAGTTAATGATATTCCCACTATTTTGGAAGAGTGTCAACTTTGCATGCATGTGGATCAAGTAGAGAAAATTTTATGTGAGAGCTATATTGTTGAATTTGAATATGATCCCACATGTAATTATTATGAGAGAGGAAAATACGGTTGTAGAAATGTTCATGTTACTAAATTACCTCTCTTCTTGTTGAGATTGATCTTGTTTCTTTCTTCTTCCTTGCATATGCTAATTTTTGCTTGCTATGATAATTTGTTTTCTTATAAAATGCCTATGCATAAGAAGTATGTTAGACTTAGACGTGTTTATCACGTGTTTTATGATGCTCTCCTTACGCTTCAATTCTTGTCTTTCATGTGAGCATCATTAAAATTATCAATGCCTAGCTAAAAGGCTTTAAAGAAAAGCGCTTGTTGGGAGACAACCCAATATTTTTACTTGCTATTATTCAATAAATATTTGATCTAGCTCTGGTTAAATGTGGTTTTATGTTTTAATTAGTGTTTGTGCCAAGTAGAACCTTTAGGATAACCTACAGTTATAGTTAATTTGATCTTGCTGAAAAACAGAAACTTTTGCGCGCACGAGATTAGTTTTAATACATCACAGAAACGTGCTTTTCAGTTGATTATTTGTGCAGAAGATTAATAAAAAAATTATCTAGGACTTCCTAATTGATCATAATTGTTTGAGTTACAGAAGTTTGCGTTAGATACAGATTGCTATGGACTGTTCTATTTTTGACAGATTTTGTTTTTCGTGTGTTGTTTGTTTATTTTGATGAATCTATGGCTAGTAACGGAGCTTACGAACCATAGAGAAGTTGGAATACAGTAGGTTTAGCACCAATATAAATAAAGAATGATTTCATTACAGTACCTTAAAGTGGTGGTTTGTTTTATTTCGCTAACGGAGCTCACAAGATTTTCTGTTAAGTTTTGTGTTGTGAAGTTTTCAAGTTTTGGCTAAAGATTTGATGGATTATGGAATAACGAGTGGCAAGAGCCTAAGCTTGGGGATGCCAAAGGCACCACAAAGTAAAATCCAAGGACAACCAAAAGCCTAAGATTGGGGATGCCCTGGAAGGCATCCCCTCTTTCGTCTTCATCCATTGGTAACTTTACTTGATGCTATATTTTTATTCACCACATGATATGTGTTTTGCTTGGAGCGTCTTGTATGATTTGAGTCTTTGCTTTTTAGTTTGCCACAATCATCCTTGCTGTACACACCTTTTGAGAGAGACACACATGAATAGGAATTTATTAGAATACTCTATGTGCTTCACTTATATCTTTTGAGCTATATAGTTTTGCTCTAGTGCTTCACTTATATCTTTTAGACAACGGTGGTGGTTTTATTTATAGAAATTATTGATCTCTCATTCTTCACTTATTTTATTTTGAGAGTTCCTTAGAACAGCATGGTAATTTGCTTTGGTTATAAAATTAGTCCTAATATGATAGGCATCCAAGATTGGTGTAATAAAAACTTTCATATAAAGTGCATTGAATGCTATGAGATGTTTGATACTTGATGATTGTTTGGAGATATGAAGATGGTGATATTAAAGTTGTGCTAGTTGAGTAGTTGTGAATTTGAGAAATACTTGTGTTGAAGTTTGCAAGTCCCATAGCATGCACGTATCGTAACCATTGTGTAATAAATTTGAAACATGAGGTGTTCTTTGAGTGTCATCCTTTGTGCGGAGGTCGGGATCGCGCGATGGTTAACTCCTACAAACCCTTCCCCTAGGAGCATGCGTGTAGTGCTTGGTTTTGATGACTTGTAGATTTTTGCAATAAGTATGTGAGTGCTTTATGACTAATGTTGAGTCCATGGATTATACGCACTCTCACCCTTCCATCATTGCTAGCCTCTTCGGTACCGTGCATTGCCCTTTCCCACCTTGAGAGGTTGTGCAAACTTCGTCAGTGCATCCAAACCCCGTGATACGATACGCTCTATCACACATAAACCTCCTTATATCTTCCTCAAAACAGCCACCATACCTACCTATTATGGCATTTCCATAGCCATTCCGAGATATATTGCCATGCAACTTTCCACCGTTCTATTTATTATGACACGATTCATCATTGTCATATTTCCTTGCATGATCATGTAGTTGACAGCATATTTGTGGCAAAGCCACCATGCATATTACTTCATACATGTCACTCTTGAATCATTGCCCATCCCGGTACACCGCTGAAGGCATTCATATAGAGTCATACTTTGTTATTGTATTGAGTTGTAATCATTGAGTTGTAAATGAATAGAAGTGTGATGATCATCATTCATAGAGAATTGTCCCAAAAAAAGAGAAAGGGCAAATAAAAAAAGGAAGGCCCAAAAAAGGGATAATGCTACTATCCTTTTTCCACACTTGTGCTTCAAAGTAGCACCATGATCTTCATAATAGATAGTCTCTTGTTTTGTCACTTTCATGTACTAGTGGGAATTTTTCATTATATAACTTGGCTTTTATATTCCAACAATGGGCTTCCTCAGCCCTTGGTCTTCGTGAGCAAGCAAGTTGGATGCACACGCACTCGGTTTATTTTGTTGAGCTTTCATACATTTATAGCTCTAGTGCATCTGTTGCATGGCAATCCCTACTCCTTGCATTGACATCAATTGATGGGCATCTCCCTAGCCCATTGATTAGCCACGTTAATGTGAGACTTTCTCCTTTTTTTGTCTTATCCACATAACCCCCATCATCATACTCTATTTCACCCATAGTGCTTTATCCATGGCTCACGCTCATATATTGCATGAAAGTTGAAAACGTTTGAAAATTCTAAAGAATGAAACAATTTCTTGGCTAAAACCAGGGTTGTGCATGATGAGAGCATTCTTGTGTGACGAAAATGGAGAATGACCAAACTATATGATTTTGTAGGGATGAACTTTCTTTGGCCGTGTTATTTTGAGAAGACATAATTGCTTAGTTAGTATGCTTGAAGTATTATTATTTTTATGTCAATATTAAACTTTTATCTTGAATTTTTCGGATCTGAATATTCATGCCACAATAAAGATCATTACATTGAAGAATATGCTAGGAAGCATTCCAAATCAAAAATTCTGTTTTTATCATTTACCTACTCGAGGACGAGCATGAATTAAGCTTGGGGATGCTTGATACGTCTACAACTATCTATAATTTTTTATTGTTCCATGCTATTATATATTCTGTTTTGGATGTTTAATGGGCTTTATTATACACTTTTATATTATTTTTGGGACTAACCTATTAACCCAAGGCCCAGTGCAAATTGCTGTTTTTTTGCCTATTTCAGTGTATTGCAGAAAAAGAATATCAAACGGAGTCCAAACGGAATGAAACCTTCGGGAGCATGATTTTTGGAACAAACATGATCCGGAGGACTTGGAGTGGATAAAAAAAGAAGCGAGGAGGCCACGAGGCAGGCAAGCGCGCCTGCCACCCTGGGCGTGCCCTCTTCCCTTGTGGGCCCCTCGTAGCTCCACCGACCTACTTCTTCCTCCTATATATACTCATATACCCCGAAAACATCCAGGAGCACGACGAAACCCTATTTCCACCGCCAAAACCTTCTGTACCCGTAAGATCCCCTCTTGGGGCCTTTTCTGGCGCTTAGCCGGAGGGGGCAGCGATCACAGAGGGCTTCTACATCAACACCATAGCCTCTTAGATGATGTGTGAGTAGTTTAACTCGGACCTTCAGGTCCATAGTTATTATCTAGATGGCTTCTTCTCTCTCTTTGGATCTCAATACAAAGTTCTCCTCGATTCTCTTTGAGATCTATTCGATGTAACTCTTTTTTGCGGTGTGTTTGTCGAGATCCGATGAATTGTGGGTTTATGATTAAGATTATCTATGAACAATATTTCAATCTCCTCTGAATTCTTTTATGCATGATTTGTTATCTTTGCAAGTCTCTTCGAATTATCAGTTTGGTTTGGCCTACTAGATTGATCTTTCTTGCAATGGGAGATGTGCTTAGCTTTGGGTTCAATCATACAGTGCTCGATCCTAGTGACAGAAGGTGAAACGTCCCATATTGTATTGTTGCCATCGAGGATAAAAAATGGGGTTTATATCATATTGCTTGAGTTTATCCCTCTACAGCATGTCATCTTGCCTAACGCGTTACTCTATTCTTATGAACTTAATACTCTAGATGCATGCCATATAGCGGTCGATGTGTGGAGTAATAGTAGTAGATGCAGGTAGGAGTCGGTCTACTTGTCGCGGGTGTGATGCCTATATACATGATCATGCCTAGATATTCTCATAACTATGCTCAATTCTATCAATTGCTCGACAGTAATTTGTTCACCCACCGTAATACTTATGCTCTTGAGAGAAGCCACCAGTGAAACCTATGGCCCCCGGGTCTATTTTCCATCATATTAATCTCCCTTTATTTCTATTAACGTTTACTTTGCTTTCTTTACTTTTAGTCTTTATCATAAAAATACCAAAAATATTATCTTATCATCTCTATCAGATCTCACTTTTTCAAGTGCCCGTGAAGGGATTGACAACCCCTTTATCGCGTTGGTTGCAAGGTTCTTATTTGTTTGTGTAGGTACGAGGGACTCGCGTGTGGTCTCCTACTGGATTGATACCTTGGTTCTCAAAAACTGAGGGAAATACTTACGCTAATTTACTGCATCACCCTTTCCTCTTCAAGGGAAAACCAACGCAGTGCTGAAGAGGTAGCAGATCTTCCCTAGTTCTTCACGCTCAGCTTCAAGGTTCAGGGATCTCCAAATTTCCTTCACTGCCCTGCACTTGATGAACATGTGTCCCCCGTCCTCTGCTACTTGGCTGCAATAAAAGCATTTATTGCTCTCCAACACCATTCCTCTCCTCTCCAGATTCATGCATAGCGGCAAAGATTCATGCTTGAGGCGCCACATGAACATCTGCAGTTTCTTCGGGCATGGAAGTATCCATACTCATTTCCACCAATCATCCTCATCTCCCTCGAGCTGACCTGCCCTCTCAGAGCTGCTGTTCGGAGCCCCATTGCGTGCCTGCTTATTAAGCTACGTTTGCACCCTATAGGCACTCCTGACCGAGTGTATCCCTTTGCTGTCATAATGCCATGTGATAAAATCATCCACCCCGTCCCGCTACGAGATTTGTAGAATGCGCCGAGGTTCCTCCGAGCAGAAGGTATCTGTAAGTTGCTCATCCCACCGTCCGGTGATTGGGCAGATGAGCTCATTAACATGCGTCATCAAGTTTGTTCCCCTCTGCGTGATTACTTTCCGAGACCAGGCTCGGGGGATCCATGGGTACGTCCAAATGTTAATTCCTGTGCCATCACCAATCCGCCAAATATATCCATGTTTGATGATCTCTAGGCCCTGAAGAATGCTTCTCCACGAGTATGAGATCCCCTTCTTTGATTCAGCCTCGAGCACATGGCAGTGGGGGAAATATCAGGCTTTTAAGAATCTCGCACAAAGGCTATCTAGATCCTGGAGCAGCCGCCATCCCTCCCTGGACAGCATGGCAATGTTGAATAAGTGCATGTCCCTAAACCTTAGACTGCCTCGTGCCTTTGGTTGTGTCAACTTGTCCCAGCTTATCCAGTGCATCGAGTTGTTCTTATCCTGCTAGTTCCACCAAAACTTGCCAAGGCGACTATCAATGTCTGAGCACAGCGATTTGGTAAGATCGAAACACGACATGGCATAAGTGGGGATGGCCTGTGCAACTCCTTTCTGTTGGGGAACATAGCAGAAATTCAAAATTTTCTACGCATCACCAAGATCAATCTATGGAAATTCTAGCAACAAGAGAGAGAGGGAGTGCATCTTCATACCCTTGAAGATCGTTAAGCGGAAGCGTTACAAGAACGCGGTTGATGGAGTCGTACTCGCGGGGATTCAAATTGCGGAAGATCCGATCTAGCACCGAACGGACGGCGCCTCCATGTTCAACACATGTATAGCCTGGGGACGTCTCCTCCTACTTGATCCAGCAAGGGGAGAGGAGAAGTTGAGGGAGAGCTCCGGTAGCACGACGGCGTGGTGGTGGTGGAGCTCGTGGTTCTCCAACAGGGCTTCGCCAAGCACTACGGAGGAGGAGAAGGTGTTGGAGGAGGGAGAGGGCTGCGCCAGGGAAGAGGTACGGCTGCCCTCCCACCCCTCCACTATATATAGGGGCAAGGGGAGAGAGGGAGGCTCCCTAGGGTTTCCCCTAGGGGGCGGCGGCCAAGCAGATTGGATCTCCCTAGGGAAAATCCAAGGGAGACTTGCCCCCCAAGCCAAGTAGGTGGAGGATTGCCTCCCAAGCCAGGTGGAGGCGCCCCACCTCCCCAAATAATGTGGGAAAGGGTGTGGGGGGCGCACCACCCCTTAGGCTTTGTTCGGTTAATCCACTCCCCAAGAGGATTAGAGGGGATTGGCAAGGATTGGTTCGTATTTTGACTTAGAAGAGGTTTAAATCCCCCTCAAACCCCTTCAATCCACTCGCATTCACATACAACCGAACAAGGCCTTAGTGGGCTGGTTTTCCCCTTCCCCTTTGGCCCATGAGGCCCTCCAACACTTGCCGGGGCTCCCGAAACACCTTTCGGTCATGCTTGCCATAGCCTGGTACCCCCGGAACACTTCCGGACTCCAATACCCTTCGTCCAATATATCGATCTTCACCGCTGGACCATTCTGGAACTCCTCGTGATGTCCGGGATCACATCCGGGACTCCGAACTACCTTCGGTAACCACATACTATTTCCCATAACAACTCTAGCGTGATCGAACCTTAAGTGTGTAGACCCTACGGGTTCGGGAACCATGCAGACATGACCGAGACGTTCTCCGGCCAGTAACCAACAGCGGGATCTGGATACCCATGTTGGCCCCCACATGTTCCACGATGATCTCATCGGATGAACCACGATGTCGGAGATTCAAGCAATCCCGTATGCAATTCCCTTTAGCAATTGGTACGTTACTTGCCCGAGATTCGATTGTCGGTATCCCAATACCTCGTTCAATCTCGTTACCGGCAAGTCACTTTACTCGTTCCGTAATGCATGATCCCGTGACTAACTACTTAGTCACATTGAGCTCATTATGATGATGCAATACTGAGTGGGCCCAGAGATACCATACGGAGTGACAAATCCCAGTCTCGATTCATTCCAACCCAACAGACACTTTCGGAGATACCTGTAGTACTATTAAGCATTTTTGATCTATCCTTATAGATCTTGATGCTCAATGTTCAAGTAGCTTAATCCAGGTTGTCCATTGAAAAACACTTTTCAAACAACCCTATATGCTTTCCAGAAACTCTACATCATTTCTGATCAACAATATGTCAACAACATATACTCATCAGATATTCTATAGTGCTCCCACTCACTTCTTTGGAAATACAAGTTTCTCATAAACTTTGTATAAACCCAAAATATTTGATCATCTCATCAAAGCGTATATTCCATCTCCGAGATTCTTACTCCAGTCCTTAGAAGGATTACTGGAGCTTTGCATACTTGTTAGCATCTTTCAGGATTGACAAAACCTTCTGGTTGTATCATATACAACCTTTCCCTACGACATCCTATCTGCAAGATTTCATAAATAATGCAGTAACTGCTAATATTATTCCAACAGACTTAGCATCGCTACGAGTGAGAAAGTCTCATCATAGTCAACTCCTTGAACTTGTCAGAAAACATCTTAGCGACAAGTCGAGCTTTCTTAATGGTGACACTTACCATGATTGTCCGTCTTCCCTTTTAAAATCCATCTGTACCCAACAGCCTTACGACCATCAAGTAGTTCTTCCAAAGTCTACACTTTGTTTTATACACGGATCCTCTCTCGGATTTTATGGCCTCGAGCCATTTGTCAGAATTCGGGGCCACTATCTCTTCTCCACAGCTCATAGGTTCATTGTTGTCTAGCAACATGACCTCCAAGACAGCATTACGTACCACTCTGAAGTAGTACGTATCCTTGTCAACCTACGAGTTTTGATAGTGACTTGATCCAAAGTTTCATGATCAATATCATCAGCTTCCACTCCAATTGGCGTAGGCTCCACAGGAACAATTTCTTGTGCCCTGCTACACACTAGTTGAAGGGACGGTTCAATAACCTCATCAAGTCTCCACCATCCTCCCACTCAATTCTTTCAAGAGAAACTTTTCCTCCAGAAAGGACCCATTTCTAGAAACAATCATTTTTTCTTCCGAATCTGAAATAGGAGGTATACCCAACTATTTTGGGTGTCCTATGAAGATGCATTTATCCGCTTTGGGTTTGAGCTTATCAGGCTAAAACTTTTCCGCATAAGCTTCGCAGTCCCAAACTTTTAAGAAATGACAGCATAGGTTTCTCTAAACCATAGTTCATATGTTGTTATCTCAACGGAATTATGTGGTGCCATATTTGAAGTGAATGCGGTTGTCTCTAATTCCTAACACATAAAAGATAGTGGTAATTCGATAAGAGACATCATGGTATGCACCATATCCAATAGGGTGCAACTATGATGTTCGGACACACCATCACACTATGGTGTTCCAGGCGGTATTAGTTGTGAAACAATTTCCACAAGGTCTTAATTGTATACCAAACTCATAACTCAGATACTCATCTCTATGATCATATCATAGACATTTTATCCTCTTGTCATGACGATCTTCAACTTCACTCTGAAATTACTTGAACCTTTCAATAATTTAGACTTGTGTTTCATCAAGTAAATATACTTAGAATATACTCAAATCATCTGTGAAGTAAGAGCATAACGATATTCACTGCATGCCTCAACACTCATTGGATTGCACACATCAAATGTATTACTTCCAACAAGTTGCTCTTTTGTTCCATCTCACTGAAAACGAGGCCTTTCATTCATCTTGCCCATGTGGTATGATTTGTATGTCTCAAGTGATTCAAAATCAAGTGAGTCCAAATGATCCATCTGCATGGAGTTTCTTCATGCATATATACCAATAGACATGGTTCGCATGTCTCAATCTTTTCAAAAACGAGTGAGTCCAAAGATCCATCAACATGGAGCTTCTTCATGCGTTTTATACCAATATGACTCAAATGGCAGTGCCACAAGTATGTGGTACTATCATTACTATCTTATATCTTTTGGCATGAACATGTGTATCACTACGATCGAGATTCAATAAACCATTCATTTTAGGTGCAAGACCATTGAAGATATTATTTAAATAAATAGAGTAACCATTATTCTCCTTAAATGAATAACCGTATTGCGATAAACATAATCCAATCATGTCTGTGCTCAACGCAAACACCAAATAACAGTTATTTAGGTTTAACACCAATCTCGATGGTAGAGGGAGCAGGCGATGCTTGATCACATCAACCTTGGAAACACTTCCAACACATATCGTCATCTCACCTTTAGCTAGTCTCCATTTGTTCCGTAACCTTTTATTTCGAGTTACCAACACTTAGAAACCGAACCGGTATCTATTACCCTGGTGCTACTAGGAGTACTAGTAAAGTACACATTAATATAAATGTATATTCAATATACTTCTGTCGACCTTGCCAGCCTTCTCATCTACCAAGTATCTAGGGCAGTTTTGCTTCAGTGACCATTCCCCTCATTACAGAAGCACTTAGTCTCGGGTTTGGGTTCAACCTTGGGTTTCTTCACTAGAGCAGCAACTGATTTGCCATTTCATGAAGTATCCCTTCTTGCCCTTGCCCTTCTTGAAACTAGTGGTTTTACAAACCATCAACAATTGATGCTCCTACTTGATTTCTACTTTCGCGGTGTCAAACATCGCGAATAGCTCAAGGATCATCATATCTATCCCTGATATGTTATAGTTTATCACGAAGCTCTAGTAGCTTGGTGGCAGTGACTTTGGAGAACCATCACTATCTCATCTAGAAGATTAACTCCCACTCGATTCAAGTGATTGTAGTACTCAGACAATCTGAGCACATGCTCAATGATTGAGCTTCTCTCCCTTAGTTTGCAGGCTTAAGAAACTTGTCAGAGGTCTCACACCTCTTGATGTGGGCATGAGCCTGAAATCCCAATTTCAGCTCTCGGAACATCTCATATGTTCCGCGACGTTTCAAAATGTCTTCGGTGCCTCAATTCTAAACCGTTTAACATTACGCACTGAACTATCACGTAGTCATCAAAACGTGTATGTCAGATGTTCGCAACATCCACAGACAATGCTCGAGAAACAGCGCACTGAGCGGTGCATTAAGGACATAAGCCTTCTGCATAGCAATGAGGACAATCCTCAGTTTACGGACCTAGTCCGCATAATTGCTACTATCAACTTTCAACTAAAATTTTCTCTAGGAACATATCTTAAACAGTAGAACTAAAGTGTAAGCTACGACATAATTTGCAAACACCTTTTGACTATGTTCATGATAATTAAGTTCATCTGGTTATTTAATGAACTCCCCCTTAGATAGACATCCCTCTGGTCATCTAAGTGATACATGATCCAAGTGAACTAGGCCGTGTCCGATCATCACGTGAGACGGACTAGTCATCATCGGTGAACATCTTCATGTTGATCGTATCTACTATACGACTCATGTTTGACCTTTCGGTCTCTTGTGTTCCAAGGCCATGTCTGTACATGCTAGGCTCGTCAAGTCAACCTAAGTGTTTTGCATGTGTAAATCTGGCTTACACCCGTTGTATGTGAACGTTAGAATCTATCACACCGATCATCACATGGTGCTTCGAAACAATGAACTTTCGCAACGGCGCACAGTTAGGGGGAACACTTTCTTGAAATTACTACGAGGGATCATCTTATTTACTATCGTCGTTCTAAGCAAATAAGATGTAAACATGACAAACATCACATGCAAATCATAAAGTGACATGATATGGCCAATATCATCTTGCGCCTTTGATCTCCATCTTTGAGGCGCGGCATGATCACCTTCGTCACCGGCATGACACCATGATCTCCATCATCATGATCTCCATCATCGTGTCTTCATGAAGTTGTCTCGCCTACTATTACTTCTACTACTATGGCTAACAGTTTAGCAATAAAGTAAAGTAATTACATGGCGTTATTCAATGACATGCAGGTCATACAATAAATTAAGACAACTCCTATGGCTCCTGCCGGTTGTCATACTCATCGACATGCAAGTCGTGATTCCTATTACAAGAATATGACCGATCTCATACATCACATATATTTCATTCATCACATCCTTCTTGGCCATATCACATCACACGGCATATGCTGCAAAAACAAGTTAGACGTCCTCTAATTGTTGTTGCAAGTTTTTTACGCGGCTGCTATAGGTTTCTAGCAATAATGTTTCTTTCCTACGCCAAAACCACAACGTGATATGCCAATTGCTATTTACCCTTCATAAGGACCCTTTTCATCAAATCCGATCCGACTAAAGTGGGAGAGACTGGCACCCGCTAGCCACCTTATGTAACAAGTGCATGTCAGTCGGTGGAACCTGTCTCACGTAAGTGTATGCGTAAGGTCGGTCTGGGCCGCTTCATCCCACAATACCGTCGAAACAAGATATGACTAGTAACGGTAAGCATATTGAACAAAATCAACACCCACAACAACTTGTTTTCTACTGGTGCATAGAATCTACGCAATAGACCTAGCTCATGAGGCCACTGTTGGGGAACGTAGCAGAAATTCAAAATTTTCTACGCATCACCAAGATCAATCTATGGAAATTCTAGCAATAAGAGAGAGAGGGAGTGCATCTTCATACCCTTGAAGATCGCTAAGCGGAAGCGTTAAAAGAACGCGGTTGATGGAGTCGTACTCGCGGCGATTCAAATCGCGGAAGATCCGATCTAGCGCCAAACGGACGGCGCCTCCGTGTTCAACACACGTACAGCCCAGGGACGTCTCCTCCTTCTTGACCCAGCAAGGGGAGAGGAGAAGTTGAGGGAGATCTCCGGCAGCACGACGGCGTGGTGGTGGTGGAGCTCGTGGTTCTCCAGCAGGGCTTCGCCAAGCACTACGGAGGAGGAGGAGGTGTTGGAGGAGGGAGAGGGAGAGGGCTGCGCCAGGGAAGAGGTACGGCTGCCCTCCCACCCCTCCACTATATATAGGGGCAAGGGGAGAGGGGGAGGCACCCTAGGGTTCCCCCTAGGGGGGGGGGCGGCCAAGCAGATTGGATCTCCCTAGGGAAAATCCTAGGGAAACTTGCCCCCCAAGCCAAGTAGGTGGAGGATTGCCTCCCAAGCCAGGTGGAGGTGCCCCACCTCCCCAAATAACGTGGGAAAGGGTGTGGGGGGCGCTCCACCCCTTAGTGGGCTGGTTTTCCCCTTCCCCTTTGGCCCATGAGGCCCTCCAACACTTGCCGGGGCTCCCGAAAAACCTTTCGGTCATGCTGGCCATAGCCTAGTACCCCCGGAACACTTCCGGACTCCAATACCCTTTGTCCAATATATCAATCTTCACCGCCAGACCATTCCGGAACTCCTCGTGATGTCCGGGATCACATCCGAGACTCCGAACTACCTTCGGTAACCACATACTATTTCCCATAACAACTCTAGCGTCACCGAACCTTAAGTGTGTAGACCCTACGGGTTCGGGAACCATGCAGACATGACCGAGACGTTCTCCGGCCAGTAACCAACAGTGGGATCTGGATACCCGTGTTGGCCCCCACATGTTCCACGATGATCTTATCGGATGAACCACGATGTCGGGGATTCAAGCAATCCCGTATGCAATTCCCTTTGTCAATCGGTACGTTACTTGCCCGAGATTCGATCGTCGGTATCCCAATACCTCGTTCAATCTCGTTACTGGCAAGTCACTTTACTCGTTCCGTAATGCATGATCCCATGACTAACTACTTAGTCACATTGAGCTTATTATGATGATGCAATACCGAGTGGGCCCAGAGATACCTCTCCGTCATACGGAGTGACAAATCCCAGTCTCGATTCATGCCAACCCAACAGACACTTTCGGAGATACCTGTAGTGCGCCTTTATAGCCACCCAGTTACGTTGTGATGTGTGGTACACCCAAAGCATTCCTATGGTATCCGGGTGTTTCACAATATCATGGTCTAAGGAAATGATACTTGACATTAGAAAAGCTCTTAGCAAATGAACTACACGATCTTGTGCTATGCTTAGGATTGGGTCTTGTCAATCACATCATTCTCCTAATGATGTGATCTCGTTATGAATGACATCCAATGTCCATGGTCAGGAAACCATAACCATCTATTGATCAACGAGCTAGTCAACTAGAGGCTCACTAGGGACATGTTGTGGTCTATGTATTCACACATGTATTGTGGTTTCCAGTTAATACAATTATAGCATGAACAATAGACAATTATCATGAACAAGGAAATATAATAATAACCATTTTATTATTGCCTCTAGGGCATATTTCCAACACTTTCACCAGCCCCTCCTTGCTTTCCTTAGCCAACAGCTTCTCCTTCTAGCCATACAATCTCCCACAGATACTACCCTTCATGTATGCAAAAGTTTTCCTTTGGGATCTCCCGACATGAACCGGAAGGCCTAGATATCTCTCGTTCCAGTCCTTGTTGTGGATCTCCAGAGCATCTTTAACTGCATCTCTCTTCCTCCAGTGTATTGGGACTGAACACAATGGCGGATTTCTCTAAGTTTATACATTGCCAGAGCAGTTTTCATATAAGGCTGGCATATCATGTAAGGCTATGGCTTCCTCCTGGCTTGCCTTAAGCAGTAGCATAGAGTCATCTGCAAAAAGCAGATGTGAGACCCGTGGGGCTGCTGGGCAAACCTTAACTCCATGAATGGTGTCGTTCTCCTCTGCCTCATTCAACAGAGCGGAGAGCCCTTCCGCACAAATAACAAAGAGGTAAGGCAAGAGAGGATCGCCCTGTCGTAGTCCCCTCGATGGACTGAATTGTTCTGTGAGGGTGTCGTTAACCTTAATCTGACATCGGACTATTGAGGCGCACTTCATGATTAGATTCACCCATGGCCGGCGAAACCCAAGTTTGATCATCATCGCTTCGAGAAATTCCCACTCAACTCTATCATACGCTTTGCTCATGTCTGCTTTGACCGCAACATATCCATATTTCCGCTTTCTCTTGTTCATTAGGTAGTGTGAGACCTCATATGCGATCAAAACATTGTCAGTTATCAGTCTCCCGGGGACAAACGCACTCTGATTGTCGGATATTATCTCAGGGACCACTAGTTTTAACCGATTGGCAAGAACCTTGGAGATTATCTTGTAAAGGACATTACATAATCTTATTGGCCAGAGATCTTTGATCCACTGTGGGTTGTTCACCGTCGGAATGAGCACCACAGAGGTGTCATTCCATCCTTCTGGGATGTCTCCCCCATTCAAGACCCCAAGGACCTCGTGTACCACTTGTTCACCCATGAAATCCTAATGGTGCTTGAAAACAATCGAGGGCATTCCATCCAGCCCCGGGGCCTTGAGATCACCTATGTGGTCGAGAGCAGCTTTAACTTCTTATGGAGTGAACTCAGCTTCCAGAACTGCATTCATCGCATCTGTAACCCGGGGTTTCACTTTTGCAATAAACTCAGGTATGCGATCGCCAATTTGAGAAGTGAAGAGTTCCTGAAAAAATGAACGCACATAATTGGTTAGTTCTCCTTCTTTCTTCACTACTTCCCCATTCTCCTTCCTAAGCTCTTTGATCCTATTTTCCTTCTTCCTTGCGGTTGCTACGACCTTCAAATACCCCGTGTTTCTGTTTCCATCACATAGCCACCACATATGAGCACATTGTTTGTAGTATATGTGTCGTTGTTCCTCCAGATCATGAATAGTTTGGTGCAAGTTAGCTTCCTCAGTAACTTTCTCTGCCGAGACGGGTTCCCATTGACATCTTTCCAAGTCACGTTGAGCCTTCTTTAACCAGTCCTCCAGCTCTCCTACAACCTCCCTATTCCACTTTGTAAGGCTTCTAGCGACCGTCTGTAGTGTTTGTGCTACTCCGCCTCCGTCCAGGTTCCTACTTCCATCCCATGCCTCCTTGATAACATCTCTGCACCCTTCTTCCTTCAGCCATTTTGCCTCAAAACGAAACCCTCCCTCCCCCTTGTGCCACCCTAGGCCAGGTCCCTCCATATACACTATTACTGGTCAATGGTCTGAGTGCCTCATATCACCATTAACAACTGCATGCCCTGGGAATCATTCACACCACTGTTCATTCGTCGTGGCTCGCTCTAGCCGTTCACAAATGTAGGTTTGCAGTTCCTTACTGTGGTTTCTCCAAGTGAAGATATCCCCCTCAATGCCTAGGTCGCGTAGCTGATATCGATCCAGCGCATCCCTGAATCCATCCATGCAATTTTGTGGCCGCTTAGCTCCTCCTATTTTCTCTGAGCTTGTTAAGATCTCATTAAAGTCGCCCAGACAAAGCCATGGGCGTCCCTCCTGATGTTGCTGGTTCAGCAAGCTCAAAGTGCGCCATGTTTCCTTCTTTCTCCCTGCCTCAGACTCCCCATAGACTCCCGTTAGCCTCCACTTCACTTCACCCTCTTCCGTAACATCCAGATCCATGTGCCGCCTTCCATATGATCGCAGTTCTACATCCACCCCCTGCCTCTAGAACATCGCCACCCCCCTACTCCTCCCCTCCGCCTTCCATGCCACCATATTAGTTAATCCAAGCAGCCATCTGAACCTATCAAGTTCTTTCTCTGTCAGCCTAGTTTCACATAGAAATAAGATGTCGGGATCCTCCATTCTTCCCAGTTCGAGAAGAGCTCGAACTGCTGGGACATTCTCGAGCCCCCGGTATTTCCAACTGATGATTTTCATTGCTCCCGGCGGGGCTGCTCCTGCAGCCCGGCCGAAGTGATTGTTGTGTGTTCAGCACTTATGTTGTCCTCCTCTTTCTGCGATATTGTCCCTTCCTCCACAACAGCCCCCTCCTTCCCACCCAGCTGCACTTCCCCCTCAACGCGTCCTTTTTCGCTAGCATAGGCACATCAATGTCCATATGCTCGCTCGACCTCTTGCCTGCCAGCTGCAGAGTTGTAAGAGCCACCCTGTCCGTGTTGATGGCTGCCCTTGGCCTCCTTTTGAATTTTTTTGCAATCATCTCCTTCGTGGCTTTCTCCTGTTGTTTGTTGCTGGATCCCTTTCCTTTGCCTTCCCCACCCTGCACCCTCCTTGTACCTTTCCCCCCTTCTCATCACCTACCTTGTGGATCGGCACTTCTACAAGCTTGCTCCCCTCTTCCCTCCCGACCGCCCGGCTATCTTTTTGGCTCTGGTCAAGGTCTAGTTTCCTCTGTGCTGTACCTCCTGGTACTGTGTTCTTAGCGCCCCCATCTGTAATCTCCTTCAGCGGGCTAGTGACCTCCTTGCCGTCATCCAACTCCTTCGAGCCCAGGCTTTTCGACACTTGTGCTTCTTTCCGCCATGATGGCGCATCACTTCCTCTAGCTCCGCCACCCCTGCTCAACCTATATTTCCTTCTATCATCAGCGTCAGAATTTGCACTACCCCCTCTCCCTCCACTCCAGCTTCTACTACCACTACCAGTACCGTCCCTCCCCGCCGGCCATCTACCTCTCCCTCCCTCCTCAGACCTCCTACCAGTGTCCTCCACCCTTAACCATGGCCCAAACTGCGGTGCTTCCCCTCTCGGTGGCTTAGAATTGCATTCGTTCTCCACATGTCCAATGATTCCGCAAGTATAACAGAAATCCGACAGGTGTTCATAAGCAAACTTGCACCACAGTAACTTTTTCTTTCGCTTGTTGTTTGCCTTGTCCTCCATTGCTTCATCTTCATCTCCTTTGTCTTTCTCTCTGTCTAGCAAGAAACCATGCATCAAGGGCTCTTGTATATTCAGCTTGACTTTGATCCGTAAGTACTTGTCCATTGCCTTTCCATCATGCCCAATGTCGACCCCCAGCAGTTCATCAAAATCCTTCCCAAGCAGCTCCCCCGTTGTCCTGTTCATGGATCCAAGTGGCAGCCCAAAGACCCTGACCCAGATTGGAATCTGGTTGAAATCATACTCGTCCACTGTTTTGTCCGGATCGAAGTCCTCCATGACCAATAGCTACTTGTCAAACCACCATGGCCCATCCTCCAGCGCCCTCCTCCACTCCGCATATTGCCGGAACATGAATAGGAACACATTCTCCTCAATCTCCTTGCAACCTACTCCTTAATGGGGCACCAGATCTTCCCCAACGTGTTGCCAACAACGTGTGCGTGTGCAAGCTTCTCCGAGAACAGCTTCCCAATCGCCTGTGGTTCCTCCTCCGCCCAATCACAGTCCTTCGCCGGTTCCATCTCCGCCATCCTCAGCCCCTTCTTCTCCAGCGCAGACAGCCTGAGACCTCTCATCAAGCCTTCCATGTCCTCCATATTCCCCTCTACTCCCCTCACGTCGCCTACCCTACTAGGTAAAAGTGTGTACGGTCATGAGCCCTAGAAACCCACGAAGGCTGGGTGTTGGATCGGGATGATCCCGTGCGTCATACTCCGGGGGGAGGGGAATCGCACAAGACCTTGGTGGTGGCTATGGTGGCGGCGTCCAGACGAGCGCTGGAAACCCTAGGCCGATCAGATCGCCTCCCGATCGCCACAGCATAAGTTACGGAACCGTCACCCTGGATGGACTTTTCGTCGTTGTTGACAGACTTGCTTAGATTGATAACACAACCGTCAGTGCGTTTGCTTTATCTCCACTGCTTAGTTTGGTCTGTTGTGATGTTTCTTTTTTTTTGGGGGGGGGGGACTTTCAATCTATTCATCTTCAATCATGGTAGTACATCGAACACTAGAAATAATAAAAATTACATCCAGATTTGTAGACCACCTAGCGACGACTACAAGCACTGAAGCGAGCCGAAGGCACGCCACTGTTATCGCCCCTCCCTCATTGAGGCCGGGCAAACCTTGTTGTAGTAGACAGTCGGGAAGTCGTCGTGCTAAGGCCCCATAGAACCAACGCACCAGAACAACAACCGCCGCGGATGAAGAGTATATATCAAAATGATCCAACCTGAAGACACACGAACGAAGACGAATGACGAACAAATCCGAGCAAATCCACCAGAGAAAGATCCGCCAGAGACACACCTCCACACGCCCACCAATAATGCTAGATGCATCACCGGAACGAGGGCTAGGCGGGGAGACCTTTATTCCATCTTCAGGGAGTCGCCGCTGTCTCGCCTTCCTGAACAGGACACAAACCCTAACAAAACTCGACAAATGATCTAGAAACAGAGTCCTCCCACCGGCAAGGGGCGAGATCCGCTCCGCCTCCATGGCCCTAAGGCCACCGGAGACGGGACGGACTGGCGCCGGCGCCGGTGGGAGTCAGAGTACCCTAACTTTTTGAAGGCGGCGGCTGGCTAGGTCTGTAGTCGTAGTTGCTTAATCTAGATCAGGTGTTCAGGCGTGTGATGTGATGCATAGGTTAGTGATGAGGTCTAGTGAAGTGACAGTGCATGCCTGGCGCTAGTATGATGCAAGATCCTCTATGACGTGCAGGTGTTCCTGAACAATGGAACATGCACTCAGTGCATGAAGCAGTGAGCGGCATGGGCTCCGGGCTGGCATGTGCATGCTCACGGAGTTTGCTGCATTGCAAATGTACCCCCGCAGCATGGATTAGCCATTGTTTAGTGTGGTTTCTGTCCATCTCAAAAAAATGTTTAGTACTGAATTTGTGTGCCATAAGCTGTCTTCAGCGAAAATTGAGTTTATACAAAAAACTACACTTAAAAATTATTGTTCTATGGCTTTCAGCTGAAACCTGCGCAGAAACAAGTTGCTTGAACATCAAACATCACAATTAACAAGCCGAAAAACATACGTAGCGAAACGTACTCGAGAACAGCCGCAGCTGTTTCACTGGATACCAATGCTCTACGAACGCACTTTGGGTTGCGTGTGCTCTCCTCTGGGCAGCAATCAACGACGACTTGCATCTCTGCTCGACAGCGAGTCGTACAAGTCAGATGAGTGTAAGAGGCCTAGGTCCGTTGGCATGTGCGTGGGCCAGAGCCGTTTCAATACAGGCCGAAAAAAAATCAAATACACGCCGTACACACAGGGAGCGGGAATCCCAATGGTGGTCAGACGGGCATGATTTCTGCCTGCCTGTAGGCCGAGCACCATTGGCATTTTTTTTCAACTTCTATCTACAAGAAGAGGACTACATGAGTTAATCTAGGCCGTAATAACTTGGTCCCACCAGGTGAGCGGCTCTAATTTTCTGATTAACATGGTAATTTTTTGGGAGCCTGTCATTAGTAGCAGTATACATATAGATAGATATAGATATAGATATTAGGGTGATTGGAGAGTTACGACTCGTAATTTCAGTAACTCCACCTCTAGATTTTTCTGTCCGTTAGATCTGGAAAACTCACTTAGGGCTCATTCGGTTTGGAGGAAATCAAAACGTAGGAATTAGGAGTAGTATAGGAATTTGATAGGATGACACTTGTCATCCTTAGAAATTGACTTGCCTCGTTCCTACGCGCCAAATGAGCTTTGGGTGGATGTAGTTTGCTCCAAAAACACAAGAAATGAGTAGTATTCCTACGAAATTCCTGCACGCGTTTCCTACAAACCGAATGCATATATAGGAATGTTCACAAAAAAGAATGCATATATAGGAAATTTTCCTTCAGAATCCTTGTTCCTATGTTTTTCCTACGAAAATCCTCCAAACCGAATGAGGCCTTAAATTATTTTTGTTTATAATAAGGGTATAATAGTCCTATCTGTCCAGCGTTGACGCATCGAGCGTGCGCAGGCCCAGCAAGGCCCAAGACAGAGGCACGCAGAGTCCATCCCTTATTCATCTCACCCATGTCTCAAAAAAAATCCTCCCACCCTCTTTCGCGGGCGATGCTAACCCTAGAGCCGCTGCCGGCTGCCGCCACTTCGCCTGCCAGCGCCTCCGACCATGATTTCCAGCTTCTCCCGCCATCAGCGCCCCTTCCCCAGAAGGTCTCCTCCTTGGCCCTCGGATTAATCTCCGCTTACGCTCCCGCCGGGTCCCTCGTGAATCTTGAGACGACGCGAGCAGGTACGTGGTGAAGGCGCCGAGGCTGCATCCACTGTCGTGCATGCCGCCCGGTGCAAGATCCTCGGGGACGCGGAGGAGTGTGGTGGAGTTCAACGGCAAGGGTGGGGTGGAAGGAGACGCCCTGAGCATGAAATGACCTTACTGCTCCATCTCCAACATAACTCCGGCTGCTATAGCCAGTTTGGTCTTCTCTTCTACATTGATCCGTTTAGATATTGCGCTTCTGTTTGTAGTAAAGAAACGGAAAGTTGTAGCCTAGGCCGAGCTCCGTGGTACCTCATATCTGGAACGTTGGTTTTCCTGGTGATTTGCGTTACTGGGCCCGCTGCATGTCGGGTGATTATCAGGGCCTGCATGCTTTGACTTGGTTTTGTGTGCCAGATGCATGCCGTATGCTACTGTGCAGACTGCAGGAGACCATAGCCTTTGTCCAGTTGTGGGGTAGCGTGCATATGACTTTGTGCAGTACAAAAAGACACAGAGAAAGTGAGAAACTCAACTCCAACTTTGCGTTATCTACCACAAGATTTGTCACCGACTTTTTTAGGAGAACTCGCTATCCTCATTGTACTACATGCATGACAGGGTAAGACGTGTACGTGCCATACTTCATATTAAGAAAATAAGATCAGTTTGTCATTTAGCAGATACAAACGGATGGACTGGCATAGTAACACCCATAGGGAATATCTTCTCTATCTTCTTTTCTTATGTTTTCCATCCAATGAACACGGCAATTCGTGAAAGTATCCGGTGCAAATTTTTTTTGCGAGTACCCAAATTCATCCCTGCCATCTCAAAATTACTTGAAGACACAAATAAAGGAATCTATCCTTTGAACGGCGTAGCAAAAAACAAAACCTATTGCTTTGCAACGTCACAAAAAGATGCTCTCTCTCTCTCTCTTTTATCTCTCTCCACAGTAAGATGCTTTTGTAGCTGTACAGTCTCTCTTACAAGGCTGTGTCTCGTCTGAAACTTGGTCCACACACCGTCGATTGTGTGCAAAAGGCTCCAGCAGGTTGTCCCTGACAGGTCAGGACGCATGTCCCTTCAACTCGTGAACAGTAGCCTATCCGCCAGTGTATTAACCGTTGATCGTCTGACATAGCTGCAGATTTTCAAACTTCTGCACATATCTCGACACAATAGAGTCCATTCTGGACGGCCCTGATATGGGG
Source organism: Triticum timopheevii (assembly GCA_963921465.1). Lineage (NCBI taxonomy): Eukaryota > Viridiplantae > Streptophyta > Magnoliopsida > Poales > Poaceae > Triticum > Triticum timopheevii. Next base: position 601,154,600 of record OY997267.1, read on the forward strand.
TACCAGGTAGCTCGGGCTACAAAAAACCATGCTCAGAAAGAAATTATATTGTTTGCATCTGCCGTCTCTATATCATACCGATACTCTCTGCAGATCCCAACTAATCAAGAGATATGAGGACATGGAGGATGAAGGAGCCGCAGTTGTCAGTGTTGTGGCGGGCGAGCAGGGACGCAACTGGAGATTGGTCAGAGACTGCAACATATTGTTAGCTTCATGAGGTTGGGAGCAACTGGATCTGGACCTCCTCGCAACTGACTAGAAAAGTATGCACAATTTATCTTTTATCTGCCCAATTAATCCTTTAGTTTCTTCCCCTTGGTCTAGCTCTTGAGTACTAACTTTCCAAGGCATCCACTCTAACATAAGGATTTTTCAAGAATATTTAACTACTATATTTGCTCAAGCAACTATTAATACCATAAAACTAGAAAAGGATCTCATTGTTCTGGATAAGGCTATAGCACAAATAAGAACATTGTTAGCCAAAAAAGACAAGTGCACTAAATTGTTTCCCTCATAGTCCTAACCACATTTTTTTACCATACAGGCATTGCATAATTTAGCAAGTATATTCTCCAAGATATGTCCTGATCGTCCTAATTTCCTGACATATTAATTAACAATTGACTTTTGTATGTTTAATCGAGCGGTCTCTAATGTTTTTTGTTGCTGCTGAAATTCCTTATTTTGCTATTTATCTGTTAGAGCACGCAAGAGTTGGCTTCTAAGCATAGATCCTATAAGATCTGCCACTGTTATTAATAACCTGTTGTTTTTCTATTTGTGCTCGCTGCAACTAGAATAAATTGGTTACTACTCCCTCCGTCCGGAATTACTCGTCGTTGAAATGGATGAAAATGGATGTATCTAGAATACATCCATTTTCAGAAAATGGATGTATCTAGAATACATCCATTTTCATCCATTTATGCGACAAGTAATTCCGGACGGAGGGAGTACCTAACTTACTATAGCTGTGTGGATCACCCAGAGTTCATGCCAATTATAGTTTATTACGATATTAATGTCAATATCATGTTGCGACGGATCCGGCAGAGACAGAGACTCTAGTAGAAAACAGGGCTTTGGTTCGGCCAGAAAATAGCATTAATCACGGTTGCATTACAAACCAGGACTAATGTGAGCATTAGTCCCGGTTCGAGCGGCTAGGGCACCGTACAGGCATTAGTCCCGGTTCAAATAGGACCTTTAGTCCAGGTTGGTGCCACAAACCGGGACTAAAGGGTGCAATGCCCATTAGTACCGGTTCGTGGCACTAACCGGTACTAAAGATTAGACGTTTAGTCCCGGTTCAAGCCACCAACCGGTACTAATGGGGTTTGAGGCATTAGTACCGATTCGTGGCACGAACCGGTACTAAAGTTCCCATTTTCAAACTCTACCCCCACCCTAGTGGATCGCCTTTTCAGTTTTGTAAAAAAGCAAAAGAAAATGATAAAAACTTCAAAAATTAAAATCCTTCCAGATGTAGTTATGCTACTACATGTACTAGTTAGGAAAATTTTAAAACTTAAATTTAGACATGTTTTGCAAAAAGTGTAGGGAAAATGTAAAACGACTATAACTTTTGCATACGATGTCAGAAAAAAACGTATAATATATCAAAATGTTCAGCACGAAAATCTGCATCCGATTTTGACCGCCTACGCCTGTTTGGAAATTTTTAGAATCCTCATATTCTCAGAGGAAAAAAACTTATGCTCAAATTTCTATTTTTTTTGAATTTTCGTTAAATCTGGTCAAACTATGATCAAACTACTTATTCAAGAAGTATTAGTGTTACTAAATAATTATTCAAGAATATTAGTGTTATTAAATAATTATTTCAGTTTTTTTTGAATTTTGGTCAAATCTGGTAAAATTGTGGTCAAACTATGGTCAAACTACTTATTCAAGAAATATTAGTGTTACTTAATAATTATTTCAATTTTTTTGAATTTTGGTCAAAACTGGTCAAACTGTGGTCAAACTACTTATTCAAGAAATATTAGTGTTACTAAGTAATAATTGTTTTTTAGAACAATAGTTTCAAACTCAAATAGTGAAATGTGTGACTTCATGCTCAAGCTAAATTCCCGAGGGTTAATAGGATTGACATCTTACTATTGTCAGGAAAACAACAAGTGTAGACTTGGAAACGAGGGAGAATAGAACCCGGAAGTTAAGCGTGCTCAGGTTGGGGTAGTGAGAGGATGGGTGACCGTCCGGGAAGTTAGATGATTTGGAATGATGAGGGGTGATTAGAGATTAGAGGTTAAATTGAGCAGTGGTGAGGGGTGATTAGAGATTAGAGGTTAAAAAAAATCAGAAATTTGAAAATCAGGAAAAAAAATAAAAAAATTCAAGAAAAAATTCAAAAAAAAATCATAAAATTTCCTTTAGTACCGGTTGGTGTTACCAACCGGGACTAAAGGGGGACCTCCAGGCAGCGGCCATGTGAGGGCCTTTAGTCCTAGTTCGTATAAGAACCGGGACTAAAGGGGAGGGGGCCTTTAGTAATGACCCTTTAGTCCTGGTTCCAGAACCGGGACTAAAGGCCCTCACCAACCGGGACAATAGGCCCTTTTTCTACTAGTGAAAGGAGTACCCCCGGGTCGTCCTCGTCTGGCGACTCGGGAGGGGGGGGGGCGATTAGGTTTTCCTCCCCTGCTCTCGTCTCTCACTGTGGCCCCTCCCCAATAGCAATCTCGTCGGTAGCATCTGCAGCTCGAAGATTCTCCTCATGGCTAGCGGCGGGTCTGGTCGGGGCTGGTGGTGCCGCTCCTCCCGCCATGCTTGTAACACCCCGGATTCGATGCGCCAGGTGTCTGCCAGTTATTCGCCTTCGTTGCCATGTCATTTGCTTGTGCGTTGCATATTGTCATGTCATCATGTGCATTGCATTGCATACGTGTTCGTCTCATGCATCCAAGCATTTTCCCCGTTGTCCGTTTTGCAATCCGGCACTCCTATGCCCTCCGGCGTCCCCCTTTTGTCTCTCATTGTGAGCGGGTGTTAAACTTTCTCGGAATGGCCCGAGGCTTGCCAAGTGGCCTTGGTATACCACCGGTAGACCGCCTGTCAAGTTTCGTGCCATTTGGAGGTCGTTTGATACTCCAACGGTTAACCGCGTAGCCCGAAACACCTTTTCTCTTTGCAGCCCGACACCCTTCCAAAGTGGCCCAAAACCCAGCAAACTCCCCTCCATGCTCTCGGTTGTTCGATCATGACCGTGTGGCCGAAAACCGCTCCTCATTTGGACTCTCCTAGCTCCCTCTACCTATAAATATGTGTCCCTCCCCGTCCAAATCGCAGATGAAACCCTAGCAACTCCTCCCCGCGCCGCCGGACATGTCCATCCGCGCCGGACATCTCCGCCGAACACGTCACTCCGACCAATCGGGCGTCGCCACGTCAGCGCCGCCACCTCCCTCCTCCACTCACGCGCCACCACCTCACCCCGGCTGGCTCCCTCTCTCTGCTCCGCTGCCAGGGCCCGCGCGGCCGAGATCCGGCCCGCGGGGCCCGCACCGCGCCCGCCACCGCCCGTCCGGCGCCGTTCCCAGCCTCCCCGTCGTCCTCCGCTCGGCCGCGCCGTCGCTCAGCCGTCGTCGCCGCCCTGGTCGGGAGTCGAGCGGAGGAGCCGCTCGACCCTATGCCCGTTGACCGCGCCTCGCGTGGGCCCCGGCCCAGATCCAGCCTCCTCAAGGCCCAGCCCTTCAGGCCCAACTGCTCCACCGGCCTGCCTCCAGCCTCCACACCGACCTGGTCCTGCAGCCCACTAGGTGAGAGCCCGCCTAAATCCTGCCCCGAGCACACTTTAGTTACCTCACGCTGACCTGTTTTTTTTCCTGAAATCGACTAAGTCCCCGAATCTGCAACATTATCATGCCATGTTCATCGCATCGTATCTCTACATCTGTAGCTCCGTTTCGTGCGTGTAATATGTCAAATTGTTCGCCTCAACGAGTACTTCATTTCATTCCATTGCATCATATTCATTTGAGATCATGTTGATGCCTGAATCATTGTTGCAAGAGTGCTTCATGATGTTAATCTGCTGAAACTGTTATAACGAGCTCGTTTGTCATTTTTGCCATGATTGATGTGTGCATCCTATGAGGTTGATGTATACATGTGTTTTGATATATGCTATGTCTTCTTTACAGAGGTGCTTACCATGTATTTTTGTGATCAATGTGGTGACTAGCACAAGCATGCAAACTAGGCATCGTGATGTTGGTGATTTTAGTCCTTGTTCTGCTGTTATTTTGATACCATGTAAACTTGATGCTATAGAGAGAGCCATGCATATTTTGAGATACTTCAGTAAGGGTGTTTTGAACATATAGTTATTGTCTATCCATTCATGCCCTTGGTTGCAATTATGGAGTAGTCTAGCATGTCCTTTTCGTGCTCTAGTTTTGCTTCAAAATGTTTTCTGGCAGATTGTTTACATGTTATTCAATTTTGCCAAGGTTGTTGTAGTTGATCCTTGCATGCTATGAACTTGTTCTTACATTGGATTGTTTCATAAACATGTCTTCTTGCTGATGCTATGCTTATCTTGTCATGCAATGACTTGTGGTGAGTGAATCAAGCTTGTTAAGGAGTGTACTCGCTGTTGCTGTTTTGCTAGGCTGAATCTGTTATTTCGCGATGCTATGTAAACCTGCTTCTACAAATCATTCTATGCATAATCTGGAGATGTTCACTAAATATGTTTTGTTCTACATGTCATGCTCTATCCATCCATGCCCCTGGTTGCATTTATGGCTTGCTGTATAATGTTGTTTCCTTGCTCCAAAGTTGCTTCAAAATGTTGCTGCCAGCCTGTTAACATTAAGTTCAGTTGTTGCCATGTGTTTTCCTAGTGTTCCATGCACCCTATGACCTTGCTATTGCCATTCTTAGCTTCATAAACATGCCTTCTTACTGTTGGTTGCCTTTCCATGCCATGTATTGCTCTTTAGTGAGTTGCACAAGCTCATAAACATGCCTTCATAATTCTGTTTCTGCCATGTTTGAATCTGTAATATAACTTGCCATGTTTACATGGGTACCATTATATTTTCTGATCCTTTTTGGCTCATGGTCAGTAAAGGAATTTTGATCTATGCAATTAGTAGATTCATGCCATGCCTTTGTTTGCCATGATAAGTTCCTGTAACATGTTGTTTGATAGCTCTAAACATTGCAACCTGATATTATTTTCTGCAAAGTCTGAAATTGTTATAACTTGCAATCTTACCATGTCTGTTTGAGCATGTTCTAGTGATTTCTGGAGATAGCTCAGTGTTCATGTTTTGTTATGCTTTACCTGTACATCATGTCCATGCCTTTTGTTTTCTTATTGAGGTCCTATAGCATGTTGTTTTGATGCTTGCAATATGCCTAGTGGCTGTTTTGGACAGCTTGTCCTTTAAACGTGTTTCATGTGTGTGTGTTGAACCGTTGCTCCGTTTTGAGTGTGCTCTATATGAAACTTGCTTGATTTTGCATGTAGCTTCATATTATCATGTTGCATATTTGTTTTGAGGTATTTTCTTGATGTTTGGGTGCATTTTGCATCAATGCCATGTTTAACTAGTTTTGCTCATATCTTCTAAGCCGTAGCTCCGAATCTAATGAACTTTATATGTAACTTGACTAGAATCTCGTGTAGATCATCTTGGTGCATCTTAACTTGCTGTTTAACAACTTCAACATAATGTTTATTCAGATCTGGACCAACTTTGAAATTTGCATATGAGGACTTACCGGTATTGTTATATGTTGTTCCCGGCCTCATTTAAACTTGCCTTGATGTGTTGTTCTTGTCTGCATCATCTCTTACCATGAGTAGCTTCATCTAGTTTTGTCATGCATCATGCTTGTTGTGCATCATGCCTTGTTCATGTGTGTTGTGTTTACCATGTTGTGTGCTTCTTCTCGATAGTTCCCGTTTCGTTGCGATCGTGAGGATTCGTTCGTCTACGCTTGGTTCGGCTTCATCCGTTCATCTTCTTCATGGACTCGTTCTTCTTCCTTGCGGGATTTCAGGCAAGATGACCGCTACCCTGGATCTCACTACTATCATTGCTATGCTAGTTGCTTCGTTCTATCGCTTTGCTGCGTTACCTATCTTTTGCTCTTCAAGCCTCCCAAATTGCCATGAACCTCTAACCTTTGACACATTTCCTATGCAAACCGTTGTTTGGCTATGTTACCGCTTTTTCTCAGCCCCTCTTATAGTGTTGCTAGTTGCACGTGAAGTTGAAGATTGCTCCATGGTGGACAGGATTTTGTTGGGATATCACAATATCTCTTATATTATTAATGCATCTATATACTTGGTAAATGGTGGAAGACTCGGCCTTTTGCCTGGTGTTTTGTTCCACTCTTGCCGCCCTAGTTTCCGTCATACCGGTGTTATGTTCCTGGATTTTGCGTTCCTTACGCGGTTGGGTGATTTATGGGACCCCCTTGACAGTTTGCTTTGAATAAAACTCCTCCAGCAAGGCCCAACCTTGGTTTTACCATTTGCCTCACCACCACGTATATCTTTCCCTTGGGTCGGCCAACCCGAGGGTCATCTTTATTTTAGCCCCCCCGGGACAATGCTTGTTTAAGTGTTGGTCCAAACCGAGCGATGTCCGGCGCCCCCTGGGCAACCAGGGTCTATGCCAACCCAACGTCTGGCTCATCCGGTGTGCCCTGAGAACGAGATATGTGCAGCTCCTATCGGGATTTGTCGGCACAGTGGGAGGCTTTGCTGGTCTTGTTTTACCATTGTCGAAATGTCTTGTAAACCGGGATTCTGAGTCTGATCGGATCTTCCTGGGAGAAGGTATATCCTTCGTTGATCGCGAGAGCTTATCATGGGCTAAGTTGGGACACCCCTGTAGGGTATAATATTTCGAAAGTCGTGCGTGCGGTTATAGGTAGATGGGAATTTGTTAATGTCCGGTTATAGATAACTTGACCCCAGATCCGGATTAAAACGCATCAACCGCGTGTGTAGCCGTGATGGTCTCTTTTCGGCGGAGTCCGGGAAGTGAACACGGTTTCTGGGTTATGTTTGACGTAAGTAGGAGTTCAGGATCACTTCTTGATCATTGCTAGCTTCACGACCGTTCCGCTTGCTCTCTTCTCGCTCTTATTTGCATATGTTAGCCACCATATATGCTTAGTCGCTGCTGCAGCCTCACCACTTTACCCCTTCCTTTCCCTTTAAGCTTTGCTAGTCTTGATACCCATGGTAATGGGATTGCTGAGTCCTCGTGGCTCACAGATTACTACAACAATAGTTGCAGGTACAGGTTATGCGATGATCTTGACGCGAGAGCGATGTTTGCTTGTATTGGAGTTCTTCTTCTGCTTCTTAGATCAGGGGATAGGTTCCAGGTCGACAACCTGGGCTAGCAGGGTGGATGTCGTTTGAGTATCTGTTAGTGTTTCATCCGTAGTCGGATGTTGCTCTCATGTATTGTGATGTTGTATTCGTGTGGCATTGTATGCCTCTTGTATGTATCCCCATCTATTATGTAATGGTGATGTAATGATATCCACCTTGCAAAAGCATTTCAATATGCGGGTCTATCCTTGGTGGGACCTTCGAGTTCCTTTTGGATAGGGTCGCATATTGGGCGTGACAAGTCGGTATCAGAGCCTCGACCGACCCTAGGAGCCCCCTTGATTGATCGTGTAGTTTGGCCGTTGTTGAGTCTAGAAGAAAACTGATTTCAGAGTCTAGTTATATCGGAGAGTAGGAATTCTTTTTACTCCTCAGCCCCTTCGTCGCTCTGGTAAGGAATCTTGATGTAGGTGTTTTGAATTACTCCTCTTCCATTTTCAAACTTTCTTTAGGATCACGCAGTTGGTTTTCCGATCGTTGGTTCTCAGCTCTTTTCATCCGGTGCATTTCTCGTCAAGTCGACTCGAGCCTCTTCATCTTTGAGTTCAATCCTCAGTTGTTTTCTTTTCCCACCCGCCCTCCCTGATCTTCTTCTCAGAACTGGAGTCCGTAATCGAGTATCCATCCTACTCGTGCGAAGTCTTTGCTTTCTTTCCTCAATGATTTCAACCGGTGTTCTTCTCTTCAAGATATTCGTCGATTTCCCCTTCCAAGTTGCATTTGTTTTCCCGCCCTCCCACCCTTTTTCTTCCCAGAACCTGAGTCTGTCTCGACCATCTATCTCATTCGTGCAGAACCTCTTCAGTATTTCGTAAATTATTTCAACGGGTGAATTCTCGTCTTGTTCGTCATTCTTCATCTCTTTTTCTTTCCGGTGGATTCAATTCAAGTTTTTCGGGTTGATCACATTCTTTTCCTTGGATCAAGTGTTTTCCCTGCTCGTTCGCCTCTCGCCAATTTATCCTTCCGGAGTGTTCAAGACATCTCAGGAGATTCGTTAGTGTTCCAATTAATTCGAGGTTGTCACCTCATTCAAATATTTCAATTGTTCTGGTGCATCATCTACCTCTTCAACATCCCTTTCCAATGGTGTTTCTTTCAGTGGGCCCTAACCCACAGGTATTTTCCCAGGATCTTACCTGACTCTTCTATTTTCCCGGAGTTATTCTCAAATTCTTTTCAAAGGGTGACGTAAGAATGGCTTTCATTAGTCAGATGTCTTTCCAAGATTTCGTTCATATTGTTTTCATTGTTAGCTCTCCCTTCCCCTTCGCTTTTCGTTCTCCCGGAGTATCTCAGTTATTTTGGTGGTGTTTCTCTTCATCATTTGAAGACCGAAGAAGAGTCTTTCCTCTAAATCTTGCCCATTCTCTCGAAGATTCGTGGTTCTAGCTTCACATCATCCTCTCGATTTATTTCAGGTTGTCAGATATTCTTTTCTTAACCATCCGGAGTATGTCAGAAGTTGTTTTCCCGTTTCTTTTCATCGGAGGCCATCGTCCCAGTTATCGTTCTCTATTTATTCCGGTGCTTCATTCAAGTGTTCTTTAATCAGCTCGTGATCTCTTTGTTCTTTTGCTTCTAAATCCCCTCAAGCAGATTTGTTCTTCTAATTCTTCACGGTGATTCATTCTCTTTCGTCAGTCATTTTCGAATTCTTACGATGGTTCGTTCAAGATTTTTTTCCTTGATTATCATTCAATCCATCCGTTCTTTCCAATCATACCGGTGGTTCATGAAGACTTTCTCAAGTTTTGTGCTATACCCCCTTAATTCTTTTCAAGAAGAATAAGAAGTATGCGAAATCCATTGCTTGTCATCAATTTAATTTGATGAAGGATAAGCATACAATAAATCTTATTCTTATTTCACCCAAGTGATTAATCCCTTCCTTCAGAGTGTGTTCTTGATGAATAAATTCTAGTTCCAAGTGTTTCCCATCTTTTCTTTTCCGGAGTTCAATTTCCTCGGCCTTTTCGTCGGAACCTCTATCTAAATCATCGCAAGGCTCATCTTATTCTTTTCGTCCTTCATTCTATCTCATCATCCTTTTGTCACCGGAGTTCTTCATGGTGGTGATTTAATTCATTCTTTCAAGAGTTCATCAAGATTCTTGTTGGCGGAGTTCAAGTATCTTTTCTTCTCGCGACTCGAAGTGCAATTAATTCTCCGTATTCTTCTGAAGTGGAGTTTTGCATTTCTTCGTTCTTCTAAGTTATCCAATCATTTCTGTTTGCGGCTGGTTATCACCTCATAATTTCTGAGATGTTTTCCATAAGTCCACAACAAGCTTATTCTTTCGTTGTTGATTTTCTCAACAACTCCAGTCAATCCTTCCTTCTATGTTCTTTTCATTCCATTCTTTCAATTCTTCCCGAGGCATTGCGTTGTTCATCTCGTCAAGTGCCATCTCTTTGGGTGAAGTTCTTGTTCTATTCTTTTCATGTTCAACCGGAGTGCTGCCTAAATCCTTTCAGTCTTATTCGTTTCTTATTTCGTTCTGACCGGAGTGGTTTTAGAGTCTGTCTTATTCCATGAGCAATGATTCTCGTCATTCTCGTTGTTCCTCTCTTCTTCTCGAGTGCTCTCTATTCTTTGCTTATTCTCTTGAGTTCTTATTTCACCTCATCCTTTTTCCCTTCCGTCTCGGTCCTAAGATCTCGGGACGAGATCTCTTGTTAGTGGAGGAGTGTTGTAACGCCCCGGATTCGATGTGCCAGGTGTCTGCCAGTTATTCGCCTTCGTTTCCATGTCATTTGCTTGCGTGTTGCATATTTTCATGTCATCATGTGCATTGCATTGCATACGTGTTCGTCTCATGCATCCGAGCATTTTCCCCGTTGTCCGTTTTGCAATCCGGCACTCCTATGCCCTCCGGCGTCCCCCTTTTGTCTCTCGTTGTGAGCGGGTGTTAAACTTTCTCGGAATGGACCGAGGCTTGCCAAGTGGACTTGGTATACCACCGGTAGACCGCCTGTCAAGTTTCGTGTCATTTGGAGGTCGTTTGATACTCCAACGGTTAACCGCGTAGCCCGAAACCCCCCTTTCTCTTTGCAGCCCAACACCCTTCCAAAGTGGCCCAAAACCCAGCAAACTCCCCTCCATGCTCTCGGTCGTTCGATCACGATCGTGTGGCCGAAAACCTCTCCTCATTTGGACTCTCCTAGCTCCCTCTACCTATAAATATGTGTCCCTCCCCGTCCAAATCGCAGATGAAACCCTAGCAACTCCTCCCCGCGCCGCCGGACATGTCCATCCGCGCCGGACATGTCCGCCGGACACGTCGCTCCGACCAATCGGGCGTCGCCACGTCAGCGCCGCCGCCTTCCTCCTCCACTCACGCGCCGCCACCTCACCCCGGCCGGCTCCCTCTCTCTCCTCCGCCGCCAGGGCCCGCGTGGCCCAGATCCGGCCCGCGGGGCCCGCACTGCGCCCGCCGCCGCCCGTTCGGCGCCGTTCCCAGCCTCCCCGTCTGCCTCCGCTCGGCCGCGCTGTCGCTCAGCCGTCGCCGGCGCCCTGGTCGGGGGTCGAGCGGAGGAGCCGCTCGACCCTGCGCCCCGTTGACCGCGCCTCGCGTGGGCCCCGGCCTAGATCCGGCCTCCTCAAGGCCCAGCCCTTCAGGCCCAACTGCTCCACCGGCCTGCCTCCAGCCTCCACACCGACCTGGGCCTGCAGCCCACTAGGTGAGAGCCCGCCTAAATCCTGCCCCGAGCACACTTAAGTTACCTCGCGCTCACCTGTTTTTTTTCCTGAAATCGACTAAGTCCCCGAATCTGCAACATTATTATGCCATGTTCATCACATCGTATCTCTGCATCTGTAGCTCCGTTTCGTGCGTGTAATATGTCAAATTGTTCGCCTCAATGAGTACTTCATTTTATTCCATTGCATCATATTCATTTGAGATCATCTTGATGCCTGAATCATCGTTGCAAGAGTGCTTCATGATGTTAATCTGCTGAAACTGTTATAACGAGCTCGTTTGTCATTTTTGCCATGATTGATGTGTGCATCCTATGAGGTTGATGTCTACATGTTTTTTGATGTATGCTATGTCTTCTTTACAGAGGTGGTTACCATGTATTTTTGTGATCAATATGGTGACTAGCACAAGCATGCAAACTAGGCATCGTGATGTTGGTGATTTTAGTCCCTGTTCTGCTGTTATTTTGATGCCATGTAAACTTGATGCTACAGAGAGATCCATGCATATTTTGAGATACTTCAGTAAGGGTGTTTTGAACATATGGTTATTGTCTGTCCATTCATGCCCTTGGTTGCAATTATGGAGTAGTCTAGCATGTCCTTTTCGTGCTCTAGTTTTGCTTCAAAATGTTTCCTGGCAGATTGTTTACATGTTATTCAATTTTGCCAAGGTTGTTGTAGTTGATCCTTGCATGCTATGAATTTGTTATTACCTTGGATTGTTTCATAAATATGTCTTATTGCTGATGCCATGCTTATCTTGTCATGCAATGACTTGTGGTGAGTGAATCGAGCTTGTTAAGGAGTGTACTCGCTGTTGCTGTTTTGCTAGGCTGAATCTGTTATTTCGCGATGCTATGTAAACTTGCTTCTACAAATCATTCTATGCATAATCTGGAGATGTTCACTAAATATGTTTTGATCTACATGTCATGCTCTATCCATCCATGCCCCTGGTTGCATTTATGGCTTGATGTAGAATGTTGTTTCCTTGCTCCAAAGTTGCTTCATAATGTTGCTGCCAGCCTGTTAACATTAAGTTCAGTTGTTGCCATGTGTTTTCCTAGTGTTCCATGCATCCTATGACCTTGCTATTGCCATGCTTAGCTTCACAAACATGCCTTCTTACTGTTGGTTGCCTTGCCATGCCATGTATTGCTCTCTAGTGAGTTGCACATGCCTTCATAATTCTGTTTCTGCCATGTTTGAATCTGTAATATAACTTGCCATCTTTACATGGGTGCCATTATATTTTCTGATCCTTTTTGGCGCATGGTCAGTAAAGGACTTTTGATCTATGAAATTAGTAGATTCATGCCATGCCTTTGTTTGCCATGATAAGTTCCTGTAACATGTTGTTTGATAGCTCTAAACATTGCAACCTGATGTTATTTTCTGCAAAGTCTGAAATTGTTATAACTTGCAATCTTACCATGTGTGTTTGAGCATGTTCTATTGATTTCTGGAGATAGATCAGTGTTAAGGTTTTGTTATGCTTTACCTGTACATCATGTCCATGCCATTTGTTTTCTTATTTAGGTCCTGTAGCATGTTGTTTTGATGCTTGCAATATGCCTAGTTGCTGTTTTGGACAGTTTGTCCTTTAAACTTGTTTCATGTGTGTGTGTTGAACCATTGCTCCGTTTTGAGTGTGCTCTATATGAAACTTGCTTGATTTTGCATGTAGCTTAATATTATCATGTTGCATCTTTGTTTTGAGGTGTTTGCTTGATGTTTGGGTGCATTTTGCATCAATGCCATGTTTAACTAGTTTTGCTCATATCTTCTAGTCCGTAGCTCCGAATCTAATGAACTTTATATGTAACTTGACTAGAATCTCGTGTAGATCATCTTGGTGCATCTTAAGTTGCTGTTTAACAACTTCAACATAATGTTTATTCAGATCTGTACCAACTTCGAAATTTGCATATGAGGACTTACCGGTATTGTTATATGTTGTTCCCGCCCTCATTTAAACTTGTCTTGATGTGTTGCTCTTGTTTGCATCATCTCTTACCATGAGTAGCCTCATCTAGTTTTGTCATGCATCATGCTTTTTGTGCATCATGCCTTGTTCATGTGTGTTGTGTTTACCATGTTGTGTGCTTCTTCTCGATAGTTCCCGTTTCATTGCGATCGTGAGGATTCGTTCGTCTACGCTTGGTTCGGCTTCTTCCGTTCATCTTCTTCATGGACTCGTTCTTCTTCCTTGCGGTATTTCAGGCAAGATGACCGCTACCCTGGATCTCACTACTATCATTGCTATGCTAGTTGCTTCGTTCTATCACTTTGCTGCGTTACCTATCTTTTGCTCTTCAAGCCTCCCAAATTGCCATGAACCTCTAACCTTTGACACCTTTCCTATGCAAACCGTTGTTTGGCTATGTTACCGCTTTTGCTCAGCTCCTCTTATAGCGTTGCTAGTTGCAGGTGAGTTGAAGATTGCTCCATGGTGGACAGGATTTTGTTGGGATATCACAATATCTCTTATATTATTAATGCATCTATATACTTGGTAAAGGGTGGAAGACTCGGCCTTTTGCCTGGTGTTTTGTTCCACTCTTGCCGCCCTAGTTTCCGTCATACCGGTGTTATGTTCCCGGATTTTGTGTTCCTTACGCGGTTGGGTGATTTATGGGACCCCCTTGACAGTTCGCTTTGAATAAAACTCCTCCAGCAAGGCCCAACCTTGGTTTTACCATTTGCCTCACCACCACCTATACCTTTCCCTTGGGTCGGCCAACCCGAGGGTCATCTTTATTTTAGCCCCCCCGGGCCAATGCTTGTCTAAGTGTTGGTCCAAACCGAGCGATGTCCGGCGCCCCCTGGGCAACCAGGGTCTATGCCAACCCGACGTCTGGCTCATCCGATGTGCCCTGAGAATGAGATATGTGCAGCTCCTATCAGGATTTGTCGGCACAGCGGGAGGCTTTGCTGGTCTTGTTTTACCATTGTCAAAATGTCTTGTAAACCGGGATTCTGAGTCTGATCGGGTCTTCCTGGGAGAAGGTATATCCTTCGTTGATCGCGAGAGCTTATCATGGGCTAAGTTGGGACACCCCTGTAGGGTATAATCTTTCGAAAGCCGTGCCTGCGGTTATAGGAAGATGGGAATTTGTTCCGGTTGTAGATAACTTGACACCAGATCCGAATTAAAACGCATCAACCGCGTGTGTAGCCGTGATGGTCTCTTTTCGGCGGAGTCCGGGAAGTGAACACGGTTTCTGGGTTATGTTTGACGTAAGTAGGAGTTCAGGATCACTTCTTGATCATTGCTAGCTTCACGACCGTTCCGCTTGCTCTCTTCTCACTCTTATTTGCGTATGTTAGCCACCATATATGCTTAGTCGCTGCTGCAGCCTCACCACTTTACCCCTTCCTTTCCCTTTAAGCTTTGCTTGTCTTGATACCCATGGTAATGGGATTGCTGAGTCCTCGTGGCTCATAGATTACTACAACAACAGTTGCAGGTACAGGTTATGCGATGATCTTGACGCGAGAGCGATGTTTGCTTGTATTGGAGTTCTTCTTCTGCTTCTTTGATCAGGGGATAGGTTCCAGGTCGGCAGCCTGGGCTAGCAGGGTGGATGTCGTTTGAGTATCTGTTTGTGTTTCATCCGTAGTCGGATGTTGCTCTCATGTATTGTGATGTTGTATTCGTGTGGCATTGTATGCCTCTTGTATGTATCCCCATCTATTATTTAATGTTGATGTAATGATATCCACCTTGCAAAAGTATTTCAATATGCGGGTCTATCCTTGGTGGGACCTTCGAGTTCCTTTTGGATAGGATCGCATATTGGGCGTGACAATGCTGGGCGCCGGGCAACGCGGGCATGGGTGCCGGCCCAGCCACGGGATCCCGAGGGCGCCGTGGTTCCATTGGATCTAACAGGGGGTTAGTCCATGGACTCGGCTGACCGCCACTGCGCTGCCTCATGCGCGGCCCTTCATTGGTGCGCGCGGATCTGGGTCTTGTAGTGCTCGGGCGTGATTTGATTTGGTTGGGCGCCAGTGGGAGGCTGTGGTGCCAGGTGTGGTGGTGCGCCGGTGCGGCAGCAGGGCTAGCCGGCTACGTATCGGCGGCCCGTCTCTTGGTGAGAGGTGGGCAAGGTTTGGCCTTTCGGAATCCGGAGTGGCGGCTTCGGCTGGTGGGCATAGCGGTGCCCTTGCACTACTAGGAAAAGGCATGCTAGTGGCGCACCCGTTTTGCCTACTAATGGCGCACTACTGGTGCGCCACTAGCATCACACCATTAGAATTAAATTCAAATGTGGTGCGCCATTAGTATTTGGTGTTCTAATGGCGCACCACGTAGTGCGCCATTAGTGTGGGCCACAGTGCGCCATTAGAATGCCTCCCAGGGGGCCATATGTACCCATGTGCTTTGGCATACCAATGGCGCACCAGCGGGTGATGCGCCATTAATATGTTTATCACAGTGCGCCATTAGTGTCTTGTGTGGTGCGCCACTAGTATGAATATTAGGAATTTTCTTTTCTTTTCTGATATTTTCACAGGTTACAAAATATATTATTGGACAGAATTTAGACAACACCACATAGCAACAACAGATTCATCGAATACAATGGAAGATTAGTCTCTGAATACAATTCATCATGTTAGTCTTCGAATTCAAAAGACAGAACAAAGATAGAACATTATAAGTCTCGAGACCGCGAGTAGAGAGTTTGTCTTCACATTACAAGTCGATATCGATCATCTAAACTACCATAACATAGAAGAGAGCTGCGGTCATCACGATGAGCATCATCGCGATGAAACTGGTCTTCATCCGGTTCTTCCAACGCTCCCTCCTCTCTCCCGCTAGATAGCGGGTGTATCTAGATTCTGCCTCCGCCCTAGTGGTGTACCCTTTGTAACTGTTACCGCTGAAACAATGAACCTGTCTCCGACAGTCCTCCCAGTCGTCGTAGACTCCGGGAACCTTACCCTTGTACACGACATATGACGGCATCTCTATGCACAAGCCAAACAACAGACAATACATAAGCAATATATAAGTACGCAACAAAAGGATCAGAAGAGAAGAGCAAGACATTAATAGCACGATTCACGGTCCTACTAATAAATAGCATCCATTACATCTAAGTTGAACGACTGTCCAAACCAAAGAGACATACAAGTTCATTAAAGTTTAATTACAACATGAGCCTATCAATGTTTTAGAACTACACATAGCATCACTACTTTCGACTCGACTCATGGGACCGGAGCGTGGATGAAGCCGCCGTCTGTCGTGATGGTCATGAAATCGCGGGCGTTGTTAGCCTGCATTTGTAGCCTTGTGTCTATCTCACTGTTGGACAGTTGATATCTGAGATAGAACTGCCCCGAGGTACGAAGGACATCTTGATGGATAATTTCCACAAACTCCGACTGGATGCGAAAGAATTCTTGTCTGATGTCTGCGTCCTGGATTGCCGACAAGCTCACAGCCCAATCTTTGAGATTATCTGGTAGCACAAGGTGGTGATGGTCCCGTACGATCGCCCGCATGTGATGGAGGGCATAGTAGGCATCCTTCTAACCGCCAGGCGGCTTCCTGACGCAGGAGAACTTTGTATCATCGGTGAACACGTGTGCGCCGTACCGCCTACGAACTGGCTTGGTGAAGGTGCCTCTAGATTTGGCGTAGCCGGGGAGAACATCATCAAGATCTTTCTTGATATTTGTGTAGTCTATCTTGGAGTCACGGTGCGGGTCAAAATACGTGGCCATGGAATATTTCGGGCTTAAGAGGATGAGTGTGCAATGTGTGTCACTGCACAGAACACGGAATGTTAGAAAAAAAAGAACGATCAAAATCTAAGAAATCATGTGTTACGGGGCGGTTAGGGGATGACTTACTCCGGAAAGTAAGGCATGAGGAAGTTATCCTTATCTGGGTTTGCCAGAATGACGCCTTCGAGGTAAGAACTCGCGACATGCCGGTCCCCAGTGCTGCACAAGTTCTTGGAACGCATGTAGAAGGGGTTAACTATCACGATGTCCGGGGTCTTGTCTCTAATGATCCGCATCTCCATACTCAGCCAAAACAGCCGAACGAAGGTGTACTGCAGCGGATGAAGGTTGAACATAGCAAAGATGTCATCAAACCGCAGGACGATCATACCCCCGATGGCGCCATCCACAAAGCCCTTGCCCTCTGGCACCTTGGCCATGAAAACTGGGTATGCCACATCATTCTCTCTGAGACGCCGCTTCTCCAAAGAAAGAACACTGTCATGCAGACTCCGCATAGCACCAGTTGTAGCATTGAGCATATTTGTCGGTAGCATCGCCCTACCCACCACATGCACCCTCCTTGAGATATCCTTTGGTGAAGGTGGCCCGTCCTGAGCACGGATCATACTCGGTGCTGGCTGGCTTGCAACCTTGTTGCTCTTTCATTTCCGTCCGTTCTTCTTCTGTTGTAATGGGACCGAGTTCTGCTCACAGACCACCTTCTTGAGTGTGTTGGGGCTGATAATATTTGGCACCTCGGCTATCTGAGGCTCGGTGAAGTCGGCAGCTGGAGGCGTCTCCTGAGAACTGAATGCCAGACGACGCCTGTTGCAATTGGGTTTCTCCGTCGTACCAGCTAGACAGCGGTCGTCTTTTGTAGGGTTGGGTTCTTGAGAAAGAGGCCCGCAGAATTCATCATCGTACCCATGTTCGGCAAAGTACTTATCGATGTTGCTAAATGTACGGACGTCATCGTTGTCGTCGTCGTCCAGATCCTGTGCCATATGCATGTTCGGATCCTGTGCCATAGGGATGTCCGGCATGTCCGGTAGCGTTGCGGCGGTCTTGCCATGGCTTGGCGCTGGCACGGCTGGTGGTGTTGTATTTGGCGTGGTGTCCCCCGCCCCCAAACGAATCTGGCTCTTCGGCCAAAGCAGGGGCCAGCTTAGGCAGGCGCTGAGGGTCATCAGATCATCTTTGTCGGCCCCGGCGGGTCGAATCGGAGGTAACAACTCGTCGCAGGCTCGCAGCCTGGCAGCACCCGAACCAGTTGAACCCTATACACGGTGGGTGGCATCGGTTTACCGTGGAACACGGGGTTGCCCAGTTGAACGATTTTGCCCTTGGCGACATCGACCAACTCGTTTTTCACGAAGTGTAGGAGAGTGCACGGAACGTCGGCGGCACCCTGCGAAAACATGTAGGGCGTCAGGGATGCCCAGTCAAAGGCAAAAGGAGATGAAGTCCTCGGCCGAGAGGCTTAATTAGTTACCGTGATGATGGCGTCGAGCTCGGCTAATGTCGAGGCACCGCCAACGGCGGACGTGCAACTGAGGGAGGGCCGCTTGCTGGCGAGGTGCCGGCCGGCGTTCACCCGGGTGCATTAAGCTCCAATGCCCGTGCCGGTGCCGGAGACACCAATACCACCGCCGCCAGTGACACCAATGGCGCCGCCAGAGACACCAATTGCGCTGCCTGCGCGTTGTGCGAGTTGCTGGCGGTGGAGCTGGGAATCGGGGGCGGCCCTTGTTGGCCACCCGCAATCCACGTCGTCAGCCCATGAATCAAGGTAGGCATAATGCCGGTGAGCATCGTTCCTAGTTGTTGTTGCACTTGCTCTTGTATAATCTTCGGAATCCGCGCCACTTGTGCCTTGAGTTCTTCAACCTCGCGCGACTGGCTTTCCAAGCTGGTCTTTTTCTCCTTTCGCCCACCAGCGGTATAGTATGACGACCATTTTGTGGACAAGCCTTTGCCGGCCACATGACCAGCTAACGACGGCTTACTGAGCTTATCCTTGTTTTTCATTACGTTCAACTCCCTATTTAGAGTGCCGTCCCAAGCAGGGGTGCTCTGAGATGACCCTGCTCTACCGCTTTCAGTCTCCTTCGCCAGAACAAGCTCAAGCACCCTGTTCTTCGGATCCGTGGTAAGCTCCTTTGTTATCGGGTCCTCCTTGTACCAGGCCCTGACATAGTTCCTAGTCTGCTTGTCACTGCTGTATTTCTCGAAGCGGGGCGGTAGGCCTTGCTCGGCACGCTCCACGTCCTCCTTGTCCCATATAGGCTCCGCCACTCTGTAACCGCCGGGACCGACTTTGTGTTCTCCTAAGTTCAACTCCCGCATTTCTTTCCCCCACTGACTTGATTCGGAGGTTGCACTGCTCTCGCACTTGATCTTGAACTACTTGTAGTCATCTTCGCTGATCGAAGGATTTTTTGCCTTGATCTTCTCATAACTATCACCTTTCTCAATCATTCTCTTCACCACGCTTCTCCAAGTAGACAGGGCCGAGCTCATCCTCGTGAGGGCGGCACTGTTCACTTTATTACCTGAGAGGCGTGTGTTTTCAAATTCAGCGGGGAACTTGTATCGTTCGTGCAGCTTCGTGAATAGGAGGTTGCGCAAATTCCCTCGGTCCTTATGCCTAAGGTTCTCGGTGTTGATCGAGACGGTGCGCCAGAGAATGCACCCGAGCTGAACCGAGTACCCCTTGACTATATGTTTGGGCTCCGTTGGATGCCCGTCGGAGTCCACTTGAGCAAATTCCTCCTTGACGGTGCGGAGCGCGTTCGGGCGCCGGTCCTTCCGTTGCTTCTTCGGTTGGCTGCCATCTGTGCATGCCCCACCATCATCAGTGGTGGCATTTTCGGCGGCACCATCAGTGGTGGCATCCTCGGCGGCACCATCAGTGGTGTCATCCCCGATGCCACTAGGGGTTGTGTAGTCAGGATCGGTGTCTTCCGCGGCGTCCCCATAGCGGTGAGGTTGTTCCTCCATCTCCTGGGACAGCTCCCAGAATTGCTTGCTGCCCGAACCGCCGGGCTCATCGTTGTTGGCCATGTTTCGCTCTAAATAGGAAAAAAGTTTGGTCAAAAAGTTGGTTATTGTCAAGGAACAAGATCATGGTCTCATCATTTAGGGTTTGTCGACACCGAGGCATCCTAAAAGCTAAGCTTTTATCATTTAGGGTTTGTCGATGCCGAGGCACCCTAAAAGCCTAAGCGTACATCATTTAGGTTCTCATCGACACCGAGGCACCCTATAGAAGGCAAGGTTTCATCATTTAGGGTTTGTCGACGCCGAGGCACCCTAAATGCTAAGTTAAGTTTTCATCATTTAGGGTTTATCGATGCCGAGGCACCCTAGGTTGGGCCTAATCACATGGCACTAATCACTTGGCTCTATTGCCACCTATGTTGGGTTTATCATCTAGGGTTTATCGATGCTAAGGAGAATTCTAAGTTGGGCCTAATCACTGGGCTCTATTCCCACCTATGGTTTAATGCAGCAAGAATGGCGGGGCAGTTGATCCTACTTAACTAAGTACTAAGATACCCGGCCCATGCGTTAGTCGCAAGTACCCCATATGTCCTATTTTTAGCAAAGTCATGCTAAAATTCACGGAAACTTTCAGCATGACCTTTGCTGAAAATAGGACATATGGAGTAACCGAATTTGCCGGAACAGAAGTTAATCGGCATTCCGGCAAACTCAAGGGCCTCTCAGGGTACCTGCAAATTCATCACGACACAATGGTCGGAGACAAAACCTAGCAAACTAGCAAAGTTACTGACGTATTTACAAAAATTGTTTTCTTTAAAAGATGATCATCATCTTTGCAAGTCTTTCTCAATGTGATCACAAGTAATTCAGAGGCATCACAATAAAGCAACACCCTGGAGTACAATGCTTTATAATGTTCCATCATCATTACAGAAAAAATAATAACAATATATACACACTGGAGTACAATGCTTTATAATGTTCCATCATCATTACAGAAAAATAATAACAATATATACACACTGGAGTACAATGCTTTATAACATTCCATCATCATTACATAAATCCAAGAAACACATGGTCTTGAGGATATTCTTTATGACTGATTATTTTAGTTTTACATGCAGATTTTGACCAAAAAACACATGGTCTTTTTAATAGTTTTCAGTTTGGACAGAATACTGAAAACTACAGTTTGGATAGAATTCCTAACACTTTGGTCTTCTAGTTACAAAACAAAACTGACATAATTCTAGATGCCATAACTGAATTTTTTGACAGTAGCTCAAGTTTTTGACACTAGCTCCTAACTGTACATAACTGAATTTTTTGACAGTAGCTCAAGTTTTTGACAGTAGCTCCTAACAATAGATCCTAACTGAATTTTCTACTTAAAGGGAAGGCTGACTTAACTGGCAAGATGACACAATTTGCATAATATAACATTATATGCATCTAAATATGACACCATCTCCTAACAGAAATAGTATCCCAGGTTTCCATCTTAATACCACAAAGAATACCAAAAACTTGAGCTACTATCATAGCTGAATGTGGTTCAGTAGAGGTAGCTGCTCATCTGATAATGATCACCAGCTAAAGATGCCACTGCTCAAACAGACCAGCAACTGAATACTGGGGCTTTAAGTTTCTTGCAGAGACTAGATAGCTCTACTCATTCTCAGGAGCCAGCACTACATACTTTATCCTATATTTTATTTTACTGGGATATAATAAAGAGCACAGTTTGCAATTAGTCTGTATCTAGTTGCAAACAGGACTGGATCCAGTTTCAGTCCTACATGTCTCTTACCTTGTAGGACAGTGGTAGCAGCACACTGCTTGCAATTGTTAATGTCCAACAGAGTAGCAGAGAAGATGGAAAACTCACAGGTGCAAAGATGCAGTTAAAACAAGGTTACAACATACACAACTATATTGTCTAGTGCAAAATAACTCATTTTCATCTATAAACCATGGACAAATACATGATACAGTGCATTTTTGTTCAGTGTGTCCAGTGCATTTTTTCATCTATAAACCATGGACAAATACATGATACAGTGCATTTTTCTTAAGTGTGTCCAGTGCATTTTTTCAGTGTGTCCTAATCTTGTAGGTACCAAGTACTCCAATGCACATGGAGTACTAATTATTCATGTTTGGTAGGCACTACTCCCACAATTTTTTGAACCTAATTTGACCTAAATTCGAGAGGGATTTGACCTAAACCTAGCAAAAGAGAGAAGAAGAGGGCATGGCCAGGAGGGTGGAGAGGAGGTAGAGAGGAGAAGAGAGGCAGAGGGAGGAGGGTTACCTGACCACAATGAGGTGGTGGCCGGAGCGAAGACGACGGAGGGCGGAGACGGCGAGCTTGGGGGAGGTGGGGATAGACGGCGGGGAGGTCGCGGGCCTCCTCTCCTGGTGGACGTGGGGCCTCCTCTCCTGGTGGGCGTGGGGCGGCTCCGAGGCTCCAAGTCTCCGGCGGCTCCGAGGCCAAATCTCCAGTGGGTTTCTAGGGTTTTGAGGGAGGCGGCGCTCGTGGGGGAGGCGGCGCTCGGGGGGGAGGCAGCGCTCGAGGGGGAGGAAGGGGAGAGGGAGGCGGCGGGGGCGCGTGGGCGGCTGCGATGCAGTGGGTCGGGGCGGCGGTGGCGCGGTGGAGGGAGGGATGAGGGAGGGAGCGGTGCGGTGGAGGGAGAGGGACGAAGTGTCTGGCAAGAGGGAGGGACGAAGTGTATGGATGGGGGAAGATTACTAATGGCGCACCCCCTGGCGGTGCGCCATTAGAATGTTTTTTTTCATAGCAATGGTGCACCAGCGTGACCGTGCGCCATAAGTATTCTTTTTTTAGATAGCAATGGCGCACCAGCCAGCCGTGCGCCATAAGTAAGATTTTTTTATTATTATTTTGTTGCATCTAATAATTTTTTAGAAAATGAATATGAATATGAAACGGTAATAATTTTTTATAAAAACAGTAATAATTTTTTAAAAAATATCATCAAATTTGTTATTTGAAAATATTTATGAATATAAAAAAATATCATCAAATTTTCTATTTGAAAATATAATCAAATTTGTTTTTTGAAAATATAATCAAATTTGATTTTTTTTGGATTTTTAGTTGCATTCATTTGTGAGGCGGAGCGGGGGAGGGTGCGGGGGTCGTCGGCGGTGGTGGAGCGGGGGAGGATGTGGGGGGTGCTCGGCGGCGAGGGGGATCTGTTAAGGGGGATCTAGCGAGGGGTGATAGCGATCAAGATCGAAGGGGATCGAGATCGAGTGTCCTCATGAATATTCAATATTTTTTCATGAATTAAAAAAGTGCCCATGAAATTTAAAAATATTCATGATAGTTCAAAAAGTGCCCATGAAATACAATCGAGAAATGAAGACTACAATTTAAATAGAATCGATCTTAGCTAGCTAGCTATCTGTTCACAATCTTCTTGCCCTTGTTTTTCGCAAATGGAGTTCTTCTGTGGAAAGGACGTCCTTTAGGTAGGGTGGTCCTGCTTCTTCTTGTGGTGTATGCTGCTACTTCATCGTCGTCGTCATGTTCGATCTTCGGGTCGCCATACTTGTCGAAGTCTTGCTCATTGGCTACTCCATCCATTCTGACGATCTTCCTTTTGCCTCTCCTCACGGCAACACGACTGGGCTTTGGCGGGTCGGTATCGAAGAAGCATTGGTCCACTTGGGAAGCCAGTACCCATGGCTCATTTTTCGCGGTGACGTTTGCGCCCGCGGTCTTGGATTTGGCTTCGGGTATAACCATGGTGGTGAAATACCAATCTTCTTTTAGGACGCTCTTGGCCCATCTGATACGGAACATCGAGACATTCTCTCCAGCGTAGCTCAGCTCCTGGATCTCCTCGATCCTTCCGTAGTATTGTCCTTGTCATTACCGGTGTAGGATTCCATCGTTACCCCGGAGTTCTGATAACCATCGCTCTTCATGTCCTTGTCCTCGGTGTAGAATGTGTAGCCGTTGATATCGTACGCCTCATAGGTCATCAGGTTGTGCTCGGCGTCCTGTGACAAGGCGAATATGAGTTGTTCTTCCGCGGAAGAATCCTCATGTAAAGGGTACCACGGAAGCTTCTGCTTGAACCAACGCGTGAAACATGAGTTGTGCTCTTTGATTATATCTCTGTCCGTCCTCTGTTGGCCTCGGTCATTGTACGTCTTCTCAATAAAGGTTTTGTGCTCTACCACCCAAGGATCGACCACGTTTATGTGTTGTAGAGCGACTAGGTTTACTCTTTCAAAGTCGGCGAGTCGACCCTTGAAGTCGACATGCATTTCACGGCGACCCTCACGGTGACCCCATCCAGCGAGCCTGCCAAGTTGCCTGTTGACGGGCAGACCAACTGGGTGCTCGATGCCTAGATAATTCGTGCAGTAGGAGATGCACTCTTCGGTCAGAAAGCCCCTGGCTATGCTTCCCTCTGGACGTGACATGTTGCGAACGTATCCTTTGATGACACCATTCATCCTTTCGAAAGACATCATGCTGTGCAGGAACGTCGACCCGAGTTGGATGATATCCTCCACAATATGGACTAGCAGATGCACCATAACGTCGAAGAATGCGGGAGGGAAGTACATCTCAAGCTCGCATAGTATCACCACGATCTCTTCCTGTAGCCTTCTGAGTTGCCTCACGCCAACCGACTTCTGAGAGATGATGTCAAAAAAGTTGCATAGGCCAAATAGCGTTTCACGGACGTGCGCGTCCATGATCCCATGGATTGCAACTGGAAGTATCTGCGTCATCAGCACGTGACAGTCGTGAGACTTCATCCCGCTGAACTTCTACTTCACTGGGTCTAGGTATCTTCTTATCTTCCTCGCGTAACCGTTAGGAAGTTTTACTCCTACGAGGCAGGTGAAAAACTGCTCGATCTCCTCCTGACTTAGAGTGAAGCACGCGGGAGGGTAGTCATTTATGATCTTCTTGGCGTTTTTGCCTTTGCGACGACTTTCCGTGTCCTGCTTCACCTCATCATCATCATCATCATCATCATCATCATTAGCGTGAAGCTCCTCCCTGATGCCCATTGATTTCAAGTCTTCCCTTGCTTTCAACCCATCTTTGGTCCTCTCTGGCATGTTCGGCAGGGTACCAAGCAGACTCTCGCACACATTCTTCGTGATATGCATGACAGCAGCGGCTTTGGCGCCTTTCGCTTCTTTCCTGGCTCTGGCGCCTTTTGCTTCTTTCCCGGCAGTGGGCAATCTTTCCAATTTTTCAACAGCTAGTCTATTTCCTCGCCGCTCCTCGTACGCGGGCATTTTCGGGGTTCGGTTTCACCATCGAACAGATCCTTGCGTTTCCTCCACGGGTCATCATCGCGAAGCCACCTTCGATGTCCCATGAACACGGTTTTCGAAGACCCGGGATCTCTATCTAGCTGGCGATACGTTGTGTCATCCATGCACCTGACGCATCCAGAAAATCCGTGGACCACCTGCCCCGCGAGATATCCGTAACCGAGATAGTCATGCACCGTCGTGAGTAGTGCGGCTCTCATAGGGAAATATTCTTTCTCTGCGGCGTCCCATGTATTGGCTGGCGTTTTCCACAGTGTGTCTAGCTCGTCTTTCAGCAGCCCCAGATACAGATTGATGCCGTTCCCTGGTTGTTTCGGCCCTTCAATTAGCATACTCATGTGAATGTACTTCCTCTTCATGCACAACCAGGGGGGAAGGTTGTACATCCACACAAACACAGGCCATGTGCTATGTGTGCTTCTCTGGCTGCCAAACGGATTGACTCCATCGGTGCTCGCGCCCAGCACGATGTTCCTTGGATCCTTCCCAGATTCTGGGTGTTCGAAGTTCAACGCTTGCCACTGGCTCGCATCCTTTGGGTGACTCAGCATCTTGTCTTTTTTATTTATCTCCGGATCATTTGCGTCATCTTCTCGCTTCTTCTCCTCCCTATCCGCGTGCCAACGCAGGAGCTTTGCTACCTTAGGGTCCGCGAAATACCGCTGCCGACGAGGAGTGATTGGAAAGTACCACACCACTTTTCGTGGAGCTTTCCTCCTCTTCTTGTATCGAGTGACGCCGCACACCGGACATATGGTAGACTCCGCGTGCTCGTCCCGATAAATGATGCAATTGTTCATGCACACATGGTATTTCACATGTGGTAAATCCAGAGGACACACGATTTTCTTCGCCTCCTTGAAACTGGTCGGGCACTTGTTCCCCTTGGGAAGACGTTCGTGCTAGAATGACATGTTCTCGTCGAAGCATGTGTCGGTCATTTTGTGTTTTACCTTCATCTCCAGAGCCATGAGCGTTACTTTCAGGCGGGTATCCATGGTCCTGCATCCTTCATACAATGGAGTAACCGCGTCTATCTCCAGTTGATCCAGCTTGGCTTTCTCTCGGGCGGCAGCTCTTGCGTTATCTGTCTGCTTGAGAAGCAGCTCTTGAATATGAGGGTCCTGCACCCAGCCCATTGATGGTCCATCGTCGTCTGCTCCGCCGGCATCTTCATCTTCATGATCATGCCCTTCGTCTGCTCCGGCATCTTCCTCATCATCATGTCCGGCATCTTCTACATGAAGACTGTGTACAACAACACCGTCGTGATCATGTCCTGGAGATTCTTCGTCTTCTCGCCCACCCGAGCCACAGTGGTTGTCTTACTGCCCTTCCTCATTTCTTGCCCGACCCTCATGGACGACTTCATAGTCATCTTCATCATCTTGCCACCGATAGCCATCCATGAAACCATGCAAGAGCAGGTGGTCCCGCACCTGCCCGGAATCCGGGTCCGCAATAAGGCTCTTCAGCTTGCATCTTCGACACGGACATCTTATCTCCATCTCGTTCTTTTGAAGCATCTCGGCCTTCGCGGAGCTCAAAAACCTATTCACGATGCCTTCGGTCATCGTGCGGACCATGGTCGCCTGCGGGGTAGAGAAAACGATATTTTAGAACCAAGAAAAAAATTTGGCATGACTTTCCCTAAAAATAGGACCAACAATAATGCATAGTGCCAAAATTCTCGCCGAAACGGAAATGAATCAACATTCCGGCAAAATATTGGCAACTATCGCATTTCAAATACCAGTACCTGCAAACACAAACATATATGCAACACCACAAACATATGCAACACCACAAACATACATAGATCTAGCTAGGCCACAAAAAGTGCATGTGCACGTTGTTGGAGATGGAGAACAACATAAAGATAGCTTCCCCCTTACTTACCTATCAAAAAAAGGTAATTTAACCACTTAATTTGGATGAATCTATGGTGCAAATGAGGTGAGGAGGAGGAGGCAGCCGAGACAAGCTTGGAGGAGGAGGTGGAGAGAATGAAGTGGGGAAAGTGAGTGGGTAGGTGGGTTGTCCAAAATATCTTGTTGGTCCCAGGTTACTAATGGCGTACCACATGCAAATGCGCCATTAGTAACCCTGGTTACTAATAGCGCACCTGCTGCTGGTGCGCCATTAGAAGTTTTGCAAAAAAATAAAAAAAGTATATATTCTTATGGCGCACAGTGGCACAGTGCGCCATTACTAGTTTAAACTAGTAATGGTGCACTATGCTACGGTGCGCCATTAGTAGTTTGCAAAAAAAAAAGAATAAAAAAACAACAGTAGTGGCGCACTGTGTGGCCGGTGCATCATTACTAGTTAGCACTAGTAATGGCGCACCGTGCCATGATCCGCCATTAGTATGTTTGAAAAAAAAATTGTTACTAGTGGCGCACCATGTGCCTCGTGCGCCATTAGTGTCTTCCACACTAGTGGCGTACCTGCACATGGTGCGCCACTACTATATAGTAGTGGCGCACCACATGACAGGTGCGCCATTAGTGTCCATCTCATCTATAGCCCTTTTCCTAGTAATGTTGCGACAGGGGCCGTGATGCGGGTGCTGTGGTCCGTCTTGGCCGCGAGGGAGGCGATGTGGTTCTCGCGGAGGCGTCCGTGGCTTGGGTGTGGTCTTTGGGGCTTTGGCTTGTGACTAAACCCCGCTGTGGGCCTCGTCCTCTTCATTTTTGGCTGCCTGAGGGAGTCCTGGACTAGGGGGTGTCCGGACAGCCGGACTATCAATATCCGCCGGACTCCAAGACTACGAAGATACAAGATTGAAGACTCCGGCTCGTGTCCGGATGGTACTTTCCTTGGCGTGGAAGGCAAGCTTGGCAATACGGATATGTAGATCTCCTACCATTGTAACCGACTCTGTGTAACCCTAGCCCTCTCCGGTGTCTATATAAACCGGAGGGCTTTAGTCCGTAGGACAACATACATTACAACAATCATACCATAGGCTAGCTTCTAGGGTTTAGCCTCCTTGATCTCGTGGTAGATCTACTCTTGTACTACCCATATCATCAATATTAATCAATCAGGACGTAGGGTTTTACCTCCATCGAGAGGGCCCGAACCTGGGTAAAAACATCGTGTCCCTCGTCTCATGTTACCATCCGCCTAGACGCACAGTTCGGGACCCCCTACCCGCCGGTTTTGACACCGACATTGGTGCTTTCATTGAGAGTTCCTCTGTGTCATCACCGATAGGCTTGATGGCATCTTCAACCTGCAACGCTGTCCAGGGTGAGACTTTTCTCCCCGGACAGATCTTCGTATTCGGCGGCTTCGCCCTGCGGGCCAATTCGCTTGGCCATCTGGAGCAGATCGAAAGCTACGCCCCTGGCCGTCAGGTCAGATTTGGAAGCTTAAACTTCACGGCCGATGTCCGCGGAGACTTGATCCTCGACGGACTCGAGCCACAGCCAAGCGCGCTGCACTGTGACGATGGGCATGATCTAGCTCTGCCGCCGAACAGTGCCTTGGTGGCCGCACACGGATCCGCTTCGGCCATTAGCCCGGAGCCGATCGCCCAGATCGAGGGTCGGTGGATAGACGCCACCCTGGGGGCTCCAACATCCACGGCGATGGAGCCGAACACTAATCTTGTCCCCTGCGAAACTCGTGATTCCGAGGCGCCGGATTCCTCGCCGGACTCCGAACCTCCCGCGCCCCTACCAATCGATCCGGATTGGGCGCCGGTTATGGAATTCACCTCCGCGGACATCTTTCAATGCTCGCCTTTCGGCGATATCTTGAATTCACTAAAGCATCTCTCGTTATCAGGAGAGTCCTGGCCGGATTATGGCCAGGATGGTTGGGATACGGACGACGAAGAAATTCAGAGCCCACCCACCACCCACTTTGTAGCCACTATCGACGATCTAACCGACATGCTAGACTACGACTCCGACGACATCGACACCATGGACGATGATGCCGGAGACGAACAGGAACCAGCGCCCACAGGGCACTGGAAGGCCACCTCGTCATATGACGTATACATGGTGGATACCCCAAAAGATGGGGACGGCGAAGGAACAGCGGAGGCAGACCCCTTAAAGAAACATCCCAAACACCGGTGTCAGCGGCGCCGCTCTAAATCTCGCCACAGCAAAAAAGGAGATTCCGGCACAGGAGATAATAATACTCCAGAGAGTGCCGAAGACAATCCCCTCCAGCAAGACTCAGCGCAGGAGGATGCAGAAGCAAGCCCTCATGAGGGGGCGGCAGACGAAGAGGTTGAGGATCATAATTATATGCCTCCCTCCGAAGACGAAGCAAGCCTCAACGATGACGAATTCGTCGTACCCGAGGATCCCGTCGAACAAGAGCGCTTCAAGCGCAGGCTTACCGCCACAGCAAACAGCCTAAAGAAAAAGCAGCAGCAGCTTCAAGCTGATCAAGACCTGCTGGCCGATCGATGGACCGAGGTCCTCGCGGCCGAAGAGTATAAACTCGAACGTCCCTCCAAAAGTTACCCAAAACGCAAGCTGCTCCCCCGATTAGAGGAGGAAGCATACGTACCTCCGTCACCAGCGCACGATATGGCTGACCGACCACCCCGTGGTCGTGACAGAGAGGCATCCAAGCCCCCAGCCAAGACCATACCCCGGCATTGCTCCAAAAGTACGAAGCCAAGAGGGAACGCGCCGGACTTGCGAGACATATTGGAGGACAAAGCAAGGCAATCTAGATCCATCTATGGATCACGTGGGCACCCTACGACCCACGACGAATACCGTCGTGCCGGATACAATAACCCCGGCCGGGCCGAACACAGCAGACAGCGCTCTCCCGAGCTGCGTCGCGATATCGCTCAATACAGGGGCGCCGCACACCCATTATGCTTCACTGATGAAGTAATGGATCATCAGATCCCCGAAGGGTTTAAACCCGTAAACATCGAATCTTACGATGGCACAACAGACCCCGCGGTGTGGATCGAAGACTATCTTCTCCACATCCATATGGCCCGCGGCGACGATCTCCACGCCATAAAATACCTCCCACTCAAGCTTAAAGGACCAGCTCGGCATTGGCTTAACAGCTTGCCAGCAGAATCAATTGGGTGTTGGGAAGACCTGGAGGCCGCATTCCTTGATAACTTCCAAGGCACATATGTGCGACCACCAGACGCCGATGACCTAAGCCACATCATTCAGCAGCCAGACGAATTGGCCAGACAATTCTGGACATGGTTCTTGACGAAGAAAAATCAAATCGTCGATTGTCCGGACGCAGAGGCCCTTGCAGCCTTCAAACATAACATCCGGGACGAATGGCTAGCCCGGCACCTGGGGCAGGAAAAGCCAAAATCCATGGCAGCCCTCACATTGTTAATGACCCTCTTTTGTGCGGGAGAGGACAGATGGCTAGCCCGCAGCAACAATCTCCGTAAAAATTATGGCAGTCCGGACACTAAGGACAACAACGGCAGGTCACGTCGAAATAAAAACAAGCGCCGAATTAACAGCGACGATAAGGAGGATACGGCGGTCAATGCCGGATTCCGCGGCTCTAAACCCGGTCAACGGAAGAAGCCATTTAAAAGAACCATTCCGGGTCCGTCCAATCTGGACCGAATACTCGACCGCTCATGCCAGATACATGGCACCTCTGAAAAGCCAGCTAACCACACCAATAGAGATTGCTGGTTGTTCAAGCAGGTCGGCAAGTTAATTGCCGAAAACAATGACAAGGGGCTAAATAGCGACGACGAGGAAGAGACCCGGCCGCCAAACAACAAAGGACAGAAGGGTTTTCCCCCACAAGTACGGACGGTGAATATGATATACGCGACCCACATACCCAAGAGGGAGAGGAAACGCGCACTAAGGGACGTCTATGCGATGGAGCCAGTCGCCCCAAAGTTCAACCCATGGTCCTCTTGTCCGATCACTTTCGATCGAAGAGACCATCCGACCAGCATACGCCATGGCGGATTCGCCGCATTGGTCTTAGACCCAATCGTCGATGGGTTCCACCTCATGAGAGTCCTGATGGACGGCGGCAGTAGCCTGAACCTGCTTTATCAGGATACAGTGCGCAAAATGGGCATAGACCCATCAAGGATTAAACCTACAAAGACAACCTTTAAAGGTGTCATACCAGGAGTGGAAGCCAACTGCACAGGCTCAGTCACACTGGAAGTGGTCTTCGGATCCCCGGATAATTTCCGGAGCGAAGAGTTAATCTTCGACATAGTCCCATTTCGCAACGGCTATCACGCTCTGCTCGGGCGAACCGCGTTTGCCCAATTCAATGCGGTGCCGCACTATGCATACCTAAAGCTCAAGATGCCAGGCCCTCATGGAGTCATCACGGTCAATGTAAATACGGAACGTTCCCTCCGAACAGAGGAAGATACAGCAGCTCTCGCGGCAGAAGTACAGAGCAGCCTTCTAAGGCAGTTCTCGAGTCCGGCCGTTAAACGGCCGGATACAGCAAAGCGCGCCCGGAGCAATGCCAACCAAGAACACCTGGCGCGATCAGAGCACGCGTAGCAATGCGGCCCGAACCCTCGCCCGCATATGATCGCAAGAATAACACTCCGCGTACATTATTACGCTTTGGAGATACCATGGGCACAGGGGAGGGGGCACGACCACAACGGACCCAGAGTGCGGTTCGACCACACCGGGGGCTTGCAAATGTGCCCCTCTTTTTTATCATTTTTCTTCTTTTTTGTACACAGGACTCTGTTAACCAGAAGCCCTGTCCGGTGGTGAACCTGCCGAATTCATGATGCAACAGTCAGGGACTAAAGAATGCCGCGTCGAACACTCAGGTGGTCTCAATTACGAGCATTAAATTCGATTATATACACCAAATCCGCAGCTAATCCCTGGAGGGGGACATGTTTATTTAGTCCAAATCCCTTGCTTACCGCACTATTTGTATCAGTCCGCTCTACTAGCAGACTTTTCTTTCATTAATAATGCAGCACCTTTATGATCGCAATTGCATTACATTATATATATATATATATATATATATATATATATATATATATATATATATATATGCTCATTATATGACATCTGGCACCCGTATATTTTGGTACGGCATAATACACCGGGGGCTTATGTTCCCCACTCTATGGTGTGATAAAGTCCGAACACTTTCACAAGTGCGGCACCCTGAACTTATAGCATTATATGAATCGGCTCCGAATCATGTCTTGGGTCAATAGTTGGGTTTGCCCGGCTCCCACGTTTTGGTGCCTTACGTTCCGTTCTGTCGGCTAAGGTGGCACTGGGAGAACCACTGCGATTGCGCCCCGGTTGAGCCGGGTTAACGCCTCAGTGGAGAAAGCTAAAACTGACTGGCATGATAACGCGAGAGACTGGTCGCTGTTCGAGAGGTTTTTTCGTGTCCTTAAAGACTCACGCCGCTTCGAGCGAAGTTCCGGATAATGTTCGATGAAGGCGTGGATAGCGCCCCGGATTCGTTCTTCCGAATACCAGGTGCTTCGCCGAAATTTAAAATTATAGAATTCTATGGCTAAGTGAGAGTGTTCAAGCATTATAAGTCCGGTTGCCTTGTTCGTCGTGTTGAGCGCCTCCCTAGATGGACCCAAAAATGGGAACAAGAGTGCTCAAGTTTATCCCGAACACCCCAACACTTGTGGCTTGGGGGCTGAAGCCAACGACTTGCCATCTCTCAGATTTTACAAACGGCCGCACAGAAGGTAATATTTTAAATTAAACAAGCGTTGCTCATGGTGCATATGAACGAAGTTTTCAGCGCACAGGATAAATAAACAGCGAGTTCACTCAAAGATTACATTTCGGGAGCACTCATCTGCAATATTGCAGGCTCCCTTTAGGACAATTTTATAATACTTCTCCAGCGTGCGATACTCCTTGCCCGGTGGCGGTGGGTCCGTGAGAAGCTTCTCCGCATCCAATTTTCCCCATTGCACCTTTATGCGGGCAAGGGCCCGACGAGCGCCTTCGATACAGGCGGAGCGCTTGACTACATCCAGCCTGGGGCATGCATCCACCAGCCGCCGCACGAGGCCAAAGTAGCTACCAGGCATGGCCTGTCCAGGCCACAGCCGGACTATGAGGCCCTTCATGGCCTCCTCAGCTACCTTGTGGAGTTCGACCAGCTGCTTTAGCTGGTCGCTTAGGAGCACCGGATGGCCGGCCTCAGTATACTGAGACCAGAAGACCTTCTCCGTCGAGCTCCCCTCCTCGCCACGATAGAATGCGGCGGCATTAGACGCACTACGCAGCAGATCTGCAAACGCCCCTGGAGAGCTCCGAATTCGGGTAAGTGTCAGGTAGTTCACATTAACATGCCTGCTTTGCATGAAAAACGCCTTACCCGCCGCTATCTTCTTTATGTCCTCAACCTCCTGAAGGGCCTTATGGGCCTCGGCCTTGGCAGACTTGGCACTTTCGAGAGCCGAGGCAAGCTCGGACTCTCGAGTCTTGGAGTCACGCTCCAAACTCTCATGTTTTTCCATGAGAACCTGGAGCTCTTGCCGAACTTCCGCCACCCGTGCCTCTTGCTTTTCTCGCTCAGCCCGTTCCGCGGCCGCACTGCGTTCGGCCACGGACACAGCATCCTTCAGGGTTGCCACCTCGTTAGTGGCCCCTGCAATACACATATTATCCTTGTTAATTATATTTGCAACCAAAATCCTTTTCTGTAAGGTACTTATTCAAAGAGGTGTTACTCACCTTCTTTTTCCTCGAGCTGCTTCTTTGCATGGCCGAGCTCTTGCTCGGACCGCTCGAGATCCTTCTTTAGCACGTCAACCTCCGCCGTTAGTGCGGCAGAGGTCAGTAGTGCAGCCTGCAAACCCATATTGACATATTTTAGGCAACCCTGCGTATATCTTGTTAAGGATCCTTAGTCCGGCTTTTCTTTCCGAACACCGAACTAAGCATCAGGGGCTACTATCTATGCGGTATTACATTACATTATTTTAACTTCTTACCTCAAAGCCTGTTAAAAGGCTGCTGCAGGCTTCGGTTAGCCCGCTCTTAGCGAGCTGAACCTTCTCAATCACCGCAATCATGATAGTGCGGTGTTCTTCCTCGATGGAAGCGCCTTTAAGCGCCTCCAGCAGGTTATCCGGCGCCTCCGGTTGGACGGAGGCCGCTGGCGTCACGGTCCTGCCCTTCTTTTGAAGGGGCCTCTTGCCGGACTCTGGAACCACTGCGGGTTCCGATGTAGAGTCCGGCACGAAGTCCGGGAGGCTGCCTGATGGCGCCTCCGGAGCCTCCTCCTGATGGGTCCCTTTCTAGGATCCCACCTCGACGTCCTCGTCGGCGCGTGGGGTGGAGGCAGTCGGGATGGAATTTACATCCGACGCGGCCAATGACCCGCTCGATGAGTCGGGGAGATCATCATTGGCCGGACTACAGGCAGAATGCGGCGTTAGAAGGATATTACGCGACATAAAAAAAATTACACATCAAGGATCCGGATACTTACGATCTTGCCGGACGCCTGGCCCTTGGAGGCCACTCATCCTCACCAACGCTGATGTTGGCGAAATTGTCCGGGGGGATAGTTCTCCCCCTCTTGGACCCTTCGGCCTCCCCGATGGGGGAAGCCTTCCTTTTCTTCTCTCCCTCCTCCGGGAGAGAGTACTCCTCCTCGTCTTCGGGGGAGGAGTCCTCGTCGTCGTCAGACGCCTGATTGCGGGAACTCTTTCGAGTCCCCACGGCCACCTTCTTGGCCTTCTTCTCCGGCACCACGTGCGGTGCCGGAACCAGCAGCCCTGTTAAGCGGGCGTCCGCTGGGTCTTCTGGCATGGGAGCCGGGCTGATGAGCAGCTTGGCCTTCTCCATCCATTCCTGTCAAAGGAAGAGGCAGAATGAAACCTCACTAGAGTCAATCTAATTATCACAAGTGTCCCTTAATGGGGTTGAATCACTTACCTCGTCAGTTGGATGCTGCGAGCTGAATCCGCGGTCTTTGGTCGCGGACGCGGGGGCTTCGGCGCCCTTGAACAGCACCCTCCAGGCGCCTTCGTATGTTGTATCGAAGAGCCCGCTTAGCGCCTGGTGCTGTTCCGGATTGAACTCCCACAAATTAAATTCCCGTTCTTGGCATGGGAGGATCCGCCGGATGAGCATGACTTGGACCACGTCGACGAGCCTGAGCCTATTGCTCACCATCTTCTTGATACATGCTCGGAGTCCCGTCACCTCCACTGGATTCCCCCACTGCAAGCCCTTCTCTTTCCAGGAGGTGAGCTGCGTGGGGATGCCAGATCTAAACTCGGGGGCCGCCGCCCATGTGGATTTGCACGGCTCGGTGATGTAGAACCACCCCGATTGCCACCCCTTGACGGAGTCCACGAAGGTCCCTTCTAGCCAAGGGACGTTGGGCAATTTGCCCAACATGGCGCCTTCGCATTCCGCTTGCGTACCCTTCACAACCTTCGGCTTGACGTTGAAGGTCTTGAGCCACAGGCCGAAGTGGGGCCGGATGCAGAGGAAGGCCTCGCACACGACGATAAACGCCGAGATGTTGAGGATAAAGTTCGGCGCCAGATCGTGGAAATCCAGGCCGTAGTAAAACATGATCCCCCGGAAAAATGGATGGAGCGGAAAGCCCAGTCCGCGGAGGGGAGAAAGACGACCCTCTCATGAGGCCCGGGGGTAGGGATGAGCTGCCCCTCGTCGGGCAGCCGATGCGCGATATCGCCGGAAAGGTATCCGGCGCTACGCAGCTTGGTGATGTCCTCCTCCTTGATGGTGGAGGCTAACCATTTACCTCCCGCTCCGGACATATTCGGAGAAGGTTGAGGTGAGATGCGCGAGCTCGGGCGTTGGAGCTTGAGTTCGCGGGGATGGATAAGCAAAGGAGGAAGAAGGCGTAGGTGAGAAGGTGAATCCTTATCCCTTATATATAGGCAGACAAAACTATGCGTCCCCCACCAGCCCGGTAAAACTCGCTTATCTCCCAAGCGCCACTATCAATGGCGCGGCTGGGTTACCCACGCACGTATTTATGAGAATCCCGGAATAAGGGGAACACGATCTCTGCTTCGACAAGATGTGCCAAGGAAACCGCTTCGCTAAACATGCTGAGGTGGTATAGTAATTCAAACAAAGGCCTGGTGGCGGTGTGATGTCATTTATTTTGCAGAGTGAACTAAGTGTACATTTTATTCTCTCTACGGTGGAATGTGGAATTTATTTTGCAGAGCCGGACACTATCCTGGTGTTCATGATCTTCTCTGGATTATTCAAGGGAGGAACCCGCCTTGCAATGCCGAACATTATGCACGCCGGACTTATCGTCATTGAAGACTGGTTCAGGGGCTACTGAGGGAGTCCTGGACTAGGGGGTGTCCGGACAGCCGGACTATCAATATCCGCCGGACTCCAAGACTACGAAGATACAAGATTGAAGACTCCGGCTCGTGTCCGGATGGTACTTTCCTTGGCGTGGAAGGTAAGCTTGGCAATACGGATATGTAGATCTCCTACCATTGTAACCGACTCTGTGTAACCCTAACCCTCTCCAGTGTCTGTATAAACCGGAGGGCTTTAGTCCGTAGGACAACATACATTACAACAATCATACCATAGGCTAGCTTCTAGGGTTTAGCCTCCTTGATCTCGTGGTAGATCTACTCTTCTAGTACCCATATCATCAATATTAATCAAGCAGGACATAGGGTTTTACCTCCATCGAGAGGGCCCGAACCTGGGTAAAAACATCGTGTCCCTCGTCTCCTGTTACCATCCGCCTAGACGCACAGTTCGGGACCCCCTACCCGAGATCCGCCGGTTTTGACACCGACACTGCCTCTGCTCGCCGGCCGGTGGCTATGCTTGTGGTGGTTGGATAGTAGATTTTGGCAGTGAAGGACAACTTTCCCGGGCGAAATCTCTGCCCGACGGTGTTAGTGCCGGTGTCGGCGACGCTCCCGAGCGCCGTTTTCCTCCTTGGAGGCGTCATCGTGTGGTGTCCTTCCCTATCTTCTACTCAAGGTGAAAACCCTTGGTCCAACATGTCTGACCGGGCGGTGGCAACGTGGTTGCGTTGTTCCCTTCTTGGAGGCTCCGTCTAGTGTGCAAGATCCCTATCTATTGGTGGTCGAGGATGTCGGTGGACGACAACTCCTTCTCTTCATGTTGACAGTACCCAGACCTCGAAGGGATGCTCTCTAGGTGTGCTAGCTTTGGTGGGGAGCTGTGTTCGGAGGCCTCCCTGCCCTAGCGTCATTTTCCATTCAAGCTCTGGGGTGAGCATCTCCTTCGTTCGATGGTGCGGCGCCCTTCAAGCCAGGGCGAGGGGGCAGGTGGCTCCTTTGGGTGACGGAGATGAATGGCGATGTTCGCTCGGTGGCGAGGTGATGGTGATGGCTTGGCACCTTTCTGCAGCTAGTATCATTCTCGAGGTGGCTCTGTTCCTTGCTCTGGTTACTCATTCACGGCCCATACTTGTAGTTCTAGGTTTAGTCGACCCATATGGTGCTACTAGTGGGATCGAATGAACCATAGTGCTAGTAGTGGGATCGAACGACCCATAGTTTTAGTTGAGTGCCCATAAGTACCACTATGGCTCGTCCGGGCCACCAATATCATCCCATACCCCTCTACGCCATCCAGGCCACCAATACCACTACTAGTCACTCTCAATAACCCTTACCAACAAATACCACTAGAAATCACTCTTGGTCGTCAGGGCCCACAAGCACCACTACGAATAACTGTGAGTCGTCCGAGCTCACAAGTACCGATCGTAGTTGTTCGAGGTTAAAAGTACTGCCCTTAGTCGTCCAGACTCACAAGTATAGCTCCGAGACATTCGGGCTCACAAGTACGGATCTCACTCCTTTAGGCTCATAGGCTTACAAGTATCAGTCTTAGTCGTTCAGGCCCATAAATGTCGATAATACAACTTTGAGTTGTATATTTTAGGTGATTTCCTTCAATGGCATTATAATGTAGATTATTTATGCCCCGCAGGTTGCCACTGCATCACAAGTGTTCTCCAAGTATTTGAAACAAGACGTTCAGCCTCTATCTAAACTAGGAACTGATGTATAGTTATAAGCAAAAAATAAGGACTACAGATTGAACAATAGATGGAAGAAGCAGTTGCTGGTTCCAACTCATGACAAATCATACATATCAAGTTTCCTCGTTTAGCTACAGAATACTGAGGGAAATGCATATGTACAGTAACTTCTCATAGACAAAGTATAGTAACTGCAAAGTAGATGGGTCTTTTCCTTGCCAAACCATCTCCATATCAACGTGGTGCTGTGATCCTCCACCGATCCAACATAGATGATGACTCCATGCACCATCCTGCGCTTTTCTGTCGGCGGTGAGGTTGGGCCGTCTGGCTCCGGCAGCTCCATGTGCCAATTTTTTGCACGCTGGAGGGGTCCTTCATCCACACCTCCATGAGAGATACTTGATCAATGGAGAAAAGGTGATCAAATTCTTAACATGAATAATTAGCTAATTTCTATAGCAAACCAAGTGTAGCCCCAAAAAAAGCAAAAATATGTGTACGGATACACAAACAGATATATATGTCAACCTATCATCAATCAAAAATAAATCTCATTTCCAGATTCAGCAAACCAACTAGTGCAACCTTTGAAACGTTCAGGCGACTGAAAGTATTCAATATAAGGCGACACAAGTGTTACAGATATCTCACAGCTAGGAGAGAGCACTTCCGCCAAATATCTTCCCAGGTAAGGATATGTTGACTGGAGCCTCATCGTATATATTCCTAGGGAATATAAATTATCACATATACCTTGATCTTCTCCATCTGGCTCTAATGATGTGCTTTCGTATCTATCTAGGTCTGCAAGACAAAAAACACAGAAATTATGAGATTAATTGTCGTAATCAATTCCGTGAAGAACAAAAGAAAAACTTACTAACTAGTTGTTCTGAGCCTCGACGCTGGAGCAAGAAAAACTGCTCATGTGTAGTCACTCAGGATGCATACTCCAGAAATAAAAGCATACTCAAAAGGCTCTGTGGACATCGAAGTAAATGCATTTAGAAAACAGTAGTACCTACATATATAATGTG
Organism: Triticum timopheevii; assembly: GCA_963921465.1. Taxonomy (NCBI): domain Eukaryota; kingdom Viridiplantae; phylum Streptophyta; class Magnoliopsida; order Poales; family Poaceae; genus Triticum; species Triticum timopheevii. The sequence goes on from OY997267.1 coordinate 601,193,849, forward strand.
ATATTGAGTTAAACAGAAGTATATAACAAACAATGGAGCGGCTTCCAGATAAAAACGTAATATATGAGAGATTTAATCTTTTCTTGTGAAGCGAGAGGCACCAGAAATTTTAAGACATAGAACGCTACTGCTACTGCTACCGCTTCTGCAATTCAAGCTATTCAGATAGCTCAAGCTAGCTTGTTGTGGAATTTAGTTGGGCATGACACTGCAATGCAGAGAGTTGAGGTTAGTTGCAATCCGCAATAGGCAAACAGAGCTTTAGAAATTCATGAGAAAGTATGCAGAGACTAGAGGAGATGAAGTAATGTAAGCAGAATGAAGTGAGCAAGTTAAATGTGTCTAGCAAACTGGGTGTATTTAGTCTCAAAGGATTCCAATCAGTCAGTTCTACTACTTAATTTCTATGTATGACTTGAAATGTAAATTACGACCTACATGATTTCCTTGTCTTTTAACCACTTATTTCCTTGGAGACTCAACCATTTCCTTTTGATTTAGATTATTTTTTCTTCGGATAATTCTAGTGGTAATTTCTTTTACATTTTGTGTACATGGACAGAAGAAAATATTACTTCTTATACTAACCATTTTTATGCTAGATCTGCAATTGTGAATTTAGTGACATAAACTCTATACAAAAATTAACAGTAACTAATAACCTACTAGTTACTGTTAATTTTCAACACTTGTAATATTCCTCTTGTATCTCGTGTTATCTAGTACACATATGTGGAGTTTCTAGTGTTGTAGAATTATTTTTGCCATCGAAGCACATCAGTATCATGATTCATGCCATTCTCGTGTAAAATGAACTAAACCTTATTCATCAACTCAGCAAATGAAAATACTGCATCCTATTTGTACAGATTATGTGTTCTGTTATCCTAATGAAACAAGACCTCATTGATGTGTTTCTACTCGAACCTGCAGACTATCCAGAGAACATACTAATTAGAGAACAAAAGGGAGAACTTGGAGCTTTTATGCTAATTGGAAGAAGGTGTTTACCTTATTGTAGATTGTTACAAATTCTTCTATGACGCTACAATCATCTATTCCTCTTGGATCTTAATCTTGGGGATTCATGTCGGCCTGTTCTGGCGGACCTTGCCGGCGATGGGAATGGTGAGACAGGGAAGAGCTGCTGGGGGCCATGGTCGAGGTAAACAACGACAGTGGGGTGAGAACGTACGGTGGAGGCAGGCGGCGGTGCTAAGGCAGACATGTGGGAGGTGGACAGCAGCGCTATGGCAGCCACGGAGGAGGTGGACTGAGGCGCTAGGCCGGCCATGGCGCACGTGGATGGCGGCGCTAGGCCGGCCTCCATGGCGGAGGTGGACGGCGGCGACGTGGCCATGGCTGAGCCATGCGGTGGCGATCCCTAATCCCCGTGGTGGCGTGGCCGGCTAGGTAGATACGTGGGTTCTTTTTTTTGGAATCGGTAGATACGTGGGTTCGATGTGGGCACCACGGGCTATCGTGTGACGGATTTACCCTTAGAAAAACGGAAATGTTAACGCCCACATGTGTGGGCGTTTGCACATCGCCCACACGCCTCCATTACCACTCATTTTGCCACGTATGAATAGATGACATCAGTAGAATTTTTTTTGGTTTTCGGCTTAAAAATGTTGTATCTCCTAAATAAAAAAGTGAACTAAAAATCCGTTTTCACCATTAAATCCGTCTCGACGAGATCTTCAAAACTAGACCCCATGTTGATATGTTTTGACGAATTTTTTTTTTGCCAGAAGTTGCCACGATGTTTACACTGCAGTTGCCATAGGGCTTAAACTATAGTTGCCATGTGGCAATTTTAGTTTGTAGATCATGGCAATTTTAGTATTTTGATGATGGCAACTCCAGTACTTTGACCATGAAAATTATTTTTTATATGAACCATGGCAATTTTACGTGCATGTATCATGGCAATTTTAGTTTATGGTTCATGGCAAGTCTAGTTTCTTAATTCCCCGTTTTATAAATGTCAAAAATTACTTTTAAATGTAGAAGAAAATAGCTGAAACATATCATGGCAACTTCAGTGTAAACATCATGGCAATTCATATGCAATAGACATGGCAACTTTTAATCCAATTTTTTTTTCATCAAAACATATCAACATGGGATCTAGTTTCGAAGATCTCATCGCGAGGGATTTAATGGTGAAAACGGATTTTCAATCGGATTTTTCGTTTAAGAGATAAAACATTTTAAAAACTAAAAATCCAAAAAGATTCCTGCATGCATGCATGCGATGACGTGGCAATCTGTTTACATTAGAGACGTGTGGTGCGTCTCCCTTCCTGCCACACGTGTGGCAGTTAGCGTGACCCTAGAAAAATCAACTGGTTGCACTAAAATTTTGTAATGGTCCCACCGTTACATATAATTTTTATAATTTTAATTTTGTAACTCCTATTTTCCCACTGTTAGATCAAGGTGCAACAAATTCTTCAATTTGTTTGATATCATAGTAACTATATGTTGGGGAACGTAGTAATTTCAAAAAATTTCCTACGTACACGCAAGATCATGGTGATGGCATAGCAACGAGAGGGGAGAGTGTTGTCCATGTACCCTCGTAGACCGTAAGTGGAAGCATTATGACAACGCGGTTGATGTAGTCGTACGTCTTCACGATCCGACCGATCCAAGTACCGAACGTACGGCACCTCCGAGTTCAGCACACGTTCAGCTCGATGACGATCCCCGGGCTCCGATCCAGCAAAGCTTCGGAGATGAGTTCCGTCAGCACGACGACGTGGTGACGATGATGATGCTCTACCGGCGCAGGGCTTCGCCTAAACTCCGCGACGATATGACCGAGGTGGAATATGGTGGAGGGGGGCACCGCACACGGCTAAGGAACGATCCGTAGATCAACTTGTGTTGTTGTGCCTAGAGGTGCCCCCCTGCCCCGTATATAAAGGAGCAAGGGGGGAGGGGGCGGCCGGCCTAGGAGGCGCGCGCCAAGGGGAGTCCTACTCCCACCGGGAGTAGGACTCCCTCCCTCCTTGTTGGAGTAGGAGAAGGGGGAAAGAGGGGGAGAGGAGGAAGGAAAGGGGGGCCGCACCTCTTGTCCAATTCGGACCAGAGGGGGGCTGCGCGCCTCCTTCCTTTCGGCCTCTCTCCTCTATTCCCGTATGGCCCAATAAGGCCCATATACTCCCCGGCGAATCCCGTAACTCTCCGGTACTCCGAAAAATACCCAAATCACTCGGAACCTTTCCGAAGTCCGAATATAGTCGTTCAATATATCAATCTTTACGTCTCAACCATTTCGAGACTCCTCGTCATGTCCCCGATCTCATCCGGGACTCCGAACTCCTTTGGTACATCAAAACTCATAAACTCATAAACTCATAAACTCCGAACTCCTTTGGTCATCGTAACGTTAAGCGTGCGGACCCTACGGGTTCGAGAACTATGTAGACATGACCTAGAACTATTCTTGGTCAATAACCAATAGCGGAACCTGGATGCTCATATTGGATCCTACATACTCTACGAAGATCTTTATCGGTCAAACCGCATAACAACATGCTTTGTTCCCTTTGTCATCGGTATGTTACTTGCCCGAGATTCGATCATCGGTATCCAATACCTAGTTCAATATCGTCACTGGCAAGTCTCTTTACTCGTTACGTAATGCATCATTCCGTAACTAACTCATTAGCTACATTGCTTGCAAGGCTTATAGTGATGTGCATTACCGAGAGGGCCCAGAGATACCTCTCCGACAATCGGAGTGACAAAACCTAATCTCGAAATACGCCAACCCAACATGTACCTTTGGAGACACCTGTAGTACTCCTTTATAATCACCCAGTTACGTTGTGACGTTTGGTAGTACCCAAAGTGTTCCTCCGGTAAACGGGAGTTGCATAATCTCATAGTTACAGGAACATGTATAAGTCATGAAGAAAGCAATAGCAACATACTAAATGATCAAGTGCTAGGCTAACGGAATGGGTCATGTCAATCACATCATTCTCCTAATGATGTGATCCCATTAATCAAATGACAACACATGTCTATGGTTAGGAAACATAACCATCTTTGATTAATGAGCTAGTCAAGTAGAGGCATACTAGTGACACTCTGTTTGTCTATGTATTCACACATGTATTATGTTTCTGGTTAATACAATTCTAGCATGAATAATAAACATTTATCATGATATAAGGAAATAAATAATAACTTTATTATTGCCTCTAGGGCATAATTCCTTCAGTCTCCCACTTGCACTAGAGTCAATAATCTAGTTCACATCACCATGTGATTTAACACCAATATTCACATATGTATGTGATTAATACCAATAGTTCACATCGTCATGTGATCAACACCCAAAGGGTTTTACTAGAGTCAATAATCTAGTTCACATCGCTATGTGACTAACACCCAAAGAGTACTAAGGTGTGATCATGTTTTGCTCGTGAGAGAAGCTTAGTCAACAGGTCTGTCACATTCAGAGCCGTATGTATTTTGCAAATATTCTATGTCTACAATGTTCTGCACGGAGCTACTCTAGCTAATTGCTCCCACTTTCAATATGTATCCAGATTGAGACTTAGAGTCATCTGGATCGGTGTAAAAGCTTGCACCGATGTAACTTTTTACGATGGGCTCTTTTATCACCTTCATAATCGAGAAATATTTCCTTAGTCCTCACTAAGGATATTCTTGACCAATGTCCAGTGATCTACTCCTAGATCACTATTGTACTCCCTTGCCAAATACAGAGCAAGGTATACAATAGGTCTGGTACATAGCATAGCATACTTTATAGAACCTATGACTGAGGCATAGGGAATGACTTTTCATTCTCTTTCTATTTTCTGCAATGGTCGGGTCTTGAGTCTTACTCAACTTCACACCTTGTAAAACAGGCAAGAACTCCTTCTTTGACTATTTCAAAAATTTATCAAGGTATGTACTCATTGAAAAATCTTATCAAGCGTCTTGATCTATCTATATAGATCTTGATGCTCAATGTGTAAGCAGCTTCACCGAGGTCTTTCTTTGAAAAACTCTTATTCAAGTATCCTTTCATGCTATCCAGAATTTCCATATCATTTCCAATTAACAATATGTCATCCACATATAATATTAGAAATGCTACAGAGCTCCCACTCATTTTCTTGTAAATACAGGCTTCTTCAAAAGTCTGTATAAAACCATATGCTTTGATCAACTCATCAAAGCGTATATTCCAACTCCGAGATGCTTGCACCAGTCCATAGATGGATCGCTGGAGCTTGCACAATTTGTTAGCACCTTTAGGATTGACAAAACCTTCTGGTTGCATCATATACAACTCTTCTTTAAGAAAACCATTAAGGAATGCAGTTTTGTTTATCCATTTGCCAGATTTCATAAAATGCGGCAATTGCTAACATGATTCAGACAGACTTAAGCATAGATATGAGTGAAAAACTCTCATCGTAGTCAACACCTTGAACTTGTCGAAAACCTTTTGCGACAATTCTAGCTTTGTAGATAGTAACACTATCAGCGTCCGTCTTCCTCTTGAAGATCCATTTAATCTCAATGTCTCGCCGATCATTGGGCAAGTCAATCAAAGTCCATACTTTGTTTTCATACATGGATCTCATCTCAGATCTCATGGCCTCAAGCCATTTTGCGGAATCTGGGCTCACCATCGCTTCTTCATAGTTCGTAGGTTCGTCATGGTCTAGTAACATAACTTCTAGAACAGGATTACCGTACCACTCTGGTGCGGATCTTACTCTAGAAGACCTACGAGGTTCTGTAGTAACTTAATCTGAAGTTTCATGATCATCATCATTAACTTCCTCATTAATTGGTGTATTAGTCACAGGAACAGATTTCTGTGATGAACTACTTTCCAATAAGGGAGCAGGTACATTTAACTCATCAAGTTCTACTTTCCTCCCACTCACTTCTTTCGAGAGAAACTTCTTCTCTAGAAAGGATCCATTTTAGCAATGAATAACTTGCCTTCGGATCTGTGATAGAAGGTGTACCCAATAGTTACCTTTGGGTATTCTATGAAGACGCAGTTCTCCGATTTGGGTTCGAGCTTATCAGGTTGAAACTTTTTCACATAAGCATCGCAGCCCCAAAATTTAAGAAACGACAACTTTGGTTTCTTGCCAAACCACAGTTCATAAGGCGTCGTCTCAACAGACTTCGATGGTTCCCTATTTAAAGTGAATGCAACTGTCTCTAATGCATAACCCCAAAACGATAGTGGTAAACTGATAAGAGACATCATAGATCGCACCATATCTAGTAAAGTACGATTAAGACGTTCGGACACACCATAACGTTGTGGTGTTCTAGGTGGCGTGAGCTGTGAAACTATTCCACATAGTTTTAATTGAAGACCAAACTCGTAGCTCAAATATTCGTCTCCGCGATCAGATCGCAGAAACTTTATTTTCTTGTTATGATGATTTTTCCACTTCACTCTGAAATTCTTTGAACCTTTCAACTATTTCATACTTATGTTTCATCAAGTAGATATACCCATATCTGCTCAAATCATCTTGTGAAGGTCAGAAAATAACGATACTTGCCACGAGCATCAACACTCATTGGATCGCATACATGGGTATGTATTATTTCCAATAAGTTAGTAGCTTGTTCCATTGTTCCGGAGAACGGATTTTTAGTCATCTTGCCCAAAAGGCACGGTTCGCAAGCATCAAATGATTCATAACCAAGTGATTCCGAATATCCATCTTTATGGAGTTTCTTCATGCGCTTTACACCGATATGACCCAAACGGCAGTGCCACAAACAAGTTGCACTATCATTATTAACTTTGCATCTTTTGGCATCAATATTATGAATATGTGTATCATTATGATCAAGATCCAACAAACTATTTTCATTGGGTGTATGACCATTGAAGGTTTTATTCATGTAAACAGAACAACAATTATTCTTTGACTTTAAATGAATAACCGTATCGCCATAAACATGATCAAATCATATTCATGTTCAACGCAAATGCCAAATAACATTTATTTAGGTTTAACACTAATCCCGAAGGTATAGGGAGTGTGCGATGATGATCATATCAATCTTGGAACCACTTCCAATACACATCGTTACTTCACCCTCAACTAGTCTCTGTTTATTATGTAACTCCTGTTTCGAGTTACTAATCTTAGCAACCGAACAAGTATCAAAATACTCAGGGCTACTATAAACACTAGTAAGGCACACATCAAACACGTGTATATCAAATATACCTTTGTTCACTTTGCCATCCTTCTTATCCACCAAATATTTAGGGCATTTCCGCTTCCAGTGACCATTTCCTTTGCAGTGTAAGTACTCAGTTTCAGGCTTTGGTCCAGCTATGGGCAACTTCGCGGGAGTGACAACTTGCTTGTCATTCTACTTGAAGTTCCCTTTCTATCCCTTTGCCCTTTTCTTGAAACTAGTGGTCTTGTCAATCATCAACACTTGATGTTCTTTCTTGATTTCTACCTTCGTCGATTTCAACATCACGAAGAGCTCGGGAATCGTTTTCGTCATCCCTTGCACACTATAGTTCATCACAAAGTTCTACTAATTTAGTGATGGTGACTAGAGAACTCTGTCAATCACTATCTTATCTGGAAGATTAACTCCCACTTTATTCAAGCGATTGTAGTACCCAGACAATCTGAGCATATGCTCACTAGTTGAGCGATTCTCCTCCATCTTTTAGCAATAGAACTTGTTGGAGACTTCATATCTCTCAACTCGGGTATTTGCTTGAAATATTAACTTCAACTCCTGGAACATCTCATATGGTCCATGACGTTCAAAACGTCTTTGAAATCCCGATTCTAAGCCATAAAGCATGGTGCAGAAAACTATCAAGTAGTCATCATATTGAGCTAGCCAAACGTTCATAACGTCTGCATTTGCTCCTGAAATAGGTCTGTCACCTAGCGGTGCATCAAGGACATAATTCTTCTGTGCATCAATGAGGATAACCTCAGATCACGGATCCAATCTGCATCATTGCTACTAACATCTTTCAACGCAATTTTCTCTAGGAACATATCAAAATAAACATATGAAAGCAACAACGCAAGGTATTGATCTACAACATAATTTGCAAAATACTACCAGGACTAAGTTCATGATAAATTAAAGTTCAATTAATCATATTACTTAAGAACTCCCACTTAGACAGACATCTCTCTAGTCATCTAAGTGATCACGTGATCCAAATCAACTAAACCATGTCCGATCATCACGTGAGATGGAGTAGTTTCAATGGTGAACATCATTATGTTGATCATATCTACTATATGATTCACGCACTACAAGAAATATGTCAACTTGTGACCACCACTATTGGTCACTGAAAGGTCACAAATTTCCATTTACGACCTTTTTGTGACCAAAAACAGAAGGTTAAAAGCTGGCGGTCGTAAACTGACTATAGCGACCTTTCTTCTGGAATGGTCGAAGACGTTTACGACCAAAATACGTCTACTGTGGCGTTTTGGTCACTAGCAACCTCCCCATGCCACGTAGGCATCCAGCGTGGCAATCTGACATGGCACAAGATTCAGCCCGGTCCAATTCAATTTTCTACATGGGCCTAGCCCAACAATTCGGCTTATTTGTGTTTTTTCTGTCTGTCAATTTTTGGTTGGGTTCATGGGCCAAGCCCAATATTGCAGCCTTTTTATTGTTGGGTTGTGGCCTTTTTGTCTAAACAAATTTAGTTTTTTTCCAAAAGAAGGGTCCACTAGTCAGATGGGTCCCAGTTGTCAGGTTCTAGTAATAGGTTTCAATTTGTCAGATAGTGGGTCCCATCTATCAGACTCATATTCTTCATATTTCAAGCAGTATTAAGATTCGCAGAGACAAAAAACACACATAATACTTAAACAAGAGCAACCAGATCACATAATACAATACTTTACAAGCTCTATCTGTGCCAGTACAAAGGGCCATGTATAATACAATACTTTACAAGCTCTACAAGTGTAATATAGTACTACTTCACAAGCTCCTGGACTCGCTGGAATCTCTCATATTTCTATGCAACTTCAACAGGACAAAAACTTCGGTAGTCAGGGCTGGAACCATAGTCAGATGAACAACACATCGGACTCGCTCGACGGCGATAGTCAGGGCTGAGACCAAACAAAATAGCAACATGGCTTCCTCTGTCATCCTGTTACATGAATCAGAAAAGAATGAGAAAAACTGGGGCAAATATATTATGAACAGACCATTCAAGAACAGACCATTCAACATTCAGCTAGTACCATGCTTTTTGTTGTCGAGCTAGTTAAAATGAGATAGTAGTTCATATAAGAAACAGAGAAACAATATGAATATGCATGGCACATATGCAGGTTGTGCAAAAAAACTGCACTACAACACATTGCGCCTAAAACAAAATACCATTCTACTATCACGACCATACATTCAACTGGCAAGATCTAACAATACTCGTCAGCACATGCATACTAAACTTCACAAAGGCAGGAGAGAATAAAGGGAACCAAGGAAGATACCTGTGGATGATAGTGTCGATGATGATCTGGATTGAGTTAGCATTTATGAGGAAGTGGATGGTGTCCATGGTGGGATTTAGATGCACACAGCCATGAGCTTCTTGCCGCTGTTGCATCCGTTCGCTTGATGATGGGTACCAATGCATCCAAGTAGAACAAAACCACCAACATTAACCCACAACTTCAAGTACAAGCAAGTATATATCAAGTGACAGTGAAAACAAGTTGAGAAAAACACTGTAAATATCTATTTCATGTCATGCAGAATTCAAACCGAATAAACCTATGCATACGAAGGTGAAATATTACAAAGAAAGCACTCATCAGGTACCATGCATACAAAGTCTCTGTGTTGTCAGTAGTAAATACTCGGTGTTAGCAGTAGTAAAACTCATGCAGTACCGAGTTAACAACTTTGAGTCAGAAAAGCTAGAAATGTCTCTTAAGAGAGACCAGAACTTAGAATTAAGGCACATATCATATTCTGAACAGCATCAGCACCATGGTAGTAACAATTAACATTAGTAGGACATCAATGGGGCACAACTTAGTTAACTGCAGACGGATGGACACACAATTACCTTCTCGAGGCAGGGGCGAGCGTCCTTGAAGTCGAGGAAGATGAGCGTGAGGGCGGCGCTAATGGAACTCCAGGACATGTTGAGGCCGAGCAGCAGCGGCACAAGCATGCCCAAGGTGATGGTGTACATGCCGAAGGTGATTTTCTCCCCAGATTCAAGGCATGGAACAGCTCCCTTCCGTTCCCAACAGTAGCAAGGTACTGGTGCTACTGTCGTGCAAAGAAAAATCTTGTAAGCATGATAGAAGGTTAGGATGGCAGGAAGTGAAAATCCTGTCTAACAACATGAGCAGAGCACTAGTTATAAGCATGATAGAAGGCTGGGTGAAGAATATACGAAACTGAACCAATCAATTCAATTCAAAGGGTGTATCTTGTGTAAATGATGCTAGCAATCTCAGTTTCATGCATATATATTATATATAGTAGAAATTTTATTAGATGATCCTAACTCCATATTTAACAGATATTCATTCCTCAAAATACTCAACAGAGAGTATTCCCTGCCACAAGCAGCAAGATGAGCGGGGTTTGGGCGAGATCCAGCGAGGTGCAGGGCTGCTTGTTGGGTAACTAGTACCTGGATGTATGGAGTGAGGAGGGAGAGCTGCAGCATACTAATCTTGGGCGTGAAGAGTGGAAACTACCATATATTGCCCAAGAATTGAACCCAGCTTTGACATGCATGCTGCAATTCAACTCCATTGGTTGTCACAGAGATAAGATGAAAATCAACATTTTTTTGTTTGCCACTTATGGATGAAGCTACTAATCAGGATTAAATACAGACAGTAGTAGTTGTTGTGGCATAGCAGTATATATATTAATTTGACTAAATTGAACCAACACCACAAGTCTGCATACAATGAAGTTACTAGGTAGGGATCATATAACATGAGGCAGATGGATGATTAGCAAACATGCTGGGCGGCCAAGAAATGAATAGCATATAAAATACTCCTACTACTGTAGTAGTTAAGATGATGAGACAAAGGACAACAGAAGTTAAGATGATGAGACAAAGGACAGCAGCATGCAGAGTTCCTGATGCACCGGAGTGGCCCAACTCGGCTGCACCACACTGAGGCACTGTTGTTCCATCGAGCTCGACCATGTGCAGGCTTCATCATCGCCGTGGAGGTCCCGGTGGTCGTCCTGGTCCATGGAGTGTGAATCTTATTATTTCATTTCAGAGAACGTTAAACACAAATGGCATGTATATGGATCACTGTGGACAAGCAAACTTCGCTAATAAATATGAACAAGGCCTACTATAGCATAGCAGGTAAGGAGTCAGATTAACTCAAGTATTGGTGACTAATAGGCCTATTATTTCATTTTAGAGAAAGCCTGAAACACAAATGGCATGCATATGATACCAAGGACAAGCAAACTTAGCTAATAAATATGAACAAGGTATACTATAGCATAGCAGGCAAGTATTGGTGACAAATAGACCTATATTAAGAGTAAACAGAACTAGCTCGGAAAAAAACTCTATATTAAGAGTATCATGTGTGAATGTGATACAGTAAAAAATTGCATGCTATGTACATCAAGTTAAAAGGCACAAGTTATACAGTAGCCTAAAGCAGAGCAAATGTACAGCAAGTTGATAAAAGAATGCCCAGTCATGGCATTTGATTTCACAAGAGAAGAATGTGTAAGGTGCAATGTTGTGTACACTTTGTAATTGTATAATAATTTGTAGTGCACTGTGGCTAGAAGCCAGAGTACAGTTGAAGCTACGAACTATGCAACAAGCCTGAAACTCCAAGAACAAGAAGCAGAGTTGAGTTCCTAGCCAGCATTTGCCTCTCAAAATTTTATATAAAGTGAAAATTCCTAGCAGGGTAGATAGTGATCAACTTGCTATACAACAAGTGCAGAGCAGCTACACAAGAAAAATACAAGCCCACTGATACTAGTTGTGCACTTGTTTCTTTCGTTCACCACTGATCTGGTCTGTAGTGAAAGCGAAAGCACGACCAAAAGAAGTTTAAAAATGTTATTAGTTGTAAGAGAATAGAGTATACATATTATATATGTCAAAAGAAGGACCAATATCAATCAGACCCTTTAATTTTAAAAAACATGGTTTCATTTGATGGTTGTTGGAGTAGCTGCTTTGGTTTGCACTATAAGGAACCTGTAATATCAATTTCTAACTTTCTAATAGTGAATTTGATCCTCAGGTGGTGTTGGGTGTACTAGACAAAAGGGCATATTCAGTCCTTCTGTAAATGTAACATCCAACCAAAACACTTATTTGCATCTATGAGCACAAAATAAAATGAAGGTATGTATAAAACTAAGACTGCACTTGGCAGGCAAGATCAACACTGTCCAAAATACAGTACCCAACTAGCCTAGCTAATGCAGTGTTAAGTTGCTACCAATGTTCCAAAATCTCACTGGCATCCATGCGTGATTTGGTCAGTATGAAGAAGAAGTGGGCTAATGAATAGAGAGAGAAGCAGAGTTAGTTACCTTCATGTCATCCTCGATCTTGGCGACCTAGGACTGGATGCTGGCGATGGTCTCCTTGAGAGGGGCGTTGACGGGGTACTTTCCCTCGTCCCACACGAACCTGCATCCATCCATCCATCCATCCTCAGCAGATAAGCGAAAGGGATCGCACCTGATGGTAGCGGTGGTGGTCGGTCGTGTTACCTGCGCCTGCTTCACCCTCACGTACGGGGAATCCGCCCCTGCCCACCCGCGCAGTGACGCGATAGGAGCAGCAGCTGGCGCTCAGGCGCGGGGTGAAGTGGCTCCTGGGGACGGCGAAGCCGTCGGGGGTGCCGGGGCTCCACCTCTCCGCCGCGGCTGATGGCAGCGCCCTCCCCCTCCCGCTGGTGGCGGCACCCTCCCCCTCCTGCTGGTGGCGGCGACACCCTTGAGGTGTCTGCTCAAAAGGATCTACGGAGAGGAAGGGAAAGGATGCCGACGGTGGAGTGGAGGCCGGGGTGGTCGCTCGTGGCTGCAGGAAGATGTGCCCGTCGGATCTGACCAGAAGAGAAGGAGGAGGCCGGTGAGGTTGGGCGGCTCGCTTGATCTGCTGAGGGGGCGACTAGGTGGTGGAAGGGAGGGGCGGCAGAGGAGGAATCTAGATCGGGAAGGGGGCGGCGGCGAGGAGATGGGGACGAGGGAGGAAGGGGGCGACTGGGGGAGGGGTCGATCTGAGCTAGGGTTTGGGCTGCGGGTGGTGGGTATCTCTTTTTCTTTTCTTTTTTTTCTTTTCTGTAGATAGATGGATGGATCGATGTGGGATGGAGAGATGGATGGATGGATGGATGGACGCCATGTCATCGATCCGTGGACAGAGTTATGATTGGTTCAGAAAATCAGTGATGTAGAATAGTTTTCAAGTACTAAAAATAGAAAGATTTTATGAAGTAGCTATCAAAAATATTTTTCAAAAGGGCACCACACAAATTTTCACTAGAGTTAGACCACATTTTATGGATTAGGACCAATTTGTTTGCATTTTTCATATTTCTAGCTATTTTTAATCATTTTTTAAGAGCTGAAAATGGGTTTTTTTGTGAAGGAACTACCAAATAATTGTTGCAAAATTGGACCAAATCATTTTTATAAAATATTAGGCCATATTTAATGCACAATTGACCAAATGGTTGGGTGTCAAAAGCTTTTATCCACCTCTCGTGAAAAAGACAAATTTCGTCGATTCAGCAGGAAGCGGGTCAAATTTGAACTGCAGCTACCTCGTAGTTTCCTCTTTATTTTAAAAAAAATCATTTCTAGGTACATAAGTATCTATTTAATAAGAGAAACGCCAAAAAGAATCCAAGATTCAACCACTAGCTAGGAACGGTCATTCCCGCCGTTTTGACCGCATTTTGAAACGGGCATAAAAAATTCAAAAAAAATCAAAAAATTGGGAAACCTTTGCATTGTATCATTATATGTGGCCAAGTTCCCAGGAAAAATAACAAACTTGTAATACGGCAATTATTTTAAAAAAGTGTTCTCAGAAACGAACTATTACGTGTGGAGATCAATGGCTTTCAAGCCAAATGATCAATCTTATGGCCACATTCATGGCATAGTTTGTTCAAATGATCTCATATTGTACACAATAGTGCATATTGGAATGGAAAATAATGTTGCCTAAGGAAGTTTTCATTTTCTTTAGACGAAAAAGCCATTTTCCATTTTTCGAGTGCCCAAAAGGAGGTTTTTTTGTGAAGGACCTACAATATATTTATTGCAAAACTGGACCAAATCATTTTTCTAAAATACTAGGACATATTTACTGCACAATTGACCAAATGGTTGGATTTCAAAAGTTTTTATCCACCTCTGGTGAAAAAGACAAATTTCTGCCGATTCAGCTGGAAGTGGGTCAAATTTGAACTGTAGTTGCCTTGTAGTTTGCTCTTTATTTTTTCCAAAAATCATTTCTAGGTACATAAGTATCTATTTAATCATAGAAACACCAAAAAAGTTCCAAGATTCAACCACTAGCTAGGAACGGTCATTCCCGTCGTTTTGACCGCATTTTGAAATGGGCATAAAAAATTCAAAAGAAATCAAAAAATTGGGAAACCTTCGCATTGTGTCATTATATGTGGCCAAGTTCCTAGGAAAAATAACAAACTTGTAATACGGCAATTATTTTAAAAAAGTGTTCTCAGAAACGAGCTATCACGTGTGGAGATCAATGACTTTCAAGCCAAATGATCAATCTTATGGCCACATCCATGGCATAGTTTGTTCAAATGATCTCATATTGTGCACAAGGGTGCATATTGGAATGGCAAACAATGTTGCCTAAGGAAGTTGCCATTTTCTTTGGACGAAAAAACCATTTTCCATTTTCCGAGTGCCTGAAATGAGTTTTTTTTGTGAAGGACCTACCATATATTTGTTGCAAAATTGGACCTAATCAATTTTATAAAATACTAGGCCATATTAATGCACAATTGACAAAATGGTTGGGTGTCAAATTTTTTGATCCACCTCTGGTGAAAAAGACAAATTCCCGTCGATTCAGCTGGAAGCGGGTCAAATTTGAACTGCAGCTGCGTCATAGTTTGCTCTTTATTTTTTTTAAAAATCATTTCTAGGTAAATAAGTATCTATTTAATCAGAAATACATGGTTTGATGGAGAGACATCGAGGTTTGGACGGTGGCCGAGGGCCCCAACTCTAGAGCGCGTAAGCTCGCATGCCCGCCGCGTGGTCACCGCATGACCGTGCGTTGCCATGTGTTCTGGGCGGCCTAGGCATGTCTAGTGGGTTGGGCACTCCCCAGGTAGGTGCTAGGAAGAAAATCACAACATAAGATTCTCACGAGGAGACCGATCGATGCTCAAACATGAATAAGCAGCCAAGTGTTTGATTAGCAGTACGGGAAATGTACATGGCTAATGGGCGTGAGTTTTGGCTGAGGATAATCAGTTACTAAGAAGACCGTCTTCACAAATTTTCAGCTCAAAAGGAGGAGCCTAGGTGGTACTTGCTTTGCAAAACACCACACTGGACATAAATATGAATGTTGAAGCTCGGCTCAAAATAATGAATGGATTGAGCTGGCATTTGGTGTAGGATGGTTATTTGGGCATAGGAAAGCACTGTAAAAAATGGATACTATTTGGACATGCCAAAGTGGTACTTCCTTCACAAACTGTTACTCTGAACAGAATAGGAAAATGAATATTTTTGAATTATTTTTGAACTAGGCAAGGAAGGTTTTTACATATTTGACGAAGATATGACCCAAAGAATTTATGAGATTTTTTTGGGAATTTTGGGAATGACAGAAATATAGGTTGCTTCACAACCTAGGGCAAAAACTGCCACATGGACATGACACATAGGCAAAACTGATGAGGTGGCGCCTAGTCATAGCAACCCACCACAATTTACAAGGCTATGACCATCTATATTGGTCGTTAACAACTAGAAATAAGGCAGCAGACTAGCACTGTTTGCTTTATGACCATTTCGTGTAAGGAAATTACGACCTTTCTAACCAAAATGGTCGCAATGGTTTAGGGTTTGGAGCCCCCGAACAGCTTTTGACCAATTGGTCTAAAATGGTCATAGATCTATGACCAATTCTTCCAGGGTCACTGACATAAGGTCACAAGTTGACATATTTCTTGTAGTGACGCTCGACCTTTCGGTCTCCGTGTTCCGAGGCCATATCTGTATATGCTAGGCTCGTCAAATTTAACCCGAGTATTCCGCGTGTGCAACTGTATTGCATCCGTTGTATTTGAATGTAGAGCCTATCACACCCGATCATCACGTGGTGTCTCAGCACGAAGAACTTTCACAATGGTGCATACTCAGGGAGAACACTTCTTGATAATTAGTGAGAGATCATCTTAAAATGCTACCGTCAATCAAAGCAAGATAAGATGCATAAAGGATAAACATCACATGCAATCAATATAAGTGATATGATATGGCCATCATCATCTTGTGCTTGTTATCTCCATCTTCGAAGCACCGTCGTGATCACCATCGTCACCGGCGCGACACCTTGATCTCCATCGTAGCATCGTTGTCGTTACGCCATCTATTGCTTCTACGACTATCGCTACCGCTTAGTGATAAAGTAAAGCAATTACAGGGCATTTGCATTTCATACAATAAAGCGACAACCATATGGCTCCTGCCAGTTGCAGATAACTTCGGTTACAAAACATGATCATCTCATACAATAAAATATAGCATCACGTCTTGACCATATCACATCACAACATGCCCTGCAAAAACAAGTTAGACGTCATCTACTTTGTTGTTGCAAATTTTACATGGCTGCTACGGGCTTAGCAAGAACCGTTCTTACCTACGCATCAAAACCACAATGATAGTTCGTCAAGTTAGTGCTGTTTTAACCTTCGCAAGGACCGGGCGTAGCCACACTCGATTCAGCTAAAGTGAGAGAGACACACACCCGCCAGCCACCTTTAAGCACAAGTGCTCGTAACGGTGAAACCAGTCTCGCATTAGCGTACGTGTAATGTCGGTCCGGGCCGCTTCATCTCACAATACCGCCGAACCAAAGTATGACATGCTGGTAAGCAGTATGACTTGTATCGCCCACAACTCACTTGTGTTCTACTCGTGCATATGACATCTACGCATAAAACCAGGCTCGGATGCCACTGTTGGGGAACGTAGTAATTTCAAAAAATTTACTACGTACACGCAAGATCATGGTGATGGCATAGCAACAAGAGGGGAGAGTGTTGTCCACGTACCCTCGTAGACCGTAAGCGGAAGCGTTATGACAACGCGGTTGATGTAGTCATACGTCTTCATGATCCGACCGATCCAAGTACCGAACGTACGGCACCTCCGAGTTCAGCACACGTTCAGCTCGATGACGATCCCCGGGCTCCGATCCAGCAAAGCTTCGGGGGTGAGTTCCGTCAGCACGACAGCGTGTTGACGATGATGATGCTCTACCGGCGCAGGGGTTCGCCTAAACTCCGTGACGATATGACCGAGGTGGAATATGGTGGAGGGGGGCACCGCACACGGCTAAGGAATGATCCGTAGATCAACTTGTGTTGTTGTGCCTAGAGGTGCCCCCCTGCCTTGTATATAAAGGAGCAAGGGGGGAGGGGCGGCCGGCCTAGGAGGGGCGCACCAAGGGGAGTCCTACTCCCACCGGGAGTAGGACTCCCTCCCTCCTTGTTGGAGTAGGAGAAGGGGGAAAGAGGGGGAGAGGAGGAAGGAAAGGGGGGCCGCACCCCTTGTCCAATTCGGACCAGAGAGGGGCTGCACGCCTCCTTCCTTTCGGCCTCTCTCCTCTATTCCCGTATGGCCCAATAAGGCCCATATACTCCCCGGCGAATTCCCGTAACTCTCCGGTACTCCGAAAAATACACGAATCACTCGGAACCTTTCCGAAGTCCGAATATAGTCATCCAATATATCAATCTTTACATCTCGACCATTTCGAGACCCCTCGTCATGTCCCCGATCTCATCCGGGACTCCGAACTCCTTCAGTACATCAAAACTCATAAACTCATAATATAACTGTCATCGTAACGTTAAGCGTGCGGAGCCTACGGGTTCGAGAACTATGTAGACATGACCTAGAACTATTCTTGGTCAATAACCAATAGCGGAACCTGGATGCTCATATTGGCTCCTACATACTCTACGAAGATATTTATCGGTCAAACCGCATAACAACATACTTTGTTCCCTTTGTCATCGGTATGTTACTTGCCCGAGATTCGATCGTCGGTATACAATACCTAGTTCAATATCGTTACTGGCAAGTCTCTTTACTCGTTACGTAATGCATCATTCCGTAACTACCTCATTAGCTACATTGCTTGCAAGGCTTATTGTGATGTGCATTACCGAGAGGGCCCAGAGATACCTCTCCGACAATCGGAGTGACAAAACCTAATCTCGAAATACGCCAACCCAACATGTACCTTTGGAGACACCTGTAGTACTCCTTTATAATCACCCAGTTACGTTGTGACGTTTGGTAGTACCCAAAGTGTTCCTCCGGTAAACGGGAGTTGCATAATCTCATAGTTACAGGAACATGTATAAGTCATGAAGAAAGCAATAGCAACATACTAAACGATCAAGTGCTAGGCTAACGGAATGGGTCATGTCAATAACATCATTCTCCTAATGATGTGATCCCATTAATCAAATGACAACACATGTCTATGGTTAGGAAACATAACCATCTTTGATTAATGAGCTAGTCAAGTAGAGGCATACTAGTGACACTCTGTTTGTCTATGTATTCACACATGTATTATGTTTCCGGTTAATACAATTCTAGCATGAATAATAAACATTTATCATGATATAAGAAAATAAATAATAACTTTATTATTGCCTCTAGGGCATATTTCCTTCACTATAAACACCCTTTGCATAAGAAGATAAGATTTCATTTTCATTAAACTCACATAGGTCGGGAAGGTGTTTTTTAGGGTTCTTAGAGCAACAAGTAAAATCACAAATTTCACAAAGATTCCAAGCATAACACATCAATCTGTTTATTTGATCCCATAAGAGTCTCCCTTTTTCAGACAAACGGTGACACACAAAATGAGCATGCTCATCTAAAGATTTCCCATCAACTAGGCTAGTTAGGGTTTCAGCACGAGCGCATAAGGATCGAAGATGATCCAAGTAGAACACTTTAAGTCAAGTAGAACACTTTAAGTCAAGAAGATATAGATAGAAGTGGTGCAATTTAAAAAAAAAGCTTCTCTGGCGGTCGTCCAAAATCTATCCTCTATATCTCCATATGGCTTAATAATCTAAAAATATTCTTCCTCTATGCTCATGTGTTTCCTTCATTCCATCTTACTCTCTCTCCTCTTATTTAAGAGCACTTTTTAAAAAAAATAATAGTGTAGCCACTAGTATAAAAAGGCTCATTTGTCCCAGTTCCATTGGCCCATTTGTCCCGACTCCGGAACCGGGACTAAAGGGTCGGTACTAAAACCCAATACCTTTAGTCCAATACAAACCGGGACAGATGGGGCTCCACGTGGCCGCTGCGGCTTGCCTAGGAAGGAGGACCTTTAGTCCCGGTTGGTAGCACCAACCGGGACTAAAAGGCATCCACGCGTCAGTAGTCCAGGGGCTAGGATTTTTGTAGGGTTGGGGGTTGGGGGATTTTGTAGGGTTAATTTAATGGTTTCATATATTATGTTTGCTAGCTAATAGAGAGAAATGTCCTCTCTTATCTCCATGCTTGGTCGACGCTATGTACTATACGTATAGAAAAGACTCGACATGCTAGCTAGTAAGCAAATGAAGGAACCCATTAAGTACAGAAGATCGTCATGAACATATACAGAGAGAAGTGATCGACCTCTCCTTCTCCGATAGGTTGGTCGAACAACAAGTTTTTGTATATCTATCCGACGCTACTGGCTACATATATACAATATAAGATCTCTTACAATTACCTAACATCTGAACTCAAGTTCCATATGGTATTCTTCGGCTTTATTGATGATATGGTCAAGAAAGAATCCCGCCAATTCCTCTTGAATTGTTCGTATGCGATCTGGTGGTAGGAGTTCATTCCGCATCTGCCACATCTAATTTGAAGAAGGGGGTCAATACATATATATGAACGAAATTCAACACAAATGATGGTAATAAAATAAAATTGTGCATATTATTGCTTACACACATATTGTTTTTTAGAGTAGCCCCGCTTATTCTTGGCTGTCGCGTTGTAGATGAACTCGCAAATGTAGTATCCACAATAATTATTCCCGGGTTCCTGCCACAAGCACTTTACGAGAAATAGAGGTCAATCAAACTGATAATCAAGCATTATAAATGGTATTGATGAAACTAGCTAGAATCAATGGGAGATGCGCAGAACTAGCTAGTAGTACTTACTTTCGGGTGTATAAATCGCAGCTCCACCGGCAGTCCCGGAGCTTGTGCGATGAACTCTTTCCAAACCCTGCCAGACAAAGAAAACAATTACTTGATATCAGGAAATGAACAAAGTTGCCGATATGGTGCGATAATAATCGATTGAACTTACTTCTCGAGCATTTTAGTCATGGTCGCATACTCCTCCGGGTTTTTTCGTCTCGAGTCTAAGACGGTTACTAGTCGCTGCTCAAGCTTAATCTCTAGGATAATAAAGTGGAAGCTGCGCACGCATGCATAACTCATCAATTACATTACTTAACCTCGAGTAATAAGGGAAACCGAAAATGCACAAGACAGTAAGACTCATTTGAAGTTGTAAGGAAAGAGTATTTTATCTTTGTTTTGATTTTGAAGCAACGATCGTAGCAAGTTTGCCTCGGTTTCTTTGGCATCATATTTAACCGTCCATTCATCTATGAGATTTGTGTTAATGAACCCAATATCATAGATTTCTGCTTTTCTGCATTCGACGATCTTCAATCTGCATAATATAGTGAGGATAATTATATATACATGCAATGAAAGAGCTAAGCTATATATAGAGACTTAATTAAAGAAGTAGTACTTACAGACAGTAGCAAGTGACGATTATTTTATCAAGGGCCTTTTGATTAAGAAACTGGAAGAACTCCTCAAATGGAACAGAGAACAGATCAACTCCAACGAGGTGGTGCTCCTCTTTAACTCTCAGCGTCAAAATATCCTTCCTAGACTCGCTGCAGGTTTTCATGTACCACTCATGGAATCTTCGCATCATCATTGTTAGAGGAGGATGACCAGGTTTGATGAGAGGCTTCCCGTGCCGGTATTTGAATTCGTCCACCTCCAGTGTGTCCAAATGGTCATCATCGGGCAGGTAATCTGCAGGATTGGTACTGCGCACCATCCCCGGATGATTAGCGACGATATCGTTAGACACCTTGAGCGGGGGGCATGATTGGTTCGCTTGTTCGCTAAACTGGGGAATTTTTCCCCACTTCTTCGTTCTGCTAACCATCGATCACTGCAAGTACTTCCCGACCGCTCCGCTTCATGATATGACCTTTCAATAATGCGCTCATAGTTAGTTTGCGGTGGAGGTGGTGGTGGTCACTTCAGGGCATCGATAGTGCGCTGAACTTTCACGGGATCTATCTTCTCTCCGGAGGTGGATGTTTCTTTGCAAAAAAGTCCTTCACATAGGCTTGACAAATCTCCGTGTTTTCCTCCTCGGTCATCTTGTATGGAAACTTCTCCAGAGGCTTGAGAGATGGACCTAATCTGTATTGCCTCCCGCCTCTGCCTGTACTGCTAGACACCGGAGCAGTCGAAGCGGCTGCAGCTGTCTTCTTTTGTTGCTTACGAGGCGGAGAAGAAGGAGGCAGAGTGCTATGACGCGCCAGAGTAGCAGGAGCAGCGGCGGCTGTCTTCCGCTGTTGCTGACAAGGCAGAGGAGGTGGCGGGCTGCTCGGACGCGCCGTCGCACTTGGAGAAGGAGGCGGAGTGCCGCCACGCATCGGAGCAGCCGGAGAAGGAGGCGGTGTGCCCTGATCACTCGCCAGAGGAGGACACGGAGGAGGAGGCGGAGTGCCCTGACTCGCCGAAGGAGGAGGAGGTGGAGGCGTCCAGTTCGGAAGGTTGATGAGCTCCTTCCGCCATAGCATGGAGTCTTTAGAGCAAGACCTAACTGAGTCCCCCTTTCACTGGTAGGGTGGTCAAGCTCGAGCTCCTCAAATCCCTCTGTTATTTCATCGACCATCACAACAGCATAGCCTTGTGGAATCGGAAGGCAGTGAAAAGTTGCGCCGGGTTCAGGAGGTGCAACAGAGCCGACGGACGCCTTGACTCTGAGGTGCTGCCATTGCGTCATAAGGTGGCAATCTTGAGCCTCCGTGATAGCATCCACGGGGTAGCTGGGAGCCGTGAAGTCAAGCTGCTGAAGGAGCTCGGTGGAAGCCACACTGCTTCTCCGCTGAGATGGCGGGGTAGCTTCTGGGATAGCTTCATGCCGCTGAGATGGTTGGTCGGCAGCTCGCTGGCTCTCAACTTGTTCCTCTAGCTTTAGTACTCTTGCATTCAGCTTCTGCAGATCGCTGAGCTCCTCTTTCCTCTTGCTCTCCCGGGTTTTGTACCGTCTGCGCCGGGAAACCCAACCTTCCACGCAACAGAGCCTGCTGTGCCTCGCGTTCGTCTTGGGTGCTCAGGATTCCCGAGGGCATGTGTGGGCTCATCGTTCTCTCTGTCGAGAACGAATGTCCCTTGCTGCGCTGCGGCGATATACTGCTGAAGCTTCTTGACTTGTATTCCAAGTTTCTCATCCATCCAAACGCACTTCCCTGTTTCAGGGCCCAAGGTTCCCACAACCCCAAAGAACCAAGTCCTTGAACGGTCTGGCCAGTTCAATGTCTCTGGTTCGACATCTTTATCAAGCAGGTCACTCTCAGCCTTGTGCCACAACGGCCGGGCTTTGAGGTAGCCACCTAACCCCGTGCGATGGTGATGCTCCTTCTTTGCAGCATTTAACTTATTTGTCGCTGACATCTTCTTACTCTTCTCCGATGTCTCGTAGGCCACAAATGCGGGCCAGCGATCTCTTACCTTCTCAAATCGTTCGGTGAATTCTGGAGTCTTCTCTTTGTCGACAAACGTTGATTTCAACTCATTCTTCCACCTCCTGAAAAGATCTACCATCTTCTTAAGAGCATGAGCCTTCATCAATGGCTCTATAACTAGCTTATCCGGATCCTCCTCTGGTGGTAGCCTGAAATTTTCCTTCAGCGCGGTCCAAAGATCATCTTTCTGCTGTCTATCATTGACATAAGACACTTGAGGGTCTTCGCTCTTAGGCTTATTCCATTGTTGGATGCTGATTGGGATCATGTCCCTAACAAGAACCCCGCACTAAGTAGAAAATGCTTCCTTGGTCCAGTTGGGTTCAATCGGTTCGTCATCGCCCTTTGCTGTGATCGTGAACCTTTCATCATGGCGCAACCTTTTCTTCGGGCCTCATCTCGTTACCGATGTTTGTCTCGATTCGGAGGGCTAGAAAAGAAGAAAGAACATAGTTAATATGTGTACATACCAAAAAATTAATGCATCAGTTAGCTAGTCAGCACAGGCTTAACTAATATTCCCTCCATTCATCAATATAGGGTGTACAGTTTTTGGCACAGAAATTAAAGAATGCACATGGAGGAAAATTTTCATAAGTTTTGGGAGAGATTACACCTGACTAATTGGCATGAGAAAATAGAGGAACTTGCCTTATATACGAAAATGTAATCGAATCTCTAAATAAAAAATCCAAACGAGTGGTGCAACGCAATACACCTTATATTTTGGGTTTTTTCTCAAAAATCTATACACCTTATATCAAGGAATGGAGGGAGTAATATATATACCTCGTCGGGCTTTGCAACAACTCCTTCCTCCGTTTGCTCACCGGAGCCGTCATCACGGTCTCCTTCTTCCACCGGCATTCGGTCTCCGAAGCCATCATGATCATGTCCTTCCACCTCCATTGTTTGATCACCATAGCCTGCTTCACCCTCTCCTTCCAGACCATCGGTGTCGTTGAGAAACTACAAGACATCACGTCCTCCGTGGATGATGTCCCCCAACAACTCTTCTTCTTCTAAGTCTCTTTGATGATCCATAGTTTCTGCAAATATTACAACATGACAATTAATATACAAATATGAGAGATGGATATATTAGTGGCAAACATAGATTTAACAAAATGAATGTCCGATGTCTGGACCAACAAGTGATTTAACAAAATGACGCCATTCTGGATGTGCAGAAAATGGTCCCTATTTTTTCTGATCTCATCTACCCTTCTATATGTCACGTTGTCTAGTGTCAAAGGATTCAAGAAAACTCTCGAACCCTCGGCGGCCCTCAACCCCTCGGTGACCTCTACCCTAGTTCCCGACCCTCGACCGCTCGGCGAACCTCGACACCCTCGTTCCCGATAAAAATTAAGAAGAGGAAGAAAGAA
The DNA here is from genome assembly GCA_963921465.1 of Triticum timopheevii. Classification (NCBI taxonomy): domain Eukaryota; kingdom Viridiplantae; phylum Streptophyta; class Magnoliopsida; order Poales; family Poaceae; genus Triticum; species Triticum timopheevii. Next base: position 601,218,374 of record OY997267.1, read on the forward strand.
GAAAAAAAAGAGGAGCAGAAGAAAAAAAGGAGAAGAAGAAGGAATAGAGGAGAATAAGAATAAATAGATTAAATCTATTTTTTTCTTTTCCTTTTTTCTCCTCTATTCCTTCTTATTCTCCTTTTTTTCTTCTTCTTCCTCTTCTTATTTTTTTCTCCTCTTCTTCCTCTCTTCTTCTTCTTCTTCTCCTTCTTTCTCTTCTGATTTTTTTCTCCTATTCTTATCTTTTTTCTCCCCTTTTACCTCTCCTTCTTTTTCTGCCCTTCTTCCTTCTTCCTCTTTTCCATACATATAAAAAGTTTAAAAAATACATACATACAAAAAATACATCCATACACACATACGTATAAAAAGAAAGCACATATAACAAAAAAGCATATACAACAAAAAAGTAGCAACGCGGCGACGGCGGCGGGGGTGGGGCAGGGGCGCGCTGCTCACAGAGGAGGCGTCGGGGCGGGCTGGGGCGGGCGGCGTCGGGGCGGGCGGCTGAAGTGGCGACGGTGCAGTGGAGCAGCCTGACGGCGTCGGAGATGACGCGGTGGAGCAGGGCTCGGCGGCGACGGCTACGAGGAGCAGCGCTGGGGTATCGGGCACGAACTGACAATGGAATCTAAAAATTTCCTAAGTGTTGCTTATATAGCAAAGTCTTTAGTCCTGGTTGGTGGCACCAACCGGTACCAATGCCCCCCTTTAGTCCCGGTTGTTGGGCGGTAAACAGAGATCTTTGGTTCCAGTTGGTGGCAGCAACAGGGACTAAAGGGGGCATTGATCCCGGTTGGTGCCACGTACCGGGACCAAAGGTGCGCAGTAGTCCCGGTTTGTGCCACCAACCAGGACCAATGGGCCTTGCACAGCGGCGTGGTGGTGGGAGTTTAGTCCCACCTCGCTAGCTGAGAGAGAGAGCCGCACCTGTTTATAAGGTGCGGTGCACATGAGCTGTCGAGCTCCTCTCTAAAGTAGGCTTACGGGCCTAACCTCTTTGTGCATGCATCTGGGCCTACTGGGCCTTCTGCGGGCCTGAATTTTGGCCCACCTATATGGCTCGGTTTCAAGTCGTATTCAGGCCATGGTGGCCTAGTAGGCGGCATTTTTTTATTTTTTTCCATTATTTTGTTTTGTTTTTTGCATTATTTATTGTCTGTTATCTTTTGCTTTATTTTTTAATTCCTTTTGCTTTTAGGTCAGAAAAAATATAAACTTTCTCTTAGTGCCATTAGTTTTCAAATTTGAATAGTTTAAATTTCAATTCTTTGAAATTTGTGTGCATTTGTTTCTAGTTTTTTTATTTTGTTTTTTGCATTATTTATTTTCATTTGTTTTTTGCTTTATTTTTTAATTCTTTTTGCTTTTAGGTCAGAAAAATTATAAACTTTCTGTTAGTGCCATTAGTTTTCAAATTTGAATAGTTTAAATTTGAATTCTTTAAAATTTGTGTGAATCACTAGTTTGTGATTAACTTTACTATAAAAATAGATTTTGGAGTGATTCTTTTTCCTGCTATTAAATATTACTGTGTTTTATCATTATATTCAAAAACGGTTTTTGTTATTTTAGTTTCTAACAAAAAAATCTTTATGATAATTCTTTTTGCTATTAAAGTTTGTAACAAAAAAAGTTCTTTATGAAAATTCTTTTTTGCTTTTAATGTTTTGAATAGAAAATACTTTGATAATTTTAGTTGCATAAATTTTATATAATTTTAGTTTCAATAATACTAGAGGTTTATAAAAGCTTTTTAGTTGATTCCTTTTGCTATTAGAGTTTCATTAAAGTTTTCTAGTTCATTCTTTTTTCTATTAGAGTTTCATTAAAGTTTTCTAGTTCATCCTTTTAGTTTATTATTTTTTCTATTAGTCTTTCAAAAAGTTTCTAGTTCGTTTTTTATATTAGTTCATTCTTTGAGCTAAATGACCCTGAAATTGAAAAGCACTTCAGATGAACTCTAAAGAGGTTGAAAGTTGGCATGGTATCATCATTTCACCCACATAGCATGTGCTAAAAAGTTGAGAGGGTTACGACAGAAATTGGATGCACTTCCTGTTCAAAATGGACAATCTCTTTCGAAGTATCAGGGTTTCAGATGAAAACTCATCTGTTATAAAGGGATTTCATTTTTTTTGAACTTATGTAACTCCAAAATTTTTGTGTGTTCAAAATGAACCATTCAAAGACACATCATCAATTTTCAACCCTTTCTGACTTCATTTGTTATTTATCATGCATTTGCTAATTTTTTTTGAGCTATATGACCCTGAAATTGAAAAGCACTATAAATGAACTCTGAAGAGGATGAAAATTGGTATGGTATCTTAATTTCACCCACATAGCATGTGCTAAAAAGTTGTGAGGGTTACGGAAAAACTGGATGCACTTCATGTACAAAACGGACAAACTCTTTCGAAGTGTCAAGATTTCATGCGGAAACTCTTTTGGTTACAAAGGGATTTCATTTTTTTGAACTTATTTGAACTCCATACTTTTTGTGTGTTCAAAATGCACCATTCAAAGACACATCATCAATTTCCAACCCTTTCTGACTTCATTTGTTATTTTTCATGCATTTACTGATTTTTTTGAGCTATATGACCCTGAAATTGAAAAGCACTTCAAATGAACTCTGTAGAGGTTGAAAATTGGGATTGTATCGTCATTTCACCCACGTAGCATGTGCTAAAAAGTTGAGAGGGTTACGACAAAAACTGGATGCACTTCGTGTACAAAACGGCAATCTGTTTCGAAGTATTAGGGTTTCATATGGAAACTCGTCTGTTACTAAAGGCATTTCATTTCTTCACATGTAACTGCAGTGATATTCTAGATCAAAGGCATCATCATAATAGTTGTGGAGAGAAAGTCTTCACTTTTTCTTCGCTTGTGTCCTTTGCTTATTGCGCCGTAACCATGGATATTCTTCATCGCATAACAGGGTGCTTGGGTCAGCCTTGACTTTGAAGAGAGGAATTTCATGAAACTTTTCATAATCTTCAGACATGTATGTCTTGCCCTCCAATCCTACGATGTCTATTTTTCCTGAAAGAACTATGTGGCACTTTGGCTCATCGTATGATGTATTTGCTTCCTTATCTTTTCTTTTTCTCGGTTTGGTAGACATGTCCTTCACATAGAAAACCTGCGCCACATCATTAGCTAGGACGAATGGTTCATCTGTGTACCCAAGATTGTTCAGATCCACTGTTGTCATTCTGTATTGTGAGTCTACCTATACCCCGCCTCCTGACAAATTGACCCATTTGCACATAAACAAAGGGACTTTAAAATCATGTCCATTGTCAAGTTCCCATATGTCCACTATGTAACCATAATATGTGTCCTTTCCCCTCTTGGTTGCTGCATCAAAGCGGACACCGTTGTTTTGATTGGTGCTCTTTTGATCTTGGGCAATCGTGTAAAATGTATTCCCATTTATCTCGTATCCTTTGTTAGTCAATACAGTCGAAGATGGTCCCCTGGACAACGAGTACAGCTCATTAGAAACAGTGTTGTCACTTCTGAAACATGTTTCCAACCAACTTCCGAAAGTACTGATGTGTTCACATGTAACCCAGTCGTCACACAGCTCCGGGTGTTTGGAGCGCAGACTGTTCTTGTGTTCATCGACATACGGGGTCACCAAGGTATAGTTCTGTAGAACTGTGTAGTGTGCTTGAGACCAAGAATGCCCATCCCTACATATTATTGAGTCCCCTCCAAGCGTGCCTTTCAAGTTAGTCTCCCCTCATACCGCGATTGAGGGAGACCAATCTTCTTAAGGCCAGGAATGAAGTCAACACAAAACCCAGTGACATCCTCTGTTTGATGGCCCATGGAGATTCTTCCTTGTGGCCTAGCGCGGTTATAGACATATTTCTTTAGGACTCCCATGAACCTCTCAAAGGGGAACATATTGTGTAGAAATACGGGGCCCGGAATGACAATCTCGTCGACTAGATGAACTAGGACGTGTGTCATGATATTGAAGAAGGATGGTGGGAACACCAGCTCGAAACTGACAAGACATTGCACCACATCACTCCTTAGCCTTGGAAGGATTTCTGGATCGATCACCTTATGAGAGATTGCATTGAGGAATGCAAATAGCTTCACAATGGCTAATCGAACCTTTTCCGGTAGAAGCCACCTCAATGCAACCGAAAGTAGTTGCGTCATAATCACGTGGCAGTCATGAGACTTTAGGTTCTCAAACTTTTTCTCGCCCATATTTATTATTCCCTTTATATTTGACGAGAAGCCAGATGGGACCTTCATACTGAGCAGGCATTCAAAGAAGATTTCCTTCTCTTATTTGGTAAGAGCGTAGTTGGCAGGACCTTCATACTGCTTTGGAGGCATGCCTTCTTTTTCGTGCAAACGTTGCAGGGCCTCCCGTGCCTCCGGTGTATCTTTTTTCTTCCCATATACGCCCAAGAAGCCTAGCAGGTTCATGTAAAGGTTCTTCATCACGTGCATCACGTTGATTGAAGAGCGGACCTCTAGGTCTTTCTAGTAGGGTAGGTCCCAAAATATAGATTTCTTCTTCCACATGGGTGCGCGTCCCTCAACATCATTCGGAACAGGTAGTCCGTCGGGACCCTTTCCAAATATTACGTGTAAATCATTGACCATAGAAAGTACGTGATCACCGATATGCATGGACGGCTTCTTCTGGTGATCTGCCCCGCCTTTGAAATGCTTGCTTTTCTTTCGACATTGATGGTTGGTCGGAAGAAATCGATGATGCCCCAGGTACACATTCTTCCTGCATTTGTCCAGGTATATACTTTTGGTGTCAGCTAAGTAGTGCGTGCATGCGTGGTATCCCTTCTTTATCTTTCCTGAAAGGTTACTGAGAGCAGGCCAATCATTGATGGTTACAAACAGCAACGAATGCAGGTCAAATTCCTCCTGTTTGTGCTCATCCCACACACGTGCACCATTTTCATTCCACAACTATAAAAGTTCTTCAACTAATGGCCTTAGGTACACATCAATGTCGTTGCCGGGTTGCTTAGGGCCTTGGATGAGAACTGGCATCATAATGAACTTCCGCTTCATGCACATCCGAGGTGGAAGGTCATACATACATAGAGTCATGGGCCAGGTGCTATGATTGCTGCTTTGCTCCCCGAAAGGATTAATGTCATCTCCGCTTCAACCAAACCATACATTCCTTGGGTCACCTGCAAACTCAACTCGGTACTTTCTCTCAATTTTTCTCCACTGCGACCCGTCAGCGGGTTCTCTCAACTTGTCGTCTTTCTTACAGTCCTCTCTGTGCCATCGCATCAACCTGGCATGCTCTTTATTTTTGAACAGACGTTTCAACCGTGGTATTATAGGAGCATACCACATCACCTTGGCAGGAACCCTCTTCCTGGGGCCTCGCCGTCAACATCACCAGGGTCATCTCGTCTGATCTTATACCACAATGCACCACATACCGGGCATGTGTTCAAATCCTCGTACGCACCGCGGTAGAGGATGCAATCATTAAGGCATGCATGTATCTTCTGCAGCTCCAATCTTAGAGGGCATACGACCTTCTTTGTTGCGTACGCACTGTCGGGCAATTCGTTATCCTTTGGAAGCTTCTTATTCAATATTTTCAGTAGATTCTCAAATCCTTTGTCAGGCACAACATTCTCTTCCTTCCACTGCAGCAATTCCAGTACGGTACCGAGCTTTGTGTGCCATCTTCGCAATTGGAGTACAACCCTTTATTATGATCCTCTAACATGCGATCGAACTTCAGTTTCTCCTTTTCACTTTCGCACTGTCTCCTTGCATCAACAATGACCCGGCGGAGATCATCATCGGGCAAATCGTCTGGTTCCTCTTGATCTTCAGCTTTTCCCATTGCAGCATGATACGTCTCCAACGTATCTATAATTTATGAAGTATTCATGCCATGTTTACAATAGTTTTGTATGATTTTGGTATGATTTGATTAGAACTAACACGGACTGACGCTGTTTTCAGCAGAACTACCGTGGTGTTTTTGTTGTGCCGAAATAAAAGTTCTCAGAATGCGATAAAAATCAACAGAGAATTTTTCTGGAAAATATAAAAATACTGGAACGAAGAGTTACCGGAGGGGAGGCCCATGGGCCCCACGAGGGTGGAGGGAGCGCCCACCACTCTAGGACACGCCCATGTGCCTCGTGGACTTCCCATGGGGCCCCCTGATTTGTTCTTGATGCCAACCTCTCCTATAAATGCCCAAACCTCCAGAAAATAACATAGATCGGAAGTTCCAACACCGCAAGCTTCTGTAGCCATGAGAAATAAATCTAGGCCCTCTTTGGCACCCCGCCGAAGGGGGCCATCATCACCGGAGGCCATGGAGGAGGATCCTGGAGGGGCCATCGTCGCCATGAAAGCCAAGATCCAGAGGGAGAACCTCTTCCCATCCAGGGGGAGGCCATGGAGGAGGAAGCACAAGGGGAGAACCTCTCCTCCTCTCTCTCGGTGGCGCCAGAGTGCTATTGGGAGGGGAATCATTGCCACGGTGATCGTCTTCATCAACATCACCATCATCATCACCATCCTCATCTCTTTTACGCGGTCCACTCTCCCACACCCCGTTGTAATCCATACTTGAACATGGTGATTTATGCCACATATAATGACCGAATGATGTGTTGCCATCCTACGATGTTTTGAGTAGATTTCCTTTTTCTTTGGGTTGATTGATGATCTAGATTGGTATGAGTTGTATGTTTTATTTTGGTGATGTCCTATTGTGCCCTCCATGTCGCGCAAGCGTGAGGGTTTCCCGATGTAGGGTGCTGCAATACGTTCATGATTCGCTTATAGTGGGTTGCTTGAGTGATAGAATCATAAACCCGAGTAAGGGGATTGTTGCGTATGGGATAAAGGGGACTTGATGCTTTAATGCTATGGTTGGGTTTTACCTTAATGATCTTTAGTAGTTGCGGATGCTTGCTAGAGTTCCAATCATAAGTGCATATGATCCAAGAAGAGAAAGTATGTTAGCTTATGCCTCTCCCTCATATGAAACTGCAATAATGATTACCGGTCTTGTTAACAATTGCCTAGGATAATTTCGCACACCGACCCATCATTATCCCACACTCGCTATTTATAATATTTAGTAATATATTCTAAGTTTATGATAACAGCACCTACTTTTATATTTTAGCTCTCCGATACCATGAAAAGTTATCCTCTTCATAGCCACAACGTAGTTTTATTTCTCCTTTCTAGTTGGAAGCAAACGTTCGGTATACGTAGAGTCGTATTAGTGGCAGATAGGACTTGAGAGAATATTGATCTTACCTTTAGCTCCTTGTGGGTTCGACACTCCATACTTATCACTTCCACCTTTGGGAATTGCTACGATGATTCCCTGCACTTGGGGATTATCACAGCATCACTATATTCAGGGGGCACATAGTTGTCATCGTCCTCTTCTTCTTTGTTGTATTCCATCATAACCCGTATTTCTCCGTGCTTGGTCCAAACATTATAGTGTGGCATGAAACCCTTATAAAGAAGGTGGGTGTGAAGGATTTTTTTGGTCAGATTAAGATTTCGTATTCCCACATATAGGGCATGGAGAACACATTAAACCACTCTCCTTGTTTGCCTCAGTCACTTCGAGAAAATTATGCACGCCCTTAATAACTTGGAGGTGTGTCTGTCATTGTACATCCATTGTCGGTTCATCTGCGTGCATTATATATAATTAAGTGTGTCAAAACCATTACAAAACATCTAATTAAACCATACATTGAAACTATGTAAAACATTTCAATGCAACAACAAATGCGATCATAATCGCAACCAAGGTAACAATTGATCCAACGGCATAATGATACCAAGCCACGATATGAATGGCATATTTTCTATTCTTTCTAATCTTCAAGCGGATTTCATCCATCTTGATGTTGTGATCATCGACGACATCCGCAACATGCAACTCCAATATCATCTTCTCCTTTGCAATTTTTTTTATTTTTTCGTTCAAGTAATTGTTTTCTTCTTCAACTAAATTTAACCTCTCGACAATAGGGTCGGTTGGAATTTCCGTTTCACATACCTCCTAGATAAATAAAATCTATGTCACGTTGTTTGGCATAATTTTCATAAACAATAAATGAACCAAATAATTATAGAAGATAATATATACCACATCCGAATCATAGACAGGATGAGGGCCGACGGGGGCGGATACCAAAATCGTCGCACTATATAATAACAAGCAATAATAAAAGTAAGAAAATTAGACAAGTATTTACCTAATCATACAAGTAAGAATTTTTTTTCTTTTAGAAAGAAGATAAGAACAAGAGGCTCACCACGGTGGTGCCGGCGACGAGATCGGCACAGGCGATCGTCGGCGGTGAAGACGGGGACGGGACGTGACGGACCGCTAAACCTAGACAAATCTTGAGGAAAATGGAGCTTGGAGGTCGAGTTTGGAGAGGAGAAAGCTTAAGTAGTGTGGATCGGGCATTTCATCGAACACGTCATGTGCATAGGAGGTGAGCTAGAGCATCACAAAGCCCTCCCCTCGGCGGCCAGAAAAAACAGAGCAGTGGAGTGCTCTGCTCGTGGGCGAGGGGTATATATAGCCACATCATTGGTCCTGGTTCGTGGCTGGAACCGGGACTAAAGGCCACCCTTTGGTCCCGGTTCCAGCCACGAACCGGGACCAATGGATGTGTGCCAGGAGCGAGGCCCATTGGTCCCGGTTTGTGTGTGGAACAGGGACAAAAGGGTCCAAACGAACCGGGACCAATGCCCCACAAGGCCCGGCCGCCCACCTAGGCGCACGAACCGGGACGTATGCCCCCATGGGTCCCGGTTCATGACTGAACCGGGACTAATGGGCTAGCCAGGCCTGAACCAAAGCCCTGTTTTCTACTAGTGAGCATACAACTAGCATTTGAGTTTTGAGGTACCCCGGTTGTTGTCGTCGGTGTTTTGAGCACTAAACATGTGTACAAAACTATCATCTTGTTCCATGTGGACCAAAATTTACACGAAATTAGTTACCATCAACAAGAAATACTAGCAAGAAGAAAAGCAACAAGCAAAAGCAGCATTCAGTAGCAACAGCAACAAGAAACCCATCAACAATATTTTCTCAATCCTACCGCTACCCCCCCTCTCCTATGCCAATAAGCTTTGCACGATTTTATAGATCTAATGGAAATAAATACATTGGAATATTTTTAGAGCTTTTTTAATAACGCGTGAATAATATGGGATATCGAAATCCCACATTCTACACAGCCTGAAACATTTTGAGGGGCTAAACACTCTGGCAAAGCAAAAACATGTGTTAGCCCATCACTTCAAGCTCATCAACCTACAAGGACTACATAAGGTGCGATACCACATCCTGTGGGTTCATCCAGCCAATTCTCTTGCACTGGATTGAATGTGATTGTAGAACACACATATCATGCTTTCACTTGATTAGTTCATGGGCCTAAACCAAATAATCTACTTAGGACCAAGTCCTAGTGACTCTGCACATTAAGATCTCCTAATGCCTCCCACGCTTAGGGCTCGTGTCTGTCATGAATGAAAATATTGAGCAAAGTGAATTGTCTTCTCTCAAGATCCTTTTATGAGTGCAGTGGTGCGTTCATGCCTCAATCTAGGTTGTGTAACTTGAAGTAGGCGAGAGAGAGTGAAGTATTTGGTTCTCTTAGGGCATCTCCAACAGTTATAAGATAGGTGTTGGTAAATTTGCCACCTAGGACATAGTGATGATGTGGCATGTAATAAATATGGAGCGAGACCAAAGTTGTATGTAGATTAACCAACAAACTTTGCACAAGCTCCAAGATGAAATAGAGAGTAATCACATTTATTTTCTCACCATCTATTGGATAACTTAGATACAACCTATTAGAGTAGTTGTATGATATCTTGTCGGTTAATGATATGGACATTTTACCAACAAGACTAACATACAACCTGTTGGAGATGCCCTTATAGGCCAAAGCACACTAGCTAGGCACCAAGTGCATTCACTCTATTAGATTTGATCTAGTAGAAGAACACATGGGTTGATGGCTTACTTATCTAAACTGTTATTTCTTCCTACCGATGATATCAACCCCACTTACATAGTGCAAAATCTAATTCAATGAAACTCAACTATGTATGAACATAAACATATTATACTAATACTAGTGCTAAGTACATTTGAATCCTTTCTAATAATTAATATATACTTGGACAATTATATACACAAGTTGATCAGTTATATAATTTTACCTGCTTCAAAACATAATTTATTGGTTTTTATTTTCATTTATCATGTGAGTATGGTGCTGGTTAGTTTTATGTCAGCTCAAGTCAAAGGTCAGTACATGTCACCCGAAACACCCCTTTTTCTAATATGATATATCAACATTGATGTCTTGAAGAGATAAGAGGTCAAGAAAGTATATTGACATAAGTTTCTAACTAGTTATCCATCTTCGGTGGCAGTGGAAAGTTAATTAAAGAGATATGTGTTTGTACTAGCTCTCAGTACTAGACACACAAGACACGCGTATCAAGACATCTGTAAGAAGGAATGGAGGGATGTTTGGCGTAATACGTTGAATGATATTATTGAGCCTCAAGACCTAGTATATATTGAGTACAAGACTTGAAGGCCAAGATGCCTCCTAGAGATAAGATGGAAACAATTCCTATCTAATCTCGAAAAACTTCTAACTAGCAAATATATCTCTAACCTCCCCCCGCAATCGTAGTGGTAGCGTCGCGAACAACAGGAGCGTCGAGGATGGGCAGATTGGAGAGAATCGTAGCCGACGGGCTGACATCCCCCCAAAGTTGTAGCGAGAGAGTCGTGGTCAATGGAGTGTTGCAGACGCAATGACTGTAGAGGAAGCTGAGAAGTTGCTCAAGCAAGGTGATAGACCTTTGTGCCGATGTCGATGTAGCCGACAGTGTAGGGTGGTGTAGCCGTGGTCGAGATAGCCGTGCAAGGGATGCCATGGTCGACGTCGAATCGGTGTGGCCAGTGTCAAGGTAGTCGCCGAGGAGCCGCCGACGCAAATATGTGCCGAGTTAGTCAGGGGTGTAGTGTTGTCGAGGTAGTGGTGCCCCGAGTTAGTCATAGCTAGTTAATAGGAGAAATTACCTACCGATTTTCTACCAATATATTTTTCTCACCTAATTTCCTGTTAATTTTCCCCATTTTTAACTGCATTTTACCTTTTCCCCTTCATTTTTCGGTTTCAGTTTTTGGGTAGGAAAATACACACATTCTTAATTGTATGAAAATTAATATAGTAGCACAAGATTTTTGCTTCAAAATATATAAAGTAAAACATGACCGTTTTCCCCAAATAGATGAACTTTACTTAATACATGAATTTTTTTAAACAAGAGAAATTTATGTTTAACAATTATAAACAAACTTTTTAGGGCTATACTTATAAGCAAACTATACCCTCCTATCCAAAATAAGTGTCGCAGGTTTGAACTAAGTTTAGTTTAACTTTAATTCAAAACTACGACACTTAGAATATCTCCATTAGATGATGTAAATTTGAGATGTAAAACAAGATGTTGTATAATTTACAACACCAAAGGTGCTTTTTACATCTCCAAAAAAAATTCAACTCCAATAGATGATTTATATTTGGTGATGTAAAACTCCTACTGCAATAGATGATGTATTTGAATATGTAAAACTAGTTAACTACTACATCATTTCAAACATAGCAAGTTCATTTGAAGCAAACATAGTTCTAAGTTAAACATAATTAAACTTAGCTCTAATTAAAACATAATTAAACATAGTTCAAACTACTACATCCATCAAACTACAACTCCAGCCAAATACAACTCCAGCAACTACTACTAATTGAAACAACTACTTCAACTACATCAAACATAAAACTACTCATCGTCGCTCTTGAACTGCTCCCGACTCCTCCTCGGAGTCACCCCAGTGCAACAGGTCAAAATCGACGGTGAACACGAACGAGTGACCAACCTCGTCCTCCTTCTTCACCCCCTTCTTCTTTAGCTCAGCCTCGCGCTCATCCTTTAGATACTATGGATGCTCCCACGCGAATCTCGCCATCATCACGTCGCCCTATCGTCGGGAGCAATGTGAATGGTTGGCTTCTTCTTCTTAATTATCTCCTCCAACCGGAAATTCTCCGGCACGAGGAACTTCACATCCACTCAGATCTTGATCTCTCGGAAGTTGAGCTCCATCATCGACCAGCCAACACGCCCGCTACATTGTATGCACGTGCGACCTCCTCGATGGTGTGATAACCCACAAGTGTAGGGGATCGCAACAGCTTTCGAGGGTGAAGTACAGCCCAAATTTATTGATTCGCCACAAGGGGAGCCAAAGAATATTCTTGAGTATTAGCAGTTGAGTTTTCAATTCAACCACACCTGGATAACTTAGTATCTGCAGCAAAGTGTTTAGTAGCAAAAGTGGTATGATAATAATGGTAACAGTAGCAACAGTAAAGGTAAATGTTTTTGGGTTTTTGTAGTACTTGTAACAGTAGCAACGGAAAAGTAAATAAGCGAAGAACAATATGTGAAAAGCTCGTAGGCAATGGATCAGTGATGGATAATTATGCCGGATGCAATTCCTCATGCAATAGTTATAACATAGGGTGATATAGAACTAGCTCCTATTCATCAATGTAATGAGGCATGTATTCCGTAAATAGTCATACGTGCTTATGGAAAAGAACTTGCATGACATCTTTTGTCCTACCCTCTCGTGCCAGTGGGGTCCTAGTGGAAACTAACGGATATTAAGGCCTCCTTTTAATAGAGAACCGGACCAAAGCATTAACACATAGTGAATACATGAACTCCTCAAACTACGGTCATCACCGAGAAGTATCCCGATTACTGTCACTTCGGGGTTGTCGGATCATAAGACATAATAGGTGACTATAGACTTGCAAGATAGGATCAAGAACACACATATATTCATGAAATCATGGCACTCGGGCCCTAGTGACAAGCATTAAGCATAGCAAAGTCATAGCAACATCAATCTCAGAACATAGTGGATACTAGGGATCAAACCCTAACAAAACTAACTTGATTACATGGTAAATATCATCCAACCCATCACCATCCAGCAAGCCTACGATGGAATTACTCACGCACGGCGGTGAGCATCATGAAATTGGTGATGGAGGATGGTTGATGATGACGACAGCGACGAATCCCCCTCTCCGGAGCCCCGAACGGACTCCAGATCAGCCCTCCTGAGAGAGATTAGGGCTTGGCGGCGGCTACGTATCATGAAACGCGATGAAACTTTCTCCTTCATTTTTTTCTCCCTGAGACGGTATATATGGAGTTGGAGTTGAGGTCGGAGGAGGTCCAGGGGGCCCAAGAGATAGGAGGGCGCGCCCTAGGGGGGAGGCGCGCCCCCCTGTCTCATGGACAGCCCGTGGGCCCCCTGGCCTTGATTCTTTCGCCAAAAATTCTTATTAATTCTGAAAAGTGCCTCCGTGGATTTCCAGGACATTCCGAGAACTTTTCTTTTCTACACATAAAACAACATCATGGCAGTTCTAATGAAAACAGCGTCAGTCCGGGTTAGTTTCATTCAAATCATGCAATTTAGAGTCCAAAACAAGGGCAAAAGTGTTTGTAAAAGTAGATACGTTGGAGACGTATCATGGTGCCATATGTGTCGAGCTTGAAGCGGTGACGGTCGTCCGAGAACTCGACTCTGAAGTTCCCGGATGGCTTCGCCTGCACCCTAAAGAAGCATGTCATGCTCTTCAAGAGCTTCTTCGGTGGCATGGCGGTAGCGACTGCATGGCGGCAGGTGGGGCCTGAATCTTGCGGTGGGAAGTAGCTAGGCATCGGGTGGGCGACTGCGGTAGAGGAAGTATGGCGGGTGGTGGCTGGGTTGCGGAGGGGTTTGAATCAAGCGGCGGCATGGCAGAAAAGTGGTCGATTGGGTCGATTTGGATGTGGGCAGCGGTTAGGATGCACGCAACCAGCGGCGGGGATGGTGGAGAGGGTGGATCTGGCGGTGGGATGTTGCGGTGGGTGGGCGGCAGAAGGAGAGGTCGTAGTCACACGTGTGGTGGCTCGGGGGAGAAATGAAGTGGTAGTTGGGTGTTCATGCACGACTGCAGCTTTACATCACCAGTGAGGCGGAGATGCAAATTTCCATCTCCGTGTGTTATATTTTACATCACTTGGAGGAGGTGATGTATTTATTTTTGCATTTACATCACCTGTTGGAGCTGCGTTTTTAGTCATCCATGATGTAAAACTTAGTTATTTTTGTAGGAAAATGTTGCACGGAAAACAAAAAAATTCTTCCCGATATACCAAGGAGATGCATAGCAACGAGAGGGGGGAGTGTTTCTACGTACCCTCGTAGACCATAAGCGTAAGCGTTTTAACAACGCGGTTGATGTAGTCGAACTTCTTCGTGATCTAACCGATCGAGTACCGAACGTACGACACCTCTGCGTTCTGCACACGTTCAGCTTGGTGACGTCCACGCCTTCTTGATCCAGCAAGACGACGAGGTAGTGGATGAGTTCCGGCAGCACGACGGTGTGGTGATGGTGATGGTGAAATTAGCTCCGCAGGGCTTCGCCTAGGCACTACGAAAAAATAACCGAGGGTGTAAATGGTGCAGGGGGCACCGCACACGACTAAGCAATTGTTTTGGATGTGCTAGGCGCCCCCTCCCACATATATATAGGTGGAGGAGAGGGGAGGCTGCTAGGAGGCGCCCCAAGTAGGCCGAATCCTACTTGGGGACTTTCCCTAGCCGCCCCACCCCCCCCCCCACCTGAAGGAAAATGCCATAGAGGCAATAATAAATTTGTTATTTTATATTTCCTTATTCATGATAAAGGTTTATTATTTATGCTAGAATTTTATTGATTGGAAATTTAAATACATGTGTGAATACATAAACAAATACCGTGTCCCTAATAAGTTTGACGCCCTTGATTCAATCATACACTAATCATACACGCAAATGTGTACGATCAAGATCAGGGACTCACGGGAAGATATCACAACACAACTCTAGATATAAAAATAATACAAGCTTTATAGTACAAGCCAAGGGCCTCGAGGGCTTTAATACATCAGCTTGAATACAAACGAGTCAACGGAAGCAACAATATCAGAGTACAAACATAAGTTAAACAAGTTTGCCTTAAGAAGGCTGGCACAAAAACAACTACGATTGAAAAGGCAAGGCATCCTGCCTGGGAGCCTCCTAACTACTCCTGGTCGTCGTCAGCCTCCACGTAGTAGTAGGCACCCTCGAGTTTGTAGTAGTCATCGTTGAAGGTGGTATCTGGCTCCTGGACTCCGTCATCTGGTTGCGTCATCCGAGAAGAATGGAAAAAGGGGGGAAAGAGGGAGCAAAGCAACCATGAGTACTCATCCAGAGTACTCGCAAGCAAGGATCTACACTACATATGCAACATTATCAAAGAAAAGGCTGTATATGTGGACTGGGCTGCAGAAATGCCAGAATAGAGAGAAGGCCCAGTCATATCGAAGAATAGCATCTTCTGGAAACCACCATCTTGCAGCAATAAGGAAGGAGTAGAGTAGCATAAAGTAAAGTAGTACTGGTGTTATCAACCTGGACCAGAGATCCTTTCTCGACTCCCTGTGAGAAAGCAATCCCAGAGCCATACTATCCAATTGTCATAACAATCCATTTCTCATCACCATCCAATTCTCATCATAAGCATCCAGTTCTAGTTGTATCGATCGGGATACAACTCCAAGTGTTAGTTACCATAGGACAGGCTATTGATAGATGTTTTCTTCCCTGCAGGGGTGCACCAACTTACCCACCACGCTCGATTAACTCCAGCCGAACACACTTTCCTAGGTCATGCCCGGCCTCGGCCAAACAATACGCTGCAACCCGACCTAGGCTTAAAGAGGTCAGCACACCAGACTAGACCTATGCCCCAAGGGTCATGGGCCATCACCCCGGGAACTCCTGCATGTTGCGTACGCGGCCGGTGAGCAGACCTAGCTACCTCCTTCAAAAAGGGAGGTGCTTACCAGTCCAACCCGGCGCGCGCCGCTCAGTTGCTGACGTCTATTAAGCTTCGGCCGATGCATACGACGCAGAATGCCCATACTATGCCCACGTGATGGTTAGTGCTATCAGGCCAGAGGCCCCTCGGATCAAATATCCAAATCGTAGTGGATTAGGAACACGCGGTAACAAGCAGAGACTCGCGAAAGATGTGACCCCGTTACCCCATCTCAAGGACTTGTGATAAGGGCAAAGAATGCCCGACCACGCCTCGTAATTATCTCGCGGGCACCTTCCAGGTCAACCCGACTCCACATCACTCGCAATTAAGCTCGCACGGGTACCCCTTAGGGCCGATCCGTCTTTAGTAACCTGGTTCAGTGTAAAGTCATAGTAACCATAGTAACTATGTGTCTAACACCAAGAGAAACCCTGAGGAACCACCCCCGGTGGATTCCCCTCGATGTAATAATCAAGGTGAATGGAAGAGGAACTACCCTCGAGGTCCACACTTGAGGGGTTGCATGACAGAGTCGTATCGGAAGTGGTTAAGGAGGAATCACCCTTGATGACTGTCGGTGTTAAAACCGGCGGATCTCGGGTAGGGGGTCCCGAACTGTGCGTCTAGGCGGATGGTAACAGGAGACAAGGGACACGATGTTTTACCCAGGTTCGGGCCCTCTTGATGGAGGTAAAACCCTACGTCATGCTTGATTAATATTGATGATGTGTGTTACAAGAGTAGATCTACCACGAGATCAAGGAGGCTAAACCCTAGAAGCTAGCCTATGGTATGATTGTTGTTCGTCCTACGGACTAAAGCCATCCGGTTTATATAGACACCGGAGAGGGCTAGGGTTACACAGAGTCGGTTACAATGGTAGGAGATCTACATATCCGTATCGCCAAGCTTGCCTTCCACCCCAAGGAAAGTCCCATCCGGACACGGGATGAAGTCTTCAATCTTGTATCTTCATAGTCTTGGAGTCCGGCCGATGATGCTAGTTCGGCTATCCAGACACCCCCTAGTCCAGGACTCCCTCAGTAGCCCCTGAACCAGGCTTCAATGACGACGAGTCCGGCGCGCATATTGTCTTCGGCATTGCAAGGCGGGTTCCTCCTCCGAATAATTGATGGAAGATTGTGAACACCAGGATAGTGTCCAGCTCTGCAAAATAAATTCCACGTACCACCGTAGAGAGAATAATATTTACACAAGTTCAATCTGCTGACGTATTTGGTGGCGTGACGTCACACCAGTACCAAGCCTTTACTTGAATTGTTTTTATTGTACCACCTCAGCGTGTTTAGCGAAGCAGTTTCTTTGGCACGTCTTGTCAAAGCAGAGATCGTGTTCCCCTTATTCCGGGATTCTCATAAATACGGATGTGGGTAACCCAACCGCGCCCGTTGCCACGCCCCCTCCATCGAAGGCGGGTTCCAAACGGTCACGGGGACGGCTCTTGGTATTCTTCCTCTTTATAATGAGACCAAGGCCCGTTCTTTTTCTTCAATCCTCAATCGAATCCGCCCCTCGCCCCAAGTTTCAACACCCAGGGCTCCAGATTCGGGTACCTTCGACCTTCGACAATGTCCGGCTCCGACCTACGAGGCCGGTGGATGCCCTCCTCCGTCAAGGAAGAGGACGTGCTAAAGCTGAGAGACGCCAGGTACTTAACCTACGAGATTTCGCATAGGTTGCCTACCCGAGGGCAAGTTATTCCAACTCCCGAGCCCGGCGAGAGCGTCGTGTTCGTGTCTCACCTCCGTCGGGGTTTAGGCTTCCCGATGGATCCCTTCGTGACAGGGCTCATGTTTTACTATGGGCTGGAATTCCACGACTTGGCTCCGGAGTCCATCCTCCACATATCATCATTCATTGTTGTCTGTGAATCCTTCCTCCGCACTACCCCTCACTTTGGCTTGTGGCTCAAAACCTCCAACGTGGAGCCGAAGATGATTGAGGGGCGTCAGGCAGAGTGCGGCGGGGCGGTTATAAGCAAGAGGGCCGATGCTCCATGGCCCGAGGGCTCTTTTCAGGAGGAGCTCGGCTTGTGGCAACAGGAGTGGTTCTATATCACCGCTCCCAGGAGCAGCAGGCAGAGGCTGCCGCCCGTTTTTCGCCCGGGCCCTCCACAATGGCTGACGTCATGGGTCAACAAGGGGCTTGACTGGGGGCCGTCCAAAGACGTACCCCTGTTGCAGGGCCGGATTCGAGGCCTCCAGGAAAGGGAGATCAATCTGGTTGTAGTGGCACAGGTTATGCTGATTCGGCGCCTTCCGCCCTGCAAACGTCGCCCCCTCCGCCTGTGGGAATTTAATCCGGAGGGGCCACGGGCTCTCAAACACTTCATGGGTTTGACACCCGTGGAGATGTACAAACTGTTCTTCGGATCGCAAGAGATGCGTCCGGACTTGACCGAGGATGCTGACCTAAGCTGCAATCGCCCGGATACTCAAGTAAGTAGCCTTGTGTCCGGACACATTGTCCATTTATTTATCATGGGTTTGCCTTTTAACCACTTGGACAGGAGTGGATAGCGCAAGCAAAACTGATACGGTGTCCGGCCCCCCTCCCTGAGACCACGCCGGATCCCGTGTTAATCAAAATGTTGGAGGTTGTACCTTTGGAGGAGGGCGAAGGGGGGCACAGGGAAACTACCACCTCTGCCAAGGAGGATTTCATTAAGGGGGGAATCGAGAGTTCCTCCTTCCAGGGGGAGAAGAGGACCGCTTCCGAAGACCCGGAGGCCAAGGCCTCAAAACGGGGAAAGAAATCTGCACTGGAAGATCCCGTGCCGGGAAGAGCCCCGGCCGCACTGTCTCCACAGAGGAATCAGCCCTCCAGTGAGCCGTAAGTAAAAAGAGGGAATTTTGTAAGAGGGGCACCCCTGCTTTATCTCTAAGGGTAACCGAAGTTTTCGCCTTGTAGTTCGGATCTCAGCCCATCTCAGTAGAGCTCATCTTCGGGGGACCTTCATCCGGAGATGATGGAGAGCGAAACGCCTCCATCTGCCGCCCCGTCGGGCGGGGCGGATGACCCTGAGGTGTCTTCATGGAGGGTATTCCCGAGTCCAGCGGGGCCGGGGATTTCGGCACCCATTGGAGTACGGCCGGTGGAGCTGCAGTATTTTCTCAAGAGGGCATCTATCTCAGAAGATCACCGCACATTAATGAGTATGGTGATTGAAAGGATCTCATCCGCCGAGAGCGGGTTGTATGAGGCCGTCGGAAGTTTGCTGACGGGGTTTGAGGTACGCAAAAAATGACATACCTTTTGATAGTTTTGCACATAGAGTGCGCCCTGTATAGATAGTAGCCCCTGAGACTTGGTATGCTGTCGAAAGCGACAGCATGCCAAGGATCATAATCTCAGTTATAGAATGTCGCCTTTCCTATGTAGGTGGCGGAATGTTCGGTGGCCAACCGGACTGATGGAGTTGCTAAACTGAAGAGGCAACTCGATGTTGCAGATGCGGACATCGCGCTGGTCAATAAACGACTTAATGAGTCACAAGGTAGGTGGTTGCTCCGCGGTTGCCTAGTAAGGGAGCTGATGCCCATTCCTTACAATTTGGATATTTGATGCAGATGGTGCCGCTGCTGTGGAAGACCTTCGAGCAGAGCTTGCTCGGGCCAAGGAGCAAGCCAGGAAAAGTGATGCGGCTGCCTCGAAGGCAGCGGAAGAGCTAAAAGCCGAAAAGGCTGCTCACTACCGAAGTAGGGAGGAGATGGCCGGAATGGCCGCGAAATTAAAAGATGCTGCCGACCGCTATGAGGTTCTTGAAAGAGAACGCCGAGCGGAGCAAGAGGACCTGAAGAAGGCTGCCGCCGAAGCCAAGGATGCCCATGGTGCGATGCGGGCTATGAAGGAGGAACTGCGCCAGGCCAGAGACATTGCGGCTGGAAAGCCCTTTCTACTGCGTAGGAAGTTCACGGATCTGAAGTATGCTCAGTTGGCCCAATTGTGTGGTGCGGAGGATCCTTATCTGGATTTGGCGGCGAGTGCGGCGGACGCAGTCGTGCACTTCCGAAGCCAGAGGGATCACGAAATGGAAGAGCTTTTCTGGTCTCAATTCCACAGTCCGGAGCGTCCACTCCTGTTGGCTGATCGGCTGGCTGAGTGGGCTGAGCTGAATAGATTGTCCGGACATGCCATGACGGATGTGGTCGCTCATCTGTGGCCAGAAAGGCCCAAGCCGAAGAGTTATTTTGGCTTGTTGCAGCAATTCCTTGGGGCGGTGCTGCATATCGGGGCGATGAAGCGGTCGGCATGCATAGAAGGTGCACGGATGGCTCTCGCCCGTGTTAAGACATACTGGGCGGAGATGGATGCCACCGCTGTTGCATCCCGGGGTTCGGACAGAGGCCGATTACCCGCCGAGGACTATTTTGAGGAAGTCCTGCAGGGCGCTCGTTTAATAGAGTCGCAGTGCTCGAAAAATGTAATGTTTAAATGACATGTATGATTTATGAGATCATGTTTATAATGCAATAGCTTTTTATACTTGTACATTCAAGTATTGAACTATCTCCTGTGCGGCCGTATATGTATGTATAACCTGAAAGATGGCAGTCTTTGGCTTCAGCCCCCACGCACATGGTGCGGGGGTGTTTGCAAAAAGAAAAGCGCTTTTTCACACTTAATCCAACGTCTTGGTACTTCGAAGGAGGTGATAGCGTAGAAAACTAGGCAACCGGACTATAATGCTTTATCACTTTCACTTAGCCATAGGAGCTCGAAGGTGGGGCTACTATATAGCCCCTAGAGGCACCGCGCTTCTCCGAACTCGGGGCGCATATGTGCCCGACCTGGAAGCGGTCCTTCGTCAAAGCGGAGGAATTCTAAACATTCCAATAGTCGATCGAGTGGTTGACCAGTCTCTCGCTATATCATGACAGTCAGTTTTCGGCTTTCTCTACTGAGGTGCTCGCCCGGCCGAACCGGGGTACAATCGCAGTAGTTCTCCTGGTGCCGCGTTAGCCGATGGAGCGGAACGTAAGGCAGCAAAACACAGGAGCCGGGCAAACCCAACATTTGACCAAAGACATGATTCGGAGCTGATGCATATAAGGCCTAACTCGAGACGCCGTACACTCCCTGAGGTGTTCGGTCTTTATGATACCGGGCAGAACAATGCCCTGAGCCCCTAGTGTCCAGGTACAGGCAGGAACTTCTAACGCGGCCGATGCCAAAACGTCAGCCTCCTCCTCGGTTGTGTTAGGAAACCAGGGGATGTGTATCAACAAGAGACAGTAAGAAAGGTTTACGCAGGGTCTTAATCTGAAAAGAATCCTTGCCACGGGTCCCTGCTACACGTCTGCGCCTGTGTATCCGTTGTGATGTATCCTGGACGGGTGTAGCACGTGCTTCATCTGTAAAAGAGAAGGACTTAGTTTGGAAGAAATATCGTGCAAAAGTTGTATTTAAAATAAAGTATAATTTGGAAGATGAATAAAGTTGAGCTTTATTGGCTCTCATCGTTTAAACGCGCGGCCCCTTGTAAAGGGGTATGTGGTTGGGAAGCCCCTTGTTTATTTACGCCGGACTCGCCTAACCGTGTCCGAGGTCTGAATGACCTGTTTTTAGGGGCTTTGACCTGCAAAGTTGGATTAGTGTGTGGCTGTCAAGGCAGTCTCACGTTCTCTGTGGTCGAGGAACACTCGGAGTTACTCTTTAATGAGATTATGCCGCGTGGACCGGGCATTTTAAGCGTAAGAGACGTGTAATGTGGTATTGTGTTAAAGCGGGCGAAAGCTTCGCGTCCCAGTAGTGCTTGAGGGCCACTTTGAAATGGGGCGATATGGAGAGTGAGCTTTTCGCGACGGAGGTTGTCGGATGAACCGAACACAACCTCTAGTGGTACAGAGCCTGTACAATTGGCTTAAAGGCCTGTCGGCACTCCTTTGAAGGAAGTGCTGCTACGGCGAATTTTGGTAGGGTCTATCCCCATTCTGCGGACGGCGTCCTGATATGGCAGGTGCCGCACTGTGTTTTCGTGTTATCACATGAAGTGAGTTCACTGTTTTGACTTCTAGTGAGAAAGTCTTCTGTTTTCCGGCGTGCTGCTTGTGGGGTTCGTCGTCTTCGCTTGGTGTGTCGAGCCCCTTGCGTTCGGCGTTAAGTCGGCCGAACTGCTTGAAGACCCAACAATCTCTGTGGGTATGGTTTGCAGGCTTCCCGGAGGTACTATGTATTTGACATAGCCTATCCAGAATTTTGTTTAGGTTGGATAGCTCGTCACTGTTGTCCTTGAGGGGCAGTGTTTTGTTATTCGGCCGAGAGCTTTTGAATCCGGCGTTGACCGCCGTGCTATTTGGGCCATTTTCCTTATTCTGGCGCTGATCTTTTCTGCGTCATGATTTCCCATTTCCATCCCTGACTTCGAATGTACTCGGGTCACTGGTGCTGCATCTAGCCAGCCAGCTGTCTTCCCCCGCGCAAAAGCGGGTCATGAGGCTTGTTAGTGCGGCCATTGTTCTTGGTTTTTCCTGGCCGAGGTGTCTGGCGAGCCATTCGTCTCGGACGTTGTGCTTAAAGGCTGCTAAGGCTTCAGCGTCCGGACAGTCGACTATTTGGTTCTTTTTGGTGAGGAACCTGTTCCAGAATTTGCATGCTGACTCTCCGGGCTGTTGAGTTATGTGACTTAAATCGTCTGCATCCGGAGGTCGGACATAAGTCCCCTGAAAATTTGCTCGAAACGCGTCCTCGAGCTCTTCCCAACTTCCAATGGTATTTTCTAGGAGGCTTTTGAGCCAATGCCGAGCTGGCCCTTTGAGCTTGAGGGGTAGGTATTTTATGGCGTGGAGATCGTCTTCTCTGGCCATATGTATGTGTAGGATATAATCCTCAATCCAGACTTCGGGGTCTGTTGTTCCGTCATATGCCTCTATGTTTACGGGTTTGAATCCCGCTGGAAATTCATGATCCAGTACCTCGTCGGTGAAACATAGTGGGTGTGCGGCGCCCCTGTATTTGGGTGTGCCATTGTCTTCAAACGCTCGGCGGGTTGTGTTGCTTCCTGGAGTCTTCTTTTTTGGCCCATAAATAGACCTGACCGGGTCATCCTTTTTCCGAGGATCTTTATGCTGATCGTTTGCTGGCTTGTGTGCGGTGCCCCTTGCTGCTCTTAGCCTGTCATCCGGTCGTCTATCCGGCCAGGCGGCCTCTTTCTTTTTTGACTGTGGGGGCTCTAAGGCCTCCTCGTCAAATTCGGGCAACAGCTTGCGCTTCGGGTAGCTCTTTGCCTGGTGACTAGCGCCATATTTATCTGCGGTATTGAGTACTTTGCTCCATCTCATTCTGAGTGCGTCCTCCGCTGTTTTGAGCTTCTGCTTTTGCTTCTTCAAACTTCTTGTAGTGGCGACGAGCCTTTTATGAAGTTTCTTATGCTCTGGTGATGTGTTCGGCGTGAGATCGTCTAGGCTCTTGTTTTCGCTGGGGATGGGTTGCTTGTCCAGTTCATCATGTTCGGATGGTTGCTTGGTGGCATGTTCGCCGTCCACTGCTTCGCCCTGCTCTAGGGCCGGGTCCGTATGGGTGCCGTTTTTATCGAGGCGGGACTTCGGGCGGCGCTTGCGTCGCCGTTTTGGCTGTTTGTTGGGGGAGTTGTCCTTCTCCACGTCCCATTGTTCCTCATTATCGCTTCCTTTTGGTGTATCCACCATGTATACGTCGTGAGTTGGGGTGGCTTTCCGGTGCCCGATAGGCGCCGGTTCTTGGTTGTCTCCGGCATCGTCATCCATACCGTCGATGTCTTCGGAGTCGAAGTCTAGCATATCGGTTAGATCGTCGACAGTGGCTACTAAGTGGGTGGTGGGTGGGCGTTGAATTTCTTCGTCGTCCGCATCCCAACCGTCCTGACCGCAGTCCGGCCAGGGCTCTCCTGATAACGAGAGATACTTTAGCGAATTCAAGATGTCGCTGAAAGGTGAGTGTTGAAAGATGTCCGCAGCAGTGAACTCCATGATCGGCGCCCGACCGGATTCGATTGGAGGGGGCGCGGGAGGCTCGGAGTCCGGCGAGGAGTCCGGCACCTCGGAGTCACTGGCTTCATGAGGGACAAGATTAATGTTCGGCTCTATCGCCGTAGAGGTTGCAGCCCCCGAGGCGGTGTCTAGCCATCCGTCCTCGATCTACGCAGCCGGCTCCGAATTGAAGATCGGAGCGGGCTCGAGTGCGGTCTCCAGGATACTGTCCGGTTGCAGAGCTAAATCATGCTCGTCATGACAGTGCGGCACGCTCGGCTGTGGCTCGAATCCATCGAGGATCAAGTCCCCGCGGATGTCAGCCGTGAAGTTCAAACTTCCAAATCTGACCTGACGGGCAGGGGCATAGCTTTTGATCTGCTCCAGATGGCCAAGCGAATTGGCCCGCACTGCAAAGCCGCCGAATACGAAGATCTGTCCGGGAAGGAAGGTCTCACCCTGGACTGCGTCATTGTCGTTGATCGAAGAAGCCATCGAGCCTATCGGTGACGACACAGAGGAACTCTCAATGAAAGCACCAATGTCGGTGTCAAAACCGGTGGATCTCGGGTAGGGGGTCCCAAACTGTGCGTGTAGGCGGATGGTAACAGGAGACAAGGGACACGATGTTTTACCCAGGTTCGGGCCCTCTTGATGGAGGTAAAACCCTACGTCCTGCTTGATTAATATTGATGATGTGTGTTACAAGAGTAGATCTACCACGAGATCAAGGAGGCTAAACCCTAGAAGCTAGCCTATGGTATGATTGTTGTTCATCCTACGGACTAAAGCCATCCGATTTATATAGATACCGGAGAGGGCTAGGGTTACACAGAGTCGGTTACAATGGTAGGAGATCTACATATCCGTATCGCCAAGCTTGCCTTCCACGCCAAGGAAAGTCCCATCCGGACACGGGACGAAGTCTTCAATCTTGTATCTTCATAGTCTTGGAGTCTGGCCGATGATTATAGTTCGGCTATCCGGACACCTCCTAGTCTAGGACTCCCTCAATGACCATGACCGAATAACTACACTACAGGGTTAACATCAGAAGTGCTGATGAGGTCTCACCATCGACACTCGATAGTAACCCAGCAGTGTCGAGCAACTAAGGGGAAGTGATGAGCGGTGCCGGGGCCTGGTCTTCGATCATGTTGATTGGGTCTTCGATGATGAAGCAGGGGCAACAAGGACAAGGTGGGGGGTCACTGATGGATCACTAACCAACCTATACTAAGCAGTTTAGGATAAGCAGGTAAGTAACAATAAGCAGGTTACAAAAGCAGGCTATGCATCAAAATAGGAGCAAACAATAACAGTAGCAAAATCTAATGCAAGCATGAGAGAATGGAATGGGCGATATCGGGATGATCAAAGGGGGGTCTTGCCTGGTTGCTCTGGCAAGAAGGAGGGGTCGTCGTGGATGTAGTCGATCACAGGGGTATCAGCAGCGGTCTCGGAGTCTACCGGAAAGAAGTAACGGGGGGGAACCTAATAAATAATAGAGCAACCAAAGTATCACAAGGCATAACATGGCAATACGCGGTGCTAGGGTTGACCTAATGTAAGTCTACACGATATAGGTGAAGGGGGAATTCAACCGGGAATATTTTCCCGGTTCCGGACCTGTGTCAGACAAATGACCGGAGAGGGAATGTTCCATGTTCAGACATTTAGAGGCATCTGACAGGTAAACGGACCGCGTTTCTGGATTCGTTAGATTTTTCTGAGCAACTTTCATGTAGAAACATTTCCATCCGAGTTATGGTTTATTTTATATGATTTATCAAAGTTTTAAAGATTTCTGAAAATTATTTAATTACTTAAATTGAACATTATCCAGAACAGTGAAAGGTGATGTCAGCATGACATCACCATGACGTCAGCAGGTCAAACCCAGCTGACCAGAGTCAAACCTGGCCTATGGGTTCAGCGGGACCCTCCTGTCATAGACTAAGGCTAACTAAACAGGGTTAATTAGATTAGTTAATTGATTAGGTTAATTAAACACAATTAATTAAGTTAATTAATTAGTTAATAAATTTAGTTATTTATTTTTTAAAAAACCTTCCTTTAAGGGGGCGTGGGGCACCAACGTCAGTGGCCCACGGGGCCTAAACGGGCGACGGGTTACGAGCGTGTGGGTGCGGGGCGCACCCAGGCACCCACCACACGAGGGGAGGCGAGGCCGGCAGGGGTTGTGCCTCAGGCTGGATGGAGCGAGCGGGCTTTTCGGCCCGCTCGTGGCCCGTTCTGGACCGGACCGTCCGGTCCTGGCCCGCTGAAGAATTTCCTCGGTCCGGTTACTGAATTTCGGCCCGAAATTTTCTTGGTCCAGTCCGGTCTTTTCCCGGTCCGACCGAGCGGACCGAAGGTGCACGCCGTTCTTCTTCAACGCGGCCACCGGCGACGCCCTGGACGTGTCCCATCCAGCGCTGTTGATGGGAATCAAGTAGTCACTCACGGAATTGACACAGGGACAGGGCCGAGAGGTAGAAGAAGAGCCAGATCACGCACTGCCTTTTCTTTTTTCCTTGTATTCAGTCTAACAGAGAATAGAAAGAACAAGAGTGCCGGCGTTTGATCCGATAATCGCGGCGCCATTCCTGACTAGTCCTTCGCTGCTGTTTCCTTTTACTAGCCACTAACGAGAGAATCCGATAATCATGCGCCCATCCCATGCTTCCGTTTCCTTTTATCAAGTCGAACAGAAAACAGAAGGAACACCCTATTCCGGACGAGACTTTCCTGCTCCCCGCATGTGTGCCCATCCGTGCTCCCGCATATGTGGCATGATTTGATTGAAACAAAATAAGATCCGGCCCCACTCCCTTAAAATCAGGGGGATGATTAGATTAGAAAGGGAAAAGGAAAAAAGACAATCATAGAATAAAGTGGGAGCTTGGATGGGAGCATGGGAAGGGAGCAGGCAAGCCGGATCCCCCTATTCCTACGTGACTTGCTTACCAAATCTATACGTGCTACCTTTGTTTGGATTGTAATAACTGCCCCATGATTTTAGGTAACAGTAGCAATCCAATTCAATTAGTACATAAGTTTACGTAAAAATCATTCTTAGAAATATATCACTACTAAAAAGAAAAGGAACAACAGAAACAGGCTCGATCCTATAATCACGGTGCCATCCCACGACTAACTTCATGTCAGATTTGTTCAGTTAATCCAGGCAAGGCCCGCACACACAAAATCGTGGGCTAATGCACGCCCTACAATACTTGCATGCGACAAAAAAACTGCTAAGGAGCAAACACGCACAGGCTCATGGCTAACAATGGCACCCCGGCCGGCGCCGCCGCGTCCTGTCTCTTCCATGTGTGCACCACCGTCGATCTCGACCATGGAGCGCCCTACACCTCCTCCTGTGCTCTCCGGCAAGCCTTGTTGCGCGTTGTGCCCTCATCTACGCTGACCACGACCGGTCCTCTCGGTCCAGCCCGGGCTGGAGCGCTGTCGGTCCGAGCCCTGAAATCAGGACCGCCCAGCTGGTCGGTCCGGTCCGGTCCGGTCTGCCGGCGGCCGGTCAAAACGGCGGATCGGTCAGGGACCGGACCGGCCCGGACCGTGTCCACCCTGAGTTGTGCCTGACCGTGGCGAGGCTAGCCGCGGGCGCGGGCCGGTGGCCGGAGGCTGCGGGGTAGAGGCGAGGCATCGCCAGGAGACGAGCAGCAGCTCGCAAGCGGGAGGAGTGCGGTGGCAAGGCGTGGCCATGGCGCGGTGGGACGCGAGCTCGCCGGTGGCAACATGAGGGAGCTACAGGCATATGGGAGACCAGTGGGTGTACGCACGCTACCACATGTTCATCAGAACCTCGCCGACGACGAGTCCGAGCTGCAGTGGGTTCAGCAACGGTGGTGGCCGCATCTAGAGGTCGAAATCGATGCCGAAAATAGAGGGGATGGACGCGGAGCTTACGTAGGGGGCGCATGGGGCGTGCGTGCAGGTGGCTTTGGGCGTGCGTGGGCTGCAGCAGCAGCAGGCCGCACCAGTAGCAGCAGCGGCGGCTCGCAGGCACGGCCAAGCTCGGGTGAGCTCCGGCGTGCTCCTAGGAGGAAGGGGCGGCGACTACGGCGGCAGTCCGAGGTGGGGAGAGAGGGGAAAGGACGGCGATTTCTCACCGGGCCCTGTAGGTGTGCTCAAATGGGCTCGGGGAGGCTTGTCGTCGCCGGAACCATTGCCAGAGTCGAAGACGGTCGTAGGGGAAGAAGAGGTCGCCGGGCTCGACTTGATGGCTCCCGACTTGAATGGCTGGGCGCAGTCGACGGAGGAGACGATGGCGGAGTCTCACGACATCTCAGTGAGGCAAGGCGGTGACGGAGTGCACGGGATCGACGAAGGACGGCGACGAGCTCTCGGGAGGGCTGGGGAAAAGAGAGAGACGAGGCACGTGCGAGCGAGTGAGGGGGCTACGGTTGCGGGGGAGGATGAGAGGGGCTCGGGGGAGTACTTAACCGCGACAGGGAGCCGCGGGATCGTCGACGCGTGCTACCTCCACGCTCAAACGGACGAGCAGCGTCCACGGCGAGGGGTTGAAGGAGACACAGTGGTGGGCTGGGCCTCCATCGTGGACCTAGAGCCTGCGTTTTGATTTTCGGCCGAAAAAACGAATTTTGGCCGAATTTCGGCCATCTCGCTAGGGCCCTATATATGGGCCTATCGGCCAAATAATTTGGCCCAGTTTGAATTTTTTTTTTTGACCGGACCATCTTCCAGAGCCTTCCAGCTGAGACAAAACCACGAAACCGAAACAGCCAACCCTAGAATCGCTCGTTCCCTGTCCCTCCTCCTATGTGCGGCGCCGCCGCTGCGCACAGGCCACATCTCCTCGCCCTCCTCCACATCTCCGGCCAAGGCGCTCACTTCTCCGGCCCTCCTCCACATCTCCTCGCCTCCACCCCATCCACTTCCTGTCCAAAACTGTGGCAACGGAGCTCGGCGGTTGCGGCCCTTCTCCAAGACTGCAGCGTGGTGCTCGGCGGCTGCGGCAACGGAGCTGATGGAGCGCGAGCCGACCAGTTCAACGGAGGCAGTAACACGGGGCAGCGACAGCAGCATGGAGGGTGTCCGCTTGACTGGAAAGGTACAAATGTTCTTGATGCAGTTTCAGTACGTGTATGCAGTTTCAGTCTTCAGCAATTTGTCTCGTCCATGTACGTGTATGCAGTTTCAGTTCTTGAGCAATTTCAGATCGATGTTGCTTTGTTTCTTGGTTATAATCTGTGTCTGCTTGTGCTGCTTTAGATTTAGGAGAGGTCCCTGGTAAATGGCTCGGCAAATGCATATATCATACGGGGTTAAGAAAAACTGAGTCTTGATGAGTTGAACGTACAACAGTGAGATTATTAATCTGAAATATACATGCATCTGGTAGTCACCAAGGAGTCTCACAATGTTTTGGTTTGGTATATAATCTGAATCTGAAACATACATGCATCTGGTATTCACTAAGGATGCTCACGATCTGGTAATATTTATTTTGGTCCAACCAAAACGTGGGTTACAAACGTTATTCTGAACATCCTAAAATATATAATCGTTCCGTAGATCTAGGTTGTGTGCTTGTTTTTGAGCTGTTGAGATGATGCTTGTGTGCAATATTAAAGTTTTTTCATCACCTCCAACCACTGGCTTGGATGTTTGCAGAAGCATCTCATGTTTGCATTGATAATTTATTTAGATCTACAGTACGTCCAATAAAAATTCAGTTGTGTTGTGTATTTAACTAAGTAGATGCTGACTGATGGTTAATTTCAATGTTCAGTGGTACCATTAAGTGATGGTTCTAGAACTAAGCTTCGCAGTATCTTTCTCAAGAATAGATTATAGTTTTTGACTTGTCTTTTTGGCAAACTAGAGCATCGGGTTGTATTTAAATTACTTATTCCTTAGTATCTAAACTAGAGCATTAAGTTGTACTGGTTTTGTTTATCATTCATATGAGGACACCCAAGTAAGCAAGGGTTGCTTCCCTAGTGACCTACTCTTCATAACTGACCGCTGTTTTTTTGTCATTGATTTTGAAGAGAAAGTATTTGTTGATAGTGAGAGTGAGGATAATGATAGGGTGAGTGAGGATGGGGAAGATGCTCCATCCATGCATGATCAGCAAGAGGCGCAAATGCAAGTGGAAAAAGAGACACAAATTCAAGTGGAAAAGGACATACCACCAACAGATGGCAATTTGGAGACCCGTAGATCTGTACGGCTTGTCAAGAAGAAGACCAAGGGCGTCAACAGCCTATACCCCGCTGCTTAGAAATCTGCTGGCAAGTATCTTCTTTCTAGTGTTTTACGATTCATGATAAATCTGCTGGCAAGTATCTTCTTTCTAGTGTTTTATGATTCATGATAATTGCTTAGAAAAATTTAG
This sequence comes from Triticum timopheevii, assembly GCA_963921465.1. Classification (NCBI taxonomy): domain Eukaryota; kingdom Viridiplantae; phylum Streptophyta; class Magnoliopsida; order Poales; family Poaceae; genus Triticum; species Triticum timopheevii. Next base: position 601,248,766 of record OY997267.1, read on the forward strand.
TTACTTGGAGCTGCTAGTTTCTTAGATGTATAAACTTTCTATCCATGCCTAGCCTTCGTTGTCATGTTAAGCAATGTATTTATGATATCCTGAAATGTTACCACTTGACTATTGTTGCACTAGACACCTCCCTGTTAGTCCATTTTATTTCATTATGCACAAAGTGGAAGAAGAAAATTTTGATGTTGAACTACATCTATCCTGATCCTTTCTTTGTTTTCTCTATATGAACGAGAAATGCCACATGAAGAACTAAGGATATCAAGAAGCTTTTGGATGTATGCAAGCTTGGAGCTGCTGTTTTATAGGTATATTAACCACTGTATTTGTCCTGCAATATGTTTGAGCTTATGCATGAATTTTGATTCACATTTTTCACCATGGATTTTCGTTTTGTATGACAATTGACAAATGGCTAGTCCAAGCCAACAGTGGGCTGTTTGTGTCTATGTTGCTTTCTTTGTATCCTTAAGAGTTTTGTTGTGCTGGAGTAAAAACCGTAAACTAGAATTCATCATTCTAGTATATGGAGGCATTTAACCTTTGCTCCTGAAGCTTTTTGGTGAATAAAAAACTATATTGCTGTAGTAGATTTGTTATTTGATTCATGCGCATGCATAAATTTGACTATTGTTCTACTAGCCACTTGTCCTGTTAGTCCATTTTATTTTTAATGCACAAAGTGGCAGAAAATAATTCTGATGCAGAACTACCTCCATCCTGACCCTTCCTCTATATTCTCTAAACCAGAAATGGCACTTGAAGAATAACCAAGGATATCAAGAAGCTTTTGGATGTAGGCAAGCTTGGAGTTGTTGTTTCAATGTCATGCTTTGATAGTTGTCTTTTGGAGCTGTTGTTTCTATGTGTAATACTTTAAGTCTGTTGGCTGTACCGGACTATTTAAACTCCGAACTATGCTGTGATGGTTGAACTGCTGTTGGACTGTTAAGGGTTATGTTGGAGGCCACTTTATAACTAATGTGTGCCTGTTATGTTGGACAGATGCAGTTTTATTAATCCCTAGAGCTTATTTGCTGAAATTTACATGATCAAACCTGATGGTTGTTGCGCTGCTATATTTATGGCATGTTTTATTTCAAATCTTATTTGAATTTCGGCCGAATTTCGGCCAAATTTCGGTCAAATTTTGGCCAAATTTTCAAATTTTGATTTTGAACTTTCGTCCGAGATTTTGCCGAAAAATTTAAAATTCCAAAAATTCGGCCATTTCGGCCAAGGACGAAGAAAAACACAAACCAAAAATCAAAACACAGCCTAGAGCCCAATGGCACCGTAGGCCTATGGCGCTCTGGCTTTTTTCTATTTCTCTGTTTTCTGTTATTTCTTTTATTTATTAAACAGAGGGAAATAAAAGTACTTGGGCATCCAGTCCACTTAGGGAAAAATATGGGAAGTGTCTCTTAATTTCCCTGATGATTCTAGACACTGCCACCAATGTTGTGGGGACCCGTAAAATTCATTTGGTATTTTCATAAATATGATAACATTTAAAAATGCTTAATTGGTGCTGTTATAATTGTTAAATCTCATCTTTGCACAAAAGTGATGTTGTGTTCCTTAACAAATAGTTGTTATGGAAATTTTTGAGAAATGATGAACATTTTTCCAGCAACTTTTGAGCAACTTCAAACTTCACTTGAATTTGAATCGACTGGAAATTCAAATGGGATATTGAACAAAGGTGATTAAGCACTGTTTGGAAAATGGCTAGCTTAATCACAGAGGGTTACTGTAGCATGACACTGGGGGTGTTACAAATCTCCTCCACTACAAGAAATCTCGTCCCGAGATTTAAGAGGTGGAGTAAGGGAAAAGACTCGTGAAGGACGGAGCTCAACACAAGATAGGTATGCGGGGACTATGTCAGGGAACATGGAATAGAGGCATCTCTCGAGTTGAAATTCAAGAAAGTCATCGAGAGCAAGGTGAGGTGCAATAAGGAGCTTGGGACCTGTGGGTTATGGGCCCACCATGTGGGTTAAAAGTAGGAAGGCGCTAACATCTTGAATGGTCATGATAGCAAGGCAGATCAGAGTGCCAGTTATGTTGGCAACAAAGTTTGGTACCAAGGGCGTGGGACGAAGAGAACCATTTTCCTGCTCGTAAGACGATGTGGACCAATAGGCAAAGTTCTCGTCCATCGGTGGTTACCGGAATGTCATCAACAATAGTAACAGGGTCTTACTGACAGAGTTTGTACACCGAGGTGCTTACTTAAGCAGGGATTTATCCCTGCTCAGAAAAGTTAGATTACCAGAAAGGTTAAACAAAACAATGGAAAGGAAAATTTGATTATCAGATTAAACAGACCAATGGCAAGGAAAATGTGTTTATACCTGGGTATAAGAGTATATCTTTCCCAAGGAAAGGCATAGCATGATATCACTAGTAGAAAAGGGGGCAAAGGTCCAGGCCGGGTCAGCCCATTAGTCCCGGTTCAGTCCAGAACCGGGACCCATGGGGGCATTGGACCCGGTTCGTGAGCCCCGAGGGCCGGCCGGGCCACGTGGGCCATTGGTCCCGGTTCATCTGGACCTTTTGGTCCTGGTTAGTGGGACGAACCGGGACCAATGGGCCTCGCTCCTAGCGCACCACCATTGGTCCCGATTGGAGGCTTGAACCGGGACCAAAGGCTGCCCTTTAGTCCCGGTTCATGCCACCAACCGGGACCAATGAGGTGCCTATATATACCCCCTCGCCCCGGAGCAGAGCAGTGGAGTGCTATGTTTTTTCTGTCCGTTGAGGGGAGGGTTTTGTGGTGCTCTAGCTCACCTCCTATGCACATGAGGTGTTCGATGGAATGCCCGAGCGACAATACTTAAGCTTTCTCCTATCCAAGCTCGACCTCCAAGCTCCATTTTCCTCAATATTTGTCTAGGTTTAGCGGTCCGTCACGTCCCGTCCCCGTCTTCACCGCGTCGATCGCCAGCGCTGATCTCGTCGTCGGCACCACCGTGGTGAGCCTCTTGTTCTTATCTTCTTTCTGAAAGGAAAAATATTCTTACTTGTATGTTTAGATAGATATTTGTATTATTTTCTTACTTTTATTATTGCATCTTATATAGTGCGATGGTTTTGGTATCCGCCCCCGTCGGTCCTTGTCCTGTCTATGATTCGGATGTGGTATATATTATCTTTTCATAACTATTTGGTTCATTTATTGTTTATGACAATTATGCCGACCAATGTGACATAGATTTTATTTATCTAGGAGGTTGTTGAACCGGAAATTCCAACCGACCCTATTGTCGAGAGGTTAAATTTAGTTGAAGAAGAAAACAATTTCTTGAAGGAAAAAATAAGAAAAATTGAGGAGCAGAAGATGATATTGGAGTTGCATGTTGCGGATGTCGTCGATGATCACAAGATCAAGATGGATGCAATGCGCTTGAAGATTAGAAAGATTAGAAAATATGCCATTCGTACCTAGTCTTGGTATCATTATGCCGTTGGATCAATTGTTACCTTGGTTGCGATTATGATCACATTTGTTTTTGCATTGAAATGTTTTACATAGTTTCAATGTATGGTTTAAATAGATGCTCTGCAGAGCTTTATGTTGTTAGATGAGAACTATGTATGTACTTTGGTTTTAATGTGATGATGAACTTCTACTAATTTAGTCACTTAATTATCTATTCATGATGTTCTGTAATGATTTTTGACACGCTTAATTATATATAATGCACGCAGATGAACCGGCAATGGATGTACGGTGATAGACGCACCTCCGAGTACATTAAGGGCGTGCATGATTTTCTCGAAGTGGCTGAGGCAAACAAGTAGAATGGTTTTATGTGTTGTCCATGCCCTATATGTGGGAATACAAAGTCTTACTCTGACCGGAAAATCCTTCACACCCACCTACTTTACAAGGGTTTCATGCCACACTATAATTTTTGGACGAGGCACAGAGAAATAGGGGTTATGATGGAAGACGGCGAAGAAGAAGAGTACGATGACAACTATGTGCCCCTTGAATACGGTGATGCTACTGAAGATCAAGAGGAACCAGACGATGTGCACGATGATGCTGCAACGGGCGAAGCTGCTGAAGATAAAGAAGAACCAGACGATGTGCCCGATGATGATGATCTCCGCCGGGTCATTGTCGATGCAAGGACACAATGTGAAAGTCAAAAGGAGAAGTTGAAGTTCGATCGCATGTTAGAGGATCACAAAAAAGGGTTGTACCCCAATTGCAAAGATGGCAACACAAATCTCAGTACCGTATTAGAATTGTTGTAGTGGAAGGCAGAGAATGTTGTGCCTGACAAAGGATTTGAGAAGCTACTAAAAATATTGAAGAAGAAGCTTCCAAAGGATAACGAATTGCCCGACAGTACATACGCGACAAAGAAGGTCGTATGCCCTCTAGATTTTGGAGGTGCAGAAGATACATGCATGCCCTAATGACTGCATCCTCTACCGCGGTGCGTACAAGGATCTAAACGCATGCCCGGTATGCAGTGCATTACGGTATATGATCAGACGAGATGACCCTAGTGATGTTGACGGCAAGCCCCCCAGGAAGAGGGTTCCTGCGAAGGTGATGTGGTATGCTCCTATAATACCACGGTTGAAATGTCTGTTCAGAAACGGAGAGCATGCCAGGTTGATGCGATGGCACAGTGAGGACCGTAAGAAAGATGGGAAGTTGAGAGCACCCGCTGACGGGTCGCAGTGGAGAAAAATCGAGAGAAAGTACTAGGATGAGTTTGCAAGTGACCTAAGGAACGTATGGTTTGCTGTAAGCGTGGATGGCATTAATCCTTTCGGGGAGCAGAGCAGCAATCACAGCACCTGGCCCGTGACTCTATGTATGTGTAACCTTCCTCCTTGGATGTGCATGAAGCGGAAGTTCATTATGATGCCAGTTCTCATCCAAGGCCCTAAGCAACCCGGCAACGACATTGATGTGTACCTAAGGCCATTAGTTGAAGAACTTTTACAGCCGTGGAATGGAAACTATGTACGTACGTGGGATGAGCACAAACAGGAGGAATTTGACCTAAAGGCGTTGCTGTTCGTGACCATCAACGATTGGCCCACTCTCAGTAACCTTTCAGGACAGACAAACAAGGGATACCACGCATGCACGCACTGTTTACTTGACACCGATAGTATATACCTGGGAAGTTGCAGGAAGAATGTGTACCTGGGCCATCAACGATTTCTTCCGACCAACCATCAATGTCGAAAGAAAGGCAAGCATTTCAAAGGCGAGGCAGATCACCGGAAGAAGCCCGCCATGCGTACCGGTGATCACGTACTTGCTATGGTCAATGATTTACACGTAATCTTTGGAAAGGGTCCCGGCGCACTAGCTATTCCGAATGACGCTGAGGGACACGCACCCATGTGGAAGAAGAAATCTATATTTTGGGACCTACCCTACTGGAAAGACCTAGAGGTCTGCTCTTCAATCGACGTGATGCACGTGATGAAGAACCTTTGCGTGAACCTGCTAGGCTTCTTGGGCGTGTATGGAAAGACAAGAGATACACCTGAGGCACGGGAGGACCTGCAACGTTTGCACGAAAAAGACGGCATGCCTCCGAAGCAGTATGAAGGTCCTGCCAGCTATGCTCTTACGAAAGAAGAGAAAGAAATCTTATTTGAATGCCTGCTCAGTATGAAGGTCTCGACTGGCTTCTCGTCGAATATAAAGGGAATAATAAATATGCCAGAGAAAAAGTTCCAGAACCTAAAGTCTCATGACTGCCACGTGATTATGACGCAACTGCTTCCAGTTGCATTGAGGGGGCTTCTACTGGAAAACATCCGATTAGCCATTGTAAAGCTATGTGCATTCCTCAATGCAATCTCTCAGAAGGTGATCGATCCAAAAATCGTACCAAGGCTAAGGTGTGATGTGGCGCAATGTCTTGTCAGTTTCGAGCTGGTGTTCCCACCATCCTTCTTAAATATCATGACGCACGTCCTAGTTCATCTAGTCGACGAGATTGTCATTCTGGGGCCCGTATTTCTACACAATTTGTTCCCCTTTGAGAGGTTTATGAGAGTCCTAAGGAAATATGTCTGTAACCGCATCTCCATGGGCCATCAAATAGAGGATGTCATCAGGTTTTGTGTTGACTTCATTCCTGGCCTTAAGAAGATAGGTCTCCCTAAATCGCGGTATGAGGGGAGACTGACTGGAAAAGGCACGCTTGGAAGGGACTCAATAATATGCAGGGACGGATATTCTTGGTCTCAAGCACATTACATAGTTTTACAGAACTCTACCTTGGTGACCCCGTATGTCGATGAACAGAAGAACAGTCTGCGCTCCAAACACCCGGAGCAGTGCGACAACTGGATTACATGTGAACACATCAGGACTTTCAGCAGTTGGTTGGAAACACGTCTCATAGGTGACAACACTGTTTGTGATGAGCTGTACTTGTTGTCCAGGGGACCATCTTCGACTGTTACGATTTGGAAAGGATACGAGATAAATGGGAATACATTTTACACGATTGACCAAGATCAAAAGAGCACCAACCAAAACAGTGGTGTCAGCTTTGATGCAACAATAGACAGGGGAAAGGACACATATTATGGTTACATAATGGACATATGGGAACTTGACTATGGACATGATTTTAAGGTCCCTTTGTTTAAGTGCAAATGGGTCAATCTGTCAGGAGGCGGGGTACAGGTAGACCCATAGTACGGAATGACAACAGTGGATCTGAAAAATCTTGGGTACACTGACGAACCGTTCGTCCTAGCCAATGATGTGGCATAGGTTATCTATGTGAAGAACATGTCTACCAGACCGAGAAAAAGAAAAGATAAGGAAGCGAATATATCATACGATGAGCCAAAGCACCACATAGTTCTTTCAGGAAAAAGGGACATTGTGGGAGTGGAGGGCAAGACAGACATGTCTGAAGATTATCAAAAGATTCATGAAATTCCTCCCTTCAAAGTCAAGGCTGACCCCAGCATCCTGATAAACGATGAAGATTATCTATGGTTACGGGGCGATAAGCAAATGAAACAAGCGTAGAAAAAGTGAAGACTTTCTCCCGCAACTATTATGATGATACCATGCCAACTTTGTAACAGACGAGTATGATACCATTGTCTGTTTTGTACATGCACATGCTATGTGGGTGAAATTATGATACCATGCCAACTTTCAACTTTTTCAGAGTTCATTTGAAATGCTTTAATGTCTTATGGTTCGGCCCTCGTAATACCATTAATCCCGGTACGCTCCTTGTCAACTATGTTATCACCAAGAACACTCTCAAGAGGGCAGCCACGTGGGCCATTGGTCCCGGTTCATCTGGACCTTTTGGTCCCGGTTCCACGCACGAACCAGGCCCAATGCGCCTTGCCCCTGGCCCATGACCATTAGTCCCGGTTTGTGCCACAAACCGGGACTAAAGGGTTGGTCCTCGTTGTGCTTAGAGTTTAGTCCCACCTCGCCAACCGAAGGGCGCTCACGCCGGTTTATAAGCCCGTCCCTCTCTGCCTTGTTGAGCTCCTCTCAAAGTGAAAATAGATGCCCCTATACAGGGAATTTGACCTAAATTCATAGTGAATTTCTCTAAAATTCATAGAAATTTATTATGAATTTAGGTTGAATTTTCTCTATAGGTGCATCTATGTTCATTTTTTAGTAAAGTTAATCACAAACTTGTGATTCACACAAATTTCAAAGAATTCAAATTTAACTATTCAAATTTGAAAACTAATGGCACTAACAGAAAGTTTATATTTTTTCTAAAACCAATGGCATTAACAGAAAGTTTATAATTTTGCTAACCTAAAAGCAAAAAGAATTAAAAAATAAAACAAAAAATAAATGAAAATAAATAATGCAGAAAGCAAAACAAAAAAAACTGGAAAAAAACTATTTTTTTAGTAAAGTTAATCACAAACTTTTGATTCACATAAATTTCAAAGAATTCAAATTTTAACTATTCAAATTTGAAAACTAATGGCACTAATAGAAAGTTTATAATTTTTCTAAAACTAATGGCACTAACAGAAAGTTTATAATTTTGCTGACCTAAAAGCAAAAAGAAATAAAAATAAAGCAAAAAACAAAAGAAAATAAATAATGCAAATAACAAAACAAAGATGGAATAAAAACTATTTTTATAGTGAAGTTAATCACAAACTTGTGATTCACACAAATTTAAAAGAATTCAAATTTTAACTATTCTAATTTGAAAACTAATGGCACTAACAGAAACTTTATAATTTTTCTGACCTAAAAGCAAAAAGAATTAAAAAATAAAGCAAAAAACAAAAGAAAATAAATAATGCAAAAAACAAAACAAAAAAACTTGAAAACAAATATCAACAAGAAGTATTTTGTTGTAAGTACAAACAAAATAATATAAATAAAGCAACCAATAAAACAAAAAAAAGTGCCACCTACTGGGCCCCCACGGCCTGAATACGACTAGAAACCCTACCATGGGCCAGGATTCAGGCCCGCAGGAGGCCCAGTAGGCCCACAGGCACACACATCGTATGGTTAGGCCCGAAAGCCTACAATTGAGAGGAGCTCGAGAGGGTGGGCGCAATAGCGCTAATAAACCACTCTCGAGCTCTTTCAGCTAGCGAGGTGGTACTAAACTTTTGACGCGGGGCAGCACAAGGCCTTTGGTCCCGGTTGGTGCAACCAACCGGGACTAAAGGGGGGCATTGGTCCCGGTTCGTGGAACCAACCGGGACCAATGCCACCCTATAGTCCCGGTTGGTGCCACCAACCGGGACCAAACGCTGCAGCTTCCCGCCCTTTGGGCTGCCGAATACTGGCCCTTGGTCCTGGTTGGTGGCACCAACCGGGACTAAAGGGGGTATTGGTCCCGGTTGGTGCCATGAACCGGGACCAAAGCATTTGCTATATAAGCAAACACTTTGCAAAAATTCAGAATTTCATCGCCAGTTGCCCCCGACGACGCCGACCTCCTCGACGCCGCCAGGCTGCCCCGCCACCGTCGCCGTCGCCCGTGCCCCGAGCCCACGCCGCCGCCATCCGCCGCCCCCGAGCCCACGCCCACGCCATCCGCCGCCCACGCCGTCGCCGTCCGCCGCCCCCGAGCACGCCCGGTTGCGCCCCTGCCCCACGACCTGCCCCCACCGTCGCCGTCATCACCGGCCACGCCCCTGCCCCGTCCCGCGCCGTCCGCCGCCCCTGAGCCCACGCCGATGCCGTCCGCCGCCCACGCCGTCGCCGTCCGCCACCCCCGAGCGCGCCCGGTTGCGCCCCCGCCCCACGACCCGCCCCCCCACTGTCGCCGTCGTCGCCGACCACACCCCTGCCCCGGCCCGCGCCCCCCACCGTGGTTGTCGCCAACGCCCTCGCCGCCCCCGCCATCGCCCTCGCTGGCCGCCCTCGATGTGAGCCGCCGCCGTCACGGCTCTGCGTGTTCAGTGCTTTTTTACATGTGTATTTTTTTTTTTCATTGCATTTTTTCATATATATAATGTATATATGTATGTGGTAGCTATATGATGAATGGATGTGGCTATGTATGTATGAATATAATGTTCATAGCATTTTTTTGTTTATATATGTTTTTTCATATATGTATTAATTTTTTATTTAGGTTGTTAGTAGATATCGATTTTAGGTTAGTGTAGAGGAAAAACTAAAATAAGGAAAAGGAAGAAAAGAGGAAGAAGGAATAAGGAAGAAGAAGAAGAAAAAGAAGGAGAGGAAAAAGGAAAATAAGAACAGGAAGAACGGAGAAGAAGAGGAGAGGAAGAAGAGGAGAAATAAATAAGAAGAAGAAAAAAGAAGAAAAGGACGAGGAGAAGAAGAAAGGAATAGAGGAGAAGAAGAAAAAATAGAAATTTTTCTATTTTTTCTTCTTCTCCTCTATTCCTTTCTTCTTCTCCTCTTTTTTTCTTCTTTTTTTTATTCGATCTTCTCCTCTATTCCTTTCTTCGTCTCCTCTTTTTATTTCTTCTTTCTTTTCTTATGTTTTATCGGGTCTGTCGTCGTCCATATACCCCTCCCGATAACTTCAACACGAGGGGGGGGTCGATATCCCCCCTCCCCGATAATATTATTTTCCCATGTATATGTATGTCGCGTCGTTGTCGATATAACACCTCCCGGATAACTTCGACATGAGGGGCGGTCGATATATATACCCCCTCTCGACTGTGATAATTTATACCATGGTAGCACCCCCCTCGGCCCTCTCGCTCGACCAAAACTCTCGAGGACACCCAAACCCTAGAGAAAAAACGATGTTGGTCTCCTACCCCCTCCCGCCGCGCCCCTACCCGACAAACTCTCTCGAGGCCACCCAAATTTACCAAGTTAAAAGAGCATTGTCATCGAGGCCACCCCAAACCCTTGAAGCGTTGTGTCGAGGCCACCCCAAACCCTTGAAGCGTTGTCTAGGCCACCCCAATCCCTTGAAGCTAGCTAGTTCTACGTTTGCCACTAATATATATCCATCTGTACCATGTTTGAATAATAATTGACATGTTGTAAATATTTGCAGAAACTATGGAGCACTCCGAGACGAAGCAATAGAAGCGATGTTGGGGGAGATAATCGCACAAGGAAGTGATGTCGTTGCGTCATTTCTCAACGACACCGATGGTTAGGAACGACTGGGTGAAGAAGAGGGCTATGTTCATGATGGCTCCAGCCCGTTAATGCCGGTACAAGAAGAGGGCTATGTTCATGATGGCTCTGGTGACCCAATGGAGGTACAAGAAGGAGACAGTGCTGAGTGCTCCGGTGACCGAACCGAATCTGGCCAGGTATATATATATATGTTAGTTAAGCCTATGCTGACTAGTTAATGGATGCATTCATTGTTTTGGTATATGTACACATATTAATTAACTCGTCTTTCTTCTTTTTTCTAGCCCTTCGGATCGAGCACAACTTCGGTAAAGAGACGAGGCCCGAAGAAAAAGTTGAGTGTCGGTGTCAAAACCGGCGAATCTCGGTAGGGGGTCCCGAACTGTGCGTCTAGGCGGATGGTAACAGGAGACGAGGGACACGATGTTTTTACCCAGGTTCGGGCCCTCTTGATGGAGGTAAAACCCTACGTCCTGCTTGATTAATATTGATGATGTGGGTTACAAGAGTAGATCTACCACGAGATCAAGGAGGCTAAACCCTAGAAGCTAGCCTATGGTATGATTGTTGTTCGTCCTATGGACTAAAGCCATCCGGTTTATATAGACACCGGAGAGGGCTAGTGTTACACAGAGTCGGTTACAATGGTAGGAGATCTACATATCCGTATCGCCAAGCTTGCCTTCCACGCCAAGGAAAGTCCCATCCGGACACGGGACGAAGTCTTCAATCTTGTATCTTCATAGTATTGGAGTCCGGCCGATGATGATAGTTCGGCTATCCGGACACCCCCTAGTCCGGGACTCCCTCAGTAGCCCCTGAACCAGGCTTCAATGACGACGAGTCCGGCGCGCATATTGTCTTAGGCATTGCAAGACGGGTTCCTCCTTCGAATAATTTATAGAAGATTGTGATCACCAGGATAGTGTCCGGCTCTGCAAAAATAAATTCCACATACCACCGTAGAGAGAATAATATTACACAAGATCAATCTGCTGACGTATTCTGTGGTGTAACGTCACACCACTTCCAAGCCTTTACTCGAATTGTTTCTATTGTTCCACCTCAGCGCGTTTAGCGAGGTGGTTTCCTTGGCACGCCTGTCGAAGCAGAGATTGTGTTCCCCTTATTCCGGGATTCCCATCAATACGGACGTGGGTAACCCAACCGCGCCATTGATTGTGACGCTTGGGAGACAAGCGAGTTTTACCAGGCCGGTGGGGACGCGTATTTCTGTCCGCCCATATAAGGGGATAAAGATCCAACCTCTTTACCTGCGCCTTCTTCCTCCTTGGCTTATCCATCTCTACGAACTCGAGCTCTAGCGCCCAAGCCCGCACATCTCACCTCAACCTTCTCCAAATATGTCCGGAGTGGGAGGCAAGTGGATGGCCTCCTCCGTCACGGAGGGGCATATCCAGAAGCTGTGCAGCGCCGGATACTTGTCCAGCGACATCGCGCATCGGCTCCCCGACGAGGGAGAGCTCATCCCCACCCCCAGGCCCCATGAGAGGGTAGTATTCCTTCCCCATTTCCTCCACGGACTAGGCTTCCCACTTCATCCCTTCGTCCGGGGGCTCATGTTCTACTACGGCCTAGATTTCCATGATCTGGCCCCGAATTTTATTCTCAACATCTCGACGTTTATCGTCGTGTGCGAGGCCTTCCTCTGCATCCAGCCCCACTTCGGCTTGTGGCTCAAGACCTTCAGTGTCAAGCCGAAGGTTGTGAAGGGCAGCCAAGTGGAGTGCGGAGGCGCCATGGTGGGCAGGATGTCCCACGTTACGTGGCTGGAGGGCACCTTTGTGGAAACCATCAAGGGGTGGCAATCGGGGTGGTTCTGCATCACCGAGCCGCGTGATCCCAAATGGGCAGCGGCCCCTGAATTCAGATCCGGCATCCCCACACGGCTCACCTCCTGGAAGGAGAGCGGCCAGATTTGGGGCGATTCGGAGGAGCTGACCGGACTCCAAGCCTGCGTCCAAAAGCTGGTGGACAAGAAGCTCAAGCTTGTCAACGTAGTCCAGGTCATGCTCATCCGCCAGATTCTCCCGTGCCAACGACGGGGCTTCAATATGTGGGAGTTCGATCCGGCGCAGCACCAGACTTTGAATGGGATCTTCGACACTACGTACAAAGTGGTCTGGAAGGTGTTGTTCAAGGGCGCCGAGGCTCCCGCATCCGTTACCGAAGATCGTGGATTCAGCTCGCAGCGTCCAGCTGACGAGGTAAGTGATATTGTCCTTTACGGGACGCTTGTTATTCATAGTTTGACTCTATGCGGGATCTAAACTCCCTTTCCTTTGACAGGACTGGCTGAAGAAGGCCGCACGGGCTATCTGTCCGGCCCCATTGCCAGAGGACCCAGCTGACGCCCGCCTAATGGGGCTGCTGGCTCCGGCACCCCACGTGGTGCCGGAGAAGAAGGCCAAGAAGAAGTCCACGGGGACTCGGAAGAGTTCCCGTTTTCAGGTGCTATCGGACGATGAATCCGAGGCCGACTCCTCCCACCAAGGCGAGGAGGAGAAGAAGAAAGCCTCTCCCCCAGTAGGGGGAGGGAAGAAAAGCAAGGCCTCCCCAACAAGGGAGGCCGAAGGGTCCAAGAGGGGAAAAACTCTTCCCCCGGACTGTTCCGCCAACGCCAGTGACGACGACGAGGACTGGCCTCCAAGGGCCAAGCCTCTGGCGAGATCGTAAGTATCCGGACTCCCGAATAACTTCAAGGTTTTCGTTTTCCGCCACATTATGTCTTTCTAATGCCACATACAACCCTGCAGTCCGCCTAAGGATGATCTCCCCACTTCGTCGAGCGGGTCCTTAGGGGCGTCGGATATGGATTCTCTTCCGACTGCCTCCACCCCCCGTGATGCGGACGATGCCGAGGTGGGATCCCAGGAAGGGACCCACCAGGAGGAGAGGGCCCCGGAGGTGTCGCGGGACAACCTCGCGGACTTTGCACCGGACTCGGCCCCGGAACCGATAGTGGCTCCGGAGTCCGGCGGGCGACCCCTTCGTAAGAAGGGCAAGACCGCGACGCCGGCTGCCTCCGTCCAACCGGAGGTGCCGGATAATTTGCTGGAGGCGCTCAACGGCGCCTCCATCAAAGAGGAACACCGCACTGTTATGAGTGCGGTGATTCAGAAGGTTTAGCTTGCCAAGAGCAGGCTGACCGAAGCCTGCAGCAGCCTTCTAACAGGCTTTGAGGTAAGAATTTCAATATATGTAAAATGGTACCGCATAGACAGTAGCCCCTGATGCTCGGTTCGGTGTTCGAAAAGAAGAGCCAGACTGAGGATCTTTAGAAAGATAAACGCAGGAGTCATGAAAATATGTCAATATGGGATTGCAGGCTGTGCCGCTGACCTCTGCCGCACTGACTGGGGCGGTCAATACTTTGAAGGAAAACCTCGAGAAGTCCGAGAACGAGCTCGGCCATGCCAAGAAGCAGCTCGAGGAAAAAGAAGGTGAGTAATACCTTATGAAAATTGTACCTTACAGAAAAGGATTTGGTTGCAAGAAAAATGACAAGGATAACTGGGGTATTGCAGGGGCCACTAACGAGGTGGCGACCCTGAAGGAGGCGGTGGCCGCGGCCGAACTCAATGCGGCTGCGGAGCGCACCGAGCGAGAGAAACAGGAGGCGCGGGTGGCGGAGGTACAGCAAGAGCTCCAGGATCTCGTGAAGAAACACAAGAGCCTGGAGCGTGACTCGAAGACTCGAGAGTCTGAGCTTGCAACGGCTGTTGAGAGTGCCAAAGCTGCTAAGGCCGAAGCCTACAGGGACCTCCAGGAGATAGAGGCGGTGAAGAAAATAGCAGCGGGTAAGGCATTTTTCATGCAAAGTAAGCATGTGAGTGTTAATTACCTATTGCTTACCCAAATTCGGAGCTCTCCAGGAGCGTTCGCAGATCTTCCCCGCAGCGTGTCCGATGCTGCCGCATTCTACCGGGCCGAGGAGGGGAGCTCAACGGAGAAGGTCTTCTGGTCTCAGTATGCTGAGGCCGGACATCCGGTGCCCCTGAGCGACCAGCTGAAGCAGCTGGTCGAGCTCCACAAGGCGGCCAAACAGGCCATGAAGGGCCTCATAGTTCGGCTGTGGCCTAAGGAGGTTATACCTGGGAGCTACTTTGGCCTATTGCGGCGGCTGGTGGACGCGTGCCCGTGGGTTGAAGTTATCAAGCACTCGGCCTGTATCGAGGGTGCGCGTCGGGCCCTTGCCCGCGCAAAGGTGCACTGGGGCAAGATGGATGCCCAGAAGCTTGTGACGGACCCCCCACCAGAGGGCAAGGAGCATCGCACGCCCGAGATGTATTATAGGAGTGTGCTGAAGGGCGCCCGCATTATTGCGGGTGAGTGCTCCAAAGAAGAAGTTTTTGAGTAGACTCGCGTTTTGTTATCCTGTCCGCTGAAAACTAAGTTCATATGCGCGAAGCAACACTTGTTAATTTAAAATATTACCTTATGTGCGGCTGTTTATCAAATCTGAGAGATGGCAAGTCGTCGGCTTCAGCCCCCATGCCACGAGTGCTGGGGTGTTCGGGATAAATTTGGGCACTCTTGTTCCCATATTTGGGTCCATCGAGGGAGGCGCTCAACACAACGAACAAGGCAACCGGAATTATAATGCTTGAACACTCTCACTTAGCCATAGAATTCTATAATTTTAAATTTTGGCGAAGCCCCTAGTTTTCGGAAGGCCGAATTTGGGGCGCTATCCACGCCTTGGCTGGACAGAATCCGGCTCCTCGCTCAAAGCGGCATAAGTCTTTAGGGACTCACAAAGAACCTCTCGAACAGCGACCAGCTCTCGCCTCATCATGACGGTCAGTTTTAGCTTTCTCCACTGAGGCGTTAACCCAGCTCAACTGGGGCGCAATCGCAGTGGTTCTCCCAGTGCTACCTTTGCCGATAAAACGGAACGTAAGGTACCAAAACATGGGAGCCGGGCAAACCCAACTATTGACCCAAGAACATGATTCGGAGCCGATGCATATAATGCTATAAGTTTGGGGTGCCGCACTTGTGAAAGTGTTCGGACTTATCACACCATAACGCTCGAAACATAAGCCCCTGGTGTATTCAGCCGTACCAAAACGTACGGATGCAACATGTCATAGATGAACATATGTGTAAGAAAGAAATGCAATTGGAAGCAAAAATGTGATGCATTGCTTTATTCAATAAAAACTGCTGGTGGTGCGGTAAGCAAGGGATGGGACTGTTTAACACGTCCCCCTCCAGGGGTAGGCTACGAAATAATGCATAAAACAGATTTAATGCTCATGATGGAGACCACCTGGATTTTCGTTGTAGCCTTTCTCCTTCCCTGGCTGTTGCATCGTGGGTTCAGCATGTCTGCTGCCGGACAGGGCCTCTGACGAACGGAGTCCTGTAGGTAAAAAATAAAAGGAAAAGAAAAAGAAACAACACACTTAAGAGCCCCTGGTGCGGTTGAGCCGCAGTCTGGGCTTATCATTTTCGAGCCCCTTGCCCCATGCCCATGGTATCTTCAGAGCATAATGGAGTACGCGAAGGGTCTGTCTTAATGTTTTACAGGGGCTGGGTTGGGGCCACACTGCTACGCGTGCTCGGAACGTGCCAGGTGGTCGTGTTGTAGGTTACTCCGGGCACGCTTAGCTATGTCCGGCCGCTTGGCAGCCGGACTCAAGAATTGCCTTAAAAGGCTACTTTGTACTTCTGCCGCGAGAGCCGCTGTATGTTCCTCCGTTCGGAGGCAGCGTTCAGTGTTTTCGTTGACCGTGATGACTCCTCTAGGGCCTGGCATCTTGAGCTTGAGGTATGCGTAGTGCGGAACCGCGTTGAACTTTGCGAACGCGGTACGTCCGAGCAAGGCATGATAGCCGCTGCGGAACGGGACTATGTCGAAGATTAACTCCTCGCTTCGGAAGTTATCCGGGGATCCGAAGACCACTTCCAGTGTAACTGAGCCTGTACAATTGGCTTCTACACCTGGTATGACGCCTTTAAAGGTCGTCTTGGTAGGTTTAATCCTTGAGGGGTCTATTGCCATTTTGCGCACCGTGTCCTGATAAAGCAGGTTTAGGCTGCTACCGCCGTCCATCAGGACTCTGGTGAGATGAAATCCATCGATGATTGGGTCTAGAACAAATGCGGCGAACCCAACATGGTGAATGCTGGTGGGGTGGTCCCTTCGGTCAAAGGTGATCGGGCAAGAGGACCATGGATTGAACTTCGGGGCAACTAGCTCCATCGCGTATACATCCCTGAGTGCACACTTCCGCTCCCTTTTGGGTTTGTGCGTGGCATATATCATATTCACCGTCCGCACCTGTGGGGGGAAACCCTTCTGTCCTCTATTGTTCGGCGGTCGGGTCTCTTCCTCGTCGTCGCTATGTAGCCCCTTGTCGCTGTTTTCGGCAATTAACTTGCCTGCCTGCTTGAACACCCAACAGTCCCTATTGGTGTGGTTAGCTGGCTTTTCAGGGGTGCCATGTATCTGGCACAAGCGGTCGAGAATTCGGTCCAAATTGGATGGACCCTGAGTTGTTCTTTTGAATGGCTTTTTCCGTTGACCGGGTTTAGAGCCTCTGAATCCGGCATTGATTGTCGTATCCTCACTGTTATCGCCGTTAATGCGACGTTTTTTTTTGTTGCGACGCGACCTGCCACTACGGTCCTTGATATCCAGACTGCCTGAATTTTTGTTGAGGTTGTTGCTGCGTGCTAGCCAGCTGTCCTCACCCGCACAGAAGCGGGTCATGAGTGATGTAAGGGCTGCCATGGATTTCGGCTTTTCCTGTCCCAGGTGCCGGGCAAGCCACTCGTCGCGGATGTTAAGCTTGAAGGCCGCGAGGGCCTCAGCATCCGGACAGTAGACGATTTGGTTTTTCTTGGTTAAGAACCGTGTCCAGAATTGTCTGGCCGATTCGTCTGGCTGCTGAATTATGTGGCTTAGGTCATCTGCATCTGGTGGTCGCACGTACGTGCCTTGGAAGTTATCGAGGAATGCGGCTTCCAGGTCCTCCCAACTCCCGATGGACTCTGCTGGCAAGCTGTTAACCCAGTGCCAGGCTGGTCCTTTAAGTTTGAGTGGGAGATATTTGATGGCGTGGAGATCGTCTCCGCGGGCCATGTGGATGTGGAGGAGATAGTCCTCGATCCAGACCGCGGGGTCTGTTGTGTCATCATAAGATTCAATATTGACGGGTTTAAACCCTTATGGGATTTGATGATCCATTACCTCATCTGTGAAGCACAGTGGGTGCGCGGCGCCTCTGTACTGGGCGATATCGCAACGGAGCTCAAAAGAGCTTTGTCTGTTGTGTTCGGCCTGGCCGAACTTACTGTGTCCGGGGTGACGGTGATCGTCACGTATCGTGGGGCGCCCACGTGATCCATAGATCGATCTTGATTGTCTTGCCTTATCCTCCAATATGTCTCGCAGGTCCGGAGTGTTCCCCTGTGGCCTTGTGCTTTTCAAGCGATGCCGGGGTACGGGTCTAGTGAAGGGCCTTGAGGCCTCTCTGTCGTGACCATGGGGTGGTCGATCAGCCGTATTGTCTCCTGGTGAAGCGGGATCATATGCCTCCACCTCTAATCGGGGGAGCAGCTTACGTTTGGGGTAGCTTTTGGAGGGGCGTTCGAGTTCATGTTCTTCGGCCGCGAGGACTTCGGTCCATCTGTCGGCTAGTAGATCTTGATCAGCTCTAAGCTGTACTGCTTTTTCTTGAGGCCGTTTGCCGTGGCCATAAGCCTGCGTTTGAAACGCTCCTGTTCGACGGGATCCTCAGGCACGACGAATTCGTCGTCGTCGAGGCTTGCCTCATCTCCGGAGGGAGGCATATAGTCCTCTACCTCTTCTTCGGCCGCTCTCTCATGAGGGCTGGCGTCCCCCTCCTCCTGTGCTGGATCTTGCTGGAGTGGGTTGTCTTCGGCGCTATCCGGTGTATTATTGTCTCCGGTGCCGGAATCCTCATTCTTGCTATGGCGGGATTTAGAGCGGCGCCGCTGACGCCGGCGCTTGGGCTGTTTCTTGGAGGGGTCATCCTCCACTATTCCTCCATCGTTCCCATCCTTTGGGATATCCACCATGTATATGTCGTATGAAGAGGTGGCTTTCCAGTGCCCGGTGGGCACTGGTTCTTGGTCGTCTCCGACATCGTCGTCCATACCGTCGATGTCCTCAGAGTCGTAATCTAGCATGTCGGTTAGATCGTTGACAGTGGCTACCAAGTGGGTGGTGGGTGGGCTCTGAATTTCTTCGTCGTCCGCATCCCAACCGTCCTGGCCGCAGTCCGGCCAGGCCTCTCCTGATAACGAGAGGTACTTTAGCGAACTCAAGATGTCGCCAAAAGGTGAGCGTTGAAAGATGTCCGCTGCGATGAACTCCATGATCGGCGCCCAATCGGATCCGACTGGAGGGGGCGCGGGAGGTCCGGAGTACGGCAAGGAGTCCGGCATCTCAGAGTCACGAGCTTCATGGGGGACAAGATCGGTGTTCGGCTCTATCGCCGTAGAGGTTGTATCCCCCAAGGCGGTGTCTAGGCATCCATCCTCGATCTGCGGAGCTGGCTCCGAATTGAAGATCGGAGTGGTTTCGAGTGCGGCCTCCAGGGTACTGTCCGGCGGCAGAGCTAAATCATGCCCGATGTGACTATGCGGCACGCTCGGCTGTGGCTTGAATCCGTCGAAGATCAAGTCCCCGCGGATGTCAGCCGTGAAGTCCAAACTTCCAAATCTGACCTGACGGCCCGGGGCGTAACTTTCGATCTGCTCTAGATGGCCAAGCGAATTGGCCCGCAGTGCAAAGCCACCGAATACGAAGATCTGTCCGGGGAGGAAGGTCTCACCCTGGACTGCGTCGTTGATGATGATCGAAGAAGCCATCGAGCCTATCGGTGACGACACAGAGGAACTCTCAATGAAAGCACCAATGTCGGTGTCAAAACCGGCGGATCTCGGGTAGGGGGTCCCGAACTGTGCATCTAGGCGGATGGTAACAGGAGACGAGGGACACGATGTTTTTACCCAGGTTCGGACCCTCTTGATGGAGGTAAAACCCTACGTCCTGCTTGATTAATATTGATGATGTGGGTTACAAGAGTAGATCTACCACGAGATCAAGGAGGCTAAACCCTAGAAGCTAGCCTATGGTATGATTGTTGTTCGTCCTATGGACTAAAGCCATCCGGTTTATATAGACACCAGAGAGGGCTAGGGTTACACAGAGTCGGTTACAATGGTAGGAGATCTACATATCCGTATCACCAAGCTTACCTTCCACGCCAAGGAAAGTCCCATCCGAACATGGGACGAAGTCTTCAATATTGTATCTTCATAATCTTGGAGTCCGGCCGATGATGATAGTTCGGCTATCCGGACACCCCCTAGTCCGGGACTCCCTCATTGAGCTCGGATGAAAGGTTTGAGATCACAGTAATCGCGCGCGATGGTGAACCGATTCAACACATCCGGACAAAGAATGCATTTGCTGCTCAGTGCGGGGTCCTTGTTAGGGACAAGATCCCGATCAGCATCCACCAATGGTATAAGCCTAAGGAGGAAGACCCTGAGGTGTCTTATGTCAATGACATGTAGAAAGATGATCTTTGGACTGAGCTGAAGGCAAATTTCACCCTACCGCCAGAGGAGGATCCGGAGAAGCCAGTTAAAGAGCAATTAATCTAGTCTTGTGCTCTTAAGAAGATGGCAGGCGTGTTCAGGAGGTGGAGGAAAGAGCTGAACAACTTTGTTGACAAAGAAGAGACACCAGAATTCATCGGCAAATATGAGAAGATCAGAGATCACTGGCCCGCATTTGTGGCCCACAATACATCTAAAAAGAGTAAGAAGATGTCGGCGACAAACAAGCAAAATGCTGCAAAGAAGAAGTTTCACCATCGCACGGGGTCAGGTGGCTACCTCAAAGCCCGGCCTAAGTGGTCCAAGGCTGAGAATGATCTGCTTGATAAAGGGATCAAACCAGAGACAATGAACTGGCCAGACCATTGCCGGACTTGGTTCTTCAGGGCTGGCGGAACCTTGGACCCTGTATTAGGGAAGTGCCGTTGGACGGACGAGCAACTGAAAATACCAGTCAATAGGCTTCGGCACTATTGATGCAGCGCAGGAAGGGACGTTCGTTCCAGACAGGGAGAAGGACGAGCTCACAATGGCCCTCGGGAATCCTGAGCACCCTGGACGGACACGAGGCACGCCAGGCTCCATTCCGTGGAAGGTTGGTTTTCTGGACGCAGGGGGTTACAAAACCTAGGAGAGGAGGAAGAAACGGCAGCAGAGCCAACTGCAAGCGCTGCACGAATGGGTACAAGGGCTAGAGGAACGAGAAGTAGATCGCAGCAAAGGACCTGCCGAAGCTTCCCCTGAAGCTACCCCGCCATCTCAGCGGAGAAGCAGCATGGCTTCCATCGAGCTGATTCAGCCGGAGCATGTCTTGACGGCTCCTGCTAGCTACCCCGTGGATTTTATCACGGAGTCTCAAAATTGCCACCTTATGATGCAATGGCAGAACTTCAAAGTCAAGGCGGTTGTCGGCCAAGTTCGACCTTCTGAACCCGGCGCAACTTTTCATTGTCGTCCGATTCCAAAAGGATATGCTAGGGTGACGGTGGACAAAATAACGGAGGGATTTGAGGACCTCCAGCTTGACCACCCTACCGATGAAGGGGAGACTCGGCTAGGTTCTGCTCTGAAGACTCCATGCCTATGGCGGAACAAGTTCATCAAGCTTCTGAACTGGACGCCTCCTCCTCCTCCTCCGGCGAGTCAGGGCACTCCGCCTCCTCCACCGCCTCCTCCTCCGGCGAGTGACGATAAGGGCAATCAGCCTCCTTCTCTGGCGCGTGGCAGCACTCCGCCTCCTTCTCCGCCTGCGCCGACGTGCCCGAGCAGCCAGCAGCCTCCTCCTTCTCCGCCTCGCCAGCAAGGGCGGAGGAGACCCGCCGCCGCCCCAGCTACTCCGGCGCGTCGTAGTCCTTCTCCTCCACCTCGTAAGCAAGCATGAAAGAAGACAGACACTGCAACCGCTCCGTCTACTCCGGCATCTAACAGTACAGCCATCAGAGGTGGGAGGCAATACAGATACGGTCCTTCTCTCAAGCCTCTAGAGAAGTTACCGTATGAGAGGACCAAGGAGGAAAACGCGAAGATCGTGCAGGCCGAAGTGGACGACTTCTTTGATGGGTTGAAATCAAAGAGACATCCACCTCCGGAGGAGAAGGTAGATCTGGTGAAAGCAAAGCGCACTATCGATGCCCTGAGGAAACCAGCAAAGTCTCCGCCGAGAACCAACTATGAGCGCATTACTGAACAGACATATCTCGAAGCGGAGCGGTCGGGAAGTACTGTCAATCATCAAAGGTGAAAAGAACGAGCAGCTGCAAAAAAAATTGCCTAGCTCGGCGAACAAGCAAATCAATCGTGCCCCCCGCTCAATGTGTCTAGCGGCGACATCGTCGCTAATGCTCTGGGGACAGTGGCCGGTTATAGCAATCTTGCAGATTACCTGCCTGACGATCAACTTCCTGATTTCATGGAGGTGTACGAACACAAATACGAGTACGGGAAGCCTCTCGTCAAAGATGTAAAATCTCTAACAACGATGATGCGAAGATTCCAAAATTGGTACATTAAAGAGGAGCACGACCTCGTTGGAACTGATCTGTTGCCTGTTCCATTTGAGGAGTTCTTCGAGTTCTTCAATCAATAGGCCCTCGATAAATTAATGGTCTTTTGCTACTGTCTGTAAGTACTATTGTTGTCATTAGCTCAGCTCTTTCATTGCATGTATTTATAATTAATTATCCTCATTATATTATGCAGATTGAAGATCGTCGAGTGCAGAAAACAAGAAATATGATATTGGGTTCATTAACACAAACATCATAGATGAAATTCAGGTTAAAAAGCACGCCGAAGAGGCCGAGGCTAACTTGCTACAATCGTTGATCAAAAATCAAAACAAAGATTTAATACTCTTTGTCGTGTGCATGTTCGGTTTCCCTTATTACTCGAGCGAGGTTATAGTAATGTAATTGATGAGTTATGCATGCGTGCGCAGCTTCCACTATGTTCTTCTGGAGATTAAGCTTGAGCGGGGACTAGTAACCGTCTTAGACTCGAGACGAAAAGATCCCGAAACCTATGCGGACATGACTAAATTCCTCAACAAGTAAGTTCAATCGATCATTATCGCACCATATTGGCAACTTTTTGTTTATTTCCTGATAGTAATAATAATTATTTTCTTTGTCTTGCAGGGTTTGGAAACAGTTCACCGCAGAAGCTCCGGGATTGCCGAAGGAGCTGCGATATACATACCCGAAAGTAAGTACTACTAGCTAGCTAGCTAGTTGCACGCATCTACCGTTGATTCTATAGCTATACTTTCATCAATGCCATTTATAATGCTTCATTATCAGTTTGATTGACCTCTATTTCTCGTAAAGTGCTTGTGGCAGGAACAAGGGAATGATTTTTGTGGATACTACATGTGCGCATTCATCTACAACGCAACTTTGAAAAATAAGCAGGGCTACTCTAAAAGACAATATGAAGTGCGTAAGCAATAATATTCACAATTTCATTTTATTACACCATCATTTCTGTTGAGTTTCATTCATATATATGTATTAATTAACCCCCTTCTTCAAATTAGACGTGGCAGATGCGGAATGAACTCCTAGAACAAGATCGCATGAAAGCAATTCAAGAGGAATTGGCGGGATTCTTTCTTGACCACGTCATCAATAAAGCCGGAGAATACCATGTGGAAGTTGATTTCAATTGCTAGGGGATTGTAAGAGATCTTACATATTGTATTTGTATGTAGCCAGTAGCGTGGGATGGATAATATGAAAACTTGTTGTTCGACTAATCTCTCGGAGAAGGAGAGGTCGATTGATCACTTCTCTCGCTATGCATGACGAACTTTTATACTTAATGGCTCCCTTCATTTTCTTACTAGCTAGCGTGTCGAGGGCCTCTCTTTGTATAGTACGTAGCGTTGACCAAGCACGGACATAAGAGAGGACACTTCTCTCTATTAATTAGCTAGCTAACATAATATATGAAGCACCTAATTTAACCCCCCAAAACCCCCAACCCCCCCCCCCCTTCAAAAAAACAAAAAACCCAGCCACTGAAATGCTGACGCGTGGATGCCTTTTGGTCCCAGTTGGTGCCACCAACCGGGACCAAAGGCCCTCCTGCCTGGGCTCGGCGCACCGGCCACATGGAGGCCCATCTGTCCTGGTTCGTGTTAGAACCGGAACTAAAGGGGGGAGGCATTAGTAACGACCCTTTAGTCCCAGTTCAAGAACCGGGACAAAAGGCCCTCACCAACCGGGACTAATAGGGGTTTTTCTACTAGTGTATAAATGATAAGTCTCCAACTATGAAACCAGTTAGACAAAGGGAAAAGGAATTTATGAGGTTTACCCATACAACGGTGTCTGGTAATTGATCAAGAAGATTTAGCATTGCGCTTCCAATGTTCTTGTTGATGTTCGGACTACCACAGACATGCTTCGGATAGCATTGACATGGTCAACAGGGAGAGGTCAGACTTTGGATATACAAGGACCCATTGGAAACAACTAATAAAATAAGTCATACAATTTTAGCAAGGAAAAGATGAGGATGGGGCCCACGAGCTCAACAACAATTCACCAAGGGGGTAAGGATGGTATTTATCATCATGAATTAGGTTGATATCCTGGAAAAGTTTGGAATGACGATGATGATCATGACACATTTGTCGAGAGGTTTCAAGAAGATGTAACCGATCGGCGAAGACATCAAGTTAAAGGAATGATGAAGCGAAAGATTACTGGAACCACGGGTACGACACAAACTTGAAATCAAGCTTGTTGTTCAAGGTGAAATGATATGACGAGGAAGATTGACGTAAGTTAGCTCATTATAGAAAATTGTGCTCCGGGAAGGTCCAGGTAGCACAGTTAAAATTTAGCACGGTAATGATATAGCCGAGCAGGATAGGAAGACTTGAAGGATTATTAAACTCATAAGCAACCAAATTACTTAGAGTTATTGAATCGAAGTGCGGAATTGATTCACTTATCGGTGTTCTCAAGTGACTAATAACGCAGAACCCGAGGGAAATCTGAAACCGGTGAGAAGAAATACTAGATGAAGACTCATAGGAAGCAACACAGTTCTTTGATATTCTCGAGATAATGGAGGGTAATACTCGAAGGGAGATCAAAATAGAGGTTGAGGTGATGTATTGATCTACAGAAGACAAGTGCTTTAAATTGTCCGATAAATGGAATCAAAGGGGAACAATCATGGTCAGAACCATGGTTGCAAAGGACCAAACATAGATACCATATGAACTTATAACAAGGGGATTATTATTATCACAAGAAGCTTCCATGATAATTTCCACATCGGGTCCATGGGCATGAAGCAAAGTTGAAGGTCAACTCCCACTTCTTCAATGCAACCTTTCATTCACTTCTCGCGTTCGAAGAAGTTGTAGTGTTGAAATTTTATCTGGCAAAATATCAGAAGAGTACGACTCGTGAAAACCCTTGGGTTCACACGGATTAGGGAAAGCATAGGTTCAACCCATAGGGGCATCTTAGGAACATATACCACGAATTTCAAGAATAAATGACACAAGTTCATAGGTAGAGCATGGTTGACAAAAGCAGGGGGTACAATTTACCAAACGCACTATGTATTGGGGGAAGAACTCACAAACTGATTGAATATGAAGGACATTATCGGATAATAAACCAACATTGGATCTGGCGGTCCACAATGGAGCTGAGGTGAGTATCGGTACTCAAACAGAGGAAGAAAAAAAGCAAAGGCATCGGATTATAGAAATATCTGGATAATCCAAAGCTTAAATACAAAAGAATTATGATTTCTGAATAAAGGGATCAGAAGCAAACACTCTGATTAAGGATGGAAAATTTGAATAGACTTAGGGGTACAATAGACGGTAATTTGATTGGTCGAGAACCAGCTCCTGCTCAAAATGATGTCTGAGCTGGAAGGATGAACTCTACGATTCGATTGAGGACTGCGAGCAACCGTAACATATTGAATCAACAGACTCAAAATGATAATGACAAAGGATGTCAATAAGATTACTAGACTTATGGGATTAATTGTAATGCAAGTAAGCAAGAATTTCGAGAGCAAAAGACTCTTGAGGATTTTCTGAGGATCGAATGGTATTTCAAAGACTTTTGTGAAACACATGAACAATCGGGGATGAGCGGATACCCGGCAAGTGCGAGGATTTATCCGTAGGGGTATTCACATGACAAAGAACTGCAAGGCAGTAGGCACAAAGTATTCTCGGAACAATAGAGAGTATTTTGGGGTATCTGGTAAGAATAAGATCATCGGGGAATGATTGTATGAATGATGAATGTACGTGGTCACCATTAGGGGTTTATCAATGAAAGGGAATTGCAAAATCGATGGGAATAAGGGTCTCAGAAAAACATCGACAAGTATCTTCAGAATCTTATGGTGAAGCAGGCGATCATCTAGAATGAGCGGCTCTCTGGGAGGAAGTGTTTACGAGAACCTAGTGTTAGAGTTTGCAAAATCATTCAACTGAATAGAAGAGAGATCAGAGTCCCATAGTATAGACGAGGAGTAAAAGAACAAAATAACATCCAATGGTGATGTGGGCCCATAAGCCGCACAACCATGTTAGTAAAAGATTTTCAGTGACTAGACTCAACTTTGGCCAAAGAGTTGAGAGGGGGCTACCTACAGGCAGTCGGCTCTGATACCAACTTGTGACACCCTCGATTCAATCGTACACTAATCATACACGCAAATGTGTACGATCAAGATCAGGGACTCACGGGAAGATATCACAACACAACTATAGACACAAATTAAAATAATACAAGCTTTATAGTACAAGCCAGGGGCCTCGACGGCTCGAATACATCAGCTTGAATACAAACGAGTCAGCAGAAGCAACAATATCTGAGTATAGACATAAGTTAAACAAGTTTGCCTTAAGAAGGCTAGCACAAAAACAACTACGATTGAAAAGGCAAGGCCTCCTGCCTGGGAGGCTCCTAACTACTCCTGGTCGTCGTCGGCCTCCACGTAGTAGTAGGCACCCTCGGGTTTGTAGTAGTCATTGTAGAAGGTGGTATCTGGCTCCTGGACTCTGTCATCTGGTTGCGTCATATGAGAAGAATGGAAAAAGGGGGAAAAGAGGGAGCAAAGCAACCGTGAGTACTCATCCAAAGTACTCGCAAGCAAGGATCTACACTACATATGCAACATTATCAAAGAAAGGATGTATATGTAGACTGGGCTGCAGAAATGCCAGAATAGAGAGAAGGCCTAGTCCTATCGAAGACTAGCATCTTCTAGAAACCACCATCTTGCAGCAAATAGGAGGCAGTAGAGTAGCATAAAGTAAAGTAGTAGTAGTGTTATCAACCTTGGCCAGAGATCCTTTCTCGACTCCCTACGAGAAAGCAATCCTAGAGCCATACTATCCAATTAACATCACAATCCAATTCTCATCACCATCCAATTCTCATCATAAGTATCCAGTTCTAGTTGTATCGATCGGGATACAACTCCAAGTGTCCATTACCGTAGGACAGGCTATCGATAGATGTTTTCTTCCCTGCAGGGGTGCACCAACTTACCCACCACGCTCGATTAACTCCGGCCGGACACACTTTCCTGGGTCATGCCCGGCCTCGGCCAAACAATACGCTGCAACCCGACCTAGGCTTAATAAAGAGGTTGGCATGCCGGACTAGACCTATGCCCCCAGGGGTCATGGGCCATCGCCCTGGGAACTCCTACACGTTGTGTACGCGGCCGGTGAGCAGACCTAGATACCTCCTTCAAAAAGGCAGGTGCTTACCAGTCCATCCCGACACACGCCGCTTAGTCGCTGACGTCTATTAAGCTTCGGCTGATGCATATGACACAGAATGCCCATACTATGCCCACGTGATGGTTAGTGCTATCAGACCAGAGGCCCCTCGGATCAAATATCCAAATCGTAGTGGATTTGGAACGTGCGGTAACAAGTAGAGACTCACGAAAGATGTGACCCCATTGCCCTATCTCGAGGACTTGTGGCAAGGGCTAAGAATGCCCTGCCACGCCTCGTAATTATCTCGTAGGAACCTTCCAGGTAAACCCGACTCCACATCACTCGCAATTAAGCTCGCGCGGGTACCCCTCAGGGCCGACCCGTCTTTAGTAACCTGGTTCGGTGTAAAGTCATAGTAACCATAGTAACTGTGTGTCTAACACCAAGAGGAACCCTGAGGAACCACCCCCGGTGGATTCCCCTTGATGTAATCATCAAGGTGAACGGAAGAGGAACTGCCCTCGAGGTCCACACTTGAGGGGTTGCACGACAGAGTCGTATCAGAAGTGGTTAAGGCGGAATCACCCTCAATGACCATGACCGAATAACTATAGTACAGGGTTAACATCAGAAGTGCTGATGAGGTCTCACCCTCGGCACTCGATAGTAACCCAGCAGTGTCGAGCAACTAAGAGGAAGTGATGAACGGTGTCGGGGCCTGGTCTTCGATCCTGTTGATCGGGTCTTCGATGATGAAGCAGGGGTAACAAGGACAAGGTGGGGGGTCACTGATGGATCACTAACCAACCTATACTAAGTAGTTTAGGATAAGCAGTTAAGTAACAGTAAGCACGTTACAAAAGCAGGCTATGCATCAGAATAGAAGCAAACAATAACAGTAGAAAAATCTAATGCAAGCATGAGAGAATGGAATGGGCGATATCGGGATGATCAAAGGCGGGGCTTGCCTAGTTGCTCTGGCAAGGAGGGGTCGTCGTCGATGTAGTCGATCACAAGGGTATCGACAGCGGTCTCGGAGTCTACCGGAAAGAAGTAACGGAGGGGAACATAATAAATAATAGAGCAACCAAAGCATCACAAGGCATAACATGGCAATACGCGGTGCTAGGGGTGACCTAACATAAGGCTACACGATAGAGGTGAAGGGGGAATTCAACCGGGAATATTTTCTCGGTTCTGGACCTGTGTCAGACAGATGACCGGAGGGGGAATGTTCCATGTTCATATAGTTAGTGGCATCTGACAGGTAAACGGACCGTGTATCCAGATTCGTTGGATTTTTCTGAGCAACTTTCATGTAGAAAACATTTCCATCAGAGTTACGGTTTATTTCATATGGTTTATCAAAGTTTTAAAGATTTCTGAAATTTATTTAATTACTTAAATTGAACATTATCCAGAACTGTGAAAGGTGATATCAGCATGACATCATGATGACGTCAGCAGGTCAAACCCAAGTGACCAGAGTCAAACCTGGCCTGTGGGTCCAGCGGGACCCACCTGTCATAGACTAAGGCTAACTAAATAGGGTTAATTAGATTAGTTAATTGATTAGGTTAATTAAACACAATTAATTAGGTTAATTAATTAGTTAATATATTTATTTATTTATTTATTTAAAAAACCTTTTGCTAAGGGGGCGTGGGGCCGCAATGTTAGTGGCCCACGGGGCCTAAACGGGCGACGGGTTACGGGCGTGTGGGTGCGGGGCGCACCCAGGCGCCCACCACGAGAGGGGAGGCGAGGCCGGCCGGGGTTGTGCCCGATTTCGGCGAGGCCACGGTGGCCAGCGGCAGGCGCGGGCCAGCGGCCGGAGGTGGCGAGGCAGAGGCGGGGTGTCGCCAGGCGATGAGCAGCAGCTCGCAAGCGGGAGGGGCGCGGGGGCAAGGCATGGCTATGCGCGATGGGACGCGGGCTCGCCGGCGGCAACAGGGGGAGCTGCAAGCGTGCGGGAGACCAGTGGGTGTACGCACGCGACCACATGTTCATCAGAACCTCGCCAACGACGAGGCCGAGCTGCAGTGGGTTCACCAACGGTGGTGGCCGCCTCTAGAGGTCGAAATTGATGCCAAAAATAGAGGGGATGGACACGGAGCTTATGTAGGGGGTGCACTGGGCATGTGTGTGGGTGGCTTTGGGCGGGAGTGGGCTGCAGCAGCAGAAGGCCGCACCAGTAGTAGCAACGGCGGCTCGCAGGCACGGCCAAGCTCGGGTGAGCTCCGGCGTGCTCCTAGGAGGAAGAGGCGGCGACTACAGTGGCAGTCCGTGGCGGGGAGAGAGGGGAAAGGACGGCGATTGCTCATCGGGCCCTGTAGGTGTGCTCAAATGGGCTCGCGGATGCTTGTCATCGTCGGAACCATTGCTGGAGTCGAAGACGATCGTAGGGGAAGAAGAGGTCGCCGGGCTCGACTTGATGGCTCCCGACTTGAATGGCTGGGCGCAGTCGACGGAGGAGACGATGACGGAGTATCACGACATCTCAGCAAGGCCAGGCGGTGACGGAGTGCGCGGGATCGATGGAGGACGGCAATGAGCTCTCGGGCGGGTTGGGGAAAAGAGAGAGACGAGGCACGTGCGAGAGAGTGAGGGGGCTAGGGTTGCGGGGGAGGACCAGAGAGGCTCGGGGGAGTACTTAACCATGACAGGGAGCCGTAGGATCGTCGACGCGTGCTACCTCCATGCTTGGACGGACGAGCAGCGTCCACAGCAAGGGGTTGAAGGAGACACAGTGGTGGGCTGGGCCTCCACCGTGGACCTAGAGCCCAATGGCACCGTAGGCCTCTGGCCGTCTGGACTTTTTCTATTTCTCTGTTTTCTGTTATTTCTTTTATTTATTAAACAAAGTGAAATAAAAGTACTTGGGCATCCATTCCACTTAGGGAAAAATATGGGAAGTGTCTCTTAATTTCCCTGACGATTCTAGACACTGCTACCAATGTTGTGGGGACCAGTAAAATTCATTTGGTATTTTCATAAATAGGATAGCATTTAAAATGCTTAATTGGTGCTGTTATAATTGTTAAAGCTCATCTTTGCACAAAAGTGATGTTGTGTTCCTTAACAAATAATTGTTATGGAATTTTTTGACAAATGATGAACATTTTTCCAACAACTTTTGAGCAACTTCAAACTTCACTTGAATTTGAATCGAGTGGAATTTCAAATGTGATATTGAACAAAGGTGATTAAGTACTTTTTGGAAAATGACTAGCTTAATCACAGAGGGTTACTGTAGCATGACACTGGCGGTGTTACAGTAAGCCTCTACTAGACTAGGTCGTTGATCAAAGATGGTTAAGGTTTCCTAACCATGGACATGTGTTGTCATTTGATAATGGGATCACATCATTAGGAGAATGATGTGATGGACAATACCCATCCGTTAGCTTAGCATAATGATCGTTCAGTTTTATTGCTATTGCATTCCTCATGTCAAATACATATTCCTTCCACTATGAGATTATGCAACTCCCGAATACCGGAGGAATGCCTTTTGTGCTATCAAACATCACAACGTAACTGGGTGATTATAAAGATGCTCTACAGGTATCTCCGAAGGTTTTTGTTGAGTCGGCATAGATCGAGATTAGGGTTTGTCACTCCGAGTATCGGAGAGGTATCTCTGGGCCCTCTCGGCGATACACATCATAGGCTTTCAAGCAAACGACTAAGGAGTTAGTCATGAGGTGATGTATTATAGAACGAGTAATGAGACTTGCTGGTAGCGAGATTGAACTAGGTATGAACATACCGACTATCGAATCTGGGGCAAGTAACATACCGATGGACAAAGGGAATCACGTATGTTATCATAACAATTCGACTGATAATGATCTTCGTAAAATATGTAGGAGCCAATATGGGCATCCAGGTTCCGCTATTGTTATTCACTAGAGAGGTGTCTCGGTCATGTCTACATAGTTCTCGAACCCGTAGGGTCCACGCGCTTAACGTTCGATGATGATATAGTAATATATGAGTTATCGTATTTGGTGACCAAATGTTATTCGGAGTCCCGGATGAGATCACGTACATGACAAGGAGTCTCGAAATGGTCGAGAGGTAAAGATTGATATATAGAATGATGGTATTCGGACACCAGAAGTGTTTCGGAGGGTACCGGGTACTTATCGGGTCACCGGAAAGGAGTTCCGGGCACCCTAGGCAAAGATATGGGCCTAATGGGCCAAAGGGGGAACAGACCAGCCCTAGTGCGCCCCTTCTTTGGATAGCAGGCCCTAAGGGAAAGAAAGGGGGAGGGCTAGCCCCTCC
Source organism: Triticum timopheevii (assembly GCA_963921465.1). NCBI lineage: Eukaryota > Viridiplantae > Streptophyta > Magnoliopsida > Poales > Poaceae > Triticum > Triticum timopheevii. Next base: position 601,280,508 of record OY997267.1, read on the forward strand.
TGCCTTTCCCTCTCATGAGAGAAAGGAAAGGGGGGTGCCACCCTCGCCTGCCTTTTCCCCGCACTTATATAAGGTAGAGGGAGCGCGGCTTGGGAAGGACTCCAAGTAGGATTCCTCCTACTTGGGAGCCTCCTTTGGCTAATCCTCCCTCCCTCCCACCTATATATATCTGAGAAGGGGGCGCCTAGCACACAACAGACAATTGCCTAGCCGTGTGTGGTGCCCCCGTCCACCGTTTACACCCTCGGTCATATTTTCGTAGTGCTTAGGCGAAGCCATGCGGAGATCACATCACCATCATCTCACCATGCCGTCGTGCTGACAGAACTCATCTACTATATTGACCTCTTGCTGGATCAAGTAGGCGAGGGACGTCACCGAGCTGAACATGTGCAAAACGTGGAGGTGTCATGTGTTCGGTACTTGATCGATTGAAGCGCGAAGAAGTTCGACTACATCAACAACATTGTGAAACGCTTCCGCTTACAGTCTACATGGGTACATAGACACACTCTCCCCCTCGTTGCTATGCATCTCCATGGATAGATCATTGCGTGTGCGTATAATATTTTTTGTTTTCCATGCAATGTTACCCAACAGTGGCCTCCTTTGGCTGCTCCTCCCTCCCTCCCACCTATATATATATGTGGGAAGTGGGCGCCTAGCGGATAACAAACAATTGCCTAGCCGTGTGCGGCGCCCCCCTCCACTGTTTACACCCTCGGTTATATTTAAGTAGTGCTTAGGCGAAGCCCTGCGTGAAGGAAATATGCCCTAGAGGCAAGAATAAAGTTATTATTTATTTCCTTATATCATGATAAATGTTTATTATTCATGCTAGAATTGTATTAACCGGAAACATAATACATGTGTGAATACATAGACAAACATAGTGTCACTAGTATGCCTCTACTTGACTAGCTCGTTTATCAAAGATGGTTATGTTTCCTAACCTTGGACAAAAGAGTTGTCATTTGATTAAGGGGATCACATCATTAGGAGAATGATGTGATTGACATGACCCATTCCGTTAGCCTAGCACTTGATCGTTTAGTATATTGCTATTACTTTCTTCATGACTTATACATGTTCCTGTAACTATGAGATTATGCAACTCCCGTTTACCGGAGGAACACTTTGGGTGCTACCAAACGTCACAACGTAACTGGGTGATTATAAAGGAGTACTACAGGTGTCTCCAAAGGTACATGTTGGGTTGGCATATTTCGAGATTAGGTTTTGTCACTCCGATTGTCGGAGAGGTATCTCTGGGCCCTCTCGGTAATGCACATCACTATAAGCCTTGCAAGCAATGTAGCTAGTGAGTTAGTTACGGAATGATGCATTAAGGAACGAGTAAAGAGACTTGCCGGTAACGAGATTGAACTAGGTATTGGGATACCGACGATCGAATCTCGGGCAAGTAACATACCGATAACAAAGGGAACAACGTATGTTGTTATGCGGTTTGACCGATAAAAGATCTTCGTAGAATATGTGGGAGCCAATATGAGCATCCAGGTTCCGCTATTGGTTATTGATCGGAAACATGTCTCGGTCATGTCTACATAGTTCTCGAACCCGTAGGGTCCGCACGCTTAAGGTTTCGATGAGAGTTATATTATGAGTTTATGAGTTTTGATGTACCGAAGGAGTTCGGAGTCCCGGATGAGATCGGGGACATGACGACGAGTCTCGAAATGGTCGAGATGTAAAGATCGATATATTGGACGACTATATTCGGAGTTCGGAAAGGTTCCGAGTGATTCAGGTATTTTTTGGAGTACCGGAGAGTTACGGGAATTCGCTGGGAGTATATGGGCCTTATTGGGCCATACGAGAATAGAGGAGAGAGGCCAAAAGGAAGGAGGCCTGCGCCCCCCCTCTGGTCCGAATTGGACAAGGGGGGAAGCCCCCTTTTCCTTCTCCCTCTCCTCCTCTTTCCTTCTCCAACAAGGAATGGAGGAGTCCTACTCCCGGTGGGAGTAGGACTCCCCCCTTGGCGCGCCTCCTCCCTAGGCTGGCCGCCTTGCCCCTCCTCCTTTATATACGGGGGCAGGGGGCACCCCATAACACACAACTTGATCTACGTGATCGTTCCTTAGCCGTGTGCGGTGCCCCCCTCCACCATATTCCACCTCGGTCATATCGTCGCGGAGTTTAGCCGAAGCCCTGTGCCGGTAGAACATCATCATCGTCACCACGCCGTCATGCTGACAAAACTCATCCCCGACACTTTGCTGGATCGGAGTCCAGGGATCGTCATCGAGCTGAACGTGTGCTGAACTCGGAGGTGCCGTACGTTCGGTACTTGGATCTGTCGGATCGTGAAGACGTACGACTACATCAACCGCGTTGTCATAACGCTTCCGCTTTTGGTCTACAAGGGTATGTAGATTACACTCTCCCCTCTCGTTGCTATGCATCACCATGATCTTGCATGTGCGTAGGAATTTTTTTGAAATTACTACGTTCCCCAACAGTGGCATCCGAGCCTAGGTTTTATGCGTTGATGTTATATGCACGAGTAGAACACAAGTGAGTTTTGGGCGATACAAGTCATACTGCTTACCAGCATGTCATACTTTGGTTCGGCGGTATTGTTGGATGAAGCGGCCCGGACCGACATTACACGTACGCTTATGCGAGACTAGTTTTACCGCCGTGCTTCGCACACAGGTGACTAGCGGGTGTCTGTTTCTCCAACTTTAGTTGAACCGAGTATGGCTACGCCCGGTCCTTGTGAAGGTTAAAACAACACTAACTTGACGAACTATCGTTGTGGTTTTGGTGCGTAGGTAACAACGGTTCTTGCTCAGCCCGTAGCAGCCACGTATAATTTGCAACAACAAAGTAGAGGACGTCTAACTTGTTTTTGCAGGGCATGTTGTGATGTGATATGGTCAAGATGTGATGAGATATAAGTTGTTGTATGAGATGATCATGTTTTGTTGAAGTTATCGGCAACTGGCAGAAGCCCTATGGTTGTTTTTTTGTTGCATAAGATGCAAGTACCAAATAATTGCTTTACTTTATCGCTATGCGATAGCAATAGTTGCAAGAGCAATAGTTGGCGAGACGACCATGTGACGACACATTGATATAGATCAAGATGATGAAGATCATGGTGTCATGCCGATGACGATTGAGATCATGATGATGCTTTGGATATGGAGATCAAAGGCACAAGATGATGATGGCCATATCATGTCACATATTTTGATTACATGTGATGTTTATCTTTTATACATCTTATTCTTGCTTTGATTGACGGTAGCATTTTAAGATGATCTCTCACTAAATTATCAAGAAGTGCTCTCCCTGAGTATGCACCGTTGTGAAAGTTCTTCGTGCTGAGACACCACGTGATGATCGGGTGTGATAGGCTCTACGTTCAAATACAACGGGTGCAAAACAGTTGTACACGTGGAATACTCAGGTTAAACTTGACGAGCCTAGCATATAACAGATATGGCCTCGGAACACGGAGACCGAAAGGTCGAGCGTGAATCATATAGTAGATATGATCAACATATTGATGTTCACCGTTGAAACTACTCCATCTCACGTGACGATCGGACATGGTGTAGTTGATATGGATCACGTAATCACTTAGAAGATTAGAGGGATGTCTATCTAAGTGGGAGTTCTTAAGTAATATGATTAATTGAACTTAAATTTATCATGAACTTAGTCCTGGTAGTATTTTGCAAATTATGTTGTACATCAATAGCTCGCGTTGTTGCTTCCCTATGTTTTTTGCTTCCCTATGTTTTTATATGTGTTCCTAGAGAAAAACTAAGTTGAAAAGATGTTAGTAGCAATGATGCGGACTTGGTCCGTGATCTGAGGTTTATCCTCATTGCTGCACAGAAGAATTATGTCTTAATGCACCGCTAGGTGACAGACCTATTGCAGGAGTAGATGCAGAAGTTATGAATGTTTGGCTAGCTCAATATAATGACTACTTGATAGTTTAGTGCACCATGCTTAACGGCTTAGAATCGGGACTTCAAAGACGTTTTGAACGTCATGGACCATATGAGATGTTCCAGGAGTTGAAGTTAATATTTCAAGCAAATACCCTAGTTGAGAGATATGAAGTCTCCAACAAGTTCTATGGCTAAAAGATGGAGGGGAATCGCTCAACTAGTGAGCATGTGCTCAGATTGTCTGGATACTACAATCACTTGAATCGAGTGGGAGTTAATCTTCCAGATAAGATAGTGATTGGCAGAGTTCTCTAGTCACCGTCACCAAGTTACTGGAACTTCGTGATGAACTATAATGCAAGGGATGACGAAAACGATTCCCGAGCCTTTCGTGATGCTGAAATCGACGAAGGTAGAAATCAAGAAAAGATCATCAAGTGTTGATGGTTGACAAGATCACTAGTTTCAAGAAAAGGGCAAAGGGAAAGAATGGGGAACTTCAAGTAGAATGACAAGAAAGTTGTCACTCCCGCGAAGAAGCCCAAAGCTGAACCAAAGCCTGAAACTGAGTGATTATACTGCAAAGGAAATGGTCACTGGAAGCGGAAATGCCCTGAATATTTGGTGGATAAGAAGGATGGCAAAGTGAACAAGGGTATATTTGATATACAGGTTATTGATGTGTACCTTACTAGTGTTTATAGTAGCTCCTGAGTATTTGATACTTGCTCGGTTGCTAAGATTAGTAACTCAAAACAGGAGTTACAGAATAAATAGAAACTAGTTGAGGGTGAAGTGACGATGTGTGTTGGAAGTGGTTCCAAGATTGATATGATCATCATCGCACACTCCCTATACTTTCGGGATTAGTGTTAAACCTAAATAATTGTTATTTGGCGTTTGCGTTGAGCATGAATATGATTTGATCATGTTTATTGCGATACGGTTATTCATTTAAAGTCGGAGAATAATTGTTGTTCTGTTTACATGAATAAAACCTTTGATGGTCATACACCCAATGAAAATAGTTTATTGGATCTCGATCGTAGTAATACACATATTCATAATATTGATGCCAAAAGATGCAAAGTTGATAATGATAGTGCAACTTATTTGTGGCACTGCCGTTTGGGTCATATCGGTGTAAAGCGCATGAAGAAACTCCATAAAGATGGATTTTCGGAATCACTTGGTTATGAATCATTTGATGCTTGCGAACCGTGCCTTTTGGGCAAGATGACTAAAACTCCGTTCTCCGGAACAATGGAACGAGCTACTGACTTATTGGAAATAATACATATCGATGTATGCGATTCGATGAGTGTTAAGGCTCGCGGCGTGTATCGTTATTTTCTGACCTTCACAGATGATTTGAGCAGATATGGGTATATCTACTTGATGAAACATAAGTCTGAAATAGTTGAAAAGTTCAAAGAATTTCAGAGTGAAGTGGAAAAATCATCGTAACAAGAAAATAAAGTTTCTATGATCTGATCGTGGAGACGAATATTTGAGTTACGAGTTTGGTCTTCATTTGAAAAAATGTGAAATAGTTTCGCAACTCACGCCACCTGGAACACCACAATGTAATGGTGTGTCCGAACGTCGTAATCGTACTTTAATAGATATGGTGCGATCTATGATGTCTCTTATCGATTTACCACTATCGTTTTGGGGTTATGCATTAGAGACAGCTGCATTCACGTTTAATAGGGCACCGTCTAAATCCGTTGAGATGACACCGCATGAACTATGGTTTAGCAGTAAACCTAAGTTGTCGTTTCTTAAAGTTTGGAGTTGCGATGCTTATATGAAAAAGTTTTTCAACCTGATAAGCTCGAACCCAAATCGGAGAAGTGCGTCTTCATATAATACCCAAAGGAAACTATTGGGTACACCTTCTATCACAGATCCGAAGGCAAGTTATTCGTTGCTAAGATGGATCCTTTCTAGAGAAGGAGTTTCTCTCGAAAGAAGTGAGTGGGAGGAAAGTAGAACTTGATGAGGTAATTGTACCTTCTCCCTTATTGGAAAGTAGTTCATCACAGAAATCAGTTCCAGTGATTCCTACACCAATTAGTGAGGAAGTTAATGATGATGATCATGAAACTTCAGATCAAGTTGCTACCAAACCTCGTAGGTCTTCCAGAGTAAGATCCGCACCTGAGTGGTACGGTAATCATGTTCTGGAAGTCATGTTACTAGACCATGATGAACCTACGAACTATGAGGAAGCGATGATGAGCCCAGATTCCACGAAATGGCTTGAGGCCATAAAATCTGAGATATGATCCATGTATGAGAACAAAGTATGGACTTTGATTGACTTGCTCGATGATCAGCAATCCATGTTAAATAAATGGATCTTCAAGAGGAAGACGGACACTGATAGTAGTGTTACTATCTACTAAGCTCGACTTGTTGTGAAAGGTTTTTCAACAAGTTCAAGGTGTTAAATACGATGAGATTTTCTCACTCGTATCGAAGCTTAAGTCTGTCTGAATCATGTTAGCAATTGCCACATTTCATGAAATCTGGCAAATGGATGTCAAAATTGCATTCCTTAATGCATTTATTAAAGAAGAGTTGTATATGATGCAACCAGAAAGGTTTTGTCAATCCTAAAGATGCTAACAAAGTTTGCAAGCTCCAGCAATCCATCAATGGACTGGTGCAAGCATCTCGGAGTTGGAATATACGCTTTGATGAGTTGATCAAAGCATATGGTTTTATACAGACTTTTGGAAGACCTGTATTTACAAGAAAGTGAGTGGGAGCACTACAGCATTTCTGATAAGTATATGTGAATGACATATTATTAATTGGAAATGATGTAGAATTTTCTGGAAAGCATAAAGGAGTGTTTGAAAGAAGTTTTTTAAAGAAAGACCTCGGTGAAGCTGCTTACATATTGAGCATCAAGATCTATTGAGATAGATCAAGATGCTTGATAAGTTTTTCAATAAGTACATACCTTGTCAAGATTTTGAAATAGTTCAAAATGGAACAGTCAAAGAAAGAGTTCTTGCCTGTGTTGCAAAGGTGTGAAATTGAGTAAGACTCAAGACCCGACCACGGCAGAAAATAGAAAGAGAATGAAAGTCATTCCCTATGCATCAGTCATAGGTTCTATAAAAGTATGCCATGCTATGGACCAGACCTATTGTATACTCTGCCCTGGTTTGGCAAGGGAGTACAATAGTGATCTAGGAGTAGATAACTGGACATTGGTCAAAATTATGCTTAGTAGAATAAGGATATGTTTCTCGATTATGGAGGTGATAAAATAGTTCGTCGCAAAGAGTTACATCGATGCAAGCTTTTACACCAATCCAGATGACTCTAAGTCTCAATCTGGATACATATTGAAAGTGGGAGCAATTAGCTAGAGTAGCTCCGTGCAAAGCATTGTACACATAGAATATTTGCAAAATACATACGACTCTGTAATATGACAGACCCGTTGACTAAACTTCTCTCACGAGCAAAACATGATCATACCTTAGTACTCTTTGGGCGTTGATCACATAGCGATGTGAACTAGATTATTGACTCTAGTAAACCTTTTGGGTGTTGATCACATGACGATGTGAACTATGGGTATTAATCACATACAGATGTGAATATTGGTGTTAAATCACATGATGATGTGAACTTGATTATTGACTCTAGTGCAAGTGGGAGACTGAAGGAAATATGCCCTAGAGGCAATAATAAAGTTATTATTTATTTCCTTATATCATGATAAATGTTTATTATTCATGCTAGAATTGTATTAACCGGAAACATAATACATGTGTGAATACATAGACAAACATAGTGTCACTAGTATGCCTCTACTTGACTAGCTCGTTTATCAAAGATGGTTATGTTTCCTAACCATGGACAAAAGAGTTGTCATTTGATTAACGGGATCACATCATTAGGAGAATGATGTGATTGACATGACCCATTCCGTTAGCCTAGCACTTGATCGTTTAGTATATTGCTATTGCTTTCTTCATGACTTATACATGTTCCTGTAACTATGAGATTATGCAACTCCCGTTTACTGGAGGAACACTTTGGGTGCTACCAAACGTCACAACGTAACTGGGTGATTATAAAGGAGTACTACAGGTGTCTCCAAAGGTGCATGTTGGGTTGGCGTATTTCAAGATTAGGTTTTGTCACTCCGATTGTCAGAGAGGTATCTCTGGGCCCTCTCGGTAATGCACATCACTATAAGCCTTGCAAGCAATGTAGCTAATGAGTTAGTTACGGAATGATGCATTACGGAACGAGTAAAGAGACTTGCTGGTAACGAGATTGAACTAGGTATTGGGATACCGACGATCGAATCTCGGGCAAGTAACATACCGATAACAAAGGGAACAATGTATGTTGTTATGCGGTTTGACCGATAAAAGATCTTCGTAGAATATGTGGGAGCCAATATGAGCATCCAGGTTCCGCTATTGGTTATTGACCGGAAACATGTCTCGGTCATGTCTACATAGTTCTCGAACCCGTAGGGTCCGCACGCTTAAGGTTTCGATGACAGTTATATTATGAGTTTATGAGTTTTGATGTACCGAAGGAGTTCGGAGTCCCGGATGAGATCGCGGACATGACGAGGAGTCTCGAAATGGTCGAGATGTAAAGATCGATATATTGGACGACTACATTCGCAGTTCGGAAAGGTTCCGAGTGATTCGGGTATTTTTTGGAGTACCGGAGAGTTACGGGAATTCGCCGGGAGTATATGGGCCTTATTGGGCCATACGAGAATAGAGGAGAGAGGCCAAAAGGAAGGAGGCCTACGCCCCCCCCCCTCTCTGGTCCGAATTGGACAAGGGGGGCAGCCCCCTTTTCCTTCTCCCTCTCCTCCTCTTTCCTTCTCCAACAAGTAAAGGAGGAGTCCTACTCCCGATGGGAGTAGGACTCCCCCCTTGGCGCGCCTCCTCCCTAGGCCGGCCGCCTTCCCCCTCCTCCTTTATATACGGGGGCAGGGGGCACCCCATAACACACAAGTTGATCTACGTGATCATTCCTTAGCCGTGTGCGGTGCCCCCCTCCACCATATTCCACCTCGGTCATATCGTCGCGGAGTTTAGGCGAAGCCCTGCGCCGGTAGAACATCATCATCATCACCACGCCGTCGTGCTGATGGAACTCATCCCCGACACTTTGCTGGATCGGAGTCCGGGGATCGTCATCGAGCTGAACGTGTGCTGAACTCGGAGGTGTCGTACGTTCGGTACTTGGATCGGTCGGATCGTGAAGATGTACGACTACATCAACCGCGTTGTCATAACGCTTCCGCTTTCGGTCTACAAGGGTATGTAGATTACACTCTCCCCTCTCGTTGCTATGCATCACCATGATCTTCCATGTGCGTAGATTTTTTTTTGAAATTACTACGTTCCCCAACACTGCGGAGATCACATCACCATCACCATCACCACGCCATCGTGCTGACGGAACTCATCTACTACCTTGACATCTTGCTCGATCAAGAAGGCGAGGGACGTCACCGAGTTGAATGTGTGCAAAACACGGAGGTACTGTCTGTTCGGTACTTGATCGGTTGAAGCGCGAAAAAGTTCGACTACATCAACCGCGTTGTGAAACGCTTCCGCTTACGGTCTACGAGGGTACGTAGACACACTCTCCCCCTCATTGCTATGCATCTCCATGGATAGATCATTGCATGTGTGTAGAATATTTTTTGTTTTCCATGCAATGTTACCCAACAGTGGCCTCCTTTGGTTGCTCCTCCCTCCCTCCCACATATATATATGTGGGAAGGGGGCGCCTAGCACACAACAAACAATTGCCTAGCCATGTGTGGTGCTCCCCTCCATCGTTTACACCCTTGGCTATATTTTTGTAGTGCTTAGGCGAAGCCCTGCGGAGATCACATCACCATCACCATCACCACGCCATTGTGCTGACGGAACTCATCTACTACCTTGACGTCTTGCTGGATCAAGAAGGCAAGGGACGTCACTGAGCTGAATGTGTGCAGAACGCGGAGGTACTGTGCGTTCGGTACTTGATAGGTTGAAGCGCGAAGAAGTTCGACTACATCAACCGCGTTGTGAAACGCTTCTGCTTACGGTCTACGAGGGTACATAGACACATTCTCCCCCTCGTTGCTATGCATCGCCTTGGATAGATCATCGCATGTGCATAGAGTTTCTATTTGTTTTCCATGCAACGTTTCCCAACACCACATTCGTCATTTCTCGGAGGGGGGAAGGAAAGGGGGGAGAGGGAAGTAAGGGGGAGGCCGAATCCCCCCTTTCCTTTCCCCCATGGGTCGACTGCCTAAGGGGGGCGCCAGCCCCTTGTGGGCTGGTGTGCTCCCTCTAATGGCCCAATAGGCCCATCATCCTCCTGGGGGTGTCCGGTACCCCCTCTGTTACTCCGATGACTACCACGTACACTCCGAAACACTTCCGTTGTCCGAATACCATCGCCCTATATATCAATATTTACCTCTCAACCATTTTGAGACTCTTCGTCATGTCCATGATCTCATCTGAGACTCCAAACATCATTCGGTCAACAAATCATATAACTCATATAACACTATATCATCAACGAACGTTAAGCGTGCGGAACCTATGGGTTCGAGAACTATGTAGACATGACCGAGACACCTCTCCGGTCAATAACCAATAGCGGAACCTGGATGCCCATACTGGCTCCTACATATTCTACGAAGATCTTTATCGGTCGAACTGTTATGACAACATACGTGATTCCCTTTGTCCATCAGTATGTTACTTGCCCGAGATTCGATCGTTGGTATCTTCATACCTAGTTCAATCTCGTTACCGGCAAGTCTCTTTACTCGTTCCGTAATACATCATCTCGTAACTAATTCATTAGTATTTTGTTTGCAAGCTTTCTTATGATGTGTGTTACCGAGAGGGCAGAGATACATCTCCGATACTCGGAGTTACAAATTGATACGTCTCGAACGTATCTATAATTTTTGATTTTTTCCATGCTATTATATATTCTATTTTGGATGTTTAATGGGCTTTATTATACACTTTTATATTATTTTTGGGACTAACATACTAACCCAAGGCCCAGTGCAAATTGCTATTTTTTTGCCTATTTCAGTGTTTCGTAGAAAAGAAATATCAAATGGAATGAAACCTTCGGGGGAGTTATTTTTGGAACAAACGTGACCTGGAGGACTTGGAGTGGACGTCAAGAAACGAACAAGGAGGCCACGAGGCAGGGAGGCGCGCCTGCCCCCCCCCCCCCCCCGGGCGCGCCCCCCACCCACGTGGCCCCCTCGTAGCTCCACCGACCTACTTCTTCCTCCTATATATACTCATATACCCCAAGAACATCCGAGAGCACGATGAAAGCCTATTTCCACCGCCGCAACCTTTTGTACCCATGAGATCCCATCTTGGGGCCTTTTCCGGCGCTCCGCCGGAGGGGGGCATTGATCACGGAGGGCTTCTACATCAACACCATAGCCTCTCCGATGATGTGTGAGTAGTTTAACTCAGACCTTCGGGTCCATAGTTATTATCTAGATGGCTTCTTCTCTCTCTTTGGATCTCAATACAAAGTTCTCCTCGATTCTCTTGGAGATCTATTCGATGTAACTCTTTTTTCGGTGTGTTTGTCGAGATCCGATGAATTGTAGGTTTATGATCAAGATTATCTATGAACAATATTTGAATCTCCTCTGAATTCTTTTATGTTTGATTTGTTATCTTTGCAAGTCTCTTCGAATTATCGATTTGGTTTGGCCTACTAGATTGATATTTCTTGCAATGGGAGAAGTTCTTAGCTTTGGGTTCAATCATGCGGTGCTTGATCCTAGTGACAGAAGGGGAAACGACACATATTGTATTGTTGCCATCAAGGATAAAAAGATGGGGTTTATATCATATTGCTTGAGTTTATCCCTCTACATCATATCATCTTGCTTAATGCGTTACTCTGTTCTTATGAACTTAATACTCTAGATGCATGCTAGATAGCTGTCGACGTGTGGAGTAATAGTAGTAGATGCAGAATCATTTTGGTCTACTTGTCCCAGATGTGATGCCTATATACATGATCATGCCTATATATTTTCATAACTATGCTCAATTCTATCAATTCCTCAACAGTAATTTTTTTACCCACCGTAATACTTATGCTATCTTGAGAGAAGCCACTAGTGAAACCTATGGCCCCGGGGTTTATTTTCCATCATATTAATCTCTGTTATTTCCATCTATTTTACTTTGCTTTCTTTACTTTTAGTCTTTATCATAAAAATACAAAAAATATTATCTTATCATCTCTATCAGATCTCACTTTTGCAAGTGGCTGTCAAGGGATTGACAACCCCTTTATCGCGTTGGTTGCAAGGTTCTTATTTGTTTGTGTAGGTACGAGGGACTCGCGTGTGGTCTCCTACTGGATTGATACCTTGGTTCTCAAAACTGAGGGAAATACTTACGCTACTTTACTGCATCACCCTTTCCTCTTCAAGGGAAAACCAACACAGTGCTCAAGTGGTAGCACAAATCCTAATCTCGATCTATGCCAACTCAACAAACACCTTCGGAGATACCTGTAGAGCATATTTATGATCACCCAATTATGTTGTGATGTTTGATAGCACACAAGGTATTCTTCCGGTATCCGGGAGTTGCATAATCTCATAGTCGTGTATTTGACATGAAGAAAGCAATAGCAATAAACTGAACGATCAATATGCTAGGCTAACGGATGGTTCTTGTCCATCACATCATTCTCTTAATCATGTGATCCCGTTATCAAATGACAACACATGTCTATGGTTAGGAAACCTTAGCCATCTTTGATCAATAAGCTAGTCTAGTAGAGGCTTACTAGGGACACGGTTTTTGTTTATGTGTTCACACATGTATTTAAGTTTCTGATCAATAAAATTGTAGCATGAATAATAAACCTTTATCATAAATAAGGAAATATAAAATAACAACTTTGTTATTGCTTCTAGGGCATATTTCCATCAATTTTGCATCTACGTCATCTTGGAGATGCTTTTCTTATGGATGGGAGGGAGTGATTTTTTAGACAATATATAATAACAAAAAAACTAAATGAAGGTACTTTTTTAGGGGTATCACCAAGTTTTTATTGCTCAAATTCCATGTGAAGTGGTATACAAAAGAGATCATGGGGTTGGATCAACCAGACGTGTCACCCCTGATTGAGAGAATGCGAAAACTTGGATAACCTATCGGCTCCGCTATTAGCAGCTCGCCCCTCAAAGGAATAAAATTACAATTAAACAACTGAGCTCTACTTTTTACCTCACTAATATTGTTCCCATAAACTCCATGACTTCCTTTCTCTATGTCCTTGATTTTCTGCTTCGAGTCTGAAGCAATAATAAAACTATGGAGCATAAGATCCTCTATGAGAGAAAGAGCCTCTAGAGAAGCAATGGCCTCCAGTGTCGTTACATCATTTATGCCAAGAATTACCAATGAGGAGATTGCCATATAGTTTCCACCAAAATTTCGGCATATAGCCGTCGTCGAGTCCCTCACCTGGTTCCTTGATATGCCTATATCAACATGAATTTTTACAAAACTAGGTGGAGGTGCCTTCGGCTTCACCATTGTTCTGCTTGAGACCACTATGGTTCGAGCTCTCTTCGCTTGATCCAATTCTAACTCGTCGACGAATCTGGAGATAAACAAATGTGTGGCTGAGAGGATCTGGAAAATCACATCATGAATTGCCTTCCTTCACGCCCACCATATGTCCCATAGTGTGACTTCCAATCTCACAAATTAAGCATGAGATAATGTGACTATAACAGAAAAGATCCATTGATTGGCGTTGGATTCAGTTGTTTTGCATAATTGTTCATCTAGCTCTCCATCAACAAAGGCCCAAACACATCTCGACATTGAACACTCTAGCAAGGAGTGTCGCCAAGAATCCTCTGCACCACATAAACAACAAGAGCTCATAGTGGACATTTTCCTATGAGCCCTAACATCTTCGGTTGGGAGAGAATGTTTTGCTAAGCGCCATAGAAACATTCTTATTTTACCCGGAACCGGAGTTTTCCACGATGCCGCATCACGACCCGTGCTACATCCCGACTAGCCGTCCAACCAAGCTTCTTGCCTCATCTTGGTATTTATCATCATTATATAAGCAGATCTGGTTTTTCAAATTTCACCCCCACCTATCCGAGATGTCTGTAGTGCAAAGTGGGATACTGGCGATGGAAGGAATATCAATTAGCAAACACAGCTCCTCTAGCCTCGTACGGTCCCAAGTGGTGGATGTATGATCCATAAGATGTGACACAAGTTTGAGAGGGTTACCAACTTTGCATCCATAAGGCCTCATCATGACGTCTTGGGTAACTAGTTGTCTGACCAAATATTGGTCATCTCACCATTACCTATCCTCCTTATGTGTCCATGTTTTAAGATGTCCCTCCCTTCAATGATTGACCTCCAAATTTGGCTTGGTTGTTTAACCAGTTTGGAATTCAGAATAGAACCATTTGGGAAATAAACACTCTGCAATATTCTAGCACTAAGAGATTCAGGGGTTTGCAAAACAATGCTAAGTTGAAGAGCTCAAAGTCTTTGAAACTCAGTCCTCCCATGCTTTTTGGCTATGTCATTGCTTCCCATGATACCCAACTACGTTTTCGCTTCCCATCTTTACTTGCCCACCAGAATTTCCTCATCAGCATATTCAAATGTACAGAGTCCTCCCGGTAACTTGGAACATGAGATGGAGAAAACAGGGACAGCTTGTGCAACCGCCTTTACCAGAACTTCTTTACCTGATGAAGATATTGTTTTCTCAATCCATCCTTGAACTTTGCACCACAAATAATCTTTCAGGTATTTGAAGACCCCATTTGTCGAGGACCCTAGATCAGAAGGCATGCCCAATTTTTTTGCACTCAGTGACTCATTTGGTACATGCAGTAGATGCTTGACTTCTCCCCTCACATTTTTGGGGCAACCTTTACTGAAGAATATTGGAAGATTTGACATGATCGATTCGTTGTCCCGAAGCCTGGAAATATGTGTTCAACAATTGTTTACCTTATTTGCCACACCAGTACTAGCCCTAAAAACAGCGGGTTGTTATCTGCAAATAATAGATGGTTAACTGGTAGCGCCAAAGTAGCCACCCGAACACCATTCAGGTTAGATGACTCATCAATAGATTCTAAAAGACACGAAAGGCCCTCTGCTGCTACCATGAATAGATATGGGGAAATTGGGGCTCCTCGATGAATCCCACGAGATGATTTGAATTCTTGCAAATTTTTGGCATTGAACAACACTGAAAATTCAACTGTTCTCACCAGATTCATCACAATATTAACACATCTCTCCATGAAGCCAGCTTCAACATAATTGCTTGCAGATAGTCTCACTCAACTCTATTATATGCTTTCATCATATCCAACTTAAGTGCATAAAATCAATTTTTCTTGGCTGTATTTCTTTTCATGAAATGAGGGGTACTAATTTTCTTTTGAGAAATCTAATTTTTTAAGGGAATTTTGAGAAATCTAATTTTTTAAGGGAATTTTGAGAAATCTAATGAGGGGTACTTTTTTAGGGGACTAATGAGGGGGGGTACTAAATGAAGGTACTTTTTGGTTTGAGAAAAACTAAAGGAAGATACTTATTTTTAGGGGTACTTTTCCTCTTATGGACTTTCCTCTCCATGCACTATCTTCAATATAATCCTTGTGACATCTTCATCACAAATGTCGAGCAGGAAAGTCATCCGATCCTGGAGATTTTGTTAGGACGGCTCATATAGACCCTCTGTACCCTTGCTTATCCAGCCCAGCCTAAACCACGAGCCATCTGTCCAGCGTAGCCCATCCCATCCCACATGTCGGCCCAGCCTTCTGCCCCACGCCACTCTGTTCTCATTGAAGAGGAAGAAAAGAAAAGAAAAAAACCTTGCTGCTCCCGCCAGCGATCACTCCTTCCTTCACCACAGCGCCGCTCCGGCGCTCCCTCCCGTCGTCCCTGGAACCCAGCAGCCCCGGAGTCTCGTCTGTTGCCCCCGCAGGCACGTATTGGCGTTGTCCGGGCGGTTGTTTGTAACTTCCAACTCGGCCTAGCCCACACTCACCCAAGTTCTTGACGTTTATGCGCACACATGCCAACATTCAGCGGAGAGCTCACTCCACCCCAAAAGCCTGGACTGAAAGGAGGAGGGATACTCTCCCATATATGCTGGTCATGGCCTCCTCCCGTAAGTTAGGTGGGACTAAACCAAGCCAGCCTCCACTGGCTAGATTTTCACGATCTGGCCTCGGACTCTATTCTTCTTATCTCGGTGTTTATCATCACGTGTGAAGCCTTCCTTCGATCTCCTCCGCACTTCGGCTTGTGGCTCAAGACCTTCGATGTGAAGTCGCAAGTGATAGAGGGGGAGCAGGCAGAGTGCA
Source organism: Triticum timopheevii (assembly GCA_963921465.1). NCBI lineage: Eukaryota > Viridiplantae > Streptophyta > Magnoliopsida > Poales > Poaceae > Triticum > Triticum timopheevii. The sequence goes on from OY997267.1 coordinate 601,296,894, forward strand.
GTGGTGCCATAGTGAGCAAGCTTGCTAGCGCTGTTTGGCTGAAAGGATCCTTTGCCAAATCTTTCGATTTATGGCAGCAGGGGTGGTTCTATATCACCAAGCCCCGTGGCTCCAAGTGGGCAGTTGCGCCCGCATTTCAATCCAGCCCCCCAATTCAGCTTGCATCGTGGATTAATAAGGGGTTGGACTGGGGATCAATAGACAAGGTGCGGGCTTTGCAAAGTCGCATCGGTAGCCTCATCGAGAGGGACATCAATATCGTCAATGTTGTTCAAGTAATGCTAGTCCGCCGGGCCCTGCCGTGCCAGCGACAGCACCTCCGTATGTGGGAGTTCAATTCAGAAGGGCTGCGGACTCTTCAGCACTTCTTCGGCACTACGTATGAAGGAATGTGGACATTATTTTTCCGGAAACAAAAGCAATGGCCGGACACCACCGAAGATATCGGCCTAGACTGTAACCATCCGGACACCCCGGTAAGTACCCGTTTGTTGAACACCTCATAATGAGACACCCAATGGTAAGACACTGACCGAATCATCCTTTTTCAGGGCTGGATAAAGAAAGTGGGACGGATTAGGTGTCTGGCTCCCCTTCCCGAAGACTCAGCGAATCCTATGTTAACAAGGATGTCGGCCTCGGCACCATACCAGGTGCCGGCAAGGGAGGGTGAAGAGGAGAGTGAGAAGACCCGAGATGACCTTTGTTCCGGAGGTAAGTCGGATACTGAGTCCCAGGAAATCGGCCTTTCCTCGCCTGAAGACGAAGGCGAAAGAGGACCCAGTATCCCTTCTCCGAGCAGGAGGAAAAGGGCTGCCTCCGAAAGTTGGGAGGGGCGGTCTCCCAAGAGGGGCAAGATGCCACCGTCCATCGGCTTGGGTTTGAAAAGCGACGCCGTTGAAAAACTCCAACATGGGGACAAGCCCTCGACGAAATCGTAAGTGAATCCGGGGCACTTTGATAGTGTCCCGCTCCTTTGCCGTTACCGAAGATATACGTAACATGTTCGTGCATTTTTACAGGTCGGCACAGAGTTTTTCTAGGCAATCCTCTTCTTCGGGAGGTCTCCTCCCAGAGATGATAGAGAGCGAGATGCCTCCCCCAACCTCCTTGCCTAATAAGGTGGATGGCTCTAAAGTGTCATCACGGAGGGTGTTTCTTGATCAACAAGCTACGCAGGGGATAAAAGAGGCAGTACCCGAAGGTGGATCTCCGACCGTCCAGGATTCTAGGGCTGATAATAAAGGCCCCAGACTGTTTGGTTCACAGCCGACAGTGGTTCTGGAGACAGGTGAACGGATTCCTTCAAAGGATGGTTTTGCTCCTAGAGCGGCTTTCGGAGACCCGGAGGCTCCGGATATATTGTGATACATGTTGCGAAAAGCATCTGTCTCGGGGGAACAACGTACCTTGATGGTTACAGTGGTTGAGAAGATTTTGTTCGCGAAGAGCGGATTGAATGAAGCCTTCATGAGCCTGCTAAAAGGTTTCGAGGTTTGTGATATAATGTTTTCAGCTATTATTTAGTTGCAAAGATGCACCTGCGTATAGGTAGTAGCCCCTGAGACTCGGGTTGGCTTCCACTAGGAAGCGAATGGAGGATCGAAAAGAATTACTCAAGGACTGATCTGATGAACTTGAACGTAGGTTGTTTCCCCCTTAGCTACTTCCCAGACTATGGATTTTGCGGAGCTGCAGCAGAAGCTTGATGTAGTAGAGGATGACCTTGCGTTAATCAATGTGCGTCTTGACGAGTCGCAAGGTATGTATTCGGGGCAATCCCCATACATTTTTTATGGTATAAGCATGATGCTAAAATCTATATTGCGAAATATGCATGGTTGCAGATGGTGTTGCCGCTGTGGAAGTTCTTCGAGCGGAGCTGGCCAGGGCCAAGGAGCAGGCCCGGTGTAGCAATGCGGCTGCCGAAAAGGCATCGGCTGAGTTAAAAGCTGAACAAGCTGCACGGCATCAAAACGAGGAGAAGATATCCAAGATGGCGCTCGAACTAAAAAATGCTACTGGCCGCTATTAATTTCTAGAGAAGGAGAATGAAGCCAGAATGGCTGAACTTGACAAGGCCTTACAAGAGGCGTGAGAAGCGCGGTCGGAATCCAGAGCAGCCCGTGAGGAGATCTGGCAAGCTGGGGAGATTGCGGCTGGTAAACCCTTTCTGCTACAGACTAAGTTCAGCGATCCAAACTATGCTCAGCTTGACCGAGTGTGGAGTTCTCCGGACAAGTTTTTAGACTTGCCGAAGAGTTCTTCCGATGCGGTGCAGTATTATCAAGCGCGAGAGGGGTATGCAACGGAGAAGCTTTTCTAGTCATAGTTTGGCGCATCAAAGCGTCCTCTGTTGCTGAATAAACACATGTCCCAATGGGCCGAGCTTCATAGGATATCCGGCGCTGCCATGAAGAACGTCATAATCCGGTTGTGGCCAACCGGGCCTGTTCTGAATAGCTACTTCGGTTTGGTGCAAAGGCTTGTTGACACGGTGCCGCGTATCGACGCTGTGAAGCAGTCGACGTGCATTGAGGGTGCACGGATGGCTTTTGCCCGAGTCAAGACATTCTGGGGGAAGATGAAGGCCATCAATGTTGGGCAAAGAGTCCACCCAAGGGCAAGGACCGTCCTGAACCGGAGTATTATTTTGAAGATGTCCTAGAGGCTGCCCGCTTGATAGAGGTTCAGTGCTCGAAAGACATAATGTTCGAGTGAGGTGCAGGAGAATTGTAAAAGACAATTTTATGGTTAATCTATTTTTCTGTTTTGCTCGAAAGCTTGTATTCCTGTTGTGCGGCCGTTTTAATATAATCTAAAAGTTTCCAGTCGTCGGCTTCAGCCCCCTCGTAGGAAGTATGGGGGTGTTCGAAAAAACAGCCAACGTCTTGGTCCATGAAGGAGGTGATAATGCAGTGAACCAGGCAATTAGACTATAGGGCGTTAACACTTTCACTTAGCCATAGGAGTTTTATGGTGGGGCTACGACATAGCCCCTGGTATGTATGCGGCATATTATAATATGGTGCCTTACATATTTGACCTGAAAAAGATCCCTCATGTGACACAGAGAATCGCTAAATATTCCAATAAGTCGTCAAGTGGTTGACCAGCTCTCGCCGCATCATGACAGTCAGTTTTCGGCTTTCTCTACTGAGGTACTTGACCGGATGAACTGGAAGCACAATCGCAGTAGTTCTCCCTTTACTACCCTAGCCGATGGAGCGGAACGTCGGGTAGGAAGAATAGGAGTCGGGCAACCCAACTATTGACCCAAGACAATGATTCGGAGCTGATGCATATAAGGCCAAACTTGCGACGCCGAAGTACGCTATAGAGCTGTTTGGGCTTTTGTTGGCAACTCATTTGTTCGCATACCGAGCCCCTGGCAGGTTATGCCGAGGTATATCTGTGAAACAATCATAGGAGCCATATTCATTGGCGAAACAACATGGATGATTAATTCGGATACTGTTTACTGGGACCTGAGCGATATGCCAATGATTACTTTATATATATAAAGACCACAACCCCGGCTATTTGACATGCTCGGGGTCGGAGGTGGGGGAAGAGGCATAATACAGGCTCGAAATAAAGAGTGCGGTCTACAAAAAGTTATTTTGGACCTCCTGTCGCACGTCTGTGCCGCCTATCCTCGGCAAGGGGAATCCTTGATGGAAGTAGCCCCTTAGGTGAGTGTACGGATCTGAACTCCGATAGAGTCAGTTTTTGATGTTTGTCCTGTTCGTCACCTGTTTTTAAGAGATGGTGAAGGAAGAAATAAAAAGAAAATAGATAAAAAGTGTTACGGGAATGCTTGCAGGCTTGTCCGTAGTGTGCTTCCACCGATGCCCATGGTATCTTGAGTGCATAGTGATGTATGCGCGGTACAAATTTTGCAGGTGTATGAGGTGGGCGGTGGAAGCCGGACTGCTATTTTTGCTCCGGGAGTAATCAGTCCTTGGGTGCAAATTGCTTCTGACCCCCAGTATTTTGTTGGTGAACCTCTCTGTCGTCCTTGTCGCTTGGCGGCTGATGACCCGCAAGTATATGGGATAGTTGTAGCCTCTTTCGATAAGTAAGAGTGTCGAACCCAACGAGGAGCTAAAGGTAGAACAAATACTCTCTCAAGTCCTATCGGCCACTGATACGACTCTACGCACGCTTGATGTTCGCTTTACCTAGAACAAGTATGAAACTAGAAGTACTTTGTAGGCGTGATAGGGTAGGTTTGCAAGATAATAAAGAGCAAGTAAATATAAACTAGGGGTTGTTTAGATAAAGAAGCAATAAAGTAAATATAGCGAGTGTGGAAAAGTGGTGGTAGGAGTTATGGAATTGTCCCTAAGCAATTGACTATG